>OX382177.1:12113488-13471554 GCA_947507545.1 Clistopyga incitator
TAATTAAAACCTATCTTCAAAGTCGAGGAATACCTCGAAGTAGAGATTATTTTGTTCACTTCATCAGAGCATCCATTAAATTTCCAATTAAGCTGAAAAAAGGAAGCTGAAATGTACTTTTTCATGTTTCTGTTGTGTAAACTTTGGTTAAATAATAAAATTCGCTGTCACCTGACAGCAGAATTTGTTGACGATATGTCCCCATGGAAATTCAAAAATTTTGCAGGCAATTGTGATATGTGAGGTACATAGAGCGACAAACATTTCTAAAGAGTGAGAGAAAGTACCGGATAGTGTTATCGCCTTTAAGATTTCGAATGCCCCCGTACAAACACCGGTTTTATGAGGGGCACCCCGCTTGGCCTTAATGCCACCATAAAAATTTGTGATAGGTAAGCTCGGACGCTCGTTCGAAGTCATCTCCGTCGACCGTGCCTTCTGTACTCGTTCCACTGGGCAGCCTCCCCCGCACGCGCCCCCTTCGGATCTCCACCCCCTCGTCTTCTCGTTTGGTTGGCGCACGAGCATGAACTGACCAATTCCGGACACAACTGCGACCTGGGTTATACCGGATTACGAGGTAGTAAGCACCGGTTTCCTGTGGCATAATTCGGTCTCCATTCCGCATAGTCGACGTCAATAAACCAATATGAATCCCCGACTCTATGGTCTTGAACTCGCGTCTCCTGCGGCTTACAAACGTTAAGCGATATCAATTTTAAGGATTCCCCAAACCTACACTTCGATCAGCGATTTAATGATTTTCCGTAATTTATCGCTCTTTTACGCCCTTCGCTCCCATACGTAATAAAAAAAAACGTGCAATAAACTTCGAAACGGTCAGTCCCGACCCCCTAAATCAACTCTCGCTCTCTCTTGATCATTTTCTCTATATGTAATAGCGCATTGACCCTCAACGTGCTCCATATTTAAACCTTTGAACTGTTTGATTAATTTAAAGTCAATTCCGGTGAGGCGAGGAACGTGAGATCGGACAAAGTAAATTAGGTTCAAGTGAGGTCAGGTCCAGGTAATTCAGGTGAGAATCAAAATGATCTGGACTTTTGTATTCATATTTTTAAAAAATGTTGCCACAGTTTTTCTGTTACCTTTGAAACGGTCACATTAGCTTAACGATAACCAGTTATCGTTATTAACAAGCGCAGTATTTCCGAAGTTCAGTCCGGATCATTATCGTTTAGAAGGAAAACGCAGATAGGACTTCCGTCTAACTTGTCGACATCCAGGAATCTTGTGGATTCAATCGAATTCCCCTTTTCCGATACACACTGCAGACGCAATTGTTTTGATAAAGCTCGATGATTGAATTCACGCTGATTTCGTCGAATTGTTTCATTATTTCAATCTTGGGCAAATTTGCGAACGGTAATATTGATGCACCCTCGGCCACCGAGATTTCCAATATACCGCGAACGTGCTGATCGAATTCCCACGGGACCCGCTGCGAAGTGAGATCCCGGGGAAAAGCATGTTTGCCCGCGATCTACGACCCTTCGATTTTCGGGCAACTTGGGCCAGCACAATTCTCGTTGAATTGGGAGAAGTGCGGGGGATGCTGCTCGCGGGGCTCGGTCGTTATTCGATTAACTCGTCGACCCGTGGATACCGGTTATAATTGCTGGAAATCGCGGTTTGTGGCGACCCCTCGGTACGTACGTATACCCCACGATTCAATCCCCCGAGCACCCCTCCGGCCCCCTTTCTCATCGCACCGTCGCCTCGCGTTCTGTGCAGCTATCGATGTGCACTGACCACGGAAGCATTTTCCGAAATCGCTCGACGAACGTACAGTCGATGTTCCAGTACGTTAAGCTCTTCTAGGTCTGCAGCTCCCTCAACAATTGGCCCTTTCGCCACCTTCGGTAAATCGAAAGACCAAAAAAAAAAACCCTGTACCAATCGTGCCCAGTTAAATAAAAATGTAGACACGAGGGATGGAATGTTTTAATTGCCAAAATCCCATGGTGTCAAGTGTTAATTTATCGGAAATTCGACTGTACCGAGAGCGCTGAAGCTCGCCACGATGATTATCGCTGCAAATCCGAATATCACTTGATAAAATAATTTCACCATCGAAACAAGTGTCGTCGAAAGAAGAGGGACGATGAAAATTCATTCATCATGGTTTCCTCGTAGCTTGGCAAGTGAAGCAAGATCGATACAGAAAGATGTTCCTGTCGTGGACACTCGCCAGTGAAAGTGTGCAAAAGGGGAAAGGAAGAAAAGGGAGGAGGGTCGGTGTTGTCGGAGACGCAGGCTGAAATGGGATACATGGTTTTGTTGGAAAGAAAAACGAATTAGCAGGTTGGAAGGGAGTCTCTCACTCTCTCTGCACACGAGGACCGCGCACGTGGACAGATAACGACATGGAAGATAAACGGGAAAAAGGAAAGGATGATGGATAAAAAATTGCGTCGAAGGAAATGTTTCAAGTGGAAGCAATGGAAGGAACAAAGGCTGCCAACGAAGCGATTTATGTCAAGAGTGACAAAACAATGCACCTTTACATGGTGTTGTCGAGGGGGATGCTTCGTATACAATATATAATGATAAAACCGTGTGAAACACCGAGGGAGGAAAATCGATAACAGTTTTGCTGGTTCATCTCCTCGGCAATCGTATAGAGCTCCCAGATGAGTCGAGTTAGTTCAGTTGAGGGACTTGCTAGTTCTAGCCTCTCCGTGAGTATCCACCGCAAGGCATTGCCACAACAGCCACGGCACCGACAATGTCGATGGCGACCCTTTCCCTAAACCATCGACAGCTCTTCATCTGATAACTTGATAATCATAACTCGAGCGATCGAACGAGCAGGGCTTGTTGTACATGGTGGTTGGGGTCACGGTAAACGTAGGATTACGGTCCATCAAGGCCGTTGTAGATGTTGCTTACTTACCATAATGTGTTCTCCTAAATGCTCCTTGTCCCTCGTAGCTGTTGGCTCTAAGGAACGGATACGTAGTGGGAGAATTCCTTCAATGGACCATTTAACATAATATCAATGAACAATACGCCGATGATGTGAATGGCTGTTGGAAGCATCGGAACATCCGAACATCGGAGTTAGGGTACGTTGATGAGTTCAGGGTAGAACATGAGCAGCCTAGGGTGGAGTTCGGGTCATCTACGGTAGAGTCTGCGTTATCCAGGATAGAGATTGGCCAATCCCGATGAAATCTAGGCAATCCAAATGGAATTTGGGCAAATGAAATGGAACCTAGGTCATCCAGATGGAACCAGGATAATCTAGATGGATTTTGGATAATCCAGTTGGAATCTGAGAGGCTCATTTTCGATGACTCCACATTTCAACGCGGAATCGAACATCAAATCGCTCCTAACAGATACCAGGAAGGGGTCATAGATAAAGCAACAAAGTTTGGCTACGTTAGGTCAATTAAGTCTCCCTACATACTGACTTTGCCCATGTTAGGGGCACTACATTACATCACGGCTTCCAGAGATGCTTGTAACTTGCCACAATGGCATCCTGTTCTTAATGCACCTTCTATTATTCATCCATTGTTTAACCACATTGAACAGAACACGAAGTAACAACTAGCTCATTATATAAATAGCTAATGGGTGAAGCATCAGAGTTGGGTTTATTATGGATTGTGGATGTACTATACCGTAATCACTTTGGATGGCAGTTCAACGTCCCACCTCCTTTCAGAAGCGAAGCTCGCGCTGTCAGAATTTCCCTTTCGCCCCTTTTGGGACAGCTGACGTTTTGCAATGACAAGATGACAGGAGATGTCCCGTAGCTAAAGAAGATGAAGCCAAAAGCTTAGTTTCGCCGCCGGTAAGTTTGCTGCTTCGCTGTTGGAGCCAGACTAAAGCCTCCCTTAGCTCCACCTTTCATCACTGATATCGTATCAAGTTTCTCGGTGTACTTGCGACGATGGAATATTACTACTTTCCACGGAGACTCGGTAAGACTCATCCGTACGAGAACGGGGTTAGAAAAGAGCGAGTAGGCGCGATATTAACCGGAACTCCCCGGACTTGGTTAATGACTCTGCGGTTAACTTCTTCGTCCAGAATCCAACTTTCCTCCCTCTCACCCTATTTTCCCTCGCGAAAACTTGATACTATCGTGGCGCTCAAGAGGAGAAAGAGGATTGGAATAGCGAGCTAGGCAAATGCGCGTCTACCTATCCTTTCACAGTCATGAATATTCCCATCATCGTCAAACCTCGACCTCCTACTTCTGCCGCCATCTCATTTCATCAACCTTCCTCTTCTTCTTCTACTTCTTCTACTTCTCCCTTCTCCAGCCTGTCTTACCGCATCAACGACTTTTACTAATAATCGACTGACGAGACGTCGTTATCAACCCCTCAGCATCATTTTACTTGTGCCTCCTCATTATTACCGATTTTTTTTTTTTTTCACTCACTATTTATTATTCCAGAGTGGGGGGATGTACGTCATTTGAGGAAATGGTTCTCATAATTATGTGTGATGATGATTCTGGACTACAGCTACGCTTGAATGAGAATTTTCAGCTTGGTTGTAACTTTCACCTCTTTTTTTTCGAAAGCCCTCAATTTTGTATGGTCGTATCAAACTTGATGAAAATGCTGCATATCCATAAAGACTGCTGACTCATCAGCGATCAGCCCTTAAATCAGGACTATAAAATTTTGAGAGTGCATTCCTCTCGTGATGTGATCATCTACTAAGAACGATTTTTAAAAAAGAATTCGACCTTCCAGGGCCGAAATGTTATTTCAGTCCTCAGCTCAGAAAAGTGCACTTTCTCGACGTCGTGCACAAAGTTTCGATCGTCACTAGGGAGGATTTTTTTTCTCGTTCTTTTCTCCCTACTTTTGAAATGTAATGTTTCTGACAGGATTTTTAATGTCTCTCGGACCCGATAAAACATCGATTTTCGCCTCGCACGAAAAGGTCATTTTTAACCATGTTTAAGAACATCATTTGGCATTTTGCTTAAATAAACCCTTAAGTGGGTAAACATAATTAATTGTAGAATTTTTTTTTTTTCGTCGGACCCTTTATTTTTTTTTAACTCTTCATTGCTTTTTTGCTAGCAATTTTTTTTTTTTTTCTACGCTTCTTTATCCTTGCCCGTTTACGTACGTGCCTGGGTGGTTCTTAACCGATTTCCCAGCAGACTTGCCACCGGTGGCGGGGACACATTCCAAGCCCCAAAGGTTCACTTGAGGATCAGGTCCACTAAAAACGACGGCGACGTAGGGGAGACAAGCGAAGGGGGAACGATGAGGCGTCACGTCGAAACAATTCGAACAGAATTAACTAGAGACTGCTTCGAAAGAGACCCGCAGCCAATGGAGAGGGTTGAACACGGAGGTACCCAGACACCACCCCTACTTCGTGCACGAAAGTAATTTCCGTAATGTAGAATCGTTGTGACGATTGGCAAAGTGAAGGAGGCTCGAACTCCTTCCCCACGATATTAACTAGAGCTTCACTCGTGCATTTCGCGAAATTAGTTTGTTACTTCGAAAATCTATTCATAGGGATAAATTTCGTTTGAGAAGGTGCCTTGCAACCTCTTTCCTCATATAATTATTTCATATCCTCCCAATAATCATTATCAATTTCGAGAGAATATTTATGCCACCACACAAAAATATATAAAATTATTTTGTCAATTTGCAAAGAAAAAAAATGTTTCTTTGTGAAATTGATTCCCCAATTTTTCACAATACTCACTTACTTTTTTTTTTGCTTCTTTCGAAGATGCGAATTTCGGAAATTTCATACTAAAATGTGATTAGCGGATGATTAATTAAACAGTGACGTAAAAAAACGGTCTCTACATTTCGAAAAACGAATTTTCGGAAGAATGCAAAACAGTCGTAAAAAAAAAATGATTCGTTTGTGTGGAATATCGTAGCTCACGTGGCAGTATCGAAAATAGTAATGAGCGACGTTATTTCGATAAGAGGATTAAGGGTTTCATTCGAGAGAATGGATAATCTGGATTTTCTAAACTCCGAAGGTAAACGTTAGCTGCTGACGTAACATTAGGTAGGTCAGTCTGCGTGTTACTACAAGTGGAGCACGTGCAAAATACGATTACGTGGCTCTTCGATCCTCGAGACCTCGATATTCGCTTTTGGAACGACATTCTCCCTCCGGTCCTTTTCTCGCCGAGTGGAATATACCATTCCGGTCAGACTGGGGCCTGTGGTATTGGACACGAGCGTTCCCTCTCGGTTTTCCTGTCTGCAGTACGTCGACGTGGCGAGCTCGACAGACAGAAAGTAAATGTTGAAACGAGGAAAGTCAGCGGGAAGAAGGATGAAAGTCGAGGAAAGTGGAAAAAGCGAGTTTCCAGTATGGCAGCCGAGCGACAATACTCTGTGTTATGCAAGACGAGATGTAGATACGTGTGTGGAAAAGGCCATAGGTGTTTGGCGTTTCCATGAGAGCTTCCAGCACAACCTGCAAACCGTCACCGGTTCAGCCTTCGTGAAAAAGAAAAAAGCAACAGCAGCAAGTGAGGAAGGGCGAGTTGGGTCAGACGGTATCGGTGCGGAGAGCCTGAAGAAAGAAAGGACGAAGCCACGAGTTTTCAGATAGTCTTGAAGAGTCGAGTCGTGGAGCTGGTGGTGAGTAACCACGCGAACGAATAGCGAATGGCGAGGGAGTCCTGGCATCCAGAGACTCGCGACGAAAGCGCACGGACACGGGGCTTTTTATGAGTTTCTGAACGGAAACTTTCCGTCGAGCGCACGGCCCGCTATCGTGATCTTCTTCCTTTCTCGAGGCTTTCTCTCAAACATAACTCGCCTCTCTCAGCCGAGGAAACTAGGAGAACAAGAGTATAACGATTGCGTATCGTTCCTTTGAGGTCCCTGCAGGATAAAATCCTCAGCTATCCAATTCTCTCGTGGTCTCTTTGAACAGGTGCTCTTTTCATCCTCAATTTCGCTGCAAGTATCAGCGAAGATAAATAATGACACGAAGTTACGATAAAATAAATATCCAGATATCGCCGTTTTTCGATTCGATGTCCTTTTCCTCAGGTCACGTGATTATCAGATACGGTGAGGTCATCTGTAGTGAGGTTAAGTTGACTTATGTTTCGTTCCAACTAAAACCACCATCCGCTCAGATCATTTGGAAGGTCATCTGGGTTCCAATGGAATTCCCAATCTTCGACCTAGAATTTCTCCATCGGAATTCGTAAATGGGATATTTAGGAATTTATTTCGAATTCAGTGATGGGAATTTCGAAATTTCAATCGGCAATGTCAATATATCTAACGATGGACGTAAAAGCGATGCAGTTAACACAAACATCTAGTGATGCACTTTGTAGAACAAAATTGAGTGAGATTCGGTGCTCACCAAACTACTATATTAATAGCAACTGACCGTTCAGATCCGCCCAAACGCCCAATATATACTCATCTTTTCACCACCCCCCACCCCCGCCCCTCCTCTCGACACCGCCATTCCTTCCGCATTGACAAATCCGCGGCGGATGTTGCGGTGAATTTAAAAAAGGCAGGAACCGCGAGAGCTATTCGCTTGTTCAGATCATATATTCGTATATCCAAATTGGATCATGATTTGAATAATGTCATGCAGAGGCGAGAGAGAAAGAGATATAGCGCGCACGGAGCTGAGGGTAACTGCGGGTGGGGTGCTGAGCTCACTTGTGCGGCATACCAATTTGGCTGGTACAGTTGCCACTGGCGCTTTGGCCTAGACAATCGGCTCATTTCATTCTAGGCTTGTCCTTTTCGCCGCATTATACACGAAGCTCTTTTTTTTCTTTTTACTTTGAGCCAGAAAAATATTTACCGGTGCAACAAACTACCCTCCCACAATTTCGCTGCTTGGGAGTCAGTATCACCAACTCTAGACGAAATTATTTCATTATCGTGATTTTTATTTTCAATTTTAATTTCACCAATCATTTAAAAATCAAAACCCTAAATAAAACAGTAGATTATTCCGGCGAAAAAATAATTATTAACCCCGTAAAATGCATAGAATAATGTCCCGAAGCTTTTGATGCTGTTTCGGCGACTGTTTGTGCGAATGAAAAATAATAAGCGTGATGAGAATTTAAAAAAAAATCACTTCTCCTCGTGTATGATTGAATCGAGAACGAGTTCATGGTATCGATATATCGGTCGCGAGAGTGAGGGAGACGATCAGCAAATCGATTGTCGCCGAAATACCGCCGAGCTAATGAATAATTTATTTCGTGGTTAAACGCACTTTATAGCTGCTTAACATGGAATTAATTAAAATAATGGCGGTGTTATATATCGTGGCTCGAGCCCGTTACGTCATAGAGAAGCGTTGACATTGTTGTCTCGTTGCGCGAAATGTTTCCGCATGTGTCGGTGCATTTGTTAGTGGTCAGCTCGTTCATCCGCTGCATCCCCCCACCCCCACTCCCACCCTCCTCTTCTCTCCTCTCTTAATCTGCAGTATACGCGAGTAAAAGCTCTCGCTGCGTTCCGAGGTCTCGACTCGCGAGCCGGAAAACGAGATAGACCGGATATGCTCACGTTCGCGCGTCTCTATGGATTCAGAGAACCCACCGAGGCTTTGTGAGGGAGCTACATGGTCAACAGTTCCACTTGGAATTCAGATTTTATGGTGATAGTGAATATATACGGTCATCTCATATGTATATGTATTCACGTATGTATTGAACTTGTATACATATGCCGATATACATGTATATGTGTTAATGTATGAAATGGAATATTTATATATTTATAGAATGATTATTAATGTGCATATCAACACTATCCCTGCATTCGTTTGCATTTCACACATTAATTATCTTTCTCTCATACTCTCTTTCCCTCTTTCGATGAAAACCGTTTAGTTGACACATACGTTACGGCAAATCTGTGGTAAAATAAAGTCTGCAAAGTTTTAATTTACTTGCAGAACGGCCTCCTCATCGAGCTTCGTTGAGGGACGAAAAAGTTTCGTTCGCTATGGGCTCGCAGGAAAATTGTTTGATCTCAGTGGGTGACTAATTTGCGACTCGGAGCATGACGTGGTCGGTGTTTCGCAAGTTTTGGGATAAATTCACCGCCAACTTCCTTATCAAAAGGGGACGCAAGTGAAATTTTAGCGAAAAAAGAAAAGAAAGGATTAAATAAGTGACATGGTTATGGTTCTTCAAGATTGAGGTCTCGGGAAGAGAATTGGTGCGACAAATTAGAAAAAGGGCGTTCTCCTTACTTATCTTTTCAAAGAAATTATACTTCTCTCTATCTCTCTTCATTTTGCGGGAAATAATTTTCTAATTAAAAAAATTATCTACCCTCAACTCCAATTGCCTTATTAAGTGAAATCCTTGTGAAAGTTGGAAAAATTGTGAAAAATCTAATTACTAAATTATGACACGGTTTTTAAACGAGAAGCTCTTGAAATTTTTTATTAAAACAAAAAAAACCTGATCTTGTTGTGGTTGCAAAAAATAATTTTCAGGAAATTGAACAATTTTGGGCTGAAATGGAGACATTTTGTTTCGATGCTGTGATTGAAAATTTTCAACAGATAAGAGAGCTCCAAAAGTATCGTTTCGAAATTGTTGAAATTGCAATTGTACGATGCGTATTGTATTGAAAAATTCAATCCAATATTCCAGAAACTTAGTTTTGAGATCGGCGTTGAGATTTCATTTTATTTTATCACAATTTCATTCGGCACCGATGTTCCCTTTCTCTCTTAAATCGCCAACCCGTGTGTATTGTACTGTTATTTCAACGCTTCCGGAAATAATTTTCACGGCCGAAGTTTTGGTTTGTCGATTGCTAGTGCCGCAACAGGGACTCTCTTCGCGTACGAGAAATTTCCGTTGAGTTAGGCGTTCGATGGATCGGAAGAGGTAAATGGTACGTAAGAAAGCAATAAAGCCTGGCACAAAACGAAATTCCTCTGAGGTACACGTTGGAAAGTTCGCTTTCACGATTTTCCTATTTTCCCGTTCCACCTCTTCTCTTTATTCTCATATCTTTTCTCCCTCTCTTTCTCGCTATATATATTTTTCTATTTTTTTTTCCACTTTACGTAATGCAACCCCCTGACGTAGTGCATAGAGCTAGCTATATGAGCTCGCGGGCGAAACACACGGCGAGAGATACGAAATTTCCCGACGGGTTTACCCGGGGGCACCCGAAGGACTGAAGGGAAATCAAAGCTTTTCCGCGAGACATATCTTTCTTCCGCTTCGAATGGAAATTTCCTATTGCATAATTGCACCTATAGAAACGATCTCAAAACCTGCCTCCTCCGTTTCCATTAAAGGAACGATAATATTGATAAATATACAAACGATGGTAAACCGGTAAATGGGCATCCACCGGAACTGCTTCCTCTGCAACGATTCTGCACTCCAACATAGACTTTTAGATTGATATTCGAAAACTGCTCTAACTCTATGATCGTTTAGTCTATTGTAATACATTTGATACATCCACCGATGTTTCAATACATTTTTTAACGGACTTGTTCGACTATTTCTGCGTAAATAATGGGTAATATAAAAATATATGAAATATCTAAGCTTTCGAAAGGTTACAAAACAAAAGAAAAAGTTCATTGAGTGAAAATGGAAGGAGTCCTCAATTTATATTCTAAACCCTTAATCGACTGCCCCCATTTGTATTCCTGTAAAATGGCGAGAGGCTTTTTGTGTTGGGCGTAATTTCAAAAAATTGAAAATTCTTATTTATCACGAAATTGTTTTGAGCTTTTGAGTAAATGTGAAAAGTTCATTCATACTGTAATTGCAAAAGAGAAAAAAAAAAAACAAAGAAAAAAAAATGAAATGAAGACGTCTGGTTCTGAACTTATGTTTCAATTTCTTGAGTGCATGATCCAATTTCAAGGAAACTTGTGTCAGTTTTACCGTACTTTCTTTCATCAGCGACGAAAAAAATAAAATAAAACTCTTTTCACAAAACCTGCCACATCCATGATGATACTTATTAATTCAGCAGTCGAATAAAATTTTCCCTCACGAACGCTTTACTCAACTCAACTCACGTGAGCCCTTAACCCTAGACATTTTTCCGCCCACGCATATTATCTGCGGTGGTCCAAGCTTAGCCGCAGACTGACTTGTGTTTACTATCATAGGGTTAGTCGCGGCAAGCCAGATTCACATTCATACGACATGCAACGTAGGCGTGGGTAGGCTTATTGAGTGAAGGCATGACGTTCCAACATAACAACAAACAAACGCGGTGTTGAACAAGCTTGAAGCTCCCCCATGTACGAACACGTCAGGTCCACGAGCTGAAGCAGGATCAGTTCAACAAGCCATGCGGGACAGAGAGCGAGAGAGAGAGAGGTAGAGGGGGGGGGAGACACCAACAGACAAAGAGCTCTCTCTCTCTCTCTCTCACTCCGAAGTCCAGATAGTGGGAGTCAAGCGAGCCGTGTTAACGTTCGCCGCAGCACCGAACGATATCGTGAGAGGGTGCCAGTCAGGCATGCGAACCGAGCTATCGAGGCACAAGAGAAGCTCTCCCGTCTCCCGAGAGAAAGAGAGAGAGAGAGAGAGAGAGTGAGGGAGAGCAAGAGAGAGGAGGGGTGTGCGTAGCTACAACAGCGCTCATACCTGCGTCCCCCTGCGGTTCGGCGCTGGACTCAACGCTGATACCTTGGCTCTCGCCGTTTCTCCATTCTGTCTCCCCCTTGCCGGCAATTGTTTGTGTTTGTATCAATTTGTATGTATACCGCTCGAGTCGAGTAACCGTATGCCTCTCATACGTAGCGGCTACAGTGTCTCCGGCACGTTTGCATCGTTGTTGTACGCTCGCTCTCGCGTTTCCACTGGTCCGTATCACGCGGACTAATTAATTCTGTCACGTACAATCGCCCGCACACACAAGACACCCACACAAACACCCACACAATCGGCCACGAGGACGCATACAAAGAGAATGACCGATAGAAACACGCGCTCACCAGTGCGGACCGGTGCGAACCTCATACGCAACCGGCTCGAACCGCTACGAACGTGCGCGAAATGGTTTTCCGATCCAGGATCGATCGCCGATGCCGGGAAACCGGCGTTGAGCCGTCGACGGGACACGGTTCACCTTTCGTATTTACGTTTTGAGTCTCCCAAGCTGTCATTTCCGGTTTCCGTAGTCCGACCTCTGCATGCTACGCTAAACCCTAATGGACAGAGCCAGTGGCTTTGTTGTGATGTCGTTGATCAGCTGTCACGTTGGTTTTCTTGACGACCCAATTCATCTACTCATCGTTAAAACTTTTCGTTGGTTTACCGGCTTTGTGGCTTTTTGCTTGAGCTGTATAATTTTTTTTTCTTGTTTTCTTCCTTTATTACGAAGATGCAGCTTAAGCCTTCATTGTGTCTCTGTGCGGAGGAAAAATGAAAGCGCAGCTTGCGTGCTCGCGTTACGACGCTTCGGGTTACAGGTACCGCTAGTGACTGGATCACTGTAGAACTCTCCTGGGTCTGGCGCGTGCGCTCCCTCGTGCGACGACGCGAATGGGTGAGATGCTTGCGTTCTCTCTCTCTCTCTCCCTCTCTCTGAACCGATATACTGTACATTAATGTATATATCGTTGTATCCACGGTGCCGGTGACGTAAAATCTTTGGAGACGGGAAAATAATTCTGTATCGACATCCTGTCAGGCCTCGTATTTCATTACTTCGTGCGTAATTAGGCAGATTGATGTATTCTTATACATTACAGTTCTTTCATCCATTTTTACAGTAACTTTAGCTCAGAAATTTTCTTGAAGCCGTACATTTTCAAAAAAAAAAAAAAAGGAGAATCAAATTGCTGCGGATTTAATGAAATTATAAATTCGTTGTATCAAAAAACAAACAAACAAAAAAAAACGCAACATATCGGTGTGGTCGTCAAGTGGTCAGTGCTCTGACCTCCGCTTCAGAGCATCGGTAGGTCAGCGGGTTCGAGTCCCAGTGCGGTAGTTTCGTCGAAAATAAACGTACCGGCGCGACGAAGCTTACACAGATATTTTTACCTTCGAGGGTTGCATGTCAACAACAGCTGTAGACCGTGTTTACGTTCTCAACGGAACGTGACGGAGCTACGGTATCATGAGACAAACTCGAGATCGGCTACGTTGGCAAAGGTTTTTTGCCGTTTTTCTGGGCCCATAACGGCAATGCCATGGCGAATGCGATGTAGAGGGGGTTGTGGGATAGGGCCCATGGGATTATGGTTACTGAACCGGACCGGACACTCAGGGAGGTCAGAATACTAACCCAGGTCAAAACTGCAATAGGCGCACTGACTGCAGACGAGAGCGGATGCACCTTAAAAAAAAACAAAAACTTTGGTATCATTTACTGTTTCGTACGTTCATTAATAATTTGCGTTGAGAAATTGACGAAATTTTGATAGAAATGCAGGGTTCGAATACCGAAATACCTTGTGAAATGACTCCTGTGAGTTTGGTATTAACCGAGCTTTTTCATTCCACTGCATTCTCGAGTTCTCTGTGACTTTATAGCTCAATATCGAGTATCAGGAATTCGTCGCATGTTACAGAACAATTTGGTCAAGGGTTTGATGGCTACGAAGCGAAAAGCATTCTCATCAACAGCCACCGTTATTACGGAACTCCGAAATATTTATCGCAAGCAATGCCTTCATCAATTTCTCACAGTCACTTTAAGTACTTGGAATTTTGGTTTTTCATATGATGATGTACTGTGAACAAGTAATGCACAGAATCCATTGTTGCGCTTTTGGGAAGTCAACCATGTGTGAAGTGCATGTCAAAGGGGAGTATGTTGGAGAATAGCGGAATGAATTCTGTTTCAGTTCTTCTGAGGCACAAAAGCTTGACATTTCAAAACTGGTAAATACAAACAACTGTCAAAAACAAAACCAACTGCAGGTTTTTGTTGTGTATGCTAAAGAGAACGTGACGGGAAACTGGACCCGAAATTGCTGCACATGGAATCTGTCAAATTTACGAGTTGTCCGATCAAACCGAAATTGTTTCGCCCAATCCTTTGTTCTATTCGTGGAAATTATTTTGGTGGTATTTGTGTGTTATGTTTTCAATCAACCCAGTTTCATTTTTATAAATGACACACTTTACGACAACTTACAGAAGCATTTGCGCATTTCCAAATTTCTGTTTAAGCGATGAAAAAAGGCATCGGGAATAACTCGGTATTTTTCATACGTAGGAGAAGAAGATAGAAGCGATAGTCTCCAAGGGGGCGCTGAGCTCCTAACAGATTGGCAGTAAAACTGGTGTGTCAGCATTTTTTTCCGGAACTCGTGGATTAAAAGCTTCAGCTAGAGCAACCCCTTCGTTTCCTCCGTCCTTCCTGCATTTCCTTTCTTCTTCTTTCCTCATTTAATAAGAGTCAGCATCTTTTTCTCTTGCAATAATTCACGTCATTACGCGCCATTTCGTCGCAATTAAGATTTCAATATTTGGTCTTTGCCTAGTGTACCAGATATTAACCCGCGGCTCTCTCGTTCTCATATGATTAATGAATCCACATTCAGGGGCCCTTGGAACGTTCAGGGCCTGGACAATCTCCCGCAGCGCTTTTCGAATGCAAGCTCAGGAAGTACACGCATGAAAACGTCACGTACCTAATTCCAGAGTGAACTGAACGAACTTTTCGCAATTGGTGCTTGATCTAATGGCAAGCAGGTCATCCGCTGATTCTGACGACCCTAACGCGAAGACAGGGTACTAAATATCTGATCTCGAGGAAGAGGCACGATAATTGGGCACATCTAAGTGTAAAGTGTCCTCAAAGACCTCTTTATTGACCTTAGCAACTGGCCCAGAATATTGGAAGGCCTTGTGGAAAAATCGGGGCCCGAAAAGGGTTCACAAAGCCTTAAAATGACTTATGAGTCCCGAACCTGACTTGGAATATTCTTGGGGTTTTCCCTTTCACTCACTTTTTCCAATTAACTTCTTAGCATTGATTAAGCAAAAGAGAACGTCAAGGCGTTCTCCTGCTTTACGTTGCTGGTATCAGCTGATACCTGAGGAGAAAAGAGCGCAGCCGACGAGGGAGGAGAGGGAGTTTTACCTCCAAGAAGATATCATATTTACAAAGTACCTGACACACCAGGGACAAGGCCGAGGGTGTGAGGAACTTGCGATAGAAAACAAGAGAAAATTTGTTCTATTCTTCAACGCCAGCGTAAGCTTCCTCCCTTCTTCAATGATGTCTTGTGTCCCCTGCCACAAGGCTCGTTAAAATAATGGAATGTCGCGGTACAGGTGTGAGTGAGTGGGGCAGAAAGGCAGCGGTGCGGTTCGCCTAGGGACATTGTCAGGTGTTTGAAGGTGAGCTTGCGAGCGAGCGACTTCAGAGAGGACGTGACACCTGACTTTTTTCATTCTCAGCCTCCAGCCTCTGCGTTACCGTGAGATACACGTTCTGTATGCGCGTTCACGGCAGCCACTCTCACACGTGTTCCAGATATGCTAAGCTCTCACGTTTTTTTTTCTTCCACTGTACGTAGATTTATAGTATTAAGCTGTATTATGGCGTGTTTTTGTTGATTTTACGCGAGCAGCGGAATATAATGTATAATGTACACAAAAAATATGGATGACAATCTCGCGGGTCTCACATGCAACATAATTGCGGACACGAATTGTTTTGTCAAGTTTATTCCGTAAAAGTCGAGCTTTTTCGCATTGTGAACCGAAGGTTTATTTCAACTTTTACTACTCGCACTTGACGTCGAAAAGCTACTGAGTCTCTCGATTGTTCCGTTAATTTGTAAATCAATTACCATTTCACTCAATTTCAATAAAACCCTCCAGGTGACACTGGCTAAATATGGTACCACTTTGAAGTGGAATACAACTATTCAGACTTTCAGCAGGATTTTAGCCGTGTTATAATGAAAGCTGTGACATGTTGAGGAGAATGTAAGAGAAATTAGTGAAAATTGGATATGGATTTGTTCACAAAATTAACAAGGTTCAAAAATAGATCTGCTATAGTGGAGACCTGCTATAATGGAGACTCGATATGTGGTTATTTTTCGGAATGACATTGAACATAAATATGCTGACACTAATATCCGATTGGTCGATGGTAGCAAAGTGTGGCGATCGGAATCTCCAACAATGTACTACTGGATAAAAGCCCGCCGTCGTTTATCAATAACATCGCCGTGTATAATACTGTAAGAGCTCGTAAAGTTAGTCCATAAAGTCGTAAGCATCATGCCTAAAGATAGAAGTTATGGCTTTGGCGAGTAATCCGACTTCCGGTGATATTCAAAGAACTTGTAGACTATATAACCATCGGTGGCTCAACGTTTCTTGTTACATTACGCGACCGTTCCGTCAATGTCACTCTTAGTGTAACGTGATATGTCACTTGGTCTGACATCTGGCCCAAGTGTACCATCGAGCATGGGTTCATTGATTTTTAAGGCTGGAACATCACTAAACCAACATTCTATCAGGCCTGGCAAATAAATTGTACGGTACATTAGGCTAATCACATTTTTTCATCGCTTCCCAAGTTTGCACGGGTAAAAGGGTCTGTTTAAAGAACGGACTTTTGATTGCTTCAGGTATGATACTCCCGATATAAAGCTCGTTATTGCATCCACTTCCAATCATTTCCCCTAACCATTTCTGGTTTATCGCAGCTAAACCAATCGGATTAATGTTATCTTCATTCCGATCGTTCGAAGTTACGATTGGTTGCACGAAACAATTCGCCTGATGTGTAAGTTGGTTGGCGCAACGAATCGACGGGTTCAACGGCAACAAAAGGTTCCCTTTTTATGCGTAATCACCATTTTATGCTTTGCGGTTTGGCGGGCTCCAATTATTCTATCGGTTCTCCGAACTAAACATTTTTCCGCGAGCTTGATGGTCAGTATTATAATCTGTCAAGCTGACATTCGGTCTGCTTTATGGCTGACCTTTTGTGCTGGTGAAACGGGTCTCGTGACATTTCGGGGCATGATCAACATGGTGTGTTCCATATCGTACTCAATGCATATCGATGGATGATCCTGATGGTTTGCTTTTAGAATCCTAAACGCGACGGCAAATACTTACCTATTTTTTAATAATACTTGTCGGCTTTATATAGTGATCCTGAAGAGAGGAAAAAGTCAACGGAGATTCAAGGAATTCCAGAAACGTAGTAAAACCCAAGGCAAGGAAAAAGGCCACGTGGAAAAAAGGACCGAGCGACAGAAGAGGGTTAAAAAAAAACTATGCTTGAAAAATGCGCATTGTGGGCAAAGGTCCAGCAGTGAGAATGAAGGAATGGGAGCGGCAAGCATCGTTCGTCATTGTCTAACCCAACACCCGCATAACTAACCGACGCAAATCCGTTTTCATACACAATTACATTTTTATGCCACATTTTCAGCATGCGGGTTTGTTGGCACGAATTATTTTGTTGGCTCTCCCAACTAAACCCTTTTGTCCGCGATGACCACAGTTTGGTGGTCAATATTGTACTCCGCTAACCTGACATTCACCAGATTTAACCACCGACCTTCTATTCGGGTTAAATCGCTCCTCTGACATTTTGTTGACCACGGCTTAATGGATGTTCTTAAGGGTCTTCACCCCAGTCCCAAGTGAAAACGCAGGTAGCTATCTTCTCTTTGAAGCGCTAAAGTTCTTGGCAATCTCGAAGTTGAGAAGAAAAATAGCGAAACGAGTCCAGGGAATTGAGCAACACAGTAAGACCCGTAAAAGGCCGATCGAGGAAGCCGAAGAAGAAGAAACACGTGGCGAAGGTCAGCCTCTTTTGCGCCTGACCCTTCAGTTAGGATCAATTGGTTTCCCGACATTTCGACACGATGGTTAACCACATTAAGTTCATTGTCTCATTGACCAACTTTCGAAGCGCAGGAGTTGTTGTCGATCTTCAAGTTGAAAAGAGAAACAACAGGAGTCGTCAACATACTTCAGCAATATAACAAGACACATGAAATTCCTACCCATGCACCCGAAGAAAAATCACCTCAGGGTTCATTTTACGGCTGACCCTTCATAAAACTCCTATCAATTCCCTGACATTTCATCACCCAATCAACAAAATTAACTTCATGGCCGAATTTTCATGGTGTACCACTCGATATTCTCTTGAAATTCCAAATGGAACCCTCTCATCCTTGAAAGCCTAGAATTCTTCAGGAGTTTTCGAGTTAAAAAGAAAAATAACAAGGTTATAAAAGCAGCACCATGGAACGACATAAAATTCGTATCCAGGCAGGCAAAGGAGACGAACACGTGGAGAAGGACGATCGAGTCTCAGCGATAAGAGGCGCGGCTCGAAGAGAACATCGCCCAGGTTCGCACGATGGCATATCGGACAAAGGAAGAGAGCGAGAACGTGAGACAAGTGGGCTAAAAAGCAGTGGGATAACCAAAAGCTTCCCCTCAACGCCTCGAATTCCGAAAACGTTACTTACCGCCCGCTTTTCCACCGAAATTCCGGGGCTTAGTTAAAGGGTGCCCTGAAGGGACGTGGACGGATGAGCCCAGGGAACGCGGCTGCGAACACCGACTGTGTCTGGTTCTTTCTTCGGAACGAGAGCATATACCCACTCCAGGAAAGGGCCATCCCCTTCTCGGGAATACGTACAAACGAATCCGGTGAAAACGGGGGTCCTGGTGAAACGTACTCTCCGCACCGGCGTGTTGTCGTTGCGGTGGGACGTAAGAATTGTGGGGGAGCGCGATGGAGGTTCGTTGGTGCGGGTTGCAAGCTCTTTTGTGGCCTCTCCCTCTCCTGAGCTTCATCACTCTCACTCTTTCCCTCTAACTCGACTCCTCTTTCTCTCTCACACTCGCTCTCTCAATCTCTTTCTCCTTTTCTTGTCAAGCGAACGCAAGGCGCGAACGAAATAAATAAGAATGGGGAACGAGGGGTTGGCTGACATTGGCGGTTGGGCGCGAGATGTACACGTGAGAAAACCAGAGGAAGGAAAGGAAGGAGCGAAAGAAAAGACGATGGAGAAGGAGGAGCGGAGAGTCGGTGGTCGGAGATGGAATGGAATTTCTGTCGGTTGGCTCAGATAAACAGCCGCAATTTCGCTCGCACGACGCTGAAAGCCGCACCGCCAACGGCGGCCTCGGAATTTCTTCCGCGATTTACATCCGCGGCTTCGTCCTTCTTCTCCTCCTCCACTAGTCGTTGCACTTGTCCGCGCGCGGCCCTCTTCGCTATAACAGCCTTCCGTGCGATTCCAAACACGCGGTATTACGTCTCCTGCGACCAAACTGTGCTGTATCCCACAAGCAAGCTCTCCTTTTTTTCGCGCTCCTCCGTCGCTACTGGGTTAAGGTACACGTGCCTGGAAAACGTCTTCAAGGCGTGGGCTGAACACCGTCGTGGATTTGCATTACTGAAACAGCCGGATTCTCGCTACGACTTGGTCTTCTTGGACCTTTCATTTACGTTTTGTTTTGTTTTGTTTTTTTTTTTATTTGTTTTTTTCTCGAAACAAAGTTGCCTTAAGGATGTGCTACCGGCTTTCAGGTATTTAGAACGGTATGGGGTTTTTATAATTTTTTTAGTTCACTAAAGTTTTGTCGACTCCAGTTTCCAAAAAATGTCTATGTAATTTTTTTTTTAATCCATAAGCTGGAGATTTTTTTGGAAGAGACCGAGATCATCGCGAGTAAGCACAGAAATGTTCTTGAATAAAATTATCGCGGTAAAAGTTATTTGATGCGTCTGAAAACTTGGATTAAAAATCGAAACTTCTCCCGTTGTGTATGAAAATTTCATTGCAGCTGTTTTTAGTGCAGACTCGAAATCAATACGGGTAAAAAAGTAGGAAATTTGTGGAGGTTGGAACAGGTCCAGATTTGGCACCTTATCCGGTATAACTTCTCTAAATGTATTCATTTCGCCGTCCTTGATGCTGTCGCATGTCTCGAGGCGCCTCGAATGTTGGATTCGAGTTCCACCCTCACCAATTGGACGGTGAGCGATGGAGGCTCCAGATGTACGTCAGGGGTCAGCCTGGCCAACCATGACGAGCTTAATTTATGGAACTTAATAACAAGATATTGGATTGGGCTTGCGAACGAGCTTGACGACATTGCAGGTCTGCTCAGTCGTCGAGTGAACGATAATTTTGGATTGGAGGGCGAAAAGGGATAGGGTAAGGAATGGTTCCAGCCCTTCATCTGCTTAGAAATTGAATTTATCGAAGCATAAGGATTTTCTTAAAAGCAAACCATCACAATCTTCTCTGTGCGACAGTACATTTCAAGAAGAAACCACATCACCCGCGGGGAAAATATTTTTCTCCAATATTTTCATAGGATTTTTTTGTCATAATTACTGAATATCAACTTTGGAACATTATTTTTGAGGGAATACCAGATTATGATTTATGCATCCAATTCGTATGGTCCACAGATTTTTCTTCATAATATTGTTTTTTTTTCTATCATTCTCGTATAAAACAAAATTTTCCAGAAAAACGCAACCGCTTTTTTCCAACGAAGTGAACTATTTCGAGAGAAAGCGTTTTTCGGAAAACCGGAAGAAATTACGAATGATCGATTTTAAAAATAATATGTCAGCTGTAATAAAGTCAAATGTGAAAATTCTCAAAATCATATTTTACGAAAAGCTCTGTAATCGTACGAAAGTACAACGTGGCGAAGTATCATAACTCGCACTCATAAATTTGTATTCATCCACAATCATCCTCCCTCCCATAAAAATTGCTTCAATCCAATGGCATTTTAATTCCTACAAAAAAAAAACCCAATAAGACGGGAGAGTGGCACGCACATCCCCTTAAGAAATCCCGTTTACGAGTATGACAATGTAAAAATAAATCTTATGTTATTTAAGAGCCGACATTCGAAGATTTTTATTTTTATCGAAAGCTCTCGATGGTCGTAAAAGGCAGAATATTATTTATAGATTTCATCACGACCCCGTTTTTGTTCAAAGCTTATTTCCCCGTGTACAGCGTAACAATAATGAATCGAGCGGAAAAAAGTTGTACCGAGTGGTATGGCTCTAGGGTCCGCCCCATAACCCCCTCAGTGTATCATCGCTATTCATGGAAAATCGTTAATGTTACGGGACAGTTTGCAGTGAAAAGGGTCGGGGTTTGTTCGTTGCTCGGTGCGGTTCGTTAAAAGCAAAGCGAAACGATGTTGACACAGCGTGCATCACGTCGGAGAGCGAGTCAGAGGGCTTCACTGCTCGTTCTATGTTTCGGAACTTTATACACATTGCTCTATAGGGCTCCTCACTGCAACCACTGATCGGGGTCCGCGAGAGGCATAAAAAAATCCCGCTCGAGTTTCCGTCACAGATCGCTTGTTTTCATTCAAAATAGAGAGTTTTTATTCAATGGTCCCTTCCACAAGTTGACCTACTGTCACCATTGTTTTACCTTGGTGAAGATACTCCAAACGCTGTAAAAGGAAAAACAACTGGCGAACAAAAAATAAAGGGAAAAGAATTTATGTACATAACTGGCTCGAACATTGCACCTTTTTTCGTGACTGGATCAATGTACACGTGCCTGGAAAACGTCTTCAGGAATAAATAGTTGGTTGCCTTAACCAGCATGGTTAAATACGTTCTAAATGACTGAATTGGCTGGGTTAGCCAATTCTTAGCGTCGCTCGACACATTGGTTGATTGTGTTACCCAAATCGATGATTGTCAAATATTTGAACTGGCAGATTTGAGTGCGTAACCGATTTGTTTATTGGCTCAATCCGTTTTGCTGGTTGGGTTTGTCTCATCGATTATTTTGTTCAGTGTCCATAATACAAATTTCGCTGGAGTTTACGTCACGACGGTTTGTTTTTGCTGAAAATATAGGGAAATTTGAGTGGACCCCTTGACGAGTTGACCTAGTGCTACGATTGTTGCATCATGGTGAAGACGCTCAAGAAACACTGGCGAAACAGGATAACGCCTCGGAACAAATATTTATGTACCGTATGACGGCAGCAGACTGTTCGCAGTGCCTTCTGGCTCGATCCTTGAACCAGCTTTTATAAGCAAGCAAACCTATAGCTGACAAAATATTCCAGGGGATGGAGAAGGGTTATGTATATAGAGTAGCTCCTATTCTTCTCGGTAACCCAACCGAACTGTACACCGGTCTCTTGGTTTCCTTGTTTGTCAAACTGTTCAAGCTGTGCGGTTTTGGAATTCCATATTTGAGCTCTTATTGGGGACGCTTGCGAGACTGGATAGCGGTTTACAGTATTCTTTTTCTTTCCGCAAAAATAGTTCCACGTTTTTAGAGTCGGTGGTTACGAATGCGAGCATACATGAGTTATTTTTGTTTAAAAAAAAAATTGTTCCGATGTTTATATTCTATCTTGAAACAAGTATGGACTAATATTCACTGATACCAAATGTCAAATTTGATCAAGATCAAAAAAGTATTGCAGATTTGACATCAATGTGAATTACACAAAATTATTAGACATGCACTTAATAATCCACGCACATTTGGCACGAAATTTTGTGAAGACCAAATGAGAAGCTGGAATTTTACAGAATATTTATTCACTCAGAGTTGTTATAAAATAAAAATTGCAAAGTCAGGTCTTGGAAATTGCCTTCTCATTTTGCATCTTTCGGAAAGTTTCAATTATGGGGAAGTCAAATTTGATCAGCACAATTTCTCATTGAGACAATTCTGCAAAGTGTAAAAGTTTAGACCTTACAAGCTGCTTTTTTTTTTTTTACGAAATGTCGATATTCTATATTACTTGTGTACTATAATATATCGAAGCGATGTACGCAGTGAAGTACCACGCCCTGACAAGTTGATTGAATCTCCAGAAGCAGGAAGAGCGCGGTCGTTGATCTGTCGATCAATATGCAATATTCATAATGGCGTTCGGTGTAAGCTCATGGGTTTATATACATTCATCTTACGCAGCCCGTTGTGAGGGTTTCCGGCAACGCCGGTAATTTCATCACTCGAATGTGTGCCTCCGGCGAATAATCCATTTATCGTGTGTTCCTCCATTCGCCAATGTCATTAACAGCTCGTTTGCTTCATTAGTATTTTACATTTTAGCCCCACGATCAAATCCTTCCGAATGTCGTGCTTACATAATTTTTGGGGTATTCTTTTTCGCAGTGACTAATTAAATAACACCTCATCACAAGAAAATGCAAATTAAAATGCTGACAACATGTCGATAATCACGTGAAAACGTATAAAATATCGATGTGACGCATGGACGAACAAAATTCGTTTACTCTTTCATTTCGGTGAGTCGTAAATTTCCAGAATTCACATTCCACTGATTCGCCATCAAAATAAAATAATCGCGACTATTTATCAACAGCGTTAATTAAAAAAAGTACATGTCGAAGAAATTAAATAAAAGGTATTACTTAAGCATCCGAAATAATTTTCCCGTCCGCGAATTAAGAATTGAAGAAGGGCTTCGATGTATCGATTTTCGTTTTTTAATAATTCAATTCGTGATAAACTGAAACGAAAAAAAAAAGTATTGGAAGACTGGGACGTGTTCGGGGATTGGTACCGTCACCTCATTAAAGCATTATAAATTCCTCTCCGTGTAATGAGGAAGTACTTTAATGAGATTCAAGGGATGAAGCGCGTGTGTTTGACTAGTCTGATGTACGAAAATTCATAAAGCTGCTATTCGGTGATTCATCGGGGCCTGTCGTTGGGGTCGAAAAGTTTCGTCCTAAGCACGGAGATACTTTCCATTTTGTGGAACTGTGCCGGGTAGTACCAATCGATAATTCGTCATTGTCTCGTGAAGGAAAGAAATAAAAGGAGAGCAGTTCCCCATCGTGTCAGTCAACGTTGAATCGGATGACGTAGAGAGAGAAAAAAAAAAAAAAAAATGGCGAGGAAAAAGAATCAGTACGACAGACGTCGATGGATGTGCGATAAATCGTAACGAAGCAACGCTCGAGCGCACTTCACTCATATGACACTCGAATATTCGTCTTCCTTGGACCTTTTCACATAAAAACAATATGGGGGAAGTTTTGATGATGATCTTGACAGCTGAGGTGACAGCAGATTGGTCACCGGTACACACACGAGTCGTACCCTCACGTGTGTGCATTTCATTGCAGCATTAAAAAACAAAAAATGTATATACATACACATTCATTTATAAAGAAAATATTTCCACCATGATGGGGTACTCGAGGTACGCGTTGTCACGTGTGCGACAGCTCATAGTCGTTCCTCCAAAAAAATCTAATACCTCTGCGGACCCTGCAGATATAATACGACAGTGTCGTCGCAGAATTGGACACTTTTTTTCTTCAACATTCTTACACTTGGACGCTCATCCTCACCTTCATCGATCTCCTTTATATCTTCGCCGGGAAAAATATTTGGGGGCCAAAAAAATGTGTCTTCCTCTCACTTTCATTTACCAAGGATTAATAATCTTATTCTCATCTCGTTTATTTTTATTTTTCAACATTAAATATCAAATTTTCAATATTAAACTCAAAGGATCAAGTGAATTAAATCTAAAATAAAAAATGATTTTTTTTTGTGCCCCTAATAATTTTCATCGTCAAATGTCGTCAAGTTTCCCCGAATAATTGATATCCAATTTAATTGAAACCGCTAATGATTGTAAAATAATCTATTGAACCAGTAAATCATTTTATCCATTTATTATTTCCATATTCGGACACCAGGGCGAATTAGTTTTTCCTTCCCTGAAGCTTTAATTCAATATCCACTGCCGCAGACACCGCAGCCCCGCAAAATAAAATAATAAACTAAGATTAAGGTGCGAAGGGAGGGAAAGTGGCGACGAAAATTTTTCCTCGTCGTATAATGCGCGGCACGAATAACGTGGGGCACTTTGTTTCTTGCTTTGTGGTCTTACTTGAGCAATGTTTTCAAACAAATTGCGCAGACAGTAACCGAAGCCAAAAGAAGGTAGACTGGGTGGGTTAATGATAGTGTTTTTTTTATCGAGGGCTATTCTACAGCCCCCGGATCGTAAGCAGCACAAAATAAGTCTTGGTTCGTGTGGGTGGCACGTTTGGTGTTCGTCTGGCCGTCTACCGGTGCAGATCAACTCGGTTTGCTGATGGCTTAAGAGGGAAAGTACCAACTGGTGGAGGTAATGGATCACTCCGCTTAAGTGTGAGTAAATAGTGCAATCGTATGGACCTGTAACGAGGGAGTCATATCAGTATCCCTAATGCTTTTGTTACGAGGACAGGGCCATTATTTTCTCGTCGCTTCTCCACCAGTTTTCTATTTCCTTCGGACAAGTTGGAAATGCTGAAAAAGGAATTCACTTTTACTGTCAACTGCACGATACCTTATCCATTTCATTCTTCGCTTTTAAGAGGGGGATCCTCCCTAAGTGACTCACCGAGTCCTTGGTACAAAGAACACTGCCCATAAATCCCATCAGGGCCAATTATAATACTTAACTACATGGGCTAAAAAGTCAGAACCATTAAATCGGACATTGCGCTTGGATTTTGGACATTTTAAATCAGGCTTGCAACCATTTTTGCATCGTTAGTCAATTTTTGTACAAATTTAAGAGGGGGCATCCTCCCTAAGTGAATCACCGAGTCCTTGGTATAAAGAACACTGCCCATAAATCCCATCAGGGCCAATTATAATACTTAACTACATGGGCTAAAAAGTCAGAATCATTAAATCGGACATTGCGCTTGGATTTTCGACATTTTAAATCATGCTTGCAACAATTTTTGCATCGTTAGTCAATTTTTGTACAAATTTCGTGGATAAAAAAAAAATTCAACGACATTTTTATCGTCACCGTTTATTTTTGATAATCGATTGATTTTTGGAGTCCATATTTTCCTATCGTTTTCCACAATTTTCAGTATCCCAAAGAGAAAATCTTGTGTGCAATTTTGATTTCATTGAACTGGAATAAAAATTCCTGAATACTCGGTTAATTATGAATCTGCATCTCGTGAGAATATCCGAATGGATTCTCAGTGGAATGAGAATTTTTTTTAATGCTCGCAAAAGTGCACATTGACGTTCCCGAGTTTCTCGTCGAGTCTGTTGACAATACAGATAGGATGACATCTTTATAAATATTTTTTGTATCCTGTAAGAAAAAGGGGGAGTAAAAATATACGGTCTCGGATGCTCGTCGAGGATTATTCTTTCCTTCACCTCCGCACGAAAACACGACAAAGCTTTCGAGCGGGGTTAAGTTATTAATAAATCCGTAAAGCAGCTCATATATAGAGTTAATTCCACGAGCCGGATAATATAGCGAGGAACGTGATCTCGGGACATAATGTTATTGTACATTGGGCTCGACTGGCGATCCAACCTTTCGCTGTGTACTTGCTCGTAGCCGTGGAGAAAACGGTGGCTTTCTGAATTCAGGATATCCTTTTGTTTCTCCAGGGGATGGCCTGGAGTGCAGGCAAAGGTGGAACAATAGTCGTGTTCTTGGAGAATTTTCCTCCCGAGCACCGAGACGACTATCTCCCCGCCTCTTTCCTTTTTTTCTTCTTCTTCTTCTCTTTCTCTTTTTCAAATGTTAAACAAGCTCGTTTATAGCTGACTCGGAAGCCCAGCATTGAGCTCGAAAGTTGTTAGAAATCGTCGTGTGCAAGGGTTACGTGGAGCGCAAGCATGAAATAAAAATCGGCGCCAGAGAGGATAAGGTAAGGAAGGTGAAGAGGTGCTTGTATGGCCACCCAAGTTAAACCTCGAGTCGTGCCTCTCTCGTGACAGCAACGGCGCGGCATACCGCGGAGATGGCTTTCGGGAGTGGCTCTCGAGAACGGCGATATCTTGGAGCCCCTGTTTCGACAGAGCATATTTTTATTCCACAGTCGACATTTATTCCTTTCACGTACCGATCACCCGACTGCGGCAATTCTTCATCCCGCCACCTTCTCCACTTTCTCTATTCCTTATTTTATATGTGACCTGTCTACCTTTCCTGCCTCCGGAAAACACCAAAATACGTACATTCCATTCTACGTCGATTTGTGCCCTTCTCTTTTTTGAATGACAAGATTATGTCATTATTCGTCAGATTTAATTACGAGGGTACATTTTATTCATTTTACCCAAGTTTTTTTTATTATTAAGCTTGTTGTATTTAAAAAAAAAATCGGCGTGAAAATGGTAAGGGATACTTGAAAATTGAATTTGTCACTTTTTGGGTACTTGGAGTTGTCACGATCGAAGAGGGAATCGGTGGACAAAGAATGTAAAATAATCGAGACCTCAAGACCATTGCCGGTGTTAAATCGGTATTGAAAACCGGCTAATCACGAGAGAACATCTACAAATTTCCAGCATAGTTGAAAGAAAATGTCTGCTCCACTTGCTCGTGAATCGTGGAGCGAGTGTCCGTCATCCGTTTCGTTTTCTCGTCAGCCATGAACGAGTGTCTCACAACTGCAACACGTATTCAATTCTCCGATCGGTTTGTTCGTTGCGCCAGTTGTTTGCCGCTTGTCATTCACCGTACCAAGTGTCCAAGTGTCGATGAGAGGTCCAGCGATGAAACATAAACTGAGAAACCGAGGGAATACTTTGCCGCTCCACTATATATCCACCCTGTAACGATCGTCGATTTCATAAAATCGAACGAGCTTGCGAGGAACGACGACGACGACAACGAGGACTGTCCAAAAGTTCTCCTCTACGTGATAGCAAGACGCAAGCTCGCCTTTTCTTTCAATGCTGCCCAGCTGCATGTTGGCCCTGGTATTTCGGTCTTCCGGATCCTCTTCAAGACCAACCTTACCTCACGGAGCTTCGCCCATACCTCGGCGACACTTCGCTGCAGACCATGGCCGAGTTTCCTGCTGCGTCGGAGAAAATGATACTGGCAGTGTTACTTCCGTCGTCGACATCAGACCGATCTACGGAAACGCTCTCTCAAGTCTCCTTTCGTCTCTTCTGTACAGCCCACACCGGACCACCGACGACGAGTAACCCACTGAGAATGATGATGATGCTGCAAAACGAAAATTTGATGAAAAGCAAAAGCGACGGGAGAAAAATACGGGGCCGGACTCTCGAGTCCCGGGAGAAAGAGAATTGACAAACTCTGATGTGGACTCCGAACAAGCATGTGGCCCGCACTGTTTGTCCGCACGTTTTTTTTTTTTTTTTCTTTTTTTTTCCCCTCGTTCGCATATTTTGTCGTTTTATATTTTCACTCCTATCTCCAGTCCGAGCCAAACACGTTTGGGCAAGTGGACGAAGCATCGAATAATAAAAAATGCATGAAATTTCGACAATTTCACGAGCTCCCTTGTTTTTTTCCATTAGCGATGGTTACGGCTGAACGATATTGACCATAACCGCCCAGCGGCACCGGCGCGGCTACACTATTGCATACTGACTGCTTTGCATTCACATTGAAGTTTTGGTATGCGTGCGCCAATTCGATTTTCATCCGGCCCTCTCACCACTCTTAACACCCCCGGCCGTGCCTCCCCCAGGACCGCTTCATCCCTTTCTAATACCGGAGGACCCTCCGCTCCAACTATCACCGCCCTACTAAATCATCTTTAATTCAGAAACTCTATCGCCTCCTCGAAACACTGTTTCCCGCGAATTTCCAAAAGGATTATTGGGCTCGAAAGGAGAGAGGGTCAAAATCGGGCAATGCTCGAAAAAGCTTTTCAACTTGCCGCATGTGCTTTCTGGTGCAATTGTCGGATTTCTGTAACCTCATGGATTGCAGCGCAGATTATTTTAATCCCAGCTCGGATATTAATGACTTTATAGGCTTCGTCATCGCAAAAGTTACTCCACTAATTACGTCAGGAGATTAGCACTTTTTTTCACTTCTCGTGACTTTTTTTTTAGTGCTGCTTCCTTTCAATTTATTTTTACCTATTTTTCGGTGACATTCGTGATGACTTTTTTTTATTTCGGTAGTTCTGAGGTACACTCTTTTCTCTGGGATTCAAATAATATGATTTTTCGAACTTTTCTTCCCTTCCAATGAAAAAACCTTTTGCCCTTTTTTTTTTTTTCTTCAAAATGATCACTTGCCCTTGTAAATCATTGGTAATTCGGCAAACTATCGGCCGATGGAAACAGTATTTCCAGCGAATATCCAAAAGGACCATCGTGGTGAAAAGAGAGATGGGTAGTTGGTCAAAGTCGGGTAACGCTCTGAAAAGCTGGCAAACGTGCTTTGTGTAACGACGAGCAGTGTAAATGTTGGATGCTTGTAACCCCATGAATGCAGTCCACTTTTCTGCAGCCGATATCGAACTGTACTTAACCCATGTATAGTTTACTGTGGTTAAGAGAACGTTGCACAATATATCGACGCAGCTGCAGCAATATCCAAGAGGTAGAAATAGCCCGGAATGCGGTGGTGAAGCGAGTACATGGGCCACGTTTCGGTGTCATAAATTTTCCAAGAAACGAGAAACAACGCGTGTGTTGGGCATCATGCGAATTAGAACGAAACAGGTTCGGAGAGTAGGAACAGCGAGATGAGGGAAAATTGGGCAGAGAAAGCGGAAACTATTGCACAAATTGCATTAATATTTACGTAGGATGTACGATGAATCCTATTGGAAATAACTAATGATATTTGCCGTTGTAACGGAGATTCTTCGATCGGAGAGCGCATGAAAGTTGCAGCTATTGGCGAGTGGTACGTATTGGTTCGGTTCGTACTATCGATACCAATTTGTGTAATCGAATAATGGAAAGATACACTCGTGAACTGCCAACAGACAAATCTGCTTAAGGAAATGTCGAAATTGTTGGGCTTGTACTCTTCGACCTTTCCTGAAGAACAATATTTTGTCCAAATCTTCAGGGTACAAGAATTCAATTTTTTAATTCAATTCGATTGAATGATTTCTCGGTGGCATAAGATTTTTTTTTAGTACGGATATTTGTTTTTACCATGACTATATTTTAATAATGGAAAAAAGCATTTTTAGTGTGTCATAAACTTTACTTGAATGTGCGGTCATTTCCGGTTCCTCTCAAATTCGAAATTACAACCCCTTCTGCAGAGATACGATCATTTGACTTTTCGGTATATGGGAGCTACTTGACTGCATTTCGCTTTCCTCCCCTATCACCGGATGTTAATTTTCAGGATCTCAATATATGACCCATGAGAGTATACTTCATGCAGTGCAGACGCAAACTTTGGCGGTGCATCTATGACCTGTATTTATGTTTATTATCCAACGGAATATATCCCGGCTTAAATTATGCTGCAATGCTCAGGATTACAGATTCCTGTGGACTTGACGCATTTGTTAAAGTTACAATATTTCATAAATTTTTTACATATCCAAGTTTCCGAGTACAAGTAAAAATGGGTCATTTGGATATACATTTTTTTTATTAGATTTACATTCAATAAATTACTCTTAAATAAAAATGAACAATAAACATTTTTTAAGTTATCATTCAATTTTTACTACCTCAACTCCTTCGGAGTTCCACGACAGGATTTTTTTTTAAATGACACTTTTTATGTAGATGTATTTCTTGATTTTCTTTTTCAGAGTTCATTATTCCTGTACTAAAAAAAAATGTTGAAAAATAAATCGAAAAATCGCAATAACAAGCCACCCCTGGAAAAATTTCAAGGCAGTCCGGAAAAAATCTGAAAAAATTCAAGCAGCCATGTTTCACGGTATATTCAACATCAGCGAAGTTACAGTCGAATCATTGAGGCACATCCGTCGGTAAATAATTGGCAAAACGACCGATACGTAGAATCGGATAAATTTTATTTCGACGCGGGATCATGATTCTCGATTGCTCGAATATTCGGTACTCAATATTTTTTTTTTTTCCAGATCCATGAATTTTTTTACTGCCCGGTATACATGGGCGATTCGATCGCGCGTTTCGCGTTTCAGTTCCATCTCCGAATGAGTTCATTTCCAGGACCTGAATACATGACCCACGTTTTATGTATGCTTATATATATAAAATATATAGTATAGCGTGGCATATTGATTCATGGCAATTAGTATTTATATGTACATACACACACACATATCGTTTGTATATATATATATATATATATTTTTTTTTTCTATATGTAATATATATACGCTTACGAATGTTTATTGAAAATGTATAAATTTGTGCGCTCGACGCTCTGTGCACGGTTCAGTCTGTCGGCTATGCCAAATGGATCGATAAACTTTGTGGCTTTTGCCCTATGCCAGAGAATTTCACAAATATGCCGGTTCATTGGCTGGTTAGAGAGGAAACATATTTTTCCAGCAGTTGCGTGCTTCTGAATTTAACTGCAAGTGATATATATATTTTTTTCCCCGAACTCCAATTCGACACAAATATTAAAAACGCTGTAGAGTTTAGTTTCAAGCCTGGTTTAGACGAGTGTAAAAAGGACCGAGTACTTAATGCAGAATTTTAGTTACTGCGTTACTGGAGAAAGCATCAATTAATATTTCAATGTGTAATTTATGCGTGAATTGGAAAACATGCCTCGGGGGATCATGTTACTATGCATAATGTTTCATTATTAACGCAGCAATGCGATGTTAATGAATTCTCATTTTATGGTCGGAATTATAAAAATGCCCTGGATTAATCTGCTTCATTTTTTAAACGTTCTCCACAATCGTCTCTCATTTTCGCAATTGCGGTCTGCGATTCGGTCGTGGTTTTCCTCGATTTTTTTTTTTCGCGTGACTGTTCTCGGTAGTGATATTTTCTGGTTTGGATAAAATACCTATCCTTCCTGACAATCGCTACTGCAATGCTGAAATAATTTTTCGATGAACGCAATTTATGGAAAATCGTACCGGACTCTAACCATAGACTTTTTTGTCCACCGTTTTAATTTACTTTTTTTTTTTTTTCAGCGCACGCTGCAGTTCCTATTTAATAATCCTAGATTGTCATGGGTCGTCGAAAGAACGTTCAACAGACCCTACAGTGAATAAAGATTTGCTGAAAGAAAAAAAAAAAAAAAAACAAACAAAAACCCTGGAAAAAGCTGAGGATTATGAAATCCCTGCTTTTATGCGAATGAACGGATGTCAAGTTTGTAGTGACCCATCAGGCAATTGAAAAAAAGGAGGATCGCTCGATTCCGCTGGTCGCTAAAGCCATTGATCCCTCGTTGTGCGTAAACTGTCGATGCGCTTTTTCTGGACCTCTATATGTCAAGCTTTCTCTCTCTCTTTCTCTCTCTCACTCACTCTGAACTGTAGCGAAAAATGTGAAAGAGAGAGAAACATATATCGAGCTGGATATGATCGAATGTGTTGAGAACAAAATGAGAAAAACATTTTTCCGTGAAATCCGCAAGCTTAAGAGAAGTGGGCGATTTTTTAAACTTTTTTGAGCTATCATATTTGCGAGCTGCGGATTATGAGGCGAACAACCGATGCAGATTGACTTCCACATTGCTCCGGGCTTCGTGCTCCTCTAACGTGGTTGGAAACGAAATAGTTTGGCCGTATGAACACCGTGCGGTAATTTCGTGACATGCTTCGCCTGCGCTATGAATTTTTTCTTTTTTTTTTTTAATATCCTCAACGCCTGATGCACTTTTCATGTATGCAAATGCATGTATTGCATTTCTTCCAGTGTTGCTAAATATTAAATGATAAATATTAATTGATATAACATGCAACTTTTTGTATAAACATTACCTACGTTCGTTTATCGGTTCAGTGATAGGTGTATTCAAATGTACAAAAATTTGAAAAATACACCATTGTTACTTGTTATTTATCTTTCGCCTCGACGATGTCGTTGGTGAGAAATAAAATACCGAGAAAAAATTATGGTATTGATAATGCCATAAAAAATACGCAATTTTTACTTGTTATTTGTCTTCCGCCTCGATGATGTCGTTGGTGAGAAATAAAATACCGAGGAAAAATTATGGTATTGGTAACGCCATTTCTACTTGTTACTTGTCTTCCGTCTCGATGATGTCATTGGTGAGAAATAAAATACCGAGGAAAAATTATAGCATTGGTACTAATGAAGTGACAAGTATTTAATTTTCGTACGTACAAATAAATTTTCTACATTTTATAGCTGTAAGATAATTTTTCTGTACTTTAAATAAAAGCTGCAATAAAAATGAGTGTTTTATATGCCTCTGAAAAATTATTAATTCTCCAAATGCCAAATTTGCATAATCTCGAGAACGGGTCTACGATTATTTTCAGTTCGTCTTAGAGATATTGAGAAAAATATCGCAGGTCGTCACGACACCTGCTGACCATTTTGCCTCGCAATATGCAGTTTATGCAGTCGACGGTGAGTAGTAGAGGGTCAGTTGTTGAAATTCAGCCTCGCGGTTGAGAACGACGACTGAAGATGCATATGCATCGTGGTGCAGCGTGTTTGCTTAGTTTCCTCGGGTGCTTTTGGTTTCCAGGATAGGTTTACCAAGGGCTGATCCAGCCCAGCATTAGGGTTACGCAACTATTGCTTCTCGTCTCCTTCTCTTCGAGTTCTCGGTTATCCCTTATTCACTTACATTTAGGGACGTTTCCGCATGATTAAAAGAGCAACGATAAGCTGCACGTTTGACTACATATCTTAACTAAGTTTTTTCATTTTTAATCGTTGCAAAAATAAATGTGCCCGTGGTTCTACTTCTCTTAACTCTTCGTCTCCTCAATAAAATATTCATCTATAAATATTACGAGCAAGCGTTTTCTGTCCTGCTTAAGGGACACTTTTTTGCATCTAGTTACACGAGCTTGCGCGACAAAAAGAGAAAGAGAGTGGAAAAAAAAAATGAATAAATACTTTATGAAGAGACGGTAGCCTTCTATGGGTTCCTCTCGTTTTATGCGAGCCAGTAAAAGGGCTGTCGCTACTGGCGTTTTAAAAGGGGGGTGATCCATCTTGGATCGGCGGAGCGAGTGAAAACTCTGTATAACGTTACTCGTTCCAATTTAATTAAAAACCGTTGGTTACGAGACGCAAAGTGCGGGTTACGAGGAAGAAAAAATGGTTTGAGCGAAATATATGGCCCTAAGTGATGCGCGCGGGGCTCTTTGCTCGAGCGGACAGCGTTGACAAAAAATTTTTCGAGTCATCAAACACTTTGGAATAACTCGGAAAGGAGTTTAACGAAGTTTATTTTTAAAAAAATGAAAAATCCACTTGAGCCAATTATTGTGAACACGCGCATGTCTTTTGAGCCAAAGGAACCCCCGGAATATTTATTGCTCATATTTTGCAGGCAAAACCTTGTGAGCAATTTTTATAAGCTTGACAAAATACAACAGTTGTCCGGAGTAAATTCGGATGATCAAGCGAATGATAATCAATCGTAAAAAGCTCACATCTCGTCAGGCCGAAGAGTGGGTCCTTATTGCGAGGGGTTCGTGTCGTAGCGAGAGGCTAATCGGTAAAAATAAAGAGTTAACTGAACGGAGGTGTTGGAGGATAAATCCTGAAGAGGAGAGACAGCGCGTTGAATCGGGGTGAGAGGTACCGACACGCGGAGTGGTTTTCTGTACTCCGTGTACGGCATACCTGAAGAGTACTGAGGGAAGAAGAGAGTGAGAAACACGAGAGCAGTGAACACTGGAGAATCGAGAGAAATGGCAAGAGGAAGAGAGAGAGAGAGAGAGAGAGAGAGAGAGAGGAGAGAGAATAGAGTACAGTGAGATATAGGAAGTAAAGCTCGTCCGTGCGGTGCTGTCGTGGAAAGCAGGGATCAACTCGTCGGCATCACTTCCGTCCGTTGAATCCCCGCAGGAAATTGTCCTTATCTCTTGATCCTGGCAAGAGTTTACCCATCGTCGCTCACCCGACTGAAAGCGAAGTGACCACCGTCGCGTGGCCCTCCTTCTGCTCTTCCTCTTCAGCTTTCATCTTGCTCTCGTCGCCTCTCCCGTTCGTCATCCGCGAGGACTCGGTGGATTATTCGAGATCCAAGAGCCAATCGAGTCTATGAGCACGTTCTGATCAATCCTCGCTATTTCTACTCGAGCTGATTCGCTCGGTCGGATTTTTCGTCGCCCGTTCCTCGATCCTCTGCATTCAAGCTTTCTCTCTTGTTGCCCCGGCGACGCATGCCGGAATCGGTTTCACCGGCTTCGTTAAATCCCCCCACATCCGACACTCCAATTCGAGCATCACTTCAAGTTCCTGAATTCGCGAATCATAGATAATCCGAATTCATAGTTTCCGGGTTCAAGTGCCATTAATTATCATGACACGGTAACGAGGTTCACACATTTTTTGTAGATTCTTTTTATCTCTTCGTATCCCGAAGCAAGGGGTCATTAGAATGAAGGGCGAAGATAAGGAATATTTCAAGGGCCATGAGGAAAAATGATGGACACTCTCTCGCGGCTCATCGTCGTATGGATACTGATTAATTATGCACATTATGTCATAGTTGGCGCTATTAAATATGGATATCTCCGTGTTCCTATAGGCTAAATATTTTCAAGCTAACCAGCGCAGTGATAATTATAATTACAGCGACGACTAAACGCAGCGTAAATAATTGTTAAGCCATCCATGAGGCGCGTTGTACTGTTTTCATTAGCGTCAATGTTCATTAATCATGGAGAAGAGGCTTCGCAGCGAGTAACGCTGCAGGTGAGGTTACCTGGGAGCTCTTTGTGCGTCGTTACACTCGCGCCTGTGCCTGCAATCCCCGAGGCGGCAATGGTATTGACGTTGGTCCAGAGGTCGAGCCAGGCGCGACTTCCCTCGTCATTCTATCCTCGCGTTGGCTCTCCTCATCGCGACACGAGTTAACTATTCATATAGTAATTTCGTACCATTGTCATAGGCTTAATGGACGTTGGCGTTTAATAACGACGTTTTGTCGTGATCTCACTCCCCTCTGTTCTGGCCTCTCGTGGTCGGCCTCATCATCACTCAGTGCTAACTCATTCAGCTGGCACACTCGATCGCAATATCATCCTCGAGGCGCACGCGCGTCTTTTCATAGGACGTGTTATGTTGGATCGGGACTATAATAGTCGGGGATATCGAAAAAAAAAGTCGAGCCTTAGAGATATGTAGAACAAGCGCAGGAACAGAATTGTCCCGTTGACGTCCAGGATGAAATTTGGGATGCTGTACGGGATGAAATTTCGGATGACGTCCCGAAAAAATTATCTTAAAATCGAAATAAAAACACATTGGACCGTAAATCGTGACTTTTGTCGAGGAGTATTCCACATTGCTGACCAACTGACGCTTAAGTGATAAATTAAACCGTTATCGCTCTTTTATCAGTGAACGTCGAAATAAATAGATCGTTTTTCCACCGTCCGAATTAAACTTTAAATTTCGGTCCTTTTGAAAATACAAATTTTAGCGGCGGTGAAAGTCTCTATTTCAATTCCCCTTTTATTCCAGGGTTCGAAGACACGCATGAGCTTCATATTTCACTAAACTACCATTTACTTTTGAGCTTTTTTTTCGGGACTAAAAATTGTGTCGCGCATAGTTATGAAATAAATGTGGAACCACCACGTGTTTGCCCTCGAAATAATTCTCCGGGTCTTTCTGAATTTTCCGTGCGAGGGATTTGCGGTGGAAATGTACAGTGAAGTGTGTCTTTTACGTGTAGTCTATTTTCGCACGTGGATTATATCAATCTGCGTGGGGTTAACAACGTCATTTTTTTAACGTCACACGTACGTCCCCTTTTAACCCTTTATGTATCGGATAAGCGCTCAGCAAGGATCCGGATGTCGAAAAAAAATGTACGGACGTTCCGGAAATTGCTGTCTCTGAAAAACTGAGGGCAATCATATAAATTCAATGCCAGAGTTTCGATACAAACGAGATTCACGCAGTGACATTAGGCGGAATTTTGGTAGGGCACAAAATGACAACCCTTCACATTTTGAGCTCTTACTCGGGCTCATATTTCACGTGGAACAGCTTTTCGACCCGCGAGCAATTTCCCGCAATTTCTAATCATTGTCATATCTCATTGCACGAGATTGCATGCGTCTAGAGAAACTGTAGCCTGCATATATTTGGTGGAAACTTTGATCGAATTCATATCAATGGTAATATTGATACGATATATTCTCAGTAGTTGGCAAGTTAATGTGGTGTAATCAAAATTCAAAGGTGTTCCCATTCGGTGGATTTCACAAACTTGTTATTTTATATCTGAGTACAAATATCAAAGTCTTGTATTAATTTGAAAAAAAAAAAAAAAAAAAAAAATTAAGTCACCAAAATTTCATCGAGAATTTTTTTTCGATTTACGTAGATTAATCACTTAGCTTAATTACTTGAATATATTTAGAGATCCCATTCAGTGGATTTCACAAACTCGTCATTTTATATCTGAGTACAAATGTCAAAGGCTTGTATTAATTTTAAAAAAATTTATGTCACCAAAATTTCAGCGAGAATTTTTTTCGATTTACGTAGATTAATAACTTAGCTTAATTACTTGAATATATTTAGAGAGCCCATTCAGTGGATTTCACAAACTCGTCATTTTATATCTGAGTACAAGTACGTTCGTAACTCCATGGCAGCAAAAATCATTATACGAAAAAGCATGGGTTTTATTTTTTATTTTTATGAAACTATTGTTTTTCCTGTCTTTTTATTTCCGTTTCCCGCGGTATCAACTCTCATCTTTTCCGTCTCACGTTTTTTCCTCTTCAAAACGTGTATATATACGACCTTCGAGCTCGACGTACCCTGAATTCCAGGTTGATATGAAAACTCCGATGTAAAAAGTATCATGGGAATGCATTACCCACTTCCTCTTCTTCGAGAGAGAACAACAAAATTTTTGCTTGATGAAAGAAAGATGAAAATGCGGATAAAATTCTTTTTGTTTTCTCGGTATCGCATCATTGAATAAATAAATCTATAAATTATAGCGATTCGTTGTCATGATAATTAAATCCATGATTCGAGTAAGAATAATTGATAATTTTTTCGTTGATCTCCAGACCAAAAATAAAAAAATCTTCTCACCACTTTCTCTATTTTCAATTTCGGCCAAAGTAGCAGAAGGAGTAGAGAGATATGTAAGCGAATTTCAATAGCGGATTTACGTTTCGTTCCTAGAGAACAGACAGCAGATTTTCCAAAGCACCGTGTTATTCAAAAAGTAAGTTATGTTTCCGAAAACATTCTTACGTGGAAAATTTTTGTTTTTCTGCACTCTGCAGCAGGTTACGGTGGTTCTGTGAGTGTCGGTGAAATTTATGGTAACAGCTTTGTTTTCATCAAAAGAAATCCTTCAACTTTTATTTCTGAATTCATTCACACGTATAATATATGCCGGGGGAATAAGTGATGGAGCTCGGAAGCGAAATGACAGAATCTAGTGATTCCCTGGTCTATGACTTTACCCTCCGAAATGATTAGGCAGTTTACCTCATCGCTCGTAAAATACGCCTTCGACAAAACCGATGTTCATTTATATTCGGTGATTGAGGTGGCTTGACGTTGTGTATGCGTATGTAAAAGTATGAGGCTGGTCGGTGCGAGGTCGATGATCGATTCCAGTTTTATACCGGCGATAAATTGCGTGAAGACGTTGACAGTGATGGTGATGAAAATTCCAAGAACACTCACTGGCATATACCCACACAGGATAGCTAATGTATGAGGACTTTCTCATTTTAAGCATGAGCATGAGTATGAGTGGGAGTGAGGGTGTGAGTGTGAGTGTGAATGTGAGTGTAAGTGAGTGTGAATGCGAGTGTGAGTATGAGTGAGGGTGAAAGTGACAGGTTGAGTGTGAGTGGAGTGTGAGTAAGGGTGAAAGTGACAGGTTGAGTGTGTGTGAGTGTGAGTAAGGGTGAAAGTGATAGGGTGAGTGTGGGTGTGAGTGTAGGTGTGAATGTGAGTGGGCGTCAAGGTGAGTGCGAGTGTGAATGTGAGTGTGAATGCGAGTGTGAGTGAATGTGAGTGTGAATGCGAGTGTGAGTGCGAGTGTGAGTGCGAGTGTGAGTGTGAGTGAGGGTGAAAGTGACAGGTTGAGTGTGAGTGTGAGTGTGAGTAAGGATGAAAGTGATAGGGTGAGTGTGGGTGTGAGTGTAGGCGTGAAGGTGAGTGCGAGTGTGATTGCGAGCGTGTTCAGTATATCAAAGGACCGATTATACCGGTTGGTTGTGCCTATAAACCATAGGAGGTTGACCTCTCGACGCAGGCCCGAAGCTTTCAGTACGTTCGACAATATGTAGATAAATGTATGTTTGTCATGCATCAGAATACTGTATACATGTATTTTGTATATTCAGATATCTCTCGTGCAGTATATGCACAGAACGTTGATTCAACGAGAGCACCTGTTTCCCTCGTAGATAACCTGGGCACGTGTACTTTTTTCAGCTCTTTGTACGTTTTCGATACCCGATTCGGGCTTGTATATTTGCTTCCGATAAACATAAAAAGTTACTCGTCTCGCCGGTTAGATAAATAAATCTATGTAAACGGGAAAAAAAAACCTCACCATTTACTAAAATTCTGGCAGACATAGCAACGAAAATTGAAAAATAAATTTTCATTTCACCGTATTGTATTGAATTATCGTAATTTTAAATACCACATATGTAATTAGTTACAGGAAACATTGCAACATGTAATATTTGGTTGATTTTTTTTAAAACCTATTGTTTGTACTTATGAATACCAGATTATTTATCAATGCGGTCACAATATTGCAATGCATAAGCGTTAAATTTATATATTTTTGGCCATTGTTATGTTCGTAGCTACAATCTGATAAATGCTCGTAAATTCATGAAAATTGTAATAAAATACTTTCAGCCAGATGGAATCACGATATGTGCAACAGTTTCGATGAGTTACGGATATTTATTGTATATTCAGTTTAAAATATTTGCAACAATTCTGCGAAAATCGGGTTAAATTTATCGCATCGATGTAACTATAATTTATTGTGTTTAATCTATTTATTTACAGATCTGCAAACACACATTCGCAACGATGCGGATGAATGAAAAAGGGCAATTTTCAGTTCAAATCAAAAATATATATATGAACAAATTTTTACATTCTTTTGAAATATGATTTTCTGGAACACGTGGCAAGTTCGGAAATTAGGATTTAGTATCAGAAATTCTAAAAAAATCTGCTTGCCCACAATTCAGCCAGAGCCCATATTCTACAATTGCCGTGATCTTCGAACGTCCACGTTTAATTCTTTGTCAGACTTCCGGGTAGTCCAGGACGAAGAATGGGATCGAATGAAATCCCATGTCTCGTCCTGAATTGCCTGGACTTCGTCCTGGACATTCCATTCTGATTTGCTCACATTCTATCTTCGACCAACTCCAATTTCAATTTTATCCTAGAATCCATGAGCCCTGGACGTCATTTTTCTTACGTGGCATATATTACTTCCCCACGTACAAAAAATGTAGTCATTTATTTACGAAATTACGCTGATTCGCAGTTGAAACCATGGACACTTGCAAAAATGTCACGAAATACTTGCCGCAATCAGTTTCCAGTTTGCTGGATCCATGGGATCGATAACATCCATAAGACCATAAGATAGTGGATTACGTATTTTGGGACAGGTCGGCTTTTCAGTTAGAACCAGACGTTGCATCGATTCGGGAAGATTACGCACTAGTCCTTCATTCACTGGACTCGTCCTGAATTGTCTGGACTTCGTCCTGGACATTCCATTCTGATTTGTTCACATTCTATCTTCGACCAACTCCAATTTCCATTTTATCCTAGAATCCATGAGCCCTGGACGTCATTTTTACGTGGCATATATTACTTCCCCACGTACAAAAAGTTTAGTAATTTATTTACGAAATTACGCTGATTCGCAGTTGAAACCATGGACACTCGCAAAAATGTCACGAAATACTTGCCGCAATCAGTTTCCAGTTTGCTGGATCCATGGGATCGATAACATCCATATGACCATAAGATAGTGGATTACGTATTTTGGGACAGGTCGGCTTTTCAGTTAGAACCAGACGTTGCATCGATTCGGGAAGATTACGCACTAGTCCTTCATTCGCTGGACCAGTTCTGGCATGGAACTGGATATCCATTATATCGGCCGGACTGGTCCGTATCAGTGCGAAACAGACATTGAGAGCTTGATGTCTATGGCTACTGCTCCATTCAACGTGGAACTAGCTCTGACTACAACGACATGTTCATGGCCGTCATGCTACGGATCTCGGCGGAAATGCGAATTCCATGAAGCCATTAGACCCACCTTTGTCGCTATGGGTTTGTAGCACTGCACTTAGAGAGTACTCGTCTATGCGTATGCGGATCAATGATCGCCGTGTAGAATTTCCCGGGTATACGTGCCTTATAGCCTTTATATGCCCGTGCCTTACGAGCACGTTCATTTCCAGTCATGAATGCCTTCTAACGAATAGCAGGGCATAGGAATCCAGCCAGCAGCTCAGGCTTTGCATACTCGGAGTCGGTACTGATGAAACGATTTCATGTTTCGCAGATAAGACGCAAAGAATTAGCACATACCTGACGGATGAGCCTCCAGTGATTACTCAAATGAGTTAACTCACTTCATCAGCTTGCTACCACACCAAATTATAGATTGTTTCTATAGGTTCTATCGGCACAATCAATTATTTCCTTTTGGTTATTCGTATATGCCATTCACGGGACCGTCGAAAAAAAAATGTATGATTTTTCATGTTTCAGAAAAGATAATTGGAAAATTTTGACATTTGTGCTTTCAGCACGACCCGAGCGATTTCGGAACGGGTTAAATTTTTCTATCAATGTGTATTTTTTACCTCTGTGCTTGTAACTATAGTTTTATGATTAATATATGATATCCTGACGAATTTAATTTATATTTTTTTTCATTTGTTTTGGGAAAACTAATTATTCGATGAAAAAGTCTGCGGGTGAATGGGAATTAAATTTGTTTTTAAGCAGACTGTTGAAAATTTAAGTCATTTCGGTGGAAACTGGCCGCAAACCGCATGCGGAAAGCTATAAAAATGTAGTTACAATGAAAACGCGTTTCAACTTTTACCACTGCTATAACTGGTTCACTCGGTTGAGCTACTAAAACCACCGCAGCTTCGTCAGTATGGCGGATTATTTAATCATAGTTTTACACGTTTCAACATTGAGACCATTGGAATGAAAATCTTTTTAGGTCAATTCCACCCCTTTCCGCATGTTTAATGTGTTTAGCTTACATTTGGATTACCACTGAGTCTGTCGTACCTGCTGACATTTTTTTTACCCCGGAATTTCCTCAAATATTCGTCGCGATATTCATAAATCTCTATAAAGCCGATGTGTTCGACATTTTGGTACAAGCCTCTATTCGCCACTTCACCTTTAATACCCGAAGGTAAAAGCACTTTGAAACTGCATTGTTTAAAACTCTGTCACTGTTGCCCATCGCAGCCTCGTGGCGATTTTTCTGTTGGGGCTGCTTACATTTTGAAAGGGAGCTCCACTGGGTTTGAAAAAAAAAAAAAAAAAAAAAAAAAAAAAAAAAGTTTCATTCGTCGACTACGAATGAGAATAAATTTTTCTAAAAATCTCTCAATGAATCATAACGAAAAAACAAACGATGAAAATAATTCATTCCTCAGGACTCTGATACATAAAAGTTTCATGAACCAACAAAACGAAATACTGTACAATCTGAAGTGAAAAAAAAATCAACCCTACAAAATCCGAGATTTTTCATACGAACGACCCTCACATTAAAGATTTCATCTGCAGCAGCTGCGATATTTACTTGGTGAACTTTTTAAGCAAGAGAAAGCAAAGAAAGCAAATCCGTTCTATTTTCATCAATGAACTATCATCCATAACAATTTTTTTCGTGTCATATTTTCAAGCAATAAAAAATATATATATAAATAAAATCCAATTTTCTAGCCGGGTAGGTTGCCGAATTAACGATTTCTGCTGCAGCATCGGCAGAATTTATTTGGTTGATTCTTTATGAGAGAGGAAATAATAAAAATCCGTTGTATCTTCGGCATTCTGTATGCTTTTCTCCTTCTCTCTCTCTCTCTCTTTCTCTTTCTGTCGCGATGACCTTATGTAACGATCACGAGGTAGAAAACCACTCGCGTTACTTGTCCGAGCATCGAAGCGGAGGAGAACCCCTTATCGCAAATGTGTAGCTTGGCTTATAGCTCGTTCCCAGGACGAAAACCATGCTGTTCGAGTTCTCGCTCGGGGCGGCCCATCGTAACATTTTTCACGAAACTCGTTTCACGTGAGCAGACGTGAGTGCACTGTGTGTGGGTTGCTAAAGATGAAGAGAGACGGAGAGAGATAGAAAGAGAGAGAGAGAGAGAAGGAGCCAGTGGGAAATGGTTTGCCGGTGGTGTGTTACACACCGACCGAAACTTCGAACAAAGGTAGGATTTTATAAATGTACTGACATGGGACTCGTGTTACAGCTTCTTTCCTTGCGGCTCACCTCTTTCTCTTGGTGAGAGTAACGCGATACGAGAGACCGAAGCCCACATCGCCTCATAATCGAATGATCGAAAAGTATCTACTCACAAACATATCGGATATATACTACATCACCTCTAAAGTAAATGTACCGGCCAATAAATAAATATGTCCTTCCCATTGATGAAATCAGTGAGCCACAAAAATCGGAGAAACGAAATAATCAATGTAAATGAATTTCCTGACCTGGACAAAATACAACGGAAAGTGACATTTCAGCCCGACTCAAAGTCATTTTGTAAAAAAATGATTTCTTAATAATTGATCTGTAATAATGATTGATGTAAAAAAATATCTCACTGAATTTCTCAAATTTTTCTAACGCCCAGTACACAAGTATTAAAAATTGGCTATATTTTGCATAGAATTTTTTTTAAAATCCACTGGGAATGAAACTGCTTTGGACTTAGTCAAAAATTGTACTTTGCTGTGACGAATGGGTGAAAAAGTGGCTATTTCCGTGGCTTTAAGGTCGATAAAAGTTCTCATTGAGTCGAACTCTGACATATTTTGTTCGAGTCCTTTTCATTCTTGCAGCTCTCGTTTACTTCGGGGGAGTCACGTCTTCGGAATAATGCTGGGCCTGGGAGGTGAACTATTCACACGACGACGTAGGTTCCCGTCGAAAAGGAGCGCTGGAAAATTTATCGCTCCGGCAACTTTATTTCACTTTATCAGGGCGCGACTGGCTGACCACTTGCTCAGTGAGAAAGGGATAGGACGCAAATGGAAGGGTGGAAGGAGGCTGCACGAGTGGAGAACTATGCCTGATTCGTTGGGAGCCGGAAAAGGTTCACCGGAGATCCTCTCGCCCTGCTACTTCTCGTTCACCCTGTTCTTTCGAGATTTAGGTCTTATCCCTTCTCACTCTTCGGCTATTTCCCACCGAGTTTTCTTCATTTCGGTCTCTTCCTCGTCCATTCTCCCTTCAACCCTCGCACTCCATCCCGCTCCGTTTTTCCGCTTTTTAAGCGTCGTGATAAATCAGACCAGCAGACGTTCCACCTTGTACCGGGAGACACGATTTGCATATCTCGCTAACGGAATAATCGATACTGCTTAACGGATCGTATCCACGTACTGGTCATCGGTATTAATGTTACGACTGCAGGTGTATACATCCAAGTGATGTATCAATATTGCACGGAGGTGTTATTAATAATCAACTACTCTGATTGAGTATACCCATGAGGATGCGGGTGAACTATTTCGATCAAAACAGGGAATACCAAAGTTGTGGACCCTGATGAAATGCAAGATTCACCACCTGGCAGTGCATCTCAGGTTTATATACTACGAACAGATCATATTGGCGTTGTTTCTTTGGTTGCTTTATAATCTGAGCAATTGATTACCAGCATTTCAGTCGAGAGGCCCTTCTTAGAGAATAATAAAAAATAAAAAAGAGAATTAATGGTCCATCTATCCCTCAGAACCGTCCCAATCCCTCGGCATTTTAAAAGTTCTTCGGAACTGTTCCTATCCTTTCAAAATTGTCCCAGGCCCTCATAGTTGTCCATATTTCTTCGAGGCTGTCCCAAGTCCTCAGGGATGTCCATATTTTTCGGACTGTCCCAAGTCCTCAGGGATGTCCATATTTTTCGGACTGTCCCAATCCCTCAGGACTGTCCATATTTTTCGAGGCTGTCCCAATCCCTCAGGGCTGTCCCTATTTTTCGAGGCTGTCCCAATCCCTCAGGACTGTCCCTATTTTTTCGAGGCTGTCTCAATCCCTCAAGGCTGTCCCTATTTTTCGAAGCTGTCCCAATCCCTCAGGGCTGTCCCTATTTTTCAAGGCTGTCCAAATCCCTCAGGAGTGTGTCTACCTTTCTTTTATTGTTTTTTTTTGCCTCAACATTTCCAATTTGTATAATTCTCGTTAAAATAACACATTATACCGATATTTGATATAAGCTTCATTCGTAATCGGTTTCGCTGTCAAGTAGGGGAATTTGAGAAGTCGAGAACAGCGGCTTGGCGTGCGAAAATATCTCACATCGTCAAACTTCTGACGCATAGAGCAAGCCCTAATACTGAAACGAGCGTAGAAACGCCTCCAATGAATACGCGATTGGCTGCGGCTCCTGAAGGGCTGGTGGGGTCACATGAATTTAATTTTGCAGGGAAATATCGTGCAAACGTGCCCTCGCATCTCAACGCAAGCTGCGCGACGCAACTCCCGACGTAATATTCGCAAATCACCCTTTTCCCTTTCTTTCCGCTCGCTCCTGTGGATTCCGATCAAACGAGCTTCAGTTTTTTTCCGGCTCTCCGAAGCGTCACCTACTTCCTCGGGCTCCGATCAACGTTTCATTCAAACACAATATAGATTTCCGCTCTCTACCCGTGCGAAAAAATCCAATTTCTTTTTTTCCACAAGCTACATTAAAAACGCAAGCACATATTACCGCGAAATTCCGCGATTATACACTTTCTATTTATATTTTACGTCATCTATCCAAACAATTCTGTCACGCGAACTTGCGATATCATTTTTTTTTCGCAATCAGTAATCCTCATTCGTGTCAATTAAACAACATTTGCATTCAATTTTCCCGTATCCTCGTATACCGAAAGCCAGTTACGCGGGTTAATAAACCGACAATGATGAAGGAGCTCATGATCGATGGCCCCGAGCTGAGTTAACCTCGATAAATGTCATCAATAAAAAATTTAATATTTCACTATTCTTCACATCCCTAACGTCATTCACAGCCGAGATTTCCGGTGAAAATATCTGTCGACGTGTCGTCAAAGTTATGTTTCGATCGCTCTGTCCCGGATGCTATAACTGAAACTTTATTCATTTCAATCGAGATTTACTCTCGCACGCTCCTCTTCCCTCTTCAATCATTGATCGTTAGCCGCGTCATCCGCTACCACGAGAAATAAAATTAAAAAACAAAAAATGAAAGCAACAAAAAGGCACTTGGGCGTGAAAGAGACGAAGATTTTTCGATGAAAATCGCATTGGGAGGTGGAGCCTTCTTTCGAACTGATTTCCCTGGTGGACAGAGTGAAAAGAAGCGAGTCGATGTGTGCTTTACTAGCGCTCTGCACAGTACAGTACAATGTACAGGTACTTGGACAGTAGCCAGAGGCACCTGGAGACCAGAACGAAAAATCTCGTCGATGAAGTGTCGCGTTTGGCGCCCGAACCGAATGGCAAATTTGTTTCCCTGTTATCAGTACCTCGGCTAGAAGTGCATGTGCACTCGGAGAAAAATCGTCACACCAAATTGGATATTCATGCAAGCAAAATACATGCAACAAAGTATATGCTCCATCGTTTTATGTGTCCTATATATTTGAGGTATATGACTCTCGTAAAATGAAATATATGACCCACTCACTGTCGGTTTAGACACTTTTTTTTTCAGCCCTCTCAATCATTTTTATAACCTGACTTTGCTGGTGTTTAAGAGAGCGCTCTGTAATTTTTTTTCAGATTTATCTTTGCACTCATTAAGGAGCTGCGATTCAAGGATTCAACCTCAAAATTTCGGAACGCATGCTTTGCTGAAATAATTATCACTGTCGGTTCAGACACTTTTTTTTTCAGCCCTCTCAATCATTTTTATAACCTGACTTTGCTGGTGTTTAAGAGAGCGCTCTGTAATTTTTTTTCAGATTTATCTTTGCACTCATTAAGGAGCTGCGATTCAAGGATTCAACCTCAAAATTTCGGAACGCATGCTTTGCTGAAATAATTATTGATTATTTTATTAGAATTTTCACCCGTCGCACATTTTCTTGAGCTCATCTCGACACCTTCCCATCGATGAAGCGTCGGACAGCGCAATGTCCTACACGAAAAAATGTAAATTTAAGTTATGTGAAATACATTTCGTTCATATGCATACCCATGATGGATGTTACCAATATACATCATATGAAAACGCGACGTGGACTGAGAAATCTGGAAATATTCATAAAATATACATCTGCATACTCGATAAACGGCCAAAAGTTCTATATTATGCATATGGTGTCGTCCTTTCACGGAGGAGTCTTCCTTTATCGCAGCACCGGTGACCCAACCATGAGACCATGATTTTTGCTTACCAGATTCACCCTCGTTTTATGTTGGCACATATTGAGTATTAGATATTGTACAAAAGCGACCCAGTCACTGATAAGACTGAAGATCTTCTTCAAGGAGATACCCAAAATCGAGGGACCGCAGTTCCACTCGTCAAATTTACCTCGAGCTTCACAATTCTACACGGTATTGGCCTTAAGGGCGAAAATTTGACTTTCCAATGGGTATTTATGAATGTATTAGCCGTTCCGATTATCGATATTCAATAGGTACTCCTTAATAACCCGAAAGGTCTCCAGTGGCAACCCTTCACGATCGTAACAATCCAACAATTCCATTTCCGTAACATCCGCGCTGAATACGTCTAAATAAGAATCTGGCAGCTTGACGTCAGATTGACCTACTTGGATAATTTTCTATTGACAGGCATTTATAGGAGGCAATATGAAATGAACAAAAATATTGATTGAATATCGGCTTCGTTGGGATGCCGGTATTGGTAGGTCAATTTTCATCGTCGAGGCTTTTCTAAATGGGATTGAAGTATGCCTAATTATAGACTTGCATATGAGACACAAAGCTTTTTGCATAAATCATAGATTTTTTGATAAATATGTATGAGAATTCCCCGCCGTTACTTTTCATATTTAATTACCTTGTATATTAACCCCAATAGAAATTTATTTTTATTTTTTTAATATGAACTATGTAAAGAAAAATGTAGCGTTGAATAATTTAGCGGTACAATTCATTTAAAACTATAATTCCTTTGATGAATTTCAAATAAAACGAAACAATTCGTGAATCAAGTACTTCAGATCCAGTGAAACATTTTTTTTTGCCGGAAAAATGTGTGTTTCCATTACAAATTATCGTTTTTACATATTTTTTTTTTGTAACTCTGCTTTAAGTACCTGCGCGATTTTACCGGATCTTTCGAACTTGCCTAACGATTTTAAGAAGGAAACATAAAATAAGGAAATTCAGACCGAGACAGGCGTGGGATTGAAGGGAATATTCGCATGCCGCGCGAGTGTCGAGATTTTCTCAGGAATATATCCGCGCCCTTTTCACCGTTCCTCTGTCACTCTGTCTTTCCGTGGCTCTCGCGAGATGCTTGTGCACCTCTATGAAAGGATTTCTCCCAGGATTTTAAAGTGAGAATGCTTGGGGAATGAGTGTACGCCGGGATCTCACGGAATCGACATTTCCAAGTTGCGGGATGGAGGCACAGACGAGTCCTTGAAGACCGCGTGACATCCACAACCGAATCCGTGCGACTTACGACGATGTGTATCAAGAAATCGAAGAAATGACATGAGCAAGACTGATGAATCCCTGCGGAGCGTACCAATGGTAGTCCAACCTCTGCTTTCCCGGCGGAATCCTCGCAAGTGTGCGAGGTGTACACACGTACTCCGAAACCCGTGCGGACATGCCGATGATCGATCTGGATCCAATGGAGTATCAGATCCGAGGCATCGAGTGAGAAGTGCAACGCTACGTACGTAGCTTAAGTGCATCAACCACGGGTCTTCCTTCGTCTTTGCGCTGCTCACTTCGATCACCAATATTTACCTTGGCTTTCCATCTACGACCATCTTCTTGTTTGTCTACTCGTTGTCTCCGGGTACGGCGGAGGCGCAAAGCCTCTAACATCTTCGAGATCCACCGTTTTCGTGGCTCCTTCTGTCTCCTCTTGCCCTGATACTATCGAGAGAAAGGCACATCGACCCGGTAGGGTGGGTTTCCCTTGAGGGCCAAACGCGACCGGGGCTCGTTGGCTCATTTTTATTTTTGCTCGCCTATACAGAAATAAAACTGTTTGCAGGATGTTTTTCCAACCAGCCGGCATTTATAATGGTGTCGGATTATTCGAATCTTCGGCAAACGTGTTGTTTCGTTATTTTATTCAACAGAAGAAAAAGGAAGCTCGCACATTGCCTCGTCAATATTTCGCACTTTTGCCAGAGTTTCCTCCGCGCGAAAGCCAAAATCGATAAAGTAATGCGGATTTATGGATCTCGCGTTGACGAATAAAAAATACAATTTCTCTTCACCTGGTACGTAAAAATGGTAAAAATCTGTGACAAACATCCTATTATAGGTGCAGAGGAAAATAAAGAATTTCCGGGGTTTAAGCTTTTTTTTGCAGCCTATTTCATTGGTGCAAATATTTTTCACGCATTTTTAGGTCATAACGAAGATCAGACGCGTGACTTTAGAGAAAATTCGGTCCAGTCACCGGAGAGGAATTACCATTTGGAATATTTCCTCAAAAGATAACTCAATTGTTGTATGTTCTATTTTATTTTCATATAATTTTCGTGTCATTTAATTTTTAGAAAAATATGTACGAATAGTTGAAGTACATCGGTAACTTTATGAAATTTTTCTAAATTTTTCTATTCAGATTCTATTCGCTCAATAATGTTTATCCTTCTCACGGTGGCTATAGTCTCATAATAAATTCAAATCGATTATCATTTTTTCTGTGTATATACGTTCTTTTGTTCCAGAAGAAGCGTGGAAGTTATCTAGCTCTAAAAGCTTCGCTAAAAATAGCTACCGCTTGGGTATAAGTATCGGTATTGAAGTACGCAGGCGGCGCTATACATTTCAAATCTCGGCGGTACTCTTTGTTGATCTTGCACTTTCGCCCATTGTTCCCGCGTTCATTATTAATGTCCCGGCTAATGTACGGACCGTGGATGTGTGCGACGTTGACTATAAGATATGTATACACATATATAAGCAGATATATACATATTGTACATATATATCCGTTTACGTGTGTGTATATATATATACATCCTACGCGTAGCAAGCTGCGTCGATATTCTCGGTTCAACGTCAGCACAGGAATTATGCTCTCATCTAAATTGTATGTGTGCTGAATTGCCATACGACTTAACCAGTTCTCTTAATGTCTCCATCAGCGTAGAATCCGCAGTACACAGTCCTACGAATATGAGGGTCAGCCACAAGTTTTACCAAATTTACTCAACGATAAATATTAAATGTTGTCAGCTATGCCACCCTCAAAAAAATATTTATTCCATATTTAGTCTGATTTCCGGTTTCATTTATTCTTAAGTAAATAAATAAAACATTTTTTACATAGATGTGATAAGTGACCTTAAGTTAATTGAGATTAACAAAAAATTGGCACTAATAAGGGGTCTTAAAAAAATAGAAAAAGTCCCTAATCCAAAAAATTGCATTTGAGAATTTATCACAGAATGATTTTATTATGGCAAATTGTCGAAAATTTTTTATATTATCAATATATATATATATATATTTTTTAAATATAATTCTTTATCGCAATTATATCACGATACATTTTCAAAAGCAATTTCACTCACAATCATATTTGCTGAGCAAGATTTTCACAGCATCCGATAATTTTTCCGATATTACTGAACGTGCTTTCTATTTCCTACCCTTTATATCGGAGCTTCACGGCCGCTCAGTGCCGTGTAAGCTTTATGTGCAGTTAATTAGTCATAATCTCATCGCGCAGTAACGAGAGCATAATTAAAGATGGTAACAGATTAACAAGGAGAAGGCTGGTGAATGAGGCTGTTGAGGAGCCTCCGGGATTACGAAGATTAACATTTTCCACGTTTTTTTTTTTTTTTTTTTTTTTTTTTTTCATGTATAGTATGTAAAATACCATATATTTCCGACTTTATACTGTAAACCTGCACACCTGTAGCCCACGAACTTTCCGTTGGCTACGATTCGCTATGCACACTTATATCTATGGAGCTATGCATAGTCTGCTCTACTTCTGCCTCGCTCCACTTGTCTGCCACTGCGATATCTGGAAATTGATTTACCGCAGATAAATTTTAAACGACGTACTGAATGATTATGACGTTTTTTAAAAAGCAGGTCGTCGAATGCTGTAGACATGAGTTGCGGTCATCAATTATTTTATCAAAATGATACAGTGTTCGTTTATATTTCACGATATTGATGAATTAATAATACACATTTTATGAAAACGAAATAGTGCGGTTTAAAAAAATTTTTTATTCATAGATTTATATGGAAATTTAATGAACAAAAAAATAATAATTACTTCTCCATTAATTACTTTGATATTCGTGATTATTTAATCATTTATTTTTATCGAAAACTTTTATCTCGTATTTTTAATACAATATTTATACGTTTCGAGACTCGGGACTTTTGTGGAAACTTTATGGCATTTTTTTATTAAATTTTGTGGAATAAATTGAAAAAAAAAAGATAATAGGGGGATGAATAAATAAAAATCTTTCGTCCGCCGTTTTCCGTCAGCGCAGAAATTTTTTCTCCGGCACAGTGAGACTAACGCGTTCAGTGATTCATCTTTCCCGTTCGTCCCGCCGCGATCCTGGTAAGGATACCCTTTTAAAACGTTATTTGTCGTCGATAAAAACCGATAACTCGTCCAGAGCGTCGAGTCGGCTCGTCTCTGGTGTCTGATGGTGACCCAACGAAGCTTCGATCAGCGACCTACCCTCGGGGGATTTTCACCATTCGCCTTTTTTTTTCTTCTTCCTTTTTCTCGCTCACGTCTCAAGTTCACACCGACGCGTTTACCAACACGAAAACGCCGATAACAATCGAATCGATGCTTCGGCCGATCGCTCACCGTGTGTCCCAGGATTTTTAATGGCGAGAGGTCGAGACTTTTTAACACAATTATGAAGAATTTACAAAACGAATAAAGATCCGGATATGAAAATATTCACCAACGATTCTCGTATACTTTTCCTAATTGCAATCGTTATCGATTGGTAGAGAACATTTTTTCGAGTCTCTTGAATTGCGATCTATTTCCGTAATTTTTTCGAAATCAACTTTTCAGGGCGAGACAAAAAAGGTGCAATTTTCGTTGAATGTGAAAATGCACAGTCCGAAAAGCCAAAATTCCATCCACGGGCACGAAAAGAGTATCGGTTCGGCAGCGCGACGATTTTCCGGGTGAAGTGAGACAAGCTTAATTAAATTCCTTTTATGAACTTTTCAGAAATTTTCAAATTTATCGCGCTGCGCGGTGGAATGTCTATTTTTATTTTCCGACTAGAAACCCAGACCCACCGTCTCCTTGACCATCATTGACGCCCACCGGACCAGACAACATCTCTCACCTCGTGGTCTTTCCTAGAAACTGGGCCATGTATACACGAATACCGCGCTATCTTTGATCATTAATTCGGAATGTGGGGTACGACGCTCGTCAAAGCGTCGGACTCCAAAGGCAATGGACCTTCTCAAAGGGCCCTTCCTTGGAAGGGACATTCCTTATCAAATACCTTGAGGAGGCAATACCAATGTGCTCTATATACATCCAAACAGGATTGAGCCGTAAAATAGTGTTAAGCTATAAGCTCACTAAACAAATGACACAAGACAAGTGCGTCAAAAGCTCTGCAGAACAAAAAAAAGAGGCATTAGGTTTTGTTTCGTCTGGAAAATCACTGATTTCATATTCGTCATACCAGGAGCTTTCATTAACACATACGAAATGTCGAGTAATTAAAAATTCCTACATTTCGTCGTGGTTCGGATCGAGGCATTTTTCCCTTCAAAGATTATGAAGTTTTTTGAATTTTTGTTAAATCCTTTAACAGTTTAGTGCACGTTGTGAAAAGACGTAGCGGGCGTAGGATAAAGGGACGGAAAAGGGTCGCTCTTCGTAAGTGGTATAGAATTCCTTGAGGAGGCAATAACATTGTGCTCTATATACATCGAAATAGCATTTAGTCGTAAAATAGTGTTAAGCTATAAGCGCCCTAAACAAATGATCTAAGACAAATGCGTCAAAAGCTTTGCAGAACAAAAAAAAGAGGCATTAGGTTTTGTTTCGCTTGAAAAATAACTCATTTGATAACAAGACAAGTGCGTCAAAAGCTCTGCAGAACAAAAAAAAGAGGCATTAGATTTTGTTTCGCCTGGAAAATCACTGATTTCATATTCGTCATACCAGGAGCTTTCATCAACACATACGAAATGTCGAGTAATTAAAAATTCTTACAATTTCGTCGTGGTTCGGATCGAGGCATTTTTCCCTTCAAAGGTTATGAAGTTTTTTGAATTTTCGTTAAATCCTTCAACAGTTTAGTGCACGTTGTGAAAAGACGTAGCGGGCGTAGGATAAAGGGACGGAAAAGGGTCGCTCTTCGTACGTGGTATAAAATTCCTTGAGGAGGCAATAACATTCTGCTCTATATACATCAAGATAGCATTGAGTCGTAAAATAGTGTTAAACTATAAGCTCCCTAAACAAATGATCTAAGACAAATGCGTCAAAAGCTCTGCAGAACAAAAAAAAGAGGCATTAGGTTTTGTTTCGCTTGAAAAATAACTCATTTGATGACAAGACAAGTGCTTCAAAAGCTTTGCAGAACAAAAAAAGGGGCTTAGGTTTTGTTTCGCCTGGAAAATCACTGATTTCATATTCGTCATACCAGGAGCTTTCATCAACACATACGAAATGTCGAGTAATTAAAAATTCCTACAATTTCGTCGTGGTTCGGATCGAGGCATTTTTCCCTTCAAAGGTTATGAAGTTTTTTGAATTTTCGTTGAATCCTTTAACTGTTTAGTGCATGTTGTGAAAAGACGTGGCGGGCGTAGGATAAAGGAACGGAAAAGGGTCGGTCTTCGTAAATGGTATACTGCCGTTGGTACCTACCGGCATTGCCTCTGCCAGTGCTTCTGCTCGTTGGAGCGTGACGGACCTGTGGGACCAATTTTGCAATTTGCAATTACCGGCACTAACGAGCTATACGCAGTTCGCCGTTCCACAGGATCCTGGGAAGAGGTCGAGGTCTCTCACTCCCCCGCGTACCTACGGAGCACAAACACACACACACACACAAAATTTGTCGCAAGCCCCGGTGCCGTTCCTCGTCGATGCGCCCTTCACACGCCTCTGGGTCGCCAGGTACGTACGTGCTCCTCTCTTAAGGACGTAGGACTCGACGTGTCCGTCTTCGGTGGAAATTTCGTCTTCGGAATACTCGTCAGGGACGCCTACTGCGCTGACACATGGCGGGACGATGAATTTCGCGACGAATTCAAAATTGGGTTAATGGATCTAAAACTTGCGACGACGAACTTATTGCAGAAGTGGATTTCGCGCATGAGATGAATTGCAGGAGGCCGAGTTTGACGGAATCTTGGAGATAATGCAATTTCGGGCCGATTTAATCACAGCTCTGGGTGATGGTTTTTATATATATGCACAAATATACCTAAACACTCACAAACACTAATCCACAAATACACTCAACTCATGGAATATCTCTGATACTCATTTGTGAAATTTCTATAACACTTTACGAGTGAAAGTATGGGTATTTGATTATGCTAGGTTAATAACAAATTAAGCCCCTGCAAAGTTTACGATTAAAGCTAATTTGGATTTCCCATGTTCAAGATGAAGTTACAGACTTCCAATGGGATAGGATTTCAATATGATATTTTTTTTACCAATAAAAATAAACGTACGATGAGCTTTTTAATTCAGCTCGACGTTGGCGTCGCGGGGGATGGTCCGGAAAAAAAAAAAAAAAAATTCCAGATTCCTCAGAGTTCGATAAAACTTGCTGGCATCGCGATTTTTCTTTGACCGTCCATACACCGCTCGAGCCGCGTGCAGTTATTATTATATCTCACTTAGCATTCCAGCCCTTGGTACACACTCACGCCGCAGCCATGCCTCATTATAACTTTAACGGTTGTTTTACTCCGCAAAGCTATCGAATATTCAAAGACTCCTTTATATGCGTGGGAGAGCAAATTTTCAACCCGCACGGTTAGTGCCACAGAGATTTAACGTCGGCCACGAGTACGCCCAAAAGTCTGATACAAAAGTTGGCGCTGAAGCTCCTTCGCGAGTGGAGGTCTTGAATGATGTCCCGAGGAAGAGAAAGCATGAAATATATAACCGGAAAAAGTAATACAGAGGACGGGAGGATAGCTAACTGGTTGACTGGCTGAATGAATAAGAGCGTGAAATATATATGACCGAGGGAAAAATAAAAGAAGGGCGATAGAGAAAAAGGGAATTAGGGAGAGGAAAAAGAGTGGGACAAAACACACACACACACCCAGACACACGCACACGAGAAAAAGCACGGCGTGACAATGAATGAGGAGAGAGAGATACGAGACAAAGGAAAGAGGAGGAGAAGGGTCATCAGACGTGGCAAGGCTGAAGTGAGCCCGTGGTGGAAACGCCGTGGTAGAGAAACGGGAAGATAAAAGGCACACTTTATAACAAGCAGCACTTAGGCAACTCGAGCCTCGACGAGCACCGCCACGGTGCGGCTAGCGCTTCTTCACAAGGACGAAGAGAAGGCGAAGCAATGACTGGGCTTTCGGCTCCGAGCTTTGATGGCCCTGGCTCCGTCTAATTAAGTGCAGAAATATTCCACATTAAAGATTAAAGCCCCACAAGAGGTTATTCCGGTGCTAGATTTACCTTCGCTCGGTCCTCCAGCTTCTTTCTTCCTTTATTTCCCAGCCTCCCCGAATTATACGTTGCATTATTCGTGCATTTCGGTACTACATCGCGTCACTGCTCACGAAAATGAAGTTTTATCGAGGGACGAAAAAATCAACGGCGGGCCATTTTTCTTTGCTTCGCATTTTGGGCAGGTTCGCTTGTTTATTTATCGTGCGCCATTTTTTTAGGGCGACGAGACCGGCGAAAATGGAAGGACGAAACGGAAGGATTTATTTGTTACTTTATCAAATTATCCATGAGAGTGTATGTGGAACATTGGAATAATCAATCAATTTTCATGTCATCATAGAAAAACTCATTGCCCATTGAATCCTTGGACTATTTTCATGAGTACATTTTGAGAATGGATCTGAATTTTTTTGATTTTTTTTTTGCGACAGCAAAGTGTTGGGCTGTTGAAAAGTTAATGGAAAGGTTATGAATGTGAGAATTGTTAAATGATAGATTTTATCTTTCACTCCAGTCACAACGTCTTTCAGCTCTCAAAAGAGATACAACGCGAAAGTTCTCATGCTTGTATCTCGCGATTTCTAAGGTCGATCTTTCCTTCGTGTCCTCCCACGCTCTGTTCTCTGAATGCGAGATACTGTGAAAAGGGAAAAGGCTGCACTGGGAGAAGGAGAGATTGCAAAACGGCACTGTGATAGAAAATAGCGTAGCTAGACGTACGAATACGACGAACAATGGATCTCCGACTTCCACGAGGTATTACGAAGAGTATGCTTGTTTCGTAGGAAAAGAAGAAATGTAAAAGAAGAGAAATATCAGGAGGTAAGCGAACAAAAAGCAGGGCCGATAGGGAAAAACGCGAGAAGTAACGTCGCGAACAAATGCCTGTCCTCCTTTTACTTTCTCATCACATACAAAGTATGGAAAAAGAGAAAGTAGTGCAATCGACCAAACAAAAAAAAACAAACTTTCAGATTTCGGTGTAAATAGATATTTGTGTGAAAACCACGTATGGCGAATACTACAGGGGCATCGTTTTTTTTTTTTTTTTTTTTCCTCTAGCCACAGAAACGAAAACTTGGCAAGAGTTGTTCTTCCAACAAGGTAGAAATTGATAAAACTTCCGAATGCACCGCAAGTATGGGAAAAGGAGAACGACCCCTATTGCAGGATGTATAAATCGTCATTCAAGGATATAAAATTACCATACGTGTCTTTGTACCCGTTTGCAGTAAAACTGTAACAGTATTTTGCCATTCTACTGAATTACGGCGGGATATCCTTGCTGAATCCTATGAAAGAGTAAAGTTTCATTCATGAGCTTACGGGTCATTCCAGGTCAAATTTTCTCGCGCTTTTTCCATTTCACAAAGACGAAATAAAAGGAGCAAATCTATTTTAGATTCCAGATCGTTTACACATAAAGTACTATCGAAATTTGTCAGAGTGGTAATCTGCAGGATCCTTCGATTTTTAATCCGCTGGACTTGAAAATATGACGAAATTGAATCAACATCGACAAACAATCGGAGTCCAATTTGTTCAGGAATCCATCGAGCCATTTAAATTTTACGACACGTTCACATTTAATGACAAACAAAGGCATTAGACTCACAGAATTATGGAATATCCTTGCGAGAGCTTTTCACATTCGCAGAAGAGTGTAAAAAGGTTCGCACCGATTTTCAGATTTCTGATCATTCGAATATTCTGAGCTTTTGAAATTCGTCGCAATGGCAGTTTGACGGATGCTTTGATTTTGCATTTGCCGGGCTTAAAAATGCTGCGCAATTAAATCGACATGGATAAGTGATCGGTGTCCAATTTGTGAAAAATTCATCGAGCCATTTCCACTTTATTCCACGTTCTATTCAATTAGTGACAGAGATACGGCATTCACAGAATTATGTAATACCTCCGCGACTGGTTTATAACATTCCCAGAAATGTGTAATATCTCTGCGATTGGTACAGCAGTCACAGAAATGTGTAATACCTCTGCGATTGGTACAGCATTCACAGAACTATGTAACACCTCTGCGAAAGCTACAACATTGAACAGAAGTAGAATGGCCAATGTGTATCCAATGCATTCATTGGAGCCATTTAAATTTTACGACACGTTCACACTTAATGACAAACAAAGGCATTACACTCACAGAATTATGGAATATCCTTGCGAGAGCTTTTCACATTCGCACAAGAGTGTAAAAAGGTTCGCACCGATTTTCAGATTTCAGATCATTCGAATATTCTGAGCTTTTGAAATTCGTCGCAATGGCAGTTTGACGGATGCTTCGATTTTGCATTTGCCGGGCTTAAAAATACTGCGCAATTAAATCGACATGAACAAGTGATCGGTGTCCAATTTTTGAAAAATTCATCGAGCCATTTCAACTTTATTTCATGTTCTATTCAATTAGTGACAGAGATACGGCATTCACAGAATTATTTAATACCTCCGCGACTGGTGTATAACATTCCCAGAAATGTGTAATATCTCTGCGATTGGTACAGCAGTCACAGAAATGTGTAATACCTCTGCGATTGGTACAGCATTCACAGAACTATGTAACACCTCTGCGAAAGCTACAACATTGAACAGAAGTAGAATGGCCAATGTGTATCCAATGCATTCATTGGAGCCATTTAAATTTTACGACACGTTCACACTTAATGACAAACAAAGGCATTACACTCACAGAATTATGGAATATCCTTGCGAGAGCTTTTCACATTCGCAGAAAAGTGTAAAAAGATTCACAGCGATTTTCAGATTTCAGATCATTCGAATATTCTGAGCTTTTGAAATTCGTCGCAATGGCAGTTTGACGGATGCTTTGATTTTGCATTTGCCGGGCTTAAAAATGCTGCGCAATTAAATCGAAATGGATAAGTGATCGGTGTCCAATTTGTGAAAAATTCATCGAGCCATTTCAACTTTATTCCACGTTCTATTCAATTAGTGACAGAGATACGGCATTCACAGAATTATGTAATACCTCCGCGACTGGTATATAACAATCCCAGAAATGTGTAATACCTCTGCGATTGGTACAGCATTCACAGAAATGAGTAATACCTCTGCGATTGTTACAGCATTCACAGAACTATGTAATACCTCTGCGAAAGGTACAACATTGAACAGAAGTAGAATGGCCAATGTGTATCCAATGCATTCAATACCTGTCCCCCAGTTATTACGTCAGGTACATTGGATACACTTTTCACCCCATATTGCCCATCCAACAAGGTATGAAATGGCATTTTTTTTTTCAGAATCCGGTTAGTTGCCGGATATGAGCTGACATTCAAAGCAGATAAGCCATATTTTATGGTGTCCTTCTCGCGCAGTAATCGCGCTTGACGATGGCTTTGAGATGTTTCATTATAAACGGATTATTGGTGAGAGTCGTTCACCCGTAATTGGAAATTCCACGTGGAAACTTGTGTTATCCCCACGGACAAAACCATCGTGATTCAGTTCCCGCTCGATTATATCGGCATTTACTTAAATTCTAATAATCGACAAACTGCGCGCAAACTTCGTTGAGACTTGTCTTTGGATCGTCGAGCGTCCGCAGGGAGCCATTGGTGCATTGATTGCACCCGCTGTAATGAGTGCCATCGATTAGAGAGTGATTTCTAACGGAGCTTCGACGTCTGATGAAACACTGACTCATTATGACTCGATGTCCGCTACAATTGACACTTGACAAGAGCTGCATCGAACGTTGTTCGTCATTTTTATGTTCTCGTCGCAGTTTGGCGTCCAATTTCGTGAAACCATTAGCGATAATCGATATATTTTGTTTGCAGAGTGTACATTGACAATCGTTGGCCATGGCATCGATATTGGACCCTCTCGGAAACTGGGTTTCTGTCGAATGGTCGTTGCACCAGATATTATCAACGAGGTGTTCTCCAGATCCAAATTTAAATACGGAGAGATGTAATGTATTTTTTTTCCAAACGAACACGAAGAAAAATGATTAAATGCTGGGATCGTTGGGCATATTTAAATGTGTTCTGGAATAATATCGGCAGACAATTTCTCCTGTGGCATCGATTGCAGTGTGAAGTATCACCAGGGCTTTAAAACATTCGACTATAAATATTAGCAGTTGCGTTGTAAATATATCCAATTATGTGTCAAATAAAAACGTTTTATATTTTTCCAGAGTTCACCTTCGAAATTGCCGCCGGAAAAATCATGGACCATAAAAATATAATAAAAAGTGCACGGGAGAGAGAGGTGGCTCTGTAAATGCCGTCAAAGAGGGAACGCTCGCGTATGATATACTCTCTCGCTTGTTGAGTCTGGCGCTGCTATAGACTCCGGACTTGCTCTCTCTCTTCCCGTATACATTTGCTCCCACACTAGTTCCTGGAGTTTATTGGGCTGCTAAAGCGTCGTACCCAATACTGTACCTGAAAATTATCGGTACGAAAAGAAGGAATCAACCTTTTTTTTTTTTTTTTAAATAGACAATTTGTTTTTTCGTTCGCGACGATGTGCTAAGTCAATGCAGGTTAAATACAATCCAAGCCATTTTTATTCGAAATATTTAAGCTCAAGCATTTAAGAGCTTTCTTCATCAAAGTGAAAATCTGTAAAATTCAGTGCACTTGTAACAGTCACAGTCATCTAAAATTTATTGCAATGCAGATTAAATACAATTCTTTTTAGCTTTTTAGAGCTTTCTTCGTCAAAGTGAAAATCTGTAAAATTCGGTGCACTCGTAGCAGTCACAGTCATCTTAAATTGATTGCAAAATTGTCGACCTGGAGTGATGAAAAACAAAAGCGTTCGTTTATTTTTCGTTCCAGCGGTTTCATTAAAAATAATTGGCGAAAAAGTTTCATTAATCTTCAGTTGTTAACTGCAGTAGAAATAGTCACAATGAATGAAACGAGAGGAGAAGAATGGAAAATCTCGGTGGACTGTGATGACATATAGCGCGTCGAATTGAATCAAAGCCTCTTGGTAGTATCAAGAGAGCCGAAGTAACAGTAGACCGCAGACGAGACCGATAACGAGCGTCATTTAACGATATCGATGAACGTCCCTATTGCTGAAGCTACCGCTGATGCCACCGATTCTTGTATGTACGTGCCAGATAGTAAGTTTAAGCTGTTCTCGGTGAGTTTCCATCCACAGAGCGGACGAAACAGGGTTAGTTGATGGGCAGAAACGGGAGGATAGAGAAGTAGTTGAGAAGTAAAGAGAGGACGAGACCGGGGGAGAATGAGAGACGGAAAGAGAGAGAGAGAGACAGAGACAAGGTGTCGTAAGAGCACCCACAACTGTGGCCTTCGTGGCTCAGCTACGTGGCTGGCTCGGTTACGCCTCTCCAAGTTCCCCACTAAATTTCGAAAGTTTAACCGTACAATTTACTCCCGGTGCCCGCAGGGGTCGGTACCGCGGGATTTTGGAAGGGGTAAGGAGTCTCCACGACGAGAAGAAAGGAGAAAGAGGCGCGGGGAACTATGAGAATGGTGAGGAGAAGGTTGAAGGGGTTGCAATCCGAAAGGTTGTGTAGTATAAGGCTTAGACAATCTTAGGAGGTAAAGAGGGAGGGGTTGGGGGGGGGGGGTTGAAGGGGGAGGTAAATGGTAGACTTGTACTTTCGTACGTTTGGCGTGTAAGCAAGTGCAAGCGTTCGCAAGATACACTGCCATGACCATCAGGCACCCACTCCATGGTTGCGAAAAGCTTCCGGTGAACTCGCTTTTCCGAGCTTTACCGTCGCTCCCTCCCGCCGCGGGGAAATGTAATCTCATTCGAAAGCACGACGTGTACACGAGCAATGCGGCGAACGCTTATTTCACATTGGTGTATCGTTTATTAGCCTCGTTTTCCGGTTTTGTTATATACGCTAACCTCCGAGTTATGTACGGTCAAGGATATTTTTGTCGGTGGCGCAGTTCCACGCAGCAATAAGTTGAGAACCGAATAATGGAAGAGGGCTATTCTGGAGGGAGAAAAATCGTGGGGATAAGGGAAATCGCGTGTTCGATATTATCTTTTAAGGGATGAGGGGGCGGGCGGAAAGGGGCTGGATTAACTCGGTTCGTTCTTCTCAGGATTCCAAGCTCTCCTGCCCATCTCTGGGCTAACACCGTATTCCGTTCGACCTCTTACATGGACCGGCACATAGAGGACGGAAACATAGATACACGCGTTACTCCGCTCTCTCCCTTTCTCCTCTCTCTCTCACTCTTCTTTCGTCTCGGAACAGCCAAGCAGCGACGCACCACTTGTTCGTTGGTAAAAGTGGAGAAGCAGCCAGGTAGATGGGTATGTATGTATGCTAGCCAGGCCCCAGATAACCGACTTGGCCGCTATCCAGAATTTAGCCGGAGGGATCTGCGTTCCTACCGCAAGTCGGCTTTGCGCCATGAACCAGCTAGCGTTTCTCTGATATATTTTATCTGTACATGGATGAAAAGAGTGGTAGAAGAAGAAGAATAAGTGCTACAAAAACGGTATCCTGAAAAGACACGGGAAGCACTCGTTTTTTCGAGCAACCAGGAATTCGAGGGGCTTTAGAACTTAGTTTAATTGAACGGTATGGAGAAAACAGTCGTAGCTATTTTCGCGATTAATTCGAACGTTCGTGCCTACGGGAATATTCGATTTCTCTTTTTGGGACGTTGACAAATTAACACGAAGATTATTACCAAATGGAAATATAAGTGTATCCGGTAAATTTTCATAAATGTAATCCTGGATCATGCTAGAATTTCGACGTTTTCTCAAAAATGTTGGGTGATTCATTTATAGAAGCTGAGGATAAGATCCATTTGTATAGCCAGTGTTAGGAAAGTATACAAAGGGTGTTGGATTTTATTTCGAATTTTCGAAATTCGTAATTTATTATCCGTGGCAGTATTGCGTAACTCGGAGGGTAGAATTCAACGGCACGAATGAATATTTTGTCAGTTTAATCCGACCAGGCACAAAGTGGACAATTTTGATTGATTAATAGATGATATTGCTACGTGACAAAAGGAAGCCATTGATAACGCAGAACGGGAATGTTTATTACGTATTTAGAGTCGAAATGGAAATTACCAGTTACATATGACAGTGTTTGAATTAATTCACGTTTGAAGTCAAAGTAGCTTATAACCTGAGCTTGCGGCTTCATATTGTTACGAACCATCCACTTCATTTTTAATTATGCACATATAAATGTTGATTCATTCATCAACGTCTCCTTTGAAAAGTGTGGCTCTGTAACTTCAGCTTTTTCAAACTCCGAGCTCACCAACATCAAACACATTGAAAGGCAAATGTGCATAAAAGGACACACGCCGGCTTGACTCTCGAATTGAAAAGTTCTGACTTCTATGTTGCGGTATCAAATCAGTGAATCAGAAAAAAAAAATGAGCTGCAGACCGAGGCAAGATTTGCTCGGGAGCTTGCGAATGATCATTCGAGAAGCATCATTTGATTCGGCAAACGGGATTGCACTTTGATCTTGCTCAGGTCTGACCTGATTCTCTGATTGGACTGCCCGGATAAGTAGGACCTTTTTCGGATCTCAAATCGTCACTTTTTTCGCCAGGTCAGGCTCGTAAAATTCAGCAATTTTGGTCAGGATTTGGCTAAGCATCCAGGATTTTAATCCGAACTCATGAATCACCACCCGAACAAAAAGATCAAGAGCGATTGTTTCCAGAAAGTGGCTTCGCCGTGATTTGAATGTAATGGAAAACAGTGAATGTAGGACGAGGTCAGTAACATCGGTAAATGGCGGTACGGAATCGGGACTTAGCAGTAACAAGGATCGTAGATTCGAGTCACTGTGTGTTGGGACGTAGTCACTGAGCAGAATCCCCGTGTGTACAATTGACGGAATGAGAAGAAGGGTAAACTCGGCGAGCAGCGATCGTTGTAACTAATTCTGTTCGTTCGGAACTCGCTCGTCTTTCATAAAAACCGCATTAGTCATTCAACTGACGTCTACAGTCAGGACGCAATTCCCTTCTGGGCCAATATGATACTGTTAACCTGGACACGTCCATTATCCAGGCCTGAAGCTCCAATCGATACCATAACGAGGTACTCAACTTCACCGGGCTAAGAGCTTTGTGTTGTGTCTTCGATTTTTCAAGAACCTCGACAGGAACGTCGGAGTATCACTCGGTCTGCTCAACAGTCTCACAATGTCTGTGTAGCGTCGTGCCGAGCCATCTAGAAGAAGACGAGCGTGTGGGAGAGGAGGCCAAGGGGAATGATGCATTACTTTACGTCGTGCTGGTAGACCCAGCGACAGGCCTAGGATCTTATCGCCATCCGGAGGTGAAGAGACGGCCAAAGGAGCAGCCAAACGTGGCAACGACCAGTGGCGCATGAGCTATGCAGGCCAGTTGGATGGCCACCACGGTCAGCATTGAGGCCCATCATGGTCTGCTCGTGAAAAGTGCATTTCGCTGCCAAAAAGAGCCTCGACCCTGTTTTACCTTTTTCATCTCGAGATCTCTCGGTATTAACTTCATTTTTCTTCCGTTACCCAGCATTACTCACTTTCTGTTCGGTCGTTTCGTTTAGTGGAATCTGAATACACCGCGACTCGCGTTTACCGGCGAGAGTGGCAAGGTTCTTGAATGTGCAGTTGCGATGGCCAATTATGCACAGGAAATTCTCGTGGAGATTCTTAGAGTTATCGTACCGTCCAACTGCTGTGGACAAGGTGGTGTACGCTCTTTTCGTTTGCTTGGCTCTCCTTTCTACCACTTCTCACGCCTGATTGCTTTCCACGGCTTGTATAACGAACAGGTCTTCAGGTTATAGCGAGCTGCCACTCGCAGCTCGCTGGATCTTATAGGATTCCAGAAGAAATCAAGCCTGTATGGCGATAAGTAGCTCGTCGCAAAATGTAACTTTGATCTGCGGATTTGTGCAAAAGTTACAGTGCTTTTGAGTGGCACAGGCAGACAGACGTGCACGAATGATTGTTTCTTGAAATACGGACACCTGAAAACGTGTATTCAATCGCGGATTTGAGAGACGAATTATTTTTGGATTGCAATACTTTCGTGTAAGGGAAAGCAATATTTCACTGGCTGCAGAGAAAGAAATAGTCCGAGATGATGAAAAATCGAGAGAGAATCCAAAATTGAACCGACGAGATTTCCGGATGTCCAGGGTGGATTATCCGAATTTTTCGACGACTGCGTTCGACCATGGAGTCGAAGCCCATCCTGGACTCCATCTCGGACTATTTTATTTCTGCGCGGGTTGGCAGGTAAATTTGTCGCCGGTATAATGGTCGAATTAACTGGGTGATATCAGGCGAGTGGCCTACTTGTGAGAAGTGCATTTTTCCGCGGCAAACACCATTCGCCCCTCGACCCCGATTTACCTTTTTCGCCTCGATATCTTCCAGTATTTACTTCATTATTTTCTTCCATTACCTCGGATTATTTACGTCCCGTTCGGACTTTTCATTCTGCAGCAATCTGAGGATACCGCGAGTTGCGGTACCGCAAACCCGGCAAGGTTCTTGAATTCGCAGCTGCAACGGCATATCACCCTCCAATTACAGTCCGGAAATCCTTGTGGAAATTCCTGAACCCATCGTACCGTCCAACAGCCGTGGACGAGTCGGTATGTGCACGTTCTTTCCTTTTCCTTGGCTCTTCTTTCCACCACTCCTCTCACCTTATTGCTTTCCCCAGCTAGTATAACGAACAGCTCTGAAGGTTATGCAGCTGCACTTCCACTGCACCGGGATCTCGTAGACTTCCAAAACAAACGAGCTTGCGCGGCAACAAGTAGCTAGCCACGACGACGACGACGACGCCGAAGGGTCTGAAGTGGACAACGTTGCACTCTCCTCGCTACTTCTCTTCACTCCATACCCTGAATTTCCTTCCATGCTCCTGCTATCTTCTTGAAAATGTAATACACTCTCTCGGTGGAGGAGCGCGGCGCTGGCTCACCTTGAGCGCATTATTTTCAGCACGAGATTGGATGACGACGACACGAACGCTATCGGAACGATGGGATACATTAAAACCCCTTAAACTTCAGTGACGTCAATCAACATCTCCGCCTTTTTACAGTAGAGGCGCTTCGAGTGTCCACCAAATTCCAGAATTACAAATACGTGTACTTTCATGAATTTTCGTATAAATTTTTGATGTCAGACTAAAAATTGAAACTAACATTGAAACTAATGCCTGGATAAACTTTATTTTTCCATAGATTGTTCATTCTGCCGCAGGTGAATTTCCAATCTGATAACATTGAATATCGTAAAAATAAAAGAGACTGGAGAATATGCTTGGAATGATTTCGTCCGTAATGGGCACGAGTCGTGTCTTCTTAACATGTGTTTTAAAACTAGGACAAGGCCAGGATTTTTATAATGATCCAAGTTTAAGCTCTAAGTAGACTGCGAAGTCTGAAAAGCCCTTAGTACTTCCCCGTGCCAAGGAACTTTTAGCTTGTTACCGTTTTATTTTTTACTTTGAATTACTGCACGGAGAAGAAACGCCAGTCGGGACATTTTTGAATAAAGTAAAACATTCCCTCCAGAGCCAAATTGTTATTATCTCATTTTCATGAATGTTTGCCATTCAATTTCATTACTTTTGTCAGCGTAACACGTACGTCGAAATTTATTATCTTGCTGTCCGTCGATTTTCGCTGCTGATGGCTACCGATTGAAATGCAACCCTTTCACCTAGGCATTAGAGCAATCACTGCACGCTTGGTGCTATTACGCGTCGAGTTTGCACGGCTGAAGGGGGAAGCCCCATTATATAACGGTATATGTATTCTTGCTACACGTATGCACGGTATAGGCGAGAATGTACGGCCGTATTAGAAGCCATAAGCATCAATTGGGTTGAATGGATGGGCACATTGTTTCCGGTGGCCGTGCGCCGAGTGGAGGAGCCGATGCGTTCACCACCCTCACTGTCTACCGAGCCTCTGCAAATGAATGGATCCCGCACGAATAGCTGAAAGCTTTTTTTCGACGAACCACACGTGAAAAACGTGGCCGGTCTCGCATGCTTGCAAGCTCGCTCGTTTCGTACTTTTCGTGAGCATCAATTATCCACAGACAAAGTACCTACGTGCCCAAAAAAGGGGGATAAGGAGGTGGGGGATGTAGGGGGGAGGGGGGGGGGGTTAGCAGGAAAAAAAGAGGAAAAGAGACAGAGATAGGAAACGGAATAGAGGTCTACGTTTGCTTGAGTGTCTTTCTTTTCTTTCCCTTTATCTCTTTCACTCTTCACCTGCCTTTTCGCTTTCCGTATTTTCCGGCATAGGAAATTTTTGCAATCCCTTATACATTCCGTGAATTTCGCGCGCTGACGAATTCGATGATGAGATGCGAAACGTGAGTAAAGTAAAAAAATAAATATATATATATGTAACAGCATGTAAGATGAGTCAATGAACGCATTTGTTGGGAATTACGAGACGATGAAGAATGAAATTCTTCGTGTATAGGAGAGCGCACAAAGGGAAGTGGAGGTTTGTATCGAATCGGAGGATTGCCGAGTTTTGAATCGTTTCCCGGAGGATAATCGGTACAATGGGAGTGGAAACACACGAAGCCGTGGTTCTGTCACGAGGACGTTTCAATGCTCACTGCAATTATGAGATATTAACACTTGGATTATGGAAATCTTGAAGGAGCAACTTTAACGAGACATTTTTCCGTCGTACGCATTGTTCTCTTAATACCCGGGGAATAATGATGACTGAGTATAACCACGTGCATGGAATAAGTCTTGCGCTGTATATGTGAAATATCGCGCACGAGACGATTCCATTGTTTGTTGCCCGGAAAATCCGATTTTCTCATTGTGTCCGATTTTCCGCTATTATTATGCTATTCTGCTATAATCGTGTTACTGAAAAGTTGCATTTTCATGCGGTTTGGAAGTTCGTCGAGAGTTTTTGTAGCAGTACTTTTTGAACTTCCGCCCAACTAAGGTAACAAAAATTCTACTGTACATCACTCATTGTCTACTGTCTGTTTGCCTTGAATTTTGTCTGTATCTATCAAGCGGAAGCATCATAACTTTTAAGTCAGCCTGGGGAAGGAATAATAAATTTTAACAATTTTTTCCCCCCATATCAGGCTGATTAAGGTCTGCATTAATTTTTTTTCCCTGCAACAAAAACACAATACTGTCATTATATCATTACTCCGAGCTTTGCAAGCCTAAAAAAGCATCCGATGTGAAGAAAAAATGTAAATACCGATCGTGTCAACTGTTCGAGAGATTAAAAGTTCATTAGGATTCAATATAAACGGAGAATTCTCCGATAATATATAACGGTAATGATACCAAACTTTCTATCCCTGATAACGGGTGCATTTGCCGAACGCAACTGCAATCCTCACTCTGATTTTTATCGCGGTGAGCCATCGTGTCAGTCCGGTCGCGATAATGGAGTTCATGAACACTTACCGCTTTACTACTACTACTACTACTACTAATACTACTACTACTGATACTAATACTAGTACTACTACTACTATTACTATCACTGCTACATTCACAATCACTGCGCTTTGCAAGCTATTTGCATCAGGCCGTGCAGAATGTACTAGACGTGCTAATGTCATCCGGACGTGCGTTAATGATTCCCAGCTATGGTCCAGAAAATAATTTAACGCGTTTCCTCCCTCGCGTCTCGACAGTACTGTGGATACCAGGCAACATCGTTGGCTATTTCTACACTCAATTATATGCTTGCTTCCCAAACACTCACGGCTTAAACAGCAACAGCATTGAAAATCATCATATGCCATTACCGATAAGCGATCTCCGGTGCAGTTTTTAATAAATATTTTATGAATATTTTATCACCCATGATATCGCAGTAGCCGCCCATTACATTTACGAATAATTCGCCGATACACGAGGTTCATTTGCTCGGATTTCTCACTATTCATTCACTGAATGTCGAGCTATTCCCGGATTACGTGGTATGTCCCAACTGACTCTGTGAAATACTATTTGCCTCTTGTGGATACATCTACAATCCAACGTAGGAATTTCCATACTGAGTGCGATGGAATACACAGGGGATATTCACTATTACTCACCTTTCTGTAAAATTTAAATTGAAGTTATCCAGTACATCATCATTTTTTTTTGTCATTCTATACTGGGAATATTAATCCACTTTGGAGAGTATTTCGTTTGTTTGACAAAAGAATACAACATTTTTGACGCACTATAAATTCTCCTTGCCTAAAAGGCAGTTCCAATTAATTATATTTTAATGAGAATGTCATTTTGACTCAAGCTGGAATATTTATAACACAATCGTTATTCTTAGTCAGTGATAAAGATGTGAATTTGTTAGCAGAAAGAAAATACAGCCAATGAAGTTAATGCGTTTTTATCTGAGTGAGTACAACGCGGGAATCTATTTGTTTAGCTAATTCGATTAATTGTTAGTCCCTCAACTATTGTAACGTGATAACAGTCGATTAACTCCCAGATTTTAACGAAGTCCCCTGAGTTTGTTCAGCATTTTTGGGCCGGGTTTGCGAGCTTATATCAGCAGGTACATATTTGTCTTGCCTTCGAAAGAATAGAGTGGTATATTCGTATCTTGAAGCTCTTATGTCAAACCCCGCCGCGTAATCGTGAATTCACCGAATTGGATATTCAATTAGTGAACATTGGTATTCGGCAGCTTCTGTATTGAGACTCAGCTCTATTTTCCCTGCAATATCATAATATCAAGACCGCGTAATGGTTTCCAAGAATCTCCGGGTTTTCATACTGGTAATTTTCCATTATTAAACAATAAAGCTATTATTCAATAATCCTTGATTAACCAGCCTATCATCAGTTTAGAACAAAAAAAAAACAAGTCAATGAGATCCAGTTATTATATTGACGACCTGTACACCAGAATAGACACTCATCTTCATAAAGCGCTATCAAATCATTCCAATTGACATTTGTTTTCATTATATACTTCCAGACTCTATTCGCAATGTCTAGATTGTCATTCCCCTCTGGGATATATAAAAAAAAAGTTTTTCATAAAACGCAATCACCATTGCCAACTGAAGCTTTACCTGCCTTGATCACAATTGTAATTAAAAGATGATCGATATTAGGATAGATAACCATTCAATCAAAGCGCATGACATCAGAAACAAGAAACAGAAAATGTTAGTGACCATCGATAGCTTTGTTTTATAAAAATTCACTTCTCTTGTGGTGAAGTTATGGATCCTGGAGTTGAGGCACACTTTGCGACGACACCAGGTAATAATTGACCGTCACGAGGATGAATCGTGCCGATGACCATCCCCGTGCAAGTTCCACTACGTTTACGGACTAAATATGTGTTTTGCTGGGCCATCGGAGTCCAATCTAGTCCCCCGATGCTGGCTGGTCATGCGTATAATGATTACCAAATGATGTCAGCGTCATCCTGACCACCTAAGCTGCTTTCATCAATGACGGTCGCCGATAACCGAATTGGTTCCATGAGATCTATGAGTCGAAATGCACAGTACCTGATGCCTATGTTGTTGCAACAATTCTGTGTCGTGTCTGGCTCCTCTTACACATGGTCCATCCTCCACCAGTGCTGAAGGTCCCTTTTCCAAATCTAGGTCAGCTATGACATGGCGTTTGCGGTGACGGTCATCAACAAAGGTTCTTTTACAGTGAGAACGGTGTAGCGACCAAAGTAGCCAATCAACGGTGGCCACTATCTCGTGGGAAGCGAAATGGCAGCCGCTAATTGGAAACTCCGCTTCTCTTTTCGTGATTGCTACATAGTCGGATACAGCACTTATACTTCCGATGTCACCACTAGAAACGTATGGGAAAATGAGGTTGAGCGTTAATTTGGTGAGTGAAGTGCTCAGGAAAAGATGTGAGGCAAATGGGGAAAGACCCGGAGCAAAGATATGGGCTTTGAAGGGGTTTCGTCTCTGGAAAAAAACGATGACCCACACTTTTTTGGGCCATCGAGCGGGTTCACCGTTTCCCCTCAGGGAATGACGTGTGTTTTCCCAATACCCGACGATAAGTGGGTTGAATATGCTGTATTGATGATGGCAAAGGACCTTATGCTGCGGAAAGTGAAATCATAATCTCTGGACACGCAAAACCATCTTTCACCTCATTGACAACGTGAGATCTCTCAATGTGTCAAAAAAAATGCATATTCCCTCAAGTCCCGAAGCCCTGATACCAAGTCCACTTTTATTTATCGACGCCATTACCACACTAGTGCAATAAATCTGGGTACGGTTGAATCAGTATTAGATGATCATCTTATTCATATACCAAAAGATTCACTTTCAAAATTCGTAAATTTCTTCATTCAAAGCGAACAACAGCAGTTATTCAATCCTCTAAATATCATGCCGGTGATTAAGTTTTCAATGTGGCCACTGAATGCCCTCGTATGTCGCAAGAATTAACCCAACACATTGTGGATACCATTTTACTTCTCCCCTTGCCTCGTCCCGTTCTTGAACAACCCTCCAGTATTCGCCTAATGCACGTGGACCGCCAAGCTCGTCGCCGTCGGCCACGAATACCTGTACACTTGTGCGGTCTGGCCGTTGATGCGACCGCAGAGCGTAGACACCATCACCGCCACGACGCCGGATTATTCCCAGAGTGGAAATTAGTGAAAGCGTTTACCAATGGGCAGTTGGGTCTGAGAGTGCGAAGATTGTCAGGGAAGTGGAGGGAGAGGGCCGAGAGGGATTATAGCAATAACGATTGCAGACAGGGAGACAAGGACGAGCCATGTATGGGGTGGACCACAAAGGTCGTTGACCTCGTCGGTGATTCTAATGGGCTTTTGAGCTGCATCACAGTGGTCAATTTCTTCTCACTTCGCTAACAGTAGTAATACCGGTGGAAAAAGACCTTTCCACCAGCCTTATTACCTTTAGCATCTGGATTTAAAGAGAAAATCCGGGAGAGGTCAAGGAATTGAACAAGGAACGTGAGTGCCGTTACAGCATATTTCACAGTGTACCCCCTTCGGTTTATTTCTTTTGGTCCGCCGCAACTATGAGAGAAATTCTCCGAGCAACGTTGAAGAAGTCGCAAATGGTGTGAAATGTAGAACAGGAAAAAGACTTGAGAGGAAGATAGTCGGTGGAAAGAAAGAGCGGGAAACATCGAGAGCTGGCAGATTGCCGTTTTTCCTCTCATTCTCTTCGTCGCTTTCCCTCAAATCGATAAACCAAGAGAGAAAGAAGAGGATCGGTTCTCTTTATAAAAGCGTGCACTCTCGTTCGTCTCGTTGTAACTGTTCACCACTGCGCCCTGAAGAAGAGGTCGACGACGTGCGAGTTGAGACCCTCGCCTTACGTATTCTGGCACAAGAAAAGCATCTGGTATCCCTTCCTCTTCTTGTCTTTCTCATTCTATTCCAATATCGATCATGACGTGCTGCCGATTCGATAAATTCAACGTTTATCATCTTCTCTCTCCGCTCCTCCGATCGAGAAATACTCTTCCTCTTGTCGAAGGAATATTTTCGCGATCCTTCTTGGCTGCTCTCTCGCCAGATGTCATTTGGATACTGGTATCGAGGGATTTAACGTCAGTTTTCTTTTCTATAATCAGAACACGAATGCCACTCTCGTACATATCAAGCGTATCCGTCAGAGTATCAATGATTCGTTCTCTGTAAGTTTTCGACATAACCGAAATAAAAAACTGCCTGATTCTCTAATTTCTTTGTTTTCTTTGTGAAAAGTTAGTGGGTCGATATCTCGCAAATATTGACATAATCGCAGGTCAACAATACCGCTTCATTTGTGATTGGTAGCCAGAAACGTGGTTGTCAGTCTGTTGTCAAATCTTGAACAAAACTGAGGTCAGAAGGTTATGGATAGTGAAATAAAAGGGATGTCGAGGTTTTAACATGGAGAAACTGTAAATCTCACTACCAACAGGCCATCAAACGATACAATGACATCAACGTTTGTCAGAAAAGAGCCCTGACAAAAGATGAAAGAGAAGCCATCTATGTGCCACAAACTTCAAAGTTACACAGATTTATAAAGAATAAGGGGAAAGAGAAGTAGTGAGGAGAGTGGAAAAGTGAAAAAGAAAGAGACTGTGAAGCAAGCGTACGGAAGAAGTTATAACAAGAGGATTAAAAAGTTTCAATGCAAAGAGATCATTTAGCAGAATTACGGCCAAAACATCATATAATAATAGTTATGCTGAACGGAGATGCAGATTTTTGGCCTAGTGTCTTTTGGATAATATGTCAATAATTCTTCCCTTGGTGTTCTTCCACTTTCGCATGTTTTAATTCTTCGGCGAATGTCATCTGTCAGATATGTCAATCACTCTTCCTTCGTCATTTCCTTCCTTCGTAACCAACATGTAATTCACACGACTCATATTTTGCACATGAGTACACAAATGTAGAAATTATCTCCTCGAAATTATTAATGGGCCTGAAATTGCCAAGAGTTTAAGAGGATGCGAGATTACAAATCGGACGATGCACCGAAGTAACATATTATAACGTGAACCCATCGGGACAGTTCGTGCGCCATAGTTATCACCTTCGTCGTCTCATAACCTCAGCCCCGCAAGTCCCGGCTCTTCTATGCTCTGTTGGCCTTCGCCTGGCCTTTGCTACGGTGAAAAGTCAATTTTAACTTTATCTCGGACAAGTTTGTGAGCGGGAAGCCTCTTCCCTCCTCCTGTCTGCTATAGCTGTCTCCCCTCAAATCTTTTAGTTCCTGTATCATGCCTTCCTCTCACATGTATCCGTCGATTTAGACTCTGATACCTCCGTCGGTTGAGGTACAATTACATACGTATACGACGTATATATGTACGTCGCAGGGTAAAAAATCAAACAATTAAAGCGTGCAATTCCAAGTGTCTAGTCAGGTAACAGTAATTCATAAGATATTAAACTAACCCGATTATTACGTACCTTCAATAAAGAAATGGCTTAGGTATGGAATTTCTGTTCATGTTAAGTTATGCTACCCTACGCTCTGCTATGCTAATGTTAGAATAGTGTCGCACCGCTCAGCACCATTCAGCACCACTTAGCACTGCTTCGCACCGCTCCGCACCGCTCAGCACCGCTCAGCACCACTTAGCACCGATCCGCACCGATCCGCACCGCTTAGCACTGCTTAGCACTGCTTAGCACTGCTTAGCACCACCTAGCACCACTTGGCACGACACAGTGACCACTATGACATGAACTAAAAATCGTACCCTCAGCCGAAAATGTCAAATTCACATGAATGCACAAGTTTTTTTTTAGTAAAATCATCTGATGTAAATTTTCACCTGATCTCTTACCGTTTGATACTGTAAAAAGTTGATAATTTTCTGTGGCCACGACAAATCAGCAAACAACACCACCAATCAAAAACTTCGTTTTCTCAGTTTGGCAGACGTCGTGAATAACGCGGAGAATGAAAACATCAAGTTTTCGTCATGACTTTATTTTCTCCTGCTTATTCTCTCCCCCAAAGACATAAATAAGATTTTCTTTTCTTCATTTTAAGCTAGTATCTTTTTTTTTTTTTGCAGATACCCCTTGAAAAGTGTTATATGACACCCACGAGAAGCTCGTGTACACTCTCAGGAGCAAGAGTAAAGATCAACTGTTACGGTATATATATGGTACGTACGAGGTATGTGTATATTGATATGGGAATCGAAAGCTTCCTCCAGTGTAGAGGCACAGTGCTTCGACTAAATTGATGAGTCTATAGAAAATATAATGTACAATAAGTTTTTCGTTACGAGCAGCTGATAATTTACCGTATCGGTGTCCAGCTTCTTCTTTTTCTTCGATATACTATTTTATCGTTAAGCTTTCAAGGTTTCTCTCATACTCGTACCTCGGGTCTCCTGAGCTCTATAAATTGATATTTTCTTCAGTTTTCTTTTTATTCTCGTTCTGTCGATTCTCGTTATAAACTCTGAGATTTGTCATGAAAAGCCCCTCTTCAGGTATACTAACAGATAAATTGGAACACTTTTTCTAATGTTTTCTTCTGTCCAATACTTCGCCCCAATATCGTGTTTTATTCTCACAAAAGGTATCAATTGGATAGACGGTTGCAAGTGGCAATCAAAATATTTCGTAAACATTTGTCACAGTAAATAATTAAAAGGTGTCATTCCAGTAATTTTTTTTGTTCGGTCAATCCACTGATCCCTGAATGTAGCCATTAATTAATAAATCAAGTCTTAAAAAAAAAAAAAAAAAAAAAAACAGAAGCATGAGTCAGTAAAAAAAGTGTTGATTCCTAAAATTAAAATGACTGCTCTTTTCCTCGCCGAGGTAAAAATTTAAATAAATCCCTCCCTTCAGGATGAACCCGAAGGAGTTTCATGTAACTTGACCAAGCTCTTGGGTCAATTGGCTTCATCGAAACCAGATTTATGAATTTTTCAGTGTGTGCACGTGCGAGAGATCACCAGAATGTTTTTCGCACATGATACACAATATACTATTTTCGCTGACTCGTCCCCCTTAATCAATTCATACCTTCGTTAACACATTCGAAACTTTCCTAATTCCCGATTGACATGAAAAAACCTGCGTGGCGTTGTTATTGTCAACCTAAATTGATCGAGGAGAACCGCGCAGCCCTTCAGCGGTGACCAATCGGAAATGCATGGTATTTCATCACGTCGCTAGTTTATAAGCAAGAGGAACGAGGATTCCAGGCATATTATTGTGGGTCACAGGACCAGGACGAGAAACAGCGAACAAAGCGAAAATAAGAGAAAAAGCCTTTACAATTTCGTGTTATCCATATTTATATACACAGAGATAATCACATATTCACGTCCTTAGCAAACGTCGTGAATTTCCATCGGAGTCACTTCTGGACCTCAGAAAAGGGCCGAAATAAAAAAGCGATTTCATGAAAAAATCTCAATGGAAAAAACGACAATTCTCTCAATCGGATCACAGTCGATGGCTCATCCCTTCCATCGGCCGTTTTTCGCTCTCTTCTTTTCCCAAGTACCCTGTCTTACACACGTATCCCTTAGATACTCCCGAATGACTTCTCCTTAAGGCAAAGTTGCCAAGTAAATTTCCTGACGAATTTTACGGGGTTTTAAAATAACAGTTTACGTTTTACGTTGCTCTCGTTTTCAGCTCCAGCTTACCCCTCTTCTCATTGTACCTTCCCGACCTGCGCAGCTCGTGGGCGCTCCGAGCCAAACCCTTGGATAGCGAAACTTTGCCCTCGATGACAGAGGACGAATTAATCTCTCGAGGGCTTTGTAAAAACGAGGCAGAGAGGTGCCCATTCTCCTCTGTCGAGGGGCAGGGCTGACGAAGGCACTCAATAGAAAGGGGGTGGCTTGGCATCCGGTCCCCTGAGCTGGAGTGACGAAGAGCAGGAGATGCATTCTCGGGTTCGGCAACAAACGGAACGTCGACTGTCGAGGGTGCGAGGGAGGCTCGCGACTGAAAATTGTTATAGACGTCGCTCACCTGGACCAATATTGTAGCATGGCACCGCTAGATCACGATGATTTATTGCGCAATATACCGACTGGGGCATCAATGCTGCGACATCAACGAAGCACCATTCGCTGATACCGCTTTGCCTTGAGCGATCACGAAATTCCAATTGAAAATTTGACGTTAAAGGATCTATTAAGGCAACTCTCGCAAAAACGTCACATTCGCTGTCTCCCGTTCTTTCCGCCCTTTGTACCGACGCATCGAGCATCTTTTTTTTTCTAACACCATGCGCACAAAATACCATTTAAAAAACACCCGCGGCATCCTTTGATTTTGACAACAATGAACATTCGGTGATCGAGAATAGTACGGAAATGGAATTAGAATGGTATTAAACCGGAAATCAGTCATTTAATACTCGATCCCCAAATGTGAGTGTAATTTCAATACTATTCCAATACTCTTTTCCTGTTGTTTTGTCTTAAAAAAAAAAAAAAAATTGTTTTGGGTGGTTAACCGAACGTACGACGGCGAAAAAAGCTTTTATCTCGAGATCTGCGTTCGCGAAATCCTGGGATCAAAGTATGCAGAGCGATCTGATTTTTAGTTGCCGTGGTGGTCTTTGGTGCATGCTTTTGCATTTTAGATCGTGTCGTTGGAGGACCAGAAGCCGGTGCTCGGAATAGCTAGTAAAATGTAACAACAGCGATGCTCTCGCGCCGGCAAAGAGCATTTTCCAATTTTCGTGAAGATATGACATGCGGCGGTAGCCGCGGACCTTAGCCCTCTGTACTGCACACGGTGAAATCCAAAATGTCTCGTACGTGATGGCTTTACTGATAGGGTGGCGTTTCGCGTCGTTCGTATGTCGCAGGAGAAGTGCACCGAGGCTATAGTTGCTTTCTGTTGGTACGGTAACGAGATGATAAGATTACTCCTGTGTGATGGGACAACAGTTGCACGTAGAAACGGCCTGAAATCCGGTTATGAAATCTAGATGAGAATCAGAAGCGTTTTTACAGGCGGTTCGACGCGTATCCGGAGAAAAAGTCAGTCGCGACTCGTCAAGTCGATTGACGAGCTTGAACGACGTCGACGTCCGACGAACGCATTCATAGTGCGTGTACAAAAAAAAAAAAGTACATTCACCAAACCAGTTAATCGGGCAAGGGCTTAAAAATTACTTGGCAAAGTGCCAATCATCTAAATCGTGTTATGGAAATCAGTTTCCGGTACAAGCTATTGAATACGAAATGTGTTTTGCCGATGAATCCTTGTTTACGCAACAAACCCATTAGCATATTCAGCAAAAATATTTGCTTATGAATATTGTTGTCGTGATAATATGCGTTGAGGCTTGGCGAGGTTAAAGTTGCTAAGAGCGATTGACTTTACAAACACGAGCGACGCATTCGCGTATACTCCATTCAGGGGAAATTGCCTTTACCGCGATCAATTATTTCGTGAGTTTTGTGATGAAGAAATCATTGTTTACATATTTTTAATCACAACTTTGTCATTGAGGGTAGAATTAAAAAATTCCAACGCTCAAGACAGAATGCATACCTGATGAGGATTAAATTTAAGATTATTAGGGAGAACGTTGTCATCTACAGAATTTGATTTCTCACTTGTCAGGGTCCCCTTAATGATATCGGGCTCGCGTATCGTTCGCCAATTTTTTTTCTTACCGTATTCTCGGTTATCCGATTCTTCAACGCACTCTTATCCTATTCCGGTGAACGGGGATTTTTGCTTTTCTATACGTACAGTCACCCGCCGCTGATCGATGGTCGGGTTGAGCTTTTTTAAAACCCGCAACGGCTGCAGAGTTGCACTCCGGGCTGATGGGTTATGGCTGGCCGATCAAGCGCGCGCTCAGTGAAATGTGAGTGCGGGAGAAAAAGACTCGCTCGTTGATTAAATTTCTTTTTTGGGCGCGATTCTGGAACGCGTTTGTGATCACCGCGCGTGACGGCACAAAGTGTATATCTTTCACTGAAAATCGAACGTCTCGTTATGGGCCGATAACTTTTTATTGTCCTCTCTCACTCATTTTTCGGTTATGACGCTTTTTCCAGAAAAACTCCGACAAGAAAAGAAAAAAAAAAAATACCATGAACATCTCCTGACTCCGTTGTGCAGAGTTAGTCACGGCGAACTTGCCCAGTTTCCGTCCCTCCGGTGGAGTCTCCGCGTGATTCGACTATTACGTCTAACTATGTATATTGTGCTTGGTGGAAACTTGGCACGCTTCGTTTTCTCCATATACGCGATTCCTCTCTCCCTTCATTATATTACACACCACTGGTTGCTAGGGCTACAGCTCTTGACCAATTAAAACAGCAATTTACGGACGTTTAGGTCGTCCCCGTTCGCGCATTCCCGCTTCGTTATAGCGTGACAATTACGCGTTGGTGGTTAGCCCAACCCACCGTGTAGGCTCGGTTCGAGACCAATCTCATGGGCACTGAACGGCCTTTCCACGTTAACCTAGCACCCCTCGTCTGCTCATACCTGTCGATGCAGCACGAAGCTCTGGACCGCACGTTCCATATTCGAAATCGTAATGATCCTGGAGCAAAAATTGTTGCGGAAAATAAGAATTCCGCAAGCGAATCATTTTTATTCTACCAGAAGAATCAAATGGTTCTACAGAATGATGAAAAAAAATGTATAAAATTATATCGCCTCAAAACTTAGGCTGGATTTGTATTTACACAAACAAATATAATGGAAAACTGACAGGCGAACCTCGTGGGTATTGCGGGACCTTCCCATTTTCATCTCGGATCCCTTGTCTGTTCACATTTGACGATGCAACACGAGCTCTGGATCGCACGTACCATATTCGAAATCGTAATGATCCTGGAGCAAAAATTGTTGCGGAAAATAAGAATTCCGCAAGCGAATCATTTTTATTCTACCAGAAGAATCAAATGGTTCTACAGAATGATGAAAAAAAATGTATAAAATTGTATCGCCTCAAAAGTTAGGCTGGGTTTGTATTTACACAAACAAATATAATGGAAAACTGACAGGCGGACCTCGTGGGTATTGCGGGACCTTCCCATTTTCATCTCGGATCCCTTGTCTGTTCACATTTTTCGATGCAACACGAGCTCTGGATCGCACGTACCATACATGAAATCATAATGATCCTGGAGCAAAAATTGTTGCGGAAAATAAGAATTCCGCACGCGAATAACTTTTATTCTACCAGAAGAATCAAATGGTTCTATAGAATGATGAGAAAAAATTCATGAAATTGTATCGCCTTGAAAATGAGGATTAATTTGTATTTATAGAAAGAAATATCTCGAAAAACTGACAGACGGACCTCATGGGTATTGCGGGACCTTTCCACTTTCATCTCGGTTCCCTTGTCTGCTCATATTTGTCGATGCAACACGAGATGTGGACCGCACGTACCATATATGAAATCGTAATGATCCTGAAGAAAAATTTTTGCAGAAAATAAGAATTCCGCAAGCGAATGACTTTTATTCTACTGGAAGAATCAGATGGTTCTACGGAATGGAAAAAGATAATTCATGAAATTGTATCGCCCTGAAAATTATGATTAATTTGTACTTATGGAAAGAAATATCTTGAAAAACTGACAGAGTGACTGACAGACTGTCGAACCTCATGGGTGTTGAGTGGTCTTTCAGCGTTCACCGTGGTTCCTTCGTTTGCTTATATTTGTCGATGCAGCACGGAGGTCTGGTCTCCCTGTTTGAATAGAAACGAACCTGAAATAACCTGAATTAATCATTTTGGATAATAAAAAAAATCCACAAAATTGTATCGTCTTGGAAATGAGGATTAATCTATATTTGTACAAAGAAGAAGTATCTTGAAAAACTGACAGACAGGCGGACCAACGGCTCGGCTCTCGACCAATCTCATGGACACTGAACGGCCTTTCCACTTTAACCTCGTACCTCTCGTCCGCTCATACTTGTCGATGCAGCACGAAGCTCTGGACCGCACGTTCGACATTCGAAGTAGAAATGAGTCTGGACAAAAATTGTTGCATAAAAAACGAATCCCATAAATGAAGATATTTATTCTACGAAAAGAGTGAGACGATGAAAAAAATCCATGAAATTGAACCGTCTTGGAAATTAGGATAAATTTATATTCATAGGTACAAATATTTGGAAAAACTGACAGCCTGACTGAGAGGTAGATAATTTTTTATGACAGGCTCGCAAATGTAGATTGCGAGGAAATTTGCAAATTCAATGGATAACTTGCCCAATTATCCGAAGATGACATGCGTAACGAAAAAAGCTCCAGGCTTTTACCGATCAATGGGTCCAATGGTTTTTTTACAAACCCATGATGGTATAACCTATATACGAATGATTTCTCAGATGTCACATGGCAATATGAAACGAATCTCTTGCACTTTTTACGGTTGTATCTAATGCAAAGATATGGGAAGAAAGCTTACTCCGTACTGGCGTTTTTATAGCAGCTGTGCTGTGCTTCTCCGCTTTTGAACAGATTGTGTATGTGGATTTGACGACACAAGGGCAGCCAATATGTACCTCGGAGACGTTGAGTCAACTCTCGGTGGGAGACCTTCTTGTTGTACGACGCCTACTCTCTGCCGCTTCTGGTTTGCTTCTCAGAAAATAGAATGTTCGAGGGGAAAGGCTCTTTGAAAATCGATATGTCACTCGTGTCACTTCCATAGTGATCGAGTCTCTATGGAATCCCGTTGCGATGATTTCCCGCAAATCTTTGCGAATCTGTTTGCATCATTGTCAACACATTTTACAAGTTCCACGGTGAAATAATCGCACATGGTAGCCAAATAAAATATCCTGATTCTCATACAGCTCATTTCATCCCTTATCGAAAATCTGGGAGCCTCTGTCGAATCGCGTTGCAATGATATTCCGCAAATCATTACGAATCCTTTTGCATCGGTGTTGACTTATTTTACAATTTCCATGGCAGAATAATTGTACACAGTAGCCAAATGAAATATTCAGACTCTCATACAGCTCATTTCATCCCTTATCAAAAATCTGGGAGCCGCTCTTGAATCGCGTTGCGATGATTTCTCGCAAATCTTTACGAATTTGTTCGCATCATTGTCAACACATTTGCCAATTTCCATGGCAAAATAATTATACATGGTAGCCAAATAAAATATCCTGACTCTCATACTGCTCATTTCATCCCTCATCAAAAATCTGGATATCCATGGGATGATCCAGGAACCGAATACTTAAAATTTTCCTCGCGAATCTACGAACCAACCTCACTTGGGTTTTTATCCAGCATTGAATATTTCCACTCTGCGAATTCGCAGCGAATCCACCCATCGCCCAACGAACCATCGACATGTTATGGATTAAGGGCATGTTCAGGGTGGGAAAAAATTGATACGCTATTGATAGATCGAAAGATGAATAGCTCGGGAAATAATCTCTTTCTCATCAACAATGACCCGGTTTTCCAAGAGGTGAAAGGGCGCCGAATTTTTTAAAGCTCCTTTTTACCCTTCAACGGTTATTCGCGGAGAAATCCCGACGTCGGCAACTCCTCCAGACGGGCAAAAAAATCCGAAAGGTAAAATTTAATTTGCGCGATATTACAAAGGAGAGAATGTCGGAGGTATCTGAAAATCGGGGCTTTCTTTTCAGAATTCAATTCTTTATGAACTCCCTCACAGATTTGACGTTGATTTATCACAGGAGGTTCACTACAGTAACCGGTGCAATTGGTGTACGCCGCTGAGTCTCCTCCTTTCGATGCCAAGTCAATTGTCCACGAGTTTAAGCGAAGGTAAATCGATTGGACTGGCTAACCAGGATAAATCTCCGTCCACGACTCGTTTCAGCTGCCCTCAGAACCTTGCTATCCAAATGGGTACCAAATGTAACCGGTGCCCCAAATAAAAGGCCATCTTCTTGCAAAGTATCTTTATTGGTACATTTCACTCGCGAGTCGCCGAAAAAATGTAACTCAAAATAATAAGTTAAACGAAAGCCCTCGTCTTTTTTCCCTTTTCTCTCTTTTTTTTCTCAAAAGTTGTAATGAAAAAATGAGACGGACGTTGAAGAGGATACCGTGAAAAGTTTGTTTTACGAGTGAAAATTTAATAACTCTTCGCTTGCGCAACGAGAGCCTCTCTCACGTTCCATAAAAAAAATTGGGTATTTGCTGCGAGTGCAGAAAAATAAGAATGTATATACGCGAGAAAGGAATCACGGGGAAAATGAGGGAGAGAGAGAGAGATAAGTCGAGAGACCCTCTCTATCCAACTTCGCCTCTCCATCCGGTCCGACTTGGACCGGATACTAGAACGTACTACTGGAAGTGAAATCACCTTCGGGAAAGCTCGCGAAAAACATACATTTGCACTCAGTCGATGGCACGGTCGAGGCGTTGACCTATTGCTCTACAGAATATAACTGTGAAAGGTTAAAACATCGATCGGCAAATTCTACCCAAGTTCGAGACGGGATTGTTCAGACACGTGTGCAGAACAGCGATTTAATCATTAAACCTCGTAACGAAATCTGACCTCACGTTCGCCGTTACATTAGCCAGGGCTCTGCAATTGGAGGAAATACAAATGTCCCTTCATGGAATGACGACTTCGATTTTCCTTGCATTTCCAGTTTATTTTCGACCAGGACAGGGTCGACTAAATTATTGATCCGGCGACAATTTTTCCTCTCCCGATCTTCACCAGTTGCGTTGTAAAAAAAAATGACAACGTCATCGGATTTATTGGACCCAGTCGCCTAAAAAATGTCACAATAAAAGAAAAAATAGCAAAAAATCTGGCGCACCGTGTGTGCTTGCAAAACCGAGCAATAAAAATACTTCAAGCGTGAGATTTTTTTGACAAAGGGTTACGCAGATTTTTTTTCTTCACTCGGTTCCTTTGATGATTATCTTCGCGTGCGTGTCCTGAACCTTTTACGGGGACCTAATATTCAATTTGTAAATTGAGCTTTCGCGATGTCACGCGTCACGGTTTTGCAGAGGTATGTAAGAGCCTTAAGCGCGATGAACTCTTCAAGAATTATCGCTCTCCACCTTGGAATCACGTCAGTTTGCGTTGATAATCCCATTTCGCGAGCAATCAGCCAATTTTCCATTTTTCCTGGAGGCCTGAACACTTTCAAACTCGACAAGTACATCCCTAATTTATCGCTCTGTCAAACGTTCTTCCGGATTATCATAATTTGCGGTGTGATTCTCGGGATCAGCGAATCGCCGGGACGTTTAAAGTTGTCAGTGCGAGCCGATAGATTCGACGATTGGTAACCATGACGCCGGATAATTCCAATCCTCTAATTCCCACTTGATTGAACGTCAAAAGCTCGGGCCACTGTCCGATAGAGACAAAATTATACGCGAGAAAAATAGAACGGAATAAAATTCAAGACGCGTACCTTGCTACCGAACTTTTAGCGGCAGGGAAAATCCAATTTCACCCTCACCGGGCGTCCACCCTTCGCGTCTTCTTCAGTACCACCCCCACTCCGGTCACCCTCTCCACTTCAATGACGTTTGAGATTCTTTCAAGGACTACGTTCTACGGGGAGCCTCGGGAATGGTCGGCCCCTCCTCTCCTTCCCCGAGCAAACCTTACAAAACATCGACAGGACTGAAGGACCTAAATTTGCTGGCGAGAGTTTCGCGTGTAAGGGAAAGAGAATGGCGTTGATCCGGCGGAACTCCGCGAGGGTGAAAGTCTCGAGCACATCCGAATGATCTTATTATACCTCAAAATAGAGCTAATTATCGTCGTTCATTTTATTTATCACTGCCGAAGCGCTTTGCGCCCTTCCTCATCTGCCGAGCCTCCTTTCATTAATATCGGGCATTACACGCGCGTGCACGAAAACAATTTTCTGGTAACCACTGTTCCAAAAGTTTCCCGATGGATCCCACGCTGCATAGTAAATTCGGTTTTCGCAACCGATTTTTCGATATTCGTCACAGAATATAATAAACGTGTGTCAGTTTCGGACAGAAATCACTTACCAATATTAAGTCATATGCGGAAGTGAACATTTTTTGTTTCCCTAATTTGTAGTTGGGGCTAACCCGATCAGTTGGTCCACTGACAAAAAAGTCCTTCGGAAATGAGGGGATGATTTAAAAAAAATTTTTGTTGCGGGGAAAAGCTAGCCTTATAATAACAAAATATTTTTTTGACGGACTCGAGCACCTTAAATATTCCATTTACGATGAAATGAATACCTGGTCTTCTGATTTGATGAAGATATCGATTTTTTTTTTAATCACTAAAATTTTTGTGATAGTTTTTGGGGATTTCAAAGCAGAGGATGTCACGTGACGTTCCGAAAAATCGAAGCTTGGGTCACGACCGCCAAGCGGGCGTATAATGGTCCTCGAAAAATTCAGTGGAGCAAGTTGGCGCGGCAGCAACTCGCGGACGGGGGAGCGCGACGAGAATTTTCAACGTCGAGTTATAAAAATGAGGACGCTGACTCGACGTGGCGAGAACGAGAGAACACGCCAGCCACCGGAGTTAACGGTGGGCGTGATGGAAGGGTGAAGAAAATGTGGTTGTACTACGTACTGGCGAAGGTGAGTATGGGAGGGATGAAAGCTCTCCGACAGATTCGATCGCAAATCGAAAGTTGACGCGCGCATCACCGGCCCACGAAAAATTGAATCATCTTGAGCTTGTCTCTCAGATGATCCGTGATAGGAAATTTGTCTATAAACACGAGTTTTGAGTTGACTAAGCCACCTTAGGTTGAAATATTTGCGTCCCACGTATCGCAATGCGCAAGAACTATTTTTTCCCATGGCGAAAAAAAAAAAAAAAAAAAAAAAAAAAAAAAAAAAAAAAAAAAAAAAAACGAAATCTTTTTACCTGCCAGTTCAAAAACCAATTTAAAAATATCATGCAACCAATATTTGCCTCGAATATCGAGTTTCGATAACTTCCCGCGAAATAATCAGCAGAATATAAATACTATGGATTACTAATGGGTTCTCAATAAATAATTGCATAATTACATGTGAAATTCGACAAGCTTTTATCGATTACCTTTACCCACAAATTTTTTATGTTTTCGCTGATCAATAAAATCGTTTGAGGATCAGTGTTCAAAAATTGATTGCAACCAGTCGATAAAAAGGAGTCGACGTTTGTGGATTTAATTTTGTTACGGAGTCTTCTATACCAATTTGAAAGCTCCGCTAGAGTTCGTCAGCTTTTAAGGCACTCGAACGGAATAATCCAGTCGAAGGTTAATACCCTCATAATTTGTTCCAGTGTAAAACACAGATTGGAATCTCAATGGGGTCACCGGGTTATTAAGACCCGTTGTTCCACCGTGTAAGGGTCATTCCAGCGATTATTATGCATCGCTGACTCCGCGCTACAAATCGCAACATGGATTACACAATTTCTTTCTCCTGGTCTTCTCCGTTTCATGGATTTTTAATTGGTACCCCAAATAATTATTGATACTCGAATTAGTGGCTGTAACTTTTTGAAAAAAAAAAAAAAAAAAAAAAGTCTGACAATTTTTGTATGGGAACGATTGATCGCACCTGGAATCGAGCTTGCGTGGAAATTCCCCGTAAATTGTTCGACTAAATTATGAAAGTATGTACCATGTTCATTGAAAGTATATCCGTGTCGCACGTTCATTATTTCAGTCATTAAAATTTCGTGATCAGCATATCCATATTGTTATAATATACCGTGTAATAGAATGAAATTGCGAAATATTCGCCAATTATTTTGCGACGTTTAATTCAACACCACCGGTATGTCCTTTATACCCTTTCGCCATGGAACATATGTGACGGGAATCACCAACACGGGTGCGTCGATGAATAATAATTATTCGTACCGCGGCGTACGCACGCGTTCACCGCATTGCATTCAGCATCCCGCGCGCGACGTGTCACTGAAAAGCGAGGGTGTGATATGAGGTATTACCAAATTCCCATTACAATAATTTCCCGACTTGTATTGCTGATATGATAACAATGAAACGCGCGGGCCTCTTCGGAATCGATAGCCGCCAGTTGGAACGCAAGTGCGGAATACAATATGAGATTTCATCTTAAGCACGAATGTCCAATTGGCAATTCGGTCACAAGTACGAACTTAACGTTGAGATGCAAATGTCGAAGAATCCGAACTTGTAAATGCACTGAATCTGCATTTTTTACATTGAAATAAAAAAATTTATTGAAAAATGTGCGCTGACACTTTTCGTTGATGTTAAAAAGTATAATCCCTCATTTTTAGTGATACAAACAAAGGGGAAATGTTAATAATCGTTGATATTAAAAAAGATAAATGTAATTGAGCACTTCTCTTGCATTACTTCTGAGGACAGGAGCAAAAATAGTATCGTCCCCTCAATTATGATCCTCGAGCTGAATTAATTCGAGCGACGTTAAATAAATTGGGCACCGAATAATGCATGCACCGCGTTATGAACTAATTAGGCCGAGAGCCAAATCCGCAAACAGTTTCTCCACGTAAAAATAATTGCTCTCAAAATAATGACGTGGTCTTAGGATTTATAATTGTCACGTAATAGTTGCTGAGCTGAAATTTCTCTAAACGTTAATTCACATTTGAAAATATCACAGCGACGTTTATGGCAGGACAAAAAATATAGTAAAAATAAAAACAGTCGCTCGGGGGAATAATTAACAGTCGAGTGACTGTGAGTGCATTCTGTAAAAAATCATGTATTGCTACAATAATTATGCATAAAATGTGAGATACTAACGAAATAGTAGTTTCGAATGAGACGGTAGAAAAAAAATTAAAAAAAAAACGCGATACGCCTGTTTATTTTAGCGAGAAAATAAGAGGCAGCTGGTGACATGCACATTGTATGAGCGAGTCGAGATTTCCTGCATTAGAAGCATAGGCATTTTTTCGAGAATCAACATTGCTCTGCGTTGCCTCTTCTTCGTAGATACGTACGTACGCAGAGTTCATAGGAGCATTAATAAACGAGCTTGCAAGCTCGTTCTCCTTTCATTGTTCAAGCTAATCGAGGCTCAACGGGAAAGTCTGCCGGGGCAGAGCTCCGGAGTTGAAACTCGGAAGAGGCAGAAAGGCACTAACGACGTGCAAAATTTGGATGAGAACGTTATCCACGCGTATTTTCCAGAGGTAGCACTGATGGATGCGTTGACTGGCCTCGAATACAAGCTTCATAATTCACGTATTGTTCGAAATACCTGCCAGAGTAGTATAATCATGCTTGCGTAATAAAAGCCACTGGTGCTCCTCATTTACCTGTCCGGATGTGGCTCAAGTTTGGTGTTCATAATATCCGCGAAAAAAAAATCATTTTTCTCCTGGAAAAAATAATGAGCAATTTGCAATTTCTCTTTTAATAACGATCTTAGAAATTATGGTAATGGGAGGTGAAATATATGATCTTCAAAAAATAGGTGAACATTAAAAGCAATTACTATTTTGGTTCACAGATCAATTGAGATGCAAGAGATTTAAAAAAAATATATATATATATAACGTTTCCAAAGGTGAGAAAAATTATGTGAAGCAAGTAAAAAATGTTGTCTGATTTGCAGTCAAACGTCATGTTCATTTCAATTCTCATTTCAGCAAAAAGAAAGATTTTTTAAATTGAGATATCACAACATCAAACACCTTTTTGAACATAGAGGTTGAATTTATCGATCGCGATAAATCATCAACGCGAAAGACTTTGTACATTATACTTTATTTTCATCTTTCACAAAGCTACCTTTACGGGGAAGCTAAAATCGATTAGCATGTGTCTCCATAAAAGTGGCATGTCAAAGGTGGGGGTGAATGTTTAAAGCCTTACTTTGCATTTCTGTTTCATTGACGTCGCCCTTCGAACACCTAAAGGGTGTAATTGACCAGTAATTAGTTTTATCGAACAGAAATTAAACTCTTTCTCTCTCTCTCTCTCTCTCTCTTAATTATCCGAATTATTATGAAGAATAATTTCGCGTCGCAATTTTGTAAACGTGATTCGTGATGCGAAAAAATCTGTAAACAAATCATGAGAAACCGTGAAATATTGTTCATGGGCATGAAATAATTTGAAGTGTCGAAATTAGACAGTCCGAGTGCGGCAGTGAATTAACTGAAACGAAGCCAATGGTGACCAGATGAAAAGGAGATATATGCGGAGGCGGTGGATGGAAGAGAGAGCTGAGAGCGCCCGTCCAATCGTTTCCCGCAGTCTCGGAATAGCGCACCCTGTACGAAATGCATTATGTATGCAACATCGCAATTTGCAACGCTCCCATATCACAGTATGGGGGGTGCGGCTGTTGGGAGCTGCTACAAGGTTTGGTTGCGCTTGGAGTGGCCCGCGTGGATGGGCGCAAAAGGGGTTGCGGGGTTACCGCTGCGGTGAAACGTTCGGTACATAGGTGGGACGGTTTTCGGTTGTTCTCTCGGAAGCGGATAGAGGAATCCGGAACACGAGCGACGAGTAAACCGAGGAAGAGAGGCTATAGGTTAGGACGGCGTTAGGTACACTCCAAGCTGAAGGAGAGTCGTGTGTTTTGTGTAAGCATTTGCATGTTTAACCCGCTATACCAGCCATTTTCTCTCCGGCAATGGCGAAAGGGCAAGGGATGTTGTATACGAGGAAGTTGAATGGGGAGTGAAAAATGGTTTTTCCCCGACTTCGTTAAGAATATCTCATTTCGTGGGCGTCACACGGTTGCAAAACCGCTTGTTATTTAACTTTGATCGATGAGGAGGGAAAGGGTTAATTTTCGCCCGTCGGGAGTAATAGAAAACAGTGATACTCATGCATACTCGTAATCGGAAAAACAATCATCGAGACCTTGTTACATGGATTATTATGGATTGGTTATGGTTACATGGATGAGCATGGATTGTGGTGATTTTCCAACGAATCGGGAGAAAACGATCATATGAGACTCTCTTATCCCTCGGGACGCTGGTTATCCCTCAGAGACTTTTTTGTCTCTCGGGAGACTCGCGTATTCTAATTTCTCGGGCCCTCCCCCCCCTTATTCTTCGGAACCTTCGCCCACCTCTTCCACCTTCACCCCTTAGAGCATCCACTCGTGGCCCCCGTGCGAAACACGCTGATTCCCTCATGACAGCCCACTTTCAATGTTCCCTCGGATGCCCCACCCCCTCTCCATTCTTCCTCCCCCTCATCTCTCACGGATCCTCCTTACCCCCATCCATAACCCTCTCATCCTGCTGAGCCACTGTCATTCTACTGCCTCGATATCATCCCTTCGAGGCCTTCCCAATCTTTCGAGACCCTTTTACCCCTCGGGAGCCCGTTCATCCCTCGAGACCACCGTCCCTTGCGCCCAGCCCTTACGTTGAGTGGAATTCGATTTATGCATCGCGAGGCCATCGAAGGGTTGACCGAAACGATAGATCCAGTACCGCAGACACGGTAATGTATAATAAAGAAACACGAACGACACCGAGGTGTTCAAAAGATCAGCGCAACGTTGCACTATCCTGAAAGTTGCGAGATTATTCAAATCAAGTATAGTGCACCTCATAAACCGCAAGACCCGGGAAAAATGAGAGCCACTCGTTGCGACTCATCTTCCCCGTTGACTTCGTTCTTCCCTTTCCGCACCACTTCAACATCTCTACCCTGCTTCATTCTCTCTTGGTCGTCGAAATTACAACTCCAATTCGTTCTTTTTACTTTGAGGTCTCTGGCTAGTGGAAACACACCAGTTTACAAAAAAATAAAAAATAGAAATACACGAAGATAAAGAAAGATGAGGCAAAGAATGAGGGAGGATGAAACGTGGAAGGTGAAAAGGATCCCTTATACCTTTCTCTCCTTCTCTCGCTCCGACTCCCTTCGCGAATCGTCTCTCTTTTCATCTCAACTGGAAACATGTAGTGCGAAAGAGAAAATCCACGTCGCGTCGGCTGCCTCGACGAGACTGCGGTACCCGACGGTACGGGGAGACTTTCGAACACAGTACGGAAGGAGGAGCGAACTGAGCACTCTGTTTAATCTACCGTGTTGCATAAATGCATAATCTGTGTGCTCTGGCCGAAGCCCCCGGAGATACGAGGAAAGCTTGAGGCGTAACAGAGAAGACGGGATAGAGGAAGATAAAATGGAGGGAAGGAAAGCCGACGTACCTACCATTGCATCCACAGCCGCCTCTTTCTTGCGTCCAAACAGAGAGGGATGAAAATGGCAAGAGGGGACGAAGGAGAAAGAGAGGAACGAAGAGCGTGGCTTCCGGTCCCGGGGCCGAGGCAGGTTGTACGAGTTAGTTCATCGACTAACGTCCGTCGACGACGACGACGACGACGAGCAGGACGAGCAGAACGACGACGTCCATCCTCCTCTTCTATCACCACTACCATCGCCAGTTACATAACGACTCCAGGACGAACGGAGACTCGGTGGTCATTAGGGGGCAAAACTCGTAGTCCAGAGTCTCCCGAAACGGGACGAGTGCGCGCCCACTTGGTTGGGCTACTTCCGGCCTGGAAACTCGACTTAAAATACCAACTTCCTTTCTCCCACTTATTCGCCCTTCCTTCCTCTTGGCCTTATTCTTCTCGTTTTGTAAAAGCTTCCTCCCTCAAGTTACACACTTTGAAAAGAAACGAGGTGAATTCAACGATGCCAGAGAGAAAAGAGAAGGTCCGGTGGCTGTGGTAACAAGCTTCATGAGCCAAACGCATCCCTTCTGTTTTGGAAAAATACTTTCACAAGGAGAACCCTTTAGTCGGGACTTAAGAAGGGATAAAACGAAAAGGATTTCGGCGAGACCATGGAACTGAACAGAAGACAGGTCGCATCTCGCTTCCATGGGAAACCGACGTTTCCGGAGGTTCATTAAGCGAAAATACAAAGATCATTAAGTGGTTCGTTAACGTGGGCGTTCATCAAGTGAGAATACAAACCACCGTGAAAAATCTTTAAAAAAAAGCACTGAGGAACTTTGAGCCCTTCAACTTTTCGCTTCCATTCACCTGCATCACATCTCGAACCCTTGAACCTGTGGTTTTTTCTGTTTTCATTCACGCACAGTTTCCATTTTCGTATGTAGAGAAGAAAACGTACTCGCTATCGATTCCAATTGGACTTTCCTGCTTCTCTTAATCACAAGTGTACCAGTCGAATCGCTTTCTATGGAATGTACCGTGTATATCTCAATCGAAATCTTATAACGATCAGAATTCGACCCGCCGTCATTTTGTGGTTTCTCTATTTCTGGAAACGGTCTATCGGCGTCCTTCGCTCAAGCTTGTGTCCGTGGGTTTTCTCTTCTTTCTTTTTTTCATCATGGCAACCGTAGCCGGTCCTTTCTTATCCCTCGACTTTCTCTCCACGGAATCGCTTTTTCGTTCTTCATCTCACACCCAAGACAGCGCACGCTCGCCTGCCACGGGAGCTCGAGTTAGCATTCGAATCAATACCCATTCATTCCCCGTTTCCGTGCTAAACGCTTTCTGGCTCTGGGCTACGCCGGGGGAGATAACGATTCGACGCTGAGAAGAACGCTCGAAGAAGATCATGATCAAGAGCAATCGCGGAGCTGCCTGAGGATGTGAAAAGAAAGATAGCAGCAGCTGCAGTAGTTTCCGAAGCTGTCGTTCTCATGGAGATTGAGAATGCGAGAATTCTTTCACTCTCGCATTTATTTTTTTTTACGCCCCTACTGAAAAGTCCGCACGGAACGTGCCCTGCGTTAGTATCCAGCATGTAATGCTTTTCGATAATCCTTTTTAGGTCAGAACTCTAACGATACTTAAAAAACCACGGAAAGTACAGCTTGAAAAAAAAAAAAAAAAATCAATCGGGGCGTAATTTTTTTGGATACACTGAGTTACGGGAAGTTAAGTTAGACGAGGACCCACTGTAACTCAAAATTATTCGGTGCATCTATGACATAATCTTATTATGGGAATAAAGGGTGACTAGGGCTTCAATTAAGAAGGACAAGGATGCAAGGGCCTTGCGTGCCTTTTGCTTTCCCATTATTTCTCGGCTTTAACATGTCCTTCGGGAGAAAGCATGTTGATTATTTTTTGCCCACTCATAAAGGGAGCTTTGTGAAAGGTGACAAAAGGGTAAAGCGATTACCAAGGTTTTGTACACCGGAGTCCAACATTAAGAAAGGCGTTGGCTGGTGTTAATTATTTTAGAAAATTTCAAGCTTCAAGCTAAAATTTCGGGTGAGCAGAGATTGTGAATTCGCATAATCAACATCCCCCGCCAGAATTCCATCGAATTAATATCGTTGAATTGTTCGATGTCAGTGCGACAGGTTTTCGGATCAATTACTCGAGTCATTAACGAGCTTTAGAATTATTCATTCATAATTCACATCGAACAGTCGATTTAGATTGATTGATTGATGTGAATTAATTATTTTTAGAAAATTTCAAGCTTCAAGCTAAAATTTAGGGTGAGCAGAGATTGTGAATTCGCATAATCAACACCCCCCGCCAGAATTCCATCGAATTAATATCGTTGAATTGTTCGATGTCAGTGCGACAGGTTTTTGGATCAATTACTCGAGTCATTAACGAGCTTTAGAATTATTCATTCATAATTCACATCGAACAGTCGATTTAGATTGATGTGAATAGTTGAAAGCTCCATAATTCTTCATCGATTCTCCTCAGCTTCGATTCTAATCTTTGTGGAACTTTAATTTATCCGTAAACCAGACGTTTGTCGTCGTCTCTCGAGAACCTCTGAGAATAACAAACCAATCGGTGATCGCAAAGTGTCTTTCTGAGAAATCAAATAGGAAAATCTTCAGCCTCTCTCAGGATATCCGACGGATCCAGTGAGAGCCTTGACGCAAACAAACGTAGCGAATCATTAAAAAATACGGTGAAACTCACTCAGCCTTCGAATCAATAATCAGAAGGACGTGGAAACTTAAAGTACCCAGTAGGATGCTGTCACGAGATGAAAGCCTGTAGACCTGCCGTCATTATTTCTTGCAAAATTGGCTAATACATAATTCATAGTTACGCTGAAGACGATCCTATTATGACGGACGTATGAAGTAGATTCTCATACTTCTTTCGCTATTCGTCATCGAGATCTTCGATGTGGACCAATTCCCAGATGGCTTCCTCCAGCGCGGCTAATTTCACTTTGGAAAAAGCTCGATTATTGAATTAACCGATATACATACGTAAGTCCATTAATTTATTTTATTTTCGCAGTGGATAGCCCTATAGCCGGCGAATACCGATCCGATTCTCGTAACGAATTCATGCAAGAGTCCGAGCAGACCCTTCATAGTTTTGGGGCGACGCAGCATCCCCCGAGAGCACCAACTTAATTTGCGAATTAAGCACACAATCCCGTAGGCGTACGACCTGCTTGTACGATCGGCCGACCGGCGATGCGATCGTCGTTCCCAGTGCCTCGTGCTGTTACCGTTGCTCGCCTCGTTTTCCAGAAAAAAGGCCGGAGGCGTCACGCCACATGTCGTGACAACCCTCATCAAAGCGCGTCCTTGACACTCACTCAATACTTGCGTCAGCGTTGTGGATAGTAAAAAGAAAAAAAAAAAGAAAATGAAAAAGCCTTGCAGTGTGTGTTCGCCTCAGTCGATAATCGAAATGGAAAAAAAAGGGCCGTCATTCTCTCTCTTTTTTTTCCTTCCCCTGTTTCCTCTCACTTTGCTCCGATTTCCATTGTTTTCCGGAAGCAAATCGAACATTCGATCCGGAATTGGGACGTAGCAAATTTTCGGATTCATCATACGACCTCCGCTTCAATTCTGACTGTGTTCACCGCGCTCTCCCAACTACCACTGAATTATCGTCAGTCAATTGTAAATACAAAATTTTCCCCCGTGTTACAAGCACGTTTATTGGCCGCCCTCGTTTTCGCGTACGCCGGTTCTCTCCACTCGTTGCCTCGTCCGAATCGTTTGTCACCCCTCTCTTCCGGCCCGGAACGAATGTTAATTTTCAATGTGCACTCTGAACGCGCTTACCGGCAGACCCGCCCGCCCCCGCCAGCCAGAAAGTTCAATCGCGTTCCAATCATCGACGTTTCGAATTATACCAACGAGATTACGCGTTACCCACATTCTCTAAATGTCCCGATTCGCTAGTACGTTAATATAAGTCGTAAACACGCAAATAATGCAAAACGGGATCAACGCGTTTACCATCGTGACAATAAATTTCATCTCTCACGGTGGTCCCTGGGCAAATGAAGAAAATCTCAAAATATCAGAAAGTGGACATGCTTAAATAATCTGGCATCTAGTGCAAAATGTCCAGGATATTACATCGACGAGATTACGCGATACTGTAAAAAAAAAAATTGTTTAAATTTAATGCACAAGTGCTGAAAGTTTTTATGCGAGGACTGGTATACTAAATTTTATACTTAAGCGCAATGTAGAATTAATGCGTCCTTCAGTGTTAATAATTTGTTTTAATTTTACCACAAACGTACACCAATTCTATTTTATGCATAAAAACTTCCAGTCGTTTCAAACAGTGCAGTACGTTAATACAAGTGGTAAACACGCAAATAATGCAAAACGGGATCAACGCGTTTGCGATCGTGATAATAAATTTCATCTCTCACGGTGGTCCCTGGGCAAATGAAGAAAATCTCCAAATATCAGCAAATGCACATGCTTGAATAATTAGTAATACAGCGGGAAATGTCCAGGATGAACTTTGAGCATTCCTGGCTGGAATCTGGGTAGTGCAGGATGGTAAATGGGATTGGATGCTTCCGATAATTCGTTATTTATAGACACGGTTATTTTCGTCTAACATTGCGCAGTCTTAGGACTTGACGTGACTCGAATTCCCAGCGAATGGTACCATCTTCCTCGGGGTTGGTTCGCCGATGCGTAGTACCACGTTACGAACAATGTGGCATGCAATAGGAAAAGTGATACCCTGCGTTTTGACGCACAAAGGAAACGGTAATAAGCTCGGAAATGGGAAAGGGACGTGGAGGCACAACTTTACATATATCATGCCACAGTCTGTATGCATAGAAAAGGGGGCGCTGATCCTGTGACGTGCAGCCAGAGCTTTCTCCCACTTTCTCCCTCCGCCACATGCAATGCACTATTCATTTTATACTATCGTACATTTTATGAAATTACGTAGACTTATCGTTTGACGTTTTAACTCTCTTTCCAAACGAAATAAAGGCTTGAAAAAGAGTGAAGAAAAAAACGTCCCTGTTCCTCACGGCCTCATTTCGCGACTGGTGCGTTTTCGTTGATCGTCGCTTCGTTTGCTCTTTCGTTCACGTTTTACCCTCGTGTGCTTTGCCTCCTATTTCTTCTCTCCTCGGGGTCGTTTTCTCTTTGGCTTTTGTCACGGGTTGTTTCGTACGATAACGAATGTGCATCATCAGTAAAGTCGAATAGAGTAGCTACCTGGAGACCCCTCTTCGTCCCCTCGTGTCGCAGTCGCTTCCTTTGGCTCGTGGCGCCTCTTCGTGGTGCTTCTTCCCCTTCCGCTCTTCAAACTTCTCCGGCTTCCTGGCGCTCATCTCGCAGCCAGGATCACGTGGCAGCTTCAACGAATGGCAGAGTTAGCTTTCCTGTAGTTTCCACGGTGTTGGGATCGCTGGCTCATTCGGTGAGAGGGCAGAGGTCGCGTCGCTCGGCGCATTACCGGAAAAAGGTCGCGGTGATTTTTCCTCGGCTCCCGTGAGCGGAGGTCGCTCGCGTCTTGGACTCGGGCGAGCGGGCCAAGCGTCCGAAGAGCCGAACGGAAGGTGGTAGGCTATAGGGGAAGAAAAAAAAAAAAAAAAAGGAGAAATAACTCTCCCTTTTACTCGGGTGATCCCCGAAACGTGCGGAGCCACGGGCTCCTTCCCGTTCTATCTTCACTTTTCTCTTACTCTCACGCTTCTGTGACTCTAACTCACTCCGGTGCCTCCCCAACATCCGGAAATAACTCTCTGTCTCACAAGCTCGCCCAGACCCAATTTTCCAGGTTTTATTATCCTCATACCGGTGGACCCGGGTTAGACCTCTGCCGGAGAGACACGTATTCTTTACTTTCCTCCATACTCCCCTCTCGATTTCTCCGATATGTTCGCCGCGCGATGCTTTTATCTTGAAAACCCGCTCGGTTTCCCAGAAGTTTTTGCTTATCGTACGATCGCTTCGCTAGCCTTGTTCTCTCAATGCTACCGTATATTTATCTGCTTCGGAAAATCTGTTTTCCTCCCACGGGTATATCTCCGCATTTTTCCTACCTTTATTTTTACCTCAAGCTCCTCTCATTCTCGATCGTGATTTACTTATATCGCGTTACCGAAACATTCGCAATTTTCTCTGTCTCCGTGGCGCACGAGCTCGGGCTTTCGAACAATATTTGTCTTCTTATTTTTGGCGCATCACGGACAAAAACTTAATGCACCGAGTCGTGTATCATGAAATATATATCACTGACTCACGTAGCTTTGTATTTAAATCGAAAGAGCCGAATTATTTGAGTCAAAAGAAGCAGAACAATTGAACCGATTGTGGATTTTTTTCCGCCATATTGGAACGATTTACTTAATAAAAATAAATCGAGAGTATGTTTCGTTTGGGAATCCGTTCAATTGAAACAATTGCATGATCAATAGGTTTTAATCAATATTGAAAACGAATATTGCTTTGATTAAATGAAAAAAATTTGTTGGTCAGATTGACGGTGTAATATGAACGAGTATCTTGCCTGACGTTTTGATTGGATATTTCAATTCAATCGACCCAACATATTTAGTCGCGGGGACAAAACATTTATTTGAAAATTCAGTGTATCCGATGATATATTTCTCTCGTCGTTCTCGTCACAGTGAAGCATTCGTGACTATCGCTGATTCTTGTTATGACGTTTCTCCTATCCTGTACACTATTATTCCTGTTTTGTTGTATGTTTCTCAAACGCTTACATTTCAGCTTGCCGGTATCCTTTGTTCCTTTTACGCCTATTGTTTCCTTCGTTTCTACTGCACCTTTGTCGCTCTACCTTCGCTGATGGTTCCGCCTTAAGCGGCGGTCATGTTCCACTACAAAGCGGCTGACTCGATATAATCAAGTTTAGAATGCTAAGCAGAGCGCCCGCTCACGACAAGAGTTTCCCTCTGCTTCTACTCCTCATTTTCCATCCCCCGAACAACTTCTCCAAGATATTTTCCCGAAGGCTCCTTTTTCTCAAAGCCTCGTCTTCCCGACTCGTCCACAACAATTTCATTCGACAATCCACTCTTCTTAATACAGTCGACTCCTTCTAGTAGCACAACTTGTGTTTCAACGAGGTGTCCTTTGAGACGGAATCGACTGTAGGCGAAATATCTTTCTCCTAGATTAATGACTTTGAAATTCGCCAGCATCGAACGAATTGAGAATGTTACATTTTTCGATATAAGGATTTTTACAAAATCATCGGGATCAATTCGAAAGAGGATTTTAATCAAGCGGAATTGATTGTGTTTTCGATCTATCGTGTCATGTAATCACTAATTGATTGATAAGAAATTCAGGATGAATTCGAGGAATTCAACGAATGCACGAAATTGCGTTGCAAGACAATTCATATTGTGGCATCTCTTTGAAAATTTCCATTATAAACCGTAAATGAGGGCAAAGTTTTGCATACTTGACGAGAGGGAGACTAAACTCGCACCCGGGTATGAATCAACTATGCCCCGTATTCGTCCGCCTCTGCATTTTCCACGCTCAACTCGACTAAACGAATGGTCCTGAGACTATCAGGCTGAGAGGCGGATAACGAGAGCAGGAAATTATGGGAATCCATTGTTCCGTGAATGATCAAGCGTTGATAAGAGCGTCACTGTTTTTTGTAACGGCCCAACGATTATTCTTATATTCTAGCGAATCCCATATTGATCTGTACAGTAATTATATGACGTCATGTCTGCTAGTTGGACCAAATTTTTGGCAGGTACGTACTGAAATTCAGGAATACTAAATATTAAATTTCGCGATGTTCTAGTTCAACCCTATGTGACCTAGACTTATTGAGAGGATTTTATTTTCGACCCGACGGACAAAACGGGCTGAAACTTCAGACAGATACGTAATAATGTAAACCTCGCCTAAGACTAAACTCGCACCCGGGTATGAATCAACTATGCCCCATATTCGTCCGTCTCTGCATTTTCCACGCTCAACTCGACTAATCGAATGGTCCTGAGACTATCAGGCTGAGAGGCGGATAACGAGAGCAGGAAATTATGGGAATCCATTGTTCCATGAATGATCAAGCGTTGATAAGAGCGTCACTGTTTTTTGTAACGGCCCAACGATTATTCTTATATTCTAGGGAATCCCATATTGATCTGTACAGTAATTATATGACGTCATATCTGCTACAATAGGTGGTCCAAAATAAGAATAGCCAAAAATATTGTTGACTCCGGATCGAAAAATCGTGCAAGCAAAACGGTGATATATATTTAGGTACTTTGGAATTATTCAAAGTATTCATAGATGTTTGATCTACCGAATCCCATATTGATCTATATATTAATTTATATAACGTCATATCTGCCATGATAGTTGGTCCAAAATAATTATCACAAATATTATTGAATCCGGATCGAAAATTCGTGCAATAAAAACAATGATATATCGTAGGTACTTTGGAACTACTCAAGGTATTCATTGATTTTTGCTCGCGACCACATCGCCGAAGATCTTTTTTTTTTAAATTCTAATATCATCATTCAATAAATATTCGCCCTGGGAAAATACGCGGCCGCTCTTCACGAATTTGCTGAATAAGTTGAAATTACAGAATAATAGTGAGTACCTCGTGGAAATCCGACTGAGTTTACATAGTAAAATAGCGGTCTTCCCGACTTCCGGTTCTGTAGCTACTTCAACGTGAAGTATTAAGATGAAAATCTGGCATAATTTTTTTTTGCTTATTGCATATCTTAATTTTTAAAAATAAATAAAAAATTATAATTATGAGAAAAATTTCGTAAAATGTGCATTCTAATATTTCAAGATCGACTTTATGAATCGAGCTAAAATTTGGCACGGAGGTAGAAACATTACGCCAGTTTGCTTATACGAACTTACACGAAAATAACATTTTATTTTATTTACCTTGTTTATTACAACTTCTATCGGCGAGTTGGACCAAATTTTTGGCAGGTACGTACTGAAATTCAGGAATACTAAATATTAAATTTCTCGATGTTCGAGTTCAACGCTATTTGACCTAGACTTATTAAGAGGATTTTATTTTCGACCCGACGGACAAAACGGGCTGAAACTTCAGACAGCCACGTAATAATGTAAACGATTAATATCTCATAGCGAATTTGGTGCTAAACCGACCGACGCATTTCATTTTTCGTTAATTCCTACCGGAACGTCATCCATAAAGAATCCCAATTTTCTCAAGATAGACTCGGTACGGTTGACATAATTTCGTCCTATTTTACAAACTTCATTTCCACCTCACAAAAACAGCGAAAACTCTCTCCGTAATAAAAGTCATAATAATTTCAAAGAAACTTCGAACTAAAACACCTACTTTTGCCTAGCAAAAACAATAGGACCTCCAACAAAAAGCTGAAGAGCGTTGTCAGCGACGCGACACTAAACTTCACGTTCTGAGTTGTTGGCTGCTTCTTTCGCGTCCTGAAACTTCGTCCTACCGCACAAGGTTAGAGATATGAAGTTCGTTCCGACCGTATCCAGTTTAGCCTACTTGCTCGTACGGTCGGCCCTTAAAAAGTGGAAAATGCGGCAAGCCATGACCTTCCAACATCACTTTACTCATGCCACTAAGGAAACAATATCCCAGGAGTAATCCTGGCAAGTTTAGTGCGACACACTCCGCTCATCGAACTCGGATTCGGCTATCAAGCGGAGTTAGGACATTCCAGAGACGTTGGTGAGTTTGATCCATCCGATAACGATCGTTCGATCGAACGAGGCTCTCGTGCAGTTTCTCCATGAACGCTGCGTGGCTGGTGTACAGCGCCATAGCGAAGATACGTCTCGGAGTGTAATCTATGGGGCGTGGCGAAATAGTTTTCGATTTCTCGGCTTTCACGAGATCGCGAGGAGGGTTCCCTCTCGAAGCTTACCCGAAATTTACGACGAACGGGCGTTAACTTTAGAGTTTTCCTGTTATTCTCCTCGTCGAGTGCGGACTGAAGCACAGAAAAAAAAAAAATAAGAAGAAAAACGGACGAAATAGGGAGGAGGTTGCCAAGCCATCCGAATCTTATCCCACGGGATAAGAAATGCTTCACTGATTTTCTATTCCGTCTCGCTCTGTCTCCTCCAACAATTCTAATTTTTCCGCCGTTCGTAAAACAAAAGTTCAATGAAAGAATGAGCCCCGCGCCATTGTTCCCACGATTTACAGGGCCACCGTCGATGGTCTCTGTTTGGAAGTCGTTTTTTATATCATGTAGAGGCCAAAGTAGGAAAGTGAGACGAGTTCGGATGGATCGGAGAGTTTTGGATTCACAGGAATCCGTTAAAACGATACACGTGAGGAACGTCAATGTGGCAACGATACGTTGGAAAAGAATCGGAAGCCATTTGGAGTTTTTATGTTCCGGGTATGAAGAAAAAAAAAGTGAAATTACCATGTTAAACTCGAAGAGGAAGCGGGGAGCACTGTCGAAATTAATAGTGGCAAAACGTTCAAGTGTCTTTGGCGAAGTTTCACGAAATAAGTTGGAGAGAAAAATGTTCTGTGACGTGGAAGATATTCGGAGGGAAGTGAACCGTTGTTCAGCCACTTCCTCGCTTCTGAGGCTGTCTCTTACTCAACATATTTACAAGTTCTTCCCGGAGGCAAGACGCGCAGTCATGGCTGTTAGTGTCCACGGTGAAGGAGACTTCAGTGGCATCTTATCTTGCTGCAAGATTAAGATGGTTGAAGGCTGCGTGTCATGTTCCTCCAGCTTTTCCGCTTCTTCTTCGTGTCAGGTCTTTGGTTACGGGAGAGAAGAATGACGCCTGCCGCGGATTTCCAAGGGTTCGCGTCACTGCGGCACGGTTACTTTTCTCTTCTGATCAGATTTCGCCTGGTAAGAGAGAAAGTATCCGGGCGTATAGAGTTTTTATTGTCGGATATAATAGAGTGGAACAAGAATGTGGAGTTTACAGCCCACGTCTTCCGTTTTGCCTGCTAGGTCGTCAGGAATACCGTCCTGGAAAAACGAACGAAAAACAGTGGAGACTCTGAATGAGAAATCCCTTCGAGCTGACGTTCTGGGAATTCACGCTGGGCTTTGTATTGACAATCTCCTTTCTTAGTTCCAACGTAGATTTCATTCCAGGGTCCGTCGTAATTTCTCCAATGAGCTCTATCTGGATTCTATCGTTGAACTATCCTGAACTCCGTCATTCGGGGCTCTGTTCTCAACATTATTTTTTCATTTCGCTCTGCACTTTATCCTAGACTTTGTTCTGGACTTTAATTATCCTGGATTTCAAGATGAACTCTATTCAGGACTCTCATCCAAATTCTATCCTACCAAATGTGTTCAGTGGTGCCAAATGTCCAGTCGGGATGAAAAGTAAAAAAGTGCAAACAATAACAAGCGATAACACCGGCAACTGCAGGTGCAGATGATTAATGTCATTGGCCATGATTTATTTTTTTTTTTTTTCGCATTTTTCTAGTAGTTCCTTTGCAATTTTTCCAGGCCCTTGACGAGGAAGTCGATATCGCGCGAGATATTAAATAGACTCTCGGACCGGTTCTGTTCAATGTAGGATCAGCTATCTACAGTAACTGGCTTGTATTCCAGCAGCCGGGCTGTGACGAGGGGTCTCTGCTGGCGGCAGCATTGGTGGTGATTCTAAAGGTGCTGTAGCTTGGCCACTCGGCGGGGCATGCACAGGGTCGAATGGATAAAAGTCTTGAATTGAGAAGCCCCGATGTCGAGGTTGCGGAGGGTGTGGAGAGGTGCGAAGCGGAGTCAGTGTAAGTGGAAGAGGGCTAAGCAGGGAATAGAAGGGTCGAAGCAAAGAGGGCGCACCATCTGGCCCAGGGCCAACGTTTGTTGACTGGAAATTTAGCGACTGGCGATTGTTTTGGCCGCGTGCCCATTATTTCCGTGAGAGACATTCAACTGCAGGTCGATGAGCCGAGACAGAGACAGAGGAGAGGAAGAGCTGGACAGCAGGGGTAAATAAGGGAAAAAGATTTACGAGAGAGAGAGAGAGAGAGAGAGATAGGAGAGCAACGTAAATTCAGTGCTGACGTACGTTATTCATTACCATTATTATTTTCAAGTGCTCTAAAGCAACTGTGGAGCGAGTCACACTCGCCAATTCAAGTTCACTCGTTGAACTTTCACCAATTTCTTTTTCTCCTTATTCGTCCTAGGATTTGTCGCTTTTTTTGTTTTGTTTTTCTAGATGTGCGAATAGCGTTACTGCTGAACTGATCTCACTATGGAGTCTTTTCCTTTTTTTTTTTTTTTTCGTAAATGGCTACGTGGACGTCACTCCACTCTTGGTACTCCCGAGCTTTTCGTCGTCACCGCAACCTCTATCGCGGTAAAACGTGCTGGCTACGGAATTACTATCATATTTCTTTTTGGCTTGCGAAGCTCTGTGATATATCCCACATGACGGGGGCGAATTGCGACGTAAATATTGGAGATACGCTTCTACCGCTATACCGCTATTCCAGACATTATACCGCGGTTGCCATGCGCTACTAAGGAACTATAGCAGAAAAGTGACAACCTGAGGAGAAGAGGTCATTTTTTTACAAATATTAAACGTCACCGAGACGGGGCAAGTAATCTTTTCGTCATTCAACTCGTTTCGCTTCATCAAGATGAAAGTTCACAGGTAATGTTTCCCTTTTTTTTGGCTATCGATTGACGGCGCAAGTTTTTAAGGCATATTTTTAATCCACAGAGTCGATTCGGGAGAGAAATGTCAATGTGTCTTGTGACATGACGACTTTAACGTTTTTCGAGCACAAGGAACTGATCGAATGCGTAAAAATAGGTGTCGCATTGGGGGAAGCAGTTTCATTGAACCCGCGGATCCGAGCCTCGCCAAACATTCGGAGCCAGAGCGAGAGAGAAGATAATGCAGCAGCTGTAACGGCTGCAATAAGGTGGAAATTATGTTGGCCTGGTATGTCATGTCGTGTGCAGAGGATACCAGGCTCATATGTCGTTTTGACAGGGTTGAAATTTGCGGTGATAGCAGTAGGTCAGGATGTACCGGTAGACAGGATTTTTGTAAAATTTTCGTTGGAATCAAACCTTTTCAGTGAATTTCAATTGGATCAATCAGCCAATGCTAATGATAATAATAAAAAATAAATAAAGATAATAAAAAGAATTTAAAAAAAACTCTTTTTTTTTCCAAATTAGTTTCTGAATAATTGATGGAACTGCCAAAAATTCGGGATAGAATTTTCAATGAATCTGCGGATCCGCGCCAAATATTCAGAGAGCTGAAGAGAGTGAGAGAAAGAGAGAGAGAAGATAATGCAGCAGCTGTGACGGCTGCAATAAGGTGGCAATTATGTCGGTCTGGTATGCCGTGTCACACGTTGAGGATTTCCCGCTAATGCCACGTGAACGCTGGCGCATACATCAGCGTTCGGGCCACCGAAACAGGCGGGAAGAGCTAATACAGAGTTTCGCGGCGCCTCTCACACGAGCCGAGTGCTTTCCATCTGCGAACAGGTTTCCGGGGGTTAGCCAGTTTTCGAGTATTTTGGTGTAAGTTAAGGGCATCGAGACAGAGATATTACCTGGTGTTACTGGACCAGACCTTGCCTCGTGTCGACTTGCCTGCAGCCTCTCGCTTTTTAGAGTTAACCACTTGGGGGTAGTCGGGTTACACCCCCGGCTCCAAATTCACTGGAACTCGTCCTCTTCCTTTTTCCACACTTCTTCCTTCCTTAGGCCAATTGACCGACCACATGGCCGGCGAAAAATCACCGTGATTAATCGGGGATGAATTTCCCATGAGACGAAACCCAACCCTTCGACTCTTCGGCATGTCCTGCCACACTTTTTCACTGAATTATTTAATATACCCACTACCAAAATGCGAGAACGTCGCGACCGCTTGATCTTCACAAGCTGCCCACGTAATTCCCTCTCTCGAGTTACTCGTGTACCATAAATAATACACACCACAGCTTTTTTTAGCTGCATCTACCAAATTGACAACAGAAACTAGTAGCGAATACCACGATCGCGAACCGTGACTTTTGCATTGCAGTAATCGATTTAATTGATTATTTCGTCGAATTGGCTTCACAGATTGTTGAAAAATTTATTTCACCCTCTTCAGGGAGAAATTTACAACCTCTTCGAAGGTGGCGTGTTCCCTGAAGAACAGTCGTCATTAATGACCTCAGTACAAACCCAATTGATATATCTGTTCGAATGTACGCCTCTTTATTCAAGCCTGCAATTTTATTCGCATGACAGTGACACTCCCAGTTTATTACATTTATGAGTTAGTACGTGAAAAAGAAGAAATAGTCGTATATATACCGGTCGTCGGAACTGTGTGATGAAGGTTGCATGACGAAGGCCTGGAGCGGCGAACTGTTGGCACCCTTGAAGCATATACAGTGCTTACGAGCGAGGTTTACGTCGATCGATTAAATAGGGCTATAATCAACGTGGTATAGTGACCGAGTTGGGTGTAATTCACAATTAGTCAAGCGTGCGCTAACCGGTAGATCTGTTACACACTATCGACTCTACCTTCGTCGTGGCACACAATGAACGAGAGGCCGAGAAGCCGGCTAAGAAGAGGAAGCTGCTATTTCAGGCTATAATAGTTAAGCCAGTATTGGTATAATCGTGTACCTTGTATAAACGTACGGAGTTTAGCGTGTACCTGTACTCGCTGGAATAGCGGCACTTTGGTCTTCGCTAGCTACAAGCACGGACGTTATCTATACCGGAAGTTCGTGCGCACTGTCCCCGGGAAAGACCCTCGGGAGGATCTCATGTGTTTCCGTTCTCCTGCTGTTGTTGGTTAATGCTAATACCGCAACCGCTCCTCGTGTTCATTAGACACTGCGTTCCTGGTCTCATCTTTACTGCACGAATGATTGTTGATGTACTAAAGTCAAATTTCGTACCTCCTTGGAAGCTCCATAATGAGACAATGTGTAATAAATACGCGAAAAGCAATTTCAAGCTGCAGATTAAAGTGAATTGAGCAGAAATGTGAAATTCATTATTATTTGCTGTTTTGGGATTTTTGGTTGAACTGAAATTTCCATGGAATTCACTCATGTTCCATGGAACTCATGGAACATTCCATGTTCATTAGGCACTGCGTTCCTAGTCTCATCTTTACTGCACGAATGATTGTTGATGTACTAAAGCCAAATTTCGTACCTCCTTGGAAGCTCCATAATGAGACAATGTGTAATAAATACGCGAAAAGCAATTTCAAGCTGCAGATTAAAGTGAATTGAGCAGAAATGTGAAATTCATTATTATTTGCTGTTTCGGGATTTTTGGTTGAACTGAAATTTCCATGGAATTCACTCATGTTCCATGGAACTCATGGAACATTCCATGTTCATTAGACACTGCGTTCCTAGTCTCATCTTTACTGCACGAATGATTGTTGATGTACTAAAGCCAAATTTCGAACCTCCTTGGAAGCTCCACAATGAGACAATGTGTAATAAATACGCGAAAAGCCATTTCAAGCTGCAGATTAAAGTGAATTAAGCAGAAATGTGAAATTAATTATTATTTGCTGTTTCGGGATTTTTGGTTCAACTGAAATTTCCATGGAATTCACAGGAACGCGTGTAGAGTCCAGGGAAACATTTGCATTGTCAAAGTTTTGGGATATCACTCAAACTCTTAATGTTTGACTTGTTTGAACTTTGAATCTTAGCGGTTATTAAGATAAGGATTAACCCCTAAAAACAGACCGCTATTTTGCCACGCAATAACGAAACATTCTGCGCCAAGAATTTTCGGGCCCACCGCGAAACGGTGGTCGATTCTTATATTTTAACCCTAAGTAGTTTCTCTTGAGTTTAAAGAGATCTCAAAAGCTTCATTAAAACTTTAGAAGTGGCATAGTTTACTCGTTCAAAGTGAAAACGGAGGGCATCCGGAGGGTCCACATTTCCACTTGGGATATCCATCAAAACTCCCAGTCAATTCCTTCGAGACTCCGTTAGCATTTGCTGTGTTTGCATCGGGCATATATTACAGGCATAAATAGAATTCTGTAGGAAACGTAATGGCGGTCTGGCGAGCGAATAAAATATCAGGTTTGTTGATTTTATTGTACACATCCGTTCTCGTTTCGCTGATGGAAAAAAAAAATTAGGGGCATGTGGCAGCATTAAATTGGGTATACCTATAGCCACTCGCGCAGATTAAGGTCAGCTTCTCAGCGAGTTAATAATTTTTCGCACCGAAAAATATCTCACGAGCTTCAGATTATTCCAATTTTCGTTATTACGCTCTGGACGTGGATTATCCTAAAACCCCATACTCCCACAATTATTTCAATTCCCATGAACACAGGAGCCAATTAAACAGCACTTTTTGTTTGTTTTTAATTTCAACCTTCGAGGGTAGAAGTTATATTTTGTTGAACCTTCGCCCCTTTCACGTCCTTTCAATTTCAGTGAAATTTCATCAATCTAAAACGGTCCATTTTATGGTGGCCCATGGAGCATGGCTTCAGATTCTTCCAAATCGCTCTACCCACACATTTGGACCACTTTAACGGGACCCAGTCTCTTGAATCATTTACAATAAATTTGATTCTTCATTTCCTTAATCCCGTTCTATATTTTCCGGACTTACCGCGTACACAGCAATTTACAGAGCGGAATTCGAGAAATGAAATTTTTTTTTCTCCGACATTTAAATCATAATTCTTTGATTAGCCAAAGAAATAATTTCGAAATGTAACAAAGTACCGAGAGATTTTTTTTTTTCAAGTGGTAGCACTACCAAATTAATATTTCATATGAAAATTGGGTTTCCAACGATACCCTTAAGTCCCCTCTGTATTTAAGTGCCCCTCTGATATTCGGTATTGAAAAATATCTGCCATCAGAATTGTATATTCTGATGTATCCTCACCATGACCATTTTCCTGGGCATAACATATAAAGTCCTATTTGAGGGATCTGAATTTCAGCTGACGACGCATTTTTCCAATGTAAGCGCTCCACAAGTTAGCCTACGAGCGAGCGGAAGAGCGTGTGTGGGCGTAGTCGATTTCGTACATTTATACCAGAAGCAGACTGCTTGGCAGTGCATGCATGTACAATAGTGCACAGTTGCGAATCGAATGTATTATTTAGCAACAGATACCGTACGTGATGCTGCTACAAGGCTGCAGTTTCTACTGTTGATATTACCGCTTGCACGGTACAGCTGTTGTTGGAACCTGGACGGGAGTACGAAAAGCGCCGACAGGCTAATTGCGTCACGCTCTGGGTTGGGATGATCGATGCAGGCCACGAGTAAGAGAGAGAGAGAGGGAGATACTCCGTGAGCACGAGAATGTAGAAGCGAGAGAAAGAGAAAGAGAGAGAGAGAAGGGAAAAGATTCTCTACGCGAGGTAATTCTCTGTTCCCTGTCCGCATCTCACCTTTCCACTATACGGCGACAAAAGGACAAGGGATGTAGCATGTTACGTAACCCTCCGAGCTTGTTACCGTCACTAAAATGCGCCATAATTACAATAATATAAATGAGGACTCGCGAGTTTCCTTCGTCAAACTTCAACGACGACGTACCAAATGTATCAGCTCATCGACATCCGGAATGTTAATGCTCCGCAGTCCTGAGCGAAGGTTTATCGAGGTTGTACTAAATCTGTACAGTTTGATGCCAGCTGGGCATTGGTGATCAGACACCCAGATTCCCGCTGGGTTTTTAATGGACTCGAGATACCAGAGTGCAAAATCGTTACACTTGTAACCAGGAGAAATTTGGAGCGGATGTAGAGATGTGGTGTTTTTTTTTTTTCGTACAGGTGTTGCCTCTTCAGGTTCGTCAGATTTCAGCTGGAACTGGGCGGAATGGAGCATCATTTCGTTTTGCATGATCAGGATTTCGAGATTTTAACTGGGTCTGGGAAAGATTGGGCGTCATCTGTGGGTTTCTGATCATTCCTATCAGACTTCAAATAGATCTTGGCAGGATGATGCACTTTTGTGTTTGATCGTGCTTACTAAATGTCAGCTGAGACCGAATTAGATAGGGCGTCACATGGAAGTGTCTGATCACGCTTATCAGACTTTAGCCACGTCTGGTCACAATCGGGCATCACTTTATGTTGTCTGATCAATTTTCCCAAGGTTCGGAAGGATTTGCACTCAGGGGCACTGTTCAGTTTCACCTGGTCCGACCCAACTTTGCCGGGTCCAATTGTATTTGGTCTGGATAATTCAGTTTGACCGACCAGACACACCAGATTGGCACCACTTTTACTCTCCGGTAGCACTCTCTTATTTGATTACTTCACCACTATGTTTCCATTCTTTTCATCACTGTTTTATGTCGGCGAACGAAAAAAAAAAAAAAGCGAATCTCGGATAAATCTCCAGGTTTTTCTTCATCAGCGATGGCCGATAATTCAATTCAGCTAATAATTAAAGGCCCGATCCACTCGATCCACAGCAACGGGCGGAAACTTTTCTCATTGCGATCGAACTCTTGGTTGAAGTTAAAGTTGAGTGGTTGTTCGCCAAGAAGCGAGCAGGCGAATCACCGGTCTGTTCGATTCTGGTTGCGGTGGAAGATGAAACGAGACTCTGACAACCTTACGGACGATGAAACGTCGGATAAAAAAATGTGACGAAAGCCTCTTTTTCTCACCTTGTGGATCTATAATGGATCAAATAAAAGATTCCACGCGTCAATGAAAATGCGTAAAAATTCCACGAAAAAGGTCTTTAATTCACAATGTAACGAGCACGAAGAAAAAATCATAGCCAATAATCCAATATGCTCTGGAATAAATGAGTGATTTCACCTGTGCAAAAAATAGCTTGGCAAATTTTAACCGCATTAAAAATATTATTTACTTATTCACTTGTTTTAAAATTTCATCGATATGTCCATAATAAATTTATCGAAATGTTGGAATACAAATTGGCGGAGCAATACAAATTTTCATCGAATGTATCCAGATCATTAATATCACATTTCCATTTACATTAAACTTACGGTGGTTTTTTTTTTCAAGGCGATATAATTTTTCGTAATCTCAGTTACACGAGCTTCATCGTAAACGATAATTGGTGCACTCGGCACTAGTTTAAATTGAATAATTATTAAAATTAATATATGTACCAGCAAAAATACAGACATTTCAATGAAATTTATGATTCATATCGTCATGGAATAACGGGCATGGATTTACTTATCAGTATGCGTGACTGTAATCAATAAATGCCCATGGAAACTCTACGAATTTGTGCAGTCTATTTCCAATGCCATTCCAGGAATTATTATTCACAAATTCGAAAATGAAAATTCATATTACTGCACGGAGCGCCAACGGGTATTCCAGTATTATTTATGGGACGTTGGTTGAATTATTACTATTTTCACTTTTTCACGTATATTTGAAAAAAAAAACTTTTTTTTTATATAACAAGTGGTTAATTATGTAATCGGGTAGATTTGCGATTTTAAGGTCAATAAACCGGCCCCCTTAAACCCCACGATTTGTAACTATAAACTCGGTTAACTTTTCTCATTGAATTTTTTCAATGGCTTTTTATTCCATGGTTAATGGGCAGTTCGGTGTAAGAACTCTTGGCCGCTTCCTCCAGAATCCCCGGATAGATATAATGCAACGTAACGATGCTCCGTGGTCGTTTTTTTACGAGCAGTTAGGTCCACCACTACCTTCTACGAGACTATAAACTTTTGGTTATCTTTATTAGTATGCTTTCGTAGCATTAATGGCGCTAACCATTGTCAGCGTGTTTAGGTAACTGCTAAGTAACGATTTAGCTGAAAGAAAAATGTATCTAAGAAAAAATCGTGTATTTCCCAACCACGTGAAAAAAAAATTCCAAAATTCCAAGCAATAAAAGAAATTGTAAAAGTTTAATTATTGCCATTACTTTTCAAAATTTCTATCTACAAAAAAAAACAGAAAAACTCCAAAAAATGTTTCATAATACCAAACATATGATAAACATACAAGAGTCTCCTGATAAATTAAAAATAATCCGCCTGAACATTCACAACAACGAAGCCCAAATAAAAAGTGCCCCTGGGTGAAATAAATATTTCCTGAACTCTGTCAATCCATCGACGACAGTCGGGGATAAAAATAACCTTTTTCGGCTTGTCGATTACGTTCAGTGGCCCTAAATTCTTCACAATGTGCATTGAAAATTTGGCAATAACGAATGCATTGCATTGTGCAAAAGTGAACTGATAAATAATAAACAATTCCGATGATCATTGGTAGAACGAAAAAGAGGAAAAAGTCAAGTGCCTCAACGCGAGATGAATAATGTCCGGAGTGCTTTTTTTTTTTCTGCGGGGACAGTTGGGAATAAAAATCAGCTTTTTCAGTTTGACGTGGCTTTCGTCTCGCTGTGAGACGTTATTCGAGGTGCAATACCGAGTATCATATAGTCGTAAATTCTTCATGATTCTACTATAAATTTCGGGGGTGGCTAGCCGAAGGGTGGGGCAAGGGGGAGGAGGAGGAGGAGGGGGGCAGAGTACACCTCAGTGCACCGTGAAATATTTGTAAAGCCACTTGATCGATATATCGATTTGGTCAGTCAGTAGAAAATAACCCGCATCGTGTGTTTGGATGAATGTGTATAGCCGGGATAACGTCATAATTCACGCAAAGTTTCCGAAAGCTCGCGCGAGAGGGAGTGAAACCGATGCGCACCGTACCACGCTCGGGCACCATCCGGATATTGAATATTATTCATTTTCCATCGGCGAACCAACAGCAATGGGATCGGGTCGAGGTTCATACCCTAGGGCACGTAGGCACCTGTTTTTCCCTACTTCCGTGTCCGCGAGTAATTTGCATCGTGATTCGTCGCTGTTCGTTCGTGGCCCCCTCTGCCCCCCCGCGACGAATTATCAGAAGCGGATTATTAATCGCACTGGCTTCACGCCAAATGCCCACTTTCTCTTATGAAAAATATTTGATAACGACACCGAATAGCGTCACGTTCGTGAACGCGAAAATGCGAAAGAATTTTAATTCCGAATTTCCAATAACATTGCTTTGCTGGCGCGCGATCAATTGTAATACGGAGAACGTGTTTAGCAATGCTAATAAAATTTGCCCCGGTGAGGGAATCGATATATCGAAGCTCGAACTTCATCTTGACAATTGCCTCCCGTCACACTTTTTTTACAGGCAGTGTTCGATTCGGGAGTGTTTTATTACGTATTTTATGTCCCTTTTGTTTAAAATTAATTATGTCGAATTGGGATCATTAATTTACGTGCCTCGAAAAAGGGACATTTTTTTGAGACGCGCCGAGAGGAAAAAGTCTTTGGAAAGTTCAAAGTGATTTAGAGATCGATTTGCGACCAAATGTTTATGCGCGATTCTTGATAAATTAACCGAATCGTCAAATTTTCGGTCCGCCGTAAAATCGTGTTGAGCAGTTGGTAAAATCATGTCACGAATTGCCCTCAAATTCGTGAGTAAATATGATATCGAATCGCTCGAAAAGTCTCTAAGCCACTTCATTTCGGCGCATCTCAAAAATAGCGCTTTTCGACTTACGTCGATTTGCGACCCGCAATTTGCCGTAACTATTTTAGCGCTGGAGTTCGTGCGTGAATCTCTGGAATCCCTGTGAACTTTTCATTCCTCGTGTCTCCTCCACAATTCTAAAATGCAAACTGGGGAGACTGGATTTAAAAAATTCATAAAATGGATTTTCGTGAAGCAGAAGTTTCTTTTTGGGGAAGAAGCAAAAAAAAACCCCCCGAGCGCGTAATTTCGCCGAATGTCGGGAGGCAGTTTCATTAATACTGCAAGAGCTTCGAGGTACTTTTGTTTGAATTTTTATGTCGACGACATCGACACGTACTTTAAAGTGGATAACACTGAGGTGACACACGGAAAAGCAGAATTCCCGAGTATAACAAGATGACGGAAGCGCGAGGAGCGCAGCAGCCTTTACCTTTTCACATTGTGCGATCTGGTCGTTACTTTCTGTAACTTCCGCATCCTCCCCCATCGCGCTTTGCCACCGCCTTAAGCTTCCACGGGTCGTAGAAGAAACCTTGTATTCCGGTTCATTCGCCGTGAAATTTCGGATACGCCACACTGCGTACTTCCGATGGTTATACATACATACACACACGTATGGAGTCCCCATAACAGTATATACAATAACAGTATATTCATTGCATTCTGCTTTTTACGGGGCTTACGATTTTTAGTCCGAACACAAGATACACCGGATATCCGGTGTTATATAAAAGTGCATATAAAAAAAAAAAAAAACAAAATTTAGGTGAGAACAAAAAATGGAGATACATTTTTCATGAGTTTGTTTGATTTTCGTCACGCGTGTATACACGTTATTGATAATGTTCTGGGGTGCGCAATGCCAAAGGAGCATTGAGCATTTGGGCGTTGCATCTTTCGACGAAATTTTCCGAATACTTGGAGTTTCAATGTCTGAGGAATCTTTGCATGGGAGGCGGAAAGGTACAAAGGTACCGCGTGAAGCTGAACGCGACAACGTCAGTGGCTTGTGAATTTTTCTCCGCCTCGGCACGTACTCGTTTCCTGTGTCCTCTCGGCTCTACTTTTGCGGAAAAGATAGAAAGTGTCGCGTCCACCGTTTTTATTGCCATCCGCGCCAGTTTCCTTCGGGCTGATCGTGCCAAAGAGAACAAGCCCAGCATCCGAGCCTCAAACAGTACAGGCACAGAGACGGAGTTACCCTTTGAAGCCATGCCAGGATTAGCCTCGACTGTCCCGCTCGTGCTCTGACCTGGAGATGAGGGAAGGAAAGATAAAGAACCTCAAAAGAACAACATTCAAACCGGCGCCTCTCGTGACACGAGCTGAGAGCAAAAAAAAAAAAAAGAAAAGAAATGTTTATCACATAGCAAAGAAAGCTCGTCGCTAATATTTTTAATACGTTAGAAAAACCGGAAGCTATTGAATACCATTTCCCACTGATAATGCAAGTGCCTGTGAGATAATCATCGACTTAACTCGTCGATAGTCATTGAGAATTGACGTTTCGTTGATTCGTAACCCGAGAAAAAAAAAGAAAGTATTTAAAAAAGTGAAGGAAAATCTTGAAGTAGTTAAAGTGAATGAAATTATTCAGAATTTGTCGTAATGCACTAGGGGATAATCCGTTAATTTTGTCGATCGATTATTGATCGTTAATAATTAATAATTTAAAAAAATGTTCAATACTTTTGTTAAATACTTCATCGGACAAATTTGGAAAGGTCCTAAGGGCAATTAAAATAATCAGGGACACGTAAGTAAGTGTCTACAAAAAATTTTAAGTCACCCTTGGAAGAGGGGTTAAATAATTAAAGTCCAGGGGGGATTACTAATAATTCAAATGTGCAAAAATGTCAATCATCTTCGACGAGCACAATGAAAAATTTAGCATGATTATTAATTTCTATATAAATTGACAAAAGCCGAATGACTTTGACAGGTTCAGAGAAATTGACATGTCGGGTTAATGAGCGAAATGCAATTGAACGGGAATAGGTGTGACGGAATTTCGCCTTTAACCTTCTCAATAATGGGCGTATTTGAATAAAGCTACGAGCAAACGTGTAATCAACATTCATTATCGAATTTATAAATATCCTATCAATTGCCGTTACACGCGTCGATAAGCGTTGAGCCGTTGGCGTGCATTGCACGAAGCTCGTGATCAAAGTAACACTCGACGTGTTGCTCGACTAGCCTACTTCTCTGTACGTATGTTGGCTGCCGTGCACACATGGCACTAAACGAATCAGCGTAAAACAAATGATGCTGTAAAAGGGAATTAACGTCATGAGGGAGTAACGATCCGTCGAAACGAGTGGTGAAAGCTCGTGGTCAGCGCCGGGCATGAAAAGTCGTTCGACAAAATGGCCCTAGAGATTTGAACGTCAGTATCGGCGATCATTCGATGTATTACGGCCCTTGTCAGCGCCATTTCAAATTGTTATTTCTCGTAATTGCCCTGCATAATTTAGATTTTTTGTTTATCGCTTTTACCTTGCGGTAAAGCTTCAGCGAAAAAAAAAAAAAAAAAAAATGAAATGAAACTCTGACTTCAATGAGAACATGCAAAGAGCGTGTCCAGGGAAAAGTAATCAGCTGCCGGAAATTAACAGCTCTGTTCTTTTGTTCCATGCACGTTGTGATCAAGCATCCACTCAAAAGCTCTCTATTTATATATGCATGATCCCAATCGCGCTGTTCCAATATTACTTTTGTATTACAACTCTGGTCAAAACAGTTTTTTTCAAATTTCTCAATTCCAAATGTGATATTAACATTTTCGTTGTACTACTGAAAGGTTAACAAATATATTTCAGAGTCATGAAAAAAAATGGTCAGTGGTGCCTTTTTGATTGAAAAAAAAAGTGTATGGTTTTAATTACCGCCAGTTTAATTTCGGTGGGTTAATTTAATCAACCTTAAGCAGAATTCTGGCGAATCACGATCTCTCCTGACCATTGTTTTTGCGCGCTTTCCGGACGTCCAAAATGGATAGAAAGAACCGTTTAACCCTTTTAATCTCCCCTTTGTCCCTCTTATGGGGCAGAGAAATTAAGGCTCGCGTTGATAACAGGTGATATACGACTAAGAACTAGTTTAGTTTAGTCTACCTCGATCTTTTACTAGAGAGAAAAAAAAAGAAACTTTATCATATATATATATATCATTTTACGTATTTAACCACGGAAACGTGAACACACAGTACATACATTTTGATATGTACTTGAAATAAATATCATCGAAAATAAACAATACAGAGCATATGTCAATAAAAACAAATGGACCTTCGAAACGGACTTGAGCCTGTTTTTTGGGCCCCAAGTTAATCCAAACCCGTCGACATTTCTGCCAAGCATCTTCCCCGAGAAAAAGCTTCAGTTGGGTTGAAAATCATATTACCCAGTGAACTCGGTAACATTTTTAACCAAGTTCCCGGTAGTCCTAACCGAGCTTTTTCCCGGGGCCTTACTTATCGTGGCATTGATGAAAATGTTGATATGTTTGAAAATTATGAATGCATTCAACCCCTTCGTTATCGTGACATTCTTTGATATATCAAGTTTGATATGCCCGCACGTGTAATCAAAAACTTTGAGTTTTCTGATTGCCCCAGTTTGCCTCTCCCCTCATCATTCCTACTCATTTTTCACCCACTATATTTCTCCACATTTTCCTTATTATGCGTTTATTCGCCGTCTCGCTCGGTCTTCGCTTCTTCGGACTCTCTCCCGCTCATCCCTGATCCAGACTTTGACTGTAATAACGCGCGAGAGAGTCGCTTCTCGCACGTCTCTTGTGAATTTTCTTGCAGGATGAAGCTTTCACTGGGAGGTCCCGAAGAGAGAGAGAGAGAGAAAGAGAGAGAGAAGCTCCGACCAGAGCGCGAATCTCTTCGTCTTAGTCCTTAATCCTGATAAACTCCATGGAGCGGCGAAGAGGATGGGATGAAAACCGTGACACAGAGCAGAAGGAGAAGGGGCAGCGAAATGCGAAGCAGGAGCTGCAAGGGAACTGAAGAAAAAGAGAATAAAAAAGTGTACGGCGGAGAATACGAGATGCCAAGATGGAGAGAGCCCTCGTCCCTTCCGCAGCGGTGAACCGTTAATAAATTTGTGTTTACGGGGTCCGCAGGACTGTGATACCCCGGGCCGGGTTACTTTTTCGCCTCTGCACCAGTGAAATCATTAATCCCACGCGCCCGTTGCAACGCCACTCGTGAAACCAGCTTTTTAGACCTCGCCTACGTCGTAAAAATATTCAGCCGCATTCCCTCGGGATGTCAAACTTCAGGGCCTCCGCGAAGCTCTGCATACCTCGAAACATCCTTCCCACTGTACGCGAGGGCCGAACATTTTTTGCCTTATTAACCAGGATAGTGAGCGATAAAATATAGCATCACACGTTGTCTCCTTGTGTGAGGAGTTTGACGATTTCTGTTATTCCAGGAAGTCCAGAAATCGATAAACGATATCGACGAAAGGAAAAACCACGAATCTATCATTTGAGAAATTGGGCAACCGATTTTTTTTTGACAATGTCAAAAAATCTGGATATTTAGCCTGAAAGAAAATCTGATGTCAGGCTCAACTGGTTTCCCTGAGAAGACTTACAAGGGTTAGATTGATTGAATGCTATCTGGGGTTCAAGGCCGGGGATTTATCGGTTATGTTCCTGAAGAAGAACCTGAAGAACGGGAGACAATCGAGAGTGAAGTCCGAGCGGCAGTCGTCGATGCAGCTAATTAGTCGTCACGTGACAAGAGACGAGGGCATTTGTGATTAACCAGTTAATGGGAAAGTTAAGCCGCCGTAGGTACGCGTGTGTTTATCAGGGAGAAATATACTGAACTCTGAGTCGACGAGGCAACGTAGAAGGTGTTGGAGGTGAGTAAAGGGGAGAAGCAAACTGAGGGCGAACGCTTCGGCTCTGCTTTGTCGCAGCGACGAGCCCCGCTCTCCTCCCTGAAATTCGTCAGCGATACTGAGGGCCAATTTTTATTCTGAAACACAGCAGGTAAATGATAGTGTTATTCAGGACGTTTGCAGTGGTGTAAAGTGAAGATTCTCTAGCATCGTCGATGGTTATCCCTCATTTACCAACATATCATTCTTATCGTCAGACGAGATGAACTTTCGTCTTCGCTTCTTCCGGAATAGTGACAACAGTAACTCACGAAAAATTTTTTTTTTAATTAGGGGCACTGGTGAAAAAGTTTTCGCGCTGATATATTTCATTCCGAAGTCCATGAAATCGAGAATATTATTTCACGGATTTTTGAGAATAACTGAATGTCTGAAAAATCAATTGGTACTTATCGATTATCGAGACAGTTTCTTATTTTGGCGTTAGAAATAACTTTTTTCTTATGAGGAAGTAAAAAAAAGTATAGATGCGTAAAATTAGGATGACTCCGTTTTACTTGTGTTGATTCGATTCAACATTATTTTTATTTTTCGTTAGTCAATATTTAAGGTTCCTTTTGTATTTGTTATTAGTCAGACAAATTACTCGCAATTTGCCCGTCTTTTTCCCCTTTTCTCGTTTTTATCCAATTCGTCGTGAAATTCATATGGATTTGTTAAAGTATCACGTTTCCTCGCTCCCTTTTTCTCCTTAAAGCGAAAGCGATAGGGGGATGATTTGTCCTCGTTTTACCCTCCACCCCATTCGACGACAACGACAACGACTGCGACGGCGACGACGACGCGCCTCCGAGTTCTTCGCCCCCCTCCCTTCCTCCCTCCCTCCCCCCGGCCCCTCTTCTTGTCGGGGGTAACGATACGAGGTATAGTACAGGGTTGGAGCTTGCAAGCTCAGGCACACAGGCTGACTGGCGCGCGAAAGCGAAATGAGTAGCTCGTCTAATAAAGTTCTCCCTTCCCCCATCGATCGAGTGAGGCGGTAGAGCGTGTGAGAGAAAGTACACGATACTAAAGTGCGCTTCTCACACGCTGTGATTGAAAAGTTATTTCTCATCGCGATTGGGGGAAAAACGCCTCGTCGGGTTAGCAGAAATTCCATAGTTTGCGATATTCACCGTACTTGTACAACGTTTTTTTTTTTTTTTTTTATTTCACTTCCCCCTTCACGTGATGTCAATTGCAATATTAATACGTGCTTGCAGCTTGAATTTATTGCCTAACTAGTATTTTTTCAACTTGACATCTTGCTGTAAAACCAAGCCAATTGCTGCCAATCGATGTATGTCTGATCTGTATGGTCGCGCTGGTCAGTCTGGTGAATCGGACCAGTTTGATCAGTCTGATCTGTCTGCTTGACTGATTTCACGGCACAAGGTACCTAAAGACCCTGTCGCTCCTAAAGAACCTGATCGATCTGATCTTTCTATTTGGCTCGTCTGTCTGATCGTCTATTTCTCCGCTTGAAATTAGCAACTGAGGAGGCAAAGTTAAGATTCAAACATCTTAAAACAAGCGAGGAGGAGGAGGGTGGGGGGGGGGGGGGGGGGTCAGTATCTATTTCAATACCTGGCTCAGTGCTGCGAGCGTTTCTGTAGATATATTGCGCAGCCAGTTTGGAGGATACGCTTGTATTCCCGAACTTTTACTTTTGGCTTGTACCTAGCCGAGCGTCTGCCAGGAAAAGCAGCATCCTTTATTTCGTCGTTAAAAGTAGCGCATACCAGGATAAGGTATTCCACCTGACACGCTCATCTCTCTTCTCTCTTAATTACTTCAGCCTTAATTACCCGCCGGTACAGCTCACCAGCTATTTTCTGTAACTATAATGCTACTTCCCGTTCTCCATCTCGTCGTTATTTGATTACGGAATATTACGGGACGTTGAGGCATCCTCGCAGCCTCAACGTGATCAGCCGTGCGGCTGATTCAATAGAAATAGTGGCTTGTGGCGATCGACACAACTTTGTCTTCCAGCGAGATCGTTGTCCCATTTCCACTTGGTAATACCAACGGCAATTCTATATTCGTTTTTGCTTCGTTAATAAAAAATGATCTCTCGATGGCAAATTAAAAAAATCGGGCATCAAAATATTTAATGATTCGTCGATTCGCGGCTCGGTATGCGGACCGATAACGATTTCGTGGAAAATACCACGTGTCCATGATCACATGAATGAATGAACTGGGGGACCGTCCGCGATACCCACAAATGTACGTATCCAGTGAATTCCGAATTGCGAAGAATATTTTATTCACGAAGCCCAGTGGTTATTATCGTGCAGACATCACTGTTTGCCGGAACTCTAATTAGTAGCGAGAAAAAACTGCCGCAACGTCAAAACAGCGATAAAACATTTCTCTATCGCAAAAAGGAGACTTTCTACCCATACGAGTATCGCTTCCTCCGGTTGTAGACCCTCTGAGGGTGTAAGAGGTCGATATTTACGGTGAAGGTTGTCCGCACGAGGAATGGATACCTTTGGAGTGAAGAAGCTTCGGTATAGAGAGACTTGAATTAATCAGACCTCGGTGGGGGTGGGGGGTGGCTCTTAGAATAATCAGAAGCCGGGTAATCAGTCAAAGTGAAACAAAAAAAAAGCGAATGAAAAGTTCCGCGAAAGGTCAATTGAGGAAGTCGTTGTTGTTGATTTTATTTTTCGTACCCTCGATTTCATGGGCCACGCCGAAGGAAGCGCAGATCAGGCAGAATTTAACAAAAACCTAAACTGCACGGGATGAGCTAACGTCTTTCTTCCCGTGATCCACCTCGTGCTTATCCTGCCCTCGTCAACGAGTCCTAGTAGTCGCTGGTGATTTGTTGGAGGGCTCCGTCACCGTTGAACAAAAAAAAAAAAAAGAAGAACAGAGAAAATGAACGAAAGAACAAGTCGTCGGTGCGCTCTCTGCGGCGGTCCGGGGGTGAGTTCTTTAAGCCATCGCGCGCGCGCAGCTTCCGGGCGTGCAGAGCCGCTCGGAGCTCTAGTCCCTCGCCAGCGTCACGTCGCGTCGCACGTGCCTCGTTATTCCACCGGACTCGAGTCGCGGCTTCGACTGTCACATACCAAAAACAATTAAAGACAATAAATAATTTTTTCGTCACTTCTCCCCACTTAAAAAAAAAAAAACAATCAAACAAAATCTTCACCTTGCCAAACGTGTCGCCTCCCCCCCCAAAAAAAAAAAAAAAAGAAGGTAACCCATCCAAAAAAAAGCTCATCTCAAAATCGTAACGAAAATTCGCGAGTGTTTGAGTCACCATAAAAAAATTCGTGATTATTCGATTGATCAATGGGCGACTGTGTGTGACACGAACGAAGGGATATATTAAAAATAGTGACGCGAATTTTAGTGACGTTTCTCGCTGACATTACGACGACGATGATGATGATGATGGTAACGAGAGGAAATGGGATTGTAACCGTGGATATACCGTGAATTATGCAGCAAGGTTAAATGATATTTACTGAATATTAATGCCGAAAAGTTTCGAGCTATAGAACACGTTTGTGGGGCTGCGACGTTCGTGTTGAACTTGTGTTGACATCGAGTTTGAGTTTCCTCTATTTCCGAGTGTTTTTCTTGCTCCTGTCTCTCTCTCTCTCTCTCCTTTCTACACTGCTCCTCACAATCAGTCCTACTCGCCTACAGCGGAGGCTGTAAAGTTTGTTGTTTCTGCTGAGCGCTCGCGCTCCGTTCTCTCCCTCTATCCGGCGCGGGGAAGTATCGGATAAACTACTGCAGTGAGAAACGCAGTGTAGACCGCGGTCGCGCGGCAAACTGAGCCGCTACATTAGTTCGATCAGTCCTCTTCCCAGTTGGTTCGGGTTTCTTTTTTTTTTCTTTCGAGCATCCAACTTTACCAAGAGTTAACCACGGATCGGTATAACAAACAGTGCACATCGAAAACATACAATCAACGGGAGAGCTTCGGGAGTTTTTCACCCGCCGAAGACACCGAATACCGAGACTTGATTATTTGGAAAGCGATTGGGTAAGTCATCGGCACCGGAAACGGCCACTATTGCATTTCAAAGCCTCCGACGTTCAAACTCGACGCGTACGTCGTTGATGTTGCGAGAATTGAGAAAATAATGACCGGAAGTGCCGGGAAAGTATTTTGGGGAATGATCTTAAGTTCAGTTTACCGAAATGTACATCGATGACCATTTGGACGACTGTTTAGCGTGCGTACGGATAAAATTGATATATTGTGCATCAAAAGCTCGTTACTCGAAACTGGAAAGGCATTAAGAATGTTTTTGCCGGGGTATTTGGCTTTCGTCGATGGTTTCACACCCGCAAATCGTCACACAGGCTGCCAATGGAGTGGCTGCTAATTTCGGGGTTATCGGCCACAGGCTCCGTGTTAATTATCCTTGAATGTGTATTAAATATTCAGGACTGCGCTTGATGCGCTGCTCGACGAGCAGCTAAATGCATTAAACGTTGAAACCCAATTATTCGGAGACGGCTAATTGTTGGGTATGTTTTTACTGGCGCGGTTTTTTTATTTTGCCCACGTTTTCGGACCCACTTATGCATTCTTGCAGACGTTCACACGCTCGCGGATATTGGCAATCGTATAGCCAATCAGATATACTCGCACACTGAGAAATAGATTTGGTGATATTGAAGAAATATTGCAAATATGATAATGTTGAGTGGATTAAAAATTAGCATCGACTGATGGGCGTAAGAATTTCTGATAATAATAATAGGAAATTTTGTGATAATGAACGTCTGCATCGATAATGGCCATGGAATTTTCTATTTAAATCCTTCGCTATTTTAAACCACACCCGAAATATTTCGTTATTCCGATGCTACGTTTGGTTGAGGGTCATCAATTTGGGATTCGTAACGAAATTCTTTGATCGAAATGAGCTTAGATGCCTTGAAGAGACCACGTAATTGTTTATTGGGTGAAGCAGTAAATTTAATGTGAATAAAAAAAGGTTCAATTGACTAACAAACACATTATTAGTGTCTAATGTTTCCATCGGTAAAAAATATCTCTGATCAAATGATGCATCTGGTTGACTGCATTGCATGCACAATTCACTGCACCCGAGGCGGCAGTTGAATTAATGGTATGTATCGTTGAGCCGATGTATTAAATATCTCGTAATCACGACGCAATGCAGAATGGCCATGACTGAAGGGCTTGGGCAGAATATTTGCATTGTTTGGGCACGTTAAACAATTTTACAATTATGGAGTAAAAGTAATTCGTCAAATGAATTAAATAATTCGTCAATTTCGTCATAAAATCATTAGCTCTAATTAGTAAAGGTAATAACTAGAATTAAATAAATATTTTTTGCCCTAAAATAAACAGAATTCTAATATGTTTTTTTTTTTTTATAAAACCAATAAATCGTTTCACTTGCACGTACTCGTAAAAAAAACTTTTCATAGGCCCTATAAATTTTTGTCTGGGTGAAAACTTTTAATTCGCTATTTTTGCAGAATGTAAGTGCGAAAATATAAAAATATTAATTGGTGAATTAGTGTGATTGATTAGCTAGGGATAGGAGCCAGAAAATTGAGGTCCTTCGATTTCCGGTCCGACGGTTACGTCCGTTTGCGACTCCGTTCAGTGAACATTTAGCGGCAATGTGTAAATAGTGAAGTTTGCGTATCACGATTAGGTCGAAGATATAATAGATATTGAATATTCAATATTCTGCAATTTAATCCCAATTAATATCTAGCAAGGGTTAGGCGTTATTAGTTTGCGCTCCGAACACATCGAACGACAGACCCGTGATGTTTATGAATACATAAATAATGACCGATTGTGCAGGGACGAAAACTTTCACGCCTTGGCGATAACTCCGGACAACAGAATAATTATTTATTAACCGATGAATAATTATTTGTCGTGGACGTTGCAATCCATTCACTTTATTCGCGTCGTTTAATATTCCCGTGCGTTAATGTGTACATCACAATAATTAGGAAATAGTCTGTTATACATTTTATTGTTTGCGTTATTATTAATTTAGTGGAAGAATTTTTTTTTTTTTCATTCCGCAATGATCTTAAAAATGATTTATCAGAAAAAATGTACACAGTACAGCCATTCATAAATATTTCTTTGCCTATGAATAATATATACATATTATTACTTGCGTTATTTTTAATTCAGTCGACGAAGGATTTTTCGTTTTGCAACGAAGATTCTTCAGAAAATATGTGCATAATATAAAGATGCGACATTTCACTTTTTTGAGTATCGTCGTTAATTAATCAGCCACTCTGCAACAATAATTCGCATTGTTATTTATTCAGTCACACAATTATTCTGTCGTTGCAATAATCATATGAACATTCTTCATAAAATATCTACATAGTACAGCCCTCCATACATTTTTTTATCAATGAATAATAATGTGCGGTGGGCGTTGCGATCCACCCACTTTATTTGCATCATTCGGTATTGCCGTACGTTGAAGTGTATTTCGTGACAATCAGGACGTAATCCGTTGTGTTATACATATTATCATTCGCGTTGTTATTAATTAGTGGAAAAAATATTTTCTTCTTTTGCAATGATCATAAAAAGTATCCATCGGCAAATATCTACATATATAGTACGGTTATCCATACATTTTTCTTAATCAGTGAATAATAATGTGCAGTGGGCGTTGCGAACCACCCACTTTATTTTTATGATTCGCTATTGCCGTATATTGTAATGAATTTCATAATAATTAGGACATAGTCTGTCGTGTTATACATATTATTATTTGCTTTGTCATGAATTCAATCGAAAAAACATTTTTTTTCTTCGCAATAATCATAAGAGCATTCCTCAGCAAATATTTACACAATATAAAGACGCGACATTTAATTTTTTTGAGTATCCTCGTTAATTAATCAACCACTCTGCAACGATAATTCGTATTATTATTTATTCAGTCACAAAATTATTCCATCGTAGCAACAATCACATTCTTCATCAAAGATTTACACAGTAGATTCATCCATAAATTTTTCTCTATCAATGAATAATAATTTGACGTGGGCGTAGCGATCCATTCGCTCCACTCGCTTCCTTCAATATTCCCGTATATTAAAATGTACGTCACAAAAATCACAAAAATTCGAAAAAAATTTCGAACAAAAAAAAAATTCTTTTTGCAATAACAATAAAAAATCACACCTCAGAAAATAAAATCGACACAACACGAAGAGCCTGTTCCGAATATCGTACTCGATTAATCAACTGTTCCGCAATAATTATTCCATCCCTCCAACAATCATATGAACATTGGCCGTCAAATATTTACACGGTAGAGCCATCAATAAATATTATCGAGTGTCCTCGTCGTCTCGCACCTCACCCTCACTAAATATTCGTGCTTTATCCAATCGGACAATTATTTTCTATTTTAATAACCATAAAAGCACCATTGTCACTGCTCGCTAATTATCCGCACGGTATAAATGACCGTTTTTCCCCGGACTTTTAATTCATCAGCTTTGCGGTGCGGCAGATCATAGATACGTCATGGAATTAATGACGAATCCCATTGGCACTGTGTTCAGCAGCCTTAGTGACGAACTGGGTCACGATTTGAATCAAGCAAGAAGGGGTAGGGGGTTGGGGTTGAAATGGGCAAACTAATCGTTTCCTTATCAGCTGATTCGATAACTCGATAACCCTTCGCTCCGTTTGCCTGATATATCCACGCAGTCGCTGTACATGTGCCTGAACATGGTCTACAATAAGGGTAGAAAGGGGGGAGGGAGCGGGGGAGGGTGTTGCACTGTTACTATTACGTATCGTAGCACGAGTACAGCGAGGCCTTCGCTCGTATCGGTACGCCGTTAATTGAATTTATGGAGCTCGCCCGTAACAGGTAATAACTGGCTGGTAATCTCGGGGTTATCGGCCACAGTCTCGGTGATAATAATCCTTGGTACCGTACAAAGCGATTTCACGAATGAAATTAATATCGCCGAGTGCCGGTGAACTTTGGGAGCTCCCAGAGTCCGTAAGTTCTCGCCGACACATCGTCCCGTTATTGTATCGCATTGTATTGTTGCAACGTTTCATTAGTGCTTACCTTAGCACCTCGAGATTGGCCACGTGCATTACACGTGAGCTATGCGGTTGTGCCTCAAAATTGCGCCATTCGGAATATCGCCAAATTGGCACATGAACAATTATCGGCGTGTTTAACTGGCGCGATTTTGCAGAGTGGAAAATTAGTGCGTAGAAAAATATATAAACCCATATGAGACTTTTTGGTGATATGAATTTTTTTTTTTTTAATATCCTCTCTGCGCGCAAATAAAAGCAGCAATGAAAAAATTGAATTTCACGGTGAATTTCATATTCGTGTTGCGCACTTTTTATTCTTGATTAAAAAAGTGGAAAACATCGTTATTTTTGAAAAATGAATTTTGGCATGCGTGTTTTTTTTTCCCGTGAAATGCAAAGTGGAGCATGCATTCTTAATAGAATTTCTATGTTTAGACGAAATAAAACAAAAAAATTGTAACGAGAATACGAGATATGATTAAAAATGAAAAAAAAATCAAATGTGGCTAATGCAAAACGTTGAAAGCGAATGGCTTATTTCGTTACAATTAATTTCGTGTTGAATGACGTTTATACATATATATTAATTAACAGAATATTTAGCTGCTGACATATTTGGCTTTCAAAACGGTAGCACGAATCGTTTTTAACTGCACTTTCGAAGTTCCAACGCTTCGACATTTTTTCTCGGTGAAAAAAAAAAATTAATTAACACATTTTGGAGACTTTTGAAAACGAATATCGGAGAAAGGGGAATTAAAAAAAAATTATTTACGTTTAATTTTCTTTTTTTTCCCCATGACATCCCTTTGAGGCTCCAATACCAGAATATAATAATTAAAAACGATCGACACTGCCGCATTCTTTCAGATTAATTATCTCGAATTGCAATTTTTCAAAATAAAAAATAAGCCACCACTCTCCCAAATGACCGAATGGCTTTTGAACATAGTAGTTTTTTTGAGCGCACTTGCATTCGAATATTGATTTGAGGTCTGGCACGTCGAAAGCGAATTTCGTTCCGCGATGTCTTTTCGGCAAAAAGCGCGATAATGGTACGCTAATTACGATCGATTGCCCGCACGATTGGCAATTTCATTTTTAACGTACCAGCCTTTTCATTAATAATGATCTCAAGAAGTGGTTCAAATTCTTTTTCGAACGCCACTTTGATGAAATGTTAATTGATACTTCGATTGATTCGCAATGAAAATCGATTTATGAAAAATGCTGCAATCAATTTCCATTGGCTTTGTATTATTTGGGGTACGATAATTGGAAATTGTTGATCGTTTCGATGATAATTGGACATTACTTTTTAATGCGCTTCCGAATGAGAAATAAAAATAAATAAATCAAAAATAACTGCCCGACTAAAAATGATTATTCGCGACAATTAATTTTGGAATTTGCGTTAAGCTCCTCGGAATAAGTAGGAACGAAAATTCCTACAAAATTCATCAAATAGCCCAAGTTACTCATAAAACTTATTTCGCCGAAAAAAATTATTTAAAAAAGGAATATCTAGCGAACGGTTTTATTTGCCAGTGCGAGAAAGCACTTTTTATTCATTCTCCCAGGAAATCTTTGCACATTTTACTGACAATATTATAGAATGTCGAGAAAAATGATGGATTATTAATGCAATGAATAAATAAATAGCGTCCTGAATATTAGTGAAATTGTTGCGAATATATATACTATATACTGACCCAAAATCTAATAGCGGAAAAATATTCACCTCTCGTCGTTCTATTCGTAATTTCTCGGTAGACGGTGAAAAAATGTCCTACCTGTAAAATCGTTGTCTGATCTTGAACCCAACCTCACCCGATCCGTCACGGAATAAAGGACAAACGAGCGGAGGTGTGAGATGTGCTCGAAAGATTCATAGCACTGGGACAGTGGTAGACAGCCAGTGAACGATCGATGAGAAACGTGGGGTCAGATGGAGATGAAGTGAGAAAAGGACTCGGGTTCGTTTCCCTCAACGACATTTAATTTAACTGGACGAAATTAGTAATGTACCTTTGATAAAGTCTCCCGAGAAGCTTTTCCCGACGTTTCCCTCGACAGACCGAAAGAATGGAGGGTATTCATGCTGCTCCAGGGAAAGTAAGCGTCTGAGAATGGAAAGCTTAATTATTCAAGACGATTCCTGTGGGTCAGTGCTGGTATCATATACTTCTCAATCTTCCTCTCTTTTTCCAACCCGTTGAGAAATTTCGTTCCACCAAAGTTGAAGTCCCCTTTTCACCCTTTTCCTTATTTATTCAAATAAGATATCCAGATTTTTAGGGCTCCATTAAATTTCAAATTAAATGATTTAATTCACTGTTATTTTGTAACGAAATTGTGAGCCTCCATTTTTATTTTTATTTTATTTTTTTCAGACGAGTAAAATTGATTCGATGAATTTGAAAAAGCTCCCAATCGTTCATTTGAGTATCAGCATTTTTTTAACGCAATTATAAATATTGCATATTTATGAAATGCAATTTAACGATAATTATCATATAACAAATTGGAAAATTAATATTCAATATTAAAATACGCGATCCGACGAAAGACTCGCGTGAAATGATTTGAAAATAAAAAGCACATGTCATACAAGAAGAAAAAAAAAACTGTCTCCATTTTGATTAATCATCATTTACCAAGAATCGCGTTTTGCACAATAAAAATCGTGCGGACACCGCCTATCTCTTGTCACCGGAGAGTTATAATTTAGCAAGGCATATCGTATCTTCAGCACGACACGAATTTTTCGAGTGGACAAACCCACGACATCTCGATACAAGGACTTACAATGTTTTAATAGAAGCCTTATTGTAGCCGGTGGCAAAAAGGTACGTTGGCGTGGTCATGGTAGTTATTACACGCTCTAAAAAAAAAAAAGAAAGAATAAAAATAAAAAATACATAAACGTGTCCTACACGTAGAGAAACAAAAAAAAACTTAGCCGTTGATATGAATACAATTTATTATACGCAGCGAATTCACAGTCAAGCAATAGAAAAGATAAAAGTCCACTGTAAATATAACCCACAGCGTGGGCGAACCCACGGCAGAGTCTGTTGGTTGAAAAAAAAAAAATTAAAATAAAAACCATGAAAATAAAACTAGAAATAAAAAAAATTAACCCCAGCTCGTAGGTGTGGTTAGCTGCAGAGTAGGCGAGAGAAAGAAAGAGAGATATAGAGAAAGTAGAAAAAAATTCTAGTGGTATCGTGTGAAAGACAAGAAGCCAGTAGCCAAGCGTAACGAAAAAGAACACGGCGAGAAAAATAGTCGAGCGAAAAAGTGGCGAAGAGCAAAGGAAATTTAATGAAAAGGAGGAACAAAGCACCACCGTGGAATAGAGCGCTGGCTTTACAGTGTTAGAAACTTTCTGTCGCTCCGGCTCGGGTGTGAAAATCAGAACAAGCCAAAACGGAAGAGAACCATGCGCCGTGTGAGTATAAGATGAAGAGGAAGATAGGGCCCTCCTCTTGGCCCCCCTCAGCTTTTCCCTTCTGCGAAACGTGGCGAAGAGGGGTACGAGGATGTGCTATAGCGAAGTAGAAGAAAGTGTAATAAGCAGAAGCTGCTTCGTGAACCCTGTGCGTTGCTTTAGCCGACGACGTGCCAGAGATGAGAAGAAAGTGTGGGAAAGCTGCCCTGGGGCCCTCCCCTCTACGCGTTAGCTATTACAGAGCTAGTCAGAGGGTGGGTTGGGTTCAGGAGGGAGGATGGTGGGAGGGGGGGGGGGGGGGGTCTTTGCGAGTAACGCATTACTGCAATTTCGCATGCAAAAGTTATTACCTGAAATTGTCTGAAAATTGCACAAGGCTGGAATCGACCCCCTTTCGGCTCACTACCTTCCATGTATTTTCCACGCATCCTTGCATTTTCTAATACCACGGCATCTCTTCCGCGCTGTGTTTCCCAACGGAAATCCCCCGGCTACGCTCACGGACTCCTGCGCGTCCTGCTGTAAACTGTGCGCTATGAATCCGATATTTGCATTTTTTGTTTGTTTGTTTGTTTTTTTTTTTTTTTTTTTCGACCAACAAGCCTGGCAACTTGGTAGCTATTGGTGTATTCGTGTTGATACTTCCATGAGGAGTTCATTTGTGTGTTATGAGTTCATTATGGTTTTGAATATGACGAAAATTCAGGGTCAAGCTTTTCCTCGATTTCCAAAGATTATTGCGCTGTGCTTGAGGCAACGTCGACGCCAAATGAAAATTTGACTCCGGATGAAAATTCGAATCCAAATGAAAATTTGACTCCGGATGAAAATTCGAATCCAAATGAAAATTTAAATCCAGATGAAAATTCGAGTCCGGATGAAAACTCGAATCCAGATAAAAATTCGAGTCTGGATGAAAATTCGAATCCGGATGAAAATTCGAATCCAGATGAAAATCACAAGGTCCAAATTCCTGAGCAAGATTCAACACCGGTTCAAGATTCGAGTCCACGTCTGGACCAGATGGTATAAAAATAATTTTTCCCTCAACGCCCACTCGCAAAAAACCAACGCGATTGTCATATACGCCCCCTAATCGTTCGAAGAAAATGTAACGAAATCGCCGAAATAGAACCAACAAATAGGTCCAGTTAGCACCACGTGATAGTGCGATTATAACGGAGGCTAAAGTGCTCTGGCCATTAAACCGAGATAACACATTCGCACTGTTGCATTAAGCCCTCCCCCTTTAAGCTGGCAATCTATAGCCCACCACTTATTCGTCCTAGCCAGTAGACAGTGCGCTACGGGAATATCGTGCGCAAATAAGAGTACACGAGAACGTTTTGCGGTAAATTATTCACTCCCATGCAACACGCCGGGTTGGCGTGACCTCCCGCACATGGGATATGCCAATGGCTGGCGTACGGCGATTTTCCGAACGCCGAGAATAAAACGGGAACGAAATTACCATGAACGAGAGAGAGAGAGGGAGAGGGAGAGTACGGGACAAGGGCTGCTCCAGAGATGAGGAGGTCACACTGAATCCGAGGCTATATAGCGAGCAGAGAATAATATGGAAAAAAGGGGTGAACGAGGCTTTTGCCGGTCATGACACCAGAAGGGCGGTTGTATAGTTATTTCCATCACCCGTTCTTTTGACCGTGAATCATCTTACCCGCAGACACAGCCTCCGAAACACACCCCTTGTTTGCCTTAACTAATTCGTTTCGCTTCGCTGTGATCCGATGATCCCTGCGGGCGTACCGAGCCACATGATGCGGCGATTGGGGTGCTCCGCTCAACCCCATAAGGGCCGAGCATTTTATTAAGCCCCTCGGGGATCATAGAAAAAAAATTTGCCCCACCCCCGACGAGAGAATCCGCAGCCATGAAATCCGAGTCACTTAAACATTTATACCTGGACGGGGGAAAAAAAAAAAAAAAAGGAAAATTAGGGAAGAGGGAAACAAGACAGGCGGCCATAAAAGACGATTAGTGCTGTAAAAAAATTTATTTCCATCAGAATTGAAGTCGGAGAGGGTGGAATCGTAAGATAATAATGGTCTTCTCGTAACAGATGCAGCTGCTGCTGCTGCTGCTGCTGCGTGATTATAGTTAATTGGTAAACGAGAAGAAGTTATAGCTGCATGACTACTCGACTCCCTCTCCCTCCCTCTCTCTCTCTCTCGCGCCTTGAAACCCCGCAGGGCTTGAAATAAGCGAGGGTGGCACATGTGGTGTTATTAATGTGAAGGAGAAAAAATGTGAGTCCTGAAGTCCACTCTGTATGTCTATTGTCATAATAAATGAATTTTTGTTACTTCGTTGAAAAAGTATATTTTATTTATAAAGGCAGAAAAAATATTTCAAGGAAATATTTCCCTTTTGTTGCAATTTTCGTGGTCTCACAAACTAACTTGTAAAAATGATAGAGGGATGAATAGATAAATGGTAGATGGCTTTCGAAATGACAATGGGCCATTTGTAGCAGATGCATCCGTTGCTACTTCGTGCTTATAATAGCAAATTGGTAAACGATCGTAAGTAATAGTTGCATGGCTACTCGACGTCCTTCCATCTCGAAATCCCTGCAGGGTTTAACATGGCTGAGGGTGGCACATGTGTTGTTAATACTCGTGTTACCATCGGGGGTAGAATAGCAACCACCCCATTGCCTCGGAATTTCAATTCGTATTTTCACCCATACAAAAAATAAGTTAACTGTTTATTACAATATTTAATATACAATTTTTTTTATTTCACGATTTTCATATGACACGTGAGTGAAATTTCGCCATATTTTTTCACTGAAACAGACATTCGAAAAAAAAAAACTGTACTTTTAATTATTTCTTCAAAAGCTTGATAAAAAATAATAAAAAAATCCAGTATCTCCGTTAAGAGGATACCATGTTGTAGACATAAAGTGTGTTTATTCTGCACGAACTTAGCCGCGTGACTCACGTGTGATGTACACCATAGCTAATTCGTCCCATCCCTGAATTACTAACGATAAGCTTGGGGGAAGGATGTCACGACGCGGCAGCCATAATCAGGGCTGTTTGCGGTGTCCACATAATCCCTGTTTGAGTAACAATCCCTCCACCTATGCGGTGCATATCATGAACCTCTTCGAACAAAAATATCATTGGCCGGGGACTACACGAGAGGATAAAATATGCAAGTCCCAGTCGCGCCCTGCGTTCGCACCCCCGTGGCAAATAAAAAATTCGAGGGATAATCCTACGGTTCGCATCTGTTGAATCTTATTACATATAGACATACAACTGGTGGTGTATTCTAATGTGTGGCCTCCGGAAAATATATTCCTGGGGCCTTTCGCGGTGCGGACCCGTGGGCAAAAGTCTCCGACGATGTGTAACACCCCCGAGTTCGAATTGCCCTCGGACTCGCCCGGAAATTGAGAATAGTGGTGGAAATCGACCCGCGGTTAGTCACGCATGTCGAATGGCAAACCTAAACAGATTATTCGCTGATTGGCTAGCCAAGCAGGCTCTTGGTTGTGTGTATAGCGACGGCCAGTAGTAGCCAGTAGCGCCCTCTCCGCTTTCTTCAACCCCTATTTCGTCCACTTCGCCTCCCCCGCATGTTTTGGCATCCCCCCGGTTTGATATTTCTCCCTTAGTCACATTCACGTCGTAACGTATGTACTTGTCGTCGGAAAGCTCGACAGATGTGCCGACTAATGTCTACGTTCCCTTCGTTTCCCTCCCTTCCCCCGCTCACATATCATCCCCAGTGGATTCTTGTGCTTTATCGCCTTCTTTTCATTTTTTCCTTTCTCTCTCTCTCTCTCTTCCTTCGGTGTTCCGTTCGGCCCTGAAGTTTTCCTGGTGCAAGTGCGACTGCTGCAGCGGCACCGCATTCTGCACGGGGAACGGTATGCGTTTAATGGTCAGAACCCTCGGTGGGGAGAGAGACCGTGCCGAATTCCTGATAGCGAGTCGAGGGTGAAACGAGAGACCACCACATCGCATCCTCGACGCCCCGGAGCAAAATATGGCCGCTTAATATAAGGGAAAGTAGGGGACCATCCGCACAGATGTGGTATTAGCTTGCTGATGGCATTTTGGCTAGCTATGGTGGCATTTTTTGATCCGTATCATATTGTCGTATCAATGGGGAGAAATGTTCGTTCGCAACTTTTCTTTGTTCTGAAGATTGGGTGGCAATTTTAAAGCTGCCCCATCGGACACTATGGAAAAAGGCCATGGGCTCAGACTTTTGTTGTACAAAGACCAAAATGTGACTGTCCGCAGGTGGACAAGTTTGGATATTAAGGACATTGCAGGCATTACGATCCTGCAGTCCACCATAATGGTAAAATATTAAGCTCGCAACTTTCAAACCAAAATGTTGATCCAAAAAAATCAAAGTTCCAATGCTTCAAGTCCCGAAATAGAAAGTTCTTGAAATGTTGGTGGCGTTTGGAGGATCTATAGATCGCCAGGGCCAAAACTTCCAATCTATACAATATCGCGATATAAATGGAGAGGGACTATTTATGTTCATTAGTCCTTTATTCACTCCGCTTCCTGTTTGGGATTGGTAGATAGTGGAATAAGGAAACAGGATTATCGAATACTTAGGGCATAAATAGTCGGACCGCAATTTGTCAAATGAGAACTATCAATGGACCCATTCCGACTTTCCGCCAATTCGTACGCAGGAAACACGAAAACAGGTCAATCAGTTTACATGCGGCTTTGCCCACATAATTTGGCATATCGAAACGATATTTAAGTGTACGTCAATGTGCTGGTTATGTTGGATCGCTTGGTTTTGCCCTGAAATTCACAAACGAACCTCAATAAATTGTCTCATTGGAATACGCAGTTTTTGACTAAATAATTATTCTAATATCTTCCCCAGTATTTCAAGTCATGTGCATTTTTAAGTTCATGGATAGAATTCCAATGGTTATTTTAATACTTCGTACGGATAAAACGCTTAGTTTATTATAGAGCTAATTACAGAGGTTTATCGTATTACTAAATTTTGACACTTTGGTCCCGTTGTTATATGTTAATAATTGTCGATCAGCATTGGAGGCAGACATGACCTAGACTAATGTGATTTGCGATAATCTGAAATACAATATCCGACGGCGTTTCAGTTCTCGGTAATATTGATAACATTAGCGTGATTGATTTTCAAATACATCGTGCGATTTAAACCCGTACATTCGAAGTTAAATATAGGTAATAAAATCCAGGAGAAGCGAATTCCATGAAATCCAAGAACGTGGTATTTCCTTTTAGCAGCACTATCAATTATCTATGAATGACTATAATTACCTGACGTGAGCAGACATATTCTCCACTTGTAATTATGCAAATTGTTACGTAGAATAACGGACCCCGATAACGGTCGGTAACTCATTTATCAGCTCATATGTTATTAACCCGTGAAATATAAATAACACAGATGTGTGGAATCGTTATTTGGACGTATACATATCCGTCCTACTTGGAGCTCATTTAAATATGTACATCTTTCGCTGAAGCTACTCTTCATCCGTATATTTGTCTCTTGAGTCTCAGCTCTCCTAAGAATATCACGTGAATCTCTCGCTGACTTAGGTGACGGAAAGTCTGTTGCCTCGCTCGTGTCATCGTGTCACTCTCGGCGAAACTAGGTGCCCTGTGAATTATTCTCTTTGACATCGTCGTTGGTAAATCCGGGGTAGAACGCGAAAGTATACACTTGCAAAGTGACCGGCTAGTTCCGTCATGGTTGTGGAGCCGAGACGCTCGGGGGAAACTCGAACGAGTCGTGCAAAACGAATGCATCTCGCTGGGCTTCGAGCTCTCGGTGCTTGTAAGGGATCAAACGTTGATGCTGCCTCCAGAGACTGACTTTTCCACTGTAACAACTTTCGTCCTTCAACGTTACTCCACCGAGCGGCATCGCAGTTCCGGACAAAGCCAATTCCGCAGATCTGTATATTGCAGCTACCATTCCACGAGCCACGGGCCCGAGTGCTGCCAATTCTGCATACACACAGAGAATAAAGGCTGTCTTTGGTTGGGTCAACGAAACCGAGCGGTCACTCATTGTAAAATAAACATTTGCAGCAACGCTGATTTTTGTTCCTTTGACCGTTTGCCGATTCAACAAACCAACAGATGTTTCAGGTGAGACATTTTTTTTTTGAGGTTACTAAACAATTTGTTTCAGTACCGGTAACCGCTGGCTTCGGTGGACCGACAAATCTCTTTTTTTAGGGTATAGGGCCCGATTTTGGCTGGGAATTAGGGCCAATTTGTTTCAGTGTCGGGGACCGCTGGCTTCGTTGGACCTACAAATCTCTTTTCTTAGGGTATAGGGCCCGATTGTGGCTGGGAATTAGGGCCAATTTGTTTCAGTGTCTGTGACCGCTGGCTTCGTTGGACCCACAAATCTTTTTTCTTAGGCTATAGGGCCCGATTTTGGCTGGGAATTAGGGCCAATTTGTTTCAGTGTCGGTGACCGCTGGCTTCGTTGGACCCACAAATCTCTTTTCTTAGGGTATAGGGCCCGATTTTGGCTGGGAATTAGGGCGAATTTGTTTCAGTGTCTGTGACCGTTGGCTTCGTTGGACCCACAAATCTCTTTTCTTAGGGTACAGGGCCCGATTTTGGCTGGGAATTAGGGCCAATTTGTTTCAGTGTCAGTGACCGCTGGCTTCGTTGGACCCACAAATCTCTTTTCTTAGGGTACAGGGCCCGATTTTGGCTGGGAATTAGGACCCATAGTGGGTCAGTACTTGCCCAGTAGTACGGAACTAATGAGGAAGTAGGTATTAATAGTGATTTTCCCGTGGTGACCGCGGACCATTTGACAGTACTAGCTGCCGACCATTTTCAAATACTGGCCCAGGGTTGCTGTTGGGCAATAGTAGCCCTGGTTCACTTATCAGTATTAGCTCCGGACCATTTGACAGTACTGGTCCCGAAACATTTCTCAGTACTAGCCTCGGCACATTTACCAGTACTAAAGTCCCCAAATATTTTCCTCTACTTGCCCTGGACCATTTGGTAAAACTGACAACTCTGATGGCGCTGCAATAAGCTAAGACTTCGTTATTCCATCATTCGGCTATGAGTATTTATCGTACAATCCCGAAAACCGAGTGTATAAACTACGTTACCTCCGGTATATCTTTGTTTAGCCCCTGGCAGAACGCATCAGTGATTCATGGATAATTTATGTTATCGGGTAACTCCGGCTCGTCGTCGCCCCTCCCTGAAAAACCAATCTGTTTTGTTGCCAGGGGATGCGACTCCCCATTCACGTATCCTCGGTCTGATAATGTGTAATTACGATTTATCGTTGCAATACCATTTCTACATAGATAGTCTTCTGAATCACCGAGTTATCGTATTTTTATCTCACATCTACTCATATTCTTTTGTGACTGTATAGAGATTTTGTATCATTAACTGTGGGCAAACTGGAAGAACTATTGTGGCGATATTTTACAGGATTACCGTCCCTTTTTCCTGGTCTTGATAGATCGCCAGATGGCATCGGATCTCAACTCACATCTTAGATCTTATCCTATTTAATGCATTGCGGATAATCGATAACTGTCTCCTTATGGTAATAAATCATATTGAATTATCCATATCTAGAAACGTTAGGTCACTTTCATCCGGAAATGCATTGATTATGGTGATAAAAAATAACAAATAAAAAAATCCATTTAGTTGATGAAATTCATTTTATTTTATTTTTTGATAGGAATACTAACAAAAAAAATGTTTATACCTCTACTTCTCTACATATTATTTGTTTTAATGTAAAAAATGAAAAAATAAAAAATCAACGGTGGGTTTACACTTATATTTGTACCTTTTTTCAATTCATGAAATATTTCGTTAGTCAGAAATGATGTGAATAATACGAACAATAGCAGTGCCTCCGGTGAAAATGAATGAAAAATGAAAGCACCCTGCAGTTAAGCTCGTGTTCCAGTATTGAGTGTGAAAAAATGAATGGGGTCAAGTATGAATACCCATATTCGAAGGTCGATTATTTTTTCGCATAAACATTTCACTCTTGATACTCGAGTAAGAGTGTAATTGGATTATCCGCGGCATACTCTTCGTACTTACCATGTTTCAAACTATGCTCGTACATTTTTCATAAAATTTTTTTAAGCGCGGATCCCGAGGAAACATAAACCGCGTGCGGAGCTACACCGGAGATGTTTTCCACTAAAACTCGGAGCGTCGCAATGACGAGAGTGGGAGGATAAAAAGCGCGAGCGAAAACGCCATAGAGAAATAAAAGCTCATCGATATTCCGGTGGAGAAATGCTTAGTTTCCACTCGTCGCCTGAATCGCAGGGAGCTCGTGGCTGTTGTGCGCCACCGGTAGTCGTTCTTTTCAGTCTCACATGGAGTCCTGTCTTCGGCGATGCTTGACGTGCGGTGCAAACCAGCGAAAAACCTCCCAACGACTGGAGTCAATCTTTTTTTCATCTTTATTATGTTACCCTTATATCACCCTATTATATTTTATCACTATTACCCTCTCCGGCAGTGGCGTGAGTGCGATCCTCCCATTTGCGTCCAACGAGAGTGAAAAAGCGACTTTTGTGACATAGAAAAAGCTTGTTGCTGCTTGGCTCCACCTTCACCTCGCGTTCAGTGAATTTTACGCGGGGCCTGCGAACGTTTGCTAAGGTAGAGGGAGAGAGAGAGAGAGAGAAATAGGCAGGGAGGACGATGAATAATGTTCCTCGGGCAATGCGAACGGATTGAAAGACGTTGCGTTTCATGGAAAACATTTTGAGGCGCCGGATTCTCACTGCATTCACTCGTGAATCGCACCGGAGATTGTTTCACCTCTTTCCCTTTTCTTCTCCTCTGGTCCTTTTCTTTGTACCCTTTTGCCGATATATGCTGGGGAACGTTGCTGTGTGAGATGTTCCTGAATGGCTCGGTGATTTGTCTCTCCTTCTTTGCGGTTTCTGGGGGACGTGTCTGCTCCGTCAAAACTCTGGCTGACGTTACCCGAGATTTCTCCGGTGAAGAACCTTCAGACAAACTAATTATCCACTCGCAAAGAGCAGAGCAGATAGAAGGTACAAATTAGCCTAATGTTATAAAGTACATTGTCCTCTTGTAGTGGCCGTCAGTCCGCCTTTGCAACACCGGCCAACTCTGGTTTAAAGTATTCTTCGTCCCGACGCGGTACTGAATATTAGAGTGCTTCATTTTGAACTTTAATTTCTTTTTTCGTCGGTCTCCAAACTCGAATAGTGGTTGGAAGTACCGTGAGAAAAATTATTCTGAATTATAAGTGTGTGCAGAGAAAATTTCGTGGGCGTTGCCGAATTTTCACGAAGCAAAGACAAACTTATTTTTACGACTATCTTTTCGGTGTTGCTTATGATGGGTGGACCGAAAATTTTATTTTTCTCATAGCTTCTGTTCGGAATTTATAGTTTCTATGCGGGGAACGTCGTATATTTTATGCATTGGCAGTATCGATGAATCACTAATTTTGGATTTGCTCTAATATTGGATATCGGTATTTGCTCCGCATTCGGTATCCATGCTAACCTACAATTCACCCGGCAAAAATGACTCAGCTGATTCAACTCAAGTTATTGATTAAAACGCCTAAGTTATTGATCGACCAGCCAAGTTATCGGTTCGCCAACCAAGTAATCGGTTCGCCAATCGAGTTATCGGTTCACCAACCAAGTTTTCGGTTCACCAACGAAGTTGGTTTGGTTGGTGTAACCAATATTGGTCACCAATGACCCAATTGGTCTAACCTATGACATGGTTAGTGGCGCATATATAACCAAACACCTAGGTTAACCCAACCAAGCCTTGTCTCACGTGCGCTAATCAGTATTGGCAAAGCAAAGCAAAGTTTCCGATAACCCAGACAGATTCTGGTAAAGCTTCGGGCTTGGAAGTGCAAATTAGCTTAGAATTATATCGTATAGCCCCCGCTTGTATTTTCTACGATCCTCTATATCCAACGAGTCTACTTCTACACCAGCGGACAACTCTCTCAGATCGATCGGTGACCTGGGCGGTGACTCTCAGCGAGATAGTAAGCTGACGACTAGGACATCGAATCTAGTAACGGTGGCACGCGAGAAGGGGATGAACCCATCGATCAGATATTAGGATTAAGCTAATCCCATTTGACTGGGGCATGCCATACCCACTTCGGGGCAGAAGGGCTTATCTCGTTTTTGTGCGGTTTCTCGCGACCCGAAAGGCGATGAGATACCACGGCCAAGTCAGAAAACTGGCTGCGCGGGAGCCGACCAACCAACCACCCAACCAACCAGACTTTCCGACGTAACCATAAGTCCTACGGGTTAACCGCGCGGGCTCCGAATTTTCGTACGACCTGCCGCTGGCATTCGTTCCACTCGAATCGCCTCAGCGAGTCAGAAGGCCGTGGAATATAAAAATCAGGTGTGAGAGACGTAAAACACGACGAGCGCTCTTGTCATTTACTATTTTTAACAGGCTGACTATAAAAAACGAGCGGGCTTTCGCGTTTGACTTGGAGATGAAGCAGGCTTCCTTTTCTTTTCTTCCTTTTTTTTTTTTTTTTTTTTTTCGTAAGTGCCCAACGTGCTGGACGATCTGCAAAGTTATGCCGTTCCTACCTTCAAATGCCTGGAATTCTTTATGGGAATATTATGGAATATTCAATATTCCAAACCACCAGAACAAAATCCATCGAAATTGGACTATGTTTTTATTTTATCACATTCGATATTTATTTTATTATGATAAACATTGACGAATTTCAAGTGACAAATAGAAGCATCACTAATTTCATTATCACGTGTAATGTTTCTTTTTTAATTAAAAAAATTGCACGAAAATTGAATAAGCAGGAAAATTCAATTTACACACGATCGCTAGTTATTAATTTTTACAGGAGCTTATTCCAGGCAAATGTACACCCACTTTTGTGGTGTATGTCCATGGTTTAATTGAAATATTCGTTGCGGCGAAACCAATATTGTGGTTCAGCGCGTGGTACGAATTGAAATATTTATTTACAGCCATAAAAATACCATAAGAATTTGAGGTCGATACAACGTCGAGATAACACGACCCTCTTCGATCCCATGGCAAAATTTCTATTCCCAGCTACGCTATTTCCACGGTCCTTAATTTTTTAAACGTTTTCATCAGATATAAAGTCCTCCAGTGGAATCGACGTAACTGATAAACGAAACGTTTTCGGCGATAGCGAATATCGTCGTGATTTCTCGGGTATCTTGGAATAGGGATAGAAATCGACCGCACGGGGATGAAGGTGGCGTGGCGATTCTCGGTCTCGTTTCAATTCGGGTTCTCGAGGAGCGGACCAAAAGAAGGGAGGAGGTCCCCTTGTTTTCCAAGGAGAAAGTCTTATCTGGCAGAACAGTCTGATCCGCTGTGAGATATTGGCTCGGAGAGCTGAACTAAGAAGCTCCTCAGGGACTGAGAAAAAAGAGCCCGGAAAATTCCGTTCAGTATTATTATAATTTCTGAGAGCTTCATTTTACGACACTTTTGGCTTTTTATTTTAAAAAAAAAAAGCCTCACTACCTTCGCCGGGCCGGTACATCATTTTTTAAAATTAAGTTAACAAGTGTATGCGCTGACGTAGAGTAACATTATTTAAAGTAGAACCCGTGAAGATGGCGTGCGCTATTTTTTTGTTTCTACACTTTAATACGAGTTACGAATCGCAGGGAATAATTCAAAACTGTACGATACGCGGCATCGCGTTGTATGTATACAAGATCGTATCGATCTGTGTGCGCAATGGTTTGGACATGCACGGAAAACATGAAAGCTTTTTTCACACCATGCTTCTTCGTTTTTTTCTTTTTCTTTTTTTTTCTCCTCTTTTTGCTATTCGCGCACTCACAGATGTTTGTTTATTTTTATCATCTCGAATATACGGAAAACAAAGAGTGTTAAAAATATTCGAAAAAAATTTTAATCACCGCGCTGGAGATTTTTGTTTTTATAAAAATGGCACATGAAATTTAATGGACGAGTGGCAAATAAAAAATCTAAGTACTTTCACCTTGAACAGAATAATATTTTTACGCTCTTGGAATATATTTATTAAAACTTGTGGGTGTATACAAGATATGTCAGTTTGTGAATAAAAAATTATTACACCGGTGTAATAATTTTTCAGCACGTTTTTTTAAAAGCTTCTCATACAAAATGATGGATTTTTGCTTCGGTACAATTTTAGAGTAGTGACGATAATTTTTTTTTCTATGATAAATCGAAGGGATTTTTGTTCATCGAAAGTTAAATCGTCGAGGAATATATTGCCGTGCCCTGAAGATGTGACGAGCGATTAAAAATTTGTATCCCTCCCACGTTGAAGCCATGCAACTTTTCTCATTTTGTCACGCACGAGTTTTAATTCGTTGCCGCTGCGACCTTTTTTATCCTGGAATTTATTATTCGCTCTTTCAAAACGCGCAAAAAAATTTAATTTTCATCACTTTAATTACGACAAATTTTTAAAAAAGTAAAAAAATAAAATAGGCCTTTCCCTCTTCTGCATAAAAATGTCAACTTGCTCGAAAACGTTTTTTATAATTGCAGACTTTTTTTCTTAAAAATCTTTTCAATCATTGAAATCAAAAGTCCATGCGGAAAAAATTATTTCCTGCGGGCAAATCGCATTCTCAAGTATCGGCACCTCAATCACTCGAGAGAAACTCCTCTCATTATTTGATCTCCCTCATTTCGTCTACACACACGGGCCAAATTTCCTCACGATCACTTATGCACGGATCTTGAGAATGCGACTGACTATCGCGTGTATCCTCCTGATAGCGCAGCCCACGTTTCTGCCGTTTAATTATCTCCAGTTAAGTAGTCCCTCCTCGAGCCAGGCGAGCTTACTCAGCTAACAACGGTTACCCTGTTTGTAAACTTTTACTCACTTCACCTTCTCTTGTCTGATGATGAATAATTAGTCCTGCTCGAAATTGGGCTGGAGTAATTTGCCTCGTAAGGGTATCGAGTATGCTGCATCATTTGTGGGAACAATCAAGTAACACACGTTCATTTTAGTAATTAAAAAATTGGATAACCAAAGATTTATTATCATTCGTCTAAGTGAAAAAAGTCATGGTAAGGTAACGATTTATCGTTGAGGTTCCAAATCTGCAAAGGAAATCAGAATTTCTATCATTACATGTTAATTATGACAGCAATTCCTATAATGGTTTATATCAGCAGTTGGAATTTTTTTAATAGAGACAAAGTACAATTGCCAACAATTAAATGCACATAACATTGAACCGATTGCATAAACAATGGCGAGACCCCCTCAAAAATCTTGATTTTGGAAATTCCATATTTAATTGTATGATTAAAATGTTTTAGTATCATAATTTAGCGCACGTTTAATTTATTGAGTAATATATCCCGGATTTTGGTATTCAGGTGCGTTTGCTAGTGACTTTGATAATGATAATTTATGATAATAATCTGTAGGTAATCGGTTCAGGATATTCGTTGGAGATTATAGCAACTGAAGCAGACACCAAGATTATTACGTTAGCCTATATACACACACAAACACACAGACAGACACACACACACACACACATATGAATGGATGAACGATAGCAACGAGACGTAGGAAATTCCGTAATCAAGTTAAAATCTCTCGAACGAATGCATAATGAGGTTGTATGCATGCGCCGCGTTGAAAAGATGAAAGCTCCGATGTTTCAGAGGAAAAAGGTTGCGAGTGCACAGCTGGTAACGATGGCAAAGTCAAGATATGTGAGAATTATTAGACGCGAGACATAGCAAGCGTATTATTATTAAAACGTATTATCAGTTGGATGACAGCGCAATTACAATTATCCCGAGATGTCGAAAAGCAAAATGTTTTTGAAAAAATAACGTATGACATTAAAAAGTGGTCCCTCTTTAAAAAAAAAAAAAAATACAAGGCTTCTCTTGTGGAAATAAGAGCAATCATTTAACGTAGCTGAACTTCAGCAACCCCGTGACACAGGAAGTCACGTGACAGTGACATTTGTCGGCGCTCCATCGTCAGGAATAATCGAAATTTCTTACGGTACTTAAGTGAAGTGAAAAACATGATGCAAGTGCAAAAAGGTTTTTCATCGAGACTTGCATAAAACAGTGAATAATGATAGCCCATTCGATGCACGTGAAATTTTTTTAACCCGTCATCCCAACAACCGAACTAATCCAGAATAGGAATCGCTGATTGGAAAGGATTATTGGTAATATTTATTTATAGGAAAATCATTGGACGAATGTCCCATTGTGCATGTTACAGGCACGAAACCAATCGTCCGATGAATTTAATCCGGTTCGTTGTAATAAAATGAATAATCGTTGTACCTGAACGGTAAAACCGGTGAAATTCGTCGGGTGGATTTGTTCTCGTTCCAATATACAGTCCAAACACGGTCCCTGGCAAGATTAATGCCTTTTATAATTGCGATAATCGTGTAGCGGGATATCATCCACTATATCATTCTGGTTGATGTTCGCCACCATGTGTATTGGACATATGTATCACTTTTATATCGAAATTCCTTGGCGTTATATTGGCCATTATTACTTTTTGTTTATTTTTTTTTCCCCTTTCTTTCTTCCACTTTTTATTTCGGCTTTTCTTTTGCAATTTGCGGAAATAAATCACTGGGGTTTGCTGCTTGCCGTTGACTTTATCGCCGTTGACGTCGTTCTCGCATGGCACGCTCGCTGCGTTGGCACGTGCGCTACTTTAACTCAGTCGCCTCGACGACTACGCCGACAGTGGAATACGAGAGAGGCGGAAACATGTGTGGGATGACGGGAGAGAGGAAACGAGAGATTTCGAGAGAGAGAGAGCGATGCTACTGGCACACTTTGGGACGTCCTACAGGGGTTTGTCCGAGGTACCGATGATATTGAACACCTATACCACATCGCAAGCCCGGCCAATACCAGAGGGACTGCATGAGCGAGCTAAACCGTGCACACCGGCTCCCCAGTATAGAGAATGTGTTTTATTGCTTCCCTGATACTGCGAGAATGGGGTGGGCTCGAGAACTCGCGCGACATCCTCGGAGCCGGTGACGGCGCACAAAGGTCTTGGTGACTCGATCTCGCTCACTCCACGCTCCGCTCGCCCGTTATTAATCATAACTCCCGCGCACCAACAGCCCAGATTTTCCTTAGCAATATACCGAACGTATGTGTATGCAATTTCAGCCGGTAGTCCATTCGACACTGACGCCCTCTCGCCAGAAATCATCGATATCTGATGTCCGAGCTTTCGGACATCGGGCAAGGTATTTCACAACGCAATCGAGTCTTCGAAATATCCTAGTTAGCAACGGCGATACGAGTGCTGAAGAGCTTAGGTTGTTTCCGGGGCTTTGACGTCGGCTGTTCGTTTGTCCGTCTGTGCACCGGTGAGCCCGTCTGACTACACAGCGACTCTTCTACTGGCACGCCGAACAGGGCGACACTTTTTATTTTCTTTTTCATTTTCATTTTATTCCACGCAGCCTCATTTATACACCGAATTCTATCATATGCAACAAATTGCCGCGGCTAAAGTGCATACATGCTGCAAGCTCAACACGGAAAAAGTTCCGCAGCGCGAAAGTTCAATGCGTCATGATTTGATAACGGAGAAGTTGTGCATGCGAAAATTTCCCACCGTTAAAGTTTGACACTGCGAAAGTTCAACGCCGAAAAAAACCACTCGACCACTTGAGAAAAAGAAAGTGAGGCCGGGAATATTTGTAGGCGACGCCCTCTTCGGTGACTGCACAAAGTGGAACTTTACAGTGTCGCACCGTTCAATTTCCGCAATCTCTGACATTTGCCTGTAGATCTCGAGGTACGCGCAACTTTAATCGCGCGAATTTCCAGCACGTTGTAAAATTCCGTGTACAAATATGCCTGTCTAGGGGAAGGGCTCTGTAAAATGCAGGTATCGCCCGAAAAAGTGGCAATATCCTGCGGAATACCGGCGATCTTTAGCCCCGGTGGTGCCGTAAAAATCATTTGAATCCTGAGCCGTGTTATTAAATAATTCTCGCAAGCTGCTACGATCCTCCGAGTGGTTCTCCGACTTTGAATAATAAACGCTCCGCGACAAGCAAAATACAATAAGCAACACTTCGGGCGGGCGTAAAAATTGTACAAGCTTTTAACCGTTGCTGTCGAGTTTCATTGTTCCGGTACGTAATGCCGAACGATGAGGGAGCAAATTTCGGCATTAAACTGCCAACTGTTGCAGGGTTTTATTGGATATTTTTGAGGGTCGGATTGCACCTGCGTGCGAAGGGAAGAACACAGAGGGACGCGAGGGGAAACACGTGTAAAGGGACGGCGCATGGAGCACAAATTGATATCCTGAGGATAGGAGGTGGCGTGAACTCAAGCGAGAACGACCATCCCCGTATAATACCGTGGACCATGAAGCTGGAAATTGCCTCGACGAGAATCGCTGCGAAATGCTATCCCTGGCTCGCCAACTGAAATTTCAATTGTGAGAGAAATACATGTCCTCATCGCTGACGCTGCTGTGGCCCCTTCCCTCGCGTGCACAGAACGAGATACATCATTAACGCTTCCAGTTGCAATGGTCCTCGGTTCTCGGTCGAACACCAACTATGTTGGTAAGCACCCCATTGGTGGGCATCAACTTTAACTGTCGACACGAATGAATCAACAGCGGTGCATGCAAATAGCAACTAACGCCAACCTACCACGGCCTTGTCGCCTGCCCTAATAAACAGAAGAAGAGGTGGAAAACAACGCGATGGCCACGGTTTTAATGTACCCTTTTTGGGTTTTTGTTTTGTGCTTTTTTTTCATCACTCTTCTTCCGTAAATGAAGCTACCGAAAAAGTAATCAATTCCGGCAGCAACTGACTTGCGACCGTGGCATGTTATTTTTTAAATTAACAATATTTTGCTATGACAATCGGTAACAATATTCCGCGCGTGAGAGAAACTCGGGAATTGCGATACAGGAGATCGAATCCTCGCTTTCATCTTTCATCGTTTGCCATGAGAATACGTGTCGTCTCCACGTGTGTTCAAATACAGGAAGTCTTTTGTGTTTATGACCTGTGAAGTCATATTCGCCGAGAAAGTTCGGAGATATTTTTGAAAAAAAATTCCTAGACGTTGAAATTTCATATGAAAATGAAATGGAATGATACAACTTTTGATATTAGATTTGGGGACAACGTACAAAAAAGTTCTAATATCTTTTCCTATAATTTTTGTGCATGTGGACTGTGGACTCGAATAAAATGTGGCGATGTTTCATAGTCTATTTGCGGAGCGTTGACATTTGAAATCATTATTTGTAGAATTGAAAATTTTTCGTTGTAGCAACTAATGAGAAAGTATGACGGCTTTGGTGCCCTAAGCTCTAAAAAAAAGCTCGATATACGTGATAGGTATGGATTTTTACTTTTTTTTTTTATTCACTTCTATTTGTTTTAATTTTACTTCTTTCGTTAATGACCCTATTTGAGAAGTTATCGATTCCGGCTCCAATAAACGAAAGAAGTGAAAGCAACAATACCGGTGGAAACTCTGTTCGATGCTATTTACCACTTCTTCTTTTAATTCTCTTTTTACGCTGATGAGGCCGCCTGACAAGTTATTGATTTTGACTTCAGCGAGGCGAAGAAATGAAAGGAAAATATACGAGTGCAAGGAAGTACGATTCGTTTAAATTAATTAAATTTATTCGACAATTTGCATTCTAAATTATTGAATCAAAAAAAAAAGGCACGACGATTTTTTGTACCGGAATATCAAAATTGATTTATAAAATTGATGGATTGAAAAAAATATATATATATTGATATGTAATTTGTGACTAAATCATGAAAAAATTCAATCCTATTAAATACGTTGAATAGAAAACAATGACAATTTACAAAATAGTGAATTGTAAATGAAAAACGTAACTGATAAATATCAATCCATGTAGGAATTACATCGCAGGTCTCGATTACACTATGAAAAGGGATAATTGCAGTCAGCAATCAGCGACTGTTCGAGTTCTCAAACGCATCGCATCGTTGGTATATTAATATATAGGATAGTGGATAGCAATATGAAAGAGCGCATTTATCCTTTGACTCGTTAACAAAGGCAGCGAGTTTCACGAAGTGCTGGTGGCCGGCCCTCTGGCTACTCTGAATTTACATTTAATTCTGAACCTTTTGTCATATCCCTTGCAGATACATATTCGTATATAGATGAAAATTTAGATACGTCTGTTACAGGCATTCGTAGAACGTTATCCGTTTTATGTCCTCTTGTTTTCTCCTTCTTTTTATGGTTATATCGTGAGCCACTCTTATCGTAGTACCGGTACACAAAGAGAATTTAATATTGTACTCAAATAATGGTGGAAGCCCGTGTAATTGTCAGGTAAATACAATGGATGCTATGGAAATCGATGAAAGTTACAGTAACCATGTAATGTAAAATAGTCACGTATGATATTTTATTCCAGGCTTACTATCCCCAGGAAAAGTTGGTTTTGGTGACTAGATTTTTTTAGACAGTACAGTATTTCTTGGTACTCTGTCAATAGTTACCGCAACTATGAAACTATGAAATTAACACCGTAATTGAGGAACTGTTGACTCAGCTATAAAATAATTACCATAATTATGAAACAGTTGTCGCAACTATGAAATAATTTTCGCTACTATGAAATCGTTATCGCAACTATAAAATAGTTTTTATTGCTATGAAATAGTTATCGCAACTATAAAATAATTTTCGCTACTATGAAATCGTTATCGCAACTATAAAACAGTTTTTCCTGCTATGAATAGTTATCGCAACTATAAAATAGTTTTTGCTGTTATGAAATAGTTATCGCTACTATAAAATAGTTTTTGCTGCTCTGAAATAGTTATCGCTACAATAAAATAGTTTTTGCTGCTATGAAATAGTTTTCGCTGCTACGAAATAGTTTTCTGCTCTATAAAATGGGTACCACGACTATGAAAATAGTCGCATACGCTACTTTAATAGTCGTCATGCGATAGCTGTCGGGACTAGAATTTTCATTATAGGATTCGTAATCCAGGTACGAGCCACGAGGACGAAATCCTAGGGGACTAGTTTACATGAATAAATAATGTAATCTCCTATCTTGATGACCGGAGATCTTCCTAATACCCTTCGTTGAGTCGGTTGCAGTGAAATAAAACGGCTTTGGACGAGAACTTCGTTTAGTTCAACAGAACTTGGTGGTCAAAACGTATAAATTCACTTTCCGCTTTTCTCCATTTGCTCGAACTCCGTAATTTCTGCCGTTGCTGGATTCGTCATACCGGATCCAGGAACCCGGATTTACCTGCTTAAGCGCCATACGCGCAGTCCCGTTAAATTGAAAACATGTCGGACAATGTTCAATTCGATCAATTAAATATAACGAGCCACTTAAGCCACTTTGACACAGTCGGAAAATGCTCTTGTTACTCTAACGAATTTAGTTTTCCAGACAATATCCTTTTTTTTTTAAATTCAAGGTCCTCACGTCAAAGCTCGGATTTTCAATGCTTCAACAAAGTTAGTTAAAATTCCAATGACACCTCAAATTCTTTACCTCACACCATTTTGGCGATGCACTTTACAAAATTGCAAAATTTTCTTACTTAATTAGGCTTAAATGCAAGATTTTTTTATAAGAAGTCTCGTCGATACTATTTTTTGTAGAGGCCCTTAACCACCGACGTGTCGGCAATAAATTAAGGAAACCTCCTCGACGTCTCTCTTAATTTTTTAATCGCTCTTGTCTCCTCCGTTCTCCCCAGCATCTTGGCTCCCCGGTTATCAGATTCATTTTTATGTCGCGAAATAAAACCCGCACTTGGCCCCAATGTGAATCTCCTCGGCGGGTCGGGCGAAGCTCTCGGCACGAACCATACGTAAATCAATTTAGCCGCTGCCAACCGCCACCCCGTGGCAGTCGGGGGCGCGGCTCGTAATTCGAGCGATAAAAGATTAATAATTATGGGCCGCCGGGCCATAGATATGACGGGCGGTGTCTGAGGACAGAGCGAAGGCAAGGACCCCCGCGAACCGGTGACCCTTCCCACGTTACGATAGTATAACTCAATCATATTTATTGAACGCGGAAGGTCGAGGTGCTATCTCAACCTCCTACCATGTTCTTGACATTTTGTACGTGCTTGCGCGACGTTAAACGGAAAAAGACGGGCGAAAAGGTTTTTTTTTTTTAATTTGTTCGTTCGTTTCATAAACGAAGGCAGTGACACCGAAAATGAAGCTGCAATTTTTACGAACCCTATGTCATTTTTTAACGCCCTTTTTTCGTAATCAAAACCGTGTGAAAAATTGTATTTATGAATTTAATGAATTATTAATATAGATAACAGAAGAAGCTCTCGAAATGTGTATATAAAATTAGTGAGACAATTTCTTAGGGATAATTATTTATAGAAAATATGTTTTTTAATCATATCATAAATGCATGTATTTGTTTAATTATTGTGAATGGGCGTTATATTAATTTGTTTTAACACTAATTAATATCAGTCGACATTTTGATGATGACAAAAATGAAAGTTTAATAAGATTGAAATTTGGAAAGAATGTGTAATTTCATTGTTGTTATTATCGTCTCCGAGGCGAACAGTCGTTACGGCCGACTAATTAAAAGCAGCTACGGATTCCTACTGAAGATGAGAGAGCTTGCAGAAATACTCGTACATGTAGTTCTCTTAATTCGCCTCGTACTCAAGTAGTTTAGTAATACCTTCCCAAGCGAAATTTTACCGCTTTGCTGCGAGCTCTCTGTATTTCTGTATACTCAGCCCGATCTCACCCCCGCTTTTCTCCCACACCTATCTTAATCGTAGGTACACCGTGTCTCGTTTAATATGCAAATTCATATGCGAAATAACACCCGAGGATAGTCCAAGCTCGGATCTCAACGGGCCGCTTAAAATGTAGTGCGTATTTTCGCATTCTTGTGTGGCAAGGATCAGCATATTTTGTTACTAGGATGTATGAGACTACACCTGAAGGAATCAAGAATGGAATTTCGCACTGAACGTAAATTATACTAAACTCGTGATCCTTCTTACATTTTTTTCTTCCTCTGCATAGAATATTTGTTCTCATAAAAAATCCTGATTTTCTATGGTTTTTAATATTAGGCTGTCAAAAAATTATTTCAAATGGATAATATCAGGTTATCAAAAATTATTTAAAATGGATATCGGGTTGTCAAAAAATTGTTTCAAATGGTTAAAAATTAATTAATTAATTAAGCGCTGATATACCAATGATCGCCGAGTGAAATAATTTTTTGTGTGGCAATGACGAGGGATAGAAAAATTGCTTTCAGAAAAAAATCCATCGAGTTACGAGTAATTGATGAGATTTTGATTTATTATTAAAATTGTTCTCTTTATCTGTAATCTCCATTCAAACAGTAACGCTATACGTTTCAACTTTTATTAATGCTCCGCGTCGAATTCCACCACAAACGGTAGAGAGTTTGAATTTTACGGGAGAAATAATTCGTGCAATTTATTCGTTGATGTATTTGAAAAAAAAAAAAAAAATTAATATCATATGAATTCAGCAGAATATATAATTTCAAACTGCTATGAAATTCATTGTGGCAATTTTGTTTCCGGTTTAATGATTACATTTTTCCTCTCCACTATCCCAACGCAGTATTACTTACACGCGTTTCAAAAATATTATTATTTAACTGAATTTAATGAGCTTCATTTCCAACAATTCATATTCAAACAACGATGCGAGGCTGAAAATTGCATATTACTTCTCCATTATTGTTCGCCTTTGACAAGCTTTATCACGTGAGGAAGCAAAAATTCAATAATATGCTTCCCGATAAATGCGACGTTGACAAAGGTGACATTATGAAGATATTGTCAAGAGCACTGACTAATTTTCAACGACACTGCATTTTTTAATTCAATCCCAGCGCAACGCGCTTCCTGTACAATGTTGACGCTCACCTTTTGCCGTTTAATTAATTTTCCGAGTTCGAAAATCGCGCTTGTATCGTGGAGCAATAAGCTCAGCACCAGAAGCCTAGATACTGTTAAGTTATAAGGCTATATAAAGGAACATAGCAATCCATTCTCCAGGACGTCGAGGGCAATTGCGCCGATGGTTATCGGTGCCGGTAATCACTGCTATTAAGACTCTCTCACCCTGCCACGAATTATTAACTTTCTAGCGTACAGCACACCTCCGCATCTCTTGCTCACCCCGAACCCTCCGACTTATCACGCATTACGGAGAACGATCGATAACGAATTTGCATAATAGCGTCTACCGTATTTTATAGCACTTTTACTTTGTAGTATCATTCCAGTTTGATAAAATGATATTTAACCGCCACACCAGGACCTCGATACCAAACATTGTCCTAGGAATTCTTCAGCAGGATTTTTTCCGCGCAGATGGATCCATTAATCAGGAAATGTGCGCCTCAAGAACTCAATATTTAATCAACGGTATCTTTCAAAACCGCTAATCTTACCAATTTTTTTGGCTCGACTAAATCCTCAGATTTACCCAATTTATCGATTGCTATCAATGCAACAAATTATTTTTTTCCACGCCCCCTTGAAAAATGTGATTTGACAACTAAAGTAAAACCCCAAATTCCATATCTTACAGAAAAACGAAGCTGCATTGATATCGTATCGATTGGCAATCGATTCTGTGAATTCGGTGATCGAAAACTATCGAATGCAGTGAAAAGTTTTGATGTTCAAAAAAATTAAAATAAGAAATGTTGGAATATTACGACCTGGAGTCAGATGAATTACCAAATCAGAAACGAAAAAAAAGTAAAAATAAAATTCATATCAATGACATTGATACATATATGTTTTCACAGTGCATATCCACGAAAAAAAAATAAAAAAAAAAAATAGAGTTTGCCACTCGTACTAATAACGAGACCACCCATTGATTAAGCAAAGGAGAAGCAAAATAACTGAAAAAAATACACATAGTATGACGCGTGGTTATTGATAACGCACGTTGTACAGCCCGAGGTGCGGTACGTTCCGACATGCCGATGGTATTTGTCCGGTTAATGCGACGTGGGCGAATACTACTTTTGAGCCGGCTCGTTAGCTGAGTTTTTACTATGCGTCGTGCTCCGCAGTGGCAGCTACGTTCGGTTGAATGGGCTTTGTACCTGGTGGCCGTTCGATAGCCCCGCAAGTTCGCACAAAATTGTACGCACGTTCGTCGAAGGGTGGCGTGGAAAAAAATCGTGACTGTCGGAGAAACGGTCCGGAAAATTGTAATTGTAAACGTACGTTACGCAAATATACTGAAACCGCCATCCACATGGTCACGAAAGCCGGTAACCATCGAAATCCGAGATTGGAAAAAATTCCCTTACGAATTCTGCGGCCCTTTCGAACGCACAGTTATTCGTTTACCGGTGCTTCGATTTTTCCCATGTCAATTCAACGAACATTTCAAACCGGTTATGCTTTCGCCGATTTTTGGTACGTCCGTAAAAAAGACTTTTCGGAAAAATGGCTTCTAGATGACATTCGGTTTTAAGGGTCCCACGACGTGAGTGCCCATGTGGCATTTTCTACATGTGTGCGCATATGTATTGCACATCGTAAACCGGACATGCACCGGATATCCGAATGCACAATTCGTAAGCACAGGCAAAATTACATTGATCTAATAATTGTTGCGAAACACGTAATCAATTTTTTAAAAAATACATGTAACTGTAATAAATTTATTACCAATTTTATTAATCAATTAATTTCCTGAGAAACAAAATGCATCCTACTGCTTGCTACTCTGTTATATTTTGTGTATTCTCGAGATTTTTTTTCAAATTCTTCTCTTGTGAACAACACGACTTTCAAAAAAAAAAAAAAAAAATGTCTTATCCTTAGGTAAACACTTTTCGATTTTTCTGATTCGATAAAATTCGTGGGAGTTTGATTTGTTATTTTCATCCACAGAATGTGGATATACTTTTGTTAAACTTATGGACGGAAAACGGATAATCGATGGATGTTAGTATGTGGAACAGGGTAATTATTGAACCCACCGGAAGTAATCAGGATCCCAGATATATATCCAATAATAACGATGACAGATTAATTTTTTCTTAAGCCATGTCGAAGTTAAGTTTCGATATGAGATTCTGGAACGTGGAGGTGGAGAAATAGGAAAGAGGATGAAAGACGGATAAGCCATAACAAACTCGTCTACCCGCAGCGCTGAGAACGTCGACCAGCAATTCGCGTGACAAGGTGTACGTGCCGAGAGCAGATTCGTCGGTGGTAGATATTACTTTCTGAGAAAGGGGGACGAGTAATCCTCGAGCAACCGCCGCTTCGGTGGTCGACGAATCTCGGCCAAACCGCGATTTCGGCTTAGCCTTATGTGTCGCAATTTCGTTGTACCGGGCGAAGACGCCTCGAACTGGTGCGGTACAGTTTGATCGTACTTAGACGTCCACCACTTTTCATTCCTTCCTTATTCGCTCTTAACAACATCGGGGAGATAAATGCGCCTACGGTTTGGATGTTTATGGGGATTAAGTTTATGATGTGCCTTGATAAATGAGTTCAATAAACAACCGACGATCAGCTTGGTTATTTATCCCAAACCTTACTGTGGACTGGTTTGTCCTGAATCCTCGGTAGGTCCTCCTCCGATTAGCGATTATTCAATCAACAACCGACGATCAGCTTGGTTATTTATCCCAAACCTTACTGTGGACTGGTTTGTCCTGAATCCTCGGTAGGTCCTCCGTCGCATCGATTAGCGATTATTCTAAGGGCCTTTTCAGATTCAGGCCTTGATCATTCTAAGGCCGCTAAGAGGCCTGGAAATTGATTATTTTAAGGCCCGTAAAAGAGTTGGTCCCGATTATTCCAAAGTCCCTATGAGACCTTGATCATTCTAGGTCTTGATTATTCTAAGGCCCCTAAGAGACCAAGGCCTTCATTACTGTAAAGTCCCTACGAGACCCAGTCCTTGATTATTTCAAAGCCCCTGAGAGACCGAGGTCTTGATTATTTCACGGCTCCTAAGGGACCAAAGCCTCAATTATTGGGAAGCCCTTGAGAGACCTAAATTTTGTCTATTTTAAAGTCCCTACGAAACATAGACCTCGATTATTCGGCAGATCTAAAGAACGTCTAGCAACTAGTGAAACCTAAGAAAATTACGGCAATCACCCGACAGAATTTCCAAAAAGTCGCTGAAACGACAGCGCGCCTCTTTGCAGAGTTGTGAGTCGTGTGTCACTAAAAACGCTGACCTAAAAAAAAAAGCTGGTTTACTCACAGATTTATTTCAATTCCGCTGGTTTGTATTGCAGTGGCATACATCGTTATAGGTATCACGGAATACAGCACGGCATTGTAGTTACTGCTGCTGTTGCAAACTAGATCCTTGTGAACATTCCATCTGGTACGAGGTTTGCTGTCTAGGATTTCGTAGCTGGCGATGGCGCTAACGGTCGCCCGAGCACACACGCTCGACGATTAATCCCGGTGGATGAACTGGAGCTCGGTCACAAGCCGGAATTCGAGGGTAGGAGGACGAGAGAGAAAGATAGAGTGCAGGGACGTTTTGCCAGTGGCCCAAACAGCCGCTCCGGTAGAAATGGAGTGCGTTTGTCGTCGCTGTGTCCCGCTCACGAGCGTCTCCGGTTCTCGCCCCCTTCGCATACCGAGACAGTGTGTTAGGAGGGTTGGAAGGGTTGAATGCAGGGAGACGACCCGGAGGTGGGCAAAGCTGACACGAATTCCTTGAGGTCAGAGGGTAGTTTTAGCATCGCATCAAGGGCCAAGCATGAATAGCACCGAGCCATGAGACATACAGGATTTCCTGCCATCTATGAATACTCGCACGGCCAACACGTATGCACACCTTCCTTCTCTCGTTTCTGACGAAACGAGATGAATGTTTGAAATGTGTCAAGGCACGAGCCACACGCGAATAGTCGCCTGATCATATGATAACGATAAGGGCGTATCTCGCAAAACGTTTAAGGGAACCCAGTCAAAAAATGTGGAGCTACTTTCGAAAAATCTTACATTAACACATCATTAAATGCACATCAAGCAGTGCAATTCTGCATTTTTTTTTAAAAGACACGATAGAAAGTTAAGATTTTCAGTTAAGTAGCTTTCACATTGAAGCGGTGAAGAAATTTTAGTGCTCGATGCCTCATTTTATCCGTCGTAAAATTTTTATTCGAGCCTTTTGTGATTAAGTTATTTGAAATGTGTAAATAAATGATTTTTCATTTTAAAAACCAGTGAATAATTGGGTACAGTAAACATAATTTTCACTGCATAGAGAATCGATATTTCGGTGATATCGATGTATTTTATCGATTATGCTTTAGATATTTAAAAAAAAAGATCAATACTCGTGTAATTAATTTTCTGCTCGAATGATGTTCGTGTTCCGGAGGCAAGTAACACGAAAGTCAAAGGCTCGTGAGATTTCACTTACTGCTTTCCGGTAAGTAGGACGAATGATGAAAGCTCTTATGAAAACTGTGTCACACTGCAATTTTCATCGGGTTTTCCTTTGCGTAGAAAAGATCAATATTATTTTAACTAGGATGAACAGAGTCAAAGGTAGAGAAAAAAAAAAAGTTCATCGACATTTGGTGAGAGAGGGTAGAAGATTTTGCTCGTCCGAGGAAAAAAAAAAACGTGAATAAACGATACACCGAAATTTAGGGATAATAAATGTAAATGTGAATGTAAAATGTAAATGTGGGTTGTAATTTGTAACAGGGAATCGCGGGTAATTACAAAAAATATCAAAGTGGGTCAGAAAATGAAAAAAAAAAAAAAACCAAAAAAAAAAAAAACAAATCGCGCTAATTGACGGAGAAAGTTTTATATACCGTAGCATCCAATAATCCGCTAGTTTTGTCCCCGTTAGTACATTAGCCTGGAATTTCCTCTCCCACTCGGCTGCACTTTCTTTCCGTCGTTCCTCTTCTCGTTTCAGCTAACCAGCGAGCGTTTCTTGTTTCCCAAGTAAAAAGAGAAGAGCGTCCGGGGAGTGGTTAATTTTCTTGCCGGCAATCAGCGGAGTGAAACAAGGAGCAACCGAGTCCCGCGAAACTGAAGCGACTCTCGTTACTTAGTCTATCGTTAATTGCACTGAAACCATACCAGAAACATTTGCAGTAAAATTACCGTTCCAGATGCACGAAAGTTAATGTCGCAGTCACAAACTCGCCATTACGCTCCCATAAGCCTTATGAACGAGCTTTAATCCCCCATTAATAGCTCCTTTGAATAAAATATCTTCATTAAGTGAAAAGGTACACAATTTTCTGTCGCCCCACAAATGCACAGATTTTCGTCATATAGCTGAAATGTGATTCTTCGCTTTGTTGAGAAACGATTAAGCAAAAAAAAATCCTCCACAAAGAAAAAAAAGCACAATTTTTTTTGCCTCTTAAAAAGCAATTCCTTGTAGGTGAGAAAAGCGGTATTTTTCCAACTGGCTGCAATTCTAACTCAAAGACGACTTATTTTAATTAACTTAAAATTTGTACAGCATGTTCAAAACATATTTTGTGTCATACAATATTCTAGAATTTTTATTATTGCATGAAAAGTGGCAATTCAGTTTCGATTTAATTATTTGTGTACTAAAAAATTATTTAATCAATGGAAACATTCGATGGAATAATGTTAATTTTGGTAAATCACCGCAAACAAAAGTTCCTCATCATGCGAATAAGAGGCGCAGGATTATTTATGTTATTTCACAAATGTAGTTGTTTTCGGTAGGTCGCTCAAATGTGATTCTTCGCTTTGTTGAGGAACGATTTAACCAAGAATTTCCGTCGTGAATAAACGAACCGCACGGTGAGCGCGCTACCACCGCACGTCACCGTCGCGTTAATGACTCCCGTGGGCAGATTTACAGCCATTTCGTTGCCAAGCTGGGCGAACGCTGAAACGCTCGGTTAAGGGAGGGTTCGGAGGGTGTCACGTCCGAGAAGTGGAGAAACGGTGGTTTCGATGGCCTCGTCACGCTAACCCACTCCCTTACCCTATTCCTCTGTCTCTGGATACCGACAACTCACTTACTGGTGCGTCTGACATGGAAATTGAGATAAGGGAGAACGAGGGAATTACGATTATCGGACAGTACCATAATTCACCATTAAACCAGCGATTATACCTAACGTTTTTCATTTCCATCCATGATAATCAACTAATTTAATAATCCGTGCCAATTAAACCAAGATAAATTAAGAAATCTAATGATTCTTAGGGTGTACACTAATTTGCTTATGAGAGGCCGAAATGGCCAACATTGTTCGGCCAAGTGTTTTGTGAAAGGTGAGTAACGAGATCCCTTTTTTTTTTTTTTTCATTCAGACACGAAATTCGTCATTTGGTCATGAATAGTCAAATGATAATTAGGCTTGGGTTAGGGTTAGAAAGGAACGAAAGATAAAACATTTTCCAAGGCCATCGTGAGTCAGGTTACCTCAAGACGACACAGAACAAAATGTCCGACACGATCGCGGATAGTGTGCGTGAGGTCGTGCTATGTCAGAGGCTATTTCAGGTCGCGGGCACGCACATGAAGTAATGAATATGTAATGGACAGATTTTAGGTGGCCTATTGATTATTCTGTTTCATTCTCGAAGCCGCCTTGCCTCGTGGTACCAATCGGTAATACCGTGCTCGGGAAAATTTGCAATCCTTGGAAATCTCGTGCACGGCGGTGCCTTGCGGTTCGATGAGCGGCTCTACAGTTTCGCGTTTAATAGAAGATAACTTCTCGTAAGAGAGCTTTGATTAAAAAAGTTTTTTTCCAACTTGTGGCCGTCATGCCAGGAGGTAACTAACAGTGGGATATAACCGGCTACGACGTACCGACCTTATAACTTTTCTCCCATGATTTGTCTCGATAAATTCTCAATTATTTATATTCCTTTCGAATACCGAGAGAACAGCAAGTCAACAAGCGACTCCGGGCGCTTCGGGATTTTTAATATTCCTAAAAACTAATTATATCGATCGACGGATCGAAGTGAGCTTTTTCCGGAGCTTCGACTCGGCACCGCCGACAGCTTCATTCCATTTGCGAGAGTTCCATTTGGCTTTGTACTTCGGAAATGTGTGCAGGTATTCACTACGCGACGATGGATATTACATAGAGCGAGAAGGTATCGATATTTCATACAGTTGAATCTCGCTTTTGTCGCATCTTGATTCATATCTGTTCCAGACAGTGTCGTGAAAATTTACGAAGGTGATACACGCGCGAGAATGTATATGTGACATCAGGGATTTCGGGATAAACATTTTTGTATATGAGTTACATTAAATATATTGAAATTAATTTTTTTTCCATCGGAAAGGCCAGTGACAGGGCTCTATTTTACCGACGTAGTAATCATTCAACCCTGATTTTTATCTCATTGCAACAGTTTCTCCTAAAAAAAAGCGACATTGTCATTTTTACGGTGTAACAGTTAACAGCAAATTTGCAATTTTTTATTTATTTTTTCGCAAACGGTTCTGGTTATTGTTTAAAAATTTTACTTGTTTATTTGCAGAGGGGCAATGTGCATTTCCTGCAATTTTCATAACGGTTGTAGCATGTTGATTCGACCTCAGAACAACCATGATGAAAAGCACCGTTTGCATTATTCGCTGGACAGGTTTTATGTTCAACATTTCAAGTAGATTCGTCCATAGGGCAGCAGCCGGAGGCCAGATCGAGTATATTGATATGTGAAATATCGTCCTCTTGACGATAGGTACACTCTACGGAAATTGAACTTCGCAAGCTATGGCTCTCCTGCTCTTGTGTAGTTGAAGTGCACGGCGTTGTTATTATTACTGCTCCAATTCTATAACGACGACGATATTTCCAGCGATATCACGACCTCCAAACAATTATACCACGGAAATAAAAATGTGTATTGCCCGCAACGATTGGCCCTTCAACCGGCACGCGGCATATTCCACATTCATAGATATATATACATATTGTCTGCCACGCTAATATGTCAGCCACAGAAATGCATTTTCACCTCTATCCATAGAAATGTATTTTCATAAAAATACACTTTTTTGGTTACGTCTATGGTTTTTTACGCTTTTAATCAATGAATCCATTCAACACCACAGGCAATTAAAAAATCATTAATTCGATCTTTCAGACCATTTCAACGACACCGAAATGATTATCCCGGCAACGAAACACCGCGAAACCCAATCTTCCGTTATAAACGGGCAAATAAAGTTAATTCCTTCTTAACCTACCATTTAACCTCGTCAATATGAGATTTGTCGTTTCCTGTAACGGCAATTCCCTCTTTCCGAAGCGGGGAACATGAAACGAAATACGAAGGATTAAAGTGAGCTTTGTACGACTGGGAGAAGTGCGATCAAGTGTCGTGCCCATTGATCTCATCTTGCATTGAAGAAACTGGAGATGCGGTGCTGGGGTAAAAGACCCTAGAGCCAAGGACTTAAACGCCGGTAAAAGCTCGGGTCGCGAACTCTCGCGGTTTTGCGGAATTTCGCAAAAGTGTCCAGCGATCAATGAGGCAATTAATCTGTAGAAAGCTTTCGAACGAGCGTCATCAGTTACGTGGGATTACGTTAATCTCTGGTCGACCCTTCGCCGGAGTGGTTGTTAGGTGAGCGTACACTCGGGCCTTCCTTCTTCCTGTGCTTTTGTTCTGCCGTTTCCTTCCGTCTTTCTCCATCGTCAACCCTCGTCCTTTGGTTTTTGTGCGGTTTCGCCAAACCCGCATTCACATCGTGTTCACGGGGATGCTGTTGGAGGCGATTAGTTTGCCGGTGAAATTTTTCCCTCGCCCGATTATGTGTCGCAACATGGTCGGCGTTAATGGTCTTTTCATCCCGCACACGGAGCCAATGATAAAATTCCCGTTGGTGTGTTACTCGAGGGTGGAATTTCAGTGAAAGGCACGCTAATCCACAATAAAATTTATCGAGGCCAAGCGAGAGCTGCGTTAAATCTAAATGCGTGCCTTATAAATTTGTATTAAGGCACCGGTGTCGCCATTAATATCAATTACCATCAATCAGTGTTCGGGAAATTGACGGAGATTGGGGTTCAAAGGAATATACCGGTTTTTGTCCCGGGGGCAAGGTTCATAGTTTATTTCACCCTGTCGAGCCCCTTCTCCGCCCTCGCAACATCCAAAATGCAGGCATTTCCGGCGAGAATGTGGAGGAACATCTCGCTGCTCGAAAAGCACCACGAATGCCGACTGCACTCAGCGACGACGATCGATCCAACATAATCGTCGAGCACGATACGCCCTTTTCCGGGTAACCGTACAAAAGCTACACTCTCCGGTCATATTTGTGTAAGAAATTGGGTTTTATAGCATCGGGACCCTGTGCTTTCTCGTATCACTAGTACCAACTCTTGAGACACTACACTTTTTGGCCCCTCTGGACTTGGGGACCCGCAGGAAATTTTAGAAATTCCGTCTTCGATGAGGGGGAGGTTTATGGGGGTCTTACAAAAATCCGGAGTTAGGGAACCCTTGGGAGACTTGAAAAAATGTAAGCTTTGAAAGGTACACCGTATGCAAAATGTAAAAAGGGAATTCGGAATATTTGGAGTATTTTTTAAATATCCTCACATGAAAATGTAGTTGAAAAAAAATGAAAAAGTGTTTCAGCGTAATGATTTTTTTGTGACGCAGTGTTTTAGACACATGATATTTTTAGCCTGTGGTATTTTGTCGTCATGGTATGTCTTTTTTTTTTTGCATGGCATTGTTCAATTTTGTGTTGTCGCAGAATTTTGATATATTTTATTCTAACGTGTCACCTGCTATAGCTAAACGTTAAATGAAATCGACCTATAAATTTGATCGATATAAATTTAATTAAGGTATCTGAATATAACTTGTATCGAGTGCATGATTTCATTGGCTCGAGTTCACCGGAAGTTCCGGGAAATGCAGCCTCACGTGAAGTTCCGAACTAACTACATTCAGGTAGTTGATTTGAGCAATTAACTCTTGGGCTTCACATTATTAACATCAGCACCGGATACTTAGCAGTATTCCAAAAACCGGATAGTCAATAACGTGAAAATTCGATAGGGCTTGTACGAAATATACATAATTAACCTATAAAATGAATTCATGATTTCAAAAAATAAAATTTCAATGCCAAACTGATAAAATAATTTATATTAATGGCCTGAAAAATATTTTTGCAATAAGCCAAAAAAATATAATAATTGAATGAAAAAAGTGGTCACAACTTTTCGTAGGGTCGATTTTTCGCGCTGCATTTTTCTATGCACCATAAAATCATTAGAAATCCATGCCTATAAATTTTCGTTTCATTTTTTTTTTTTCATAGGCGATTTATAATAACACGTTTTTAAGGCGCAGGTGTGGAGTGGCGGGTGGCAATGCTCACCGAGCAACATAGCTCGAAACTTCACAGGAGGCCAGTATGCGCTGCGTCCCTCTGATTACATAAACCCGGTCTCGCGATGTTTCATATCAGTATGTAAATAGTGCGCGAGAGCTGTCAACCGAAACGTAGACTCCGATACGGCTGGTGGTGCACGCCGGGTTGGTTCCTGGTGCGGCAGGAGGTCTGGCCCGTTACCCATTCCGCCGGTTCGGTGGCGGCAGAGGAACGACCGCCCGGCAGCCTGCAAATCGTACAGCCTGTTTGCTCGTAATCACGGTTATTTAGTGTCACAGACTTTTCCGAAACCCGTTCGCTTTTCCTCCCTCACCCCATTCGTCCCGGTCTCGTAGAGACTTTTCATTCTGTTTTTTTTTTTATTTTCCCTCCTTTTTTCTCTCTTTTTCAATCTCTATTTTCCAGATTTTTCATTTTTTCACCCTCCGTCGGACGTTTTTCATATTTATTTACGTTTTTCCTTTTATTTTATTTTATTTTTTATTCCACCCGTTGCTGTTTTTTCGTGCTTGATACGCTCCGGTGAAAAGTGGAAAAAGTAGTGGGTGAAAAAATAACAAGGGGTCGGTGAGGCGAGAGAGGGCTGCGGGTTGGGTTGTCGCGTAAAGAGAGCGCAAGGGAGGATTTGTTGAGAGATTTTGCGATGCTGAGTAGCGGGGTCAGTAGCTTCTGTCATTTTGTTCTTTTTTTTTTCTTTTTTTTTTCGACTGAAAGAGCACTTCGCTCTGAGTGTCATTCAGAGAGTCGGAGAAAATAAAGGAAAATTCGTTTCCTTTCATATTCTTTGTAGCTTTTAGTGTCACGGATTTTTCTCGTAAATAGGAAGTTCCGGAGAACGATGATACAAGCGTTATTGGCTATTGATTCTTTCATGGAAGATTGTGGTAAGTGGAGTCACCGCGGCAACATGCAAATTCCATTCGGAAATTCACAATTTAGGCTTCACGGCCCAGACCCTCCCTCTCCCTGTGCCCTTACCCACCTTCCGACGTTGCGTGGTCCCGAAGGGCTGTAAGAGGCTTACTGCACCAGAACACGCTACAGTAGTCGAATATCCTGTTAAATATTTAAGGGTACTTACGCGGCTAACCAACGACTAGCTGCGAATGTGACCTTTCCGCGTCGAAGATTATTATTAGACATATTCTCCTCGACATCTGCATAGGAGCGCGAATTCGGTGCATAATTATGTCGAAATATCTGATAATCCAATTCGCAAACATACACGCAAAAATGGGTTCAATTGCAACAAGCACTTGACTTGATTATGTATGCGCTAAGCAATCGATTGGTTAGATCAACCAAGTTACTGTTTAACTAACCAAGTTGTAGGTTAGTCATGAACTCTTTGATGAAGTCAGAAAAAAATATAAATTGTTTGGTTAGTCGCCAACTCTTTGACGAACTCAGAAAAAAAAAAATTGTTTGACTAACCAAGTTGTTGGTTAGTCGCCAACTCTTTGACGAACTCAGAAAAAAATCTGAATTGTTTGACTAACCAAGTTGTTGGTTAGTCGCCAACTCTTTGACGAACTCAGAAAAGAAATATAAATTGTTTGACTAACCAAGTTGTTGGTTAGTCGCCAACTCTTTGACGAAGTCACAAAAAAATATAAATAAATATCCTCGGCCTCAAATTATGAGTTTACAAATCACTCGCAACTACAAAAAATCGCGCACACAAAAAAGCCCGTGTCCACTTATAACCCCGGATAATTTCCATGGTTTTTTTACTTTTGTTTAAAACAGCAAGAAAATTATCGGCATATTTACCATCCAACACGAATGAATGAGAGCGAAGTTGATTTCATGAATATTTTCGCAAACTCCGATTCAACGTGTTCTCCCTTCACGATATTCGAGACAAGCACCGCGCGAAATGCGCGTTCAAATTTGTGAATGTATCCGCAACACCAGAATAACCACAATATTGAATTTCCGTTTGCATTTAACTGGATTACACAAATTGACTTGATTGCTATTGCAACTGTGCGGGACGTCACTTTTGTTTGTGGTGCTTCTGTATAATTGACAGATTCTCGTGAGTAATCGCGTTTGTGCGTTTTTTTCAGTCGAAAGATGAATTATTATTCGCAGACGAAAATGATGGACCCGCCGAGCTTAAAGCGCGTTATCGCGAAAACTTGCGCACACCCTCGCGCCTTTCAAGTGACGATGACGAGGAAAAGAAAGAGACGAGGATTATCGATTCTACTCCAGAGACGAGAGAGAAATGGAAGACAAGAGAGGCGCACAAGGATTGAACTCGAGCTCGCTCTCGTTAACCTCATCACGGGCAACGAGATTTTGACGAGTGTCGGCCTTAATGTCTGCCTCGCTCTACACGCCGTACCTTAAATGAGCACGAGGTGAATTTCCATCGGCCGCTCGGTTGTTTGTCTTATGTCCAATGTCATTCTTCATCTTTTGACATTTGCATCGACATTGCTCACGCAATAACATATTGATAACAGGTTATTGCGTATATACAATTTTTTTTATCAGTGATACTGAAACTGGCTTTAAAATGAACTATCTAAATCACGCACACTTGCATTTCTCGATAGAATCCCGTCAGTTCATCCGATCGGAATTCAATTTTCGATCCTTTCGCACGATTGGTTCCCACGTGACACACAAACGTTTTATAACGCCGTAAAAGAGGCCCTTAAGGCATATTTTGACGACTGTGAAGTACTTCAGACGTTCCCGTCTTATCTGAAAATTTTCCGGTGCCCATCGCGATGCTGGATTCAATTCCCAGTGGCAAATAGGGATTCCGTAAATCCAGATCTTGCAGGAAGAAAAAATCAACAAATGAGGGAGTTTCTATAATTGCAGGAGATGGAGAAAAAAGTGTATGGTCCGTAATTAATAAATGAATAAATTGAGGGCCATAAGATCAACTGAACAGGACAGAAAATTCAGATTTTTCCTTTGCAGCAATAATTAATTGTCCCTACTTATTTGCGATTTACATTTATCGATTATACGCGTCCTCCTGAAGAGAGTAAATTTTCTAAAGGATCAATAGATACCCGCCCAAGGATGAACCCATTGAATTCTTATTTCAATATGGTTTATCAATAAATACTTGGCACGTCGATTCTCTTCCTCTTCCTTTCCACTTCGGTTTAGTTGTATTCAGGGCTATTCTCCAATGGGATTAAGCACCAGTTCCACTTCCCCCTCGCATAGTTGATGCTTTCCGAGTGCGTTATCCATCTCAACGTGGACGATACAGCGAGTTTTTATTTTTCCGGAGAAACTTTAGCGATCTCTCGCCGGAAGCGAGCGAGGCTCGTGCTTTTCTCCCTCTTTTCGAGTGTTCACCGAGTTGCACGGTTTTTTCCCTTGGTCTCGGAGAGCAAGTGATGCCGAGGAGGGGACTGCCGGTGTTTTTACGTTGGAGAGTTTTTCGCGATTGTCGCACCGGCGGGATATTTATGTATTGGCCTCGACGATAGTCCAGTTCAAGCTCCGACATAATCTCCAAAGGGCTCTTGCCAACTTTTCCTCATTCCCCGTAGTTGCGTCAGCAAGAGGTCAGTTTTTCCAATTCGGACCCAAGTGACTTCCGTCCTATACACTTTCCGTCGACCGCTGACGCACCCGCACACGGAGAATTCCCGTTGTTCTCGAGTTTTAACCCTGCAGAGGGCTCACCACCACAAGGTGCGCTTAACAGTTCCAGTTTGCTTCCAAATAATCCTCCTTGACCTCTGCCATTATGCCCTCCGCCATGTCGTAGGGTGCGACCGCAAGCTTGCCGCTGTACTTCATCAACAAAGGAACCCGAGGCCCTTACTCCGGATTGTATCGACCAAGAATGCTTGCGTTCGCACAAAAAAGCCCTGAAGACATTCGTGCCAGTGAGACCAAAGCGAGAAGCTACGGTGAATGGGCTTGGGAAGATCGCAAAGGGACTAGGAATTCTCGGATTCGCTAGGAAGAAGATAGAACAATCGGGGACTTGAGCAACAACGGAAAAAAAGCTCCCGAAAAAAAAAGAAAAAAAAAACCCCGGTGAAGAGTGTAGCGAGTCTTTTGTCGGGCTCCCGAGTGTGTAGGGCAAACAAGAACTCGTGTTTTTTTGACTCACGGTCTTTCATACCTGCAAAGAAGCATTTGGTATATACCGAGAGCTTTCCTCTGACCCAGAGAGATAATCCTAATGGCAAAGGCGGTGGAAGTTCGCCGGAGAGCTCGACTGTGTCGGCCCTTTGAACTTACCTTCCACCGGCCTACCCGTTTACCCTCGGATTGCCTCGGGCCCGGTGAACTATGCACATGCACGTCCTCCACACATACGAGGCAAAAATCGACGTTTACCCCACCGGCGAACGTGGAGCTTGGACTTGTCGACCTCTGTCTTCAGCCCTTCCGCTATGCCAACACTCCCCCCTCGACTCCTGCGGTTGCCCCTGTCATCTACTCGGTCGCGCGCGAAAACTCCTCGCTCCCATTTCCGTGATCCACCTTTTTATTTATTTACCACGAGCAATCGAAGCACCTGACGTGTCCGGTTCACCTGCATGCCCTTTTATTCCTGTCTTCAACGTGCCGCGCATGCTACGTGTGTACGACGCTCGCATGACGATGCGAAGATTGTCCAAGCTCGATCTATCGGCGGAGGAAAAATGAGGGATGCGAATTTAAGGGACAAGGGAAGTACCGAGGGGGATAAGGGATAGCTATACACGAGAGTGGGAAGCTCGCTGAGTGGAGCACGACATTATCGTCGTTCCCTTCGACACTCAACCTCCACGAGACGTGTCCCAGTTGAACGGTCTCCATCCCTCGGCAAGGGCAATCGCTTACCCCTTCCACGACTTTTCTCCTTCCGCTTGACGCTTCGTTTAACACAATGGTCTTTATCCTTTTTTGTTGCAGAAAAACATCGCGCTGCCATTGCCACGTGAAGAATGATCTGAAGAAGAACTCGAGGCTGTTGATTGGTCATCCGGAAAGAATCGGGGATTCATCATGAGGTTACAACTCATTTTCGTTATTCTGGTCTTTGACATACAGCGCTATTTTGCAGGTAAGAAATTATATGATACGTCGGATTCCAAAGAGCGCTTTCTCTCGATAACCGGAGGAGAGTTGGAAATTAATTTATGGAGGGATGATACGGCACTCATGGCCTTCCTCCAAGAATCTTTTTCCTCTTGCCTACGGTTTTTTCTTTTTTTACCCTAAAGTCGACCCGCCGCCGCGGTTGACGGAGGCGTTATGGGGCTTTTCCAAGCCGGCCCGCTGTGCCAAATAAATTATTCGCCACAGAGCTTTCGAGGGGGAAGCTCTGGAACGGGTCCAGAAGACCGCACTATCACAGTAGTTGCCTTCCCCTTTACTCCTGGTATTTTACCTTACTCCGTCGCTAACATGTACCCCGTCAACGACGCTGACACGACGATTTATCTTTGAGGAGTCTGTCATCCAGACTTTTTCAAATTATTTTAAAACACTTTTATCACTGTTTCTTTAATACAGGAGAATATGATAATTCATTTGGAATATGGAGTGCTGGATAATCTTGTGTCATTTAATATTAATTTATGAATATTAATATTTATAATAATTGATATCCAACGACAAGATAGAATATTTATTGTCATTTCAGGAAAATATTTCTCAGCAGTTCCACAGATTATCGCAAAAATTCACAGAGATTCAAAAAGCTTCGCTGAGCTTTACAACCTCTTACAAAAATCGGCAAAGTCTCACAGAGATTCGCAGGTGCTGGGAAAAATTGAGATTTCGCATAAATTCGGACTTTGATAGATATTCTCACAGAGACTGACAGATATTGTAACGAAGGGTCTAACAGATTTGATTAAGAGATTGTGCCGGAAATAATGAAATACCTTCTTTGGCTTTGCTCTGATAAAAAGGAAGTTAATTAACCATATCTGCCGGTTGCAGGATATTGTATTTTAATGGAGTCTATGGCCTCGGCTCTTTGAATTATCTACACTATTATTGCAGCGGTTCCTTTATTTAATTTCATTTTTGTTGGATATGATAAACGGTAGGAGCATCAGAAGTACTTGAGGGCAAGTAATTAGCGAAGCATTGCTATCGGCTTGTGGAATCAAGCGGACTATTAATGGCCCACTTAAATGTGAGTCGATTAGATTGTTAATTAGCAATGGGAGCTTAATTCTTCGGTGAAAACTTGCATAATGGTCCCTCATTAATTTTGGCGTTTAATGAAAGTTCCCTTCGTGATAAATCCGAAGTTGTGCAACATACTTCACGAAAAATCGAAATTAATGAGGATGCAATTTTCAGAGTTGCACATTGCACGTTGTTTTATGAACTATTTTTGTATAAGAGAAATTTGTGGAGCATGTCTTCATCGTTGCTCCATATAAACCAGCGAATAGTTGTTAATTCTCGCGATAAAAAAAAAAAGAAAAATAAAAACCACCCTTGCACTTGGAAATTTATGGGAGTTGTAAAAGTAGTGAACCACTGTTTCCATCATGAACTAACTGAACTGCAGCAGGGACAGTTAAAGTTTGGCCAAAAAAAAGGGCTGTAAAAATTAGAAGAGTGTTTATCGTGGGAGATAAAAATGACCTCACACAACGCCTTTGTTTACTAGACTCTCAATTTCGAGCGTCCATTCACGTGCCGGAAGTTATGATTTTCACGACCCGGCAAACTACACACAAAGTTTGCGCCAATCTCACGTCAACCACGAAAACACTTAATTCTACTTGGCCAACTAACGCTTTCACTTTACTAGACGGCGACTGCTAATTTCCGCTTATCGTGTACCACCCCAAAATTTGCTGGTTAAGAGCGTGCGAGAGCTAAAGACAGAAAGAACTTTGCTCTGGTTAAGCACGCTTGCAAGCTCATCGAGTCGCTCTGTTAACGTCCACGTCCGGACGTTAACTGGCCTTTCGTGCACGCCCCTCGTTCACTTTTTCATATGTACACCTATATAGTCTTTTTCTACACTCCTGTATCTCCGGTTTTCACGATACCAGAGGTGTTTTGCCGAATAACCCGCAAACTTCTCTCCGCATCCTCCAAAAACGCTCCGAATTATTTACGATATGAAGAGAAATTCCACTGAACGCCCTCACTTTTCAGCTTCCACCTCACCTTCGTGTAGTTCTTCCCTTTGATTTATCGGTACGACTTCCTGTTATAAAATTTGCCTTCTTCAAACTTTCCGCATAAATTCATTTGACACAGGACTAAACATTGTATTTCACTTTCTCGATGAACGAGATTATTTTTCTTCCATTACACACTTTTTCTAAAAAGTCAATAATTTTTATTTATATGTTTTATGCATTACTTTTCATTTTATTGGTGTGATTGTAATTTTCAAAATTAAATCTAACTATGAGATGCGTTTATAATGAAATTCTGTTACTGTCAGGAGAAGCAACATGCATTTTTGCATTCTTTTGCTTTTTAGCCTCTAGTCCTGTAATTATTTCTTTCCTGTGATTATTTCGAATGCCTTTCCGGGTTCCAAAACCGCGACGTCTAATTACTTACGTAACTTTCTGTTACGAATTTAAATCTTTCTATCAGAACTCTTATAATTCAAGCCCTCGATTATGAACAAGAAAATTCACCGAGTTCATTTCCAGACCGATATTATTGCAAGGTAACGAGGCAAATTAGGTGAAATCCGATTTAATCAAGAATCCGATAAATCAATAAATATTCCAGGCGATTCCCAGGATATTCATTCTCCTTATGGCTTCCTCGATTAATTATCCCTGACGAAAGTAAAAAGTGATATTGAAATCAAGGAAACGGTGGAAAAGCGGTGAGGTTGAAAGACAATTGGGATTACTTCGCGCCGAAACAACGATATTTATTGTTTTAATAAATTCATGCATGAAGCTCTCTGGCATCGTTGGAATTTGTACATTGTTCGAAATTATGAAATGCCTCATTGTTCCTGATGAATGCCCAGAGAAACAGCCATACCGGAGAGGCTCGCCTAGAATGCACATCTTGAATCCCTAATAACGAGGTTGAGGGATGGAATTGGGCAGACGAATTTAATTGCCGAGGCTCCTTGTCTCAAAGGGGGACAATTCAGGGACCCTGAAGTGGACGGGGGATGACGATGAGGAGGCGAATTAGATAAATTAAAGGACATGCAGAATTCAAGCCACTCAGGAAGAGAGAAAGAGAGAGAGAGAGAGAGAGAGAGCAGATGACCCAGCAAGTCTATGTGATGCAGACACTCGAGTTACTACCGATGTGAACCTTAACATGGGGAAACAATTCAAGATAGTTTACTGGGTTATCAACGTTGCTAGTATCTAGGTCTGTGATGCCCAGGTATATGCATAATCTTCATCCGGTCCTCGTCAAGAATTCTCTACTCAAAGGGACACGTTGCATTACTATTCGCGTTCATAGTTCTCGTCGCATTGTTCTCCCTGTGTTAACTCAGCCTACGTGGCATTCAATTATCCAATTACTTACGGTGCACAGATTAATTAATGTAATTTGAAGAGAAATTTACTAAATTGTTCCGACAGACTGATTAAGTCCATTGAATTGATCAAGGGACCCCAATCTTCGTGATTATGCCGCCATTTTGTTCCTCACTGGCATATGCCTAATCAACCCTTAAATTAACAAATAGTTTTTGGGATTTGAAATCCTACTTCGCTCTGGATCATCGGAGTGGAACGGATATTCCTGAGCGGGAATTTGAAGGGTTGCGTCAGGCCCAAACAGGGCGCTGGTCGGGCCCTGTCCGGGCCTTATAAGGTTATCGGGTTTTCTTCCAGGCTCCGGGAATGACAGTTTTTCTTTTGCGTTTTGACATGTGACTGTTCTACAGGACAAAATGACAAAAGGTCGGACAAGATAAATGATTTTATGATCAAAGGGCAGAGTGATTATTATCTTACATTATTACAGAAATGGTAGAAGATACGCATTATAAGCTTGCCTTTGATGTATCGAAATGTCGAGGATGAACCTCATTTTGTTCCTCACTGGCATATGCCTAATCAACCCTTAAATTAACAAATAGTTTTTGGGATTTGAAACCCTACTTCGCTCTGGATCATCGGAGTGGAACGGATATTCCTGAGCGGGAATTTGAAGCGTTGCGTCAGGCCCAAACATGGCGCTGGTCGGGCCCTGTCCGGGCCTTATAAGGTTATCGGGTTTTCTTCCAGGCTCCGGGAATCGCAGTTTTTCTTTTGCGTTTTAACATGTAACTGTTCTACAGGACAAAATGACAAAAGTTCGGACAAGATAAATGATTTTATGATCAAAGGGCAGAGTGATTGTTATCTTACATTATTACAGAAATGGTAGAAGATACGCATTATAAGCTTGCCTTTGATGTATCGAAATGTCGAGGATGAACCTCATGATCACCTTTTCCTGTTTAGCATTCCTTGTTATTGTCGATATACGAAGCTCCTGTGATTAATAATATTACGCGAACGACATTGTTATCCGGAGGTTTTTATTTGCAGAGAGCCAAGCGAAGCAGGAGCAGGACCAGGAGCCAAGTGCCAATAATATAGGCGAGACGATCAATGCCGGAGGTGCTGGAGATAAGGGCGACGAAGCAGCACCGCTAGGACCGGTCAAGGAGGTCACAGCACAAACTGGTGGAACCGCCAATTTGCCATGCAAGTTTGCAGAAACCGGAGGCGCTATTGTGAGTATGATAATCGAGTGGAATGAAAATATATTCACAGCTAAAGCGAAGTAGGAAGAAAAAGCTTCGCAGATTCATTCCTCGTGAAAAAAACGAAGAGATGACTTTTCTCACAGACTGAATTAAAACGAGTTTCCTCAGAAGGATCTATAAATTCATTTAAAAAAACGATCCTGAATATTGAATGATTTTTATTTTATTTTTATTGAGATGCTTTAACAAAACAGTCTAATTTTTTAATGCTTGTTAATAATTAAGAAATGTTTAAAAAAAAAGATTTTTGTTACGGTCTTACATCTCGATAAATCGGCAGTTCTTATGACGAGTATTGAGTTATCAGTGTAATTAATAAATGTGGGTGTCAAGGCTTCCAATTATAAATTAATTAGTGGACTAATGATTGGCAATTCGTAATTAACGTCTGTGAGTCATTAGTGGCGAGATGTACGTCAAGTATCTGAGTCCACTCTAATATCGTCACGTGTTATCAGCGGTGTTATTGATAATGAAGTAGCCGTAAAATGAGAGAGGTTTAATGAGTTTGAATTCACGAAGCAATTTGATAAAGCCTCGGACTGTTTCCTCAATTCTCGCGACCCACTGGCATGCTTTTCCCGAAGCACCCAACTAGCACCTAGAAGAACTTGAAATAATGATTCGTTCATAATTGCAGGCCCCGGCGATGCGTTTTTTTTAATTACCCAGTGCTTGAAAATTCATCAGCCAAAGTACTAAACCCTGTTAGGTGACTTCCAGACAGATAAAAAAAATTGCCCATCGTCTGCGCGACCCACTGTTGAGTACCTCGTTTTTAAAATCGCCCCGACGAGAAACGTATTTTAAAGCTCCGCAAGGTACGGTTAATTAGTTGCTGGAGACTTAATTAGGAGAACGAGAATGCGACGGCACATTGTCTGGTCAGAAGCGCACCAACTTTTCAACCAGCGCCTTATTCTCCGGACAATTAATCACAACCAATGCTTATAAGCATTATATTGTTCTTCGTTTCGCTCTTCGTACTGCAGAGCTTCATTTTTGAGAGATCCTCCCATTTCTTCCGGACGATAATAATTTTCATATCATAATTATGACTTTTCATACTACAGAGCCTCATTTTTGAGAGATCATCCCATTTCTTCCGGACGATAATAATTTTTATATCATAATTGTCACTTTTCATACTACAGAGCCTCATTTTTGAGCGATCCTCCCATTTCTTCCGGACGATAATAATTTTCATATCATAATTGTGACTTTTCATACTACAGAGCCTCATTTTTGAGTGATCATCCCATTTCTTCCGGACGATAATAATTTTCATATCATAATTGTCACTTTTCATACTACAGAGCCTCATTTTTGAGAGATCATCCCATATCTTCCGGACAATAATAATTTTCATATCATAATTGTCAGAGCTTAATCAAAACTGAAACGGAAAATTGATTGTGCGTCTAATTGGTGGAGAATTTTTTTGTCATCCCTATTCAAAGGGTTAAATTTAACAATACAAATATTTCTTATAAATAACAACGACATTGTGCTTAACCATTAAAATTATTACATGAATTAGCAATTAAGAGTTGTGACTGTATATTTGTCGGGGCTAACCTGATTTACTTGAGTGCGTCAGTCAGCATAAATCGATCGATTCGATAGATTTATGCTGATTATCCGCGCGCGGTATAGGCTCTTCCTGTATAATACGAAAAGAGAAAAGTGTTGGTCGTAGCGGGCGCAGTTACGCGAAGGCCATGTTGAATTTAAAATTTCTTCTCGAGAAACCGCGGAGCAGTTGTAGTCGACTTGGAGGGTCTCATCGATTGATTCGCTTTTCGAATCGCATAGGTATTTTTATTGAAAACTCACCCGTGCTAGGCTCCATTCAGCGCCTGCGGGGGCCTCGGTATATTTCAGAATATTTTACATACTCTGCAGGGATTGTGTTAAGTCAATACTAGGCCCACACGTACCGGTCCCTGTTCGATCATGAATTTTTTATTTTCGACGACAATGCAAAAAAGAAAATGAGTCTACGCTTTTGGCCCGAGTACGAAACGTGATTACAATAAAAATTTCAGCAGTTTCGCCAATCGAATGAGAAAAGAATTTTCACACGAGGACGTAAAATACATTTTTCGGTTGGCGATACGAATCTTAGGTGTTATATAATGCATAAGGCCAAATTCGATGATTTTATTGGTTTTGGGTGTGCCTCAAATTCAATCGAAAATTTCGGATATTGTATTTTAGATTCCATTTTAAAAAAAATCAATCTACGTCGGTGGTTAGAAGGAGAAATAAGGGCTGATAAAACCTAGATATTCGATTTCCAATTTTTTTTATTTGAAGCGTCAAAAATATTTTCCAAAATAACTGAGAGTAATTATTATTTTATAATGAATCCTGGCAAAAATCATAATCATACACTGGAGAGTATTAAAAATATTCGTCGACCTGATTCTTGAAACGTCAGGTCCGATCGTTCGCGAAATACGATATGCAGAAGGGCAGAGAAATTTAGGAGTGACAAGTTCCGCCATCAACGAATTCCCAATAAGATTTTCCCCGAATAGCTCCATTTCGTTCAGCCATTTATCAGCGGTACCACTTCGTTTATTAAACCTGAAGCTTTTCGGGCGGCAGAAAAACCAAAATAACGCAAAGGCCGTGTTCTGATTGAATTACCAGGCTCTGAATATTTATGAAAGAGTAATACGAATACTAAAAAAAAAACACAGTAGATCAGAACATTTTTACACAGATGATAATGCAATTATTCTCTGTTCACAATGGACCAGAAATTTTCCGTCACTTCGGCTACTTTAATCATGAATTAATGCAGTCGATATTTGCCAAAGATTCGCATTAGTGAAATTTCAATTAGGCTTCGGTTTCGCGCGCTTGAAATGAAAAAATCATTTTTTTTTTAGATCGGAGATCCGTTTGGTAAACGCGACCATTAAAATAGCCCGAGAATAGGAGCGTACGATGAGAACATTTATGGGAACAAGCCATGAAGCCATGCATATTGTAAGCTATTGTTCCGCCGTTTTCGATTGGAATCCGTAAATTTCAAGTTCAATCGGAGACGCACGTAATTGGAGAGCTCGTAAGAGGATTTCGTTCCACAAGAGAGTTCAACAGTTTCGCCATCTCTGGCTCCCATATTTTTCCTCCATTCCAAACCGAGCCGAGCGAGGATGTGAATAAAAGATAAAAACTCAGCCGTGTATCGTTTCTGGGTGGCTCGTCTGTACGCAGATATTCGCGAGGCTGAAATCGATCGCTCTGAGCTAGGCGAAGAAAAATGTATTGCGGGGGTGTGAGAGAACGCTCCGACCGCGAGAACTTTCGCGCGATGAAAAGAAAAACAAAAACAAATGACAAAACGAGGAGAAAGGATTCTGTAGCGCAACGTCGCCAGGGATATCGATGTCAATGACATTACGGAACAATTCGTTTCCCTTCTCAAAGTACTTCGTGCTTCGTACTTTGTATCCCGAGTCGTCATTCGTCTGTGTCGTTTTCCGACGCCGACTTCGTTGCCGTTGATTCCCGTGTGTGTTCCTTCACTTGGCCCAAGAAAAATCTCGGCATTTCAACAATCGCTCGTAACCCACACTCTTCGTGGTTTTTTTTGTTTTTTCGAACTCGCATTCCCACGCTTTCTTTCTGTGCCCGGCCGACAACCGACGACGGATTGTCTGTGAAATGCAATTCCCAAAGTCGATAAAGCGAACTAGTTGTACGCAGGTGGCAAACTGGGTACACTTTGTCTGGTTCTTTCGTTTTATTGGAAACGGAGATCGAAAAAGAGGGTTTTGAAAAAAATAGAAAAAATAAAACACACCAAGACAAAGGTACCGATCGACGTTCGATGGAACGATAATTAGTAGTTCATTGTTGCTACTCTGACTAACCTGAGAGGACATGTGACGAGACTGATGTCGGATTCGAGTTCTCAAAAATATCAGTAGGGCATGTCTGATCGGGCTAACCGAATTCAGTCAGATCTTTCCTTTCATTGGAAGGGCAGATCGAACAAGAGGGTTTTGCAAAAATCAACGATAATTAATTAATAGTTGATTGTTGCTACTCTGATCAACCTAAGAAGCCATGTAACGAGGCTGTTTGATATCGGATTCGAGTTCTTCAAGATATCGGTCAGGCATGTCCGACCGTGCTAACCGAATTCAGTCAGATTAGGGTCAGATCCGACATCGTTATCTGACCAGATTTCCCAAAGTTGGTCTTGTTCTACGGACGAGGCATCGTTTCCTCTTACCCAATCAGGCTGATCAGTTACGTGACGCAACGTCCAGTGATTCTTTCTTCCCTCTCTCTCTCTAACAGAGACTACGAATTACAGAGTGAACAAACGTGCAAATTTCAACATGGTCGAGAAAAATCAATCGACGTCGTCAAGAATCGAAGCGAGTTCGTCGGCGTGTGAGAGCTGAGAACGAAACCAATATGCCACCGCCAGTCCAATGGTGTCTATACACATGACCACGAGGCCGGAGAATGGGGAGTTGGCATTCGAAGCGCGTGCTTCGCCTCCGTAGTCTCGGTACGTGAGGAATCCGTGAAAATGCTCGCCACGGCCACGTCTCTCATAGCTTCGTATCCTTCGAATACCCCGTAAATTCGTCTGTGTCAAGCACCGCCGTAGAACTGATAATATACCGTCTGAGCCTGGGCGTTATCTTGACAGACATCATTTTACGATTATTTTCATTGTTATCTCGGTGACGAGATTTAACCACTGATTAGCGACGACGTTTAAGTAGTAACCCGAAAAGACTCGTCGTTATACACCTTGCCGTATAAACTGGCCGTAATTTATAATTTGTATTAGGAAGTTTTCTCGGAGCGTCGGTTGGAAGCCACTCCACTCCCTCAGTGTCTCGTTCGTGCGGGTGCGAGGGCATGTCGTAAAATGTTGGATCGAACGTGAGCCACGCAAAAGTAGCTATCTCGAGTAGATAAGGGCGCTTCTCGTTCCAGGGGGTCTTTCGCGATCGCGAGCGAACGAGCGAGTCAAGCGACTCGACTGAGCGAGCATCCTTTCCTTCCTTCCTTCCTTCCAGCTCTCGCGTCTCAGTGATAACAACGCACCGACGCGTGATAACCCGTGGTACTACCGACAGGTTAACGATCGTCTTAACTCGTGGCTACCGTTTCTACCTCGTAATCTTCACGGTCCCGGCACCACCCGCAAATTATAGTGTGTGCGTGGCCTTCCACACGAGCCTTGAGTCCGTCCGCCCGGACAAAATCCGCCTCATGAGCACATATTATGTCCCACCAACGTTTTATCATCAACTATGCAGAGACAAAAAGACTCATGCTAATGGCTTATGTCTACCATCCGTATTTAATTGATACGAATATTCCAGGATGGTTACTAAATTAATTAGTAGTCCGTTTCATAAGTCGGTCGGTTGATAAGGCTTGGGATTAAGTCGAAGGAACCTGTGGAGAGGTTCGTGTTTATGTACATCAATGGTGTTCTCTGAATGACTTCCAATTTCGGGAAGAGAAGTTGAGAGGTTTCAGATTTCATAGCCTTTGAATAATTACATTTTTACTTGGAGTCTTCATTCTCGAAGTTGGGAATTTTGTTACATAGTTGAGGCATCGTTACGAGCAATCAACTTCGTGGACTTTGTTATGAATTTATTTTTGTTTCGGGATAAAGTAAGGTAAATGCTTTTTTGTCTGAAATCGATTGAAACCTCCAATTCGTAACGGGCTCATTGTGAAACGAGTCCATGGAAGCGACGAACGACTTTTTTAGTTCAGTTAGCGCTATGTTGAAGAGAACTACAAAGTAACGGGATGGAGGATTGTCAAAGGGAGTCGGTGTTAATGAGCCATTTGGATCTGTAAGCGGCTACTCCCCAAGCAACTGCGTTACTTGTGAACTACGTATTATTGTCAAAGGAATTTCCGCTCCTTTCAATTACGTTGTTCTGCTTTTTCTTTTTTTTCTTTTTCGGGCATGAATAAAGTACAATGTTCGCCGTCGGAGCCCGGATGATAAGTGACAAAGTGCAGATTTTACGAATAACTCTAGTCTACTCTCTTCAAGGTACACCTTACTTATCTCTTCATGTTTCAGCCAATTAGCAGGTGATGCTCTTGCTTTTTGTATGCCGCTCTTACGCTTTCATTGTTTGACGTCAGGGAAACAAGATACGTTAAGAAAGACGAGTTTGTAGGATTCCACGTTCCAATGAGAAATTTCACGTCTGTTTGGAAGAGGAAATGAAATTCGTGATCGTTACTGTTGCTGTAACAGAAGCTGAGAGTCGGCGCGAGGCAGCCGACGAGCCGAAGTTGCTGTTCATCTGAAACCTCTGAGCGAGTGAGGATGAGGTCGAGACTTCAGACGACTGTACGAGGCAAAACTTACGCAACTGGAGATTCCAAATACTCGACGAATGTGAGATGCCTTATTCGCTATTTCAACTTGGCGCAATAGCCTTCTCCGTGCGTTTCCATAATGCATAACAATTTGTATTGTCTTCGAGGTGTTCGAGGTGGAAAGTAAATAAGACAGCGAAGCACAGTGTCAAGGGCTTTGTGAATGCTGGAATCGCACATATTTTTCTCGAGCAAAACAATGCGCTGAATGTTTTGAAAAGCAATATTCCATCGGAATTGACTGTACCAATTTGTTTCGTACTGGATGACGACGAATGTTATGTCGGGGCTCATTCAGTTCGGCTCCATGAACAAGAATAGCGACCCCCTTTGTATGGGATCCAAGGAAGAATATCGAGGAAGAGGAAGAAAACAAGTTTGAAAGAACAGGGTGAGGTCGTAACGTCGCTTGGGGTCGTTGTTAGTAGGATATGAGCTCTTCAAGATCTTTCAGTCTGATACCCAGCAAAGACAAAGCTTCCGGATAGTCGGTATCCACTAGGCGGTGGAAGCTCGCGACTGTATACGGCATATCTCACTCTTAAGGATCCAATGACTGTGAGTGCCGGCGTACTTTGAGACTCTAGTGGTTTGTTAAGATTTCCATAAGATACGCGAGAACGAGGACCGGAACGCAAGGAGAAACGATGGGCTCAGCTCTTCTTCTTATTGACCATCCTGTTTCCGCCGCTCGAGGAAACTATAATACTCGAAGAGGGAGAAGAGGCACCGAAGAAACGGCAATTCCCATTCTCCAACGAGGAACTGGACCGTTATGAGACATTGGGGATCAACAAATTGCGGTCGAGTTCAGAACAAGTTCCGAAGAACCGAGACCGGGTTATCATGGGTCGTCGATCCATCACATTCATCAAACAACCTCCTATTTCCCTCGAATGTTTCGTATTTCCTCGTTCTATGAATTCGGATTTCCTCTTGTTAGGAAGTATCCAGAGAAAAATGGTTAGCTGCCATATCCAGCGGAAGTGGTTCAATGCAGTAAAAGGAAACTGGATGTGGTTGAACAGCCAAACAATTAGTAAGTCTAGTCAGCTGGTTAATTACTTCAATAACGTATCAGGTATGCTATCCGATCGATTGATATACAAATCAATGCTCTTACCAATCAACCTCTTAGTTGGGCCAAGCAATTAGTTGTTTGATCCATCGACTAATCGGTGTACCAAAGTTTTCCAGAACAAAATGCAAATTTTTCTTAATGTTCTCATCGGTCCATAATCCACTCTGTTATCTCGGTAAATTGGAAGATGGGAAATTGGAGTCCATGTCAATCTGCGGTGTAGATCGACAACAAGTTCTCGTGGCAAACAGCAGATGGTCACCGGTTTTCTATAGACGCGTGCTCCTCGTACGTACGTAGTTCCTATAACTTTGAGTTATCGGCTCTAGTGGTGATGCTGGTAACCGAGATAGTGAGGCTTCTTCTCGCACATCAACGCAAAGTTATCGAAAGCTCTCACCGACTGGTGCGGAGAGGAGAAGTGAGCGGAGGTTGGAAGGCATCGCGGCAAGAACCATAAGGGAGCCCTCCATGACCGAGGAAAGGGGACGGTCTAGCAGATACGTACTAAGACGTAGGCGGATGGTAGAGGGCGAGAATGCTGAGAAACAGAAGCGTTGAGAGTGACTCACGTAACTTTGCCGTTGATTGAGGTAAACTCGCGAGCACTTGGTAACTTAAGGGGCTGGTATTCCTTCTCTCACCCTCGCCTTTCTCTCCTTCAATCTACAAGAGGAGTGTACACATACAACATCCTGGTGACTCTCTTCGCCATATTGGATTCGCCATTAGGTCTCGACGTCGCCAGTGAAGACAAGGATGAGGACGATGGTCGGGACCGTGTGCCTCGGAGAAAGATGGAGAATCTGTCTCGGAACTGGCAGGCTCTGCTCTTTGAGGCATCCGCTAGCAGGATTACAGAGAGCCGTCCCGGCGGATTACGACAACGAGGGCTTGCATGTGAGTTCCAGCTACGTAACCTGCTTCCCACCGATTCCCTGGAATTGGTTTCCGGAAAGACGTCTACATATATACCCTCGATGCATCCGTGTACTCCTCACTAAAGTTCATACAACACTTGCGAGGAGATCACGTGAAATGTCCCAATTAGATCGTCGTCATGAACAATAAGACACTATAATAAGGCATCGGCCAGTGGAACTAAGTTCTCGATGCTCGACGTATCGTTTTACAGACGATATCGACCGACTGTTATTGCACTAATGACTAAAGCCATTGGCTCTATTCCGTAATACTATTTTCGACGCAATCCAACAGACACGTTTTTTTTTTTTTTTCAAATCCTCTCTCGTCATTCCAATAAAATAGACCGGGCAAGTTCCTTTCCCTCGGGACTCGGGAACCCTAACATTGACATTGATTGATGAACGAAATTGACCTTAAGCCAACGATCACATGACCATTAACGATCAGACCTCGATGTCTAACCAACAAATAAGTAAACCCGAGAAGCAAGACAAGTTATCGTGTGAACTGTCGGCCTAATTGACCGGTTCGTTTCTGAGTCGAACCACCCTTGAAGAACCCACCACTTCATCTTCCCGATTCAACCGGAAGTCATGCCGTGTTCCGTCTCCACGTTCTCTTCGATTCTGAAGTGATTGCCGAAGCCCTTGCACTCGGATTTGACGTCACCTGAATTACGCGTTGTGTTCCAAGCGAAAAATTCAAACGATATGAAAGAGACACGACCTAAAAGGTGTTTTTACTGTGATGCACGCATGGAAACACATGAAACGACGATAAAATATGTAGGGTGCCGGGTTGGTGAACTCAGCTTTGCCTGCTGAATGACGCGAATAAAATGGGGTACGCTTTTACGCCCGGACAAGAGTGCGTATGATTGTGTCGTGTTGTCATACGTCCTCTCGGCTTTCTGTTCTTGCTTGCTGACGCAATAAAATCGATTTCAAAGCCTCCGCAGTGCCATTCGCATCATCCTACCTCTTCTTTATGCTACACGACTCCACCCACGGCTCTACCTTGACGTTGGCTGCGTGTCCCACCGAGTTGCCGTAACCTGTGTAGACAGAACGATAATAAATGTACCGCACAAGCCCCGGAACGTCACCGTAACGAAACCAAAGGAACAACGCGTACCCAGAAGAAAAAAAAACGGTGCATACGCAACCGCTATGTGACAATGCCTCTGTATGGAGTGTGCAATGCATAGCGTGAACTGGGCATGCTGTGGTTGTCACGATTATAACGTTAATCGTTCATCTCCGACATGTATTGGACGTTTCGCCGCTTGGATTTGTCACGCACCAACCATTTATACCCACTTCTCTTCGGGGAAAAATGAACTCTGCACGTATACTCATAACCTTTTATCGCGATGAAATGAGCTTTTTTGCACAATTCAACCTCTAACAAGCGAAACAACCTACCTCTCGGTGAATGAGCCGTAAGTTATTCGAAAGTTCAGGATCATGCCAGCGAGTTGACTGCAGGGCAATCCGGGTCACCGGGTAACGAGGGTCACCTTTGTTGTGCTTAAACTAACGATCCTATCGAACTTTTTGAACTGTGGTATGGTTATGATGTCGAACATGTTTGTATGAAGTATATATTTGTATACTCATGTTCGTGCAGACAATTGGATTCACCGATGCAAGCAGAATTGTTCGTTACCTCGAAGAGTCACACAAGGACTTAGTGGCTTGTAATTAGGATTGTACAAATTGTTTAATTTGGGAGAACTTTCACGGCTAGCTGACGTGGATGGCGAAAGCTTAGCTGTAATTGATGAACTAGATCAATTGTAAAAACAGTGGTTTAAGTCGTCGGTAGTGGCCAATTTGAATCCGGCCTGATTGATTAGTCGTGGTTGGTAGTCGAGGCTACGGTTAGCCGATTAACCGCGGCAATGATTCAACGCCTGTTAGGATAAGATGATTAGCCTTGGCTAGGATTTGACACCGACTGAAACCAAGCGATTAGCCGTGGCTGAATCTTGACGCTGCGGTTAACCGTAGCTTGAATACGATGTTTCGGTAGCCAAGTTTAAGATTGTTCAATGTTCAATGTCTTCGCTTTGAGCAAGGCACTCTTCTTCATACAAATATGCGGTTTGACCTCCAAATACAAATGATGACCGGAGATGATTAGCCTTGGCTAAGATTTGACACCGACTGAAGCCAAGCGATTAGCCGTGGCTGAATCTTGACGCTGCGGTTAACCATTGCTTGAATACGATGTTTCGGTAGCCAAGTTTAAGATTGTTCAATGTTCAATGTCTTCGCTGTGAGCAAGGCACTCTTCTTGATACAAATATGCGGTTTGACCTCCAAATACAAATGATGACCGGAGATGATTAGCCTTGGCTAAGATTTGACACCGACTGAAGCCAAGCGATTAGCCGTGGCTGAATCTTGACGCTGCGGTTAACCATTGCTTGAATACGATGTTTCGGTAGCCAAGTTTAAGATTGTTCAATGTTCAATGTCTTCGCTTTGAGCAAGGCACTCTTCTTGATACAAATATGCGGTTTGATCTCCAAATACAAATGACGACCGGTGGGGTGAAATTGTCATTTAAGATCAGACGGCGATAATGAGATGCGATAATTAAGGTCGGCGGTATCTTACCGGTGGTCATTCTGGTCGGGCTCGTGCAATGAACCGGTGTCCGAAGTCACGGCCGATGGAAGCGCGCAAGCGGAAGCTCTGCGAGTCGCCGGTGTGGCGTGAAAATTAGTTGAGAATCGCGGGTCCATTAACGTCGCCGATAATTGATGTTCGGTGTCAGCGAAACCTTCCTCCCTCCACCTCGTATAAGCAAACACCTCGCGTTACTATGGACCAAAGTCGATCGAACACTCGTGCCGCTAGTTTGAAATCGAGAGGTTCTCGAGCCTGGTACACGTGCCGCAAATTATTTCGCGGCCTAAAATATATTAGTACGAGGCGATGTTGCGGAGAGTGCAAGGAAAAATGAAGCAAACGAGCTTTTATTACAGGCACGTGCGGCCGAACGGAGCGCAGACGACAATCGGGCTGGCGCTTGCCACAAGGAAAAGTCTCATTAAAAGTTTAATTAAAAATACATAATAACCGTGAACCACACAACTTCCTCTGTCTGCGCCGTTCCGCTAATTAATAACTTTTGTGGTGCGGGATTTTTAACCATAACAGTTGCGTTAAAAATTCTATGAACTGCCACGGCTTACATCACTATGCCGGTTATGCAGAAATGAAGTTGTTGGAACTGTCGAGGCTTGGCTTTAATATATCATGGAAATCAGTGTTTTGCACGTGTAGTTAATCATCGTATATGCAGACGGGGTTATAGTTTTAATGACTGTCCAATCCCGCAGCTCTGATGTATTACTCTTGTCGGTCACAGGTCACATGGCTGCGACGAAGAGACCATCAACTTTTGACGGTGGGAACGACGACTCACTCCGTCGACAAGCGATTTATGGTCAAACAGTCGACGTCGGATTATGCGCTTCTTATACATCGGGTTACCCTCGACGACGCTGGACTCTATGAGTGTCAGGTGAGAGTCATTCACTATGACAGGTATTGTTGAATGATAAACAGACTATTTACTCGCGTAAACATGGTTTCGCACTTTGGACACTTGTTATATTGACATTCGGTCATTTTATTTGCCCAAGCTCTTGATTTTGTCATTCCATGGGAGAACTTAGATATTCATTCTTCTTTATTTTTTGTACAAATAATCTGCGTATAGTAAAAAATCATATTTTTTTGAGAATTGAAATTTTTCAATCCATGAAACATTCGAAAAAGTGCTCGAAAATTAATTTTGAAAAATTGAAATTCCATCTTTTTTCGCGAACCGTATTGAATTAAATGTTGTTGTTTATTTTCGTGTTTTACTTTTTCTGGAGAAGGAAAAAATATGAATAATTTTTTGTTGGTGTTGATTTCCATTAAAAAATGTGTACATGTTTTTTTTACACATTCCCATTGAAATTGTATGGCTTTTCGTGGTGATAAATATCGACCTCTCAACTGTTTATGTATAAATTGTTGAAATATCGAATGCTAGTGGATACGGTCACTGTATGGTCAGACAAAATAATTAGTGATGCAGGTAAAACATGTATAGCCTGTCTACAGTGTTGAAAAGTCGAGTTACTGAACTCTAGAAGTAAGATTAGCATGCAATTAATATTTAAATATGCTAAAAATACGGTATGCCCGATTGTTTGGTCATAAATCATTAGCTTCGTGTCTTCGATGTAATGGAAGACGTAAATCAAAGGCAATTAAGGTCACGACAATTGTCTGGGAATCAACGAATGTTATGTGATTGCTTAGAAATATATGTGAGCTTTCTTCGAGTCGCGAATCGAAAGGACATGAACATTATGGCCAGTATAAAAATTATACGACTCGACTGTCGATAGGTCAAGTTAATCGACAGTAGCGTTGAGGAAAATCAATCGATTGTAACTCAAATCAATATAATACGTCCAACAAATCTTTGTTGACATAATTCGATACAAAAATAAGTAATAGTCGTGTAGACATTAACAAACTAATTTATGATTACAAATCACCGTAAGGCTTATAATAATTGCTATGATTTATTAATAAAACTGACCATTAAAAAATAATAATTTCAAAGTGCCACACTCCAATCTTCGTTTTCTTTGTTTATCCATATACGTGCATTTTTTTCGAAGAATATAATTTTGTTCAATGCATCAAATATGATATATTATCAAGGGTACAGTCGAAGGTTTTGCAGACGATGAAATTTTGGAGCCAGACGACATGAAAATTCATAATGATTTTTTTTCTTACTCATTTTTCTCGTAGGGAGCAACTTATCCGACGGTGCAGCAGATTTTTGTGAAACTGGCGGTAACGGAGGCCTACTCGGTAATCCCCGGTGGACCTGATCTCCATGTAAAGCAGGGCTCGAGTCTGCGACTGGAGTGTCAACTTATGGCGGCGACCGAGCCGCCGTATTACGTTTTTTGGTACCAAGAGGGCCACATGATTAATTACGACGCCGAACCGGGGGTGAAGGTCGAATTGACGAAGAATGGCTCGATTCTAAAGGTAATGAAGACGAAAACGAGTCATGGGGGCAATTACACCTGCGTGCCGAGCAACGCCAAATCCTCATACGTCATGATCCATGTCATCGAAGGTGAGATTTGAATTTTTTTTTTTTTTCATATACACATTACACGATTAAATCACCGCTCCATTTTCTTCCTTCTGTGATAGTGTCACGAAGTTACGTACTTTAACAGGCTAATGAAGAGTAATGGGTAATAATTACTACTACAACATGTACCCCTGTTAAAAATAGTTCAAGTGATTTATTATAAAATGCCAGCATCGCCTAAGGAATTTAAACAACGATTGGATTTTTTTTTAAATATAGCTTTTCATTCATCGACCAATTTGTTTTTTTTCTCAGAATTACTTGTTCGAGTTATTCGCCAAAAATAGCCGAGATTATTCGGCAAATATTTCAAACGCAATTTTTAAAAACCTGAAAAGTCGCGAAAATCTGTGGAAATCTGTGAAACGGTTCGGCCAGAATAACAAAAATAAAATCCATAAATTTTCTCGTCGGAAAGAAATAAATAAATGCCCGAACATTTGCAACTAGTGGAACAAATAATTAAAAGTATGTCACACTGATTTTATCACGCTGTCCAAAAGTCATGACTTCAAACTTGTGTCCCCAATTTTGGAAAAATGCTAATTAAAAAAATCTCCTCGTGGCATTTAATTAGCAAATGTGATTGCGAGCATTATCCCAAAAATATTTTACAACGCGATCTCGAAAATCCTGCGGCTCACATCCGTGCAACGGCAAAGCACGAATATTTTGATAGAATTACAATCATGGTTTTATGATTGCGACAAAGAACGAGCTTTGTAGCGAAGCCGATTAAAGCGAATAATTGTTTCAATTCCGAGGGGACTTGAGCTCGTTTAAAACTGTCAGTGAGTCATCCCTTTTTCCTTTCCATCTACCCCCACTCGAGAGTCTCGTATCCGAGGCAGCGGCAGTGGCAGCAGAAGCAGCAGCAGCAGCAGCAGCCATAGCAGCAGGAAGCGAACGGTTCCGCTTTTACTGCACGATTGTGGGAAACGTGACCCGAATCTGAAAGTAGCGGAACTTCCGGTGGGAAGCGAAGAGGGTTCGAGAACGAGTGGGAGAGGCTGGCACGTTTAAAATGTCGTTTTCCCGTCGTGCGCAAACCACCGCGTACCTCCAGCCCCCTTCCTCCCCCTCCCCTCAACCCTTCCCCCGAAGCCACACGTCGCGCCCTCACCGACCCCTGCAAGCTCTCATTTCCTCTCTCGCCAGTGGCGGCCGAGTTTCTAATTTCATTTCAGATTTTTAGTTGGTTTTGTAAAACAAGTAACATGCAATTAACCCAATAAACTTCACGTGTGTGTGCAGTGCTCGAAGCAAAGCTCACGAATCCACGTATATAATGCATTATTCGCACTTTGGACGTATATCGTATTAACTGAGGGGATAGCTCGGTAAAGTACACACATGAAAATCAAAAAGCTCGCCTGTAACGGGGGGTGAAATAAAAATTGGCTTGGGGAACGGGGGTAGCAGCAGGAGGGGCTGAAAAAGGGGGGGCTCTGTTGCTATTCCATTCTTCGTCTCAACCCTCCTCAACAATATACATGAGTTGTGCTGAGTTTGCCAGTTTACATGCAGTATTCAAATGGCTTCCTCAACCAGGATCGCGACCTCTCCCAGTGGACGAGTCCCGCTCAACCGTCTCGCTAATACGCTTTCCCAACTAATGTCATATCCCGTACGAAAGTTTATATGCTAAGCTACTACATTATCCTTAATATAGATTGCCTGTGTAGCGCGATGTGGTATTATAAGTTCTAACCCTCATACCTTTTTAACACTCATCCACTCTCCCTCGCTTCCCGTACGGTCGCCCAGTGCCTCCGCCCTCTCTTGGGATTTAACCGCACCATTATTCTCCAACTCACTCAATTTGCTTATTTACTTTGTAACTGCTTTAATTTCAATAGTTTTCTTTTTTATTTTTTTTTTGAGAATTTCGTACCATGTTGGGGAGGAAATAGGGGGATAAATTGAAATTTTAAAAAGCTTGCACCAAAGTTTGGATTCAAGTAATGCGTTTATTAAACAAAATTTTTCAAATAATTTGTGCAATGCAATCTGAAAAATAATCATTTTCCTAGCATTTCCATTTTATTAGACGCCTGAATGAGACGTGTAAATTAAGATTACGAGTACTCGGAATTATCGTTTGATAAAACTGTGATAAATTTCATTGAAAATGAAGTAGGTCATACTAAATTGAAAAGTTACGTCGAATTATCGATAAAATGAATACACAAAAACAAGCAGAGCGATGTTGGAAAGTAATGCGATGGTTACAGCTCCGTTCGGCTCTCGGCCGGCAATCTATAACTTTGAACGGAGCTTCAGCAGACAAGTCAGGCCAGCAAAGTTATACGAAACGTGAGGTGAATCGTGGGAGTAATAGGGAGAGAGAGAGAGTGGGAGTTTTTCGACTCAAAGATTTTCCTTCCTCTGTCAATTCCATCCGGACAAGTCTTATGAGATCGAAGCGAACTCGAGTTTTCGAACGTGTGCGATAGTATCCCCGGGCTCACCGAACTCAATAATTTTGTTACAGAGGAGGAGAAGCCGGCGGCGATGCACGGCGGCGACAGGAGAAACCCCAGTCCGGCGATTTTGGCGAGCAACTTTCTCGCCTCTTTTCTCGCCGCCGTAAGCTGGAGGATACCGAGCTTCTCGAGCCTCTACCCAACGTGAACGCGAAGATCATCTTCGATTGCCCACAGCTACTCGTCATCCTTCTCAGCCGCAAAGGACCCTCGCACCTCTCAGCCCCAGACGGACGGAAAAGAAGATGAAATCCCCGTGGATATATCGGCTGTAATAAAGGTGCACGCGTGAAGTGAATTCGTGTGAGAGAACAATGAGGAACACTGAATAAATATACGTGAACGAAGAAAAAAGATAATAGCATTCGTGGGTGAGAAGCCCAAAATCTGAAGGATGCTTATTCTCTTATTTCTCTCAAATCTAAACTCTTTGTGGATTATCATTGTAATTCGGAATTGATCGAGCTGAGAAATAATCAGGAACATGATTGATAATGTCATTTCCACGAGCGCTGTTAAGCCAATCTTCCAAAGGCAATCCGTGAGTGTTTGTGTTACCAAGACATAAGAATGTGTGCTATCACAAATCCTCAATTTCAAAGACATGTGTCATTATATTATATTTCATAATATATTATATGAGAGAATGATCGCTAATGTTATGTTAACGTTTAAAGGAAAACATTACCTCATAAGTTTAGTTGTAACATAGGCTAGGTCCTGGAAAGATTATTATCCGAATGATAATGGACAGGTAATCGTTTCTACACAACGCAAATCATTAGATAGATTCTACACGAGAAACTTCGCATAGAATAAAATTGCCAACAATTCGACAGGTTCAGTCTTTACATGCAATTATTCTGCAATGTTAAATGTCTGATTAAAAAATTAAGTTGTACACAGAACTATCTCAACATTGGCTACAAAATACGTGTGTATATGTATTTATACATATGTATGTACGTAATTTCACATGGTCTAAAGATGAAACTGTGTTGAACTATGCATACTATAATTTTAACCGTGCAGAAAATTTGTTTGCAACTTTAACTATGTAGAACCATTGTCTTACATTGTTTAGACATTTATCGTGGCGAGTTCATCCTGTGTAGAATTTATTTTGTGTAGAAACGATGCCCTGTCCGATGATGTATGAAGATTTTTTCCTGCGGGGGAGAGAAATTATCAATCAAAGGTTGTCATCGATCTTTTCTGGACGTGGGGCAAGGAACTCCGAGAGGGAAGAAGACTGGCAACTAGCGCACTGCTCCATTTGCCTCTTCTTATCTCTTTTGCGAGGATCATCGCCACTACCACCACTCCGTGTACGTCTACCGTATAATTAACCTCAACGAAGGGAAGCCCTCCAAAGGAGCCTGTAATCCCTAGATAAAATTGCCAGACGGCCCACGTTCACTCGCTTTCCGCCCTCCCCTTTCTCTCTTTCTCTCTTTCTCTCTCTCTCCTGCTCTTTCCTACCAACCCCTGCTCAACCCTATTACGAACGGGCTCGATGATATCGGTCATCAGAGAGCAGCAACCAACCAGACGACCACGGATGGATTTGTCGTCGGTTCCCGAAGCTGATTTAAGCTCGATTTTATTCAACCTTACCTTTCTCCCTTTGTCCTTTCCACTATTTTTATCTACTCCCTGATATGCCCCATAAACGAGCAGATTTTACTGCTTCGGAATACATCCCCGTGAATTTTTCCAGATTTCAATACTGCCTCGGAATACCCCCTGTGATTTATTCACTTCTTTTTTTTCGCCTGACATAAAAAGTTCGATTTTATTATTTCAATTACTCACTTCCTGGATTGAAAAATGTTGAGAATGAGGAATTCAAGGTGAATTAAAATTAGATGGATGCGAAGATGCTGCATAAACCGAAATAAATGGTGATTGCTCCGCGGAATTAAATCTTCTTTTTGCTATTTCGACCTTTCGATATATGAACAATGAAGGTAAATTGAATTTTGTAATTAATGAGCTCGAAGATCTTGAAAAAGCACAATAAAGATTTTTGAGGCGTAATGAAATCTGAATTAATATGGTAAATGTTGAAGGGGATCTGAAGAAAATGAATTAAAAAATATATATATTTTACAGTACATACTATAAAATGGAACGTGGAGAAAATAAGAGCAGAGGGAGAGAGAGAGAGAGAGAAAGGGAGAGATTAAACTCAGGCTCTTGAAACGACTTTCCTTCATTCAACCACCCGAGTTAAACAGACTTGTAATTATTTATTAAGAACATAGCATATGTAAATAATATTAGATATGTTTCTTAAATAAGTACGCGTGTAAGTCCCTCCCAATCATGTCTCTTACTATTGTCCCCGATCCTTAATAGTTCTTCACGCCGATCCATAAAGGTGAAGTCAATGTAAATAACAGAGGGTAATGAATATTTAGCTTTAAGATGATATTCGAGATCCGTATAATAAATCATTAATCGATGAATCGATTTCTCGTTCCACCATTTATTCATCATTATTACACCAACAATTAATATCCTGCAGGTTCAACAAAGAGAACGCACATCGTTGGACATCAACAAAATCTCGACTCGCAATTGTTTAATTAAAATAACAATTTTGCTCTTCTTCATTCGCTTCAGTTATTCGTTTTCTCTGTAATTTCACTAAATGCGGACATAAATATTCAGAAATATAAGTTCTTACTTCGGTAATTAAAATTCGACTGACATGGAAGATTTTAAGTAACTAAAAAAAAGAATAAATAATAGTCGGATAACTTATGTCGATATAATGAACGAAAAAAACACTATTGATCTTTTCTTTTTTGGTGAATGCGACTTTCTTAATCGATGAGAAAACAAAATTCTCTTCGTTGGGTACCAACGAAGCCTCGACCAGTAATGAATACGATAAAGAAGAACTTAATTAGTGTGCCAGCTCGTAATCGGCAAGGTACGGCAAGGTACAAAACTCCCTGACGGATTGCGACGAAACTTTCGGGCGGACTTTCTCGTTTTTCCTGGTAACAAAAACTTTCGACGAGACTATGGATTCGCTCTCGTCACCCACATAAGTCCACAAGCTGACTTTCCTTATTTCGTGTTCGTTCGCTCGACTCGGTATGAAAGAAACTTTGATGATAATACCGACGAAACTCGCTTTTACGACTGTTAAATTGAAACGGTGGCGAATGATAGCGAGCGTGGGACCGCTTTGCCAGGGTTCGTACTACTGGGTAACGACGCGTCAAACGAGACCGGAGCAGACCTCGCGACCAGCTGCCTGCACATTACTGATAACTACTACTCGCACTCCTGTGACTAGTGCTCGTAGACGGGTAAGATCTGAGCGGTAAACAAAAACCTTAAGCTCCTTGTATACCTTGTATATTATGCCTCCGAGAGGCCAGCACGTTCCGGCGAAATTTAAGGGGGTGAGGGGGGTGAAAATATCGAATGGCTAAAATAACGATCGTCCGAATTAATAATGGCCATGATTTTCAATTCCGATAACTCAGTCATTCGCTATCTTGAGCCTCACCTCTTTAAGGGGGTCGAGGACCTGAACAAAGTATTTTCTATTACAGGGACAACTCTTCACAGGAGGCTTAAAAAAATGGAATTACAATGGTAATCGAAAAAACCCTGCTTTACGAGCCTTAAAAAAAATTGCTCGAAGCCTTCATTTTTTTTTGTTGTCTTAAATTACAATCTATTGAAATTTTTTAAATTATTTTATAAACGTGCATTGGGGTGGAAATTTTTCTTAAAGACCAACATTAATCTCTCTTTGAAAAAAATCGTATTTTGAAAAAAAAATCCGGCGTATGAAACGACGAGCCAATAAAAAAGTGGGTTACTTCCTTGAAGAGAAAGCACAAAAGCGGGTTATATAAAAAAGTTTCGCGGCATTAAATGCACTTCGCAGCGTTCTTCGGCACGTCTTGAGCTCCATGTGATTTCCCGCACTCTCCTTGAAAGAGCAACTCCAACTCCCTATCCTCTTGACACCGTTCGACTCCAAATCAACGTGGTTTCTCGAAAGGGAGAAATTATATGCATATAAGCTACGAGGCAATGTGCACAAAGCTCCTTTCCCTTTCTCTTTGCGCCCTCGCTCAGAATGTATTAGCGACTCACCGAAGAGTGAAATATAAAGCTTCAGCGCGTGTCGCCCGGAGAGTTACACGTTCGTGAGGTGAAAACGTGGCGAGGGCGCATTTCCCCAGCGACGCATTGAGAGAGGCGCGGACGTGAAGCACAAACAGGCTGAAGACCCACGACAAGCCACGATCCGGCTTCTTTTTACTCGTTACTCCACCGATCGAATATAAGTCTTGTGTACGCGAGCGGTAGCCGTAACATCTCAACTCCACCCCCACAAGTAGAGCGTGGCTTAAATCTTGACTCAACAAAATTTTTATCGGTTACGACAAATACAAAGGGTCCTTTATTTTTTACTCACATATACGGTACATAAAAATACAAATTATTGCAATTAAAAAAATCGACACTAAGGGTTTGATGGAGATACATGTTTTGAGTCTTATGAAAAAAAACGCTCATTTCTGTTTATTTGTGACAATAGAAACTCATAATTAGGTCAGTTATAAAAAAAAGGGGTTGCGTTTATTACAGTACCTTCAAGTTCAGAATATAATTGGAAATACAAAAACAAAAATAGAATCCTGTAGAGCGCAGCTTTTGTATAATATCCGTTTTTACGTAGAAGTGCAGCTTAACAATAAAATAATTCATGATCGATTCATAAATTATGACTAATATGTCATATGACGATTATGCTACGATCTTCCTGAAACTAATTATTATTTACCCCGTGATATGGGAAAATATTTTGTAGACACATTTTATGGTCACACACACACACACACACACACATATGTATATATATATATATATATATATTTTTTTTTTTTTCGAAACGTAGCAGTATCGATAAAATACCCTCGGAAGTTTAAACCGAGACGAGTCTGAAAATAATCTGGAAAGTCAATAAAAATCTGCCAGCATTGATATCGGGAGGCAGATTGAATGCCGTTTTGTCGAGAAAATGTTTTTATGCACTTTCAATAAGTTTTATAGAAACGTGAGTGCTCGATTCTATTTATGTTTTCTTTAGTCGTTTTCCTTCGGTTTATTTATTCCCGTCGTAAACATGGGGTTCGGAGATATCGCAGCCTTATGGTTGTTATCTCTCATTCTTGGCTCTGAAACGAGGGTAACTTTTGTGCTGAGCTTGGCGGTTCCTTTTTTTTCTTTTTCTTTTTTATTTATTTTACTTTTTCTCCAAAAAACGTTGAGCATTGAGCCTGCCGACCAGTTTTACGTCCTCGGGAAACGCCTACCGAGCACCATAACCTTCTCTTTCCTCACTATACCTACGACGCTACGACGACAACGTAAAACCACTTTACGATTCTCGCGGGAATAGCAACGCTGAAAGCTCTTGTTCAGCTTGTTTCTAGTGCTCGCAGTGCTGCTGCTATTGCTACTTTGTAAACCTTATCCGCTGAGCTCATTCTTTCGGGTCTGCATTTTTAGACACTCGATTCTTCGTTTTCCTTTTTTTATTTAATTAATAACTTCCACCTGTTTTTCGTCGTTTCGATTTTACGCAGATTTATGGAAATTGTAAGCAACAATTTAATCCGAGCTTGCGAGGAAGGGTAGTTTTCGTTACATATTAAGGACACATGCTGCTGAGTATTCCAAGCCTCAGAATATTTACTTACTCCATAAAAAATGGTAAAAAGGGTTTTTCGTGAAAATTTAGTACTGATTTTACTGGCCCTGCCCTTCACAAATAGACAAAATTTTCCTCATTCTGCAGTGCACAGGTGTTAGATTATTTTTGGGTACCTTTAAATTACTGACAATGTAGAATAAAATCCCCTGATCATTATTTTGAACTATTTATTAAGCAATTTGTGTTTCTGTCGCTGATTAAGTGCGTTCTTATCCACCACCAGAATAATAATAACGCATCCGAATGCGTAAAAATCATTTCTCTGCATGCCCTCTCAAATATTCTTCTCAACAGCAGCTGAAAAAAAAAGTAGCAAACCACTTTTATTCTTCATTCAAAAATGCCTCGAAAAAAAAAAAAAAAAAATCCAGTACACCATAAAGAAAGACCGGAAGCTTTTACCATAAACTCGTCTTCCGCATTTACTATACAATTATAATAAAAACCTCCAGCAATTTCCCAATAAAAAAATCACTGCAAATTATTAAAACATCACTGCACGAAAAATAAATTCAACAGCGCAGTAAATTGCACAGTACCTTCGCTCCACCATAATTAAGTCTACGCATAAAAGCTTCCATTACATGGGCATTACATTACACCTAGATTTTTTCACGATTATAATTGCAAAGTATGTTTTTAAAAAAACACACTCACACACACACACACATACAATGAAGCGAAAAAAACGGGAAAGAGTATTTCGATACATCTTCGCGAATAATTACGAATAAGATTGTTCCATCTGACTTATATTCCGTATACTTGTATACTACTGCACCCGGAAACGTGATATCCGTGGAATGAGAGGATGAGAAAGAGGAAACGGAACCTAACGACGATAGCGTGACTCCAGCGCACCGAGGAAAAGACCGTGGGAGAAAGCCCGATAGTGCACTGTATATGTCCCAGAGGTGGGAGTGGCTGGGTGGCTTGCACAAGCTCGTAGAAATTGGAGCTCGGCCCGAATCTGCAGACATATTTGTCCCGCGAGAGAGGAACACGAGGAGAGAGAGAGAGCGGAAGGGAAGGTGAAGTGAAGCGAGTCGCGAGCAGAGCGTTTGTGCGCGTTCTCCTAACGTGAAAGATGCTACGTATTACCACGCGCTGAGGTAGGTGGCTACGAGGCAACTCGGTTTACCGACGAAATATTACTCTGTCGCGCGCAAGCACGCGCGCGTAGCTTCTTGCAAACTCGCGGGCGACCTTCTGCCGTTCGAGTAATTAAGCCCTCTCGTATCGCCTAGCCAAAGAGCTTATTTCGATGTTCTCCAGCGTCTTCCTTCCTCGCCCTTTCCCTCGAGCTTTCCCACTTAACCCGGTAAACTTGGAAAATTGGAGGATTTTCGTAGGCCCGGAATTATCCGTTGAGTAACGGCGATTTATTTATGTGGAAAATGAGAAGAATGTAATTCGGGGAAAATGATTTTTCCGTCGATATGAATATAATAATTAGTAGTATATTTTTTATTCGAGGAGGAGAACAATGTTTTTTAAATGTCAGCGAAAATATTTTTTTCTTTGATATCAAGATATCGATTAAGAATACATTTTTTATTTGACAACTTGTTTTTTTTTTATTCGCTTCGTTTTTATTATTAAAATCATTTTCAAGATGATTAGTCGAATGGAGCTTTTCTTCGCATAGTTTGACACGCTTTTGATTTTGCTCAACATTTTCGTCCACTCCAGCTTATTTTTATATCATTTTATATTATATTTCGGTTTTTTTTTCTTCAAGGGACGAGCCGATTGTACGCAATATTTGAGGCATCGAGTGGAAGTGGCTAATCGGAATATTGCACAATTTAATCCGGAAAAGGAGGAGAAAATTAAAAAAGCGGAATACAGCACAAAAATGTAGAGTACGGAAAAGCTGTCAGAGACTGCTAAGCTCGGTGGAGTGTTTGCGATAGAGGAAAACGGAGCTTAAAAGGACGTGTGTGCAGAATCTATAGAAAAGTCGAGTGTTGACATCGAATCTTCAGGCAGCGAAAAAGATTAGCGAAATGATGAAAAGTGCACCAGATCATCCGGCTTCAGGTGAGAATTAGGAAATACCTAATTTTTTATTGCCAAACAGATCGATCACTTTACTCTTGCCTATGTCCATTTTACCCAATATTTTCTTTTGAGACACAATCTCAATTAAAAAAATATTTTTCCCAATCATTAATTCGACAAATTGCCACCCGAACAAATTTCGTCGACGAAAATATATTTTTCCACTATATCTAATCATGAATTACAAGCAATAACAAGTCCAGATAACACACACACATAAAATGAAAAACTGAAAAATCCAGCAAAGCCAGTATTTACATTTTTCCTAATTTCTCAACGATTCGCAGTAATTTATAATCCGCAGAGATAAGACAAATATTTTTTCTGCCTCCCCTGAAAAAAAAAAAAAACTTTCTCTCATAACTCACGAAAAGTGGGAGCTTTTAAAATTTGCGAGAGTAATTTCGTTCGCGGAATTCAGCAACTTGATGTTACCGTCTCGGATCGTCTTCCGTGACAGACGATCTCACAAAAACTTCTTGGCAACGATGTACATATTGCGCAGCAAACGCAATTAATGGGAATTCATGAATCAGTAGAAAAGGTCGGAATTGGTCGGACCAGACGAGGAACGCAACCTCGTGAGTTCCGCGCTGTTCTTAATCGTGATAACTGCTCTGAGGAGCCGGGGCCAATTAGACCTTTGGCATTAATCACTATTCACGGTATAAGCGGGCCAGCACCTGGGGAGACAAACGAGACCCTTCGTCCTGAGTAAACAAAGCGGTGCGGAGCAGCGTAGAGGAGGGAAACGCGCCGCGTTCTGAGTGTTGGAACGTAAATCTTGCGGCGTCGCGTCACACGCGCCTGACTGCCAAGTACCAACCAACCACCCTATCTGCTTGTTCACCGGTACCTTCGCCGCTGCGTCCAGGGCTTTTAGTCATCCTACCGGATACGTATAGGCTTGGGTGAGGCGAAGTGGAACACGTAAGGATAAAATTACTTCACCGAAGTGTATTGTCGTTTTTTACCCGGAAACTCGCTTCCACTGGTCGATTTTAAGGGCCGGTAAAAAAGGAGAAAGACTCGTGGGGCAAAATGGGACACGTCTCCAATTTCGGAAAAGTATGGTTTTTTTTTTCAGCTGGCATTTCGGAAGGAAAAATTTGCCCAGGACCAAAACAGAATAAATTCTCAATTATTTCATCCGCTCAAAGTTAATCTAAGTGTCGACCGAACAAAAAGACTGTGGGTCAAAGTGGAAAAGACGTAATTACTTTTAAAATGTTGTCTATGGAATAATTCGGTTGAACTGCGGTGGAAAATAACGTTTCAAAAAAATTTTTGAGTGTCCCATTTTACCCCACCTGACCCTATACAATATATATGCATGTATATGTACAGCACATATATATCAGCACCCCCAAGACGTACGCAGTGTAAACGCATACGTTTTTAGAGGGTTGGTGTTGTGCAGTCACGTGAATTACTTGAAAAAGACGTATAAACTTCGTTTACCATAAAGTTATTGTGTCGTAAAGGTATGACGAGACACCTAACGGGTTGGAGCTTCCTCTTGGCTCCCCGGAAGTCGCACGCAACTCACAGCACGTCCCCCAACTTTGAAAACGTGGCGCATACCAAACTGCATACAAAGCAATTACAAAGCATACAACTGACGTAATATGTGCCCTAAAAATGGGTATTGGAATGTACACATTGGGATGTTGGGCGAGGTGTTGGCACTAAGGTTTTATGTCTATTTTGTGGACTATTCGGAAGGACACATTAACGAGCGAGGTGGGATAATCAATAGCTAATTCTTCGGAGGATTTAATTGCTTTATTGTGTCACGATGATATAATGGGTTATCGTGGGATTTAGAGACTCGTTAACCGAAATTTTGCATCAGCTATATAAACGTGGAGAAAATTAGTTGAGGCTCCCACTTGGCCCTTTGTCGTTTGCCCCAATTCAGTTAAGGGCCCAGCGTGGAAGTTTAAGCACAGCCGGTGACACCAGGAAGTACGAGGCCTTTATGGGTTCCCTTGGTAGGATCTGAATAGCCCGGTATTAACCCAAAGTGAAATTGGGGAAGCGCTTCTAGTTTGTAATGTGGCCCTAGTCGGGAAGCCCCGATGAAACTTAACAGGGTCCAATATTTCTTCATGGTCCCCCGGTTATGTTTATCAGGTACCATTGTAGAATATTTTTCCAATGATTTGTTTGCATACAATTGATGAACCACTTTGAGGACTGCATCGAAAAAGTAATGGGCTAATGAAGGGCTGATAAGAAAATCGGGATGCTGGCGAGATTTTTTTAATTATCTATTTTTTACATACACTTTTATTTTGTGTTTTTATAAATAATGAAAACACTAAATGACGATGATGCCCCGAAATTGTTGAATTTGGAATGAAATATAATTCATAATCAACGAAGATGTTAAATAAAAATAAATGACCTTCCGTATTTCCATTTTAAACTTAACGGATGAGTATTAAAATGCATTATCCATCACAAATTTTGCCGACGGACTTTGATTATAACTCAAAAAGTAGATGACGTATGGCATAATAATAACCATTTACACTATATCTTCCCAATGTAAGACCTCCAACTTATTTATCCTCATTATCGTCTCCGCCCGAAGAAGAAGTGGGACTATGCTTTTCAGGTCACTGAATCCTCCTATGGCACTTCAAATGAAATTTCCGCCGGAAGATCTATGACGACTCCTCGGTAATTTATTTCCGCCGCTCGAATAAATCATCAAATTCGCCCAATATATAATATACATATTTCAATATGATTGATAAACTTGGCGTCAATTTGTCAAGAACCAGTACCAACGAACCATGCAACATATTTAAGGGTCTACTGAGAAGAATGAAAATCTACGTTTTCCCTGAAATTTCGCAAACGAGACCAGAATGATCTTAGCATCCACATGATATATTAGTGCTTCCGAATTTTTATGGCGGGCCTAAAAAAAAGTAATTTTCTTATGGAAGGTTTTTCAGCCTTTGCCGAAAAAAAATACAATGAATTACGAAGATATCCACGCACTTTTCACCAAACTTCGTGGTTCTTCACAACATCCACGTACCTGAAGACACCTTGAAAACTCGAGCAACTACTTAATTCTCTTGAAGTATTGGCGCACGAAAAGAAAAGTTTATCTTCCAGTGGATTGCCTATATATAGTCGTGTCCCTTGGGGCTTAAGGGTTTTTCAGCGTTTTCTGATTTGGCTGTAAAGCACCACATTCAGCAATATATATATATATAACAATACACAGCAAAGCTCAGGAGGTAAGAAAAATCATGTATTCCGGAATCTATATCTATCTATTAGTCGGAAGGTTTGGCGGAGGTTCTTTTTGAAGAATCCCCGGAGAGCTTAGAAGATTACTCGCCCGTCGACTGGAGCGCGCGGTGATAATAATAATTACTTCCTGAGTACGTGCGAGCGAGTGGTTACAGTGGCGGTGACACCAAGTCCCGGAAGTCTACGATGGGTCCTCAGGGTCGCGTTCGGTCATGTCACGGTACGCCTCTCTCTTCCTCTCGGCTCCTGGGTGCTCGCAGGTTCCTTCTGCCTCTTTCCCTATTTCCTTACTTTCCATCCTCACGGGACATGCTTCTCTTGATACTTACTCCATTTACTGTTACGTTATTGCGTCGTGAAAGGAGAACCATTACCGGAGTTATGCTCGCTATAATTATTCCCAGAATGCAGCATGAAACAAGAAGGAACAGAGGAGTCCTTGATCTGGCGGAATACGAAATGAGAAGAGGGGTAGGAACGATGGTTTCGTTCACCGTGTTCCTTTTTGTTTTTCGTTTACAATGACACAGTTTTCCATTGTCCCGGAAACTCTTTTAAACGCAAGTCAAAAAGAGTACATTACGTTACGAGTGCTGAAACATTTTTTTTTTTCTCACGAGTGGTGCAATCACACGAACTGAGAAAGAGCTTTTCCGTCGAGTGTCACACATTTTATTCGGCCACATGCGAAAAGGGAGATTGACGCGCGTGAAGTGTGCGTGAAACTGCGTTTCTCACACCGAATGAAATAAAGTTGACTTTTATCATAAGGGCACGAAGAAAAAATAAGAAAAAATTCTCTCCCTTCAGAAATAACCCGCGGGATGTTTTTGTACGTGTACCAATCGATCGGGACACGTTGGTGCGTTTATACTATTGCTTTCTTTTCGTTTCGCATGACATAGTTTTCAATTGTCGCGCGAAGCGTCTCGGTGACTCTAAAAGCCTGCACGAGTAGAGTAGTAGCTATTATATTTGCACTATTCGAAAGTGAAGGACGACGACCCAACAAACCGAAATATTCTGAAGGGATTTGAAAGCCTCTAAGCTAGAATAGGAGCTCACTTTAAGGGTGCTTTTTTCATGCATCTGGGCTACCAAGCAGCTGTAAATGTGCTGAAGGAATTTAAGAGTGTCTAAGCTAGAAACGTAGTTGAAGAGAGCTTTTTTCTATGCATCTAGGCTGTGCTGCTCTCTCGGAAGAGGCTTTTTAACAGTGCTGTATCGGGAAGGGGTAGTTCTCGCCCCCCGGCGTCCTCCCTTCTCCCCTCTTCTCTCTTCTTCATTCGGCCTCTCTCTCTCGTTCTTCCTTTTTACCTCATTTCGCTCTTGACTTCTAGACAACTCGGCCGTTCCCTAGACCCTTTCACCTCTCGTGGCTCGGGCACACTCCTCCTCACTGCCATTTAGACTTAAGTCAAAAGCGAGTTACTTGAAGTAGATAGCCCGGGGGTTCCGTGTAGTTCGGTGGAGGAAGGAAACTCCCCGGCGTATAGTGCAACTACAACGAGAGAAGCACCAGTGGTACAACGTCGTGGCGGGAGCGACAGGAGGAGAGGGAGAGGGTTATACGTATATAAGGTACACGCATAAGTTCAGGGTTCGAGGGTTGCCAGAGGGGGTAGCGAGCTCGCGGAGCTCAGCAGACGTACTACTAGCGTACTTTAACAAACAGGCTTGGCAAAGTTATCCGGAGGGCGCCAAGGGAGGAGGGGGAGGGGGGTGAGAATGGTGGATGGGGAAGAGGGAGGGAAGGAATGGGTGAACAAGGCGAGAATTTCTCTCGCCCGCGCCTCAGGGTCAGTTAGCAGTCCCGGAAGGGTGAAACTAAGGAGAACGGGGAGGATAAGGAATGGAAAGGAGAGAGTGGAGGGTGGTAATGCCGTTGAAAAAAACAGAAGGGGTGAGAGGTATTATTTCGCAAGGGGTTGGAGAGAGTGTTGAGAAGAGGGAGGGTTGAGGAAGGATGAGCTTGGCACGGTAGGAAAGAACAAAAACTGGAAAAAAAAAAAAAGAAAAAGTAAAAGGAATAGGAGAAAGGACTGATCAGAAGCAATACTTGCACGGGACCAAACTACCTCCTTCACCGAAACCCTCCAGCGAGGTTCTACTCGACGCTGGTCCTGCCCTTCCTCCCTTTCCTACCTTCTACCTCCTTCCCACTTTTCAAGCTTCACCGTACCCTGGCATAGCCGATGCTCTTACACGCTAGGCCCTGATATACACTAGCGACCCGGGGCCAAGATACTCCTCCGGGCGTTCGAACAGCTTTTTCCACTCGTTCCTCCTATCTCTCTATTTAATTACCGGCCAGAAAAGTGGTGGCCAACCCGTGAGCTTTTATGCTCTTCTTCGCGGGCCAGGAAAACTCGAGGTAGAAGAAGTCACACAAGAACAGAGGAATGGTGAGCCATGGACGATGAAGAGAGAAAAAGAACATTTGCACGCTAACTCCTCTGACATGAGCGCAAGAACCGTGAGGGAGGGAGAGAGGGATAGAGATCCTCGCCCCTTGGTCCGCGTACGTCCCTACCAGGCTATATCCACCTAGACCATTCTACGTGACGGGAATTTCCAATTCGACAATTTGAGGGAGAAATGGCCGAATTGGATAGAGTTCTCCAGCTCGAGAAAGCTACGACGTGGCCACCAGGGGGCTCTGCAAGAGGGAATCAAGCTTTCTTTCCTCTGCAGCAGGGCTTGATCGTTTGCCTCCAATGTCATCTTCTTGGGTGGCCGAATTCACAATTATCTTTTTAAGGTTATTAACTCGGGTGAAAATAGAAAAGAAATTGTCGTACCTGTTGGATGGAGCCACGGTGAGAACTCGGCCGTGAAGCCTCCGCGAATACGTGAGACACCTTTAATTACCTATTTCAAACTTTTCTATTATCATCCCTCGTCGTTCGGGCTCGTTTTCGTTTGAAACTGTGCAATATTACTACGACTATTGTATTATGTTGGCAACGAAGTTTCCATTATTCCCTGGGTTATTAAAGTTTGCCGCGCGGAGAACAAGGGATGAAGATTTTGAAAAAGTGGATGATGCGGTGGTGTTAGCTGTTCGGGAAGGAGAAACGATCGAGGGGATGGAGGGAGAGCGGAATTAAGCGTATAGAAATGTAACGACGACGCTAGCTGATGCCGCTATGCTTCTGGACTGCTTCAAGCCCAGTGAAAATTGGGTTTTATCCACTTTAACATTCATGATTATTCAGCGACAAAGTGGCCCTCCTTCGGTCCACACTGCGACCGACTCGACCACCTTCTCCCTTTCTCCGCGGATAATGTAAATGGTAATTGTGCTTTATTGTTCTTGGTTAGCGGCTTGCCACGTTCCCCGGGCGTTAACAACCATTAAACTCGGACGAAAAGTTCCTCATGCGCGCTCAACGAGAGCAAAGTAACAGCCCTGACTTCGAGGAGAGGAGACCGCCTGACGTGGCTGCTCGTTTGAGTTCGCGTCATACACTTGGAAGCTCCGTTCACTCGAGCAGTTAGCTCGTAGATGCACCGAGGAAAAGTATTTAGTTTGAACTAACTAAATTCAGTTAGCATAAACTTATTTTAATTCACGGCGCTGAATATATTTGTCTTAACCTTAGAGGAACTCGGATATGGCCAAATTAATGAACTTGAACGATACCATGCGGTTTAATCAGCCTGTATTTAACTTCCTTGAAGGCTAATTGAATTCAGCCGAATGAAGATGGCAATTTAATTGCAGACATTTTCTTAAATGTTACTAGAGAATTTTAAGTATGTCAGAACTGTCAGGTACAAGGAAATCCGCAAATGACAGAATATGGTAATTGAAACAAAATGTTGCAAAAAAAAAAAACAAATAAATAAATTGGACGAACTTTGTCAATGTAACCTATTCGGTATCCTTTTCGACCACAGAAAAAAAAACAACTGAAATGAAATTCTCAAATTAATGAACTTGAACGATAGCATGCGGTTTAATCAGCCTGTATTTAACTTCCTTGAAGGCTAATTGAATTCAGCCGAATGAAGATGGCAATTTAATTGCAGACATTTTCTTAAATGTTACTAGAGAATTTTAAGTATGTCAGAACTGTCAGGTACAAGGAAATCCGCAAATGACAGAATATGGTAATTAAAACAAAATGTTGCAAAAAAAAAAAACAAATAAATAAATTGGACGAACTTTGTCAATGTAACCTATTCGGTATCCTTTTCGACCATAGAAAAAAAAAGAACTGAAATGAAATTCTCGTTACATCGATTTTCTTGTGAGAATGCAAGATCCAAAATATTCCGAGTTAACTTTGCGACCGAGAACAAATTGCGACCAGCGTCGGTCAATAAAAAATTCTACCCAACGGAGAAGGAACCACCCACTGGTCCTTTTTTCAACGGCATTGAATCATATTTCGGATATCTCGTTCTATGATTGGATTTCGCCGGCAACCGAATTACTTTCCTATTGACGAGCGAGATTTTCAGATGCGGCTGAATTATGATGAAGTACGAAACGCAATAAAAAATTTTTAAAAATAGGGTCGAGTGTACGATATTCACATGGATCGTGAGAGGACCGCAGAGTACACTTGGAATATAATAGGCTCGGCTGACTCTTGACTTTGGTTACACTACATAATACGTATAGATCAAAATAGAATCCTCCTCGCTTCGTGTCTTCCCAATTTCCGAGGTCCGGACGTTGAAGAATCCCGTCAAGATTGCTTCGAATCATTTTCCGCTGCCTCTTCAGGAAAGTCCACAAACACGGTCTGTCAAAAGTGAAGAATTGCACTCGACCAAAGTGCGGTTACCGATTTCTGATTGATCATATTTCCATTTTTGCCAGGTCCATAAAAAATAAAGAAATTCACAGCATCGTCCCCAATATTTATAATAATTTCAATGAATATTCCGCAGACAATTGATCCGGATTTTTCGACCTCGACAAGGGATGGCCAAACGATGACCTGATTAAATCTGCAAGTCGGTCGCATTTTATCGAACAACAATTGCCTAACGTACATCCGGTTGAGGACTGACTGAAAACAAAAATAGTGACTCGGATTTTGTAGACGATAAATTTTTCGCCAATCAATGATCACATTGTACGCAACAGCGGTTTTTCCGCGTGCGGATTCGTCAGTGCTCCATGTTACCGTTCGTATATATGCTCCTCCACTGCGTGGAGAAATACTATCGCGCAAAATACCCAGCTTGCATTTCCGGTATCGCTCGTACGCCGTTGTAAATGGGAAATAAAATTCTCGATAGCGTAAGAGCGTCAGAGAGCGAGAGAGAGAGAGACGGACTATCGAGCACGCTTCGTTATGAACGGATACACGTATTGCGAGACAAGGATTCGTGTTGGGAGATGAAAATCGTCGATCGTTTCGAGGCCGTCAGCCCCGATTGAATGTCGATTAATTGGAGTGGAAGAGTGAGCAGAAGGTATTGGTGCAGACAAGCGAGATCGACGATTATCCATAGGATCGTTTCACGGCAGTGCAGAAAAAAAATGAACCGATGCAGCTCGCGATACCATGGAAAGCGACAGGGCGAGGAAGTGAAGGGGGTAAGTTAATTCACAAGCGTCCTGTCACTTCAAAGTTTATAGCCCGATGAATCCCTTTCGTGTAACGCAGTTGCAGTTAGTCTGAAGTTAATCGCGAGAGATTCCGTTCATGCCATTGTTGATTATCAGTTCAAATTATTTCCCAAACTTTCAGCTAAAGTAAGTCATAAAGAAGTCGGTAAAAAAATTACCTTAGCATTTGTATTTCGTGTTCTCACTCTCACCGATCTCCCAGCTTGGATTTTCTTACATTTTGTTTAAGGTTTTAGGTTGCGATAAAATCTCACGGGCTAGCCAAAAAATATATTCACGATTGTCCAGAGAATATGACGGATAACGTAGCAAATAACATGTCGATTCTACTTGAATTTTTCCAGATTTTTTGAAGATCCCTCGAGGGTTTCCCGAGGGAATAAAATAGTTGCGATTACTCGATTTCCTTCTTGGAATCGTAGTAATTCAGTATTAATGACGAATAATGATTGATGATCGAAATAAACGGATTTATCAGATTATTAGTTTGAAAAAAAAAAAAATAACAAGAAATGTTTGACAGTATATTGAACATTAGAAAAATTGCAGTGAAATCAATGGGGAACCATCGTTGGTCAATGATTGGCCAACCCATTGATCATCGAACGCATTTTCTGTGTTTTGAAGGCTAACGATAATATGCCACGTATATTTTGTCATCCGAATTATGTACGTCATTGTAGTACAGTGAATTTTCTGGGTAGGCTTCCTTTGCTTTGAGTCGGAGCGAGTCGGTATTGTTCCGGTCTGGTAATATACGAGACCGCGTATAATCCTCAAATTGCGTTACCCGAACGGGCTGCATTCGGAGATCTCCCTCACTCCCGGTCTGACTCCCCAGTACCTAGACGTACAATCCTAGACCCAGCTCCATAGTATAATACACGAACGCACCATTAGACTAGAGTGCAGTGCTGCAAATGCCTCAAGAGAAACGCATGCACGCATGCATCATAACCCCATACAACTACCTATGATCATAGTTTCCTGTATAATAGTTAACTAATGACCCTGTGATTATGCCCCTTGGCCCAGGCGAGTGCACGCATACGTATACAAGAGTTGGCCTAACGCGTTCTCATATGAGGCTCACTTTGGCTGCTTACGCGATTTGTGAGCATGCGATAGATTTCAAATTAATTTGAGATACTTCGTAAATCATCCGTTGGGGTAAATGGCCTCGGGTTATCTCTCATCAATTTTCCATTGACTCGAAATTCGGCATTGCACGGTGAATAACAGAGCCAGGAAGAATTTAATTGGAGGTGAATATATAGAAGGAACATCAATGATTCAATGAACGGTAAAGTGGTTTCATTGACATTTGCCTTGCACTGAAGAAATTTTATTTTTATTTATACCGAGAACTGGTTAACGAATACGACTGGAAGCGATGGATCCCATTCGAATGGTTTTCATCGATATGCATGGATCGTTGATGCAATGCTAGCCGAAGTAAAATCATTCCTCTAATGGGTTACACGGAGCAAACGATTTTGGCGAAGTCAGCAAACGTTTACGGACACAGGTGCGAAAAACGTAATCGCAGTTTGTATGAAATAACTTTACAAGCAGCAGACAATTTGAGTTCATCATTGATATCTTGACGAATCCATCGAACATCAATCGATGACTTCCATTGAAACTGGAGGCGATCAGTGAAACTGTTTCAACTGCTCAAAGCGTCAGCATGGTCAAAAATAACAGTTTTAGAGGAACCAATTTATGGGTTAGCAAACATTCGTGGACACAGCTGCAGAAAACGTATTTGCTGTTTATATGAAAAAAATTTACAAGGACCAGACAATTTGAGTTCATCATTGATATTTTGATGGATCCGTCAAACGTCAATCGATATTTGATCAATGAAACTGGAGACAATCAGTGAAACTGTTTACACTGTTTCAATCGTCAGCGTGGGCAAAAATGTACCTAGTTGATACGAAAGTGAAACGGCAATCATCAATCATCAAAGTGTTATTAATTTCTAAGTCGACAAGAAATCAACGAATAGCTGCAGAATAATAGTTCAACTTGAAGCGATGTGCTTTGTTCTCGCACAAATGGATATACGAAAATCAGAGCGCGGCATGAAAATCCACTCGTTACGGCAGAGAGAAAGCGGCAATGGGGAAGAAAAACGAAAACCGCATCAAGCAAGAAGTTGCAACTTGGGAAACTAGCGGAACTACGCGGTTGGCATGCGGCAGTTGGTAACCTCTCGATTGGATGTTTGAGAGTTGGCGTAATGCGTCACGTTTCACAAACTAGACACACGTGTTTCACGAACTGAAGGATCCGGAGATTGTGAGGGTACGGTAAGGGTATGAACGTCTCAGATCTCGTTACTGTTGTCGCAACGACCTGGTGAACATTCCCAGGAGAGACGTATTTCTCTTCTCGTTTGGCCCGACGTCACTTCAAACCATGCGACGACTGCTCAGTGGACTATGAACGTCGTAATCCTGCCAAGCATCCGTCAAACTCGAACTTCAATAACCTGTCACATATTTTCTCAACGAAGTGTCAGACCCAGGAAGACTTTGGCAAAATCCTTGCTCACATTTATGATCATTCTTGACGTGCAAAAATTCAATAATCGGAAGTACTGGAATTCAAGTATAATTTTGCCACCCAAATCGACCAATACCTGAACCATTTTTCGATAGAAAGGGAAAACTGGTTACCATTTACATTACCATTATCCTGCAATGCTACCAATTACGGACATCAGATAAAATCGAAAATTTACCGACTGAAGCCTCGGCAGTGACTGGATTACATCCAAGGTCTGCAAGATCACCGGATGACCATTTGTCGACAGGGGGTACGTTGTTATCGATTTCTGACCAACCGCAGGGTACGTATCGACGAAGGGTAAGCTTATCGACCCCTGAAGTCGTTGCTTTGGAATCCAGGGGTTTGTTGGTAACCTTGGTTCCGTTTGTACCATTCGCAAGGAAACTTTTTTGGCAGGGTGTTCACTGGTTTATCCTGAAGAGGTAAGACATTGACAGTGAAAAGTTCGTAAAAGGGTTGTTTTCTCTTTCATCCCGTAATGATAAGATCCTGCCATATCTCTTACTGATAATACGATGATAATCATAATTACCAAGAAATTGCATAAGGTACCCACATCCATACCATATTTTGTATTGTGATCTTGAATCGAATTTTGAAAAATACGGATATGTATGGATAAATATTTGTCAGTTCAGAAGAAAAAAAAAATCTCAATTAATGTCAAGGAAAAAACGTGTTCATGTTGTCGCAACGGGGACATGAAGAATAATGGAATTTGGAAAGCCAACACCTGACCTCCCTTAACGCTATCACGTCCCATGAATATTCCAAAGCTCGGGCATCAAACATGAAAACTTTTAATGTAATTAATAGTACATCGGGCTTAGATAGTAGAGTAGTGCCGCCGAGTTATCGAATATATTATATAAATAATAGTGTAGTCGAGCTATATCTGCAATTCGCATTAGCCCGAGTATAATAGAGCTTCGAACTTTGGAACATTATTACGGGGATCGAAAATTTAAGTGATCGTAAACCTCACCTCCAGGTGAAGCAGAGTACGTGTGTCAAGATGGCAAGTAAGAATTTTGGTATTTCATAAATAGGATTCACACGAAACATAGTGATACGTTTATTTGAAATCTTAAAAATCTTCACTTATCCCTTTATTTTTTATTATTTTTCGTATCTCAACAAAACCACAATAAGGTAATAAAAATTATTCATCGACAACCCCCTTAATTAATCATTTTCAGGAGTCACACAATTGCTCCAAGTCCAGATACTCCAGGAATCATCACTTCGAGAGAATGATTTTTAATATTTGTTTCCGGTATCGATTTTAGCTACTTGTTTTTTCATAAATGGCGAAGGAAATGATTCACGATGTGGTGGACTTAATAATTTTTCGGGATTTCCCTAGGACCAAGATGAGAGGGACGGACCCGGCACTTTTGCAGTCATTAGCATATCGCAACACCGTACGCGTCAGAGAGGGTAAGATAATCAGCATATTCATGAAAACGTTCCTCCCTAAGTCCCACCGTATATAGACTACTCGATACTACAGGCGTCTACGAGTATGTACCACGTTGGCAAGGGGTAGTGGTTTCCAAGTGGGCTTCACAACAAATATTTCAAAGTAAGATGAACAGTAACCTGAGAAAGAAAAAAAAAAAAACACCCCCGCACACGAGGACCATTGAGACTTGGGGATCCATTGCAAGTTGGCTTAAAAGGAGTAAACAGAGTCGAACGAAATAGCACCGATTTGAAATCATTCGAGGAGTTCCAGTTCCAGATTTCCAGGGTTTCCTGATTTAAGGGGATGACGTCACGTGAAAAAATTCGCAAGAAAAAAAAATCTGTAGATGATACCGTTCTTTCGAAAAATTCCACATTTAAACCTCGCTACATAATTAAGTACATAATTAAGTATTATAATTCTAAAATACATAGTTCACCAAAATGATGCGAGGTAAAACTTAAAATTGATTTCATCGGTTATTATTTTGCCTGAAGATTGATTGATAAAAGTGAGATTTCGCGATGTCGAACTAAAAGAAGGTGGAAGATAGTGAATAATGGATTCGGAAGGAAGAAGAATATTCTTCATGGCTCATCCGCAGATTCAGCGCTGCTATATTTCATTGTATCGAATATTATTCCCGCTGAAGTCAGCAATCTCGATATTTTGCTTCTCCCGCAGTCGGTTCCCGGTGTATTGACGTTGCTGACTCTCGTTCTCCTTGCTGCCTCCAGTTCATCCTCATCCGCACCTTTGCGATCTAATTCTAGATTAAAGAAACCTTAGGAGAGAGAAAAAGCCTGGTATTCATCCACTGCTCGGAGCGCAGGTCGCAAGCTCACCTGGGGAATGATTACATTTACATAGTACCTGTATATGTATATACAGCTTTGTATGTATGTATGCGCGTACATATGCGCGGATATAGTTTCCACCAATGGGTTCATTTCGTGGCTCTCGGAAATATTCACTTGGCCCGAATAAAAATAGTCCTCGCTGGAATAAATTGTTGAATGTACGCCGTTATATAGTGATTATTACTACAATTCCTTACAGTGATTGAAATTACACCGTAAACAGCGATTACGTATAGCCAACAAAATATTTCGTTAATTAGCAAAAAAAACCAAGAAACTGGCCACGTTCATGCCGCAAAACTGCGACGAAAAGCACCGCTTTTCATGCACCTGTCGTAAAAATCCATATTTCTTCGTATATAAAATTTTATTTTGCGTGAATGAAAGTCTTGTAGGTTAGAATTCAAATGACAATATTGATTTCCGGTGTGTAGATTCCAGTTCCGTTAACCAGACATTTTTTTTTTTTTTAGGTGAAGGGTGGAAAGTACCGCAAGCGGAAAAAACGAATTTTATGTGGCAGGCAATTTCGAAATATCACGAAAAGCCACAAAGCAATACTTTTGGATTTTTTAGTTGCGAAAAAAAAAAGAAAAAAAGCACAGAGAGTGAACGGAATTGATGACGCCATTGTCGTAGGCTCGTCGGCGGTGACCGTACGAGAGGTTCGAGGTGAGACCAAGTGAAACATCATCAATATTCATGGCACCTTTCCATCCCTCTCACTCACCGCCTCTCTCCTCTTTTTTTCATTTCCCTCTTCCGTTCACCAGCTGCTCTCGTGCCCTCCAACGCGTCCCTTCTCCTCCGCAGGTTTTATCACACTTCCAGCGATAAACTTCTGGAAGGGAGACGATTTACGATTGAACGAGCTTCGGTCGCGTGCGTTGGTATGGTACGAGCGCACCGCGGTATTTAAAGCTCCGTTAAACTCGGTACGCGGAACGAAAATTCTACCAGCTCACTGGAGGTTCGAATCTCTCACATCCTCTCCAGAACTCTGTGGCTCAACCGGGCCGAGCCGTCCAATGCAGGAGAAAGCGCGAACGTCTTTTTCCACTTATCCCAGGCGTCCCGGTCTGACCCAGACGGTTTCACTCCACTCGACGACTTTTCGCGCCTTTTCTTCAGCAAAACCTTCATCTCCAGCATACAACGCGTTCTCCGTCAAATCGGTGGAGTAATTTCCAGCTTGTTAAAAAAAAAAAATTAACAACCATGGAGATTTGGTGGTGCAAGATGACCCGAAAGGTTTCCGCGGTACTTTCCGTCAAGCTCTGCAGATTTTTCGCCACTTTTTCATTATTTCGTTTCCTCGCTTTAATCAACCACACGTTTTCGAGATAAAGATTCTTGGATTTCAGGAGCGACATGATTTGCGGAAAGGGCTTTTCCGCGTACGACGGAGTAGGAGAAGAAAATTAATTCGAGCTTTCGGTTGGCCCTACGCTTGAAAGTACTTTATGGGTTTCACTATCAGGACACATAAAAGCTCCCTTATTTAAAGCTCCACTAAAATAGCGAGGAAATTTAATTAAAAAATCTTCATTTGTCCTAATTCAATCGAGTAATCCTCTACTTTTAATTGCATGTCTTTCTCTGCGTGATAATACATATCGCCGAGAAAAGCATCTTGACGTTTTCTTAACTTTAACGGGAAATTGAACCGGAAACCCTCCGGATGTCGTTGTTGGAATATTGATTGATTTTAACGGAGCTGTTACGAAAAAAAAAAAAAGAGAAATGATCCAACCTGCCAGGAATATCCGGCTGCCCTTTACGTCGCTCTGCAATGAGCTCCATTGTCCAGCAAAATACCGATACGTTCTCCAGCTTAAATTACCTGCCAGATCGTATAACAGTCAAAATCCATTCCGGAGCGCGCGGGCGCATTGAAATCGCGAAATAATCTGTCATGAATGTAACCGGTTTCGTATCGGCCATCACTCGAGAAGCTGTACAGTGGGAGCAATTCCAGTCCGTTTCTCTGAATAATCAACGCAACCGGAAGCTAGTTGTATGCGCATCAATTATACGAAAATGGATATGCGACCCAGTGTACAAGGAGACAAGCGGTACAACACTGCAGATCGACTGCTCCGATTCGTCGAACACGGGGGTGTTCGCAAATCGATATTCGGTACGTGCAAATTGATACTCGTGCGTGAGGGGGAGGCTCACAAACAGCCCCCACACTCACAATATCCCTGTTTCGAAATCGCGCCGGGTACGGGAAAACGACGGGGACGAGGGAAATGCGAAAAAAAGGGGAGGCAGGGGGGAAAGCGAAAGAGGCTGTGGGGCTTGTAGGTAGCGTGACAGGAATCCGCGGAATTTTCTTTTTTCATCCCCCTCGCCCCGTAGTTGCTTCTCGCTCCTTCATTGATCTCGGGACACGAGATGCGAACGGAATTCTTTTCATCGCTGTTCGACGCGTGCTCCGGCTCCGTTTCTGACTACCTGCGAGCAATTTTATCTCACTCGCTCCTCCTCCACTTGGCCATGGTTCTCACAGTCGCTCGCCTTCCCTTCCATAGCCATTTAACTTCCATGTTGATGGATGTCGGATGATAGCCAAAAGGAGAAGGTGGAAGGGAAGGGTGGCCTCCTTCGGCGCTAGGATATCGTCCTTGCAGGACGTTGTACCGGCTTCGAGGATGTGTAAATAACCGTAGAAAAGATTCAAGTCAAATGGGAAGCTGAAAAGAAGCGTGGATGCGAAAACGTGAGCAACCCCGGAACGAGCCATTTCTCCGCTGTTGCTCCGAGCTTCGATTCTCCCACCCGCAATTCCGTATCCTTCGATCACCGATGGGAAATCACCGAATTTCTCAGTCTCACGTGTTACGCTCGCAAAATACTTTATTTTTCTTTGACAAATCGGTCAATCCATTTGCCATTCAGCCGTAAGTATCATCGAATCTGAGAAAGTTCAACAGGGAATGGTGAAACGGATTTGTTTCATTGAAATTTACAAATCGACTAGCGTGAGTACGAAGCAGGAAAATAGTATGATTTTTTTGAATAAAAAAGTCGAAGAATTTTCAGGACCCTGAAAAACCCCAATTCCTAGGGGCACTCTCATCCCTCGGGACCCTTTGTCTCGGTCCTCAGTTATCTCTCCGTTAAACCATTGAAATGTTCTTATCTGCAGGACCTTCTTTATCCCTCACGTAAAAGTTGATATATCAGAACGCCATTTTTTACAGTAATAAATGAATACCGACTGACGACAAGTGGCTTAATTTGTCCGGCGGTTTGAGTGATTTTTAATTTATCAAATGAATTTCTCGCTTACTTTCAAAACTGTCCGACAAATAAGCTCGTCGATTCTCCTGACTTTTCACACTCGACAAATGTCCCTTCGTGAAAATGCCAAAGTCGAAAAACATAAATCCCCGCAGAGTCGACTTTGCGAGAGATCGGAAATAATTGTATTGGCAGCAACGTGGAAAGTTCCACTTTCCCGGACTGTTTTAACGCCCGGAGGCTCAAGAATATTTTTAATTTTCTCCAAACACTCGATATTCCATTTCCCCTTGGCATCAATTTCACCGAATCTCTCGGAGCTTCTGCACCGGTGGATGGAGTCCGAGAGTCGGTGTGAAGTTATTTAAAGATTATTGGCTAATCGATTTCGGGATAATTGAAATATTTCGCGGAATGGAGCTCATCGCGAGCGACTTTCGAGACGGCGGACGAAAGCCATATCGTTTTGAGAATTTGTCGAAAATAATCCGCTGATTTCACGCGGACAGAAGGCACTTGGAGTCTGAACTCTTGCCGGCGATTCTCGGGACGCTACCTACTGGCGCATTTAAACGAGAGTTTAAGTCGGCGCCGATCGTTCGCGTCCTTGTACATGGTTACCATGGCGGTTAAACCTCGCCTGCCACCGTCCACCCTCGCCTGCCCCTCTCAGTCCTTGGCGTAGCAGAAGGATAATCTTAGATTAACCGAGGCTGTATATTCCCCGCCGAGGTTCGGGATTACCGATTGTCTACGCTCGTACTTAACCGTCGACATTAAGGACGAGTCGAATTAATGTTACATGCGCTTTTCCGACCATTCCCTTATCCATCCCGTCACATTCGCTGGAATTCCGATTATACAAAAATTAATCCTTCGGGCTGGATTAAGTAAGCACTCGGGCAGCCATGAACCAACCACAGATCGTCGCACGTGAAAATATGTACTTCACGAAATCCTTGAAGTCCCGTTAAAAATAATTTATCACAATTCGCATACGTAATTTCGACAGTGAGATTCAAATAATTCAAATGCCTTCATTATTCTTGAGACTCATTTCCATTGATTATTATTCAAGAGACACAAATTTAAAGGGTAATTACTTTTTTTGGTTTCGATGAATTTATTATTGTTTTCAATATTAGTTCATGAATTCATTATGGATTTGTTTATATAGCGAAAATAATTTTCGAGCAATTCGAAAGTAAAATAACTGCGGTGAATTATTATAAAAAATGATTGTTTCCCATCGTGAAGTTGTGGGGGGTAGTTTTGATTAATTACGAGCTTATGATGGATTATAATATTTAATAGGCGTGATAAGTCATAATTGTGAAAATATTTCGAATACCTCGGCATTGAATGAATTTCCATCCCCATCGCCACCGGAAATTCACCCCCCCAAATGATGGTACATCGATCACAACAATGAGTGGAAATGGGGGAATGTGAATAACCGAGAATTCGGGGAACGAGCGGAACGAGAGAAAGGAAATTCAAATTTTTGCGTTCAAACGAACTATGAGCTCGCCACTGGAAAGCCACACCATGGTATCGCTGGTTTGCCTTCATGTGCCTGCGAACCCGCGCGCGTCCTATTAAAAAAAATCGATGTCACGCCTTCCACTTCCGAATTTCTCACTCTCGCGTGCTCGCGTCAACGATTAACGGAGTATGGTAATTTTCGAGAGTTTAAAACGGGAAAAAAAAATTGCTCAAGCGTTTTACGCTTTGAACACACGGAACATTTTTCACATATGAGTGGATACGTGTTGAAATTTTTTAAATTTATCGTTGGATAACAATTAAAAGGTTCAAGTTCACCCGAGGAAAACAATCTTGTCCTCCAATTAAATAATCGTCTTCGAACCTTTAACAGTTAATTTTTTAATTAATAATGAATCTAATGAATTAATTGTTTCCTCATGAAGAAACTCCTTTCCTTTGTTTTTTTGTTTTTTTCTATTTTTTTTTAATCAATTAAAAAATCATTTGGGTGAACCAGACTGCATAACTTGCATGAAAACATTATCGCTTCTTGAATTTCCCGCACCGTCGAGTTTCTGACAAACGTCTACTAAAAACCCTCTGAGTTTCGAAAAACTTGTGTTATCCCAGCAAAACTTCGGGCACTAGTTGAGCGACGCTCCAGGATCTTTGATCTTAAATTTTCCGACAATCTGCAAAGTGGCTGCGCTCATGTGAGGATCTTAACTGAAACTACTCGGAAAAAAAAAAAAAAAAAAAAAAAAATGCCGTAACATAAAAAAGATAGTGTGTAATAATTTCCACTAAGTACATCGAAGTATTGGGCATAAAGATAATGGAAAGAGGGTAAAGAAAAAATGTACCAAGATCAACGGATGTGCATAATAAAAATTAAGAGAAATACCGAAGACATTAAAAAAATAGCTGCAAGCTCCTACATTTTTTTTCATTTTTTTTATTCGAAATATATTTATTACAATTACGCAAAAATTCTGATATTTATAAACAGTGAAGATTCTTATTGTTAATTAATTGTTATATCCATAATGACATTTTTTTTTAAATCGCACTTACAGCTCCTATTATTGCCCCAATCATTTTCATGTTCATATTTCGACGCTCTTTGGGGATTAAATATTTATTTTCGTCGAAGGGTTGGTTGTTGATTCTAAATGGGCTGATCGCAGGGGACGGCATCGCCCACGGGTAATTTTTTTGCCAAAGAGGAGATTCTCGTTATTGGAACAATAAACCAATTTGTTTTGATTCATTGGGCATCGAGATTGAGTCTCGGGAGTGCGATACGTCCGAATGAAGCGTCGCGGTCGAGCCCGTCACTCTTTCTTCTGCTCCATCCGACCCTCGCCCTCACCGTTGGTCTACCACGCGCTTCTTTCGCAGATTCCACACGCCAGTATGTCGGTTTGATGTATGTTTAACTCGATGCTCCCGACATGAAGACGATAAACTAATTCATTTTATTCGATGGCGTAGGAAGCTTTGGTCACAGATATTGGGTCAAACGCGAGCAGCCTTTTTTCTCTCTCTGTCTCGTGGGCAAGGTCAGACAATAATCGATATTTTCGTTTGGTTGTAAGCTCTCAGGAAAATCCGGATTTACCGTTGCAATTTTCCCTTTATCAAAACTAAATAAAAGTAAAGAAAAAAAATAAAAAATAAAATAAAATAAATAAAAACACACTGACACACAAATTGGACAAGCGAATCGTAGAAAGGTGAAATAACTTCGTTATACTAGATTTTTATTTCGGTACGCGACACACGTGAGTTTCCAACCAAATATTTTATTTCCTATCAGTGTTTGAATACTTTGTTTGGAGAAATAACGAAAATAAACACAAAGTGATGAAAAATAATGTAGTAGCATTGATTGTGAATAACAATTGCTTATTTTCGTTTATACATATATGTTTTTTACATCAGCTTTTATTTTATCGTGCTTTATGAACGTTGATCTTTATTATTTTACCGAAAACCGAAAATGTAGTAATAATTTAATTAAAGTGAATTCTTTATTATAAACTAATGAATAACATTCTAACATTTCTATTCAATATCAAAATTGTTAGTTTCGCTTGTGGTGCAGATTTCCGTCTATATTTTTGTTTGGAACATGCGGTGCATCCTTAATGTTAATGTTCGCCACTTCAAATCGGATATTGCATAGCAGTTAGATAAGCAGCTTTGCTCCCGAGTTGCGAGAATATTCGGTGAATAGACAATCGAGTACTAGTCACTAGATTCCTGGGAACATTTTCGTCGGTAACTCGCAGGATACTTGCACCGAGGAAGGTACCGAAGAATGACGAAAAGTGAAGAGCTCCTCTTGCTCTTCGGCTTCTCCGCGTCTTCGCCGCTGCGTTATGAACGAAAGGATTTTGCAGGGAAAGACGCCGATAGGATAATGAGCTTGCGCAAAGCTGCGAAAGCTCTTGCGAGTCGTATCAGCTGTGCAAGAAAGTCTAGAGTTTCGACATGCACGTAGAAGTGGTCGAGCATTGTGTGTAGAGCAGCATTTCCATGTTTCTATGTCTGCCAGAAAATAAACTGCAACTTTGCGAAGCTAAGGATATTGGGGAAAAGCCTGTAATTGAATACCGATATATGGCTTAAATCTTTCGAATCAAATTTTCAGATTCACTCGCTTTCAACATTCCACAAGTACACGAGGAACTTATAACGAGAGGTTTACGAAAATCTCAAAGTCGAGGTTTTCAAGAAAGCTCAAATATCGGTAATTACGTGTACCGAAGTTATTTTCCCAAGTAGTATTTTTGCATTCTTAACCAAAGAGTTGTAATAATATTTGATGTGGTGGGGGAAACTTTTGCTTATGATTTTTTGTTTGTCCATCATTAGATAAATTGCGGTAAAAGTAAATGTGTCCTTTGGGAAATATCGTATTCACGGTAACTGGAAGATTTCTTCAACATTAAAGTCACGTGACAGGAGAGCTCCTGGCCTGTCGCATTACTTTGTCTGTGAGAACGGTCTTGACGAAACAATCCGTTTTGAAATGATCCAATTAACAATAAAGCATGATAGCCTATTACAGGTCACGAAGTTTCAGGCTCTTAGATTATGCTGGATCGGTACAGCGGAAAAGTCCTTGTGAATCTGACCTCGCGCTTTAAAAAGTTCGATGTACTTTTTATTCTTCGCCGGAGAAAAGAACGCCCAGGCGCATTCTCATCGTGCCTGCACGCAACCCCCTCAACGACATCAATTAAAACCATAAAGCCTTCGAGTTTTTTTTTTTTTTCGAGATTGTAATTTCTTCAACTGTTATCCAATTAAAGTGCCAACGAATGAGAAATCAAGTCAAGGAGGATGGAGAAGCATCAATTAAATTTTTTTTTAATGACCCTGTGCCTCCTTGTACACGCAACCCAGCAATTAATCCAAGCTATGATTATTCAGAGAGGAAGGAGAAAAGCCAGAATGAACCGCATTTCCTTAAGGGATGAGAAACTAATAATTGAAGAGGACCTCGAAAGGGCGAGACGTCTTTTTCGAAAAAGAGGTCCTTGTTAATCTGATACTCATCCTCTTCCTCTCTGTATCACCTAGAAAATCCTGCGGGAATCCCACAGTACGAGCTGGAGAAAAATGGTCCAAAAGAACCTCCATTTCCGGTAGAGCAGCATGCCAATGATGGTAAAGGCGGTTTTAGGAGGGGTGGTGGTTGTGGTGCCGGTGGAACCAACAGACAACATTGGTTCTACTGTTGATGGGATTTGTGATGGTACAAGTTAGGAATTAGCGCCTTTTCAAAATTATGTTACTCTCAGCTGTTTTCCATTTTTCTCCTACAGTGGCAACGCACGAGAACTCGAGTCAAAGAGGATTTAAAATCATTAACAAATTTTTTAACGACTCTGTGCTTCCTTGTCCATCCAACCCATCAATTGAACCAAGTTATGATCATTAAAAAAAAAAAAAGCAGTAGCCACAAGGGGAGAGGACTGTATTCCCTTAAGGGATGAAGAACTAATAATTGAAGACAACTTCGTAAGGGCAAGGCGGCTTTTCGAAACAGAGGTCCTCGTTAATCTGATAGCGTGACGGTCTCTTCCTCTCTGTACCACCTAGAAAATCCGGCGGGAATCCCGCAGCACGGGCTGGAGAGAGATGGTCCAAAAGGACCTCTATTTCCGGTAAAGCAGGATGCCAATGATGGCAAAGGTGGTTTCAGGAGGGGTGGTGGTCGTGGTTGTGGTGCTGGTGAAGCCAACAGGCACCAGTGGTTTTACTGTTGATGGGATTTGTACCGGTACGAGTTACGAATTAGCACCTTTTCAAAATTATGTTATTCTCAACTGTTTCTCTTTTTTTTTTTCCAACAGTGGCAACGCACGAGAATTCGAGTCAAGGAGGATGTACAAGGATCAACAAATTTTTGTTAACGACCCTGTGCCTCCTCCAGCATCCAACCCATCAATCAAACCAAGTTATGATTATTCGAAAAAAAGCAGAAGCCAAAAACGGAGAGGACCGTATTCCCTTAAGGGATGAGGAACTAATAATTGAAGGGAACTTTGTAAGGGCAAGGCGGCTTTTTCGAAACAGAGGTCCTCGTTAATCTGGTCGCATGGCAGGCAGGCAGGGCGAACTCGTCCGGCCGGACGGTCAAGAGAGGTTCTGGACAACACACAGGGCACAAGACAGGACATGGAATCGTGGAGGATGCTCCGACATCTCCCTCGCTCGCTTCCTCTCTGTCCCGCCTAGAGGATCCTGCGCGACACTCTCACCACGAGCGGGAGAGAGAGAGAGAGAGAGATGGACCAAAAGGACCTCCGTGTCTGGTAGAGCAGGACGCGAATGATGGTGATGGTGGTTCTAGGTGTGGTGGTGGTGGTGGTGCCGGTGAAGCCAGAAGAGAAGGGTGGTTCTAGCGCTACTGCTGCTGGGGGTTGTGGTGGTACGAGTCGAGAATTGGGGCTTCGTTGGGGAGCAGAGGGGTAGGAACGGCACAGCTCTCACCCTTCCGCACCCTCTCACCCTCTGGCCACCCCTGTCGTCCTCCGCCCTCGTCCTCTCTCTCTCTCTCTCTCTCCTCGGCTACCGCGGGATTCGCCGTGGAAACGCTGCCAGACAGCCAGTCGCTCGCCGTTCGCCGTTCGCCGACGAACGCAGACGCAGCTCCAGAGTCCCCAAGTAGTGCAGGTGTGGCGAACCTAGGAAATAATGAATAGCCTCACGAGGGCTCCTCCAGAATAAAACAATCGTGACCCAGGCTCAAGAATCATTCGCTCGAATCATCGGATGATTTCCACGTTGCCGAGAACGCGGGACGGTACAATGACTTAATTGGCGATGGTTCGTCGGACGTAGTGTCTTCATCACGCGACTTTAGCATGCCGAACGTCTGTCACGTGTGGGAACCGCGAAACCGAAAGTGAACCCTTAGTCGCGCGCGTGGTTCGACCGCCGGTGTCCCAAACGTCACGCCTGTTTTTAACCGAAGTCACAGGTGCTACCGCGAATTTGACAGCGTGGAAACGCTTCGCGATCACCCGGGGGAAATTAATGGAAGGCATCATTTGTCGTGTAACGGAAGGGATGTTGATATCTCCCTTGTGTTCGCTCTGGTACACGCTCGAGTCTCGCAAGCTTCACAATAAATAATCAGGCAGCATGCTGATATGTTTCCAGCCAATGATTCTCATGACGAAACCTGATGTGTCTAGACAATGATCAAGAGCATGGGATTCCGTGCCCATTGAGTTATTATGGGACTGGCTTCCGTAACAGAATTCCATGAGTTTGTATGTCAAAGTTGGTGCTTTGAAAATTCAACTTCCGTTCCACGAGGTAGAAACCACATGTGAAGAGGGTTTTTTTTTCCGACAACTGGAAGTCGTGGATGTGGTGTTGGTGTCGCAGTGGTGATGTTGTCGGGGGTGGTAATAACATCGGTAAACCGATGTGGCAGAAGGGCAGATGCAGAAGCTTATCCGCCGTGGAATCGTCTTTTCAGCGGAAGAAAGGCAAAGATAGATTGAGTGGATACGCGATAAGGATTCAATATAATCCTCGCGTAGCAAGAGCCTCCAGCAACAGCCGCCCACAATGGAAAGGATGACTAACGCGGATCTGTGCCGAGTGGTTTTCTGATCCGTTTTCGAAATATCGCTCGCTGTTACGGACGATGAAAGTGCGAAAGGAAAAAATACAGTAGTACCGACAAGTGTGTCATTCGAGTGAGATTTTCAAGGCCAATGTAACCCCCTCAAAGACCTCTTAGGATTTACGGGAATACGGCGAGAGGTTTCACGTCACAAAGTGAAATTCTCGCGCAAAGTGTACCAGGCTCAAGTGGAAATAACCCGAGGGACTCGATTGGATAGTCGCGGAGACAGTGCTACATTAATTTGATGAAAATCTGTGTATTATCGAGATGGCGGTACGATTGGTATCTCGACGTCCTTGAGGATACAAACCCACTTGTTCTTTGTGTGACGGGACTGACTAGGTTAGCGATGGATCGATTCGGGGAACGACGATGGTACGCGCTCGCTAGCATAAGCAATAGAACATTGATTAAGAGACCCGTCCTGACAGAGAAGTCGCCGCTGGACAGAGAAAATCTAGGCGAGGCATTGGCATCAACAACCGCGAGCCACATCACCGATGTTTGGAGTCCACCTTGACGAGGATCTCAATTACCTGCATTGCACTTACGGTATTTCCTCAATTGAATTTCATTCATGCCTGACGTTGAGCAAATTAGGGGGGGGGGGGGGGGTGACGATAGGTACAACAGTGGCTGTCCGTTTCACGAGCTCTCGAAACGTCTTGAGGCTCGATTCTCTCGCTGAGTATTTGTCGAGAGTTGCGGTGTACAAGTATACTATAGCTATTTGGCGGTAAATGCCGGGGACTGTATGCTAAATGGCACTTTAATAAAGCGTCGCAATGGATTTTCCGCTTTAAACCGAGGAATAAAAGAAGGCAAAAGTTCCGTCAAAAGCTTTTTCTCCTTCGCCGACTCACCGTTGGCCGACCCTCGGTACGGTATTTCTCATTGTGAGACTATACGGCCCGACACAAGTCCAGTTACTGACTTTAAGAACTTTAACGACAATACACACATTATTAAAAATTATTTCTCGGGAATAAATAATGGGCAAGTGTCGGGCGCAGTATGCGCTTAAATATCGCAGAAGGGTTTACATTTTAACGAGGTTGGCCTGCGGCGCATTAGTCGATTTTGATGAACGTTCATCCACGAAGGGGAACAACGTCGTTTATCATTTTTTTCTCAATGTTCCATAATTTCCTATCGACTTCAATGCGGCATAGAATATTCTATTTTTTAGACATGTTTTATAAATTAAATATCGTCTAGTAGCAATTATTGCTTAATAAAGGAACGTATTTTCTCATTATGACGTTTATTGGCCTGGCGAACGTCACACCGTCAGTTTCAAATTAACACATTAATCTAAATTCAGCGGTTATTTTATTAGTATGAAGCGCCCCCTGACGCCCTTAAGGGTGGGGAAAGAAAGTAAGACCTTACCGAGCGAAATCTATTAAGCAATTTAGTCAGCATGATGAGCGGAGTGGAAAAGGTGTAAACTAACCTCAAGGCAAAATGAAATGGCATTTGTAACTCTGTCAAAAGGAAAATATGCTTTCATCGATTACCAATAATATAGTTCGATTATCATGATAATTCTCATATACATTAGGATATACATAGTTGAATGTTGAAACTCAACTAATTATATCTGACACCTCTCTTCAAGTAGGAAGATGATATAATTCTGTATGGTAGCACTATCGTAAATTTGAATCTTCACATCTTGCCTCATCAAATATAAGCAAGACGCACTGTTCCCAAGGTAAATTTATGATCCTGTCCGATCGTATGTTGCTCCTTCAATGGACTAACGCCTTGAAGATGCAGTGAACATCGATATCGACTCAAGGAGATATAATCCATTAGCTAATCAGACGCTGGCGAACCGTATGATATGACTAGTCTGCCCTAAGTAGCTCGTATCCCCTAGTCAGATATAGCAAAGTGCGTTTACTGTGTCCAGCCAGTATGTATCTACTATATAGTATGACGGAATCATAGTGCTTGCTATTCTGATCAAGCAATTCGATGGTGTGTACCTTAGCCAGCAAATCTGAACACAATGGCCGTACGTACAACGCAGTCCGACCAAAACCGCCTGCATCTACTTGCGGTCTGATCAAAGTCGCCGGTTTCCACTGACTGCAAAGAGCGCGTTCTTTTTATTGAATATCGTTAGTACCGTTATATTACGCCTTTTTATTCTTGAATATTTCCCAATGCTAAGCTCGAGCTTTACCTTCCTCCATCACTCGGAATATTTTCTTCAGCGTTACTGAATAAAACGCGTCCGCATCACTGAGAGAAAAAGAATCTTGGTTACCGAGTACGATATTAAATATAAAAGTAAGGAGAGGTCGTAATTTCCTCGCTCCACTGTCTCGAGGGGTTAGAGAGCCACTATATATGTTTATATGTCTATATATATATATATATGTATATAAATATAGAAATGTGACAAAGCAGCGCACCGCGAATTCATGATCTGAGAATGAAATTCGAAGAAGTTTCATTCTACGCCGGGCACTTGGGACGCACTTTCATCATTTATGTCGTCTACCTGACTTTGGGATTCATTGTTCACAAGGACGAAATCTTAAGCTCGAAACGATTGTCCCCTCGTATCAAGGAACAAAACAACTTTTGAATTTCTCTCTCTCTCAATTGGAAGCATGTAATTATTCACTTATAATAAACCAGACAAAAGGCAAAGTACTCGAAAGCCAAGTCGGATTAGTACTTCATTCGTGTTTCACTATAAATTTCATCTCGAAATAATTTGAATATTGTTATAGCTTCTTACCGTGGACCGTCCGAGATAGCCAAGCACCGGAAGTTCTATGTACTCCGTAAATTTTCAAGAAGCTCCTGTTGCAACTCTCTTGCATGTTTAAAGTTTCAAACGAGAGCCGTAAGAATAAGTAAGGAAACTTTGATAATTTCCGCAAACGTAGACACTCAAGTAAATTAAAATAGTCCTTCCAACTATTAAGTAATATATATTAATTGGTCGTCCGACCTATCATTATTATCGTTACATCCAGTAATTAATATTTCCCAGTGAAATTCTTATGTGTACTTAGCGTCGATACCGGTGTTTGGTTGTCTGGACAATTTTTTATAAAAAGCGAAACGTCAAGGATTAATATATTTCAAAAATGATTTTGGCCTGAATATTAAAACATATTTCAACTATGAATATAGTCAAATCAACTGTCAATTAATAGTGTCCTCTGATATTAGTTACTGGAAAGTAACTACGAATCAATTTGAATTCATGCGACTAATTTGTTTTAACTGGGTTCATTATGAAATAGTTGCTCCAATCGTAACCAGTTCTCGAAAACGTAAAATAGTTGCTTCAGCAGCGAAATAGTTGTAACTATAATGAAGTTAGGTAATAAATGGTATATGCAGCACTGCATTCGTTATATCGACGGACAAAATAATTTTTACAGCCAAAAAAAATATCCGCTTTTGAAAATAAAAATAATTATTCTCCCGAAACTGACGAAAAATTGTCCATTAAATCGATTACATGAAACTATAACTTTTATGCACTTTTATTTTTTCCTCTTTCAATAACCTCAAGTGTCCGAGATATATTCATTTGAAAACAATAACTACATTTGTGAAATGAAGGATTAAAAAATCGAAAAAAAATTGTAACATGTAACAAAGCCGTAAAATATTTACGGCTTTGTTACATGCTCGTAGGAGCACGAAAATGGGAATATGATATAATGGGTCTCTAATCTGGAAATATAATGGCCACTAATTGATACCAGCATTTTGATTAAAGCCCACCGTTGCATCTGACAGCTCCCCCTTTCCGGCTTCCCCCAAGAAATATATATTAGTATAACTTTCGCCACCCATTCAAGGAGGGTGAGGCTTTGAGTGAGGGAAAAGAAAATACCGCAAATAATTTGCCTCCATTAATCATGAGACCAATAAAGCGAGAACAAAAAAATCTATAACAATATTTCGTCGAACATACTTTTTTTTTCTCCGTGCCGAGTTTTGTGTTTGATAGTTGCACATTATTCATGTTTTTTTTGCACCCCCGAATTTCCGGATCTTTTCGCCTCTGTAAATTTTTTTCACGCGGTTACAATTTCAGTTCTGGTTTTGTTTTTTTTTTCCTGTCGAAGATAAAACTTGAGGATACAAATTAAGGCCAATACAAGATCGATCAATCGAGTTCACAGTCCCGCTCGACGTGACAGACATAAATTCTCGTAACTCGGCAATCGGAATTTCCAAATTTTCTCTCGTACTGCACGCCGACGATTTTGTGTGTGACAAAGATCGACGAGTATCGATCTTTATCACGAGCGGGTGAAGTGCAAGGGAAATGCAATTTTTTATTACTTCAAACACAGGAGTCTCATAATTTTCAGTCACGCGCAGTAAATGTAAGAAACTGTAGGTGTAGCCCAGTAATATTCTGCAATTCACTGCAGAGGTCGATGTAATTTCTAATGAACGTCCGAAGCACCGCCGGTGCCGGAGCACTTGATTGCTGGCTAAACTCGAGTCTCGACGTCGAGAGATTTCGAAAAAATGTCCGGAGTAATTTATCATCCGCGGTAGTCTCATGAATATAACGTGAAAAGACGGAAGAATTTTAAACTGTCCAAGGAATTCCGAGCCTCGGCTTCCGGGCTCCGGCTGAGAAATTGTTGCAAGCTGTCGTGCTTAAAAATGGAAGGGCGTCGAGCTTGAGTCACGTTGCCATTTCATTTCTTTATTTTTTGCAGTCTTGTTAAAAATTGTTTTTTTCCTTATCAATTCAATGAACACATTATATTATTACTGACTGCGTACTGGCCGGATACTGGGCAGGATTTATTGAATAATTGGCTTTGTACTATTTTAGCACTGATTAATTACTGGCATTAATTCCGAGCATAATTATAGGCATGGAAAAACTTCAATCAGTGTACAGATTTCCGTACGTGGATAAATCCGGCTGAGAAATTGTTGTAAGCTGTCGTGCTTAAAAATGGAAGGGCGTAAAGCATGAGCCACGGTACCATTTCATTTTTTATTTATTTTTTAGTCTCGTAATTTTTTTTTTAATTCAATGGACAAATTGTATTTTTACTGATTGTGTACTGACCGGATACTGGGCAGGATTTATTGAGTAATTAGGTTTGTACTATTTCAGTACTGGGCAGGTACTGATTAAGTACTGGCATTAATTCCGAGCATAATTATGGCAATACAAGAATTTCAATCAGTGTAGGGATTTCCATACGTGGATAAATTAACTACTGCGAACAAAAAAATATATATCACTCTAAATTCAAGGTAGTAAATCCTCGGCGATATTTAACGAAGGTGCTGAAAACTCCGGAACTCTTAAAGAAGAACAGCCGACATCTTCCGATGATACATAATGCTATAAGTAAATTAAATAAAGCTCTCACGATTCCAGCTAAATTGACGGCGATATTGAGCGTCAAGTAGTTCGCTTTAATTCCACGGCAGATACTTCGCTCCGGGGTAGTTAAGTTGAGTCACAGGGCGAGAGATAGAGATGGAGAGAGAGCTTACGCTAGGGTGCCTTGTCGCCTAGACATTTATGGCCTCAAAGATACGGTACATCTATTCACCCGGAAGTGAACAGTCGAAGAAGCGAAAGAAGAGAAAAGAAGAATGAACGAAAGGCTACGTCCATCGAGGTAAAAAGATCCATTAAAAGCTGCACAAGGAGGTGGCTACCCTTCACTCTGTCCCACTCTGCCGGAGGGTGGTTGGGGAATGGGGTGGACTATCTCTACCCCGAAGTCGAGAGTTTGCAGCGTAACGTGAAGAATATATACCATTGGACTTCGAAAAACCCCAATAGTGGGAAGGTGGCACAAAGTGGGACAATCGTTTTAATAAAAATGTGTATTCAAGTGGGACAATAGTTGGAATAAAATTTTCGGACAAAGTGGGACAATCATTCGAATAAAAATGTCGAATAACATGGGACAAACAATGGAATAAAAATATAGAATTACATGGGACAAAAATTCTTATAGAATTTTGGGACAAAGTGGGACACTCCGACTTTGTCATCAAAATATAATCAACACTCATTCAGTAGCACTAGGTCCGAAAAAATTATGCATTTCCAAATTCAGGGAAGTGTCCCACTTTGTCCCACATCTTTCTTCTTTTCGCCGACGTTGAAAATCGACTATTGAAATCGAATTTCCGGGTGACAAGTAGTAAATGTACGGGTTTCGTGATGAAGCCATTTTTTGCTTATGCGTCCCACTTTGCCCCACTTCCATTTATATATATATATATATACGACGAGAAAGGGTGGAGAGGAGGCAATTTGATCCGGGCTGTAAACGCTTTCCACTATGCTAGGCAGGAGAGGTTCGGGGTAGGGTATTAACGACGCTCGTGGGACTGGAGACTCTCTCGGGCAATGAATTGCTTCGAGGATTTGCTAGTGGACACGCACGCACCAAACGCTGCTGCTCTGATACAGTTTGTAACTGTTGCTGAGCATGGATCAGTTATAAACGAGTTACAGCCCAGCCATACCCAGCCCAATTAACGAATACTGATGGCAATGATAAAATGATTTATTTCTCACGCACCCCGTCAGCCCTCGACGCGAGCTTTAATTTTCATATGATTAATGTCGGGATTATAATTAATTCATGTAGACATTACGAAATTACGCTAATATAATATAATTGATATCCAAATGTTGGAGATATGGGTTATTACAGCGAGGAAATAAAAGCGTTATTATTACTCCACTCTCATTACGATAGAAAGTGCCATGCAACTTTCTCGCTAACTTTCACAATAAAACCCTCTTTACGTCCGATACAGGATTCTCGGGACTCTTATTTTTATACGCTTATACGTTTATGCTTCAGGGTATAGTGCTCGCCATAAACGTATTGCCAATGTTTAACTATCGACCTGGAATGTTTAATAAAAAAAAAAATAATGTCGTTGTGTGGAACAAAATCATCACAGAAAAGAAAAATTTTTATGAAAGCTTTTAGATAAATAAGAGTTTTGCTTGTTTCGACCTTCTTATGGTAAGAAGAAAGTAACATTCATTTTGAGTCAATTTTACCAATTATTTTTTTACGTTTGGCACATATTTTTTCAAAAATTATTGTATTGCTCGTACCAAATTTAAATGTCCTATTTCAAAATTTACCGAATTAAAATCTCGTTTTATTCTCATTTTATTACATTAAAAATGGTCCAATAATTTCGAACTAAAATTCAGGACATAAATACGGATAAGTTATTGAGGAAGGATTTTTTGTGGAATTTTACAGGACGTTGTATTGATAATAAAAATTCTATCGAAAAACAAATCGATAACGCTCTGATGTAGCGCAACGTAATCCCCGATTGATAAAACATTTTTCATACAGGTATTACGCATCGAGCGAGTGAGCTCAATAATAATTCTGATAAAATGAAGAATACCGTGGAAGCAAAGTAAAATTGTTATGAAACCTTTTAGCGAGAATTTAAAAATGCCAACTTTGCTTGCGTTCCGTAAAATCCATCTCACCGTGTTATCTTTCGTATTCGGAGATGAATTACATTTGCATTCCAAAAATCATTATTCATTGAACTTCACAGAATCCCATAGTTATTTATACCGAAATATCTGCAAAATTGGAAAAGCATCGATTGATACTCAAATCGAAAAACAATTTTCAACACAATATTACTTATCGACGTAAAAAAAAAATCAATAAAAAAACATGAAGTAAAACTTTCAAACCGTCATAGCAGTATTAAATTATTGTAAAAATCAATAAAAATGGGATAAATAATGTAATATATATACGCAACTAAATCTGAACGTCACCCGGGTGATTAAAAATAAAAACGAGTCATTTTCATTTTTTCAATTACCCAACCTGTAAACCATTTCAGGATCCATTTCCTATTTTATTCTTTTTATTTTCAATGGGAAATATTTGCCATGTTTCCGAGTGATATTTCTCAACATAATATCACTGTCCGACAAAGTAAATCGCCAATAGAACTCCGAGGGATCGGGTTACGAGAGGGCCTGTTATCACCATCTAGAATAGTTCTCGCACTAGGTACTATATACCGACTGGTATAGTATGAAACACGAGTGGGGAGGATGAAGAGCGGAATACTCGAGAGTCTCCCGGATATCGGGAGCGCAGTGTAAATAGCGATGCCTGTGAGGTCGGCCGTCTGCGAAGAGGAGACAAGCAGCGGTACGTCATCATGAGCTCGCACAGAAACATAGAGGAAGACAAGAGAGAATAGCTTCGCTATTATGGATCAACCTATTGGATGTGTTTGGTGCAACACACTCAAGGTGCAATTCTCAATGGTGGGTCTTAAGGTAGTCTCGCGTTACAATAAGATAGTCACGACAATAGCTACAAATATCACGAAGAACAACATCTGAATTGACTTGAATGGTCAGCGGACAGTGTAATCAAATAAAAATGATATTTCTTCCCCATTTTGCAGAATCATTCCATCATCTGGTCGTTTTCTAGTTTTATAAAATATGTACGGAAACCATTTTTGTCCACCCGAAATTTCGAACTGGACATTGGCTAAGTATTTTTGTGAAGTTGCCAAAAATGATCCCAGGAAATTAGAAGACTTTTTTTCCGATAAAATGTCCCGCTGGATTTGAATGAATGATCATTCTACTTCTATCAATTTAAAGTCCAGTGAAATAGAGACGATTATTTCTGACCGTCCGGCCAAAAACGGAATTTATCCGTGCAGCGGTGATCAGCTAATCGACGCAGTTTTCGATGTAGCCAATTCGTGCGAAAAAGTGGCTTAGCCAAATTTCGTGCATCGATTCTGAAAGTCAACAATTATTATCCCGCTTTTTTTCATTTATCCAATTTTCGAAATTAATTATTCCATTTTTCACAGTGATATCGCGAAAAATTGCTAGGTCAAGTTTTATGGGGTTTCTGTTTATTGTTACAATTAAAATGAAAATAATCTTGGAAGATCAAAGGGTATGCATAATCTTGTTTATTCATACATTAATGTTGAATGTGATATTATTGTTAACGTTAAATACTTAATAATGAAAATAACCCGTTAATTGTAATACACATAGAATTGGATGATTACGGGGGCCCCTGTTATTTTATTCACTGCCTCGCGTTGCCTTCCTGTCCTCGTCGCTAGCATTTCGTACATCTGGCATACTTGACAGGTAATTAATATTAACACACATGCATCATGCAGCATGCGTCGCAGCATCACAACCGCTACGCCACAACCGCGACAAATCACTCGTTCGCCAGCTATTCCACCCAATTGACCAATTACAATTTCTCTCTCTGTGCGGGTTCGAAGATCACGCAATCGTTAAATTGCCCGTTATTGGTGTTCGTAATGCGTTTACTGTTACTGCAAACTCAATAAGTTCCACATCAACGCTGACGTAGCAGCTGCCCACAATGACACATGGCTTCGTAATTTCTTACGTCATTAATTTGCCTAACTTGAGCTCGAAAGATAGCCCAGTAATAATGGAGACAATGAATTATTATTTTTTTTCATATTCCTTATACAATCATTTTTTTAAATATATTCAAAATCCTAAGGATTAAGGTTACTGTTCCAGTGGCCGGACACGTCCAATTTTTCGGACATTCATCTGCCTATTCCAGTTTACTGCAGCTTACAAATTCACTTTTCCAGAAAACCAAGCTCGGAACTCTGAACCTATAAATTTATAATTGATGCAGAAAAGTGCTTTCGGAAGTTTGAGTACGAAGATTTATTTTCTTGAATGTGAAGGAATTGGTGCTGAGTTAATTTACGAATTAAAAAAATGTACATCTCCCCACCAAGAAATTTGGCCAGTTAATTTTTTTTATCGTGATGATTTTAATTTTTTTTAGGGAACATTAATTTATATTGAATTTTTTTCGAAATAATGCATAACAGGCGTGAAAAACATATTCTCGACTTCCCGAAAAATGCATCGATATTTTTGTACGGGAATGCAATGATTTCTCGACAGCGATTCAATTTTCATTCTGTTTTATTGCCATGATTTTGCGCTGAACAAGGTTCGATTGAACTAAGAGAAAATTTAATCGAGCTAACAATATTGTACCGTGCTGGACACGTGCACTTTTACAGAGAATGCCACGGGAGCCGAGTAAAATTTTACGGTTGGCGGGGCTTGGACGAAGGGTTAAATTCTCCGGGTGCGGAAGAATGCTCCGATTGAATACCGTGTCACGGGGCGCGCGAGCAGTGTCGCGAGAGAGGAAGTGAAACGAGAAATGCGGAGGGCAGGTCTGTCATGACAGAAGCGTAATATCGTGAAAAAGTATGAGCGTAAAGCACGAGCGTCAAAGCCGCGCAAGTTTTCAGCGCCAGCAATCGTCGCTCCGGCAGAACGCCATGAAACTTGGAAAATGGTTCGACTCTTCCACGCTCGCAACTCTCGAGCTTATTACGCCCGAACAAAATAGAAAAACATTCGTCTTTATGAGAATATTTATTGGGCCCTTTATGCGCTTCACTGTACGTTGCTCCCAGGGCTTATACTCATGTGCACAAAAGCTTAGCCGCCCTTAGCTTTATTATTGACAGGCTCGCCCGACGAGACACGTGCTCGCGATTCCGCAGCTTCTCATGCGAAATCTTTAGAAGCAATTTTTCATTCCCTCCTGTTTCAGCCAATTCTTAAGATCTTCCGATAAGAAATTCTCGAAAGGGAATAAATTTCTTGCTCTTTAAGGGACTTACAATTATTTTTTTGAATTCACAGTTTTTTTTTTTGGTAAAATCGTACATGAAAAATGAATAATCAGTCGGTGAGGTTAAAAAAAAAATTTATGTAATGAGTTTGAGTTGATGAACATACATAAGAAATTTGAAAGTAACTGCATTGAAAGTTTTAATTTGCACGTAGTATTTTCATATTCAATGTTTTTTCACCCAAAGTAGATTGACGCCTGGAAAAAAAATTTATATTGCCAGAAGAAAAATTCGCGACTTGTTACAAAAGCAATTCTCAAGTGAAAGTGAAAGCTTGGTTTTGTTTCGTGGCCTAATTATGCGTAATATCCGAGGTTCACGGAAAACGTGGTTGGATTGAAAAAGAATGCTTCATATGGGGCATAAAAATCTAAGAGTTGAGGGAGCGTTCTATTCTTTCGCCTCCTGTTTCCTCCCCCGCCCTGAGATTTGTCGGAAAGGGACACGAGCTTGGCTTGGGTTTCAAACTCTGGCATTCAAAACTCGTGCGCGCCGCTTTCTTGCGATAAAATTCAATTTTCACTGCCTGCGGCATATGAACACGGTGCAGTGGGGAATATATCGCAGAGCAGTAAGGAAGGAAGAACGTAAAGCAGGAAAAAAGGAGCACGCTTTTTTCTACTGCGGCGCTTGGGCAAAAAATAGGGGGAAAAAACAGTTCCTATTTTAACGGGGTACACAAGACGGTCGAAACGCTTTTCCGTGCAGATCTGTCATGGCGATAGTGACGCAGAGCGGTTGTAAAGGTGTGTTAAGTTAACCCTGGATATATGAGCGCTGAAAAACACGCATGAAATATCTCATCGTTGTTTTATCGTCGTTAAAGTCACTTTTTAGCTGTTCGCAATTGTTTCTGAGCTTCGATGCGTTAAGAAGCTTGCAGAGCTTCGCACAAGTCAAATCAGTGCCAAGCATTTCTCCCTTTTTTCATCGAGAGAAAGCCTCACTTTGATGAAAACAAAAAAAAATCGTACTTTCCATGTCAGGGATACTCGGAATGGTGCGAAACATCCAGAAAAGTGGTGTGCAAAAAAAGTCCGTGTACAAGTTGGAAAAAATTCAAACGCCGATAGGTCAAGGACCATTTTATCCATCGAGCTCAAATTTAACACACAACTGGAGCAGTAGGTCCTCTTTAATTGCTGCAATTGCCGACTAAATGTATGCAACCATTTAGATAGCATTGTTTTAATGTTTTGGGCGTGGTCGCTTCAGCTTCCGTAAAAATGAGTCCATTACGTCGAATGGTTTTACATAAGAGCGCTTGACGTACTTGATGCTCGGTATTGAATGAGGCATGGATCGGTAAAGTGGTTAAAATTTAACGAAATATTGAATATAAAAATTTAAATAATTGTCATGGCCTTAACTTTATCAAAATCTCGTCTGAGATATCAAGCGCAAATTCAGTCAACGGAGATTCAATTGAATCTAATGAAAATCCATCAGTCAACTGAGAATAAAAACTGTCGCCATCGGAAAATATTTTTCCCTCTGCCTCGGCTCTTAATATACGAAGGATCATTACCACGAACATTTTTTACAGTCAACGCGGTGACGAATTACCATCCCATGATTTAGTACCCAAGATTGTTAATGAAGAATAAAAAGGAAAAAAAAATTCCGCACTGATTTAACTATAGCGTTGAGTCTTTCGAACTCTCTAAAAAGAAGCGCCAGTAAAGTGAAATGAAGAAAGCGAAGGCGAGAAGAAGGTAGCGGGAGTTACAGGGAGCACGTGCAGCGTTCATGACATGATGAGGGTCCACGATCCAACACTTACGATATATGTACGTAATTGAGGGTGGGAACGGCGTGTCTGGAGTACGTCCAAGGTAAAATCCGTGATAGGGGTTAACTCCCTTCTTTTCTCACTTGGCGAGCCCCGCCGAGAGAACGCGGATAAGAAGGACCCAGGGATTTTCTGTTCTCGTTGAGAATGGCTTTCCGGTGAGGAAGGTGGTTCATGATCATAGCTGGTGGTGGTAATCGAGTAGTGGTTGTCCTCTGCGGGACTTTCGGGTCGCACGATAGCGACGCAAAAGGGCGAATAGGTTTGGAAATCGTTTGACCATAATGCCCAGTTCATCTGTCAATCGTACCCTTCACGATTGTCCAGCCCTTCCCTCCCCTTCGCCCACCGTTCACTCCACCCTCCCGATTTATCCTACATAATACATAAAAGCTTCAGCGGAGAGTCGAAGCGCCTGATAAAAATCCGATCAGGGTTCAATGGTCGCCGATCGAAAGCTCGCGAGTGAGCAAGCACTTTTTGTTGCTTCTGCTTTGGACAATGCGCGAGATTAAGAGATTTGAGTTTGGACCCACGTCTTACTTATTTATCGAACGAGAGCCTGACTCTAAAGTGATAGCGGCCAGGTCTCGGGGAGCTGGATCAAAATGTCCAGTACGTTTTGCGGGATGAGGGTGGACGAGGCAAGTGAAGAATCCTTATTCCACTGTCGACAATACCAGCCCGTTTATATCGGTCCCCGGTTCCCGTAGAAAAGGGTGAGCGATTTCATCGATAATGTATATTGAACTTGGACCGATTCTCATTTCGCTCGAGCTCCAGCTGAGTTTATTAAAGATTTATCGGAGATTGCTATTTCAACGTGTGTACGTGTGTGCCTGTGTGGGGGTGTTTTTTTTTAACACAGCTGCCTTTTTTCTCTTTTTGTTTCAAGGAACCCGCGAGAGACGAAAGGTATCAGCGCGGCGGAGCAACTATCGGGCGGAGAGAGTTTCGGAGACTTGGGCCAAATCCGGGTTTCGGTTCAAGCGGATTCGACGAGCTTTCGAGGAGCCTAACGCCCCGGACTGGCACCTTCGAGCTGCGGGGAATATCGACAGGGTTGGAGACCGGAGGAGAAATCGAGAAAAAGGAAAAAGAAAAGGGGTACGCTTCATCGTAGACAGGAAGGAGTGATAACAGTGGTGAAATTATGACGACGAAAGGTGGAAAGTGGTCGCGTGTGGGACGTTCAAAGATTTCGTGATTACAGGACATTTCGTCTAAACATAAATCGCGATAAAATAATAAGCGAGTGAGAACGTTGGAAATTGTATTGTCAAAACGAAAGAACAATGATGGCGAACCTACGACCCAAGCCCGATGGACACAACTCGAGCCTGAAGAGCTATGAAGTGTCCTATCCTGATGATCCTCCTGGGGCGAATGGCAACGAAACCGAAAGGATTGTTCTCTCCTCGGCGAGTGACGTTTACAACGTTTCCTCGACGTACTCGAGGATCGGAAGTGGAGGTTCGTTCCCTTCGACGGGCGGGGAACTGGCCTCGTTCAACGGGACGACGTTGACTAATAATTCCTCGTCGGGTTTCGAGAGTTTGGCTAATCCAACGTCGACGAATGGTTCGTTGTCTTCGGGATCGGCGACCTCGGCGGCTTCGATATTCGCCTCATCCACAACGATATCCGACAATTACACCTCCATCAGCGATCTCTTCGTGTTCGATGACCTGAACGATTACATAAATAGGTTCAACTACAGCGCGATCGCCAATCTGACGACTTACTACGACAGCGGCGCTGGCGGGCTGAATCTTAGCTCGGTCAATTCAAGCTGCAATTCCATTGTTCAGGGTGATGGGGTTGTCAGGACTGTCGCAAGTGAGTGCAATGTTACCATCAGCGAGGAAAAGACGGACGTGAACAATTGGTGGGCTCTGATACTCATTATCGTGCCGTGTCTCACCGTCTTCGGCAACGTTCTCGTGATCCTCGCAGTTGCTCGTGAACGTGCCCTTCAAACCGTCACCAACTACTTCATCGTCAGCTTGGCGCTCGCCGATCTCCTCGTCGCCGTACTCGTCATGCCCTTCGCCGTCTACGTGCTGGTGAGTCATACCGATATATCGCTTACATATTTACAGCTAAATCCTCTCGGCTTTAGCGAGGTCGATCTGAGCAGGAGTTCGAGTCAAGGGTACCAACGACTTATGGGTTCCCGTAGCTGGTATCTGGATAAGAAGACACACAACGTGTCTTGAATTATGTTAGAGGATGTGGGCAATCTAATCGTTCGTCAAATAGTCACTTAAATTAAAATAGAGATAATACTAATCTTCTAATGCTTGCACTGTGAAAAAAAAATGTTTATGTAGCTCTGAAATGAATTCAGATCATGTATTCAGCCCATTTGTTGTGAAACAGTTTTCGCGAGATTTTTTGATTCCTAGAGTGTGTAAATTCTCCTCAAGGTTGAAACTCGATAGCGTGATGCATTTCACTGCTCGTTCGAACAAATAATGTATCGCTGGACATTTATTGGAAGAATCTGACCCGCTGTTAGATATTTGGTTCAAGGTTGTCAACGTCAATTCGGCAATGGGTTACCGGTCACGCTTTTGGGCTGTCCCATTATTTTATCAATTTGTATCGCGAAATATTACTCCCGACGGAATACGGCATGACAATATTATCGTTCGGACATTAATTCTGTATTAATTTTGGATCTGTCGATGACAAACTGATTTAATTAACGTCGCTCGTACGAGAACCGCGTGACGTGACGTTGGCGAGAACTGTCGAATTCGCCCGCGGGAAGTTTGTGGTCGGATACGCTGCGAAACGGAATGAAAACGGACCCTCACTCGCTCAGGAGTTACCGAATAAATGACGGTTTTGTCCAAGTTGGACGGATCGGCTGCTACACGGTCTCCTATTCTCCGGTACGCGAGGTTTCACCGAATGACAGATCAAATAGTGGCCACCTATATACTTTCTATCGGGTCACCGCGCTGCTACGGTGACTCGCTGCGGCGAATCGAATGAAAACAGGATTAGTTGATTAAGGCCATTCGTTGAGTCTCCTTCACGCACTGACGAATTCGTTCCTCGAGTGATTCTCTCCACTTCGGCTCAATATCCTGAAATGTCTCTAGAGAGCTGCCTCCGGCTCTTTTCGATTTCGCGCTGAGCTATATAATTATTTATGTAATTATTAAAGCTATATAATTATTTATGTAATTATTGAAAGAACGTGATGTCTCATTGTGTCAAAAAACAAGCCGTCAGTCTTTTTTTCACAGGACAATAGCATTTTCTTGCGGGCTTCCGATAAATTCGCACCCGTATTAAAGTAGCGTTGTAATGGCCTTCGACGCCAAGAAAATGTGGCAAGTGGAATACGACGTGGTCACGTTGCTACACTCGAGTCACGAGTAGCGAAGCCAAGAGTTAGATGAGGAAAGTATCTACAAGAACTATTGGCGGCAGAGTCGAGCTTTTACGACGCGAACGATCGCCTTGCTGAAGTGAAACACGCCTCGCTGTTGATGGGTCGATTCTCGACGTCTGAAACCGAGTATGCACTGCGAGAGAAGAATCCCCGAGTGATGTACACAGGAATGTAGCGCAAGTATCTCTCGAGGGGGAAAATGCGACTCTCCTGGCAAGGACGAGAATGTAAGTGGTCCAACCCTCAAACTTCCCTGCACTCCTACTTAATTTGCGCAGTTTGGATGAAAGCAAAAAGCTGATAAAAACAACCTGGAAGAGAGGGACCATAAAAAGGCTATCCAGTGAAAAGTGAACTGATTCTTCGCTGTCAAATCCCGAGAGAACTTGGCTCCTTGTCTCGATGTTTGTGCTCTCTTCAAGTCCTAAATCCATCCCTCATTCCAAAATCGTAAAAGAAAATAGATGAAGAAACTATCGAATGAATACCGTCTCTGTCCCTCTCTCTCTCTCTCTCTCTCTCTCTCGTCCTTATCCGAGGAAACGGTGAAAGTCCGTCGAGTTCAGGAGCCAAGGACTTGCTGAGGAAAGCCACTGGGATAGGAAAGCGAGCCAGGTTGCGTGATTACGAGCAATTTGATAGCTACACTAGTAGGCAGGGTTGGCTAACTGGACGGCCAGCCGATAGTCGTGCTGGTCGACCCCTGCAAACCGGCTGGAATAAACACGAGCAAGCAGAGGGTGCGCGAACGCTCACCGGGGCAAGGTCTATGTTAATAACACAGATCACTTCATCGCATGCATGCTTATTACTAAGGACCACCGAAGTGCTGCCCCAGTCATGTACAGGTGCCTCCGCCACTCGACGATGCATGTGACCATAGCTACATAACTCGACACAGACCCGTTTTGATTTCGAAATCATCTCCGGCTCTCAAGCACAATGTGGAACTCGTGTTTCCGTTTGCCCCTTTCTCTCGCGCTACACACTCAACCGCTTTCCTCATTCTCCTTCACTCCTGCTCGCATGGTCCAATGAATATTTATACAGGGAATGCACGATTTGCCACTTTTCTCGAAATAGAAGGGCCCCGTCTCTGTGGAAGGACTTGACGTTGACTCGCGCACTCGCCATGGACTCTGTCCTTGATGGAAATTCTTCAAGTTGCGTGACCCCGTTCGCCGACCTTGCCCAGGTCCCACTGTTGCAGTTTCCTCTCTCATCGATTCTAATTCTCGCTCGAAAGTCATTTAAGGGGATGCTCGAGTTGGATTCCAATTGTCAGAGCTTTTCTTCGTGATGTGAGCTTAAGTCACCTAAGGAAAATCATGAGAAATAATATATTGTGGGTGATACCACTCATTCGAAAAATCTTGCATTTAAAAGACTTATCAAAGACACATCGAGTTTTATGATTAAGAAATTTCGTGAAGATGTACAGTGCACCTGAATGGTGTGAGATGAAAAGTGGAATCTTCAACTTGTCGCAGACTTCAGACCGAACCGGTGACCAAATTTTGGTGTTCCATATCTTGTTTCATCTGTTGAAGAGTGCATTGTGATTTAAATGTAGCGATTCTACCTGCACTGATTACAAATAATTATTCAATAATTTTTTATAAAATTGGAAAATTGTCATGCTTGGTATGTACTTAAAGAGGATAAAATTTAAGATTTTTTAAAAGAAAGGTACCAGACACAGTAATTTTTCTCTCACGACTTTGGATGAGTGGATCCCTTTAATGGTGATACCCACGAAAATTGTGGTGATTTTTACATGAAGGGACGCAATCTGAACGTCGGTAACAATTTTTCATGACATCAACTTTTTTTTTTCAATTTGGTAACCGTGACTAAATAATGTAACTGGATACAGAGAAATATAATTATGGACTACAAATTATGGTAATAACTTGGCATTTCTCGTGAATAATAATTTCTGTGGGTTCCGCAAAAGCCGTACATTCATTGCTCATAAAATGTCGTTTTCATTGTTTACGAGAATATTGTGTCCTGTACAACGCATTCCGCGAAAGCTCGTTCCTCGTTGCCGAAGAGTCGAGCGGGCAGGCTTCTATAAATACTTCTTTTTTTTCAACCCCTTTCGCAGTGCACGTGTCAACGCTCATGGTCTCCATCTCGCCTCTCTTCTTACTCGACACGTACGTCCCATAACTTGGGGCTGCCTGCGACTTTTCTCACGCGTTACCAACCGTGCCACTCTCCTTCGGAATAACAGTTTTTTTTTTCTTCCTCTTTCCCGACTCGAGACGCGATGGCGTATGGATGCGTACGTAGAAGCAGCATAAACTCACCGAAAGCCACGTTTTTTTATTTTATTCTTTTATTTCAGTCTCCCGAAAATTTCCATAAGGTTTCCAGAAGTGCGCTTCTGATAGAAAAATTCAAAATTTTTATTCCCGAGTATAAAAATAAGAGACTCGAAGGCTTTAAAAATGTTGCTCTATATTTTTACAGGAGCACAAATAAAAGACCAAGAACGAAAAGTTGCCAAAAAATTATCCTTTTTTTTTTTAATTACATGTGTCTAATATTCCAGAGTGAGAAAAATGGGTAAACGAAGATAAATAATTTTTCATTTTCAATAAAAATCATATGAAACGTCTTTTAATCGTCGACGATTAAATACATAAATTCGAGCCTTCGAAATTATTTAATCGCTAGCGCGAAACGATCCTGGAAAAAATCTTGAAATATTTTTCTGTGTTCCTGGAGGAGCACGAAGAAACGGAAAAAAAAATTTCTTTTTTTTTTCAATGATATGTATGTGAATATCCAAGAGAAAAATGACAAAACGAGGGTAGACAATTTTTCGTTTTCAGTAAAAATGATATTAAACGGCTTTTAATGGTGAGGGAGCGTGATCGTCATTTTGAATCACTAGTTTAAACACGCCCGTACCTTCCGACCCTTTTTCCGCGATTTCTCGCACTCTTTTTTTTCTCCCGCTCTTTGTCTCCGTCACTCCCAACGGAGGACAGGTCGGGGAACGGAGGTGGAGGTCTCGTACGTGGGGATTAAAGCGGTGCGCGATTCACGCAAGGGCGCAACGAGAGCTCCTCCCTCTTCGTTAGAGTTGCTGCGTAGCTTTCATCGGCCGCGTTAGAGGGCGATATAGCGGCGCCCGGAAATCGCGAGAGGCGAGAGGAGGAAAATGCTCCCAGGAGAGGTAAAACACGCGGATAGGACTAGCGTGTCTACCGACAGCTTTTACAAATTCAATAAGATCGACCTACTGTGTGTCCTATGCTCCGGTATGTTTTTACCCAACAATAATCGCATTCCCCCCTCCACCCTCCGCATTTCTTTATCGTAATTATTCGTGACAAATATTCACTCCCTCCCCATTTCGATCTTCCCTCCACGTCCTTGCTGTCCTCGGCGATAAAGGAAAAAAATTGCCCCGATGATTAATCGCACAGCAATGAGAATTAGCAGAGTCGTTGATTACAAAAAGTGCTGAGAGTCATAATTAAGGAAGCATAAGTGTCGCTTATGAAATCTGCAAAACGATGAACTGCACAATTTACGCAACATTTTATGATGCACACTACGAACTGCGGCATTTTTTTACTGAGGATCAACGAAAATGTCACGACGAAACCGAGGAAACTGTGATTCTTAATTTTTCTGTACTGTGATTTCGAGTTATTCGAGCGAAGAAATAACATTCTGTACCTAATGTCACTGCTTTTGTAGGTACACGTACTTTTTCCGATAGTCAGAATCGGACAAAAGCAGTTCCAATTTGTTTTAATGGAATCAAAGCGAAAATCATTGGACAATGAAAGCCTAGTACAAAATTATTCATTCCGTTCCAACTGAAAATTAATCGAACAACGAGAAGACAGATTTTCATCTACGGTTTTTTAATTAATTATTAATTATTTTTTATTTTCGTGCTACGAACGCGAATTTCAAGCGAGATGCTTGTCTTTGGTAGACTTTCGACATCTCGACTTCGAGGACGTTCACTGCTGTAGTATCGAGAGGAAGCGATTGAGACAACGATTGGGGGCGGCGAAAGCCGTGGGAAGATAAAAATGCAACTAGCGAAATTGCAGGTACTTACCTCGATGGTACGTTCAGTAAAGCGTTGTGCGCCGGGGCGGTGCTCGAGTTCGCTTCAGGCCGACCAGACAAAACGAATGGCTCGGCGTTGAGTGAAGCATCATGCTGTTTAAGTTTCAAAAGGGTTCGTTCGATCATCGAAAACGACTCCGGCGTACATATTCGCCGCATATTTCCAGGAATATGGAATCCCATATTTTCCCGGAGCCTCGCGAAAAGTGCAAGCTTTCGGAATCCGTTTGAGAGGCGCTCAGGCGGGATATCGAATGATACGGCAGGAAAAAAAACGTCGATTTACGGAAAAAAATGTAAATGCAATTGCTTCCGTTATTTATTGGTATACGTCAATTTTTTGAAATATCGTTAACCCGGAAAATGACACAGCGATAGCCCTTCAAAATTCCCACCGGCTAAGCTTACTTTTTTTCGTACGCGTTCATCCTTCTGAAAAAAAAATATATGATCAAAAGACATCCGAAACGAAAGTCGAACCTGAAAAATGAGGTTTCCGAACCAATCGTTGCGGGAAAGTCGTTACTTGCGTTTTTTCTTTCTGACTTGCACCCTTCCTGAAATACACATCATGGTCAGAAACCATCAGAAACGTAGGTCGAAAATGAGAAATGAGAATTCTCATCGGAGCATTGAGAAAAAGTAAAGTCATCGCCTCCCGGAATCATTAATCTCAAACGCTGGAAACAAGCGATTGTGCAAAAGTGAAGTCATTAGAAAGAATCATTTGATATCCGATACAGCCTCGCTCGTTTATCGCTTGAATGAACAATTCTTAACATTTCCTGGTTCTTATCGCTAAGTCGATAAAAGGTAATGCGAGTATTAGAAAATATACCATGGCGATCATAATCAAAAGACACCAGAAAAATAAGCCATAGCCGTCAATGATTTCGGAAAAATGAAAAAATGGCTGCTGAGTGGGCACAAGTCCTCCAAGCTTGAATTCTCCTTCCTCGTCGATCGGTGACTACGAACCATAAAAATGGAAGCGAATGAAATATACAAACCGAATGAAACAAGGTTGAAAAATGATGTCATAGTCATTGCCCTCAACACTTTCCATCCCTGGCCATTATCCAAATATCTCCCTTTAATCTTAACCCTTTCATTTTCCGAGAGCCACCGGATGGTCAAAATCCATCATATAAACACAAGTCTAAAATAAAGACAACGATGGTCCTGAGCATAAGCATCGATTAAACCACTGAGGACAAATGAAGTCATTAACGAAACTTGTAATTGGATTCTCGACAAGGGTAGTAGAGTCCGGGGGGGGGGGGGGGGGTGATACATGGAGTAAGAGAGAGAGAGAGACTCCTCGACGTATCCATTACAGAATCTCAATGATTTCCGAAAAATACAAAAATCGCTGCTGAGTAGGCTCAAGTCTTTCAAGGTTAATTTTCCATCCCCTTCCATCATCCAAGTGTCTCCGCTTAATTCCATTTTCTGTGAGCCACCTGAATGGTCAAAATCCATCATATAAAAAAGTTTAAAATGAAGACAACGACGGTGCTGAGCATAAGCATCGAATAAACCACTGAGGAAGAGTGAAGTCATTAACGAAACTTGTAATTGGATTCTCGACAAGGGTAGCAGGGTCCGGGGGGTGATATATGGAGTAAGAGAGAGAGAAAGAGAGATTCCTCGACGTATCCATTACAGGATTTCGTGACCCACGTGTTTAACGGCCATCAGCTAGCATATAGCATGAGCAACCCCAGCAACGATATGTGTACGTGTACGGTACAGGTTTGTGCTGTGCTGGGAGGGTTTGAGGGCACCAGAGCAGCGAGAGTAGATGAGGATATGGTCGTGATATACGCATGGCTACTCGGCGAGCAGCAGCCGGTCCGTCGGAGCTCTCGCTTTGCTCCCATTGCTCGTTGCTCGTAGCCGTTGGTGCTCCGAAGCTGTTTATTGGAATTTCGGTCATTCGCGGTCTCGGTTCATTGATCCGCAGGGAAAACACGACGGCCATGCTCTAATTAATAACCTGTGGACGAAACGACTCCGGCAGCGAGCTCCTCGAGTTCTCATACTTCCGGTTCTCATTTAATTTCGTTCAATCGTATATTCCGTCTCTCAACTGGCTCTTCCTTTGGCCTCCAACTTTCTCGCATAATTCCAGTACAGCGTTACACGGAAGTACACCATATAAACCATGGATCGAACTGCCCTGCATTTCCGCAGCTTCCCTTTGTCCATCAACTCGCCAGGAAATACCAAAACTGCGGTAAACTCTCGAATGGGCTGCAGATGAGAATTCTTGAGGTCTTGGCGAGATTCTTGATGGATAATTTATCATCAACTGCCCATGGGAATGCTGATATTAAAATGGAATTTGCTCGACCAAATGTTACTCGTGTTACAACTTGGTTCTTTTTTTCTTTTTTTTTTGCTGATCCATTTGGATGTCGTTTAATATTCTTGACGTAGGCCAAAAAAATGAGGTTGCTAAAGTCTTGCGAAGAATTTTTGACAATTTTGATTTGTGGGTATTAACGGGCACAATGCAGGTTCCTTCGGATGATATACATCGTTTGTTGGTATTAAAAGGGGCGCCCACATCCACGAGCCACATTGCTGCCTCAGTCTGATCTCCGGCTTCTTCTTGCAGTGGCTATAAATTATTTCTCTTTCTGGAAGGTCCAAGGGTGACACAGGAAATTTATTATGGAATACTTTGGGAACCCTGCGGAATAGCAAATCGATCGTGGATACATTTTTCTTTTGTTCCTCTTGACAGTGAATGGTAATAACGTCATCTACATTTCGACCGGGTCTCTTTTTTCTTGGGATATTTTGTTGCATGTAGGAAATTTCGAGTATTTTCCTCGTATCGAGATACGCACTTGACGCTGAATACTCTTTTTACGCTCCAGTTCCTGCTTCGTACGTCCGTTCTATTGTTCCGCGGTAACCTTCAGTTTTTTTGGTGAACGTTAACCCCCAAAGTTCATTGAACGTGAACTTGATAAACCGCGTCTATTATCAGAATAATTCGGAGCCCGAGAAAATATTTTTTCAGTTTTGTATTTTTTTAAATCAGTGGATGAGAAAAAATAAATATATGCCCTTTGAGGAACTACTTTTTTTGGTCGCAATTAAAAAATAAAATCCTATTGAGTATTCATTGGCTATTAACTTCGTTCGATCGTGAATTTTCAATTAATCGTGTTGCCAGTTACGTTATTTATTTCAGTTATTAAATTTATCAAAATTATTGCTTCAAAATTAACAACATTTTTCCCCAAGTAAATGGAATTTAACATTTGGACATTTTTCCTGTGGTCTGTGAAATTATTTCATCCCCTCGATGAAACGATAATATTTTCAGGCTGGATTTAGTTCAATTGTTTTTTTTCCCCTTCCTATTATTTATTGGATATTTACCTCGCTGCCGAAACTTTAAATTTACTTCAAACCTTGTTTTCGCCCGCATTATCAGTTCAATTAATTTTATTCATTTGTCTACTTATACAGTGGACCGGGCGAGCCCTCAGAAAATTAATTGTATAGGCAACGAAATAGCGCACGAGACAAACATGGAATATAAATGCATATATCGAAGTTAAACCGATAACATAAAACAGAAATTATTGACCTACCTGATAACGCGATAAGCACGCTTTGCGATATTGCAATAACGATGAATAACGAGTAGCCATCGAGAGTAGGCCAACTAAAATTTACGAAAGCTCACGCGCTGGAATATCATTAACGAAGCTCCTTACAAAAAAAACGGGAAAGGGTAAAAAATTGATTCGATAATAAAATAAAATAACATAAAATGACTGTACGAAATTCGTATTTCTCAGTCAGTGCCAATTTACGATTGAAGCAAAGCTTCACGGACAAATGATCAAACGGATCAACAAATAACTCGCTTAACCGATCGTAACATTCTGATGGATGTTAGCTCAGTTCGATCGGTATCGATGCTGGGAAAACACTCACGACAAACCGATAACTTCACTTACAATCAAAACGGGTAACATTTTTTTCACTTGACGTTAAAGAGACGTTAACTGCCACGAGCTGAAGACGAGGGTATTCGTCCGCACTTATCGAGTTACAGTCTTCGTATTGCGCAAGTAGTGAAACCCACAGTTTGGTCAGACTGACAAGGGTACACCCGAAGAAAACAAAAAAAAAAGAGTTTCGAGGCTCGGTTCTTTTTACTTGGGTTCGGTGTGCCGTGTTTTGTTGTTTCGAATGCGATCTAAAGGGTACAACGGAGTTCGTGGCACCCTTGATATATCGCGATATTCGATCGGTTAAGTACGGTACAGCTAATCCTGATGGAAACCGAACTCGAGAGAGCGTGGAAGCTCTCCTCGCTGGCTTTTTTCATAGCCCACAAGTATCGTATCTTTTGGGCACCAGTAAAGAACCAACCGCTGCACAATTGCCCATTTTTCGTACTGTAGAAACGCTGACGACGATCGCTCCTACCTCTTCAGGTACCCATTGTCTCATTTTTCTTTCCCGAAATCTTAACCGATTGTTTGTCCGATAAAACCCCGGTGGTTCACCTCGGTTTCGCCCACTCGAACAAGTCCCAGTCCACTTTTGATGGTAAAAGCACGAGGGCCAATAATTCGAGATGGAATCGTCTTTTTAACCTTCAAATCGACTCTGGAAATTGGTGGAAAGAAGAACGGAAGGAATTTCGATGCTGCGAACCGATTGGATTTGTCCTACTGCCATTTTGTACGGTGAAGTTTGTTTTTTGTTTTTCGGTTTTTCACCGAAGTTTGCGGTTTGAAATGGGTTAAAGTGGGATAAAGAAAGTGGCATCACGTCTATAATCTTATCTCGACCTGACCGGAGTCCAGATTTATCTATGACCGAGTTCTCACTTGATCCCTGATGCGGACCGAGAGGCTATGTGGGTAATAAGTTGTAAGAGAAACGCTATCGAGTCCGATGGAGGAGTCAGCGGAGGGACAGGGAAAGTCGCTAAGTTTTGGATAGTTTGGGAAAGAAAGTTCCGGATAGTTCAAACCCCTCCCCTCCCCTTCTCTTTCTCACTGCCCATGTCGCTCGTCGATTCTACTTTCCACCACGACGTTCACGTATTTTTACCCGGGGTAATGACGAGTGGCGAAGCTTCGCAAGCTCAGGCCACTTCCTCCCCCTGTCGCGCTTCTCCTTTTTCCTCGACTTCTCTTTTTCCAGTCTGGATCGTAGCATGGTTGACGATCGACGAGCACGTCGCCAGTGACTAATAACCCGGAAAATTTACCAGGCGCATCCGCATGACCGAAGTGTTCGCTCGGGGGATATCTTTTTGTCTTCACTTGCACCGACGCTGAAAACCCAACACTTTATGTACTGGAACATAATAGAGGCTGTTTCTCTTCATCACATTATTCAACGCTGAAGAGTCTCAGTCGGTAAATTCGAGTTCGAAAATAATAATTTGAAATGATGAATTTACAAAAATTGGAAAACGCTACGAAAAACAAAAATGTTTTCTTCAAGTGCGAATTAAGTTCCGGTGTCATGTGCGAGAAGTGGAATAATAATTTTTTTTCGTCGACGATCCGACTATTCGTCCAAAGAGAATTGCTGGGTAGTAGATTTCCAAGTTCAATTCGATGGGAAAGCTTCTTGACCTATGAAGGCCAACAAAAAATCGAGAGGAATAAAAAAAGTCGCAAGTACTGTCCATTCGAGTGTAGTACCGGACGTGGCTATAAATCTTGTTGCTGATCAATCAAGAAGAGAGCAAAACATCCTTTGTGGGTCTGGCATTGACGGCGTTGTTCCACTCCATTTCAACCCGAAGAGACTCTCCTACCTCCGACACACTCACACACAACTTCGTTTTCTGTACTCGATTATATTGCTTCTCCTGACTTCTGCCAAAATTTCGTGGCTGTTTTTCTTCTTGTCCCTCACGCGATCACCCGAACCGGGATGAATTAAACAGGTCCCCGGAATTCTGGACTATTCGCTATCTTATCTCTATTCCTGTTTCCTGATGTCGTTCGACGTATCGTTTCTCCTCTCTCAGCATTTCTTCGCCAGGAAGTCTTTGACATTTAACCCAAATTCGGTCCCCTAATGTCCGAATAACCCGCCCAGTAAGAGTCCTTTTCACGTATCTCAATGGTAATGGTCCTTTGGTAGGTTTTGACCCCTCTGATTTACCAAAAGCCAGATGTCAACGACTGACGGTCACCGGCTATACTTTCTCCTTTCCTCACTCACACGACTCTCGATTTTTCATACCTACAGCTGAGAATAATTGTCATCTATAAATAGAGTGGGAACAAAGGAGCAGAAAGAGTGTATCATGGGTTATGAACATCGATTACGAGCTCGCAAAGAATGGAGAAAATAATAAAACGCGAGGGTGCCGAGCAGTTTGGGTACAGCATTACCGTTGTATACTGTTATTGCCCAAAGGAAAAGCTGAAGATACGAGAATTTTTCCACCAATATGTTTCCCTTTACTGAGATATTACACTGTGTCTCCGTGCACTTGGAACAAAAAAAAAAAGGGTTTTATGTATTTTCATACATGAAGATATCCGTGAATTTACTTTTCGTTACATTAAATCCGTGATCTTGGCATTTGTTCGCGCTTCTTGTTTCTTCGAGGCTTTCGCTCACCGCTTCAACTTTTATCCCGAGTTAATACTCCAGCCTCTCGACACTCCCGAGAAAAGAAGCTTCGTTTTTCTTTTCTCCTCGGTGACTGATCTACCGACCTCGATGACGTCTACTTATGAGGCCGCGACTGTACTTTCTCGCTTTCTTCGGTGGCTTCTTTGTGACCCCAGATCGCGGATAAGAGACCCTTATAAATGAGCAGATTTCACGCGATATCGCTGCGCCGTCGGGAAAGAGAGCGCTTACCTTTCATATCGAGGGAAGGGGTGACCGTGATGGTCTTCATGGTAGCAGAAACCGAGAAGCTGAAGTGAGGGCGTCAGCTTTCCGCTCGTCGTGTTGAAACTCGGAGATGGGTAAGCCAAAGGGTGAAATCTTGTTAGGCGTGATACCTCAAAACCGGAAACGATCATAGTTTCCGATGAACTACGAATGTTGATGACTTGTCAAAGGAAAATTGAACTGGAAAAACAACTGTGACTGTGCCGATGAGATTGACAAGACAAAAGCTGATCAGTCAGCAAATAAAGCTCATTCGGACACATCAATCAAATGTCCGACCCGAGCCAATAAAAACCGTGTTTCCGGAAGAAAGCATTCCGGATTTAATTCAGCTAGCAAAATTGGTGACATGGAAACAAACAAGTTGAGTGAAATTGCAGACGTAATATCAGCGTATGGATTTTCCTTGATGTGCTAAAGTTCCGGATGAAGGGAATCCATCCATCCGTCTATCTTCCCTCCACGTTCGCTTGTGGTTAAATAATGTTTGCTGAAAAGACGACTACGACTACGCGAATGAGGTCCTGAACTAGATTGGAACGACGCTGGAGCGGCACGATGATGATTATACCCGACACTGCACTTGGCGCAGATCTTGTCATTTCCTCTATCCTTCTATCTCCTCGCCCAGTTTCTCACTCACTTTCGTAATTGCTTCGCTAAAAGTGTGAAAGTGAGAGCCCTGGCGAGTGTAACGATGCTTTGCGGCAACCGAGAAATTACGTTTTGGTACGACATCATCGGGAGCTTTATAGTGGTAGGAAAACGAGCGCCAGTTTCCCGTCATAGTTTGCCAGTGAATGCAGAGCTACGGACTCACGTGTGCACTAAAGCTATGCATGTACCCGTCGCGCGAAATACGCGGCTTTTCGAAACTTTGACTCATCTCTTACGCCCGTGGCTTAATGGTTCCACCTGACGAAATTAATTCCGAATGACACGTTTGACGGGGCTCGGTTCCGCGGTAGCGCGGCTCTTGCTACCGGAGGTCATGTTGTCAGGTAACTCGTGAAACGAGAAAACTCCGACAGGATAACGTCACTCTGTATTTACATCCATCCAGTGAATGGTTGCTTTGCATGTTGAATTCCGTGGTTCTGAAACATCGTATTGGACACGCGAATGTTTGTCATCATTTTGTCTTATCTTCATCCACCGACCCATCGTATAAATCCCACGTGTATGAATTGACGAGACGCACCAGAATTTATAACCCGACCAGCATTCATCCATTGGTTTTGGACTGCGTACTAATAATTATTCTTCCAATGGAACTGTCAGCATTGGTGAGAACAAAAAAAAAGCCCATCGAGCCATCACGATCAGACCACGGATGGTCAATTGATTTCATCGGCATTCGCAATCAATACCAGATAAGTGAAAAAAAAAAATGAACACCTCGGCTTTTCAAATACGCGGATATTTGAGCGGCCATAATGAAATATCAGATCGATCTGATCGATCAGATCGATCCACACAACTGGCACAGTGCCAGCAAAAAATCAGCCATTCGTGAGATTTATTTATCCATGTTGATTAATATTCGGCATTACATCGATGAATAGAGTTCTACGGTTTGATTTTCCAGTTTTCCTCAGTTTTACTTATTAATTATGACCCAGCTTTTCATCCTTTTATGTTTGAATCATCAAACCAAACATCAGCGACCGAGAATCCGACTCCAATGAACTCTTTAATGCGCATGATACGTTCTTCCAATTACGTTTCATCAACGCTAACGAGCTCCTGCTTGCGATAGTCATTAGTTCGCATTAGTATTACCATGATATAAATAGAATTAATAATGAATTATAGGAACAAAGTAACTGGGGCGGCGTTAATGCAGAGTCTGCGCATGTCATTGCTCGTCAAACGCCGGGTGACAATTAGTGCTCAATAACTAAGCTTTCATTTGAATTTCACAGGAAGCCAATCACGATGTTTCGGTTCATTGTCACCGTGCGGCGATTAATATTATGGGAAAACGGAGAAAGCCTAGGGTATGCTTTGGATTTTGTTAATGGGTGCAACGCGCATTTTGCAATGAGTGCATAGTGCGTATACATCGTAATTCGATTCGGTCTTTCGTTCACATTTGTTTCCTCTCCGTAGCTTTCCCCCAACCGACAAAGCTGACCCTTCGCGTCCCTTATTCGCCCCTGCCGACAAAACGTCCTTTGCTACATTCCCTTTGGCACAACTTCGCATTCCCTCCATTGTCCCTTTTGGATGGACCCTAACTTTGTGAAATGTTTTCCTCATTGTCCGCTCCTTTTCCGTTTTTATAAATCCCATACATAATTATGTCGGCTTTATCACGCTGAAAATTCTTTGACTAACAGGAAAAGGTTTTCAACTGTGGATCTCTTTTCTGTTGGTTGGACGCACTTTTACTGCACGTGACTGCATGTACGAAGAGCCAACGGTTACAAAGTTTTACGGAAACAGGGGCTGATTTTTTTACGCCTTGGTAGAGCGGGTCCATGTTTGATTACACGGTTTAAGTGAGTTTATCTTCGTTTTTGAGAATTTGTATCATATTTAAATTACACCATTTAATATTTAACCAACTGGGAAAGCCACGGCGAAATGTCGGGAGAAACGATGAAATGCTGAGAGGGTTTCGCTTCATTTCGTATTTAATTTCCAGACATATACTATATATTATTTGGTCAACGTTTAGACTATATTTCTATGCAAAATTATTTTCCCACGTAACCAACAAAATACGACATATCATATCTGAATGTGACCATGGTTAACGCATGCACGGTTTCATGGTGAACCATGTATCTTTATGTCTCTGTTGACAAACGATCCTTTCAGATGATCTTTGTAGTCTTTTTCCCTTCTCTTCGAATTTTTCACATTTTCCGGTGGCTTTTTCTCGTCTCCCCGAAACCCATATATCATTATGTCGGCTTTATCATGCCGAAAATTCTTTGACTGACGAAAACGAGGTTTGAATTGCAGACTTGCTCTGTTTCTTCATCCGTGTGTCATCGTATCTTCGTGGAATGTAGAAAAAAGTTGGAAGGAAAGGTCCGGCCTTAAATAATCGTTCATCCTCGTGGCTCTTCATGGAAAATGTGTATTTCCTCATGGTAGATACCGACGAGAGGTGAATTCCAAGGTGAAGACGGACGAGTGTCGGCGCACACTCGACCTTATCTTTCCACTGGATTCTAGCACACGCTCCGATTGTAGTATACGTGCAGAATCCTCGGTCGTTGTCGTTCAACTAATGTAATCGATTCGATGAACTATCTGCAGGCTACGGCGTTGACGGTCCGCCATCAGGGGCTCAAGTTCACCGAAGATCTGCCGCACACATCAGACTCGGAACGACGCCCGCGTCAGCGAATTTAGATGGATGCGACCAACATATGAGATGAAGAGGACGAGAGGACAAAAGGTCTTCGCGAATGATAGGAAGTATCTGCAGATCTATACGAGTTCTCTGTTTCTTATTATCCCGCAGGACAATTGATCATCTCTCATAGAAATGATGATGAAAAAAATCCCTCCTCGTAGTCTTGTCGTTTTCCTGAAGAACGGCAACATTTTGTCTGCAGTCGTCGACAAAAATTCAGACAAATGCACAAGATCCTGTGATGCATCTTTACTTTTTGTTTCCCTGTTTCGAAAAGCCGGGAGACTTCAGCGTGTAGACTTCCGTATAGGTGAAAACCGCTTGAGGCTTTCACGACGAACTACTTTTTCAACTTACCGAAAGGGAGATAGCAAACTGCGGATCAGATTAGCGTCGAATTGGCCCGAATAGTCTTTCGGCATTTTCTCGCCATATCTCAAGCATTCTCTTTTGCCATTCGGCTTGGTACAATTCAAACAGCAAACTTTGCACTCAACCGGTCGAAGAACGAGGCACGTTCTTCCACCTACGCTTTGCGTTGGAAAGTTTAATAGGATATGCCGAGGAGTCGGAGTCTGTTCTGGAATCGTTTTTCGAATGGTCCAGATCCAGCGACATGTGACATGTGAGAATAAATTTTCCGACGAGGCAGAATGTAGCACGGAAAAACTTTTCAATCCACATTCCTTCTCCCCGTTTGCATCGCCTCTTTACTGCGCGCTGCGCATAGCCACCGCTGTGCATCGGCAGTGCATCTGTTTTTTTTTTTTTTTTTTTTTTTTCTGTTTCGGACATTTTTCCATACATTGAGAGATGAATTGCTCGTCTCTCTATGCACCAGTGGATCGCATATTTTTGAGCATCAGGTCACCGGGACACGATTTACCAGGGGCGTTGGAAAGTTGGCTATATGCACGCCCACGTCAAATCGTTTCCACCTCTTTTTAACTCGTGCTATAGCAGCCACCCTCGGGAGTTAATGGTACACGAGCAATTTTTGATGGCCAACGGAGCGCACAGCCACCGTGATCAACCGATATCCGCGGATCAACCGGTTTTTCTTTTTTTTTTTTTTTTTCGCCTTTCTCACCTCATTCTTGTTTCATACGTCAATGGATCTATCATTTCTGCATCGATTGGATTTCGGTAGTTGCACCCCTCACACCCACAACATTTTCAGTTCCCTCACAATCATCTATCAATGTTGTACACGTGGCAAGTTCTCCGATTGGACGCTTAAAATTTAGCTTGAAACTTGGCTTTTATTCTTGACAAGTGCCATACATCTGACCGAAGTATAAGTTGATAAATAAACTGTCAACTGGATCAGAGGAGGTTTACAGTTCATTGAATGCGGGATTTGGGGGGCTGAAGTGGAGATTTTCGTACGTACTTGAAACGATCGATTGCGAATATACTCGGAAGTCTTGGGGGATTGCAGATATAAGATATTTTGTAGGAAGAGGGTGAAGCCGAACCAAAGACTGCTGGAGGTGCAGCCACAGTTAACTCCGGATCTGCGGGCCACGGAATGTTATTTTTTTTTTTTCACCAACGCGAAGAGACCCTTTTGCCTCTTCGACATGTTGGCAGTTTGGCTGGTATTGGAGGTCGTTCTTTTTTATCCATTGGAGCGGCATTGGGGATAAAGGTCTTTCGGAATCAATGAAACTTTCGTCAAGCCCCACGAGAAATCTCCTCACGACTCTTATACCAGATCCGTAAAAGTTTGTTGCACGCTTCTTCATGTATAAGGTAGGACTGTTGGGCTGTCTCGATTGGACATTCGAATGGCAAAATCCTTAATATAATATATCTTGGTTTGTTATATCTCAGTGATATTGCTGACCGCAGGGGAGAGACTTTTGGGGTCCAACTTTTCAAGTATCTCCCCGCTATTCGAGGTAGAAAAACATTTTTATCTGACAAATTTTATTGAATTCCATTTTGGCTAGTGATTGGGCAAGTTTGTTATCGACGTCCGGGAACGAAATAACCAAAATAGTCGGAATTCGGTGGACGTAAGGGGTAGATTGGATCAGCAACGGGATTTCCGTGCTGGAAAGGGGGGTTAATATTTAATAAATTTCGGTATGGCCTCTCAAAGTGAAGGAGTGGGAGGAAAATAAATGCGTCTGGATCGATAAATTCCTAGGGCGTGACGCCACGAATTTGTCCGCGAGGTAAGGTGCCGCAGGAGTATAAGGGTGCGTTGAGGAATGTCACCAACAAGAGGTCGTTTGCGTATACCCTGAACTCGATAGCATCGCATCTCGTCCCTTTTCCTTTTACCCATACCAGCCCTGAGACGGTCGTTGCAACCTTTGATAGGTGATACCACGACGACGGAAATACGTTCGGGAAACTTTCAATATATTCTCTCATACTTCCCGACGACATTGTCACACTTGGACTTTGACATCGACCCTTGAAACACTATAATAATGCGCGCAATTTCCCGGTATACGACACACCGGAAAACCCGATCGACTCCAGTCTTCTCCTAATTTTTTTGTGTCATCGATCACCTTGAACGAAGCATCGGTGATTTTTTTTTAGACTTGCAATGATAAATGTGTTCGATTTATAGAATTTCGGAATGAATAGAGCGAAACAAAATCTGACGTCAAGTGGAAAAATCATACTGACAAAACTAACCGGGTCACTATTTGCATTTGATTAATTATTGATCCTGAAAGTGAGGCTGATATTCACTACGCGCGTAGTATCTTGGCATTTAGTCCCTTGAATACGGACAACAGTGCGCATATCAAATAGAGAGGTTGTTCAGGGAATACTGTAATGGTTACCGCAAATGCGCATCGTTCGTCGAGAGTGGATCATGGGACGTTGCAACTATCAAAGCCCAAAACGACCCTATTCCATTCCTTTATCCGCACGTACGCCAAAGTCGAATTGAACCCTCGTTTATTTTTTGTGTCCTACTTCGTCTACTGTCCACTTGGATGCGGTATTTCCGTGATAGCGGACTCAAACGAACGATACGTCCAGAATGGTCCTCTACAATGGGCATTTTTGCAAACGATTGCCAAACCGGTCAGACACCAATGAACGTCACAACCATTGAAATGGACGAGCTCCATTCTCCAGACTCCTTGATCAACATCTAAACTTCTTTCCCGATGCGAAACAATTCAACAGTTCCTACGAAATGAATGCTAAAAAGGCAGACTAAGAAAAAAGGGAAAAGACCAGAATTAAGTGGCAAAACGCAAAGACGTATTAATTTCCGACCGTGCCCAAGGGACTCGTGATAAAAGTCGAGTGTGAGCTGATCTGGATTGGAAGATACGAAGCACACGTGCAACCCGACGAACTCACGTGTTCATAAATGTCTTAGAGAGCGACATTTAAGTTCTCCGCAGAGTCTGGTATGTATATAAGGGAATCGAGTACGGGAAAAGGGCTCGGATTCTCATCAGAATCGCGAATGGAAACGTGCCTCTGAGTTTTTGGTCCGTGGCTTCGGGGCACGAAAATTCGCTTGCGGAAATTCATCTTCTCCGGATAGCATGACAGATGGAGTAACGAAGATTGAACTTGTGGATTCGCCGTTGGCTCATATTTGCCTGTGATCCTTTATCAATTATCAATTAATTTACTACGTTGACTAAGCGGTCGGAAATGGTTCAACAGTCGAGTGCCGCGTACGATTCCAACTTTATCGAACCAGATCCCCCAGTGCCTCGCGCCCGGGGCGAATTCAGGAGCGCCATTGTTTTTATCTTGGTATTCCAGTCCCCTTCTCGGTTCTCAAGGGAGGGCGGCTGAAAATATCCTCCCCTGGGCGACCGTGAATTTGTCTATTCACCGGCGTGCCACCGGAACTGGGCCTAGATTCCCCTCCCTTCGCACTATACATATTTACTGGCTTTGCCGTGTGATGTCGACTCGTTCACCTGTTGATAGAGTTGGGTTGGGCACACGACTTTACCACAACGACCGCCTTCACTCGATGGGATCAAAGAGATTTCTCAAGTTCGCAACGATTGCGCCGTGACTTTGCTCACCTTTTTGTATTCGACTTCTCTCTTCGATCACCTCTTGACTTTTCGATAAATCGTTGATAACCGTAATTACCTTACCATGATTGGAATTCAAGATAGACGCTGGTATTTACCGATGAAATTGGCGGTGGTTAAGTCGTGGCAGACGTCGTTTTCCTGCAATGCCCTCATGCAACCCTTAATAACGCACTAACTGCCAGAAATAGTTCCCGTCACTAATACCCGCCAACCACACCGGCAGACTCAGCGGGCTCTGCGTTATGGTAGGAATTAGAATCAATCCTGGAAACCCGAGGAGACAATTATGGATGTAATTAGAGTCGGTTCTGTAAATTCGCGGAACGCAGGTGGCCGGAATTTGAACTAACCACACGCCAAAGGATCTTGAATATATTCCTCAAGTTCAAAAAGTTCACTCATTCACTGATATTATTCCTGAACGTGGAATTTGTTGGAATTGATATAGTGAAAACTGGTGGTTTCAAAAGCAACGTTAACCGCTCTTTCCTTTATATTTCACGCAAAAGACACCGGCACTTTGATGACAAAGCAATAAAACGAATGGAAAGATGAATCCAGTTAGGAGCACTCTAAAATTGTTTTTTTTTTCCATCTTCTGTTCGAGACGATAAACAGCAGGCGAGTTATACGCTCGAGAAAGTTCCAGCTGCGCTCTTATATTCTTCGTCGTCGATTTAGAAAACTACGACGAGCGTGCGCGGCAACTCGCTTAAGAACATCCCCGAGGGCATTTGCCATTTCCATCTGGAATAGTTCACAGAATAGTCCGATAAAAGCGAGCAACTTTATAACGACGTGAATCGCCTGGGCGATCGGGTGGTATAAAGGATGATGATGCTGCACTGTCATCGTTAATCGTCCTCATCTTCAGGGGCTTGTTCGTTTATTCGGTTTTCCATACGCATAATACTACAGATCAAGCGAGGCGGTTTTTACCAAAGGGATCGTTATACCAACAGCGCATAAGTTTTCCAGCGATGCGATATTCAAATCTGGAATCTCATAGGTAACTCCATAATCTCCCGCTCAATTTCCAAGTCTTCGCATCTGCAACTACCTGAAAATCATGCCAGAAAAGATCCGATGTAACTTGGATCGTTTCGCGCTCTGCGTTTCGATTCCATTTTGGATCTCCAATAATCCGGAGGGTCTTATCTCTTCCTGAAAGTCAATTCAAACGATTTTGATCGACTGCACCCTTAAGCCTTCAAGCAACAGCCACCATATATCATTTGTATCCTCGTGTCTTTAGGGAACAGCGCTGTATGACATCTTAATACGCTTGAGAATAAGCAATATCATATACGATGAATAAAATTACGACGTCCCAAGTACATGCGGTTTGGGTGGTAGATTCGTACCAGGCCGTGGATGTGTGGACGGGCGCGTGTGTGGGTGTGTGTGTGTGTTATCCTCATTACAAATTCCAGAGCGTCCCTGCGAAGCGTCGACACCAAGTTTTCCCTGTCTCGCTTTCTCCATGGTGGATACGACTGGAGGTGGGTAAGAGGCTGACGGCATCGGGTACAGAGGATCCGGTTCTCCGATCCATCACCCACGGATTACCCACGACTGATCCCTAATGCCGCTTAATTCTCGTGCGCCGCGAACTCTGCGTGACGTGACTGAATTTCCTGTGGTTTTCTTGCACCCTGGTCGTCTCGGAGGGTGCCCGATGAGCCGGGGCTGTACCGAAGGTACGTAGAACGGAGGACGACGAAAAATTAAAGGGGAATGAAGGAGAAAGTGTTGGATGGGAAAGGGTGTCGTGGAGAGAGATGGCCCACGTCCGGTCGTCCAATTAACTAGTAGAGCTGGAAACGCTTCGGTACTCGTTCATTCGAACGTGTGCCCAAACTTCTTCCCGGACCAGCTTATGGTCCTATTTTCGATTATCTCACCCGCCTTCACACGGCTGGTTCCTCAGCAACGCGCACAGCCCTCAAATGAACCTACATTTTTTATGTTATCCGTAAGTTAGCTTTATTGAAGGTGTTCCTTTCCGGAATGGCGTCAATCACAGGAAGAGGACCATGAAATCGCCCTATCGACGATTGCCTTTGAATGATCTGTCTCTCTTAACGACGACGAGTACAGTTTCCACCAGTCGTTAGAAGCTCATGTTCTTAAACGTGGATAACGAACGAATACTACACTAACCTAATTTTTTTTATTTTTTCTGTAACTTAGCCTCATTGAAGGTTGTTCCTTTCCGAAATAGCATCAATCGCAGGAAGAGGATCATGGAATGGTCGAATCAAAACGGTTGCCTTCGAATGATCTGTCTCCCTTGACGACGATGACTAGAGTTTTCACCAGTCGTTAGAAGCTCATATTCCCAAACGTGGATAACGAACGAACACTGAAAATCATTAGTACGATTGTGGCATTCTTCATGTTGTTCAAGCACGACGGTATGTATCCTGAAAAAACAAAAGCCACAAGTCTGCGAGACGCTTAAAGGGCTCGACGGTGAACCTGAAAGGAAACGTGACACTAATGACGGAGCCACGGTAATACATGCGACAGCCGAGAAGTCAACATTGAAGGGAAAGAAGAGGAAGAATAGGGAATAAGAACTAAGCTGTGCATACCTTCGACGAAGATAAATACTTACGTACTGTCTAGACGGCAAACTCGGTCTTCCTATTTTTGCATGCATTTATCGACTGCGACTGGGAACACAGTCGTGTTGACTTCCAAGAGCTTGGGACTTAAAAAAAGAGGACAGAGAATAAGTGCCCCAGGAATATCCAATATGATCCCAGTGTGAATGCGGAGAACGTTCTTCGAGGTTGCGGTGGTATTTGTAGGGGAAATGGAAAAAGCGGAAAACCTGGTAATAAAGAAAAAGAAAAAAAGCTGAAGAGAGTCCTCATGGCGATATGCAAATCGTGGCCTGTTAGGTGAAGGTAAATGAAAAACGTTTTTCGTTTCCTTCTGGTATCTCCAGCTCGGGAGAGAGAGCAACTGGAAGAGACGGAGACTGGCTCTTGGGTTGTTACACGTGAGAGCCGGCAATTCATCACGCCATGCACCTACTGGCTTTACCTTGACTTTCGCCCTTCGCTGACTGGGCACCCGAACCCCGGTGTTATATATTCCCAGCACCCCTTTCGCCAACCACTTGCTAAATATATTCGAAATTCCTCTGACATTCTCCCGCACGAAATCATATGCAACCCTGTCTCGGTACATCATTCCTGTGTCTTCGGATGCTTATTAGGACAGTTCATTTGTATCTCATTAGCGGAACGAGCGAAGCTGTTTCGTGACGTTGTTCAAGAGACGTTCGTTGAAAATTCCAACGTGTACGGCAGACATTTTTTTTTTTTTCAAGCGTCGGTATAGGACGTGACAAGTTAGGGAAGGGGAAATAAGGGATGTCATTGTCAAATGGAAACGTGGGACGACGGACAAGGGCACGAAATACGTAATTTGGATAACCGTAGGATTGATGGAGGCTGAAAATCATAAGTTACACTCAGGTGCGTGAGGCTGCCGAGGTCGGAGGTGAAACGCCACTCTCTTCAAGTTAACAGGCGGTGAAATTTAATTCGAAAGTTTGGCAAGGTCGTCGGCATCGTCCGTGGCATTATGAAAGAAGAGACTAAGGCAAAGGGAGGGGAAGGGAGGGAAAGAAATTGGGGACGATGATGTGAAAGGGGAATTGGGTTAAGGAGGTTATCATTCTGTGCTATCTTTCTTCGTCCCTTTGTTCATCTAAAAAGTATCAATTGCAACGAGAATTCAGCCCAAACAACTTTGCGGTTGTTCGAATCTCGAAAAAAAAATTGATCATCGCGTTTCCCGCCAATTTCCCAAAAGTCAAGACCAATAAATAGTCCCCGGCCAGGCATTTGAAGCCGACTGCGGCATCTGATTATTCGTGGAATTGAAATAACGAAAAGAATTTCGTTGCTTCTTCGTCCTTTCAGTGAGAAAACTCGACGAGTGATAAGAATCGCAAGTTCAATGAGTCAAGATAGAGAGAAGGACCAGCTTGAGGCGCATCACGGGGAGGAAATAATTGAAGGAGACAGTGGAAGTGACGGAGATCTTATAGTTGGCACCCTCTTCTCACCAGACCGGGGAAAAGAAGATGAAGAAGAAGAAGAAAATGTTAAATGGCTCAGGCGAAACGTTTCACGTAAACAATGAAGATTTTAATCTTTTATCTCGTCGCTCTTTCCCTCCCCTCAGGACTACAAACGGCCTGGCGAATAAAAAATAACGCTCCGCCATCCTTCTCGATTATTTTCTTTTAATCTGGCACTGGTATAAAAAATAAAAATGAATACAAAAACAAACGAGAGGGAAATAATTCATTGCACCGCCGGATGCCCGACAATGCAATGAGATAACAAATCCGATTTTATATACCGCTTGAACGATATCAAGCGAAAATTTCAGGGGCGTCAAAGAGAGACAAGTAGTTGAAGAGAAGAAAAATCCGCACCCTCAATCCGGTAGCGCTTATCCTATTTCCAGTTGCCACGAGACACGTCGGAATATCTTACAGTTCGTAAACAGGCACGAGATTGCCGAGAATACGGGAAATATATCGTAAAGCTCGTCGGATTTGAAACGACCAAGTAGACGTCACAGGAGAAGCACCAGAAGCAACCGAGTTTCCGTTCTTCCTCCTGGGGGAGATGACGCAGGGTATGCGAAAAAAGTAAATCAAAGAAGCTGATATGTGTTCTCCCTTTCGCTCGGATTCTCCTTCCGTCTCTCTCCCTCTCTCTCTCTCTCTCTCTCGCTGCCACAGTCGTAATTCAGGTCCTCAGGCTCACGTCGTCAGTGTTTACGAGGTCAGCCAGCTCCTCGGAAAACTAGAGATTTCTCTAGGTAACATAACGCAACTATTTTTCCAATATAAATTCGTGAGACGATCCGAGTTTGCGAATGTTCAGCCAACCAGTCACCGTACGAACCAAAACCGCCCGTGCCCCTTCGTTTACTGTACTAAGGGGTTTTTACCATAGCCGAGGTCGACGCAGACTTCACTGTCACCTTCGATTTTCAAAGGGCCTCATACTAATTCCCGAAGGTCCAGGACAACGATACACCAACGTAATACATCGAGAAAGAGCTTTACGATAAATTCTGTATCGTTTACAATGAAGGAAGAACCTGGCGCTTGTGAATTACGTGGAGACAAAACCGATTTGTGTTGGTTGACGTTGACGAGGTTGTAAAAACGAACCATGATGGTTCCAAACGTGCTTGATCCCAGTTTATTAGAACGAGCAATGGGAGATTGTCGTTTTTGAACCAAGAGCTTGACAATGTGAAAAAACCGATCGCCAACATCATCGGTTTGAACATGAGCAAAGTCAGAACTTTGCAGCTGTTGCGGTCATGTATTTGATGTATGTTACTCGTGTATTTCGGAGCGCGGAAAAGTTTATTCCCTCGACTAACTAGTGTTTTGGAATATGTCATGGAAAATCAAACAAAAGCTCGTGAAAACCGGGTAGAATTACAAAATCGCAGCATCAACTTGCGTGTGGAGCTTCGTCCCTTGTTTCACCAGTTGCAACGTACTTTGTTCAACCAAAGCTATTCGCAGAGAAGGATCACAGAACCATGCGCCATTCCACCAGTTCTCACAGTGTCGCTCCATCGAACGTTCGGAAAAGCTCGGTGACACATAAAATATAGGCCCGTCGGAGCATGGGAAACCGACGAATATCCATCGCCCCGTCCACTCATCCGTGTCAATTACTTAAAGTTCGATGCGCCTCTTCAGCTCCCCTCTCTCCATTTGCGCTTTGTTGACACTTTTCGTTGTCCATGTTATTCCATATCAACTACAGTCCTGGTTCACCTTTCGCTTTCGATTGTCACCAATGTCAAATGGGCTTCCCGCACTTCCATCCAACTCCAAATGTCATAGCCTTATTTAGCAAAGTGGCGTATCAGATTATCAGCAAATGCATATCTAGAGTTTCATGAGAAGGTCAAAGAGATTCTAATGCGGAGGATCCACATCTCGCGCTTTCAAACACGGTAGCCAATGAAGAGTTAACAGTAAATCCACTTCCTTTGTACTCCGAACCCTCGCAACGTTTGTGAGGATCATCTCGAGTTTCGCAGTTAATTTCCCGGCGATGACGTCAACAGCCGATTGCAAAGTACACCGACGGCTCGGCACTCCGACGGATTTGCCTCTCGAGGATACTTGCATATTTTTCGCACTTCAGCTTCAGCCTCCTCAGCTTCCACGGGAATAGAGAGGATAAGAGAACGCAACGGCATTGCAAATTGACAGAACTGCAAAGTGATGCTGTTTCGGTTGGTGAGATCATCAATGCTACAGCAGTGCACCGGTGGGTTGCAAGAGTACTCGACAGCATTTGAATTTCCGAGGGTTTTGAAATAATAATGAGGGATTATATAGAATCCGACCTGACGATTATTCCGAAAGTGGCGGAAAGCTTCCTTCAGCATCGAATACTTGTTGAATCATCGTGAATTGGGAAGATGCCGTTCATGAACAATTTCGTATATAGCATCGCGACATTCAACAGGGTTCACAAAGGTCGACTCGACAATAACCATAGAGCAACGTTGTTCTCACTCATGGGATTCTCGTTAAAACTATAAAGTTGTCGCACCGCGAAGTTGAACCCCACAGCGCATAGATACCGTATGAGCTTTGCAGCTGGCTCCAATCGATCGAGCAGTTAATCCAAGGTGTTTCGACTACCCGAGACCAATTACCGCTATCGCGTTTAATTGCGTATCGTTATCCCGTATGTCGGGATCTATACCAATCTGGAGGGTTGATTGGGCTTAGGTTGCACGAGGTACAGCGAAGCAAGTGATCTCGTGGTGACGCGGTTGGTGCAACCTCATAAGCAGCGGATCGAACATCTCTGTGGTGGATTCTCTGCATCAGCTAATATAGGTACGGTATCGTACGCACGGACAGGATCGGCCACGGGATCGCAGTGATTTATGCGAACGAATCAAAACATTCTTAACGTTGCCATGTGCACCATACACTCCTGAACCTCCTCTTCGATCCGAGACGAATGTGCCAATCTAATGGCGAATCTTACAGACAAGAGATCTATGCTGGGCTAGCTATTCGATTCGCAGCGCTTCATTGAAGATCAAGCCCTTCAATCCTTGTCTCCTCGCTCGATTCTCCTCTTTTTCTTCCACTCCTTCCATTAGTTTATCTATTCTACACCCCCTTCACACTCCTCCACTACAACCTGCAGAGCGTGCGCCTGGCGAAAAGTGATTTATCGCAAAGTTTCGCGTTCCTGTACGTGACCGTAACGCATTTGCTAGGTTTTTCTTAGAAAGTCCCTTTCAGTGTACATATGTACTGTATTTCTTAGGACTGACTCGATTTCTTTAAGTTTTCCGAAATCTATCGACCCCGACTTCAATCAGGGCTTGTCGGCTTTTCACTGGGTTCTGAAAGACTACCAGAATTATGAACAACTTTCGCTGTTATTCAGAAGGAAAACTGAAGACGGAATGAACTTGATGCAAGATACCGTACAAGGATTCGAGAAAATTTTTAAAAGTGTACACCATTCCATTTTCTTGTCAGTCAGCAACTGCCAATTGATACATTTTTTCCGTGGCTTCGCTTTGAGTCATTTCATCGAGAAGAAAGAACGAAAAACATGTCCGACATCAACTAAGTTGACGATACAAAGATAACAATCTCACGAAGATCATAGTTCATTACATCCTTTCGATGCAGCTAACATGCAAAATGGTGCAAAATTATTGCTCCGGAAACAAGACCACCTCCACATTGACATTGAGTGTCAACGTATCTTGATTTGTAATAATTTTATCCAGATCAAAAAAGGCACGTATCTAAATCTGTTGATTGACTGAAATCTGGATTCGTATCAATCACATTTTAATGACGATTTGTCGCGCACACGCACTTATTCCAAAAAGATTATGCGTTTATCGGTTATTGATGCAGAGTTGATCGCATCGGCGAATGCGCAGCAATCGTGGCTCCGTTGGCTTATATGATTGGAACATCCGGGGGTAACTCATGCACACGGGACCACATAGATAACATTGAAAGCGCTTATACAAATGGATGGTACACGGTAGTGCAGTATAAAACATCGGTTGATACCGGTTAGGACATATATGCAAAAAGCGATTACTGGCAAACTGTGAATGTATGCATAGGGAGAGATAGAGGGACGGGGAGAGGGGGGAGGCATCAATCCCTGAACCATTCGCGTCATTCGGCGATCGTAATCCGTGCGGATTACGTCAGGTACCGTCCAGCGATCGGTTGGATCGCACACATGAATGTTGAGGCTTCCCGTTCTCCATTCTTCGTCGTCAAGCCCCCACACATAATACGCACATGGATACCCACACCAAAACAGCGAGGCGTTATGATAGAGAAAATAATAGGATACTCAACGATTCACGTCAGTGCGGTGAGAGGCAACGAAATAAAGTGAATCGAAGAAAAATAGAGAAGTCGATGCGGTAGCCTACGATCGAACTGGAGCCGCCCAGTCCATTCCGGCTGACTCCACAATTTTTTTAGTACTTCCCTTTCCGGCTTACGCTACATACAGAGCAGCCACCATTGCTACAAATGGCACGACAACGGGCGGGACCCTTTTACCCACCGAGCACGAGAATGCACTGGATTTCGTTTGAATATTTCAAAAAATTTACTGCCGTACCAACAGCCACGAAAACCTTCCTGTATTGGCCAACGTTTTTTCCTTCTCTTTTTCATTTCCGGTCCATTGTTTGTTCCACCCTGCATTGCATTAGTTATCGGCGTGAGGGGTCTACCATTTTTCAAAAACCACCTCCGACCCTGTACATTTTTAGTGCCTCCACCAAATCCTCGGAGACACGGTGGAAAACAATGAAATGGTGGCGTCTGCTGCTCAAGTATTCGCAATCAAAGTCCACAGATACATTCACTTGGATTGTTTCATTCGTTTTGACTTCATTAATCTCAAATTCTAGCCGAAAATTTCGATGGAAACCAGAACTTTGCGTGTGCGCTGCTGTCGATTTTCAGGAGAAACGACTTAGGTTCTGATGTTCATAGCAAAATTGCCTCTTCCACATTGCCTTTATCTTTTCCTTGCGTTACCCTTTCGCTTACGAACGACAATGTCGTTTTTTTTTCGCCATCGATATTCATTTTTTGGTATGCTTTCTCTTATTATTCTGCTGCTGGACCTCGTAAACTAAGTGTCCACAAAACGATGATGAGGATTTCATTAGCGATACCAGCGATACCAACATTTTTCCAGACGTTCGCAGTGATGTCATAATAAAAGTTGTACGATAACATAAGAATTGTGTATTATAGCATGGCCGAGGCATTCGCGGCTCCGCAAGTACTTTGCACATTTTGAAGCAACAGTTGCAATCTTATTATCATTATGTATTTCTATCTCGAGGTCATTTTCCAGCGGCGCAAAGCCACATGCTCTACCGATAAAAGATAGTGTTTGAACGACGTAATTCCTGCGAATAGCGCATATTCCGGCAGAGGCAAACCAAGAAGATTTCTTCAAATGTCCTGGAGTTCCTGCGCCAAAGCTGCCGCATGATTTCCTCGTTTCATTCGTGTATCTTTTGTACTTGAGTTCTCATACTTTTCCAGCATGAAAAATGAATTTAAAATATAAACGTGTTTACGGGATAATACCTAATAGCACGTTGTTATCATAGCCACTATAATTTTTGTCGGAGCTTTAATCATTTTCGTTTACACAAGTCGACTGGCAGATTAATTTCGCAAAGATTTCCCAGGAGCGGAAGCCCCGAGCGATTTCACGTGTACAGCGGAATCGAAAAAGAAGAAGCAAAGATGGTGGTGAGGGCGATTTACTTTCTTCTTTTCTTTTTTCGCTAGATCTCCCCGAGACGTGGATCAGACGCGAGTGAACAGTTTGAGGGCATGAACCTCGAAAGCTTGAGCTTTACTCGCCTCCGCCCCGGTAAAAAGCCACCGTTCGTCTGTTGGTATTTGTTTGGCCAACATGAGATCGTTTGATCCCTGATTTAGAAGCAAACGAAGAAAGAATGATAGCACAGACCTCGAGGTAGCAGGAGATCCAAGGGATATACTCCGCCAATAAAAGTGTCACATTGAATCCTCCCTGAGGGTGTCACATCGTTTTGCGAAAGCACCGGATAAGCACTTTATGGTTTTCCCCAAATAATCGAGAGAAACATCTTACGTTCAAATTGAAATTGTGTGTTGTCAATGATTTCCCATTTCTACTTCCTGGTGACATTCCATTGGCAATCACCTGTTTGACATTACTTCCACCCTGTAAGTGGTATTCTGGCTTGACATCAAAACTTACCGTGTCATGAAAACGTATGCTTGATCAAATTCACCATCAGTCAGTTTCCCTTCGTCTCATGGCCAACTGAACTGTGAAGGCTTCGCGAGAAAACAATGTCAAGAGAGCGACTCTTCGGTCTACGATAGTGCACATCAATCTTGGGTTATACTTGCTAAGATTGATGTGCACTATCGTAGCAGTATATATTTTATGGCGTTGGATAGTAGCGAATTGAAAAAAGTATGTTAGAAGGGTGAAGTGCGGAATGACAAGGTAACGGTCGGTCAGTAGGTAAAAGCTTCCAACTGGCTTTTAATGACAAGGCCGTAGGACCTCTTGTCTTCATGGGTAGAATATAGTGGCCTATTAATCTTGACAACGTAAGCGGTTCTTCCGTCCACCAACTGAGCAGCTGAGTCCTGTCCTCTCAGGAGCTCGGAAAATGGTCGGTTCCGTGAAATAATCCACCTTGGAGTACAGAGCTGCGAGTATTCGATTTCCCATCTCTTCAGCCACCATCTTCTTACCTCGTTACCGTACGCTGGTGCCTCTCTCGCTCAGCAATTACCCGCGGTAAACGTACCGCTGCGAAGTCGCAATTACACCACACACTCGCTCATTCGCCCACCGCTTTGATAAACGCCCGTCCCATCTTTCAGACCAACAATCCGACCATGGATTTCCTCCGGCTGGATGCACGATATTAACAGTGGCAAACAGCGGCTAAATTCATCGTGTATCTCAAAAGGAATGTTCATTCGTCGTTCCGACTAATGATGTCCTTAATACAGATCAATACAAAAGATAAATTATACGCTGCCCCCAAATATCCATTCCACTTTACCTCTTAACAATCCGTGTTACCAAGACACTGGAAGCATAAAAAAAGCCAATGGAAGAGGACGACAAAGAGCATCGCAGAACAGAAGAGATACGTTCTCGTGATCATCACTGATTTCGGTTTCTCGAAGAGAGATCCTTTGTTTAGGATCACGTGTCAGCTTTCCCAAGCGCGGAGAATCGAGCTTACGAAGATAGTGGGGCACACGTAGGAGGAACGTAGTCGTACGTTGAAATTGGACAATGCTATGCGAGTTATGTTGGCAGCAACGCACAAGGGCAGGAAGATATTGTCCGACCTCTGGCTCTCCCTTCGCTCCGGTGCTCCCGTGACCCTAACCCTTGCCCTCGTCCTGCCCACCCCCGCTTCCTCCTCCAGCCCCGACTTTGCTTTACCCGCGGCTGTTACGTTATCCTTCATTACAAACACGAGGCGAATGTGTCTGGGTGTGTTCGTGCCCCCCTAGTTGGCCTTGTTGTTCCTCTTTGCACTCTCGCCGTGATAGCGCCTGCGTCACGTACAAATTCTCAATTCTGTAGACCATACTGCGTTGAACAATAGCTTCGAGCCACTCTTGTTGATGTTATAATCTCCTGATGTATATACGTCCAGCAACAAAGCTACGTAAGGTGAAAGCTCCGGACACCTTCACCGATATTGAGGCAACATTGATCCCTGGACCCGATGATATACACGTACCATTGGCTGGGTAATTTTGAAAGTCCATCAGCCGGATAAGTGTCCCCGTGATGTAAAACACGTTCAAGTGAGTTGTGTATATCACTTGTAATGGTGGTTCCTGCTGTTATTGTTGTTGTTCTTGTGTATAAGTGCATGTGGCCTGGAACAGAATGGCATACTGCCAGTGGTAGCGATAGAGTCCGGCCTGTTTGGTGCCCGTGGCCTTTATGATTAACGACCGGACAACTACGTTCGATGTTAATTGGACTCTACTCTGTCCCTCTCGTTGTGCCGCGCTTTGTGCTGTCTGCCTCGGAAAGCCACGGGCCATGCAGACACTGCAGAACGTTAATGCGCAGTATACCTCACGCGACATATATACCACCTGCAATATACTCTCTTCCGAGGGCTTGTGCGGTTATAGTTTAATGGGTAAGTTTAGTTCTTGGATAGAATCAAATTGGACACTAGTCGTAACAAACTCAAGACCCATTCTGACCCGAGCGCTTCGGTGGTATTTATGTTCAGTGGTCACTCGGTGCCGGATGATTGCTTTGGTTTTCACCTATGTCTTTTTTTTTTGTTATCCCCTGGTCTACCATTAGTCATGTCGTTTCCTCGAAGGTTTCGGAATATTTTTGATGTTTAATCAGGCACACTGATGTGGCACATGCAGGGAATACACGTATATCGATAATGAGACGTTGACTCGCTTGGAAATGGATTACCAACGGTGATGCTACCACCCCGAACATCATCATCGATCCTTCGTTCCTCGTCCAAGATTTTCTTATCCATGAGGGCTGTAATCTTCATCGTATTATAAAAAATTGAGCGCGGCCACACGATCCGGCTACTCTCAGGATGCATCTAACGTTACGTAATCAAATGCTAATTGAATTGAGGAAGACGATAAGAGAGGAAGGCCGCGGAGGAGCATGAATATCGGGTAATTTGGTTGCTAAATTAATCCATCGAAGTAGCTAACCAATTACGCTGGCGATCTGACACGATGCTTGGCCTCAAGGGTCACGCGGGTGCTTCACTGTCCTGCTACCCCAGCACGAACCTCCTCCTCCTCCTCCTCCTCCTCCTCACTACACCCCTTTCCACATCGACGTTCAAAAGCTATTTTGTCTCGGTATGAAATTCAATACCACTTCCATTCTCTCGGTGGCGGGATCAAAGCTTAGACGCCCTCAGAAATTGCTCCTGAGGCACGATATAACGGCTATCAATGCGAACTGGCCAGTAGTCAGTTCGGAACTGACCCGTCCGCTCTGATCGCTTGCCCCTCGGCCGAACGTGACTTCTGGTCATCCTCTCGCTTCTCTGCTCTCTCTCTCTCTATCACTCTCTCGCCTCTCGAATGAACGAGCTACGGAAACTTCTACCGTCCACTGTATTCAACTGCCACTGACAAAGGCCGTACGATTACCACGATAGTTTCTAGCTGTGTCCCTCGTAAATTGTACCATTGGGCAGCCAATACATCGGCCTGCTGACTGGGGATATCGTAGGCCGTTAAAACTTCTACAGCCGACGAAACGCGGCCCACTGACTTGTTTAGTCAGAATGTGTCGAAATGATAATTAAACCTCGATCTTTCGAATGTACGTCTTATCTCATCTTATCAATACGGAAGAATTCTTACAAGAATCTCAACGGTTGTGAATGTATCGTGAATTTATTTTTCTTTTTCGCTAATAAAGAAATCGTAACTTACCTCGATTCTTAAGTTCATGAAAACGTTTTGAAAAAAAAGGATAAAATGGAAATGGAAGAATGTCGCGGTTTCACTCTAGCCTGGAAAATCCGGAGTGCAATTCCACCTCAATGAATCGCTGCTTTGCTGCGCAGCGTTTTGAGATTGATTCAATAGGACGAAAACTTTCAATGCACCTAATGACACTTTTTATGGTGACCTGAAAAAAGTATGGAGCTTTTTTAAAAGCCACATGTTCCAGGAATACATTGGAAAAATCAATGTCTAATTCTCCAGCACCGACGATTTTTTTTTTTTCCGCCACGAATTTATACCCATTTATCAAGCTTTTTTATTCGTCAATAGGGACACTCGAGATCTTCAGTCTCGACTAATTGCCGTCGGCAGAAAATTTGCAGACACGATGACGAAATTAAGTCTCCTAATTGATCTATTTGGAGGAGGACTGTGTGTTGTTGTTTTTTTTTTTTTCTTTCGCATGTACAGCCAACGGAATATGGACTGGGTGTTTGTATTTGTTTTCTGTGCGTACCTAGCATGCTTGGAATATTATGTGTGTGTAGTACACGCGACGCAGATCGGTGCTCGCAACCAGGAGGCCAGCAGGCTCTAGTTAGCAGCCATTCAACAAGCGTATGATCTCTTTCTCTCTCTCTTTTGGAGCGAAGCTTTTGCGAACTCTCCCGTTGCAATCGTTTCGCTTTACCCGCCACTCTCTTCTCTCCCATTCGGCACCTGGATGGACTCGCGATCCGCCTATTTATTATTGCGTAACATGTCATGTCCAGCTACAATCTGGCGTGTCCACAAGCGTAACAATGAGAGAAAGTGCGGAGCTTCGGACTCGCCCATACAATCTATCTATCTGTGATTCTCTCTTAATGAAGCAACGAAACCAGAAGCAAAACCCGTTAGCGAAATAATTCGCTCGAGTTACTTTCGATTTTGTACGTATCCGGAAATGACAATCAAATGAACTTGTTACACGTGACTGTCGTGTTCACTTACATTGGATGTAACATTTTCTTCGGTTGGTCTTGGAGATCACGAAGATTGTGAAGATTTTCAACAGGTGCAGACAGTCAAGCATTGATCATTCCAAATTATCCTGATCCTGATTGTTCTAAGTCATCCTGTCAGCCCCTGATTCTTTTGGGACCTTTTGAATCTAAGCCCTAATCGTTCTAAGTTATCCTACCGCCACTAAATAGTTCCAATGACGTTTTCCAGATCCTGATTATCCTATGTCATTCTCCCAAGCTTCGATTATTCTCGGATTAGGGGCCCAGCGCAGTCTAATTAGCAGCTATTCAAAAAGCTCATAGTTCCACTCCAGTGCAAAGCTGTTATTGACAATTAAATGAACTTGTTACACGTAACTGTCGTGTTCACTTACATTGGATGTAACATTTTCTTCGGTTTGTCTTGGAGATCACGAAGATTGTGAAGATTTTCAACAGGTGCAGACAGTCAAGCATTGATCCTTCCAAATTCTCCTGATCCTGATTGTTCTAAGTCATCCTGTCAGCCCCTGATTCTTTTGGGACCTTTAGAACCTAGGCCCTAATTGTTCTAAGTTATCCTACCGCCACTAAATAGTTCCAATGACGTTTTCCAGATCCTGATTATCCTATGTCATTCTCCCAAGCTCCGATTATTCTCGGATTAGGGGCCCAGCGCAGTCTAATTAGCAGCTATTCAAAAAGCTCATAGTTCCACTCCAGTGCAGAGCTTTTGCGAATACTCTCGCTGGAATCGTTTCGCTGTACTCGCCACTCTTTCCCATCCCAGTTCGCACCTGGATACGCATCATGATCCACCTATTTACGACTGCGTAACAAAGAACGTGTTGCTGGTCATGTCCAGCTAGGATCGTGCGTATCCACAAGCGTAACAATGACAAAAAGTCCCTGGACTGTGCAAAGCTTTCAATTCCCATATACAATCCGTTTATCCGTGATTCTCTCGTAACGAAACGAGAGACAGAGAAGCAACATCGATCATCACCGAAGTCAATGATATTTTCGTTGCACGCGGACCAAGCGATTCCAGCACGTTTGATAGGTTATCAAATATTGAAAGTCAAATGTCCCCAGATAATCGGGAACGTTGCATTTCTCACATCAACATAACAGTCAATGAACAATCGGATTTTCGTTTCGGCAAATGTTGCTCGGAATTCGCTGCACAGCGAATACGGACGGCATGGAACAAGTTGGAAACAGGAAAAAGGGATTTGGAGAAACGTTCTGACCGATAGACTGCGACCTCGCCAGGCGATAAAATATCATACCTTTTTTTTTCCCCTCCCCCTCTATACTGTACTACATATATTGCCACTCTCTCGGATAGGGACGCATAGTGGACGAAAAAAAAAAAAAAAAAAACGTCGGGCGTACGAGAAGCAAACGATTCTGGGAGACAGAAGGAGAGAAAGTATCGAGCTCTCCGAAATTCCACGATGCAGCCGGTTGTTTCCGCACGCGATAAATTTATGGCCTCTTCGCTTTCCCTTCCCTCGCTATCTCCACCGGAGCAACCCCCTACCAGTCATAAATTTGTCAACCCGTGAAACTAACCCGCGGTACTTCAAAACTGTTTTAAGCTAGATTCGATTCGCGAAGAGAACACCACGCCGAAGGAATGAAGCCGCGCAAGGATAAAGCCAGCCGAACAAAACGTACACCACACGGGGAGTCTATTATTTTTCGCGCTGCAAACTTGCTCTTTTTCCCCGGCCACGACGATCCTCACTTCGAGCTGAGTTCCGCGTCAGAAAGCAAAAATTACTCGGGGAATATCCTGTTGGAAATTCAGTGAAAAATCCCAGTGGCACGTGGACTCACTATCTCACGTTTCTTATATTCGACCCTCGGTGCCACGTGGCAAGGGTTAAAAAAAAAAACGAGTTCAATTTTGGTTTAGATAGACACTTCCAATGTCGTAAAAATGTAAATTCTTGTTTTTCGCCTGAGGCGCTGTTAGAAATTGTGATTGCGGAAACTCGAAATTTTAAACTCGATACCACGTATCGATTGTTCATTTTTTTTTAAATTTTAAACAAAGTAGATTAACCGTATTTTCGAAGTTTTTGGCTGTTTTTTCTTGAGAATGGCATAAAATTACTTCAATATTCGTGATAAAAGGGAAGCTTTACAATGTATATTCGATATAGTTCAGTTTTTCGTACGTGATAAAAAAAACTTAAACCCCCGTAACATTTTATACACTTAGTTTATGTGCCAGATTCACCACTAAACCGACGTCTCTTCCGGCACCCGAATTTGGATGACTTCCATTTTCTCTGACACAGGGTTTCTCAATCGAAGTCAAATTCCGCTACTCACGACTCAGAAATCACTCGGAGAATATCCTGTGGGAGGTTTAGTGAGAAATCCCAGTGACGCGTCACTATCTTACTTCGTTTTTTTTTTTATATACGGCCGTAAGTCTTACGAGGGTATCGGGCGAGTGATCGAAAAATCTACTAGATATATATAGACGTTAAAGGCCGGAAGCTAGGCTTTTCCCGGAATCCTCCGAATCCCGGCGAATTTCTATCCAACGTAAATCCTGGCCTGTCAATGAGATGAAATTAGTATCGGTGACCTACGGTGGTGGATTAAGGAAGCGGGGGAGGAATTACGATCACCGGGCAATACCGGTCCCTTAGTTTTGCATGAACCAGTGATTCAATCGAACTTTTATTTGCTCTGTCAACTCACGTACACGATGATCAATTAATTTATTACTCGGTAAAATTGTAAATTGATTTGCATGCCATCGATCTTCAGTAACAGTCGATGAAGTGTCCAACGAAGCTTCCTTTTTGTCAGAACAGACGTTCTACTTACAGAAAATACGAACTAATCCTTAATGATCTCGATTCCTTGGTCTCCCCTACGAGAATATGGGTCACAGCCCCTAACCCATGCGCGCCTTGTTCATGGATGTACCCAGAACCAAAAAAGCACTTCCAACAGAGCCAACCAATCATTTTTTACGAGGCTGGGTCGTCGGGGCGACCTTGGCCTTGTCGGGTTTGAAGAAGAGCCCCGTTAAACGGCGTCTCTTGTGGTCCAGACCAAAATCCATAACTTGGACACCAGTAACCGCTACAAATTCTACAACTACGTGCTTATCAGTGTGAGATATTGAGGGGGAGAGCGGTTGGATATGGAGGAGGTTCGATTCAGCGATTCGACGGTATGGAGTGATGCCGGGTCAGCAGCTGTATACTCGGTAGACTGTCGAGACAAATCCAACTGTGGGCATAGTGCCAACGAGGTCTTTCCCCGGAATAGCGCGGTAAAGCACAGAGAATCTGGTAATTCGAATGAAAATAAATCTGACCTCCTCCCTTGCCATTAGTCTATCACAACCTGGTTTTTTTTTTTTTTTTCTTTCATTTCAAACAGCATACCTTTATTACCCATGTTCAAATGTCTGGTGCATCATTGATGTACCGTAAATCCATCAACCGAAGTAAAGATAAAGCACAGCCCGTTCGACGATTCATCTTCCATATTCAAGCGAATAAGAGCAAACATCTATCTGCTCCTCTTGCCATGCTAGCTATCAGCCCATATGCACGATTTACGGTGGTCAGTAAGTCTGTAACTCTTGTCATCTCAACTCGTATGATGTACTTGTACTCCACATGAAAAAGCACTGAAATTGCCTTTTTTAACCGTACTTTTCTCATTGTTTCATGAGGCTCAAGAATCGATGTACTTCCTGTTTGCAACACACTGCTAAACTTTAGAAGAGTGTTTTAAGCTCCCTCCTGGTCACTGATTATTCCAAGTTCTTATTCCAGGCTCTGATTATCTCGACTATTCCAGCTTCTCCTTACAGACTCAATTGCAGGCATGATGCGAACAAAGTCGTTTCCGGAAATGGCACTGTGGAACACAGAAAACGTGATAATTCGAATAAAAATGAAACTATTCAGCTCCTTTACCGTTACAACCAGTTCTTTGTTCCTTTTCTAAACAACACAGAGTTTGTACCAATGTAAACAAGTCTGGTACATCATTGATGTGGTATAAATCCATCGATAGAAGTACAGATGAAGCGCAGCCTCCGCGACAATTCATCTTCCATATCCAAGCGAATGAGAGCAAACAACCATCTGGGCGCTCTTTCCATGTTACCTATCAGCCCATATGCACGATTTACGGTGGTCAGTAAGTCTGTAACTCTTGTCATCTCAACTCTTATAAAGTACTTGTACTCCACATGAAAAAGCACTGAAATTGCCTTTTTTTAACCGTACTTTTCTCATTGTTTCATGAGGCTCAAACGTCGATGTACTTCCTGTTTGCAACACACTGCTAAACTGGATACATCGTACTTCGGATTTTCATTACGAAATTTTTGGTCGTGGGTTCGCAAATACACGAAGAGAAATTACGAAATTGAGTACTGTGCATAACTGACGATTTAGAAGAGTATTTTAAGCTCCCTTCTGGTCACTGATTATTCCCAGTTCTTATTCCAGGATCTGATTATTAAACTCTCGACTATTCCAGCTTCTCCTTACAGACTCAATTGCAGGCATGATGCCAACAAAGTCGTTCCCCGAAATGGCACTGTGGAACACAGAAAACGTGATAATTCGAATAAAAATAAAACTGTTCAGCTCCCTTACCGTTACAACCAGTTTTTCGTTCCTTTTCTAAACAACACAGAGTTTGTACCAATGTAAACAAGTCTGGTACATCATTGATGTGGTATAAATCCATCGATAGAAGTACAGATAAAGCGCAGCCTCCGCGACAATTCATCTTCCATATCCAAGCGAATGAGAGCAAACAACCATCTGGGCGCTCTTTCCATGTTACCTACCTGTCCGTATGCATGATTTACAGTAGTCACGAAGTCTGTACGATTATTTTCTTCCATTGTTCTTTTTCCAAGGGGTACCAAAATTTGTTACCTCGAAGAGCTCTGGAATAACACGAATCACCTTGAAATTTGATCGGAACACGCTTCGCTTTGGGACCCCAACGTGAAAGTTAAAGTTGAGCAGCGAATTAGGCAGAACGACAATATTGACAGGGGAATTGATCAACAACAGCAGCTCCCTCTGGGGTTTCCCTGGTAGCTCGTCCGATACGCTGGCACTGGTGAAGCCCGATGAACCGGAAGTTAGATAAGAAGATAACGGATAGGGGAAAGCCCACGAGAACACCGAGAGATACATCGTCGATTATCGGTAATCATAACAAATGAAGCGAAATGTTTATCCATCGGAGAATGAGAGAAAGAGGTCTGTGGAAAACGCACATAGAAATGGGAGACACGAAGCACTTACTCGATAACTACTCACAAAATAGTCCATAAATATACTATGTTATGTATGCCCTCACAAAACGTTACCCTATAGATAAAAATTAATCCGTTCGCACAGGGCAGCACTCGCAGCTTCGGTGGAGCGCGTAAAGCGAAATACTCGATAAATACGATGTTTGCTGCACGGGGCATTCCGTGCCAACTCGACCTGTCTGACCCTCGACCTCTCGGATTTCACCCCTGATTTTTCACGTCGTCCCTCGAGCTCTGAAAATCAGCCACAATTTTTATCAGATTTTTGTCAAAAATAATTCACACACCTATGATCAAACGAACATATTAAGGGTCAAAAATAAAAAATCAAGCAATTTTTGTAATTTTTTTAACAAAATTTATGTGTCAATTTAAATATCAAAAAATCGCTCACTCCTGCATCTATCTACGAATTTTAAAAAAATTCATAAACGATACAGGACTTTAAAGAACTTCTTCAGGATATCCAAATTCCGGCTCTCTATATTTTCCTTATAAATAATCCCAAGTATATAAACTATTTTGTTGTAATGGGTCGAAAATTCTTAGAGATGAATGATGGGAGAGAAAAAGCGGGAGGTCGAAGGTCGGAGCCCGGTCGATTCGGTGTGGAATGGCCCGTAGGCAAGAGCACTCAACCGTGGACTATATAGCGCGGTTTTACTTATACAGTGGAACCTGGGTTTCCGGGGATTAGCTAACGGGTCGAAAATAATGCCCGCTAGAGGGAACATCAGTTTTTCCTGCCCTCTATTTTCCAGCACGGGGATGACTGTGGATACCGAACGGAGGGAGGAGAAGAGGAGGTCAATGGTTCGTGTTTGTGGGCGTGACGCGCTGCGTGCTTCCTATCCGTTGACCCAGTGGTGAATCGATGGACCGCAGGACTAACTGATGTTCTGGGAGAAAAGAACAAGATCTCGCTGTGGCGCCCCACAGCATCACTCTCCCGCAGGGAGGACGCGCCTCCTCCCTTAACGGAAAGAATGAGCGTCGCTCTCCGAATTAATAACGTTTTCATGCTTGATACGACAGCCCGTAAGGGAAGACGCCTCCGGGCACTCCATCGAACTCGGCGATGCTGTGCGGGGATGGTCGACTTTATCGATTCTCATCTTTCAAATTGCCGGAAAGGGCCGGCGCTGCGAGAGCGACGGAGACGAAAAATGAGAAAGGATCGCGGTCGCAGGAGCACGTTGCGAGTAGAGTGCTGCTGCCAAAGGACGACGAGCGTGGAGATAGTCTTTTCTGCTCCGGAAAAGAAGGTATACACCAGAGAGGGTGTACCTATATTCCGTAGTGGCACGGGATGAATGTAAAGTGAGGGTGGTCCGTGGTCGCCCCGTGGTTACAACGGGGTTGGCTAAGAGTAAATTACTGGGGGGAGGAGAAGTGGTAAGATGAAAAAGAGATCAGCGGATCGTGGGCCTCCGAGTGCACTGACTTGCGCCGTTAATCATCGCACTCTTTCGTAAGTAAATCTGGACGAGACGTCTTTGGAATAAATCGGTGGATCTGTGCCATTCGAGGGGGGCCTGAAAAAAAGTTTATCGATCGATTATACTTCCGGGCCGCGACGGTTTTATTAATAACCCACGAGATGAAACCACGAGTCCGCAATTTTAGGTAGACAGGAAGTGGTCAGGAAACATGGAGATTACAAAGATGATAGTGGTTTAAAATAGTGATGGGCAATGGAAAGTTTCAACCTCAAACACGAGCAATTACTCGGTATGAAAATGTAGCTAAATATTTAATGGAGTCGAGTAAATGAATTATTCCATGAATTTCATATATTGTTAAATCACCAGAACCATTTAGTTAATGAAAATGAATTGGGTACATGTACTTGGAAATCCATTTAATCGAAGCAAGCAAATATTAACCAGGTTTAATTGATATCGTCGAAATTGAAACAAATGTGGCTTTGAATCAACGAAATATTCATTCTATTAGATTTATGATGTAATGTAAATATGATTATTATCTGACATTTGCATAGGATAGTTTGAATAAATAAAAAATATATGAATATTTAGTCAGAATTGTTATATATTCCGTTGCGTCAATAAAATTATGATTTCAATCGACAAAGCACGCAATTAAATATGCAATTGCTTCGAAGCGTTTGGATATTCGCAAATAAATGGTGCGGTTGATAATTCAGTGATTATATATTTCTCTCGTGTACACCGATTTGACTATTGCCACGCATATAAATTGCCTTAAGGCGCATTAAGCCTTGAACTTCTGAACGACAACCGATATTGTTCTCCTGAGGGTATTGGCCTGTATAGTTTTCATCCCCCAGTCGATAAAAATGAAAAATGGCGCATGCAAGCGTGAGGGAAAGCTATGGGCTAGACATCCCATGAGTGAAGTATAGTATCGGCTTTGGCCATATCAGAGACTCAAGAGATGAGAAAAAGTGCAGTAGCTCAGTCTGAACCGATAAATTCACAGCCACGCCTTGGTTCCCGATAACCCTGCACTGAATACTCATCGATGTCGTTATATTACCGAGAATAAATTTTGGAAGCTGCACCAGAAATAAATCACAGTAATATCCAACGTTCCAAATTTCTTCTCGGTTCGGTATTCAAAAGTCGTTGGTAAATTTTATTGCCGCCGATAAAATTTTTTTTTTTTTTAAGTATGGAAGAATAGATTGAGCAATTTTACGACTTGAGTTGAGAATATCAAGAGATGCTGAAGAGGATAACGGGAAAAATGAAGATGCTGGAAAACTCGCAGTCTTTTACGAACTTCTTGACGAACCTCAATTGTTGCAGAGCGAAAACATAGTGTTTCCGTGGAGCAGTCGGTTCCCACGTGCAATATACCCTCTATTTATCATCCCCATTTTTTACCTTTTTTCCTCCCCCTTTTCCTCGCACGCCACACACCGGACAATAAATTACCAGCCTCGCTTCTTCGCTCATGCTTTCTCAAGTTTCCCTAATAGCTCGGAAGGGAGAAAACGTTCTCCTACACCGAGCAGCCTGGTAACTTTTAACGTTCACAGTACATACACTAAATATCCAGAGCTTTTTTTTTTCCTCTTGGCTCCTCTTATTTCGGTACTTTTTCTTTCACTCCGTTATAACAAAGCGACATTTTATTACCCAAATATCGCTAGATATTTAAAAATTCTGTATTGTCTGGTCTTCTATTTTACCATAGAGTTTTTTATATTGAAGGACTTTTTTATTGAAGAATGTGAAAAAAAAGTGAATCAAAACGATCTTCGATTGCAAACAGTCGCAAAGAAAGTACTTTTCTCCCTCATTTTGGTGCACCTTGTATCTCTTCACAAAATTGTAAAATTACATTTGCTTGCTGTGTACTTGAAGTTCGAACGTAAGATTTTTCAAAAAAAGTGTATCTTCCGGAGATTTTATTTCTTATCACTTTTTTGAAAGTCCCTCGACTTCCTTAAGCCCTTGAGCCGCTGTGGTTAGTCGAAAAACAGGAAGCGGAAAACTGGGAGATAAGGCTATTGCGAAAATGCCGGAATCAAAGGGCGCGGAATTGATGGGCATTAGTTGCGGAAGTAAGAGGATGAAGCGGAGGGAAAGTAACTGCGTGAAAGGGTTTTCTCGAAACTGTACATAATAGTGTCGGCGTAATTTTTAATTAAAATCTCCATTGGGGCTTCGTGGATGTCGGGTTAACAAGGTATGTATGTGCGAGTGGAATCCGACGCTCCGGTTGCAGATTGCCGACCGCTTGCCGGACCAAAGCCGTACCTTTACTACTGAGAGAGCTCCAATGGACGAAAGCTCGATGGCGCTCGTGTCGGAGCATAATCAAGCAAGTTCTTGTGCACGGAAGTGGGGAAAGTGTGGAACGTCGACTGCCTCGCCGTAGTCATACGTGTATCGGATTGGCCGCGAATAGAATCTCATTTGCATAAAATTACGAGAGCAACTCTGGCCCGGCTCTGAGGCGGGTAGGGTTCCGACCCTCGCCGTTATCGAATTACTCCGCAATTCGCACCTATCCTCTGACTCTCCACGATTTATCCCAATCTCCATGCGTTTCCCTCGTGCAATCTTCCTCTGCCCTTCTGCATCGTACACATATATGATGAGAACCAGATATTGTGTGATTTATCGGTTCCCCTCGCCATCCCCCCCAAGCCAATACTATAATAATCGCGATAGATACAAACATCATATATCACCGAGACTCTCGATATTCCATTTTGCAATTTACTGCTCCTATTTCCCCCGGCCAGAATTATTTTCGGTCCTCTCACCCCTGCTTGTTTCAAGTTACTTTATCATGGTTCACCCTAAATTGCTCTTAATATTACAATCATTATTATCTCTGTTCAATTTCATTTTTTTCGACATGATTTTTAAGTCGTTGTATTTTCATATTAAGGGCTTGTCCAGATTATCCAAACGAAGAAAAAAAAAAGAGACATAAAATTCGTATCGCGGATATTCGCCCGTTCGGTCCAAAACTTTATTATCCGAAATCGGTGGTGCGCTAATTATCGAAAATAGTTATTCCCCGACCAAAAAGTGATCGAGAGAGAGAGAGAGGGAGAATTCGCTGATTCGTTGTGTATTAATTATGCAATAAAATGCTGTCAAATATCGCGGTGTTTGCGGTAATGCGGGTAGCGTTCATCCGGTTGTGGGTACGTCGGTGAATCCCATTATGCGAATTAAATTATCGTTACGTCGGGCGTGAGCCGAAAATATTGGGGAGAGAATCGGGAGTAATGTCAAGATGGAAAATTAATGTGGGCGCGGGTGGCACTGCCGTATTGAGTCATACGGGTTACGGGGAACGTCCGATTGGCTGCGGCAAAAGCTTTGCTTTTGAATTTCGTATTGCGGGTTATGAAAATCTATGGGTCATCGGCGGTCCGTTCGTACAAATATTGGGTGTGAGCGAGAGGACGTGATGTGGGTTGTGGGAGCACTGCTGCATACGTGGAATTTTCCGACAACCGACACGCAGAACGGACGTGCGTTAATGCGGGGCGTGCGCCATCTCTCCTCGCACTATCTCCCCCCCTCCCCCATGAAAATCGAAATTGATTTTGTTCGATTGAATGAACGGTGTTGGTGGGAGGCTCGCGAGGATGGACAGCATCGGCGAGTGCGTGGCGGTGTGAGCGGCGACACGCGGAGTGAAAGAGGGTCAGAGACAGATTGGAAAATTTATTATGTTTATGGATGTCACGTTCTCTTAAAACCACCGAGCCATTATTCAGGACAGGTTTATTGGAATAATGAAATTACGCTCTCCTGGTCCACGGATCTGCGCTGCTCGTCGTTCCCCCAAGTTTTCCTCATCTCTCTATCTCCACGAGGCAAATCCGGGCGTTATTTTGGTAACGTACATGCTACCGGACAAGTGGTAAGTTCGATGGGGACAAGTTCCGGAGCTTCCCGACGTGCCCCATTAGCCCAAAGTCTCGTATGCAACTCCAATTACAGTTGCTACCGTTTATTCGATTACAGTACTGGTGATATTGTTATCGAAAGTGGATTAAGCAATTTTGCATTGAGCTTTGGGGGTTGAGATCACGTTCCTTTCGTGGACGGTGCGTTTTTTTTTCTTTTTTTTTTCGGCTTCGTTAGAGTGAACACATTTACAGAGATTTGTCGGCAGAAATGAGTGCTGTTACTCCCCCCGGGAGTAACGAGGCTGCACCGCGCGTGCGGGTTCGTTATTGGTCAGGGGAATAGTTCGTTTCAGCACTAGGGAGAAAAACCAGTTTTCAAGGCGTTGGGGTTTTGAATTGGAAGACGATTAGCGGGTCCTCAAATGTTCTCCATTTACAAGACGTCAATTCCTTCTTGATGGGATCATTCATTTAAGCCCGCACCTCTTGTTTTATCTCAGTTCAATCGTATTGTTATTCTCCGACTGGCGAGGATCTAAGGACCTGGAATAATCGAGGCACCGTAGTCAGTTTGCGATTGCTAATGGTAATTGTATTTCAGTACCGCATCCAAGGTTGTCGTTGATTGCAGGGTCGCTCTTTTGCTGCGATTGTGTAGCTGTCGCTCATTTCACATAATTGGTAGCCAAGAAAGTGCCACTATACGTTTACCAAGAGACTGACAGATCGATCGTCCGCTTTCATTTCCTGCACTGTATATATATATATATATATATATGTCTCTTCCCTCAGTCTTCAACGTCGACCCTGTCGACTATCTCCACTGATTGTGAGCCTCATTTACTTCATCTCCCCTTATCCCTAATTCGACATCTTCCTTAAGAAGGATTTTGTGAAGTCTCCCTTGGGATTTTAGCCTCGAGTCCCACAATTGAGTTCATTTTCGTATGTTTCTCGTGAAATATCGTTCCAAATCAGCTTCTGATAAGCTCCGGAACTGTCCGGCCAGTTTTTCCGCCGAAAAACGAATGGGGAAAGGCGCACCACCGCAGCTACCGCAGTCTCGGTGTGTAGCAGTAGCAGTCGTCATGCTTGCCTACTCGTTACATCGAGAACGAACATGCAACCGACATTAAACTAATTGCGATTTACGGTCTGCGCTCACGCTCGGCTTCCACTTCTGACTGGCCCGCGCATGACTCCAGAACTTCTGAGGAAGAAAGCTCGAGTCCCTGTTGACGCAGCTCATATACCGTCGGGTCTTTATTAAAGTGTACTACAAATTTACCGCAACAGCTTATTAGGTGGCGAGTTGGCTGCATTAGCCGAAATCCACTGTAACTAATCATACTCGACCTGGAGACCCTTCTACCATTTTTTCACCTGTGTACACGTCTGCATTCGGATAACTGAACTCCACAGAAGCTCATTCGACAATTTAACTCTTTTACGATTAAACCTTTTTGTAAAAAAAAAAAAAAAAATGTGACATCGTGTTGCAGTTTTGGAACCCGAGCAATGGAAAATAAGTCTTCAACATTTTTTTTTTTTATTGATATGATATCTTTTATTTATTTAGTTCTTTTTACATACGTATTATAATTATCGCAATATCGATTCGATTTGCACTGGGTTTATTGCAAAGTATCTTAATGTTGATTCAACGACGTTGGAGGAAATAATAACGAGAGGAGGATCTTTCGTTGGCATTGTACGGACTTAACGTGAAAATGAATTTTTAGTTTTCGTTTTCATTTCAACGAGAATGAATTTCCTATAAATATGTACCATGTTAATTAATATTATTTATTATTATTATCAATATCAAGCTTCACTCTGCACGTTTTAATTTAAGACCGTCAAACAAGAATTCAAAGTAATACCTCGCTAATTGTTTGCTCATTATTTTCCTCCTTTCACAAAGCGTTCTCCAAGAGGAAGCTAATATTTATCAACGTGCTTCATCCACAAGGATCGCGTTGGAAAAATTGAAAATTAATGCGGAAGCGAAGGTGAAGGTGAATTCCGTTGCCCGGGAATTCGGAGGGATAATGTGCACATCCAATTACATTGGTATCATCGTTCGGGGCTTGCGCAATTACGATACTTTTCTGACACGATCAGCAGAGCTTTCCACTTTGACTTTGTGGCATTGTTTTATCCTCCCTTTCTCCCATACTTTCGTACATAATCGACGGACTTTCTTGTTTTTCTTCTCCTCTTTCGCCGTGAAGTCTCAGGGCCCGCAACCGAGCATCGCTTTCACCGGACGCGAAAAACTTTCTCTAACCACAAGTTTTAAACTTAATCATCTCTCGTTATATTAGCCACGGTGTCAAGACTGTGGTCGATACTCTCGTCCCCTCGCGTCGTTTCCGCCACTTCCGGAGTTATTATTATCGAGAGCCAGGTCCATGTGAGAAACCATTTATCGTATCGCCATTTTCGAATCAATTTAATGAACGTCTATCCGAAAGCTCACAGTAAAACGATACTTATTATTCTTTGAATTTTTGGCACCCTCACAAAAAATCCAAAGACTATAATTTCGACCGAAATTGCCATACGACATCACGTCACGTGGTCTTATTTCATTAAGACATCAATCATCATTGTCTTCCTAATTACCCAATAAAACGAGGAATTATCGAACATTTCGATAAGTGGCAAAGAGACTTAAAAGAATATAAAAATCGTTCGCCAAATGTACTTAAAAATAATCGATAGCCCATGAAATTCATTACACGCATTACATTTTCCACAGATTTAACAGGGCTCATCTGTTTCGGGTTTGCGTGTTGAATTTTGACGAGCATCCGAATCGAGCGATTTCTATACCGTTAAGCGATTATATCTCTAATTACAGTAACATTCTAATATTCTCGGTGGAACAACAATTTCGAAGTTTTAACGACATCCAACGAGCGATCGCAATCTTTTATAGGTGCTCAATGATGTATTTGATATCAGGCTCTTCACATTCCGTGTTCGTTCGTCGTCAGAACCTCAATTAGGCGTTTTTTTTTTTTTTTTTTTTCACATTCATCGTCGAAATAGAACGTTGAAGTATTAAAACGGCGATCGCGCACAGAGAACGACATAATTATTATTAACGTCGGCAGTTTATGCGAGGATCTAATGGATCAACTGTACGATCGTGCAGGCTATATTAAAGTCTTAATGTCGCGTGGATGCAGCCGCACGAGGATTAGATGGTGGCTGTTTGGCAATCAGCATTAAACTTATACTAGCGTTTTTATTAAACCACATTTCTCTTTGCACTCGTTTCAGGAATGACATTACCGGACGAATGTCTCACGCGGTGATCGTTTCCCGAAATAAATAACTCGTTCGTCGAACAACACGTGCTTGTAAAATCGCATGCTTCTGTGGTGACGTTAGATGCATGATATTACCGAGAAACACCGACGAATATTTCTCGGCACCGATGGCGATTAAGTGAAATCAAGATTTGCACAATCGAATCTCTGTCCCACGTGACGGGGAAACAAAGTTTGCGCCGGCTGCAGGCCGACGAACGCTCGCGCGTGTTAGATCCCATTATCCAGATACGTAACACAGAACTTTTCCAGTTGCCACCGATCGCCGAGTTTCCTTTCTCTTCTTCTTCTTCTTCTTCTGTCTGTCCCTCTTTCTCTTTCTTCTTTTACTCAGAGACTCAAATCCAGATCCTGCCAGCCAGATAATGCCGCGTTCAACTTTGCGTCAGCAAAGGCACAGCCAAGTTTTAGGGGGAGGCGTAAAAAAGTAAGAAAGAGCGTGAAAGTGGTGTCAGTGGTGTGAATAGCTCATAAGCAGCGATATTTGACCGAACCGGTTCGTAAGGGTGAAAAATGCCCTGAAGACAATCTTCAAGATTTATTTCCGCAACATTTTGGTGGGAATGTGGTTTTTGTGCGTGTTGTTCTCATTTCATGGTCAAGCAATAATTGTGATATGTACGGCGTGATATATGCGGTTTAACGGCTCTAGATGTTGACGCGTCCACCTCATCTCGCACCGTCGTACTGTAACGTGAAGTTGACACATTCTCCATCAATCAACTGTCACACGCAGATGCCTTCGGTTGTTATAGGTAAACTCAGTGGTCCACGTCACGTTTCCCCGAGTCTCCTTCCGCTGAACGTTCACAGCCTACTTATTCAGATCTCACGAAATTTCAGGAGGTCGCTTTTGTGGCGGATGAAACAACTCGAACGTGATCCTTGCTCCCTTACTTCATCTGCCACTTGCATTTGTGTCCCACACGTAAAAGAAGTATGGCTTGCTCTCAGAACATCTCGCGAAGAATGTATTCAATTATTAGTCCCAGAATCGGTTTCAGAATTTCATGATTCAAGCATTCAACCCATTGACTCTTGTGCTTTTATTAACCCTGAATAACATAATCGGTCAATTATTCTAAAAATCCTCACGGATATTCTGGAGATTCTTATCTGTACCCTAACTTAAATTCTCGTCGAGATGTTAGAAATTCTTATCTAGATTCTAACGGAGGTTCTAGTGATCCTAGAGACTCTTCCCAAATTTTAGGGAGAGATTCCTGAGATCCATGAGATTCTCACTGAAATTTTTGATATTGCTGATGTTTCATTCAACGTTAGCAGGTTTTCAGATGAATCTTGAAAAGATTTTCCCAGGAAACATTATAATTTTATATAAAACACATGAAAAGAGAACAGCGACAGACTGTTCTCCAGTTAATCGTTTGTGTCTTCCATCCAAAAGCTCAACCCAAGAAAAGAAAGTGCATGACAAAGATTCACCTGTTATTTTTCCCACTTAAAATAAACACCGTGCTTCGTGGAACCTTTCCAATCATAGAATTTCTTGTACAGGTAATTTCGTTTCATGGTCGCGCAGTGTGAAGGACGAAAAAACAGGGCTTTTTTCTCCTGGTTACGTGCGGGTTCGTAACAATGCCAATTAAAAGTCCGCCGCCGTTGCGCTAGCCACCGGCCCTTAGTTACAGGATCTTTGTCCAAGGAATCTTTGATAAAACGCTGAATGGAACGAGCAAATTGGCCGGGCATAAAGCAACGGTTCCAGTCATGCGAGAAAGGAAAGCATTTTCTACCTATTGCGACTACTATTGTGCGATTGGATCACGGAACAACGATACTTCCAAGGAATGCGTTGAAGAGTTTTCTTCCATCCAATTACGACGGAAAATCATCTCTGACATTCGGAGAACAAACAAGGTTCTTATATAGACACACTTGGACAATGCAAGGATTGAACAATTGAAGAAAAAATTAAAAAATACAATCGAGCAAATTTTTCTGATCCTTTTTTGTACATGCAACTAAATCATTATCTTTATTTCAACAGGAATTTTTTTCAACGCAAATAAAACCCTAACATCCCAACCTAAATTCTCAATGACCTCTCTTCTTCAGGGTTAATTACCGCCAATAACATGTCGAAAAATGACATTTCATAAAAAATAATACACAGCATGCGTGAATTTGGAAATAAAGGGAAACACGGTTTGTTTATCGTCGCTGAAAAACATTGGAAACACGTTTCGGAGCTACAGAATCACGTATGCAGTTCAGTGAAGACGCAAAGAAATGTGTACATTTTCTTTCCCTCGATTTTGTTGAGTACAAAGAGTTCTACGTCGAGAATCTCATTCCCATTTGCCGTATACATGACCGACGAGCTTTTGTGGACTCCGCAAGAAGAAGCATTCATTCTTCGTCCGTATTCTCTTCATCTCTTTCTCGGTCCTTGTGATCTGTTCACTCACCTTTCCACCTGGCTTTCTCCGGACTCACCGGTGCACGAGTATTCTCTTATCTCCTCAAAAGCTGCCTCTCCCTCGGTCTATTGTCGGATAGCAACAACTGTAATTGCATACTAACGTAAACCAGTGGAGGGTAAGTCCTTGTTACTATAAATAGCATTATCATCGAAGTTCACGTGGCAGTACCATGACCCGAAATGGATTCGAAAAAGCTCCTGCTAAAAAGCATAACGTCACTATCCAAACTGTTATTGTATTTTACGTCGCCTGTCAATGTATTTAACGAGATTTCTTAATTATTTCATTTTTCTTCAGAGAAGTCATCAAGTTATCCTCAAAATGTATATGCATTTTACGGTGGCTGAAAAAATATTGCAATGCCAATATGCCCTTTTAGAAAATGTACCAAGGGCCGTCAAATCTCCTGCTCTTGGAACCTTCACACCTGAGTAGTTTTTTCTTTAACACGCCCTTAATAATAAATGAGAATGCACACGTAATGTACACGAGCTGTCGGGAAGTGCATCGGACGTGTCGAAGGAAGAGTGTAACGACAGCGTGTAATCGATTTGAAACGCGGTGTCCCTGTCGCTTTCGTTCACTTTTATGGAGCGCACTCTAGCTTGGAAGAGGAATCCGAGTCACGGAAGGATGAAGCTTCCATTCGTCGGGATCCTTCGCGTCCGTTAGCAAACAAGGAGCTACAGGCCTCGAATGGCAAAGTATGCTTCGGCGCTGCCTTTCGTTCTACTAAACCCGTGAGAGGAAAATGCATTGCCTGGGAGAAACAAAGGGAGAGATACCGGCGGAACAAGGCGATCGAAAAAGATGAGGAGAAGAAAAAAGGAGACGGCGCGGAAGAAGAAACGTGGATGTGGGAAGATCGCTTTTACGACACAAGTTTGCTTATGAATAAAATATCAGGCAAGTTTTACCCGTTCGACCGACTTTTGCTGCTTGCAAAAACAGCCTCACGGACTCCATACACTCGGCAGACCCGCGAAGCTTTCTTTTTTTTTTTCGCTTTCTCTCTCCCTCTCTCTCTCTCTCTCGAGGCACATTCCTTCGCCTATCCAGTTTCAGCCTCGTAATAGGTACTGCGGGAATCCTCTGTACGCCGCAGCACCGCCACCAGAAGCAACCAGGCTACCTCCGAACTAAATTGAACTCTATTGGCCTCGGAATTCTCCGCTCAACTGGGGACTTGAGAGTCAGCTCGACTTCCTTCCTTTTCCCGCAACGCGGCCAGATGCCTCTCCATTTCCGATTCATGTCATAAAATGCCTAGCCCCAGAGGCCAACCGCGAATACATTATTCTGGCTTTTTTTTTTCGGATAGCCTCGGGTGATTTTTGAACTCCTGGTCAGATATCCGGAGCGTAGCACGATGAACATCTCCCGTCAGGTTGGATAACACTGACACTGTTGTAAAATGATGACCAATGATCAGGTTCCGTGTGGATTTGACATTGATCCCAATATGTAACTGCTTCACTGTCAAAATGGATCATCATAATTCCCAGGAAACGCCATAGTCACCTTGACACCAGCTGGTTCTTCACTTCCGGTTCACTTCACAAGTTGCCCAGTCCAAGGCCGAACGACAAAAATATGTTCCTCGAATAGTATCGTATGTCCCTTTAACTGCAACATTGATTTCGGATGCATATTCCCATGAACATCATCCAATTGCAACCCAAAATGCTACCAATGTTCGTGACGAAAGTCTCGTGACACTCCAGAGTCCGATAAACATTGTCCTTCGGGTGAAACAAAACATATAGGCAGTGGCATTGTCATCCGAAAAGCCGAAAATCGGTCGCCAATGGTCGGACTCCCAGCTGGATGCAATCATCAGTGCATATAGTTATGCCAACGTGGATACCAATGTCCGATAGTTCCTCCAAATCCCTGCTGGATAGTTATAATCTCCCGGAGCAGCTTGGTCATCAATGACTACAGTTGCCTTGCGGCTAATTGCTCTACCAGTTGTAATATATGTCATGGAATGCCTAGCCAACCTCAACCATGTAACTGCGGTTTCGTTGACCAACATCAGGCCCTTTTTTACTTTCAACGCGGACATCAAGTGCATCCTGCAATGAACATCTCTCAATTGCTTGACTAGAAATTGACCAACGTCATAGGGTAACTTCAATACCTCCTGCAATATCCCACTAAGCCTTCATAATCTCCCAGGACAATTTGGTCCAACCACGATAGGATTGTCAGACTCGGGGAAATCCTTGATAACATTAAATGACATAGAGTCCTATCACTTTGGCCTTCAATTAATTTCACTATCAGGCAATACACGTGGGAAAATGTCTAACGTTTGTCAACCTTTCATTAACGTCAAAATGCTGAATTTGACTTCGGAATGACTTTGCCTCCTAATGTTACGCTTTCGTATACAATTACCCACTGCAAGATACACGTTGCATCTCTTCAGGAGCTGGAAACCGAAAGTTTAAGCCCTGACCCACATTGTACCGGAGAAGGAGCACATATGTTTATCGGATAATTTAAGAGGTGAGCAAACGTATACTGCTGAACTATTATAGTTTCCGGTACTCTAAGCCCTCCGAACGAGAACGTATTCTCGACCGGGAAGCTTTCCCGTCTCCTTCTTTACATCTTCTCCTATTTTCCCTTCTCGCTTTCCAGTTATTCTATACGACCTCCTGGAATATTATTTTCCTTGACGTATGCCGTAGTTCCGTTACAAGGAGCCTCCGGGCTAAAGGAGAAGGTAAAGTTTTTCACTGAAACTGGCCTGATCCACATTATACGCAAAGCCCTCTGGGAGCCAGAACGGCGGGGCTTCATCCCTTCCGGTTACCTACCTTCCGCTGTATTATTGGTTCAGGAAGTTTATCTGACCAGGACACATGAACCCCGTATAATACTTGGAGTCATTCTTCGTCCATTGTCAGCCACTGAACTTCAATTGTTTTCGCTGTTTGCCCTGTACTGACCCTCGGCCCGGCCTTGTTTTCCATCTGGTCTTTTTCGACAAGTGGACTTTCCGATAAGAGCCTCGGCAAATGTGTGCCCCTAAACTACTTTAGCCTTGGCCACTCCGAGCCATCCTTTCCTTCCTTTACATCTTTGTTTTCCATCCTCTTAAGGGAGAGGTTGGAATCGTTCCAAGTTCCCGCATCTGTTGTACCCAGTATCACTGTAAATTCGCCCAGGTTCGAATTTATATCTCTGGGGATTTCACACCTACCAATTTATTGTTTGGTGAAATTTGTTCGAATCCTCTGTGAGAAAAAAAAAAAACGTATTGAGCGGTGCACAGTGCAGTGAAACTCCTGAAGTTCAACGTTACCATCCGGAAGTTTGCTTCACTTTGAAACTATCAATGCTACCATTTGATCGAGCAGCGGGTAAACGCTGTCAGGAAATAGATGAAGACGATGGTCACCTGTGATCAGCAATGTAGTTTACCAATCGTCAAACTTTACCACATTATCGAACATACCGTTGTGTTAATTGCTAATTGGGTAAAATTCTGGGATGCAAAGTGGGGTACCTACTATTTCCGGTGAGATAAGGGAGAAAGTGGAACTGATAGAGTATGACGCGTTTATGATAGTGTACGGAATCTCGGGCTCTCTGGCTTCTGCGAAAGCAAAAGTTTCCACGAGATGCAAATAGATGAAGTCGATGGTCACCTTTGATCAGCAATGTATTCTACCAATTGTCAAACCTTGCCACATTATCGAACATACCGTTGTGTTAATTGCTAATTGGGTAAAATTCTAGGATGCAAAGTGGGGTACCTACTATTTCCGGTGAGATAAGCGATAAAGTGGAACTGATAGAGTATGACGCGTTCATGATAGTGTATGGAATCTCGAGCTCTCTCGCTTCTACGAAAACAAAAGTTTCCATGAGAAGCAAATAGATGAAGTCGATGGTCACCTTTGATCAGCAATGTATTCTACCAATCGTCAAACCTTGCCACATTATAGAACATACCGTTGTGTTAATTGCTAATTGGGTAAAATTCTGGGATGCAAAGTGGTACCTACTATTTCCGGTGAAATAAGGGAGAAATTGGAACTGATAGAGTATGACGCGTTCATGATAGTGTACGGAATCTCGGGCTCTATCGCTTCTGCGAAAGCAAAAGTTTCCACGAGATGCAAATAGATGAAGTCGATGGTCACCTTTGATCAGCAATGTATTTTACCAATTGTCAAACCTTGCCATCACAGTATATCATCGAATATACTGTGTTAATTGCTAATTGGGTAAAATTCTGAGGTGCAAACTGGTACCTGCTATTTTCGGTGAGATAAGGGAGGAAGTGGAACTGATAGAGTACGACGCGTTCATGATAGTGTACGGAGTCCCGGGCTCTCCTGCTCTTGCGAGAGCAAAAGTTTCCACGAGATTGCGGAGAGATACCGACACGAGACCCAGTCGGAACGTACTTACCGGCAGTCTTCTCCTCCCGGCAACCCTCTCGAACTTCGGATAACTAATGTGAGCGAGTAAACCACGAAGTGGTAAGTATACTAAACTGGCCTTTCTCGTTCGTTTCTCTGCCTCATTCGCTTTCGGTATAGCACACTAAAGCCCAACATGAAAAAACTCTATAGCCAGGAAATAGGCCATGATGCGCTTTCTTTACCCAACAACCCGAAATAGAGGCCATGATGTTTAGAGTGTCGGCAGACAAAACACAAAACGAGTTGCCGTCAGCTTGTCTACATTGGGACTGTGATTCAGGAAAAGAAAAAACTTGGACTCTTCATCCCCAACTTCCCAACATCTTATAAGTCGTTTCTTACAGACTTTCGGGAAATATGTTCTGCACTTACAGGTCACTTCACGGAGTACCTGAAGATCAAACTTTCCTCAGCATCGCGAAAAACGAGAAAGCCCAAACTTTGATTTTCATCTTCTTGCGCATGGACAAATAACATGAAAAACATTTCGGAAGTCGGAAACTTGACGTGACGATAAAACTGTTGCACCGTTGAATGTCCTTATCATTGCCTTATCATTCCCGCGTAAAATATGAATAAATTCGGCCATTTTTCGTACGATCAATTTCTTAATCGGGGGTTTAAAGTTTGATGCGTATTGTCTGAGGGCACGTTTAGCATCTCCATGAATGCACGGGATGTCATCAACGCAGCACTAATAGTACATTGCACAACACGGTTATCAAGTGACTCGAACGTTTAATCAGAGCCGAATCACGTTGCGGTTCTCACACGAAAATTGCATTAACCCGAGCGGGAGCGAGGGAGAAAAGAGAGAGAGAGAGAGCGAGAGGGCTGCGGAGTTAGAGGCCGTGCGATGGTAGCAAGACCGCGCCACGTATAGCACAGGCTTGCCAGTCTGACCACCCCGTCACTGCCATACCAAAGCCGGGCGAATAATTAATGCGAAAGTCCTGCAAGCCTCTCCGCACCCGATGAGTACGGACAGCCACGGTAGCTAAACGACGAAAACGGATTTCCGCACCGTGCGCCCCGGTTTCTTGTCCGCATGTCCCGAGTGTTGATTATTTTGGCAAAGTCAACAGTCAACTGACGTCGAGTGATCTCGTATCTGAGACGAATTACGAATAGCCATGAAATATTCAAGAATGCAGAAGAAAATAAGAAGCTGAAGAAAAAGTACTCAGGTGCACCTGCTGATCGTGGAATTTCGTAATGAAAAACTGTATCGGAACTTTTTTACAACCGAGAGTTGATGCATTTCGGCCACGCAACGATGAACTATAATATTTTCGTTATAAAGCAAGAGTTCCATAAAAAAAACGTCTTGGACAGGAGGGAACTTTGTAGTTCAGCGAATTCCAGCGCCTTACGCAGTCAGCTGCTCGGCTGCTTAATCTTTTTTACCGCTTAAGGACCTCTTCGAAGAAGAAGAAAGAAAAATAAGTACCTAAGTGTCATGTTCATGAATGGAATTAGAAGAATGGGGACGGAAAAATGACGTTTTCTTTTATATTCGTGTCTATGAGATGAATGTCAATTGCAAAAATCTTGCACTCAGATGAGCACCGAGAATTGACCGAGTGCCAAATCACGTCGTGCACCCATAAATCATTATGCTGGCGGTGTGTTTATGAATGGTTTAGCCCATAATCCGTCTTCCATGTAAAATCGTGTACAGCTGGGCATAATCCGAATCCTGGGAACAGCGCCTCATGCTGAAGTCTCGTCACCTCAGCTGCTCTAAAGCAGTTACGTTTACGTATATTGTAGGTACACCCATCCTCTCCCATTACTGGGTTATCGAGCGTCTCACATATGTATAGTCGTAACCCAGCTGTGTATATTATCGTCCTCTCCGAGGAGCTCCGTCCTGTATAAAGGGAGGTAATGTTATCCCTTTACCCGAGGACGAAGCCATCCCTTCGCGTTTGCCCGTACACATGCACGTTTCATTACTTGGCACGTGAAAAAGTTGTGTCCATTACGTATAACATACGCTATACTCCTGGACGCAGCTTGGCAACGAGAGCCAGAGAGAGTTTCTTTGTGTTCAGGGAACCAGAACCGTGAAAGCCGCCGAGCCCTTGTTGTCACATTGCATTAACTTTGAAAAATAAAAATACAAAATACTAATTGTAGGTACGCGGGAAGAAAAAAAGAAAAACGTACTGCACGAATTTCCAGCGAAGCTGAATTGTTCCGAAAATTATTAGTATGCGAATCAGAGAGGGTTGAGTTTGAAATGAAAGTTTTTTACTCGAAAAAATCCTCACGCGAAAAAAAATTGAGACAAGTACATTTACGAGAGTGGTATTCCGCTCCAAAAAGCTCAGTGGATAAAATAAACTTCACTGGTATACTGTTTACATGTGCAAAAACATGTGAACTAAACTAAAAACCGCCACAGCGTTTAATATCGAGTACATCGCTGTAGCTTTACAAATACTGTTAATTATTAAAAAATATAAACACATAAAATACAACATTGTTTTGTATTTGTGCTGCGAGGAAAAACATAAACAAGAGCAAAAAATACTATACTCCTGGACGCAGATTGGCAACGAGAGCGAGAGAATTTCTTCGTGTTCAGGAAACCAGAACCGTGAAATTTGCCGACCGCTTTTTGGCACATTTCATTAACTTCAAATAACAAAATACATTTTTTTTTAAACACACCAATTGTAGGTGCAAGGAAAGAAAAATGTGCAGCATAAATTTCCAGCAAGGCTGAGTTGTCCTAAAAATGATTAGTATGAGAATCAGAGACGGTTGAGTTAGAAATGGGAGTACCGAGCAGATTAATCATGACCCAGAGTTTCAGTTTGATGCACACAACGTTTGTCGCATCAATCATGAACGATAATAGAGATTAATAATTCATCAAAGCCACGCTGCGAGGCCCTGGCACGTACCTGAGCTTTCTGAGGGAGGAAATTACCCTCTCGCACTCGCGGAGCTTAAGTAAGGGATGCTTCCACAATTTGGTGTCATATGTACGTCGAGAGAGAGAGAGAGAGAGAGGGAGCAAAGGAAATGTATAGGCCGTAATCCTGGTTTGATGTATTGCCAATGGGGAACCATTACAAATCTGTGAAAAAAAAATATGTACACACTGCTCGAGATCTTCGACTGTGTAATTCGTCCTGTTTTTTTTTTTTTTTGTTTTTTAATTCTCTGAAAACTTCTCGCATATGCCTTGCGCATTTGTTCGCAACAGCGAACGTCAAAGAGCCTTTCAAGACTGAGGTTTACAAAGCACCTGCTGAACTGAAGTAAAATGAAAACAACGCACACAGCATTGAAGCATAATAGTGAACGAAATAGAGTTGCAATTTGAGCTCCTTCGCGGAAAAGAGAATCCGGCTGAACGACTAATCCACGGAACCGACAGGAGATGAAAGTTGCCGATGCAGCTCCTCCACTTGCGAAAAGTCGAGCTTCACGATTCCAACCACTTTCGCGATAGAGCTCCTACGAAACTTGGCTCCTCTGACAGTCTGACCAAATAGGAAAGTTGCACGGATTTTCTACTCGCATCTCACAGTGAAATAGGCGAGTGATGCAAAGAAAAATTCGAGAAAAAATGTGAAAAGAGAGTCAGGTAAAAATAAAACCCAAACGACATCGATATCGGCGTGCACCTTACCATTTTGATCGTTGCACTTGAATTGAATTAATTTAAGCACTGCATCTTTGGCCGTCAATTTCTGACGAATGAATTTCGAAAAATCTGACTTTGTTCCGATCAAGATTTTATTTGACAGACCGGGTGCAATGTTTTCCCACTTTTTACACCTTTACCGGTGACGTTTGGAGAAGTAATTCGGGATCCGAAGTTCGTTCCAATTGTCTTGTGTGTCTGTCTTATGACGATCGTTCGCGACGAACGACTGCGAACGATCGCTCCTCGACGGATGATGGACGTCGGTCGTAAAAACTTGCGAAAGAAACTTCACGCTGGACGTAAAATCCGAGATTCGCCTTCGCTCGGACGACAACCGAGGACTTGATGGACGAATCCCTATGAAACTTTTACTGCATTATCGTAGTCAATGTAAGGAAACTCGAGGAGCTTAAGAGAGGTCCTGCAGGCCCAGATCCGTAGACTTGAATTGGGGTTTTTATAATAGTCCATACATGCGCCTTGTGATTTACCGAGACCCAAACGTAGAATTTTTATAGTGCAAAAACAGGAGACACAGAAAAAAAAGAAGAATTTAAGAGAATCGAAAGTGTGTGCAATTCTCAGTGCACTAAAAAATTTGTTTCGAATCATTGACGCAGGATTTTTTTCATTCCCTTATCAATTACGAGAACCTTGACGCCATCAAAAATTGAGTTAAACCGTTTTAGCCTCTCATTCGTGCTTTCAATTCAGCGGAAACGCGGCCTTTTTTCAGGCTCCATTGATTCACGACAGCAATTTGAACAATTAGTGGGACTTTGTCGGTGCCAATTCCGCTAAACAATCGAGGTCGGCTGTCGAATAATAGGTTCAGCCTCAAAGTGACGGTCTTGAGGTGGATTCGTGAAAGAGAGAGGGCAAACAGAGAAGGAATCAATTAACAGTGCAACAAGAGTATACACAGGCATTGGAATACGATAGAGTGAGCAATTGGAGGAGCAAAAGAAGAGGTTGCGAAAAAAAAGGGCCAAAGTTGCCGGGATGAAGAAAGAATTGGGTTAAGTCGGGGGAGGCCGCATTTTATCGATTTTTTTTTTCTATTCTCAGCATCTTCCTCGTTATCTCTGTCGAGACTATATATCCCTCACTCTCACATCGGAGAAAGGATGAAAAAGCTGGTTTATGAGGTGCGGGCGAAGAGAAGCGACCAGTGTGCGCCCCTGGGTATCTGCTGGGGGTAACCGCAATATCTCGAGTAATTTAGGAGGGTAATCGTTGGCCAGGTCTGGTGCAGCAGAAGCAGCAGGGGCGTAAGCACCAGGATAGTGCGGCTGATCGAGCTCAGCGCCACCCCCAACCACCCCCCCGTGGCTTACTTCACTTATATACATTCGCGAGCAATTTTTTGTTCCCCACGAAAGAGTAAATCAAAGAGTGCTTTTTGTTTGAATCGCGTCGGCCGAAAGAATCTTCCACTCTGACAGTCGTGGGGCTCTTGAAAAAGGAGTGAGATAATTAAACCGCCTCGCGAAATCTACGGACCGGCGCGACGAAAGAGAACAATGCTGTTTACGTACGACACGATTCACCTGGAAGCTTTGTATCACCGGAGAGTGAGAAAAACGCTGCATTTCATGGGGTACCAGATCGTAAATATAAGATGATACATTTACGATTTGCCGCCGGTAAACCGGTAAAAAACCGTAATACGGGTGGTCTGACAGCGGGAAACGAATAATCCGTGAGACACGCTTTTCCGAAGGCTGAAAAGGATGTGCAACATTGTGGAGATTAAAAAAGGGGGCGTGTGAAAATTCTTAAAATGGTACAGGGTGAAGTACATTCGAGGAGACCGCTAAACTTTACTTGCTGTTTAATTAAAAATCCTGTATTCTTGAATATCTAATTTTTTATTGAATATTTTATCCGTCAAATTTCGAAAAAATTCTTATCCAGCGAGGGGCTAAGTAATCGGGAAATTTTTAATTATTGTGGACACAATGCTTGCAGATTTTGGAGTGAGGAAATGTTTCGATCACTTTTAGTCTTCTGCAACTTCATTTTGATGCATTAATAATATTCTTACATTTTGTAGAAAATGAGAGCAACGTAATCAAGAAAGATAATCGCTTTCCTGTCTCGCGCTAGCTCTCACTTCCTCTCTCTCTCTCTCTCTCTCTCTCTCTCTCTCTCTCTCTGTTTTTTATCCTAACCCTGAGCAAACGAGATAGTGAGAAAATTTACCGAGGAAAAAGTAAATCATCTCGTGTTTTTCCGCAAGCGAATTCGCTAGGAAGATTCGAGTGCGGGGGCGGTTTAGTGGTTGACAATTCACGAGTAAAAGTGGGCGACGAATTAATCAGCGACGGGCAATTAAATGATGTAATGAAGACGTGTACGATTAGTATAATTCATTAGCTCATAAGCCCTGTCCTTTGGGTAATCTGTCATGGGCACCCGACCGAAGAGAAAACTTCAGACGGTGAAAAAAAAAAAACAATATTAAGGTTTGAGATTTGAATGAAAATAACATTAAACATTTTGGGGAGTCTTATCCAAATAATTTAACTACAATACGCCCACACCAGATCCCAGACCAAAATAATTTCCATATTTACCCGTACTAAAATTTAGTGTTCTCATCTCGCTGGAGTCAGGCTATATTTACCATGTCTTCACCTAAGAGCAACAATTAAGGTCCTACACACATTTAAGAGTCACAATCCCCATTTTTATTATTCTACATCCTTCTAAGCGAAGCCATCCCGGCCTCGAGTACTTCAAGTCCTCCTAAGAGCAATCACCATGGCCCAAATTATTCTAAATCCTGCTAAATGCAACCATAAGATTTGTTACTCAGGCCCTTTTTCCTCAAAGACCCCCGAAGTGCTCCCTATGAGTTCCTGAATATTCCAAGTCCCTGGAAAAGCCTCGTCGCCGAGCCTGAATAAACTGATTCTCTTCAGGAGCTTCTTCGCAGTCTGTAAAAGAGACGTGGGTCAACGATATGAAGTCCTCGAGTGTTTCGGTAATTTAAGTGGGAGGGTGCGTCTCTCGAGCAAGCCCTACGAGACCCTGGTACTGTACATATACATGGAATGTCAATAAAAATAATGATAATGATAATCCCGAATAATTTAGGAGGACAATTGCTTTTCAAGACCGTATCTTCCGCCCGGCCTATCTCCCGAGTATGACGCACCCTATATTCCCGCGTAAAAAAGGTAAATCACCGCATTCACTGTTCTCCTTATTTTCCCGGTGTTTCCCTTGGCAAAAAAATGCGTACCTCCGGATCTCTGTACACGAGCATCTCCCTGTGTTGGTGGGCGATAGTATTTCGGGTGCACTGAATGTGGTAGAAGTAATAAACGAGCAAGGGAAAGATTTAGGGAACTCAGCTGGATGTCGCCTTATTACACTTTTCCACGCTCACGCGCCGCACTTCAGCGGTGAACTGAGAAATCGATGGTAGCCGTGAGATACCTTGGAGTCTTGGAAAATCGACTCACGAATTTAAAGGAACGTGACGGAGAAGTCCACGCGCCGAGGGACCTTTTTCTCTTTCTGCCCTTTTTCTCAATTGCTATTCTGTTCTTTCTTGGACCTTCCCCGTCGGGGGGAGGGGCGGGGGGTTCTTCCTTTTTTTTTTCCTTCGGTTCTAGTAATTATCGACAGAGTTCGACAGACACTGTTTGTTTGCCAAGGTCTCAAGAATTTGGGCGAGTTAACGAAGTGTTTAATTAAAAGTACCAGAGGAGTTTGGCCTCAAGAGTGTGAGGGACAGGGACGACGACTTGGGACGTCGACCATTCTCCCACTCACGGCTATGGGAGCCACCCAGTCTTTGGTCCATACTACCAGACGAAAGTGTATAAATCGGCGTCGGTGTGACGAGCCCGGAGCATTGTCGTTGTCAGGAGGCTATTCCAGGCTATCCTCTCTCCGAGCTCCACCCCCGTGCACTTCTCACTCCTGGGACCTATTATCACTTTCAAAGAAAGTAATTTTCCGGCTTAGTCGACCGTCTAACGACGCGCGAGATTAAGGATCCGTCGCTCGTCACCCCCTTCGATTCTTCTAAACGAGTTTCACGTACTACCGAGAGAAAACAAAAGATGGTGAGAGATTGAAAGTGCAGAAACTCGTGAAGTATCGGTAAGAATAATTGAGGTAAGGAATAATAAATGTCGCGCTCCGATTATGAAAAGAAAACTTGTGTCTATATTCATTTAGTTGGCATGTCCATCAATTTTTACAATGGTATTGAGAAATATTTATCTTATGCAAGGAATCAATTGTTTTTAATTAGAATTTTGAATAAACATCAGTGTCGATGCACACGTTAGTAGAAAAATATGGTCCTATTTATTGCTACCAGTTTTAACGAAACAATATTTTTATATTGTTTATTTTATATTTGTTTCCAGTTTTCTGTTTATTCTTTTATGCTCAGCTCTTGACTCTAGTTTTAATAATATACCCTTTAAGGGCAGAAAGTTTAATTAGAGAGAGGAAATGAAGAAACGATAAAGCTTATGGAATATAGATGCACTGGTACGATGCACACGGATAACTCATAATCTGGGCCGCCGCATTATTTAGCAAAACTTGGCAGATTATGGAAGATGTAGGAGGAAAGGCGATTATAAAAAATTGTTGAATGCAGGTTCGACGATATTAACCTCGATTTTTTTTAATCCGACGTGGATCACTTCATAAATGCATACAAATTTGAGAAGCTTATGCGCCTTCTCTCCCTCTCGCGCAGTAAATCGCTCGCGGTTTTATTTCGTCGAGCCCACAAGCAGTGTGTAAGTTATTTAATATTTAGTAGGTGTATCCACGTGCAACGTGTACTGCATTATGAACCGAGCGCTCATGGACTTTTCTCGTTAAATTTAGCGCCATTGATCGTTTATAAAACAGCACGCCAGAGAGTATCTACGGAACGAAGCCAGCTTGTCCTCATAATATCCTGTAATTTATTGAAAACAAGATCTAATTAATATGTGAATACATATACGCTTTCGTGAATGCAGAGACTGCATTAACGGAACATAAGGCGAACATTACCTAATGGACTCCCTTCTCGCTTAGAGAATGGGCGCAAGTTAAACAGAAATCTATTTAAAATATGATGATCAATACTTGGAAGCCTCTTAATGATAAATTTACAATGCTTCCTAATACTTCTCCATTACTGAAAGCACCTTCACTCAGTAATACATGAAATATTGCAAATGATTCACTTATCCCAGAGATAAACAGTCAATTTTTTATAGCACTGGGACAAAAATCGGGGGAGTAGGATGCCTGAATCAATCCGCAGTCTCCGCGGCGGCGTTTCGCTTGCGAGAAACGTCCCGTCGATTGGCCACCTAGCGGTCAGTCCCGGTACTTTTCCCGCGCCGAGGCGCTACGTTACAAAAAACATGCACTAATATAAAGTGTACGAACGAGACTATGAAGAAGAACCTTGGAAATAACCTTTCCATTATTTAACGATGTTTACAAAGTACAGTAAAACAAAATATTGGCTTCCTCATAAAGCAACGATAGACCATATATTTGCTTATGAAAGTTTCTCTGCTGACTGTTAACGTCGTAAAAAGATAAAACACCGGTTCGCAAGGTCTGAATGTTATTCAACTTGCTATTTATACTTACCAGGGAAAAAAGTATTTTTTCCACGGTGATTATTCACACAGTGGAAATGTTACGATATGCTGAAGTGACGAGAACGGTCTATTCGCTTGCTTCAACAAAACCGCGGGTAATAGAGCAACGCAAATAGATGTTCAACAGCAGCAGCAGCAGGCACCACGAGGTCTGCGGCTCGAGTATTCGAAATGCATAGAGTCGGGGGGCGGGAATAGAGCAACACATAGTGACAGGTTGAAGCAAGACCGCAATCGGAGCGATGCAACGGGCATGGATGTTTGTTAGCCAAGCAATAGCTCGACGAAATATAGCAGTGACAGCGCGCGACTAACGCACCGTCTCGTATGACCGAACCATCTCACCGCACGCGTGTTCAACCTGGCGTTAAATGGAATTTACACCTCCACTTTTCCGCGTCAAGCTTCCCGGTGACCACGGCATGACACACGCGGCTCACGTATGTGCTACGTAATTATGCTCCTCTGACGCAACTATCTCACCGAAAGGATAATTGTCCGGGTCGACGATTTCGTTCCTGTCGTCGCATCACCACTAATTTTAACTGCAATTACCGACCATTTCGCTCACCCAGCGAATTCGTCATCACGCAAGTGCCGCACATTATTAAAACCAAACTAAGTAAAGCACCCATCCGTACCAATTCCAAGACCATCACTCGCGAACTAATCCGACCATGACAGTTCATTGGACAACTGACTTGAGTTGATACTTTTCGGTTGAAAAGAGCAAATGTGCAAAGTCAAGCTTTGAAAATCAAAAAATGAAATCGTAATTTATTATCTTCTTAAGCCTGACTTGGAAATGTAAAAAATTCGTCATTTTTTTATTTGTTGGCCATGTTAAAAAGTTTCCAAAACGATATTTTCTTCTGTCACTTTTTGTGCTACTTGTTAGGACACATTGCAACTAATTGCTGTAATTATTGTCATGGTAAGCCGTCATATTTTGGCCACGCAATGTAACAAATGCGAGGTCAAACGTAGGACGTGTTTCGAAAAGTTGAACCATTTAGTTAATCGTGAAGTGGTGCATTGCAGTGCAACAGCAGTCTCGTAAATAACTTCGATAACTGGCGTACGATAATCCCGCACGCTCTCTTATTATTGTCGTTATTATTATTTGCTCCATCATCAGCATAGGTACAGGTAATGGCCGACAGTACTACGGCAAATTACGGCGACAACTTCTGTTGTATCACCGACGTGAGCTCCTAGGTTTCACGTGTGTTCGCGTACATGGCAAAGCACACGCGGTCAGACCGTGAAAAGCGAGCCAAAAGCTCTGTCGGTGGTCAACGTAATGTACGGACTGCGATTGTGGCTGCATAATTGAAGAGGCCCCTAATCGTTGCTTTATTTAATAGTCCTATGAACCATATCTTTGACAACATCCATTCGTTCCTACCTGAAATTATTGCGTCAAATTGCAAATTATCAGACACAAGTGTACAACAAATAAACGTGTTAAACATAAATGTACAACCTAATTTTCTAAGTCATCGTGGCTATTCAACAACGATAATTAATTAATCCAGGATTTGAAATTTCAGTTTGGAGTGCACAGTTTCTTCTTTTGGAAAATGCCACGACAAGGATGTGCTGTAAAAATGATAATGCAATTGTAGAAGGATTATAAAATAATTCGAAAAATAAGAATTCTCTGTCAAATTGTGATTTATATCAATATCTTTTGGAGATTTCTCGTGAGCACAGAAATGGTGCTTCGACTCGACGTTCTTCTGGCTTTTGTACCGTTGCTGTCAAGTATGAAATCCTAGCAGAGCTTGCATCGGCTCTCAGAGCTTTGGTTATGTTCAGGGCGATTGAGAACAGCTCCTTCATTCCCGCAGAGACCGTCGGGGAAAGCGTTGAACGGCGAACGCGAAGGAAAGTGGTAGCAGTGGTGGTGCTGCTTGGGGTGGTTCAATTTCCTGCCACTGTCGAGATTTTCTTGCCTCTGGGCATGGCGAAGGACTAAGCCACTATCAGAAGGAAGAGAGAGCCCAGCTATGAGCGAGAGAGTTCATCTCGCGCTCTCTCGTTTTCCATCGTTCACTGCAGAATGCATTCCCTACCTTTGTCCTCTTCGAGACCATTTTCTGCTGTCTGTCTCTCTTACTCTTCGCTGATGTGCTTTCTATTATATAGCACTGAGCTATACTTGTACTTTCTCACTTCAACGAAAAATCGTATCCTCAGGAATAACCGGGATAATTGAAGAACATGCCGGATATAGTGAAGGGAATTGAGGTGAAATATTAAGATGTTACCAGATTGGCTGGAATTGTTCTTACTGTTTTTTTAAAAGTCCTTCATTCATTTCGAAAATCCTTACGTCCATTTTCTTCTCCCATCGAGCAAAATTTTCTTTACGTTCACAAAAATTCCTCACCAGTCATGCAGTAATTGAATGTCAATTTAGTTATCAAATTTACATCGAAATATATCTAAACAATGAAATTTCATCAATTTTTGTCGCATCATTGAAAATAAGGTCACAATTCGAAATTTCATTATTACCAAAAACGAGAATTACAGAAAATAAAAGTGTCACTGTAGCCGAAAACTAACACACGAATTATTCAGTAGGCACAATAATTTTTAGCAACTTGAATGCATTTTCTCACCCTTATAGATAATTAAAATTTCCGGCAAAATTGACAAAATTTCTTGAAGAAATAACAAATGCACATAAACTTCGCGTGTTTGTTTCGACGGAGCTCAATTAAATTGGAAAAATTCACGTTGGAAATGCAATATCTTACGAGATTTCCGGTGTAGATTGAGTAGGGATTTCAACGGGTCTGCTCCGCTTTAGTGCCGCGAAACCTGTCGCTCACTTTCAGGCTAGATAGCGACGAGACGAAATGCCCGAGTTCTTGGACGTGGGTGGGACGATGGTGGTTTCCAAGTTCCGGTGGTATTGGTGTGTCTTCGTGGAGCTTGACTCGCGCCGTCTCGCTCTGACTCCCCGAAAACCGCGCTCCTCGCTCTCTGACCATTCTAGTGGTTACAGTCGGTGGCAGTCAGACTCAGCTGGTGGCGTTCTCCGTTGTCACGGATGTTCCTGACTAGCTGGGGAATTGCTTCTGACCTAACACAACAACGCTCGGGGGTTGTTTCGAAAATAATGTATACCGGTAAAACTTCGGTGTTCCATTTGAGAAATCCGTCTCGTTCCACGGTATAAAAGTGCCATCAACAGCAACCCCGAAGATCAATCGGGAAGAAAATAGTCCGAGAGAATTTTGCCGAATGTTACGACGTCCAAAGCCTAGTTGTTTAATAAAATGGGTTACGGGGCAAAAGGGGAAGGAAAATGGCAACTGTCGTGTCTAAAGTGCCAGTTCTACAAAATGGTTGAAGCGCTCGGCGCTTCAAGCCCGGGCTATCACGGCTATCACGCCACTTTCCTCTCTTGCCGTTACACGAAACTTACTCCCAAGGGCTGCACTCCAGCCACTTTCAAATAAGTGTTCTTCGTTTATTTACTCCGCACAACATACGTGATATTGAAAGTCTCGCAAAACTGGCCCTTGGTGCTGATCAATAAAATACGCCTTAACGAGCGAACGTTCTTGTACAAAACATAAAATTTGACTTTCTTATACCGATTTCGTGCAACAATATTTTTTTCGTAATTCCAGGTGAAAAATAAAACCATGTAAAACAATGATAGAAAAAAGAATGCGAGTCGCAGTAATTCTCAGACTTTATTTTCATTTATCCTGTACTCTATCTCATTTTTCTATTTTTTTTTTTTGAGATTTGAAAATTCAATTTGCTGTACGAAAAAATGGAAATTCAGTTGCGGTAAAATTACAATTGACTTGTATTGAAGTCGCCAATACGAAAAAATCGTGAAAACGAAAAATATACAGAGGAATAGGTGCCAGGGATGAGACTAACCAGGTGGACCATTTATGTAACCATCGTAGTCCACCGTAATTTCCGTCTTGAGAGGCGTACCGGTGTCCCTGAGATTCCCTTCAGGGAAACAGGTGGCCGCTCGGGACACAACGAAGAAAAGGAGCCTCAAAAATGTGAACCGAGACGAGGATACTTCGAGTGGATTAAAATCTCTACTGGAAGGAGAACGCGTGCGGCAGCGGGAAATTTCCAATGAGCGGCGCAGCGTTATTGGTTCGGGATTAAAATTTCACCGGCTAAATTCGGAGACCTTGGGGTTTTCTTTTTCGCGTAGACACACGCCGGAGAACGCGCTCGGAATTCCGAGGTTTGTGGAAGTCGTATTCCACGATTCCAAACGATTTTCCATCGCTCGGCAAATGGCACTATTACTGGTAGCGATAAAACTTTTATCGGCCGATAAATTTTATTTGACAGTTTCATTAAGGCTCGAAAGTAGTATCTGTTGGCAAAGAATAAGAAGCAAACAGTCTCGATGATTTCAAACATTGATTCCGTGTGATTCGAAAAAAAAAAAAAAAAAATGAAAAAAATTATTGTCTATTATAATTTTATCTCATGATTTTATCCCATAATTAATTTCACATTTTTAAAGCTACGCATTAAGTGTTCACACATTCTGATTGATAAATTTAGCATAGCAGTTCGTAATTGTTTATTATTTTATTAAAAAATTATCGAACAGCCGTTTATAATCACTAACCGGAAACCGGAAAGCCCGAATTTCTGGTGGTCGTTAGAAAAAAAAGTTTCTAGCAGAAAATTCATCAGGTGATTATCATTTAATCCCGAATATCCCCGAGCAAATTATCGGACTGCGGGTGTATGTTTCTCTCATTAGAAATGTGGGGCTCGTTACATTCGCCAAATAATGGACTAATGCTGTTGGAGGTTCGCGCGTGGAAAATAATGTTTTCTCGTACCGAAACACCGGAGGGTGTTCCTGCGGCTCGCTTGTCGCATTATATCTCGATTAGCGGAACTCGCCGGGGGAAAACACAAAGAGAGTCGGAGCTTGAAGGTTGAGTGTTTTTCGTGTGTGGGTCGCAACGGAGATGCTGTACGAGTACACGGCAAAGGAGAGGAACGCATGCGTTCCCAAGGAATCTGCAAGGTATCCCCGTGAATTCATGACCCAAGCCAGAGAGAACGGCCCCACAGGGTTTAGCCTTGACTCCCTCGTACCCACCCACATGGTTGGCTCTCCTTTACGTGAATATTCCACGTGTGGACCTAGTGTCGCGCTCGACTATCTTCGACGTACTTGACATTAATATTAAATGGCCGATATCCGGATGTTGGCTGCATGTGTCACTTCCGGGTCGAAATCGTACCTCTTAAATGGAGTCGTTCCCATGTCCAATTAGGCGGAGTACGATAATTACTGGTGGAGCCAAAATTATGCGACCTCATCTACTAATCTCGTGACTTTGCGATCAATTTTCTACTCCATGGTAGAAATTCTTTGGAACACTTCTGGACTTTCTGTCCAGTTGGACAAAAATGACTCAATCTGGGACCAGAGTGTCCATGTATTTTATTATTATCGGAAGAAATGTTCTCTTCTCATTTTTTTGAGTACAATATAGTCGTAATTTTATTTTGAGTGAGAATCAAGTGTTATGGGGGTTTTTTTTTTAATTTGACGAAAAATTTCTGCCAGACCGGAACCCGGTATTCGTTGATTAGCAATTGAGACTGCGGAAGAGGGTCCACTTGGCATCTTTCCATACACGTACATGAGGGAAAAGTGGAAAAAGTCGGCGCGAAGTAGACGCGCACTGTACGTGCAGTGTAATGCTATACTTTAGGAAGCTCTCGAAGAGCTTTTATCCATGCGTTGCGGGTATACGCGCGCACATCCAACGTTAGAAACAGGAAACAGAAAAACTTTCAGGCGAATTAGTTTTGCAAGCGCGGTTTCTTCTTGAAGTGAACATGTTCCGAAGGACTTAACGGTGCGCCACAAATACTCCGCATTGCACCAACTGCAAACACCATAGTTCTCGCTTCTATATTTCACTGCGTTATCACGTTGCATTGCGACACATTACGCATTCTTATAACGCGTCGAGAATTTGATAGTAACACTCAAAGAAATTGTAGTTCTTATGGAAGCTGTTAAGTCGAAGTCCTTCCGAATAGTCCATCCAGTGATTTTATGGTTATGGTGACGATAAAAAAAATTAATCCCATTTACCAAAGCCAATAAAGTGTTAAAACTGCCTATTCAGCACTATTTTTACCCGCTATAAGGGCCAGTAATAAACCAGTAGCTATGAGGAGCCAGTTCGTATCGAAATTAAAAATATATTGATCGCACAACGCCCGGATAATCATACACCAAACTCATTTGTGAAGCCAGTAATTGGTCGCAACTGCGAATACGAAACTTTTGGCAGTTTGCCGATACTGTTAACCACGGTATCAGGACTGGCCACTTTGGTAACACTGGTAGCAACTCGAATACCAATATTTACAACTGGTGGCAGAGTCCACGCCATTACTGGCAACTCTAGGCCCAGTACTGACAATTCTATTTTCATAAATTACACATTCTATTTTCTATTACGTCTGATAAAAAAGCAGCATTTCATTGATACTGGCATGGAGAAGATTTTGAAAAAAAGTTTTCGCAAAAAATCATGGGAAATGCGACATCGATAAACATACACGTGGAAAAGAAATTCCAGGCAGTACATTTCGAGAGCGATCGGGTGAAGTTGAGTGGAAATCGAGTCCCTCCGGAGTATATCAGTCCTGGAAAAGGTTGCTGGAAAAGAGGATGAAGACGAGCCCTGCGAGGGCGCCTTAAATCCGATATTTCGGGGTTCGGTGCTTGCGTAAAGAAATAATTCGGAAAAGGGTCTTCTTCCCGACAAACAGTACAAAGGCGATATCGAGAAACGAAAGAAAAACGTAACGGGGATGCCCTGAAGACACGGGAAGATTTTCGCGGACCGCACATTCTCCTTCTCCGCACAACGACGACAAAAACTGATTTCATAAAATAAATTAAATTCGAAATCTCGGATTCATAAATCTTCTTTTCGTCCGGAATTCAATGCACGTAGAAAAAAATGTCGAATCAAGGATCAAGTTCATTTGATTCATCTATTGACATGCTATCCACTAATCCAACATCGCAAATTCATTGACAATCATGTCCAATCAGCTTAGTAGATAATTCAAGGTACAACTTTGTTCTCCACTTTGGAAGCGGACATAATTGTATGCAAACTGCGGCTGATCGTTACCTCTATCCTATTTTAAGATCTCTTTAGTTGCTCAACAAAAGCGTTCACGACGTGCACTCGGATATTCGCCATGTGCGGATAGCGCCACTGAAATTCCGCGACAGCCTACTAAACCGACTCCTTTGATATGTTTCCGTCAATAACATTTCCTCGGAGTGAGTTTTCCGGGTATGTGCCCACTGTGTTGAGTCAAGTGCTCTCAACCCGAGCGGAAAACAATTTCTCAGTACCTATAGGTACGTCAGGATATGAGAGGGGTAGCCCATTTTCTGAAGCGGAAATTGATCGGTACCATTGAGCAGAGCAAAATAAAGGGTTTTCACAAGAGAAGATGAATAAATATCGTGGAATATAAATTCCCGGAGCAACCCCGAAGAGTCACTGTTCGAAATCTTCCTCGAGTACATTTAACCCTCGAACTTTTTAGGCCCTCCATTGACTCCCAAATTTCGCCACCTCGCTCTTCCTCGGGAAAAATTTTCCGCAACTATGTCCAACGTATTCCTAACTTCACCGTCGCATTCTCTCTTCTGAACCAACTTTTTACCATCTATTCTCGTTTCATTGGGTATTACCTCCTGCTGCAACTCCTTCTTTATTCTGGACACACGTACCTGCATAAGTATGAACGTGTAACCAGTAGTTTTTTTTTCTTGTTTTTTTTTTTTTTTTATTCCTTCGGAGAGAATTTTCCTGGCTTCCGTGAGACTCCACGACTATTTATGTCAGTGCCTATTTTTCTCACACAAACTGACCGCACCCGTCCAATAAAATCACCACTGCGACTTGGCCTCCACCGCTGGCTTCTCGTCCACTTTCTCCGCACTCTCATTCTCTCCAGTCACTTTTCCTCGTCGCTTTCTACCGCACTTATGGCTATGGCTTGCCGGCAGTCATTGAAAAGCAATTTCGTCGAGCTCGGCGTCCCACTGGCCGTGCGTTCGACCACCCAGTACCGGCCAGTGTTGGGCCAGCCCAGAATGACGGCCTCCCAATGTTGGACAGCGATGGCAAACCACCTCACAGTCAACAGCAGTCCGAGAGACGTTTCTCCTCTACCGCATGTCCCGCAAAAATACATACGCGTGTTCTTCCACCCTGTAATCCTCGGATGCTGTAACCCTCAGCTCCTGTACCGAGTGCAGTGTCTATATTTGTCGAAATGTCATCAGCACGAGCAATCTCATATGTGAGATAGAGAGCCGGACTTTTGGAATGGGATTGTCGAGAGTCGACGTGCGGAATAAAGATGAGTTGCACATGTTGCGTTGGTAATGGGAACGTCGGACCCAAGAGCACATGTACTACCACCCCCCGCCCCACCGAAAAAGTATTACTGCGTTAACGTGTTTTCGTAATTCATGAAACGTGAAATTAAACAGACGGACCACAAGAGGAATGACAAATGCTCGGAAATCTCGGGTGTTAAGATTAAATAAAGCAACGTGGAACGTCGGAAGCTGAGAATAAAATCGGCGAGGTTGAAGTATGCGCAAATAATTCCAGGCTTTTGTACGCAGTAATGTTTTGTGATAATTATGACAAATTCACGGTTTGAAATAGTGGAAATTCCACTATTACTTGACTAAGTTGGGGGACCGGAAAAGGGACGACAAAATGAATGGAAAACCAACAGGTTAAATAGATCCACGAATAAAGATCACGTGATCTAACAAATCCCAGTATTTGTTCGAAATTTTTAGTTTTCAGGACACCCATGTTGGTTCTGGCAATTTTTACACCGGGGATGTTAAAAATCTAAAAAATGCCAAGGGCTTTTTGATGTAAAAAAAAATTCTAGCTTTATATACTGATATAAAAAACCCTCATATAGCATTTATTAATTTTCAGATGCATTCGTCATTCCCAAATGCAATATTGGTGTACCAAAATGAAGATTAAAATGCGTACTGTATTTTATACTGTAATTTCAAGTGCCAGTAACGTGTAATTCTTATACTACTCTCGAATGAACGGTAAAAATATATTGGTACTAGAGAAAATGAATACCAAGATTCTATTTCGACTCGCCATTTTGGTTTCCGGCCATTAGCCAATACCGGAAACTCTGACGTTGGTCATAGAAAATAGATTGGACGCGGAAATGATTTTGTTTTAATGATCGTATGTATAAAATAACGATAAATATACATCTTGTTGGGTCGAGGATTCGGCGAACCCGGGCAATATACCAGCTCAAAAGAGTCTCCGTACCTGTATTCAAGAGCGTTTTCCTTCTGTATGGAAATCGTTATGGAAAATCGTGGAATCGGTACCCTCTTAGTTGAAATGGGGATTGCTCGGAAGGCCAAGGGAGCGAGGATCGTCGGGAAGGAGAATCGTGGGAAATCGAATAGGTGCGCTCGTTTTACCGCAAAGGAGCTATTCCATTCGATACCATTCAGCGAACGTATCGACTCGCTCATCTTGCAAAATTGCTACGATGAGAAGTGTACGGAGCCGGTATAGAGAAAAGGAAATGAGGCACTGTGTGAAGCACTTACGCCCTGTACCGTTTGTGCTACTAGCGATTATCGCTCGGGATTACCGTAAAAAAAAAAAAGTATATTCTTCTAAATATGAAAAATATATATTTAAACCAATAATAGAATGTGACATAGTTTTCTGAAGAAAAATATATATTTTTAATATACTTTTTTTTCCATGGGGTTGAGAAAAAAAAAAAACAAAGTTAATGAACATTACAGAAGCTTTTTACGATGAAATTTTATATGATCCAATTTGGTGAAATAATAAAGGCGAAGGCTTTTGAATGTTGGTTTTTATATTGAAATTTGGGATGCTAATTCTTGAGCAAACAGACATTTGAATTTTACGGTACAAAAATGCATATAGGTAGCATATTACACTATTTGTGGATCTACCGAATTTTGCAGAATTAAAAAAAAATTGCTGGGTGGAGAGTACGCGCGATGGCTGACTAATATATATTTTTTTTCATTTATATTTCATCCCGCTACGGTAACTAAATGCGACCCGGCGTTGCTGTTGATTTATCGAATTCCTTTCGCGATTCCCGAAATAATATTCGAAATATTTCAATCAAATCACGCGCATATAAACGCGGATACTTTGTTTCCATGCGATGTCACATTGTTATTTACGCTTATATTTTTACGCATATCAATCGAAACGTCGTGGGTTGCTTTTTTGAACGCTGCATCGGATATCAGCAGCCTCAAAGATTCTTTCATTTCTGTTTTTCAGTCAATTCGGGGGAAAAAAAAACACAGCCCACGAAAAATCTACTTTTTGAGTACATATCAAACATTGTAAATCTAGCGTTTCGTAAAAATCCAGATTTGTGTAAAAATATAAATAAACTTTGCTGGAATGGCCCGAGGTGAAAAGTAAAATTTTTCGCTTGTCTTTAGAAAATTATAAATTCACTGTTCAGTATCTAAAACGCTTTTTTTTTTTTGTAATATCGATGCATTTTTTTTTTCTCTCTCCTCAAAGATTCTTTTATTTCTATTTTTCAGTCAATTGGGGGAAAAAAAAACGCAGCCCACGAAAAATCTACTTTTTGAGTACATATCAAACATTGTAAATCTAGCGTTTCGTAAAAATCCAGATTTGTGTAAAAATATAAATAAACTTTGCTAGAATGGCCCAAGGTGAAGAGTAAAATTTTGCGCTTGTCTTTAGAAAATCATAAATTCACTGTTCAGGATCTAAAACTCTTTTTCTTTTTTTTAATATCGATGCATTTTTTTTTTTTTTTTTTCGTAACTGGGTACCCTTAACAACTTGACGTCTAATGGATGACTTAACACGGTCCTTGACGCGAAGTATTTGTAATCTGTTAAATCCCACAACGTGCCCGAAACTAGAGAGCGATAAGAGGAAGAAAGTGTGCAGCGTTGGTGTTGCAACTGTGGCTTTATCTTGTCGGATAATAGTCGGTGTCACCCCTTCCGCTGTCGTATGCGTTACAAGCAACCAAGATCCGCTCATCCTTCTTCTTGTTCTCGGTTGTTCCGTCTGATGTCTCTGGCCTCCTCGTACAGGGCAGGTTATGTCTCCGGCGCCTGGGAGTAAACCGCGTGACGCTGTGTACTAATTAGCTGCGAGACTTTGGCAGCCGGGTGTAGTGTGCTACTACAGCCTCTGGCGACTTTGGGCCAACTTCCCAACTGCTGTACGACGAGGAGACGGATGTCGAGAGGAGCAGGAAGGCGAGCTTAAGGAGATGTGCCAGCAGTCAGAAACTGGATAAAGCCCGTAATCATATTTAAGCTGCTTAATTTATTTCTCCGAAGCAACGCAAGATGGCCTCTTGCCCTTTGTACACCGTCAATTGTTTGTACCCATAAACAATGTAGAAGGAACTTTTTTCCCTTTCAACCGTAACTTTTTATAATTCTTTCGAATTACGGATGAAAAATGCAAAGTAGGCCTGTGCTGGGCGCTTTTTTTCAAACAAAAAGAATTTATGACTTCAGAGGAAATTTTTTTGAAATCATAAAGACAATCATACATATACAATGGCCAATACTTTTCGCTGAAAAATTTTGGTAATACGAATATTTCACTTTGTACCCATAAACAATGTAGGAGGAACTTTTTTCACTTTCAACCACAGCTTTTATAATTCTCCCAAATTACGGACGAAAAATCCAAGTCGGACTGTGCTGGGCGCTTTTTTCAAGTAAAATAAAGCTATGACTTCAGAGGAATTTTTTTTGGAATCATAAAGACAATCTAACATAGCTTACATATACAATGGCCAATACTTTTCGCTGAAACATTTTGGTAATACGAATATTTCACTTTGTATCCATAAACAATGTAGGAGGAACTTTTTTCACTTTCAACCGCAGCTTTTATATTTTCCCCCTATTTACGGACGAAAAATCCAAGTCGGACTGTGCCGGGCGCTTTTTTCAAGTGAAATAAAGTTATGACTTCGGAGGAAATTTTTTCGAAGTCATGAAAACAATTTAACATACCTCCCAGACAAAATGGTCGATACTTTTCGCTGAAAAATTTTGTTGAGACAAATATTTGACTGTAATCTAGATTCCAATGATACGAAAATATTTACAAACCCTCAAAGGGTCGGTCTGATGTGAAATCTGAATGGATTGCAGAGCCTCCGCCCACAAGTCACAATTTTTTCAAAATGACAAACATACGATTTTGAATTTTCGCAACGCAACTAAATAAACGTTGATCGAGATGAATCCGAAAAAAAGTATTTCCATTAAAACCCCAGAAACAAAACTCGCGATGAGTGAGTAACGGGTCGATACGTCGCCCATCATCCATAATTTCCCATTAACGCGACTTCCAAAAAAAAAAAAATCCCACGAATCTTCGTGCCAGTGAAATATTTAAGCATTTTATTTACACCCCGAAGAAGTAAGCACACGCAAAATGGTTCATGACAGAAATACACAATAAACTACACTAAAAGCTAATAAGTCGTGACAACGCCACCACTTGGTGTCCCGCCATTCGCACTTCCAAAAAAAAAAAAACACAGCCATGGATCCTTACCCTCGTCCTGCATCACGTGCCCAGTTATTTTCATATAATAATAAACTAAACGACGTTATTAGTCGGTGGACTGAGCCTCGTGTCCTGAGCAAACGAGACGCATCTCAAGTATGAGGCTCGGAACATGGCACTGCATTATAAACGTTGACGGTGTATGAAAAAAAAAAAAAAAAAAAAACGTATGACAAAAAACAACAACAACAACCCCTGGCAGCAGGAAATTAATTACTCCCTCGTTTACCGGGAACGATTCACACGTTAAAGCCGCCGCCCTGACTAATGATTATTAGCTACTCATTAAAGGCTATCTGTCGAAGCCGCGCTTCATACTGGGGTGACTTTCCACCCCCTTTCCACGCTCTGCTCTCCTTTCTCCCTGTCTCTTTTTCTCCGACACACTATCCATCTCGTCCGTATAGTTTTTCAACGCTCTCATCCCTCTCTCCACTGTCTCTTACGAATTGCAAATGAGTTCTCGAGTAGCTTGCTCAGCGCAGTCTTCCACAAGTTGCACGACCGTGATGCACAGCTCGGTTCCGCTCTGACTGTTGAAAGCTTCGTTTTCAGGGAGCGAACGATCTTCTCCTGCAATGCGCAGGTAACATCGCATGCCCTGCAGTTCTCCCCTTATTCTCTACGCCGCGTGGATCGCTTAATGAACTCTGTGCCTGCTACGAGGGTTTATTTACCCTCACTTCGTTGCACAGAACATTTAGTTTTAATTGTCTACGACTAACCGAGTCAGTCTCACTCTGGGATCATCGTTTTTCCGTCGCGGGAGCTTTTTTTGTCCTTCTCTCTTTTTTTTTTTTTCATTGAACCTCAATGCCGAGGAAAATGCGTCGGGAAAAAAATTTATTTCCCAATGGAACGAAGAGAATAATTTGGAAAAGTGGGGAAAACTTTTGGAAAGCTAACACACTGATGCAATGGACGTTCTGAATTTTTTCCTCCTGTAAATTCAGTCTTTATTTGCTGTGGATTTTTTTTGCGGAAGGTTTTATTCAAAAATTTGGTCGCGAAACTATTTTTTATCTTCTTAATATACATTCTAATGCATAAATATCCATATTCTGTGTCACCTAACATGAATTTTCATCAAGCGTGATTGTACTTCGGGTTATTGCGTTGAAGAACGTACCGAGTGTCACGGAAATTAACATGACGGGATATTTTAATTTGGGTATATTATTTTATGGTAGTCGCTTTCTTTGAACAAATTCATTCTATTTGCTATCTATTCGTGCACCGCCATTTTTTCGCCCTAATAGTGATTACGATGAGAGACTCACGTGTTGCAAATACGCTAATTACAATTAATCTGCATAATATTTATGCTGAAAAATATTTAAATGATTATTATCGTATGATAATTAATAAAAGTTGTGTTAATTTTATAAAGTCTTTCAATTTTTCTTTTTTCCTCGAATAAATCTCTCCAATAAATTCACAACTAACAAATAATTCACTTCCACACCGTAAAGATCATAAAAATTAAATCAGAATGAATCACACGTTGGTCCAGAAGGCACAAATAATGGCACGAAAATCGTGCATGAAATTCAGTAGGTACAAGTACGGGACCATTTTCTTTAAGGCCGAACACACGGTTTTCAAAATATTATTCATCACGGTTGGTCCATTCAAAAGTGAGACGAGATTGAAGAGCAAAAATGGAGACAATACAAAGAGCAGCGGTGATCAAGTTTGCAATGGTTTTTATCACAATATTCCCGAACTCCGTTTACACTCTTTTCGCTCTCATTCCTTTTTTTTTGTACTGTCATCTTCTCTTCCTTTCTCATTTTTTTTTTTTTTTCGGCTCTGACCTTCTTTAGGTATATCACCAGATCTGAGTCTCCTGGTTGGTCCATGGCTTCACGTTCGATTATTCACAAGGACGCTTTCCTATCGTCGTACATATGGGGAATTCCATTCCGATTCGACCTCTCAGCTTTCATTCTCGATTTTTTATTCTATTGTGATTTTGGAATCTGACAAAATTCTCATAAATCCTATATCACACATCTATTTTTTTACGATTTTTTTTTTTTTTTTCAAAATGAAATTGAAAAAGTTATACCCGTAAAAATGCTTTCAGTGCAGGCCGTTATTTATATAAATCTCAAAACGCCGCAGAATTTTCTCACATTGTGTCAAAGCGTTTGTTTTTTTTATTCGAATAATTTTTTTGAAAACGCAATATAAAAAAATGGCCGCGAATGGGGGCGGAAAAAATGCTCCAAAGTCTTAACCTACGACGAGATGTTGAAGCAATAGTCTGCACTGAAAGGATTTTTACCGCAGGTAAACTTTTTTATTGCAGGTAAACTTTTTACAGCAGGTAAACTTTTTACGGCATCTAACTTTTTTCAATTTTCGGTTTGAAATAAATTCCTAATAAAATAAAAACGAGGTGTTTCTTTCACTTGGCTTCGGACCTACGCTTGAAAATATTGATATCGTGGAGAGAATTTACGAAAATTTTGGCGAATTACAAAAATTCCCGGACTCGATATCTCTTATAAATAATCATAAGCACCAATTTATGGTAGAATCTAATCAAAATTCTCCCCTCAGAGGTGGAACGATAAAATGACAAAAATCGGCGATGAAATCCGAGAGGTCGAGGGTCACAGCCGGGTCGAGTTGGCACGGAATTCCCCGTACGCTGCATGTTTATGTGTACCTTCACGTGACGCAAGTCCCTTGGGAAAAAGGTACATGTGAACCCGGACTATCTTCAGCTCCACTTTTCGCTGATGTTAGAGAACCCATTGCACGCTATAGTCGGCACGTCGCTCCGTCCAACTTAAGAGCGTGTCTCTCTTCGTGCCGGTATTCGTGCCGCAACTGGCCACCACCTCCCGGCGCAACTATCGTGAATTGTTGCTACTGTGTATTCTCGTTTACTATTTCACCTGTGGGGCCACCAGGTGCTTCCGACGGAGCATCCCTCGCTGCGAGCGGACGAGCGTGGGCGATGTACGATTCACCTGCACTCGGGGAATACGTCGCTCGGAGGGACACTCACGTATTTTTCGCTCGACGATCGAGAACGTCACATGACTTTCCTGTTGGTCCGCTGGAAACTTGGGGGATTTAGATGCGAGAGGCTGAAGGGGACATTAAACACAGTGACGTATGTTGCGTAAAGGACGTTTCCCCGGCCAGTGAAATAATTGTGGGCGTTTCGTCGCAAATCGTTGCGCCTACGAATTCCTAGCATCTGCAACAATAATGTAATGCTTCTTTGAAAAAAAAAAAAAAAAACAATCATCTGACGACATTTTTACCGCCAAATGAGAAACTAAGTAAGACCCAACATGCAATTTCGTCTCAAACAATTGGCCCACATAACTATCAAGTCCCTACAAAATTACAAAGACTAAAAAAATGTCAAGATTCGTTTGAAACCATGTATTTTTCTGCCTATCTGGGGCAGCAGCCAATCGAAAGAAAGCGAAGGCGCGTACATTTTCGCGCGCGCCACCTGCCGAGTGCGGCTCGACGCTTCGACTCGAACTCACCAACGCGGCTCAACAAACTCCTGCATTTTGTCACTGTATTCTAGCGAATAAAAACTGAACGTGATGAAAAAGTTGCTTGTCGAGAATACGCCAGTGGTTATTCTTGAATCAAGAGACTTTTTGTACACGGAACATGCCCTTGAGGATGCTAGGTTAAGTAAACGACACAACTGTCCGCAAAAGCTTCGGCACTATTTAACCGGCCATTTTGCAGCTGATGAGGTGCCGATACTCGCGTTACAAACAAGCTGGTGAATTTTTAAGAAAGCGGAAAGAGAGCACGGAGGTGAAAAGAGCTTCCCCGAGCGCGGGAACACGTTAGTATTTCCCAAGGGGCCTCACGGAGAAGCGCGCACGCTTCTCACTCCGCCCTCCCGCAGAGTCGGTCCATTTCGCGAAGCTCAGTACAGCGAACCGCTCGTCTGGCTTATGACTACAACAATATGGCTCTAATACGATATCCCAGTGCCCCTCGCCCGCATTTAAGACCTTCCATAATAGGCCGACCCGACTATTGTCCCATTCACGAGAGATTTAACATAATATTTGCCATTGAAGACCCGCCGCTTCCATTATCCGTATTCCTTCGGAAATTGCTCTTCGCTCCTTGCAATTCTCTCGCGAATATCACAGATCGCCCACCTCTTCTCTTTCCCCCTTTCTCTTCCTCTTACGCAGACGTTCTTTTAATCTTTTTCCCCCTCACAACCCGCAGGAATATTCCCTGTAACTCGACCAATACTCCGAAGCTCCTTATCGATATCACAAGAGATTCGGAAATAATTGTGCAGCCTTGTAACATTTTATAGACGTCTCTTAAGGTTTAAATCTACGATGCTCATTATGGAATATACTTAATTTCATTAATCAAGTGTTTTAATGTTTTACCCTCTCGTTTTTCGTATAAAATCACTTTTCCCAACTGCTCCTCATTTTTGCATTTTTTTAAATTCGCTTTCCCGATTCTTTCTAGTCTTACCTGAATTTTCTCAACACTTTTCCGACTTCGTCTTCTTTCGAAGAAGAAGAAAACTACTCGATGCATTTCTGATGGAATTCTAATGTCGGTAAACTTTTGAAATAATTCCTGGAACATTTTTTGCTCTCTCACATTTTGCTTTACAAATTCCCCTACGCCTTCGATTCATTTTTCATTAATGGAAAAGGTTTTCCTATTTTCATGAATAATGCTATTATAAATGGTAACGAGAATGAAGTTTCGTTGTACGTTTGTTATTTTTTTTAACACTCCTCCCTCACAACCCTTTGCCCCAGATTAATAATTTATATCACCACTAATATTTGGAAAATTCCGGTAACCAAAAATTGAATAAAATTGTGATATCGCTCAGGAAATATAAAAAGTTCTACGGTCCACAAAAATGATTGTTTTCCTGCCAAAAGGAAAAGGGTCTTCATAAACTAGCTCTATTCTCGGTTCTCGTCTGCTAATGGAACAAAGTTTGCCATTTGAGTTGTTTTTTTGGAAAACAACCAAAGTGACGACCCGAAACGATTCGTCGTTTCGATGAAGGCGACGAGATTCTCTGGTCCATTACTAACTATATTATTAGACAAGTTTTTGAAAGTCCTCTCAATAAATTCCTCTACTTTGCACTCTCGTTAGTCTATCTATTTTTTTTTTTTTTTTTTTTCCACTGTGGAAAAATATAATTGCAGATTCTGAGTAAATTGCTGACAGAGTATTATTATAATTGAGAACATCTTTCGATGCGCATTGTCTCTCTCGGAACGAAGCGAAGAGCCGGCATAGAGATCCGGTGAGCGAGATAGAAGTCTGCCTCGCGCTGATAATTGCAGTAATTGAGACTAGAGTGGCGCCGCGTCGTTACTTGTCAGAGAGTTGAAAGCCTTTCTCACGAGTTTGCGAATTCACTCTGTTATCGAGCTGTGAGTCCCGACGCAAGAGAAAATTTACGCCTCTCGCAACAAGTCGAGCGATATCGTCGCGAATTCCCGACTAACTGCACGGATTATAAATTATATAATTATCATTGTACACGCACACGTACTTCGTAACACTGTTCAATATATTTAAGGTAAAATAACTAATCCCGGAAGCTCTTTTGCAGGAACGTGGATAGAAAATTAGGAACACGAGTATAACGTCAAATTGAGATGCAATTCTGCTAAATTCATTAGGAAAGTCGTGTTAATTAATATGTACAGTCTGTTAAAGTCGTTCCAGAAGGTGTATTAATTAAGCCACTGTATACTCAACTCGCAATACGTATCGTTTTTTTTTATGTTCCGAATTTAATTTTTCAACCCCCTCATTCACTGTTAAACATATTTAAGGTAAAATAAAAATTGTTAAATTAGTAGGTACTCTTCCCGTCGAATTTGTTACAGTGAAATTGAAACGGCGTCTTAAAAAATGTTCGTTCTTTCAATGCGAAACTACACTTTTCATCCAACCACAAAAAATGTCCCAGGTCATGAAAAAATATGTTTGTAATGCCCCGATAAAATTTTGATCTTGAAATTTCAATACAATATTCTGGTAGGTATTAACTTTTCAAGTAAATGAAAAAAAAAAAACATTAATTTTTTAAGAAACTTTACGCCAGGACTTTGTCTTTTACATACAGGCCCTTCGTAGGTGAAATAAAAGCACATCCTTTGTGGGATATATAGTACGGGCAGGATAGTGTCAGAGCAAAGGTTGACATTGGATTCTGGTATAAGCAAGAGGCAAGAGGCCACCTCGTAAACCACGAGCCGATCTCCCTCGGGCTGATCGGGTTTGCCGAAGGTTCTAAGAGGTGGTTTCGGTCGATCAAACTTTTGGCCCTCTCGCATAGAGCGCAGCTCTCACGAGCCAACAAACCAGTAACAACTCCCGACCCACTGGAATATACTCGATAATCAATCCTGTCACAGGCTTCCCTGTGTGTTCGGCTGCGAGAAGACACGCTCGTGCCTCGGGGACCGAAACGCCACGTTTTTTCCGCGAGGTCCCGACAGAATGTGGTTAGCCTTTATTAGCCCATTTATTTTTATTCCCGGGCTTTGCGATCACAAAGTGCAAATTGGCTATTGCCGTTTTGTACCACGAGCTTAAGGGAATAAAGTTTCACAGGTGCAACTGCATTTCCTCAATAAAATTGCATCTCAAATATCTACGGGCGTTATTTATTTATTTATTTATTTATTTATTTGTTCTTCAGTGAACAAAGTATCAGTTGACAATTTGATAATTATTCTACGTCACCTTAGGGGACCGTAAAATTTTTTTGGTAAACTTTTTTATCCCGGAAATAGGACTGAGCTTTTTGTACCCTCATGCAAAATTGGAGAACTCCATTTGGCTATTTCACATATGACTTGGCATATGATATATGAACAAACATATACGCGTAGGCGTGTTCCCCGGGGACTTCGATAAACGCTTTCATTCGATCATTAATTATTGAAATTGTCCATTAATGTAAGCGCGTCGGGTGAGTTGCTGCTATTTCGCAGGCCTCCTGTTCCCTTCCTTCCCCAGCTCCTACCGACAGGCCACCGAGGCTACGGCTTTGGTCAGGACAGAGCCGATATTGCGGTCGTAAAGTAGATGCAAATGCCACGACCTTCGAACTCGAAGCACGCACCTCTGCCCAGCTGTGATATTGCAAATGCTGTTCTGTAATAGGATTCAAACGGGGCACGTTGTTGTGTACCCCTTTTGACGATATCTCCAATAATTTAAGGACCCTGGTTGGTATACCGTGGAAGAAATTCACACTTTTTCGACTGGGAGGCGAAAACACCGTTTTTTTTCGTAAGTAGGTTAAAAATACCACATTTCGTAACTGCATCGCGGGTGAAAAGTTGTTGATTCCTGACGGGCGGGATGAAATGTACTTTTTCCGGTAGTGATGAAAATCTTAGGGCATTTTTGCACTTGTTGTCAGTTGAAATGCGTCATTCTTAGACCGTGGGCAAAAATCATACACTTTTCTCCCTTGGAGCTTGTATTCGTTTGATTGCGGTACGAAAATTAATTTTTTTGGTTTATCAACAGAATCTATTTTGCATCAGCGGATCGGCACGAAGGGATGAAGATTTACGTCCGTGGATATCGCGTCGGGAAATTGAGATAGGATGAAAAAAAAAACTTTTCATAATCTACCGCGCGCTAACCCCCAGCGGCTTCGTCGACTATCCGCTTCGCTTGTACTTTCGTACTCGAGAAGATATAAATAGTTTGAGAAGTAGGGTGAAGTTTTTAATTTAACAAAATAGAAGTTCATTCAAATATGAAACTCGCTTATGGATAATATTTCCTTTTTTTCAACTTCCTCCAACATTGCGTGCTTCTATTTGGTTTTCCACCGTCTGTCAGGTTTATTTTGAATTTTCCCCTTTTCAACGTCTTAAAAAAAAAATAAAGTTTCATAAATTTGTTATATTACATGTTTTTCAATAATTAGAAATACGACTATTAAAAATAGTCATTATTGGCAAAATAGCGACACTTTCTCTCCGATATTTTTCAGAAAGCTCTTTTTTTTTTTACTTGCGAAAATACCGACATTTTATTGTGTGTTTGAAAATTGAAACGATTTTATTTCTCGCTGCATCAAAAGTTTTGCAGTTCTCTTGATGGTAATGAAATTTTCCTGTTGCGCGTCGAGTGTCAGACTCAGGAAAAGTGAAGCTTCGCGGTATTGGGCTTTTTCCTCGGAGGATCATGCATAGATCTATACAATATTCAGTCGCGTCGAGAGATAATGAAGTTGCAATCCTGCGAAAGGTACTTTAGCAAAATGTTTTATGAAGTTCATTCGCAAAGACAAAACGTATAGTGTGCAATGTCTCGTCAACGTTCTACACAATTTCGAATTTCTATTGTTAACGCTTACCTCCGTGCGAACTTTGCGAAAAGTGCCCTTTCTACCTCTCTCTCCTTTCCTGCACTCCGGGGATTTAATTGTTTATTATTAATTTACGACTCCTCTGTTTGCTTCAATTAAGATAATTACTGAAAGAAGCTAGCTTATTAATCTTTCTTCCTGAAACTTCACGGTGTCCTCTCAGCTTAAACACATAATAACACTGAGTTCTGCAACTCGGTGAGAAAATACCTTTTGACAAGCAGATAAAAAGTGGAATTATCTCTTAAGGGAGTCTGTCTGTCTGTCTGTCTGTCAGTGTCGTTCAAAACACACGATTAATTTTCACTATAACATGTACTAATTATTTTCACACACTAATTAAATCCCCGTGAGTGTACGATTATCTGGAATATCGCAATATGATCCAAGAAACAAGATGATAATTATGATTGGCCCAACTGGAGCTGAACTGGAACTTTTGCTGGAACATGAACTGGAACTGGAGCTGGAATCTTTTCTTACATTTTTATACCAGCAAATAAATACATATTTCCATGTAAAAAAAAATGGGATTTCCTTTTTTTTATACGTTAATTTTGTTACCATTCAGAGAACATTTGTTTGGACTTGAAAAGGGCTTGCATGTCAAAGGGTTAATAGAGAGTTTGAACCCTAATAAAGGGTTAATAAAAATGGGATTTCTTTTTTTTTTATACGTTAATTTTGTTACCATTCAGAGAACATTTGTTTGGACTTGAAAAGGGCTTGCATGTCAAAGGGTTAATAGAGTTGCAATACTGACTGTGCTGCAGCGCAATTTAATTTTCGTGACATTTCAAGAGCCTCGTATCCTCAAAGTGCATTCAACAAACTGTCGAGCTGAACCCACCGAACCCACAACTAAACATACACCTCCAGTTTCGAGTTAGCCGCTTTGAGTATGAGTACAACTCTAATTTCCTGGAATGTTGTGGGCGAAGTGCATAAGACCTAATCAACGCCTAATGTAAAATGATGGGGTCACCCATCGCCGTGCCGTTTCTCTCGTTCTCCATGAATTCTTCACAAGTCCACGATTTCGATTCTAAATAATTCATCGGAAAGTAACGAAGAAATCCAATTAGCAGAGCACCCTCAATTTTTTAATCACGCGATGGAACCATTATTTCCAGCTTAAAGGGTAAAAATGAATTCCCAGGAAACGTCGTTTTTCACTACTTTTACGGTCTGAATAATTTAGAAAAAAAAAAAACGAAAATTTTCGTGTGGAAAACAGGATAAATTTTGATTCCGGTAAAAAAAATCACAGCGATCATTCGTATAATCTCTGTTTATATTTACCGCTTCAACGAAATAATTAAAAAATTCGTTTTCGCCGAAAAAGGGTTGGTCCGTCGAATGGTTAATGAAGCTGCAAAAGCCCCCGTTGTCGGGGGACAATTTAATTTTCATGACATTTCAAGAGCCCGGAATCCCGAAAGCATATTTAACGAACGCTCGAGCTGAAGCCATCAAACCCGAAAACTAGACATACATTTCCTTCGGTTCCAACTTGGCCGCTTTGAGTGTGCGGAAATTTGGAGAACTCGCGTTTAGGGGAGTGTCGGCGTCGGAACACACGAGACCTAATCAACTCCTAACGCAAAACGATGGGGTCACCTATCGCCGCTCGAGCTCCCTCATTCTCCATGCGCAACCATGGAACAACCTTCCTGTTTACCCACGATATAAATTACCCATGACGAACATTTCTGTAGAGCGCGCGGTTAACACGCGCTGTACCAGACACTCGAGCGGCTCTTTCCCTCGCGAGAGAGCGAGAGACCGCTGTAGAGAATAGGTGTAAGGGCGGAATTGTAAGGTGGTGGAAGGGGCGGAGGGTTGGGTATCCGAGGTCGGGAATAATCTGAGTTTCCGCCATGAAATTGTAAGCGCAGATTAATGCTCCGCTTATCCCTCGAGCCGCAGAATGCTTTGGCCAGAATACCGGATGGAGTAAGAGATGAGAGCTCCGGTCGGTGGTTGAGCGGGAAAGAGAAACAGGAATAGAGAGCCCATCAAGGTATGGAAGGCTCCTCTCCTCGGCTGCTGTTCGCTCAGGATATGCGAGGCACATAACGCGAATCCATCTCGCGAGTGCACGAATTACCCTTTCTCGTCACTTTTGGTGGAGGAGCGCACGTGCACCAGGTGGTATCCCGTAAAACAAATCGCCTTCGAGCCATTCTCCGTGTGTACACCGATCCTGGAGTCGTAATCGAGATCTTCCTCACGTTCTCGTCGTACGATTGCATGCGTGCAGCGATCCACGTGCTCTCAGCCACCGCACATTCGATTCGGAGTAACAAGCGAATTTCCCAAGTTTGTGGGGACATCCGAAAAGCAAATTCACGTTGAAGAACCGGCGAACTGAGGGAACAAAACATTTTAGTACGTACTGTAAAAACGTGATTTGTCGCAGACTGAGAAAAAGCATTATTACGCTTTCGTCTGGGACTTCCGTCCGGAATAAAAATGAACCAATCGACAAACGATCGGTTATTCAATCAACCGTCACGACAAACAAAAACGCGACTCGCTAATTGACTTGGATTAATTAGTAGTGCGAAATTCTCGAAGCGGAACAGACACTCCGCCCCGTCGAGCATCACGTGTGCCACGAATTCTCTTCCGGCGAACGTATTTAAGTGCCTTATCAATGATGCAGTTGAAACCTTTCGGCTCTCGTACCAATTGCCACCGGAAATGATGCTCTGCCTCCGGTAATTTCAATTCCCAATAGCGTGTACGCATTATTATCATCGCATTACCGCTGCGGAATGATTAATCGCACGGGCGAAATTATATGCTGAAGAATTCATAGCGAGCGGGTGTATACAACTTGACTGACAAATATAGCTGATAAAAAAACGGTATCCCGTAGACAAGAACTCCTTGCCGAGTAACCGGAGAGCTTCGAGAGCGAGTGAGCCGAAAAATAAAAAAGCATAAAAGATGGAAAATGTTAGGGTACCGATGGTCCATGGCCCGGCCGCTGAAACCCAGCCCAATTTGTTCATATCCTTCGTCCTCTTCTCTCTCTCTGGCCTTCTTTATTCACCTACAAGCCATAACTACAGGAGTCGATTCGTTCGAAGCTCAAATTTTCCAAATGGCTGCATTACCCACGTATGTGGGAGGCTGGAAAGGATGCTCGAGGGACGTGGAAAGTTTTCTTATGGGTGATTCGCCTTGGACACGAGCCCTTGAGAATGCGTTAGGACCCTCTGAGCGCCTACCCAGAGTCCTTCTGAATCCTCCTCGTGGGAATCAAAAGCCCATAATAAAGATACGAGAATATAGCGAGCCATTGGAGGAAAACGCGAGAGGGAGAGAGAGAGAGAGAGGGAGAAATGGAAAGGGAGAAATCATTAATTTATTTATGACGATTCCGGTAGCTGCTCCATCCATCCTCAGCCCCTCCGTGTATTCCAAGGACTGAAAAGAAAGCGTAGAACTCCCTATTCGTAAAAAAAAAAAAAAAAAAAAAAAAGTGGCGAAGAAGAGGAACGAGAAAGAAGTCGGCGCATTTTTCCTCCCGTCAATGTGGGAATTCAGCCCACTAACCATTTCTATGCAGAATACATTCCTGTGCCATTGAGTTTTTTATTCGACTTTCTTCTTCTTTCACTTCGAGTATAATCCGACTCGCTTAATAGGCACTCGATCGCCTACGGCTACTCCGCTCCTGATTTTCTTCCCTCTACCACCGCCACCTTTTCTTCTCTACAATTTTTCTTTTTTTTATTCCTCGGACGTTTTTTTTTTTTAATTTTTTTTTTTATCACCTGCACTTTATTCTTTATTATCCACGAGCGAAAACCGATTATAGTACGACGCCGCTCGCGAACGACTGCTTCGTAATATCCAGCCACTACCAAACACTGTTTCCAATTAGTCGGGCGGTAAAATGAGACGGCGGAGAACACCCACCCACCCACCGTATCCCTGTACACAGGCTGCGCTGCCCTTTCACATCAGAACCCTCCCTGCATCCGGCTCGTACGTGACTGCGGCCAGGTAAAACTCTAACGAGTCACCGGGAAATGATACTCGTTTCCCCAAACGAGTACTCGGCCTCTGTTCGATCGACCAATGAACCAATTAGGCGCATGAATGCTCGTTTTTGGACCGAAAGCCGCCCGAATGAAAGGCCAGAAGGCACACTTCGAAAAGCCTTTTCGACATTGGAGGATCACCCGACCCGTGAAAGAGACGCAATTATCGCATAATGATCTGGTTTAGGGCTGAAATACCATTACGCAGGTTCGCAAAATCCAATTGAATTTATCAAAAATCTCTCCGATCCGCCGAAGAGGCTCGTGAAGACATTTTTGAAGAGACCCTTGAAGAGACTTTTGAAGGGCCTCTTGAAGCCATTTTCGAAGAGACTGTCGTACAATCTCGTCTATTCCTAGACCCAACCTCATTTCCTGGTGTCAAGTTCAAATCACGAACACGTACTTCAATTATTGAGCTTTACCCCGTTTTTTTTCACGCACACGCGTGAAATATCTTCTTTTCAACTTCACCGCGCATTTATTTGAGCGAAAAGTGTCATTTTACTCACGTACTTCGGAAAAAAAAAAAACACCCAAACGACACAGCGAGAAGAGATATCTTTCGGAGGGCGGCGTCATAAATTTTCATTAGTCGAAATTAGAAGCAGTCATGAAATTGTATCTCGGAATAAATTCGTCCAAAGTAACGCGACGGATGGAGAAAATTCTCATTTCACCTGGCCTCTCTTGTGTCTGCCACCTCCGGATCTCTCCAAGTCGGTTTACCTCCGCGTTTCACGGAAAATTCAATGTAATTCGTCCCCTTAAGCGATTATGAGCGAGAGAGCTTTGATTATTATTTTTCAAGCGCACATCGCGATGAGGGAGAGGCGGGAAAAAAGAGTCAGAAGACAACTGACAAATTTATTAGGCCACACAGATTCGCGCTCGTTATCCACTCGGCATCTAAACGAGCTTTTAGCCCCAAGAATACAAGCCTCGAAGCTCTGCCTCTGTGTATACCTGCCGTGCACCGCGCCGCTTCGTTCATGGACGTCATTGAAACACTGGAATTGCTTCCGGGGGTGTTGTAAAAATGCTATTTCCTGCTGTAATCTGGCACAGCCCGCTTCTTTAGTCGCACTTTTACCGACGGCGTTAGCCGCGACAGAAACGTGAAGCGTGAACTTTGACATTCACTTATTCACTTATTACAGACCCTGACCACCGAGCGATAGCTAAAGGTCAATTATATTTTGGGCATTACATTTCGGCAATAAAATGCGCGATAAAAAGATTTATAGAAGTAATCATTCGCCGTTTAAATGTCATTAGAATAATCAATATACTGCGGAGGAAAGATTTTATTTATTCTTACCAAATATAGTTAATTTAATATGCAAGGGTGTAAAATTAATGTAATGCATTAGAAACATGGTAAGAGTCATGGTGTTCGTCATTAGAATATTTGTATTTTCATAAGAATACATATTTGCATATAAATTTGATGCAAATTTTTATCGCAATATGTTGTATTACGAAAAGTGGATCATTAAAACAATAAAAAGGTACAAAGTCGAAAGGACGAACAAATGCAAAAGTACATAGGCCGGGTAAAAATTCAGATATACATGTATGCAAAGTCGTATTGTAATATACTCTTGGCACGAATGCTCACGATAATCCCGATTTTTTTTTCGAGCTTCGCACCCGTTGAACTCCTGAAACTTTCGACAAGGCCTTGGGTCACGCCTTATTCGCGCTAATCGTGTAAGGAACAAGGATTCCACTGAAAGCGAAAGCTCTGCAGTACGAGGCTCCACGAGGAAACAAGCAAGGGCAAAGCTTCGCCAGATGAGCGTGATTACATCGTGTTTTTGTATCCACGCTCTTACGGAGCTTTAATTGGAGGTCTCGTTCACCCGAAACGAGGAGTCAACAAAGCCACGAATTTCGCAGCTGCGGAAAACAAGGCGAACACTTCGAGACGTCCCTCCATAATCCACGAGTAATTCGCAGTTACAATTACTTTTCTTCACTTTTTTATCAGACCCTTACATAAATTTCGACTTTTTTGTTGCAATGACACCAAAGGCAAAGTTTCATTAAAACACCGATTCCTATGAGATTTTTTTTAACAACTTCATTCTTCAAGATTATCTTCGATAATTCTTGATCCTCAAATTTGTAATGTCAGAAAATGACACACGATGAGTCCCGGTTCTTTTTACAAACAGCCTTGAAACGCAGATTTGATCAGGGTTGACGTTTAACGGTGATCAACAAATACGAGAAATAAATCTGGACGTTTGAATGATTTCAAATTCAAATTTCCGCAGTAAGGACAATTTCTAATGTGGTCCAAGCGTTTTCCATAAAAAGATCATGGTTTTATTGAAATTTCGTCTTCATTACTGCCCTGAAGAACATCAACAATTCAACGTCATGATTGAATTCGTCATGAAGAAAGGTTCCTCGTTTGTGGCTGACAACTCATTACGTGAACCACTTTGCTGAATCAGCCAAACGTTCCGATGCATTTTTAAGAGGACACTTTGCTAGATCAACCAAACGCTCCGATGTATATTTAAGAGGACGCTGGATCTTTCTGTTTTATGGACGTTAACGATAAGTTCCTGCAAGTCACAAACGTTGAATGTGACCGGATGAACTGGATAGACTGGATTTATCGATGGTCACCGAAAACTCCACTGCGGTCAGAAAATGGACCGCGTCTATAAAAGGGATCCGGATAATATGGGTAAATTCCATTTCCGTAAGTCTACCGACCGCAGCGATTTTCTCGCGATATCACGTGGCCATATTGACATTGCGAATGTTCAGCAATCTCCGAATCGTTATCTTTTTTAAACCACGTCCTAAGCCAGCTTTTCAAGCATTAAGGACACTATTCCAGTTCCGGACAATCCACATACGTGGCATATTAATGATACGCAGCGAACATTGGTGGATCACGATATTTTGATAGGCAAAACAGGATATTCCAGTGTCCTCTTACCCATACAGTCGAGTCTGGGAGCTGACCATCAACCCACATGAAATTTACATGATCATAAACAAGTCCGACAAATATGAAAATCAGGGAAGGCTCGTTTCGTAAATCATTGCGGTGGAGTAGGTAAATGATTGACGTCAAACAAGAAAGTTACATTTGATCAGTTGCCGGGGCGAATGCAAAAAGCTCGGGATTCTTGGGTAACGATAAACATGATGGATCTTTGGATGGTAAGTTCGTTCGACCGATCCGTTCGTCGAACGAAGGATTTATGTCGAAATTCCACATGGAACGTTCTCATTGGACTGGGAGTACGGCCAGGCTGTGAGAACGTTTCGAGTCCTTCGGAATGAGCTGGGAGGAAAGCCGGCCCGTTCTACTCACTCTCGTTTACCAGCGCGAGTCGAGTTACGCCGGTCCCGAAGAAAATTACTTACCGGAATCCCGATGGGAGTAGACGAGAAATTTGTTCCCGAACGGTAAAAGCTCCGGAGTTGCTAGGAGAGAAGAGGCAGGATGAGGAGGTTCGCACCCCGTAACTATACCAACCGTTCTCCTGGCTCTTCCGCCTCCAACTCCCCCAGACTCTCGGCTAGCTAACGTTGAGATAGGTCAGCACAACGATTATAGCTCTATCAACGCTCACTGCGGCAGAAAAAAAAAACGTATCAGCGCCAAGTGAGAGTATCAAAAAGTATGCTTTGTACACGAACATCCAAACCTTGTCTAGCGACGTCTTCAGCAAGTTCAGTGCTGACATTTAACGACCACCAAGAACGTCATCAAGGAGCCAATGACCAGGAAAACGATCATTGAAATTACTGTCGATTTGTGGCTTGTAACTAAATACCATTCTTACGGTCGTTCTCTCGGTCATTTGACTCCTTTCATGGGTTTTTTTCTTTTACTCTTCAAGGTCGTGACGAAGGCTAAAATCTGACAAGCCAAATCTGCAAAGTGGTCCAATCTGATATGCCTGATTGACAAGTGAAGATGACGTCATGCAGCCTGGAGCGATATCAGAAATGGCTGAAATCTGGCAGAGGATGAAGATGGCCAATCGTATTTTAAGAAAGCCCGTTGAAACCCTGTTCACGCAGAGGAAGATTCTTGGCTCTGGGTCAAAATCAGACTGAGATCCGGTGCACCTAATCAGACATGATCCTCGCGAGGGCTTTGATCCTTCGTCATGCATCCTGAACACATTTCCGCTCGGGTTCACCAAGATATATATTTCTTCCTACCATAGACAGTTGACAAAGTTTGCTCATCTCTTCTTTTGAGCGGGTGCCTCCGTATAGCTTGAGACATTCAAGCACAGCTTCTTACCAGCCGAAGCGTATGTACATACACGAGGATGGTGAATAACATTTCCGGGTTCGTGACGAGATTGGAAATACCCAAAGCCTCTCTCTGTCCGCCGGCGTCTCTTTTTATTTCTCTTGAATAAACTGAAGCAATCGAAAGTCGATAAGCCGATGACGCTACGAGGAGGAACAAGTTGGGCGGACGTAGTGCGGCTGACTTTTGTCAAACGATTTCTTCGTTTTTACCTTTCACAGGATCTCTTCTTCGTGTCTTTATGCGCGGCTCTTCGCTCGCCTCTTTTCCCTACATTTGTACGATTCTTCGCGCTTTTCTCTCGGACTTTGGCGACCCTCGGCATTCGCGGAGGCGAATAAGCTTCTCGCCAATTGCCGTGACCCAGAGTGAGAAACAGTAAAATCGGAAAAAGAAGAGGAAGCTATCCGAAGACTTCTCCTCGCCCAGTCTCTGTCTATCTCCCTTTCACCCGGTTCCTAGCCAACCCAAGATAACCAGCGTCTGCTTCCGGCATGGAACATTAACCCAGAAGCAGACACCTCCCTCTTTTCACTGGGAGTCTGTTCTCTTTATATTTTCAAGGGGGATTCGATATCGGGTGGCGGGAATCAGGCAGCCAGCCAGTCACTAGGAAGGTCCTAGTCAGTTCTACGTTACCAGAATGAAATTCGATAAGCACGATCGTGTCCCACTACTTTCGCCGACGGTGACGGCGAAACGGAGGCAAAAGTTCTCGCCGGTAATGAGATTTGTATGGGAACTCGAGCGATTAACGAGAAGACGAAAAAATCGTCCCATGAAAATCCCGACTACCGACTTATTCGCTGTATCGACCATGCGAAATCGCTACCGAAAGTGCCTGTCAAGATTTTCATTCATAAAATTGTACAACTTTACCTTTTGCCTTTCTTACACGATTTATTCGATAAAATAGGATCAAGGTATAAATCTACCACTGATTATTATACCATTTGCAAGTGGGTTTACTTGAAATGGAAACCGGAACTAATTTATCGCTCACGAGACAATATATCTAGTATTTTGGCACAAATTTCAACGGCAATTATTTTTAAGTCAGGACAACTAACGAACAATTATCGTAAATGTAAATACATTTTATCTGGATAATTGATCTTACTTATTGACCCGTGGAAAGTTATGGATATCGGAGACTAGGAAAAATAACGAATTTTTATGAACAATCCTTCCTGTTTATTTTAAAAAATAAAATAAACAAAACATCTCTGTACATTTTCTTAACGCGATAGAAAAATGTGTCCCATTCATTTCGATAAATAAATAAACAATTGGAGCTTGAGTTCCACTTCGAAATTCAGTCAGACAGGACGAGAATGACTCGAAAGTGGTACGACGACATGGTCCATGTGCACTTCTCGCTTCTCGTCGAGCAGATATTATCATAGAAAGACAATTCGAGTCCCGACGCATAACCGTAAAATCGCGAAAGGACAAACAAAGTTTTCTCGTTCTATGAACTCCCCAGTCACCTTTATTCACCATCCACCTATATGGTAATTTCCCTTCTTTTTCCTCCGGCGCAATGTTCCATTCTTCCGTTATGATTCCATGAACTGTGTTGTCAGCATTTTTGACGTTGTGACGTTATGAGCCCTCGCAGTAGGTGCTGGCAAATTCACAGTCAACTTTTTACTCACATGCACCTGGTAAAAAGTTAAATAAAAAATAATCCCATTCTCTGTCTCCCCAAGAAGTCGGTGTAATTTTTGCAAGGCTATGGTACTTTGTTTCCGCCTGCAAACAACTCTCGTTTTTTTTTTTTCTAAATTCGTACAGGAATATGTGACTATTATAGATAAAAGTATGTAGCGTTAACATACAAAATAATAAGAGAGGGATCGTAAAAGGTATATTGCCCTTCGATAAAATGAATGAATAAACGAACATTTCTGCACCATAATATATTTTAAAAGTGCTCCTCGACGTGATTTATTAAAATTTTTATTAAAATCGCTGACAATTGGATTGATCATTCGGAAAGTAAGCGTTCAATGGCAATTTCTGTGGGTTTACGCGGCGCGTACGTGCGTCGTCAATATTTGCGCGTATGTTCACGAGGCTTTTAAGTTATACGGTGGAGTTTTAATTAGGTAGCCGGGCCGAAATTTGCATGCGCACCAATCTCTCTCATTTCCGGCCTTCGATCTATAAATTTTTATTACGCCTCCATCAAATCCAGGAATGAGCACAACGCGAATGATCGAGTAATTTGAATCTCCCGAAAAATCTGATAATGGCTCAACTGTTCAAATTCGTTGAAATCAATTTTTTCAATATACATTCAGCATTAAAAAAAAATTCAACCCCTGAAAAAAGGGCCTATCTTTTTATTCAGCATTGCTAATAAAAATTTTTCGGAGTCCAAAATCTAAAATTCCATGAAAACAAGAAGATCCTTGCGAGGCTATTACAATAGCTATTCACAAAAATGTTCCTCTCATCCAAAAACCAGACAAATTACCTCATTGTTCCTCTTCGTCCACTTCAACCCCCACCCCCACAATTTATCCTCTTCCACGAAAAATCCATTGTCATACAAAATGTCAGTTTGCGATTCGTCACAATTACACGTGAACGTCAAAAGTGATTTCGAATTAATCAGCAATTTCACGTGGAGTCATGAAAGTATAATGCACCTTAATCCTCGATAATCTCTGATTATCAGTTGACCACCGTACCCCAAACTCCCTCGTTACATTTGTGTATTCATGTATTCAGAAATATACGATTCAGAAACCTACTGAACCTTCATATATCTTTTATGTATTCATTTTTTTTCTGATGGCACTCTCGGGGACCTCCTCCCCCTCCACCCCCTCCACCCCCTCCAACCCACTCTCATTCCCGTCCCTTTCAAAGTGTGAAATAAAGTATCTTCATAAAAAGTGTGGATTCTTGAAAATCGTTGATATATTATGCTGATGAATGTAACATTAATAATTGTCAAGGGAATCCACTTTGTCTCCTCGTTTCACAGTAGAACGATTCTCGATCGGCTCTCATTTACAGTAGAATAAAAGAGCTCGTGTTGCAGATAAGTATCCCTTGCAGGAGTTTTCCTCGTTGGTGAAACTTCGTTTCTTTTTTTTTTCCAGTGTCTCATTCTCTCCTCGTCTTCGTCCTCGGAAAGTCGTTTCCTATACACTTTACTTTCTTTTCCTGGCCAGGGGAACTTTGGAGAAGTCTGGAACGTCGGCGACAACGGCGACGACACACTCATTGTTTCGCGAATACTTTTATTATTGCGTCCTCTCATTGTATCTATATATCATCGTACTTTGCTGCTGAAAGAATAAGGTCCTCGTCCATGGACGATCATTTCGATGAAAACGAGGCCAACTTCTCCTCCACTCTCCTACTTTTTTTTTTTTCTCACCCTTGTTCTTCACGACGTTCCTGATCAAATTACTTTCGCAATTAGAGCCTTAATGCTTCTCTTGATAGCTCATGAAAGAAGTGGAGAATGAAATGAAGCGAAGGAACACGACGACGAGAGCGTGAGGATGAGGAAAAAAATTAAAAAGGACACCTTGAGGAGGATCAGCAAAAACTGGAATAACAAAGATGCGCAATTGTTTTATAGTGGGACTCGAAGAAACAGCAGAGGGTGAAATTTTGCACGCCCAACGTTTCGACGGTGATTAAATAGCCCGAGAACTTGAAGACACCGCGGCTTTAAAGCTAACACTTCATTTCTGAATGTTCATCACACTCTGCTAACTCTTTTCCACTTTCCTCGTGCACCTCAATCTCGCACGCTCCCACGCCCTTCTCCTCTCGCTTTCCTCTTCTTATGCCGTAGTCGTAAATTTAAACGCGGCGAAGCTATCTTTGCCATGGAAATTAAGTCTCCACGCTGCAAATGGAATTACCAGCGGACATATAGTTGCCAGTCGTAAAACGGATATGCGCGGCTCATGGATTCGGATTCACCGCCCGTGCGGCAATCAGAATTCGCAACGAGACGCAACGTTTTCAAACCTCTTCCAAACATCCGTGGATTTTAAATTTCCTATTCCCCTCTTAATTGTATTAATTCCTTCGGAACAGCGAGCTGACGAAGTTGCTTACGAAGTCTCGCTCAATTCACGGACTTTCACAATTTATTCCCGAAGAAAATCCGCACCTGAAATATCATTTTTCCATGCTCTTCACTATCCTCATCTTCGATTCGCCGATTTCTAGAAATTATCACGAAATATCTCCGCAATTAATGACCGATCGCAAAATGTACTTCGGCATTTTGCCGAGGAAAAATCAAACCGAATATTTCAGTGCCTCAGACACGATTTGCCGCATCTAAAAAAAAAAAAAGTAAACAGCAGCACTTTTCCCATCCAATATGAATTTTCTTCGTCTCGTGATCGGACAAACATGTTCACCGGAAATTCCGCAGGGTAACTTCGCGACGAGGAAATCTCTCGAGCGAAGCGCCTTTCCCGTCGTTACTCTCTTCATCTCCTTTTCCATCGTATCCTCGTCTCTTCAAGCTTCTTTCATACAGGAGGCAATGAGACCGAATAAAAAGCTACGACAGCGTTACTCATATTTACCCGCATCCCGAATTGTTTGCTCTGAGTTTACTTAATATGACGAAACTTTTCGTAGGCACCACACATCCAGTGATCGTGTGCGACAGTGGGATGATAAAAGTGCGGGGACCGGGGGCGAACGCGCATAAAACCGCGCTCGGCAAAACTTCAGCGAGTATATAAAACGCAGTCGGTTCTCGAAACACGGAAAATCTGCACACCCCGTCAATAAATTTACCATTTCGCCGGCGTACCAATAGCATACAATAGTAGAACAGTGAGTATATACACCGGCGCAGCCGTTTCTCTTCAGCATCTCTCTCTCTATACGCTGTACCTTCTTCCACTCTTCAATCGTCCGACACTCTATTTCGAAATATTCACACGGTGTGTAGTTCCGTCACGTCTCCAGGACCTGCACGTTCTTTGGATGGAATAAATCAGATGAGAGGGAAGGAGAGTGAGAGGAAAAAATCCTGTGAGTCTTCCTGTTTCCGGTTGCAATGGGGGAGGGACAGAGGGGGATGAAAAAAGTAAAATAGCCTTGAGCAAACCCATCCTCGCCGCATCTTCGTTCTTCGCTGTACGTCCCTTTTCCAACGCTGTATATTGATTTATATACCAATCGATACGTCGCTTCAATGTACCGCTCTCTATATCTGTCGATTCGCATTTTTCTCGTTCCCTCGTGCACTTTCATCCGTGTATCCCGCTCCACAACCATACCACGGTGCATGGCGTACACCGAAGGTACTACTGATTTCTATCTGCGACTCGTTTCCACGGAAGTAGACGGTGTATATTGAAATGTCACGTATACTGATATCCGAGCGAAACAAGGATTTATCCACTATTGATGTAGCCCCGTCGATACACGCGACGCCGAATTATATTCGACTGTGCATCATTGCCCCGTTCTATTTCGTCTAACTTCGCGTTGTGCGGAGAAGTTGAAACCGTGCTTCGAATGTCGTTTACTGGATATGCGCCTTTACTTTTGAAGCTTATGCCGAAAGCAAGTTCAGATAAAATTCGGAAATTGGGATACACGTTTCTGGGGCTGAGTGGAATCCTTGGCAGACATTTTCGATGATCGGGGCTGCATTTGCAAAGGAAACAAGGGTAGATTACATGGTTCTCTTGGTTTTGCTTGGATCCTTAAGCAACATTAACTGCACGTGTCCCGGAGAAGTTATAACCCTGCTTCGAATGTCGTTTCCTGGATATACGCCTTTACTTTTGAAGTTTATGCCGAAAGCAAGTTCGGATAAAATTCGAAAATTGGGATACACGTTTCTGGGTCTGAGTGGAATCCTTGTCAGACATTTTCGATGATCGTGGCTGCATTTGCAAAGGAAACAAGGGTAGATTACATGGTTCTCTCGGTTTCGCTTGGATCCTTAAGCAACATTAACTGCACGTGTCCCGGAAAAGTTATAACCCTGCTTCGTATATCGTTTGCTGGATATGCGCCTTTACTTTTGAAGTTTATGTGTCATACGAAAGTGTCAGTATGAAGACTTGTGTCAGCTTATTCCAAAATATGGTCTCATCTCGAGATGTCGTCTATTGCCACGTGGAATCAATTCCAAAAAGACGAATGGATAGTTACGAAGCCTGGCAATTTTGCTCGAGGCAAGATTTTCTTGATCTCGAACAATCCTTCAACTGGAGCTGATTGTCCTTAGAAAAGGGTCGGATTAATCAACGCGAAGAATTTGTTTCTGACTCAAACGGGGTGTACAGAATGAAGCTGCGAATCTTCGTGTATTTTGCGTAGGCACAATCCAATTGCCTTTCCCGCCTACTCTCTGAAGGTCTATTTCTTGTTCCAGCCTCGAAAAGAAGGTAGAAACCGTATGAGAACTTGATGTTGGTGATTGTGTCGAACCAACACGCAAAAAAAAAAAAAAAAAGAGGCCCCAACTGAAGAATTCATTTCGTTGGAGCGAATTGTCCGTTTCTTTTGTCTGCACAAATTACTTTGGTGGTCGTTAATTTATTATAATTTATAATAATCAATATTGTAATGTGATCAATCCGCAAATCAATCATTTTCGCAAGTCAACAGCCGATTTCAGACCCGAGCTTTTACATGGATTTCGATCGTAGTGATCTTAACGATCTTATCACTTCCTGACAAAACGCAAAACTGATTACCGGATCAATGGTCCTGATCAACTCTAATGTTGCACAAAAGATAGAACTCATGATCAGCCTTCAAATCAGATATAAGATTGAACCTCGGTTACTTACCGAAGCCATTACGATTTTTATGATCTGTGCGATAACCGATTTCAGCTTTTCATTTCGCAACTTTCGTAATGTCCCCATGCGGCACAAAGTTTCGCTTGGAAATGTTGCGATTTTATGTGTATTATCGAATGGAGCAAAAGCGAGAAAAAAATGTATGCAAAGGTCTGGTAAATTCGATAATACACATAAAATCGTAATTCACCTGACAGAAGAGCCACAGTTACGAGCCTCTTCTTCGCAAAGGAGAAAATGGAGCACGTTGACGAGTGCATAAATGAAGCCTCGAGAAAAGTTTTATGCCCGTGAAGAGATCTGCGTGTCGTTACTGTGAAAACTCCTCGCGAGTCTTCATGGGACGATGAGTGTCCTCTTTCGGGTGTCGAAAATAGGACACCCGTTCTCCTCATTGGCAAACCGCAGGCTGTGAGAAACGTTTATGATCCCGTGGGGGGCGACACCAAAAGCAGGATATACACTGTAATATGCAGCGAGGAATAACCATCAGACTATTCGCCACATGGTGAGTCGCATAATTTTCCTATTTATCACGTGGTCCTCTCGACGAAAAATCGTAATCGACCGCGTTCTCAACAACTATCGACGTTCCCCTGTACGCCTCAACACTCCCCTTCAGGGGTTGGGGCCTTTGTAAAATAATGGCACGAAGGGTCTTCCCCCATGAGCTTTATTCATCATAGCCTTGCATTCCTCATACAGTCCGTACCCTCTGAACTTAGTCCACACGACGATTTTAACAATTGGATTAACTTATTTGTAATCCTAACTATTTACGTTTATGGTAACAATTGAATAATCCCCAAATTATGAAATATCTCCAAGTCGTTGTATGCACAGAAATTCAAGGTAAACAAATTCCAGTACTCAAAGACACTCCATTTTTTACGCCATAAATAATAGTTTTTTTTTAATTGCTAAAATTAATGTAAATTTGTTAATAAAATAAATAAACGAATGAACGAGATGTCAATCACTTATTCCGAAATGATGAACATTTTTATATGCACTGAAAATCAAAATTCGAAAATTTCAGCACTCAAAGACAGTTCATTTATTTACGGCATAAATAATGAATTTTGCTTTGAAATTCTTGAGTGAATGAAAGTTTATAAATGAAATAAATAAACGAATGAATGAAGTGCTTGTCAGTCACTTATCGAAAGTGAGACACACATTTGTTCTTCAGTAGCTTCGAAAAATGATCGAATGTACCTGTCTGACTGTCGCAAAGAATCAATGGTGTATCGAAACGGGAGAGACAAAAGTAGAGTTCTTCTGATGTCGTCATTGAGAAGAACAAACAATATCGAACTGTCAATCTCTTTGATATAGGTCCACGGTTTCTCACCGCAGAGCATCGGGGAATGCCGTCGAGGTGTTTGCTCAGGACACGTTTTCTCGCTTCATGTTTTTCGCATGCCCCGTCGCCGACAAACTTACATTTTTTTTTTCTTGTAGCTAGATCTTCTCTTATTTTTTCTCGCTTGGCTGACGTAGACGTCAACCAATATCACAGAGCAGCTCAATCTTTCGCCTCTTCGCAAAACCCTCCTTTTCCACTAAACGTGTTAACACGACAGTATCATTGACGTTTCTTTGCCGATCAAACTGTCGTTGATCCCGATTATTTTACTATTTATTTTCTCAACGGAAAGCTCATTTTTTCAGGCTATCAAGAAGAGGATCAATTGAATGCTAAGATAATAAATAAAAAATCATGTTTACTGTATATTTTGATGATTTTTTTTTTTTTCACGGGCATTTCAAATATTTCCTACGGGAACTTTAGAGTTTAATTTAAATAAAAAGTTGCCTGGAATTTTTGGTCCGTTGATACACTGACTTTATTTTTCAATGCTTTTTTCACACTTTTTTTTTGCACCGACTATTTTTCGCTCTATGGAAAATTTCCTACATTAATAATTATCACATAACGACACCTTTTTTTTTTGGCACATATCTCGTGGAAGTTTAAATATGCTGATAGGGAATGCAGCTGGTCACTCACTTTGGCTCAATGAAACGCTCGAGGTAATTCGTTTCAGACCGAAAAATAAATTTCGTGTCCATTCACACGGTTTTTCGTGATGAAAGAGAGAAATTGAATTCTGCGGTGCTAATTATTCTGATTTTTTAATGTGATACACATATTTAAGGTGAATATTCAAATTCTGAACTCCCAAAGGTCCGAAAGATTTTTTTTTTTTTAATCTTGATACTGCGATTTTTGGTAGTGAAATATACGAACTCAAGTAAATAATGAACGCCAAAATTCGATATTTAGAAAAAAAAACACTGGAGAATTAGAGAATTGCAATGTGTAGGGATTAAAATTTTGAGACTATTTTTTAAAACGTCGAGCTCAAATTATTACAGCAGGAATAAATTGAGAGGTTCTGCTGTATTTTTGTCAGCAAGAAAAATTATGGACCTTTTCAGTTGACCTTTCGGTATAAAGATAAGAAATATATGCCGCATTTCGTGAGAAAGTAAGCCAAACATATTCCCGAACGTTTATATTCCTTTTAGCAAGAATATCAGGCAATTAAATACGAAAATCGGATAAAGTAGCAGATTGTAGACATTAAATAAGCTGTGACATTTTCGTCGTCCACGGATTTATTTAATTAAAGCAATCCAAGCCGATAAAAAATTCATTTGAGATAGAAGATATCGATATGACATTTTTTTGAATAAGCTCTTATATTATTCAAAATATGCCAATTTGTACAGAACACGTAACCCCGCTTGAAAAAAGGGAAATATGTGGTCACGTCTCCGAGCGCGGGTGATAAAAATATCCATTTCTGCGATCCACCTAATTTTCGATTACACTACCAATAAAAATGTATGCGCAGAATCGATATTTCCGTTATTTTACGTTGCAGCAAGAAACATGTCCGAGTGAATTTCCCGCGGGACTTGTGACGTCAGTTGGGACCATTGCTACCACCGATCGAAAGCTGCGAACTGGTCCCAGCGTTGCAATCGCAAATCTCGTTTAGATCGTCGTTCCACAATTTTATAAGAATTTTCGTATCCTAATTACCTCGACGAACAGAGCAAAAAAAATTGTATGTTATCTAAATTCTCAAAAAAAAAAAAATAACGCTTAAAATTTTGTATAAAAAAAAAATACTACATCTACGTCTGTATCAGAAAAAAAAAAAAAAACGAAAAGTAGTTATGATCTTCGATCGAATAACAATTTTATAAGAATATTTGTATCACAATAACATCGACGAGACGTTTAAAAATTGTTATTTAAAAAATAAAATGATACATCTGCGTCTGCGGAAGAAAAGAAAAACCAAAAAATAGCCATGGCCTTCGATCTGGCGATATCGGGTACTGGGATTGGAGTTGCGAGGTGTAGCTTGAAATATCCCCTCGGTTAAGTCGACATATTTCGATATCGCATGGCGATATGGTCAAGTATTCGACGCTCCATTGCGTATAGTAAAACGGTCGTGTGCTTGGAGATCGATCGAGCCACCTCGATCGGATTGCCTCGCGCTCGATTCGGCCAAAAGCTTTTTCGGCACGCGAGACACGGTCGGCCTCCTTTCCTTCGCGTCTCCGCCTCTTTCCCGCTTTATTTTTCCGAGCTATTTTCTCAGCTATATTTTTTTAAGTCCCGCTCATAGAGCCCGTAATCTTGGTGCAACACTCATAGCCTCTTCTCGCACTCGAGATCCGGAGCTCAGCAATATAACCAAAAATAAGGGCCATTGGGATCAACGGTAACAACCCTCATTAAGTTCCTATATAAGCGGTTATCCTGGCGTGGATACCCGTCTCAAAAGGTCATTTTCTGCCGATGGGTAAAGGACTGGTTTTATGACTTCCCTCACCGGGTGTCAATGGCGATAATCAATTTTTTTACACGCCCCAGTGAATCTCGATTGAAGAGAAGGTGGATTTTCTCTACAGTAAACCCATCTGCTATCTGTACGTATGTTGCTGAAAATATTTTTGAAATTTTTTCACAATTTTCATACTAAAGATCTTGATTGTAATCCATGAATTCCCCTGTAGGGCCCTGATCAGGCCCCGGTTATCCCTAAAAATTCCCCATGGGTCACCAAAGACCTGATTATGCTGTTTCTGTATGCTTACCCATCTCCCGACTATCGTAGGGCCCCCAATGAGTTCCCTTCAGGGTCCCAATTATTCTGAAATCCCTTATGAGCGCTCGACTAGGCCCCGATTATTCTGAGCCCCTCTATGAGTCCAATTATTCCCAGGGGGCCATGAGCCCCCCTGTGTTCCCTTCGAAACTGGGCTGACAAAAAAAAATCGAAGTAATCTCACCACATTCAAAGGCTATCTGTCCAATATGCTAATGGGTGGAATTGAAACAAATGGATAAACTATGCAAGATTGGTGGCAACACATCTGGCCGATGTACAAGGAAATAGTGTAATGGGTTCAACTTGTAGGAATGTAGCTCACGGGCAGCTCACAATTGTACAAGGATATTCAATACATTAAATGAAAATGCACGGGAGCTTGGTCAGGAAATCCCAACAAACATCTGCACCCAACATCATACCTCTCGCCCACTTCCTCCGCTCTATTTACTATCACCACCCACACACACACACACACACACACACACACTTTCTACATTGCGAGATACCTCTCCGAAATTACCCTAATTACCTTCTCTCTCTCGCCACGGGCAACCGAGAGCGAGATCAGGAATAACGGTGTAAGCTCATTTCAGGATTCCCGCTGTTTCTCTTCCTCTCGCCGCTCTCGCGACGAAAAAATAAACACCAGTCCTTGTAATGAACTCGAATTACATCCGGCTTGCGTGCCCCAAACTCCATTACCACAATCCGTTGTACGTACATAGAAACATCGAATACGCGAAAACAAAAGTCACAATCCAAGTGAGCTTTATATCTCTCTGGCACGATACCCTGAAGTGAATGCTACCGGTAAGAAAAATAAATAAATAAAATGAAACGTGACACAGACAGGAAACGTCGTTGAGTCTGACGTTATCCTCGATCAAATCGCTGGTGGATTACAAGAATTAACAATTATAACGATTAATACGATATTCGGCTGTAAATTACTTGGGACCAAGAGTTGAACCCTGGGATGATAATCATCAGTTGGCACGTGTCGGAAAGCGTTTATTACCGAGTGTCGCGTGGTGGTGTAAGTGATTGTCGTTCACTTCACCGACACCGTCGAGCTGTTTCCTCCTCGTCGCCCTTTCCCTCCCTTTCTTCCCTCTCCCTTCCAAAAGCTCATACCAATAGTGCGCCCTGGAACGTGGAGAGAAACTGCTAGCACTATCGTCGTCGTCGTCGACGACAACGACCACGACCAGGAGAACTATCGAATGGTGCTCGATAACCGTGAGAGTGAGGGACCACCTCGCTCGATTATAATATCGTGTGCTTGGCGTAATATCGCCGATCCATATCGGGTGAGCAAGCTCTGCAAGCACCGAGTCCACTGGCGAGCCCGTTCGAAGCTTCGTTCGGCTCGAGCGCATGAATTTCCGCGAGGCTGGCAATATCCCTCGCTAGCCTCGATGCTTTCCACCTTCCACCCCCCATTTCCGCCCTCATCTACGAGGCATTCCGTGTCACTTCACACGAGGAGTAAGGATATTGGCTACTACAGCCAATTGCTCGGTGCGATTTGTTCCGAACTACCGGTACAGTTAATTCACAGCCACTAAACCGATTTTTTTATATCAACTCTAAAATCATCTATTCGGTATCTAATTTTTTTTTAGAAAATTAAATAGATTTGGTTTGGAAATTGAATATTGTACTCATTAGTTGGTTACGAATGTAAAAAATGATTTAGCATGCAAATGAGAAATTTTATTTCCGATCCGCAGATTCCAGTCCCGTTAGCTGATTTTTTTTTTCCAGGTGCAACCAGTAAATAGGTTAACGCAGCAAATTTCAGCACTTCTGTCAATCAGCTAATTGGTTGGAACAATTAATTTTTGCGATACGGTGTGTCAGAGAACGTTTTTTCGAAAAATTAAATTCACTGCTCCAGCTATCGAATTGATTGGCTCGGGATGTTATCGATGCTTGACCGGAAGAATTTCACGATCCGCTGTGCCAGCCGATTAAAATAATAACTCCAACCAAGGGATTGTATTAACCAGTCGATCAGTCGTGTCGCCCAATAATCCACTAAATTACTTTCACCATTAAATATCTTACTCCCTTCCTCACCCAACAAATTAATTGTATTAAACCCAATCGATTACCCAATCTCTCACTAACCAAGTAAATCCAAAATCCTAACCAAAAATGAAGCAAAAAAAAATGTACAATACCAGGAAAAAAAATCATTTTTCCCATCCCACTTAATCAGCCCGTTTGGCATAACCGCAACAGAAAAATCATTGAAGCAGCGAAATTAATTTGAGAAAATGTGACTGGAATCGACGGAGAATGCCTCCTATTACATGTGTCTTCGCTTCCTGCGGATACGTGGGCTCACTCCTCCGCCGATGGAACTGTGCGCACGAGTATCTGGATTAACGCCAAGTGTGGCGGAGTGGATGGTGTACCTCACGCGACTGTCGGCGTCCTTGCTCTCGCAGGAGTAGAGGAGGCTGTGTCGGGTGAACGAGAGAGCAAGTGGACTCTCGTCGAAGCAGCGCTCGAATCAGACAGAGGGTCTTGAAGGAGTGGAGTTCGGTTCCGGTGTTCTCTCTGCCCTGGAGATCCGAACACTCCCACGGCAACGGGAACAACGTATTCGCCCAAACTATGGCTCGACGAACGAAGCGAATTTAATCCGACGAAATGTCGCCGCTGTTTCACGAGGACCTCGCGAACTAGTGCGGATGGATGAAACGTAGGCATCCGAGACCAGGATGAGGATGAGGATTCGTGGGTGGCCGTATATACGAGCACCTTCCAAAGGGAGCGTGTCACACCTCGGTCATGGTAAGCTCCTTCCGACGAATTACTCGAGTTCCATCTTATCCCCTCTGTCCCATGGTTCCCTACACGCAGAGATGGAGAACCGGGCGAGGATTAGGCTGTTGACGTCCACGAGGTAACAGAGTCCGAGCGTTGGCTCTCACCCATTGACTCAACACTATCTCCAGTTGATCAACGGAATTTCTATCGAGCATAACTCGGAATTATGTCCGCCGTGTGTGATTCACGTGCCACCAAATTGACGATATTTGTCGTTACGACTGCATTTCAATTGGGCTTTGGGAAGTTCCGATGGTGGTATCACTTCCGGTGAGGCAATTTCGCCCAGGGTTCCAGCTGCTGGAGGATTCCAATTGGACGTTGATTCCAGACGTGAGATGTAACGCTTGGGAACTGGATTTCCATGGAGATCTCCGAAGGGACGATCTACTGCTCGACATGGTTGACTGCACTCCGACCATAAGACGCGAATACCAGGTTACTTCCAGCGGGAAACATAGTGGAATTTGTGGATGGAATTGGTTCGGATAAATTAACCCATGAATTACTCACGAATTTGTAACTTCGTTATGAGTTGGAACAATGGGTTCTGGATTGGACGACGTCCATCCCAGCCTTTGACGCTAATCATCGCATTTCTATTCCGCCACAGAGCGAATATGGTTATCGAAATGTCAGTGACAACATTTATGCACGTGTCCGTGGGAATGTTTATGCATCTCCGGGTACCTGAGTGAATGTTCATGTTCACTGCTGTCTAAACATGTTTTGAATTTTCGAGGCATTGAATGCATATTCACGATTTGTAGATTGTCGCTCGATCGAAACCATTTAATGGACGTGCACATGTGTCGATGCAATAACACACTCAGTATTCAGTAACAGGGCAACACGATTTTCCTTTTTTCTACGGTCTGTCATTAAAATTTACGCCGAAGAGTACAGCGAATACAACAAACATGAAGAACATTTGATTGCCTGTAACGAAACGTTTAATTTGTAACCATACATCAATAGTTCGCTTAATCCAAACGAATGGTTTCCGTAATTGAAAAAAAAATGCATCGAAACCACAGAGAATCTGATGAAACCCTGTGGACATATCCCATCTGGATACACGCGGTGTTGTCCATTCCCATGGGTTTCTGTAAGTCCTCTTCAGCAACTATGATTCTGTTGCTTGCCATGATCTGCAGCATGAACTCGTTCGGTGATCGAGGCGACTCGGTGATAAATGAGGCACATCGTTAAATCGACTTTCCAAAACTTCAACGAGCCAGAGTAGACTAGCTCAGAAAGCTCTCTCCGGTGCTCACGAGCGTTATAAATTATAAGAGGCATCGTAGAACGTGCCTGGAAGCCAGTCATGTTGCTTTACTTCGTTCAGTCTCTCACTCGCTCTCGCTCATTTACGTTGGAATTAACATCCCGGCCGAACGTTGCACCAGAAGCATTAGAGCCCCATAGTGTTGTACCAAGCTCTCGTGCGGGTCCCGCGTACGCCTGCGTCCATGAAACGCGACGAACGACGCGCGTCACCGTACGAGCTAATTTTCTCGCTAATTAGTTTCAAGCGTTTGCACGATGGTGCGTCCCCGTAAAGCGTGTACACTCCCGACTCCATTAGAGTCTACTTAACGGTGTGGGGTATGTGGGCAAGGGTCGTGCCATGGGATGAGGGTATATACCAATTATTAACATATCTCGACACCTCTCGATATTAAACCCGTCGCTGTGACAAAGACGCACCGTATTATGACAACTTCGACTGTCCAAGAGAAATTGACGCTTCTCGCCAAGCCCCGAATTGCGAGGTCACATTATGGGGTATTCATATTTACCGTAAAGATTTATCGAATTTTTCTTTTTTTTTTAGCCTGAGAATTTTTTACTTGGATGAATTGAATTTATCGATTACATTTGTTACATTTATGATTCATTTTATCGGGAGATAAATATTTGTCATTATTTCAGTCAATTTAATTTTCGTTGATATTACTTTTCTCTACCCGGTGCAATAATTTTTTAATAAATAATCTTGAAAAAAAAAAAAGAAAAAAAATGGGTAGACAAAATCATGGAAATATTTTGTACGGCTTAATAACGACGAGTCGCTGAAAAAACCATGGCGATATTTTTTTTCTGAAATAGGCGCACTTTTTATTGGTCACTGCATTGGTCTGTGAAGCTGCGGATTTTGAAGGAACGGAGAGAGATTTATTGTTGCGCGGAGGCTAAAGAGAGGCGAAACAAAAAAATTGATGCGACGATCTGTCATTTTTCTCGTGGGCTTTCATTTTATGGAAGTCCTGGGGGGTATCGGAGGATATCCTGCCGCTAGCAATGTCTCGTATCCTCTCTGGCATTCACGAGCTGGACTTGAGGAGAGCGGGGAGAATAGAAAACTATGGAAAAGCGCAGAAGCACTTTTACCTCGTGAATTCTGTCGTCGATGTCATCGCGGAAAAGAGGCGACGAGAGAGAGGATGACTTTCCCTGGTTTTATGAAAGATGTCGCGGGCTCCCACAGACGAACTCGTCCCCAGCGATTTTTCTCAGTCGATCTCTCGATATATTACCGCCCCCGTGACGACACAGACTCTGACGAGAAATCCTATTCCTCGGAGGCTGCATGCCAAAGACCGAGATTCTTCTGAGCAATTTCATTCCTCCTGACAGATCACCCAGCAGCGCAAAACGTTGGAATTACCAGTGATAGTTCCTCGTCTCTGTTCCAAACCAACCGCTACCAATTTTATTACCAAATACGGCCAGAATAAAAAAAAGAAGTTCAATGGGGCAAATAAATGTTTTCTTTTTTTTCTCATCAATTTTTCTTCACCCTTGATGAATTTATTTGATCCAAATTAATTATTTTTTTTCTTCTGTAAACGTACGATACTTCGATTTTATTGAGAGCTCAATCAATCTCAGAAATCTATATTTTTTAAAAATTGTATTGATGAAGAGGATTGGTACTGTATATTTTTTTTTAATTGTAGAATTTTTCACGATTTTTTTCAGTTCCAAACTTTTCGTAATTTTTTTTTTTTTTTTTTTCGTTGGATAAAAAATTTTATCGTTGAAGGATTTAAAGCATCGCGTTAGAAGAATTTTCACTCATTTGTCAATTGTCCTGGTCGCTTTCAGTCGCAATACCGCAAATTAGGGAAAATTGTACCAGTGGAAATCGAAATTAAGCAGACACTTGTGAGTTATCTCTTGAGTTCAGTATGTGGTATCCACAGATATCAATCGATGAATCAACATATGAATGTACGAGCTCTCGAACTGAAAATTCATTTTCCTACACGGTTTTCCTGGCAAAAACATTTTCCACCCGCACACACGTTATTATGTTGAGAGGACAACATGACTTTTCCATTCCTGACTCGTTCAATCTCAATTACTCACTTCTGTTTTTTTTTTTTTTTTCGTTTACTTTTTCATTTACATAGTTTAGGTTGAAGGTCCAATTTTTCTGCGGAAGTTGACGTGAATTGTATGCTGTAAAAAAAAATTCCGAACAATACGTTGTACAAATAAATAAATTTTATACTGCCGTTTATATTACTAATATTCAAATACAATAAATTTTATTGTCCATACATTGAAATAAATGTACTATATTAATAAACCCGAGTTTTATATAATAATTTCATGGGAAACAACCGAGCTGATAACTATATACAACATTTTTATGATAACCAATGAATTTTCAATTATTCACCCACAAAATGCTTTCAAATGAATCTCAAACATTAAATGCACATGCATTAAATTCAATGTGTAAAACAATTTATATGAAAAATCACGGATTTTCAAAAGATATAAAAAATGTTTGAACATTTATTTAAAACATTCACATTAAAATCTGATGGAAAATGCATTTGATTTATCGGCAAATTGATGCAGGTTACATTGGATGCAACTTTTTATATTTAAAATAATTAAATTTGAAATAAAATGTAATAGTGCACATCGAAATTTCTATGGTACATAAAGTCACGGTGTCTTAATACTGCTAGTATATGAGCACACGCTAACTACTTATTGTACTGCTGCTACTGCTGCTGTTGCTGCTGCTGATGCAGTTTCGATGCTGAGTGTGCATAACAAGGTAGGGAAGACACTTTGCCAGCTCCAAGACGCGACATTCGCTCTCTCCTTTATGTAACGATGCACCGACGTGGCCCTATTTTCAGAGCAGGACTTCGTTACCACGTTTGGAATCCCGGTTAATTCCGTTGGCAGAAAAGGACAACACGCTCGCGCTAAAGAGACACTCGACGTCGTCTTCGCGCGGAAGGGTGACGTGTTGGGCGTATTCAAATTAACGTCGGCTTTCAGCGAGTCGTTAAATTTCGGATCGCATTCTCTTCCAGACTTTATACGGAATCACTAAATAAACGTGCAACACACAATCGCGTTTTGTTATTACAGAAAAAAAAATTATGAACATATATTGGAATGTATATTTTTGCAAATCTTCTTAGAAAAAAAAAATATATATATATATATTGTGGTTTGAATTTTCCAAATTATCGATAAATAATATGGCAATTTCTGCTGCAATCCCGATTTTTTTTTCACATCGAAATCGCAAAAATTCGAAATTCTTCACACCCCATAATTTTCTCAACTTTAAAAAATGTTTAAAAAAAATGCGGAATTCAAATTTCGTTGAATTTCGAGAAAAAAAAAGTTATAAGAACGCAGAGAAAAATCGGGTTTTGAGTAATGCTGACATGAAAAATGCGGGAAAAAAGCTCCCGATGAGCACCGAAGGCATTCAGGACAGAAAAATCTCAAAGATGTCGAAATATATTTCGCTGTAAAAATATTTTACTGCCCGCTCTGAGGAGAAAAATAAAAAAAGTAGCAATCGTTATAAAACTGCTCATGCGAGAATATTCACCAATGAGTATATAGCTTATAAGCTCCGTGGCCGTGCGGAAAAATGAGAATCGATGGAATCAGGAGACGCATGTGCGGCGAGGGGAGGAAAACGCCGGCGGAAAAGAGACAGCGTGCGTTGGGCGCAATGGTTTTAAGTTCGGGATGGATTCCTGGAGCATTGCTAAGCAAGGCACGAGCCTCTCGAATAAATCAAGGCTCCTTCCTCGCGTTTTCCGGGTGCCGGCGCACGCTGCTTGCGAAGGAGTGGCCGCTGCCCCCGGTACGCTTGGATCTGGTAAGCTCGATGGGAACGAGTCCGAGAGAAGCCTGGACGGAGAGTGTGTAAACGAAAGGGCGGTGAGCTGCCTCACTGCCAGAGCCAGTGAGAAAGCGAAAAAAAAAAAAGCAAGAAATATATAACGCGCAGTCTGCGTAGGAGTATCTCAGTATACGCCGGGAACCTTTGATTCATCGACCCGTGAGCAAAATGAAAGAATAGAAGAAAGACCCTCCGGAAATGCGAGAGTTCGGCACAACTTTGGCCTCAAAAACTACAACGAGCAAAGCTAAAAGACGTCGTTTTCATTTTACTTTTAGAATGACATTTGTGAAAATGAATTTTCCCGAGAATATTTTGGGGTTGGATTCATTGCCCACGAAATTCTTGTCAATTGCGTTAGCAATATTTATTTTTACTTAACGTGCGAAAAGCTGGACATTTGATTTAATGATATAGTCGCTTGTCGTAAAGCAAGGCGTGAAAAAAAAAAGAAATTCATGAGTAAAGATCAGTGAATTCATTGCAGGAGAAAAATATGAGATCGGGATGTTGGTACATTTTTTTTTAAATTCCAGGTATTGTTTTATTTGGTTAAAAAATCATTGTTACTAAAGTCGATGTCCTTTTGTCAGCCTGTGAGAAAAGCGAGAAAAGAAAGAGAACGCACGGTCTGCATAAAATCCAGTGCATGCTTCTAGAGCCTGTGATTTATCGACCTGCGGAGAAAATGGGGGGAAAAGAGTGAGACGGTGATAAGACTTACCGGAAGTACGAAAGATCGGCGCCACTTTGGCCCCAGAAGATAGCAACGAAAGTGGTTGAGTTCTGAACAAGGACGAAGGTGTGCGATCGGGCAAATTCGTCGTAGCCAACATCGCCGAGCATATTTTATTTTCTTTAAGCTCTATTCGGCATTCGGCCGAATTTTATAGTGCCCATCGATTCACGAAATTCGCCATTGGTCGTTGCGACATCGTTTCAAGTTCAAAGCAAAGCCACATCGTGACGTCGCGCGACGTCGTGCAGTTTTTTCTTTTCTGACCTTCGGCTGCCTAACGAACGGCAGTAAAAACTTACCGGTGGGTCTTTTGATTAATGAGAAAACTTTGCTTATACTGAAAACTAATATATCTGTGCTTTTCTTATAAACTTTACGTGGCACGGGATCGATTGTTCCTCGCGCGGAGATATTAAACGAGTGATTTATGAATTTGTTCAATGATTCAATGACTCGTAGCTGCAGTCGATGAGACAGATATTGATTTTTTTTCCTTGTCTTTTCTGTGATTATAGAATATTGGAAATTAAGCAAGCAACCTTGGATTTTTTTAAAACATTCATCGTGGATTTTCACTCTTGAAAAAGCCCGGAACACCTTAGAACTCGTTCAGGACACATGAATACACATTCTTCATACATTCGGACATGTCCATAACACGTTCGGTACAAGTTCGGTATAAGTTCGGTACACGTTCGGTACATGTTCGGATCCCGTTCAGTACACATTCGGTACACGTTCGGTGCGTATTCGAAACGCGTTCGGTACACGTTCGGTACATGTTCTGTACACGTTCGGATCCCGTTCAGTACACATTCGGTACACGTTCGGTGCGTATTCGGAACGCGTTCGATACACGTTCGGATCCCGTTCAGTACACATTCGGTACACGTTCGGTGCGTATTCGGAACGCGTTCGGTACACGTTCGGTACACGTTCCGTACACGTTCAGTACACATTTGGTACACGTTCGAACGAACGATAATTTAATTTATAAAATCAAGCTCTCACATAAAACAGATAAAAATAACCACTCCAGTGTGTCCGTTGAGAATCGACCGAAAAAAGAAGCTGATATAATTGCTTCGACCGATATCGATAGGAACTTTTATCCGTGACCTCAGTAACCGTGGACCTGATTTTCCACTTATTGACGCGATGAACGGATTAACTTTTCTATCTCGCCAATCGTCACTTTAATTGCGAGCTCCCATGAGATGTCGAGAGGATTCTCCGTGGCGCTTCGGCAAAATCAAAGAATCCTCCTAATCCACGTGACGCGAAAAGCCAGTGGCGAAGAAGGCGAAGGAGAACGGGAAAGTAAAGTCAGCCCGGGGATATCGACACGGGTCCGATAATTCCGTGTAAATGGCCGAAGCTCTTTCCTATTGCTCCCTCTCGGCTCGCAACGTTATACCGTCCAGAGAAACGTTGTGACCAAGCCCGGAGGCCAAACATGCCGTCTTTCTCCTGTTTTTCGCTTCTTTTCCTTCCTTGATTAGTTCTTCTCTTACGTACACCGCTCACTCCCGGAGTATCGACGCGAAACGAAGTATATTTTCGACGCAAGGGGAATCAGTGACTAGTTTATCGTCAATTAACCCTCGTTTCTCATCTTGACTTTGATTTTTTTTTTCTTCTTCTTCTCTGCTTTCAGGTGAACGGATCTTGGAGTCTGCCGGGCTTCGTATGCGATTTCTACATTGCGATGGACGTGACCTGCAGCACGAGTTCGATCTTCAATCTCGTCGCTATATCGATAGATCGGTAAGTGCATGGGGTCATTCAAACTTCCCTGGACCATCGCAGCTCTCATCCTGGATGTTCCTCTGCTTCTTTTGTTCTCTTCCTCTTCTTTCTTCAAGAACACCACAACACATTTCGCTCAACGTGAAGAATGAATTCATTGGAATGCTGTACTGGAAAAAAAATAAAATAAATTCAGCCATTTTGGATGATTAAAAATCCATTCGTCAAAAGAAATTCGAGAAAAATTCATAAATTTCTTTATACGCATAGAAATTAGAAAATTGATGTGGTGACGAAAAATACTTTTCTGATTTGTTTCAAGCAGTTCTTTTTTTTTTTTTGAACTCATTTATTAATAACGTTTATTTCAGTCATGAATTCATACAATTTTTAACTTTATCAAAGCTGTGTTGGATGCAATCTCGCGTGAAGGATTTGACACAACTGTTTTCCCAAATAAATTCGCCCTATTTTTCTTTTTTTTTTTTTTCTAAAATTGGTGAGGGCACTAAAAGTGTCGCCGCATACCGCTCGTTTCGTTTTCTGTTTTCCGGGCGCCACTATCTCTCCCAAGCGGCCACCGAAGCGGCTCTAAGCGAAAATTCGTGGCTCGTTTCTTCGGCTTGTGGGGCGCACAAGATGACGTAGCAAAGCATGGGACGAGCTTTATCGGACGCGAACTGCGTACTCGTTGAAAAGCTCGAGCGAGCCGGGGGAAAAAGTAGGAGGACCGAGGGCTTGGGGGGACGGGAACGGGAAAGGGAGAAAGACTGTAGAAAAGAAAAAGTTGCTGGCGGAGGACTAAAGATGAAGAAAGCTAGCGAGTGAACGGAGTGAGCTCCGCTGATTTTCGCCGGGTTTACGTGCCGCGAATAAGGGCCACTGTGCCTGAAGAGAAACCGGCGACGGAGCAGATATATATATTTTTTTTACTCCCGCTTCCTCCTCCACATTTTTTGTCGACCTTCTTCGCTTTCCTCATCCTATTCTTCGACTTCTAATTCTTCTACTGCTCTCCACTAAACCGAGAGAAAAGATTTCATTGAGTCCAAAGAAATGGGCGTTTTTTTTTTTTTTTTCATTGACTTTAACAAAAAAATGTATGGAAACAATATGTGCAAATAATTATTTATTTCATTACGTTCCAATTTTTGTTTATCCAGTCGGGAACTAAAAAAAAAATCTGGCCTTAAATATAAGAAATCCCTTCACCTTGATGCTTCGTCATCTTCGACGATCTCCTCTTATGCAAATTTCCCAGGTAGAAATGTTACGCCAGGGTGACGACATAATGACGGCATAAAATGATACGCGTGTTGTCGAAAATGCGTTGCGCACTGCAGCGTTAAACTGCATTATTAACGGCACGGCGTGATGATGCCGATACCGCGTACCCGCATTCGTGCCGTTAAACACACAGTCGTTAATACCGCAGCTTGATGTCGCAATACATGACGCATTTATAACGACTCCCCGGGCAGTACGTTTTTCTATTCCGGATATTTCTTAAAATGAATTAACGCTTTGGACTTCACGAAAATCTGTTATTTTGCAAATAAATGCAAGAGCGTTTTTGCCAAGCTCTTAACGCTACGCCATTTTGGCTCAAAGTCCCTTATCTTTTTCCTCTTCTTCTTCTTTCTCTTCCTCTTCTTCTTCCTCTTCTCCATCTTCTTCTTCTTCCTCTTCTCCATTTTCTTCTTCTTCTTCTTCTTCTTCTTCTTCTTCTTCTTCTTCTTCTTCTTCTTCTTCTTCTTCTGCTTCTTCCTCATCTTCTTCCTCTTCTCCTTCTTCTTCTTCTTCTTCTTCTGCTTCTTCCTCTTCTTCTTCCTCTTCTTGTCCTTCTGCTTCTTACTCTTCTTCTTCTTCCGCTTAGGGTGTGTCTGAAATAGCACCCTTCAGAAGAACCGTTTTTACCACTGGGTTATAACGTGTTGACAAAAGTTGTAAGTTTCCCGATCGTCTATTCGTACGTGGATTACGCCATTTGTAGAGTGCGGTTTTTTCGAATAACATAGTAACCCATAAAACCGGTATTCTACGTGCCGACGCACAGAAATATTGACAAATATTTGCTACCCTTCTTCTCCAGGCTCGTTTTAAATAAAATCGAAAGAAAAGAAGAAAAAAAACAATCCAATCATCGGATAGGATGGGGTTATTTATTTTATCGTTTCCTCCATTCATATTCTTGTTTTCCGTCCCGGCCTTATGGACGTAAGTGCTCACCTTCTTGCCGCTCCATCTCTGGCAATCCCTTTTTATGCAAACTTTGACCTTTTTCCCAACGCTAACGCCCAGAAATATCTCGGAACATTTGGTATTTTTCTTTGTCAGCTCGTTATGGAGAAAGAAGAGAAAAAACGCGGATCGTCGGAAAGGACAAAAGTTTTTTTTTCACCCCTTGTACATACCTCAACTCACTTCTTCAGATTGTTCAACCCTCTCTTTGGTGAACGGATATAGAAAGACAAATTCTGAACCATTTTTTTTTTTCAAAGAATTTTTTAGTACATCCAGGAAATGTCACACTCGTTTTTTTTTTTAGCAACCTTCAACCCTTTTAGCCGTGCGAACGTCCGGAAATTTTTTCGAACATCCTCTTTTCTCTCTTTCGACTTTTTTAATATTCTTCTGGTTTTAAACGCAAAAATCAGAACCGGAGAGACTTTTTTATTTTATTTTTTTACCTTGTTTTTCGGTCTCTCGACTGGATCTGTAACAGGTGGTCATACAACCCCTGGAAACCCTATTAAAAAATGCAAACTCATATTCTCAGATCGTTGTCAATTTTTTCAAAATACATTTTGAATATATTCTATGCTAGCCCAATTAGCGACCTTTACACCACTTCCGCGATATTAAAAAAAAATCGTCACCAGTTTTTCCCAGTCAATTAACAAAAAAAAAAAAAATCGACCCAGCGAGAGGGAAAAATGTTCTTTTCGCCCTTAACATCCAGTGTCTCACTCCTGCAAACCTTTTGCATTCGCTGTTCGCCAAACAGAAAAGTTAAAAAAAAAAGTTTTCCTTTCTCCGTAACCTTTGACCATTTTAACGGTGCTGAGGCACAAAAAATGTTTGCGAAAAAAAAAAAAAATTAAAAAATCGGAATCAAAAGAACTCAATCGCCGGAAAGGAAGAGACTTTTTACTTTTATTTTTTTTAAACTACCGGCTGGCCAGGAGGCTATTCGTACCAGGCGTTTCGCGCACGTGTTTTGCATAGTCGCTTTCATGATTGCCCGTCCGGATATAATGGCGCGGAGAAAAGGAGGAACGGAAAAACCTGGCGGCGTAAAAAGCTACCAGCATCCCTCTCTTGTCGCCCGTGCTCCCGTCTTTTCTCTCTATCTTTCACTCCATTTTTTCTTTTTTTTTTTTCAATCCTTCTCTCTCTCTCTCTTTTACACTACGCGAGGTAATACAAGCTTTCGATTCCAATTTCTCGTGAGGCTATTCGCGGCAGACGTTACGTGTACGCGTTTAGCATACCTCCGTTGTATTATCCGGTGTTATAACCCATTGTACAAGTGTGATAATAAACGTTGAGTGCCGGGAGCCGATGGATGGCTCGGACGACAGGCTTGAAAAATAACAACCGGCGCAACGCCTCGAATACTGCAAAATAAAAATGTCCCACCATAGACAGGATCAATTGAGTGTAAAAAAGGTCCGCAAGAAAGAGGGTTACGCACCATTTATACAAAGCTCCCCGTGACCGTGAACATACTTGAAAGCCGGAACCCGCACATTTGGCATTCCATGTCAATTATGCCACTGTTTTTCAAAAATATATTTTTTCAAAGTGTTCCATTAAAAATGTGTTTTACCTTGAAATATATAACATTTTTTCAAAATTAATAGGAAATTAGTAAGGAAAATTTAGGACATTGAGGAAAATTCAGCAATACCCCAAAAATTAATTGTCAGCTGAAGTATATTAAATTACATTTTTTCAAATTGTACCTATGATTGTAATTTATATGAACGACCCCATAACTTCCTGAATAATTGAGCTTTGGTTGATAGTTAGTGAAATTTTGAGTGTAAATGACATGCAATTAAGCAATCCATCTGACAGAAGTGTCCAAAATTTTCGTGAAATTATGTCGGTAGAAAAGTAACATTTTCCATCGCTCCATGTGCAACATGGAAATTAATTCTATGCCGGCTTTTAAAAAAGTCTCGTGAAACTTTGGGGAGGAAAAAAATGAGTGGGTGCCCACTTGACGGAAAATGCCTCACATACTTTCCTCCCTTGCTGCCGAATATTTTTTCCGGCTCAAAGGAGGCAAATAAGAGAGTGTGTGTGTGGTGAAACGTACCGCAGAGTACCTACCATGGCAGAAAAAAAAAAAAAAAGAAAAAGAGAGAAAAGAAAAAAACTTCACGCTCGAAGAGTTTTCTCTAGTCTCGTACTTTCCGAAGGGTCTGAACCCTCGTTCCAACCATCATATCTGCCGCCTTTCGTCCCTACCTTCATTTCCCGCCGTTTTTGCATCTCCAACTTTTTCAGCTGCCCGTCCTCCTCCATTTTCCGCCGGCATTTCGACAGTAGCACTGCAAAAACGTTTGGCTAAGCACGCAACAAGGTCGATCAAGCTTTTACCAGGCTCCGAACCACTACACATCAATATTATACTGTATAACACGCGGAGCTTCGGCTTCTCTGTCGAAGAGTCCTGTTAGAAAATTTGCATTGCAGATACATCGCCGTAACACAACCGATAAAGTACGCAAAGCACAAGAACAATAGACGAGTCTGGCTGACGATACTACTCGTTTGGGCGATATCGGCCGCCATCGGCAGTCCCATTGTATTGGGACTCAACAACACACCCGACCGGATACCGGACCTCTGTCTCTTCTACAATACGGACTTCATCATATACTCGAGTTTATCGAGCTTTTACATACCGTGCCTCATCATGGTCTTTCTTTACTACAGTATATTCAAGGTCAGTGGTTTACCTGCTCTTTACAGAAGCTCGAAGGGTCGAATTTATAGCCCTTTTCCCAACTTTTAACTCAAGCTCTTTAACTCGACGTTTTTCACGTGTAATTTATTAACAATGGACTTAAGTTCAAACTTGAAACTTCAAATTCGACCCTCAGAGGAAAGTGTTCTTAGTGAAATTTAATTGTAGCATTCACGAGGGTCACTCGAGTGAATCGTCCGACGATTCGTGCTAAGGTTTCTCGAAATTCAAGATGGCGGACTCAATATGGCGGTTGATTTTTGCGAAAATCGGTAGTCGAGAGATTTCGCGATTACCAAAACGAAATGTAAAGTCGGAATTTCATAAATTAACGTGTCTTGGATTTTTGTTTAAATTGATTGTCCGAAGTTTTTGATGCCGCTGAATGGAAATATGATGGCGGATTTTGAAAATTCAATATGCGCGGGAAAATTTGCAAATGCTTCGGGTTCTTACAATGATTTATTCGAAAAAGTTCCCGAGGTCACTGAATTTAAGAGCAGGATTTGGTCTTGGTAATGCTTGACTGAATAATTTAGTAGCTGGTTTACCTTTACTTCACTTAGTGTACTAAGATTATTTTAAGATGGAAATAAAATTCAAAATTGAGCACGATGTCGGTTATTCCAAAAAGTGGCGTTCCCTTATGGCATTTTTCACTCTACTAAATTAAACACTACAAGTTTTAACATACAAACGCCGCAATTGCATTCGAACAAACGGTTCTGCACTGCCATTGTCTACCATTTTACCGAGAGTACGACGTAACCAAAAGCATCTACGTCTTTGTCAAAATTATTCTCATTTACATCCTTATCCTGTGCGATATCTCAATATTCTCTCGATCGAACTGTACAGTAACCAAAATCCGGGTAAAATTGAATTCCCAATTTTCAACATTCATATTTAATTAAATTCACATTTTTTCATTTCTATGTTCCAGATTTATCGTTGAATCTGAATCGCAATTTTAAAAAATTCCTTTAATGTTAACCTCCAACAAATATTTTAAAAAATTTAAATACATACTGTTGAATTCAGTAAAAAAAAAATTTTTTAGTTCTAAAAACGACGATAATCTTTTCGCAATTAATTTAAATAAACAAGGTATACTTACTTACACTTACAAAAAAAAATTAACTCAACGTGTATGAAGACATTGCTAGATAAATCTTTTACAAAAATAAATAAAATTTCTTTCATTCGGGTAGAGCTATGATATATATATATCAAAAGCAATAGTTAGTCGCTTAAGTTGAAAATGGTTATCAACTCGAGATAGCGCTCGATGAATTATCGAAACCCTAAAGGGTATCTAGTTGCGGATCTGAGGCATGCGCCGATCGATCGGTAAAGCGAGTGTGCCTCCAGCGGAATCGGCAGAACGATCGTTGTAACTCAATAGTTTGGCTCTTGTGAAACATCTCTGGCGCACAGAGCGCGGCATTAAAGCGTTTCGCGGGAAACCGGATATATACGTACGGGATGGCTCACTGATGTAAGGCCAAGTTTCAAAAGCTTCGAGCATGGCTTGGCCTCTCGGTGCCGGCAACCGAAGCGAACGAGTTTCTTACTCGATGCGCGCTTTACCTGGATTACTACAAGTTCCTGTCTGGCGTTTGCAGGCTTTGCGTAACCGAGCGAGGAAGCAGCGAGCCAGCCGGAAGCCAAATCTCGGTGAGATCAAACCCGGCAGCATTATCGAAAATATTGCCCACGCGCGTAGGTGAGTAAAAGCATCAACTTATGCATTCGATGTTTGCACAATATTTTTGCATCTCTTTCTTCTTTTTCGTTTCAATTCTTCATATCATTTGCGCATTCGTCATAATATCGTAAAGTCATCACCGACACATTAAAAAATGTACATGCTCCGATAAACAAACCGGAAACACGATAAGAACCACATTTTTTGGCCCTCACGTGCGTTTTTAATAAACAATAGTGAATAACTTTGGAAAAAAATCTTTATATTCAACGTTTACAAAACAGGTTTGTTATTCTGTTGTCAAAATTCAGACAGTACGAAAATAAGGGGTTACGTACATCGAGGCTTTATTTGCTACGTCAAGGTCGTGGATTGTAGATAAGAACCCGAGCACTCAATTCATTCGAAGCGAACCAACTCAATCCCAGAAAAAAAAATGATAAAACGGAAAGCCTCGTCGGTAAACAGGCAACATTTCATGATTCTTATCTCGCTCTATCCCTTTAAAGTGGAGCTTAAAATATAATCAAGGTCAATGGCGTTCGTGAACGCATCCAATATACACATACATATAGGATATGTCTATCTTACGCAAGAAGGCACAGAATCTGGTTGGGAAAGCTGAGCGATCGAGAGTATTCGTGAGATTGTCGCTCGGAAAACTTAAAGACGTTCGATCCATCGTCACCCTCGTTTTCCGAGCCATCGCTTCGAGAGGCCATGAGAGCCATCACGTTCCTTCCGTCCTCCTCCCGCCTCCTCCCTTCGCCCTTCTTCTCATACTCCTCCTTTAACACATCGTGTCGCTCTGATGCAATTTGTTTATGGCAATTTATCGATGCGACCCCTTAAGGCGACGATGAGAGTCAGAGAGAGACAGAAAGATACACACACACAGGGTTAAATTATTCTGAGACGCTCGTGGTGGTGCTGACGCTGCTGCTATCAAGCTGCTGGATCAAGGCCATCCGAACATGGCGTCGAAAATCCAAAATCCAATATGGCGGATCCAAAATGACGAACAAAAATTCAAAAAGCATCGGATTTTACCGAAACTTAAAAGCCACCGGTCTTCGAGACAGCCGATCCGAAATATGACAAGAGAATTTCAATATCCAATATGGCGGATCCAAAATGGCGGACGAAAATTCAAAAAGCAGCGGATTTTTATAAAAATCGGTAGCCGCGGGTTTTCAAAACAGCGGAATTATAATATGACACGAGAATTCCGAAATTCAATATGGCGGGTCCAAAATGGCGGACGAGAATACAAAAAAAAGCAGCGGATTTTTATAAAAATCGGTATCCGAAATTTCGGGAGGTCGCCGAATTGGAAAATGGTTGCGGAATTACAAAATTCAGTATGGCGGATCCGAAATTCGATGAAACCGTTCATTTGTTATGAAAATTTGTACCGTCGGTATAATAAAATTAGGTACGACGGGGGTGGAGGTGGGAAAAAAAAAATGAAAATTTGTAGCCAAACTAAAACGCACTATTAAAAAAGTTCAAAATTGCGAACCACAACTGAATGAGCTTCCGATTCAGTCCTTTCTCCCTCGGCCCTCTTCTCATTCTCCGCCTCAACACATCGCGTCGCGTCGATGCAATTTGTTTATGGTAATTTATCGGTACGACCTCTTAAGGCGACGATACGAGACAAAGAGGGAAAGAGATACATAGACAGAGCCCCGTAAAATAATTCGGCGCTGCCGTTGCTGCACGGGAGAGCAGGGAAAGCACAGGAGCTTTCACTCCCCGAGAATGTGAGAGCCACAGTGAGGAAGAGTGAAAGGCTACGTACGTATACATGTACCGTAGTAGAAGCTCGCACGTATGTAGTTTGTACGTGCAAATCGATAAGTCGTTTGGCCCGGATACGACATAGCCAACAGCGCCAACACCACCACAACCAACATACCGGTACTCGACAATATACTCTTTCCTTTAACTATATACGTGTATATCCCTATATATAGCATTCAATATGGGGATTATTTACACGGGGTAAGCATCGACGTACCGGATGTGGCAGCTCTCGATGGAAGACGATTTTATTTTTCCACCATCAACGAGAAATATATAGATACCACTTCCATACACAACTTATATACTCTACACACACTCTAATATTTTATGTATGTGCCGTTCCGTGTCAGTGCGAACACTTTTTTTTCCTGACACTCAAATATTCCTCATTATTATCCAGATTTTATATTTACAAGCCGTGGATGTTTTTTATTTCCGCGATATTAATCGGATACCTTTTTTTCACTGACTACATTTGAAAGGAAACAGTAATTTTTTTAAATAAAAAATGCAAGTCCTTATATTTTGTACGAGACCCTTTCAAAGGGCTTAATATACTGTTTGTTATTTCAACATTTTACTTTGTCAAATTCTTCATACCGGTTTACGCATAAATTCCTGGCGCTGGTTACATTTTAATGAAAAAATGCTCGTAGCTCGGTTTCAAGTGGGCGAAATTTTTCGGAAAATTCGGGAAGGAAAGTCGTAAAAATGGTGAGAAAAATTTTGAGGGGGTGAGAGGAAATAAAATTGACACGAAGTGCAATACACCCCAGACCATACGATCTTAGCATCCTCGCTGAGGATAAAACTTTACTCTCAATATTTTTCCGATAGGGCGCTACCTAAATTTATAATGGCACACGGAACACGTTTCTCCTCATCGACGCACGTGGAATGTTTCATCGTCATAATGTATCATTGATGCACTTTGAAAAAATTAATTTCTCGTTTTTTTTTCTTTCCTTTTGCCTTGGAACGAGCGTTATTTGCGTAAAAGTAGTGAAAAACTAGTAGCATTTTGACTAAGATCACGCAGTGGTTATTCTGTGGCAAGGTTTGCGGAAACGGCGCTGGGGGCTGCAGCCCTCGTGGCTCCGGGGATCGAAGAACCGACCAACACCGCTTCCGGGAGCAACGAGGACGAGGATGAGACTCCCATGGAGCCTGTCGTCGTCATATCAAACGACAAAAGCACCGAGTTCTTCCTGGCTACCGTCGTCGAAGAAGCTGCGTAAGAAACCAACTTAGTTAAGCCGTATTAAGGGGGCCGAGTCGACTAAAAAACACGTCTCCACAAATTCCCTCTCTTACTTCGTTTTTTTTTTTTTTTTTTTTTCCGTTAGCCTTCCATCAATATTTTTAATCATGAAATAAAATACATTATTAACGCTAAATATGGAATAATATTTCTTTAATTTCGCACGATTATTAAAAATTTAACAAAGTCCCGAGGACTCAAAAGAATTCTGATATTCTTGTGAAGTCGAAGAATTATTTGCACTCTTTTAGAGAAAACTGTTTTTTTTTTAAACTTCTTTGAACCGTGAAAAATAAAGTGTCCTGTTCAGACCGTCCCAATGTCGTGAAATTAAAAAAAAATTACAAACTTCTACGGTAATTGACAAGTCTGCACTATGCTTAATTGATAATTATTGCCCAGACCGTCCCGACGGACCTTTACACCTTCTGGGATTTTTCTGCTGAAGAGGATGCGCGGAAAGCGCATCAACCCATGGAAAGTCCTCGTACTTTCGAATAATTGCAGTGTGTTTTTTCGCAAGCTCGAACTCAGGGTTCTTTCTCTTTGCACTTATTCTTCTTCTTCTTCTTATTCGCAGTTTTTTTCCCCCTTTTCGGTTCTTTTTTCCATCACAGTGGCAGGTTTCTGTCCTTTTTCTGGACTGGACGGAGCTCCAGCTGAGGGAAGTTTTTTTTTTTCCTTTTTTGCTTTCGTCAGAGAAAGGACTGTGTGGATTCTCACTCAGTAAAAGCGAAATTAAATGCAGCCAGCGTTGTGCACACTCTCTCTCTCTCTCTCTCTCCCCTCTTCTCACGCTCCCATACCTTCAATTTTTTTTATTTTTCTCCACTCTTTTGCTCGATGAAACAGTCCATCCTGCAATGGCTCCGGCAACCTAGTAGAGTACAAACATCTGCCTTTCTGCGAGAGTCCAGTGACGCCAAAAAAGAAAGTGTGCAACTCGGTGCTGGAAAAAAGCTAATTCAATTACGTATTTTTCAAAATTAAGGAATACTTGAAATCAAAATGTGTAGAGTTAAAGACATAAAAAATCTATGGACTGCGAACCAGTAAATTGATATTTGAGTAATTGAACCTTTTTAAAGTGAATCCGTAAAAAAATACTGATAATTGAAAGAACAATTTTTTAAAATCTTGTCCACATTCTCAAAAAATGCACTACAACGTACAAGATTTTTCTAAAGGATTCCAGATATTAAATATCAGTAATTTGGTTTTTTTTTCAAGAAAATTGTGTCATTACTTTTATATAAAAATATTATACAGCATCTGTGAGACATCGTGACATTTGTCATCAGATTCCTTACATAAATTCCCAATAAAAAATTTGATTGTGTCCGAATTTTCGAATTGCAAAGCAAAAAATTTTTTTTTACAGTGCAGTTGCGCAGGCGCAACTTGGCAACCCAAACCCTCGAATGGACTCGGGATTCGATGGTGCGGCGAGTAGCACGTTGCTCCACGAGGCGATAGACAGAAACTCGAGTCCAAGTCCAAATCCGAGGGTGGCCTCGGCGCCCTCGTCTTCGACCTCGTCCTCGCCGCCTCCTCGTGGCCCATCCAACATCAGCTCTCAAATAACTGTGAAGAAAAACGGTAGTGGCCCGAGCAAGCAAGAGCTGAAGAGGCTCAGGAGTGCAACTACTTTGTTGCCGCTTCAATTGGGCAGAAGTCCGAGCGTACTGACGACGACGGGTTCCTGCAAGAACAAGGACAAGAAAAACGCGAGCACCGGCTCCAGGTTCACGATATACAAGGCCAACAAGGCCAGCAAGAAAAAGCGGGAAAAGAGCTCAGCGAAAAAGGAGAGAAAAGCCACAAAGACACTCGCCATAGTTTTGGGTAAGTTCATATTCGATTTTATCGCAAAAATATTTTCTATCACACTTTCGAACCTCTACCAGTCATAGGACTTTGAATTATATTTATCTTCAACGTTTTTACACAATTACCAAACTTCAACTTCCTTAGAACAAAAAAAAATCTGTGTTTTTCTCAAATAATTTCGAAAGCGGAAGTTCGAGCTATGATTTCATTAAATGCGATTTCATATCGTATTTCCTTTTTTTCTCTACCGTAATTTCGCCACTTTGAGAAATTTATCGAATGCACATGTTTTCCAAATGCATCGTCATGAAAATCAGCTTTAAGGTATTCCGAGCGTGAAAGGGTGGGTTTTATGGGACTGTGCCGCAGTGGAATGATTTTATAAGCTTTTCGAAGAACGTATTGAACCCCGTGATGCACAAAGTGAACACAGTACGTGGATTTTCGAAAATAATATTGCAAATCTGCGGCCCTAACCCTTTGCAAGTCATCAGGCAATCCAGTTGTAGGAAGTCACGTGATTGATTGCCACGATGATCTTCCGAGCATCGAAACCATGGCGTCTAGAGACAGGGAGTATCACCGACTAGCAACAAGAAGTGAATTGAATTTGGCGCTGACCAATCTGCGAGCGAATTGAAGTTGGCGCCGACCAATCGGATTCAAGCAAATCCCCTTGTCGCTCACTTCACTTCGTTCCCAGCCAAAACAATTCTTCACGGTGACGAATAGATCGTGAATTGACAAAAAATATCAAACCACTTTCCAAACCTCTCAATAATTATTTATTAATGTTTAAACCACGATTCAGTAACACTGTGTGCAATTTAATCGACGGAACGAATAGTAATCCGATGTTATCAGCCCATTGTGAGTTATCGTGGTGTTCGGTATTACCCGTTATTTGCTCCGCTCTCCCCTAAGGGAAATTTATGTCAGTGAAGAAGATCCAGCCGCGGCTGAAATATAATAAGACCTCGTTAACCTCAAACAAAGCTCACAATTCTGCCTAGGGACATCGCGCATGCCGCATTTCTGCCGGTACGTTATTTTATCTGGAAAAAACGTAGTCGAGGGCTTTTTCCATATATTTCTGTGCCAATATCGCAGGATAAACTTCCGCTCGGAATACCTTAAGCCGTGCGCGGATATAGCGATGCATTGTTATAAATTATGATAAGTCTCCAATTATTACATACTTATAACTAAAAAAAAAAAACAAACAGGTGTGTTTCTCATATGCTGGGTCCCCTTCTTCACCTGCAACGTGATGGATGCCCTCTGCGTTAAACTCGAGATGGATTGTCAACCAGGAGTCACGGCCTTCATAGTAACATCCTGGTTAGGTTACATGAATAGCTTCGTGAATCCCGTAATCTACACAGTGTTCAATCCCGAATTTCGTAAAGCCTTTCGTAAGCTCATCAGCATCTAAAATTTCGTGGAAGCTCTGGAGGCGTACCTGGATTACTATTATTATTGTCATTATTATTATTATCATTGTTATTATTGTTATTATAAATGGGTATGCCCCTCGGACCTCCGTCCAAATTCTCTCATCCTTCCGCGACGAATTGAACCGAAATGTGCTCACGTGGATCGACCTCTCGAAGCCTCGAGAGTAAAGCGTTCCGCGCTGCTTATTATTCTCTATGCGGATGCTGCTGTGGATGCAATCGATGACGTGCTCTCAATATTGCTTTTCCGGTGGAGATCGACAATGCGTGACTGCTACGCCAGAGAAAATATTCCTTTGTAGGTTATCCTATTTGAGATCACGTGATACGACGCCTCCAACGCCGTGACGAGCATCGGAAACACTACACTGATATATACAATCCTCCTTTGTCTGCTCCGCGATATTTCGACGAATATTTAGTTTTGTAACGATCGCACAAAATGACAGCGCACTTGGTTGACTCCTTAAGGCGGCGGTAAAACGTGCACCACGTGACATAAGAGAGAAATAGACGCCATTTTTCGAACACCGCCTCTCAATGGCTATTGTCATTGTCGGAGAACAACAACCGGAAGCCCGAAGCTAAATTGAATTGCGCTTCCGGTTACGTATCACCTTTTCTCGAATGCCTGTAGGAGTAGCTTTTACCTGACGTTAACGAAGGTACTTTCTATTCCCCGTTAACAAATATCATTGTCATTGATATTTTGAAAATTGTAGGTGAAATTACGTATTGAAAAAAAAAATCACGTCAGAAAATGTTTCTTGAATTTGGCTGTTTAATTTTCGAGCCATATTTCGATAAAATTCAATCGCCCGAAATGAAATGTAAAAGCGAACGAGGAAAAAAAATAGAATCATGAACCGGCCATCGAGCGGTTGAAGTTAGGGTTGGTTGAGTCGGCGAACGAATTCACTTTTGTCGCTCATTGATCCCTCACCGGAAGCTCGTCGAATCAAGCGACGAGGACGTTGCGTATCAACGTCACTCAGACACATCATTTCCGTCACTCGGTGAACGTTAAAAATAATATATGAAACTGTCAGTCGCGCGGAAAGACATTTTTGTATTACACGTGGAATTGTGATGGAGGATCTCAAGTCGAACCGGGTCAAAAAATCCGGTCTTGTTAGTGATTATTTATTGATCGCGAAACGCGACGCACGTGTGAAGACTAAGTCGAGAGAAACAAATCGCATAAATCACCGAGGAGAAAGAAAAATTAATAAAAAATACACACATGCCGTGGCAGTATTAAGCGTAGATAGCTAAGGTATAGCAATATTTTTTCGCTCAATATAGAAAGAGAGAGAGAACAAAGGAAGTGGAACAGGGGGCGGTATATTCCATATATATTTCTTCATTATAGACCACGAGATGTGCTATGCTTTCCCGAACTCACTATAAATATCAAATACGTACGTAATATGTTCATGATTGTACTAAATCGTTTCCGGGCCGACGATGCAGGTAGATCTTTGCGTTCTTATGCGTCGAGTTAAAAATATGGGGTCCACGGTTTATTTGCAGCAGACCAATAGCCACACGCCCACCAAGAGTCTGCTTTTCGGGACGATTCTTAATTATAAAGTGCGCTGAAAAAAAAAAAACACAAATCAATGACAATTTTTTTTGTCTAAAATGATATTCCATGTTTCTTTGATACGAAGATATAATTTATTAAAATAAAATTCAATAGCCTTTTTTCTTTAAATAATATATTTGATTGCTGTAAATTATGGATTAATAAAAAATAATTATGTTATTGAATTAAACACAGTTTCGCCTGTCGAATTCGAAGCCTTTCGATTCTTTATTTTTTTTTATTTTTTTTTAATCTACCTAAACCAACTTCATAAAAAATATTCACAATATTTTTCATCCGAGATTTTGGGTACATCTGCAAAAATCGAAGCGCGCGTTAAATTCAATAACCCGGCGAAAAAAAATGAACATTTTTTCAAATCCGAAATTTAATACAGCCGCGAAAGTCGACACTTTTTCCTCAAATTAAATCTTCCCAGGGAGCAAAAATTTCGGAAACCCAATCCGTGGTTTTGTTGCAACCATAGATTTAATTTTTTTTTTTCTTTCCCCCTCGATTTCCATGTTCGCGTGTATTACTTGCGGTTGGCTTTTCCCTTGCATCGCTTTCGGTGCACGGAAATCCGAAAAAGAATATATTGCTGTACAAAAAACCGCTAAAACACTCACCAAGAAGCAGCAGTTCAATTTTCGTATGATAGAAAGAAGAAGAAAAAAATGTTTAATTAACGATAACTCGAACCTGATGAGGATGACGTAAACATATCAGTGCGAGATAAAATCGCGTCGACCTTTCCGCGACGTTAGCATACGAAAAATTTTCTAACATCGACGCAGCCGCGTTATTGCACGGAAATAAAAAATATTGATATTATTTTGGAATTGACGAGAATATTTAAATAAATGCTGTATATGAAGTGCGATGAACGCAATAATAACGTGAAATTGTGAAACAATCAAAGCTTTCTATTTGCTAAAGAAGTCATGTTTATGGATTTGTGCAAAAAAAATTAAATAAATAAATAATGAGAATCAAAAAAAAAAAAAGCAAACTCATGTTTGATCACCGATAGTGATGTATATTTGTAAATAGAGTAACAGCTAAAGGGACGACGAGTGGCTGCGAAAAAAAAAATATTTAAATTTCTGTCGGAGAGTGAATCCACTTTCCATCGATTCGTCGTGACAGAATCTTCTTTTTTTTTTTTTTTTTCGACGAGCGAAAAGGCACTCGAGCTTTTAGGGATTAAGCGAACTCGATAGCTTGAATTAGCGAGGCTTTCGATGTCGTTAGAGTAACTCGAGAGGGAACCACTCTAGTTAAATAAATATATATATAAATAAATAAATTTTAAGTAAAAAAGAAACCCTAAAACGTATAGGTACATAGTAGACTGTCCTCGATGACTTTAGATACCATTTGCGTCTGGATGAATCGATTAATAAGTGAGTGAGAGGGAAGAAGCGAAAAAAGATAAAGAGACAAGGAATTTCACACCAATTAATCCACCCGAATTTTTAGTCTCTCGATAATTTCGAAAATTAACGCTAGCCTAGATATCATCGAAAAATTATTATTATTATTTCTCCAGATAAAGAGAACGTTTTTAAAAAAAATTTTATTTGCGTGGGCGTTGTGAAAATATGAATTCCTCGCCAATTTATTTTCCGACACGGTAATTTTTCAGTCGCCCCAATTATTTTTAGCATTATTGCGAGACTAAAAATGCGATTGGCTCGATAGCCAATCGTATCAATTGTTTTTCTGCGAAATTCCTTGAATATATATGTAAAAAAGAGAGCGAAGTCGGAGAGCAAGATAATAAGTCCTAGACAGATGCTGGAAGGTATATAAATTCGTGTTACATGAGATAAATAATAATTGAAGCATATAAGGAAAAAAAAAGAAAAAGAAAAAAGGTGACATGTAATTTTATGATTAAACAATAAAAGCGACGCTCCAAGTGAATCGACGAACGTAGCCAAAAAGTGCTTCTGAGATATGTAATGATATTTGCGATAAGTATAGCGATTAAAATTGGATTTGATGAAAAAAAAAAAAAGAAAAAAAACCCAATGATAACTGTCTGTAGTTTTAAGTATAGCAACTACTCTCCACCGATAGCGTGACGTTTTGAAACGACGTTATAGGATATTTCTTACAATCTTGCGTAAGGATCGCTGTATTTTTCTAACCTGATACGTTTCCTTCTGTATATACCTATAAATACGTGAAACACAAAAAAGATTTATTGATTATTAAGGAAAAATGATTATAAAAAAGAAAAAAAAAAAAACGTGAAATTGAGTTATACAATCGCGATGTCGAGTGATGTATGTGTGTATTACGTGGAAGAGAGTATATATACTTTGTGTAAATACGATTGCTATGAAAAACTGAGATAAACAAATATGTTTTTGCGTTGTTGTTGTTGTTGTTGTTGTTTCGAGGCGGCGAAATTGTTGGATGGAAAATTTTCGCAAATTTTAAACTGAGCCCCAAATTTCGGAAATTTTCGTGGAGCGTCCCGTAGGCGTGAATGGCTTATTTATTGTGAATGAAAATGAAACGTGGAAATAAAAAAAAAACAATACGAGCGAATATTGAAATTTGAGTGTGCGAGCGAGAGAGAAAAATAGGAAAAGTAGAAGTGCTGAATTTTCCTATGAATTTTTCTTAATTATCATTAACGATGGTCTATACAGGGCATAGTATTTAAGTGATTTTTGATTTGCTAATTGGAGATGAAGCGAATAATATGCGACGCAATCGCGAGAGCGAAATGTAAATTAATAATAAATTTTAACAATTGCCGCGAACATGACGTACTTTATTGATAAGGGGACTACGATTATGTGGGCGGCGAAGGGAAAACATGTAAAAGTATATGAAATATTGCATGTGTACAGGAAAGCAGGCTATACCTGACGTAATACTCACACAGAAGCGATTCGACATTAATGCGTGCTCGAAATGAAATGACAAAACATATATGCACGCGCATGACATTAAATACACCGATAATGTACGCGTGTGTAACGACGACACGCTCACTTACACACGGACACACTTGTTGAAATGAATAAAATTATAGTATAAATCATTACGGTGTTTTATTCAATTTATTACCTCCCACCGACATCCATTCCCTTCAATTATTATTACCATTCGCCAAGGAACAATAAATTACTTTCTCTATAAAATAAATCCTAAATTCGTGTTCCAATAGGGAAAATATTGATTTTCATTAATTATTAAAAAATTTATTAAAAATGCAAATTTTGACAAAGAATTGACTGTTCCGAAAATTTGTATATATATTAAATAAAAGACGGATAATTGATTCAATAAATAGGTACCTCAAAGAAATGAGTGAAAAAAAAAAAGACATTCCAGTCAATTAATTTCCTCAATTTCACTTGGCTACTGTACACTATAAAGTTGCAGGTAATAAAGGTAAGGAAATAAAATAAATGATTACGACCACGAAGATCGTGTTTCGGTTTCGTGAATGGTAAGGTGCATAGGCTTGTAGTAAAAACAAAAATAAAAACGTGTAAGTAATTGATCGAATGAAAAGGTATGGTAAAGCGATACGTAAATAAACATTCCTGTCAATTAATTTTATTTATTTCAATTCGCCATTGTACACTATAAAGTTGCAGGTGATAAAGGCAAGGGAATAAAATAAATGGTAAACTGCATAGACTTGTAGTAAAAACAAAATTAAAAATTATCTTATAATGGATTCAATAAAAAGGTAAATCGAAAAGCCATGCGTGTCAAAAAAATGTCCTTTATTTTACTTATCTATTGTACACTATAAAATTGCAGGCGATAGAGGTAAGGATATGAAATAAATGATACGAGGACTGTTCGCGATGTAGCCACCGTCGCGTTTCGGTCTCGTCAATGGTAAGCTGTATTATAGCCTTGTATTAATATCAAAGTAAAAAAACGTAACGTGGTATCACGAGGGGCACTTGTGGGCCCGCATAAACGGAAGGGTACACTAAGTTGAGCGCTAGGGAATATGTTCAGCACCTCCTTATACATTTATATATATATATATATATATATATATACACATATATATATATATATATATAGCCAGTAGACGTAAACTGCATCGTGGTTTACGTGGCACTGCAGCTTCTGGTACGGACATTCGAATTCAATATCTTCGATAAGGGGTAAGCGAATTCATAGTCGAGGGCCTTTAGAGCGCGTCTCAATGCTACCAAGGATCTATCGTAAACCACCTGGTCCGTCCTATATCATCTCCACCATCGAGCTCAATCCTCGGCCATCCTTTTGATTACGGTTCATGCTCGAGTTCGCCTTGGAATTTCATACGTACGATCAGACGTAGGTACGTTGTCGGCATATCATATTCAAGGAGAAACCCACGTAACACGATACTCTTCATTACTACACTCGTCGAGTCGACATCCGGTGCGCAGCCATTCCACATTTACCAAAGACTTTCACCGAACGAAACCTGAAAGGAAAATATTGCAATACGCAAGAATTAGTTACGATATATTATTGTTTATTGGCTAAATATCGAACTCGATGTAGGGTTCATTTTATCGTGGATATTATCGTTAATATCGATCTGCTCATATTTTTTGACAGATTTTTTTCACAGTGTAATCTCAACATTGAAAAAATACTTTTAGATAAGAATATTAATCAATGGTATAATATTGACCTCATTTGAGAATCGTAAACCTTAAAATGGGTTATCAACGCCTTTTTTTTCTGCGCGCTAATTCCGATCGAAGATTAATGAACAAATGGCACGATAAGCAAAGTGATGCTTGTATTTTTCAACTCATCTTCCATTATTTTAATCTCTATGGAACTTATGGTAGAAACTTTTTCAAGATAATGAATTTTCCACTGGCGCGTTATTATCATTATTACTTTAAAAAATCATTATTATTATTCTGCTTTGAGTTGGATGTGAAAAAAAATTATGGAGGCGTATGGCAGTTTTTTGCGGTCGTCGGAGAATTTTTTTGATTCTTGGAATAAATAATTTGATCCAAGTGGAAAGTGGGAGTATTCGAGACATTTTTTTTTTTTTTTTCCTGAAGCCACGAACGTTTCACCGGAAAATTTCTGACGGCGCCCATTAAAGGGCGCGCTGGAATAAAAAGCAGAAGCTCGCGAACCGAAGAAGGGAGGGATGTTAGAGACCAATGGCAAAGGTTGAACGTGATCGTTCGCTCAATTCGCGCTTCCACCTGATATCGAGCGTTATTTCTCTCCCCGGCCATTTTCAGTGATAATTAATCATATTCGCAGGGTTTCACTCCCGCGCCTCAAACGCACTGCAAAGTCATTTAGAGAGAGAGAGAGAGAGAGAGCCTGCAAAAACACCGCGGTGGCGCATTGGGCGTGACTCTACCATTCTCCGTCTGTGCGAACGTGGGGCAAAGGAAGATCGGAACTTGCGGAAGAGATAATTAATGCAAATAATAAACTTTGATAATTGAAAGCACTTTTCTTGGTTTCTCGTCCCTCTACTTCATATACAGCGAATAACGATCGCGTGAAGATAAAAACGCGAGGGGCTTTTGCAAAAAAAAAATAGAAAAAGAGAGAAGAGGAGAGTGGGGCATAATGTGCCACTTTTAGCAACTTTCAACCGAGAGCTAAATTTAAATAATTTCCACCGCGTGATTCGTATTCGATTTGAGAATTTAAAATCGATTTTCTTTGAAAATGTCATATTTTTAATGCAAATTATATTTACATTTAAAAAAAGTGAAAATTTTTTTTTTTTATTAATTTGTTTTTGGTAATTTAATTCAGAGTTTGGGCATAAGCTGGTATAAAAAAATTGATTTACCAAAAGAATGTAAATTTCAAGACCTTTTGTATTGAATATAGATTTTACAATAATTTTATTGTATCTTATATTCGAATCATTACTATGGTGATTACATCAAAATATATCAGCTTATGCATTAAATATTCGAATACTGACACACTCAATTTGAAGCAGATTTTTCGGTGAGCGACTAAAGAAAAAAGAAAATTAGTCACTTATTACCCCTCGTCTCTGCTTGGCTGACGTTAATTCAGCCGAAAAAACCTTCCACCTCCACAGCCACAAAAAATGGTCTGCGCTGGCCTACGTCAATATAACGAAAACCTTCGTTAATTTTTTTTTTTTTTTTTTACTAAAGCGCCCGGCAATTTTAGGCTGTATATCGATGCGGCCGTCGCGTCAGAAAATTATTTATGGGTTCGCCACAGCTTCGATACGAAGAGGGGCTATAAAGTTAATTGTTCATTTCATACAAAACTTGCTGTTTCATTTTCCAAATTTCCGACGACAATATCCACGAGATTAATAACGCCCGCCCCCGCAATTTCAAAGCGACTATAATTCAGCGAACGTCCAAAGGCTTTTTCAACTTTTGCCTCGACAAATATGGAAGAGGCGGCTTTGCTTCCTCATTAATAATGAATATAAACAAAACTCTCGATGAATATATTACCCGCTATTGGATATCCATTATCCTCGATTTAAATAAAAACATTGTCAAGCTGCCATTTTATTCTTGCACGAAGAAATCAATTGACCGGTTTGGTCCGCTGATTTTTCACTCCCAAGTGCAGAAAGTATTTTTCTCATTTTTAGCTTCCTCATCGACAGTAAAATATGATTTGAAAACCTCAGTTTACTTAAATGAGTTGAGTTGGAATGAAAAAAAAAAATTTCTCTTAATTAAAATTGGATTAAAAATATGGGACAGTATTGCACGACACACTAAAATGTTGAATTTGGTTTAAACGCAGACATTATTTTGCTAAACCACTTTACTTGACTTCAGGGACCATTAAGTTTGTCCGCGTAAAAATTTTGAAAGAAGTTGCTTTTATGGGAACGAAATAAAAATGAAAATTGGTGAAATTAGAGTTTCATTCCAGACCGAAGAATTTAATCGGCTGGTTTGGTCCGCTGATTTTTCACTCCCAAGTGCAGAAAGTACTTTTCTCATTTTTATCTTCCTCATCGACAGTAAAATATGATTTGAAAACCTCAGTTTACTTAAATGAGTTGAGTTGGAATGAAAAAAAAAATTTTCTCTTAATTAAAATTGGATTAAAAATATGGGACAGTATTGCACGACACACTAAAATGTTGAATTTGGTTTAAACGCAGACATTATTTTGCTAAACCACTTTACTTGACTTCAGGGACCATTAAGTTTGTCCGCGTAAAAATTTTGAAAGAAGTTGCTTTTATGGGAAAGAAATAAAAATGAAAATTGGTGAAATTAGAGTTTCATTCCAGAGCGAAGAATTTAATCGGCCGGATAGTTGGTGGAAGAGAAATTTTGCAGATTTTACGTGCACTCCCGCGGGATATTATCACCTCCTCGTGGATTTACCTTAGTAAACGCTGGTGCAGGTGGTCTCGGTGTTTCCGCAAAACTTAAACCCACTTTTGCGATCCCCAGTGAGACTGCGGGCGAGGCTCTCGACGCTTCCGAATTACTCGACAGCGCGCTGTAATCTATCCCACCGAAACCACCCAGCTGCAACTGCAATCCTCCTAAATTCATTTTATCCGTTAATGTACTTGTATGTATATCTCCTTCAGCCTCAATATTCTATAAATGCCTTGTTCCATGGTTCACACCGCATATACAAGGCAGTTTGTGTTGATTGAAGGGCTTAATTAACGAAATTCCAATTAACGCTTAATCATTTTCCAAAGACTGTGTAATAAAGCTATTTAAATGTCTTAATTGTCCAAAGTACTCTAAATGCTTGTAATATTTTTTTCATTTTCGATATTGTATTAGAAAAATTTATTTTGCGGCTAAAAAAACAATTAGAATGTCCGGTAAAAAATTCACAAGTGACAGAAAAACATTGCTAATTACAATGACCTTAATAAATGCCTTGTTCCATGGTTTACACCGCATATACAAGGCAGTTTGTATTGATTGAAGGGCTTAATTAACGAAATTCCAATTAACGTTTAATCATTTTCCAAACACTGTGTAATAAAGCTATTAAAAATTTTTAATTGTCCACAGTACTCTAAATGCTTCTAATATTTTTTTCATTTTTAATATTGTATTAGAAAAATTTATTTTGCGGCTAAAAAAACAATTAGAATGTCCGGTAAAAAATCCGCAAGTGACAGAAAAACATTGCTAATTACTCTGACCTTGATTGAAAGGATTGCTCCTGGTCTGTTCATTTTGTCCGAACTGTCCATACTGTCCCAAGTTATTCAAGTTGGGCGAAGCCGTGATTTGTCTGAACTGGGGAAATTGTTCGTTTTGCCCGAGGGTCTGCAGCTGGTGAAGATTGTCCGTCTGTCCCAACTGGGAAAATTGGCTTCCTTGGCTGAGTTGTATCAGATTCTGGGCGAAGTTAACGGGTGGCTCGTTACCACCTGTGAGGCGAGCGTCATCGCAAATTAACAGGCGCATATTGTAATAAGAAATTTGAGTGCGGGCGATAAAACACTTTACGGTGTGTCCCGGAAGCTGACGAAGAGCTTACCCGAGTAACTCGTGCCGAGTGCAAGCCCGCCCGAATTTCCGTCGAGGTAGGAAACCTTTGGCAGACCAGTTGTAGACACGTAGTTTATCGTTCCCCCGGGTTGGTGAATTGCAGACAGTCCCGGAATCTTAAACTCGGGTAGATACTGGTACTTGGCCGTTTGATGATGTTGAACCAGAGGAACGGTCTGAATGTGGTTGAAACTCTCCGATGGCAGGGACTGTCGATAGACGTATCCCACCTTGGTCTCCTGAGGCACCGGATACTTGAAGATGTAGTTCAAAAGCGCCGGAGGGACTTGCCCGTTGGTGGCACTTGGGAAATAGGAGTTGGCCGTAGGGTCTTGGTGCATCGATGACCTGAAATAAAACGGATAATTCAGCGGGGACGATTCCACCGAAACGCTCGAGACTCAATTTTCCGATTTAAAACGGGAGGGGGGTAATCATTTTTCAAACCAGATATCGGAGGAGCACTCGAGAGCTTATTCTCGCTATCACTTTCGACCCATTAAATCGTTAACGAGATACGCGAGGCTCACATCGAGCGGATGGCCCACATCGGAACGTCTTTGCATGAGAAATCCAGTGAATTTATCCAGGAGAGGCGACGATCCCGCCGGTCATTCGGTACCAGCCGAGGGAACAAAGATGACCATATCGCCGATGAATCTTGCATGAAAAGCTAAACCTCCGGGCCTCCTCTCGAGCGGAAGCATCTCAGTCACGAGGATCCACCGAACCCGGGGACGATCAAGTTACGGCACTATCGAATGGGTAATAAAGCGAAGCCAGTGGAGGAGAGGAGAGCCGAGGGAGGCGCACGACTGGCAACGGGGAAGTGGAGAGAGAAAATTGAGTGGGACCAACGGGGTGAACTAGAGGAGAAAACGTCGTTACGTACTTGGAGGCGTGAAGGCCCGATGCGGTATTAGCTTGCTGTACACCAGTGGCAGTGTCTACGTTGCTCATCCCCATCGGAGAATTGGACATCGAGACTGATCCAGAGCCGAAAACCACTTTCGGGGTCACGTTCGTTCCCCCGGAAGTGGAAATGGTCACCGCGGTCGAAGCTTGGCTCGTCGACGCCTCACCGGCCAGCTAAAAGCATTTGGAAATTAACGGTCGGGTACGTTCGGGCGCAACACCATGGGCAACACCAGAGGTATGGAAATCGTTCGTCACACCGCAGGGACTTGGATGATGATTCACTTCGATACATCAGCTACTACCGATGGTGGATGTGTGCATATTCTCTGCCTCTACGTTAATAAATAGCGTGCGACACGTGGCTTGTCAGAATGGGCTTCGCTGATGGAAACGTATGGTCGCCACGGTAATTCGCGATTACTGGATATGTAACTGGATTTGGTGGGCGGGGAGGGCGTGAAAAATTCAGGAGGTCACCCACTGACCGGACGTACCTTCTCGTTTTTCCTCCCGCTCTTCATCGCACCGGCGTCGATAGTGTTGCCCGACGATGATTGACTCGCCGTTGAGCCAACTTCCGGTGCCAGAGTCACGGAGATCTGATTTTTCGAATCTGAGATTTCCCTCGGCGATGATGTGCCCGGAGATTGGGTTGCTGCAGTTTGGGAATACTGCGATCTCATCATTTCGGTTACTCGATTAGAGGAACTGTCTTCGAGGGGCAACACTGCAGCTGGTACCGAGGCGAAACCGAGTCCGTGATTTCCTGGATGATGTAATGAACCTGGTTTAGCAGTGTGTATGCAATGTGAAACGGTATTATGAAAAAGGCGGGACTAACCGAATTTCAGGTAACTCGAGTGACCGCCGAAGGAAAGTGGCTGGCGATTTTGTTGATCCTTGTTGTAACGATTATGAGCCTCTGCGAGGGATTGGCTCTCCTGAGTGAAGAGGATCTCGTCCTTGAATGATGCCGACTCGTCGGTGAATGGCCTGGGCTCGTTCCTGAAGGGCCCGGATTCGTCCTTGAACGGCCTGGGTTCGCTTGTGAAATGTCCTGAGTCCTCCTTGAATGGCCTGGGCTCGTTCCTGAATTTTCCTGAGTCGTCCTTGAACGGCCTGGATTCACTTGTGAAATGGCCCGATTCGTCTTTAAATGGTCTGGGCTCGTTTGCGAAACGTCCTGATTCGTCCTTGAATGGTCTGGGCTCGTTCCTGAATTTTCCTGAGTCGTCCTTGAAGGGCCTGGGTTCACTTGTGAAATGGCCCGATTCGTCTTTAAATGGTCTGGGCTCGTTCCTGAATTTTCCTGAGTCGTCCTTGAACGGCCTGGGTTCACTTGTGAAATGGCCCGATTCGTCTTTAAATGGTCTGGGCTCGTTTGTGAAACGTCCTGATTCGTCTTTGAATGGCCCGGGCTCGTTTTTGAATTGGCCTAATTCATCTTTGAAAGGTCTACGTTCATTCTTGAATCGTCCCGACTCATCTTTGAACGGCCTAGGATCATTTCTAAATGGCCCTGTGTCATCTTTGAAGGCCGCTTCATTTCTGAAGGGTCTCGATTCGTCCCTGAAATTTCTCTGACTCTCCAAATGTCGAAAATCATCCCTGAAGGGTCTGGCTTCGTCCCTGAACGGCCTGTACTCATCCCTGTAGGGCCTGATCTCATCCCTGTACTGTCTCCTCTCGTCTCTGAACGGTCTCTCGTCCCTGAAGTGTCTGGGGCCTTCGCGGAATGGTCTCGGCTCTTCGGGGAAGGGTCGTTCCTCCCGGAAGGGTCCGGATTCATCCCCGAAGCTGCGAATATCGTCTTTGAATATTCTCGTTTCATCTCTGAACGCTCTGGTCTCTTCATTGAATTTCCTCAGCGCGGCCTTGAAGGGATCTCCGCTTTCCTCCTTGTAAATCAGCGTGTCCCCTTTGAACCCGCTTCGGCTGTCATCGTGGAAGAGTCTCAGTTCTTCGCGTCCGGAGAATGGCTGACGATAATCCCGGAAACTGTCCTCCCGAAAGGGCTGAAGCTGGTGGTGCGTGGAGGGCTGACTCGGCTCTCTGAATGACCTCGCTTGTTCGCGATCAGGCAATCGTTGCTCCCGATAAACCGGAGAACTACCGAAGGCTTGGAAATCCACGGCGAAGCCCGGGGTCATCTCCCTGAGGCCACTGACGACCGCGGCCGTAGTGACCAGTACAATCTGAGATTAAACATTGATCATCAAAACAAATAAAGAAGAAAATTCGACTCCACATTAGTGTCACGTGTTATTCCTAAACTTTGGGTAATCCACTCGATTGCTTTTGTTGTTGTCGTCGCGTCAACTCACCAGACTCCTCATTAGCTCGGTATTTTTCTAACTGTTTCTCTTAAATGATACCGCGGTATCGACGCAAGCACCGCGAGGCACTCGACACTATCTGTCGCCGAACAGTCTTCAAGTACATGCTTATATAGGCGCACAAACGTTTGCCGTTTGGTCAGATCGATCGGAATCGAGACACCGCATCGTTCATCGTCCGCAGTACTCTCGATTTCTTTGAGCCTCGGTTTTCTTCACTTCTTCTTTTTCAGACCACCTGCTGTAAATGCATACTTTCGTCCCGTTTCAATTCACGTTCGCTTTCAAAGGTGATAACTCCGCTCGTCGAAGGAGAGACCAAACCAGTAGATCGAGATGATCCCGCGCCGATCCAACGCCCGGCTCGACGACACGTTTTCTCCTATTTTCCACACCGTTCCGAACTCAACCTAGACCAGTTCTGTCGCACGTTACCACCGGATGTGGATGAATGTGTCTGATTTATACCATCATCGTAGAACCAACAACGCGACAAGACACACCAATCACCGCACAGAGGTTTCTCTGTTGAAGTTAAACGTTAACGCTGCCGCGACTCGACGTTGACGTTTATCCGATTTCCAAATAAACTCGGGATGTATATTCCCATCGGTCGGGAGGATCATTTCACTCGAAATATTGTCAGTGTCACGGTCTCATCTCGTTTACAATATGGATGTTGACTCTCATCACAGTTTCCAATGTAATTTCACATGGAACTAAAATCATATGCAATTATGGAGTCGGTGACACATCAACGAAAATTCAATGAGCTTGTGCTAACGGATTGAATTTTTCGTACCGATTTCGGCGAATTGACGTACGCTTTGCGAATACACAAATTTCTGGACAAAGAAACCATTTTCTCGGTCATTTTCAACACGGGAATTTGCCGTAAAGTATTATCAGTGTCACGGTCTCCATCTCGATACTTTGTCCACTTTTCATTGCAAGTCATATACAATTGTTTAGTCAATGACACATTAATGAAATTTTTCTCTTCCTGTATGACGAGTCATTTTTGCAATGCAAAGTGTCACGGTCTCATTTCGATACTTAGCCCTTTTTTCATTGTAAACCATGTGGAATTGCGTAGTCGATGACACATCAATGAAAACCCAATCGGCTTGGAAACGTGGAAACGAATGAAATCGTTCGTACCGATTTCGGCGAATTGGCGTACGCTTCGCGAATACACAAATTTCTGGACAAAGCCACGATTTTCTCGGCCTATATGACGAGTCTTTTTCAATACGATCATTTCCCTCAAAATATTACCAGTGTCACGGTCTCATCTCGTTCACAATATGGATCTCGATCCTCTTCCCACTTTCCATTGTAAATCCTATGCACTTGTTTAGTCGGTGACACATTAATGAAAATTCAATCAAATTGTGATAACCGATTGAATTTTTCGTACCGATTTCGGCGAATTGACGTACGCTTCGTGAATACACAAATTTCTGGACAAAGAAACCATTTCCTCGGTCATTTTCAATACGGTAATTTGCCTTAAAGTATTATCAGTGTCACGGTCTCCATCTCGGTACTTTGTCCACTTTTCATTGCAAGTCATATACAATTGTTTAGTCAATGACACATTAATGAAATTTTTCTCTTCCTGTATGACGAGTCATTTTTGCAATGCAAAGTGTCTCGGTCTCATTTCGATACTTTGCCCTTTTTTCATTGTAAACCATATGGAATTACGTAGTCGATGACACATCAATGAAAACCCTATCGACTTGGAAACGTGGAAACGAATGAAATCGTTCGTACCGATTTCGGCGAATTGGCGTACGCTTCGCGAATACATAAATCTCTGGACAAAGCAACGATTTCCTCCGGCTGTATACGAGTCCTTTCCAATACGGCTACCAGTGTATTTTCTTCCCAAGCGCCCGTACAAGTTCAAGATCCGTCGAAGGCATTTGCGCCTGCCTCGAGTACCCGTTCTACCCGATTGAAATATTATAAATTCAGTTTCTTCGTTCCGCGTAGTATATCGGTTGGCGATGACTTATGAACTGGTTTAAGTGGCTCCGTAAAATCGATTCTGAATCCACTTTTCGACGGTACGTCGACCTCCGACTTTCCACTATTCTTTACCGGTCTCCCGCTGAAGAGGAGACCTCTATTCCTGAACCGCCTCACGGAAAAGGCTCATAACTACTATCCGCTCGCTCCATTTCGGACGAACCCATTTAAATGTCAAAATACATGCAAATTCGACTGGCGCGCGGATCAGGGACGATGGGTAATCCGGGAAACCCGTTTGACGGGCTTTAATTGAATTTTCGGTTAGTTTATTTGGGGATATTTCGGGCCGAAATACTCCAGCAGGAATATCTCGTCTAATCGAACGGTTAACTAATCATAATCTTGTATATTCAATAATTGCGGGTTAAGCTCTTTAGCGGAATCATGTGCGTTTCGGAATCTGCAGTTTCCAAGTGAAGACACTTCGGCAGAGATTCAATATCCTATTTGTGCATTGATATATATTGAAGTCCAAAGATGTGAAGCCTGCCCAACTTTTTCGTGTGTTTAGCATTAATTTTGGAATGGATTATAATGGGATTTTAATTGAACGAAAATTTTCCTTGGGGCTGTACGTCTGAAGGATACTTAAGGGGATACTCGACGCCGACTCTTCACGCGGGAACTTTGAACTCATTTTTCTCAAAACCAATTTTTCGTCACGGGTCGCCGAGCTTGCGAAGCTCACCCCACGAGTGCGGCACGCAGTGAGTTCCACCGAGATTCTACGGGTAGAGTAAAATATTTCAGTAATGCAGAGCTTTGTCTCCAACGCGCTTGCAACTTCCGGCGAAATTCGATGGAAATTTTATTGAAAATTATTCTGGAGTTCAATGAGGGTGAGCGATTATATGAAAATCCAAAAATTACTACAATTTTCGTAAATTAATGACATTAATTCGAGATAAATAATTTTTTTGAAAAATAATTTGATTTCAAAAGGGAAAAATTGTTTTTAATACAGTAATATGTAATTAGCTTGAGCTTAAAGGCATAAAATAGTCGTTTGTGTTCTACCCTTAATTGTTTGACACATTTTTATAAAACTATAGAAAGCTGTGATTAAAGGTACATTTTAATATGTCCCAAGGAAGTTGAGGATGAGGCTAAGGTGGTATCACTTTCGGTGAGACACTGTGACGCTTTCGCAAAGCTCTCCTGAAAGCAAAGCAAGCGAGGAGAGGCGCGAAACAAGGCAAGAGGGAATGTGCAAAGAGAAAAGGAGACGGAGAACCGGAGAGGGATGACGCAGGGTCTGGTTTGTCCGCCGGGTAAACTTCTGATGTTTGCCTTTTAGGGTATAGGAGCATGGGTAGCTCTTATCACGGTGAAATATGGTCGTTGTAAAATCGGCGAGAGCCGAAGCCTTCGCTCAGTGCCGCTGGGCTTTCCAAGCTCTCCCGAGCGAACAGAGTCAAGTCATACAAGTATATTCGTAGGTAGACGGAGGGAAAATACAAGTTGACATTTATCCGAAATACGAAATACAAATGCTTTTTCTGACTCTTTTGCCTGGGACTTTTGGCCTGGATTTCTTTTCCGGGACTTTTGTCCTGAATTTTTTTTTTTTGGGACTTTCGGCCTGGATTTTTTTCTCGTACTTTTGGCCTGGATCTTTTTTCTGGGACTTCCGTCCCGAATTTTCGTTGTGGGACTTTTGGCCTGGATTTTTATTTTGGGACCTTTGGCCTGGACTTTTTTTCTGGGACTTTTGGCCCGAATTTTGGTTCTGGGACCCTTGACCTGGATTTCTTTTCTGGGACTTTTGGCCTGAATTTTTTTTGGGTCTTTCGGCCTGGATTTTTTTCTCGGACTTTTGGCCTGGATCTTTTTTCTGGGACTTCCGTCCCGAATTTTCGTTATGGGACTTTTGGCCTGGATTTTTGTTTTGGGACCTTTGGCCTGGATTTTTTTTTCTGGGACTTTTGGCCCGAATTTTGGTTCTGGGACCCTTGGCCTGGATTTTTTTTCCGGGTCTCTTGTCCTGAATATATTTCTGGGACTTCTGAAGCCTACATATAAAAAGGCCTTTTTTAAATCATACACAATTTGAAATAAAATGAATCTGTACCTATCAGCCTTAAGCTCAAGAGTGTTCCACATCCCTTAAACATTGTTTCGGCGGCGCAAGTACGAAGATCAACGGCGCCAGAAGTAGGTACAATCCGCCGCGAAGCTTTCCCGCTGAATCTCCGAGTGTCTGCGTTTTACGAAAGTGGTAACTGTAAATTGCTGTTATTGCGGTAAATTATTTCGAGTCTTATCTCCGGCGAAGCGTCTCACTACCGGGTCTTCGGGTTGTCCCTCTTCGTTTTCCTCTCGCCCGGGCATCCTCATCTGCAATTTCTACCGGGGAAACTGGGAAACGCAAGTAACCAAGGAAACGTAGGCCCGAGCCTCCGAGGAATTAAATAAAAGGTGTCTGTTCTTAGCAAACATAATAAAGCTCGAAACGCACACCCGTACATTTGCCCACTTTAACCCGCATTCGTCCGGCGGAAGGAGGAGCACTTGTGACAGAATTCTTAAGGGTGAGGGAGGAGGACACCGAGAACGAGGAGCGCTTAGGGTGAGACAAACTCTTTGCCGCGGATTAAACGTCTCGCTTTACTTAATCGCACTTTTTGTACGTGGGTCGGAGAGAAAGAGGCAGAGGACTCTTCAAAGTGGATCTCCAATTTAAACTCTCTCGTACCAACATGTTATAAAGTTTTGATTGAGCTAACCAAAAGTGTCGTTAAACTTGAAGTTTATTCTTATGTTCCGGATCACATGTTTTCTTAATCTCTCGAAATATATAACTCCCAGTTACACTCGGAACAAAAATTCAAACAATTCCGGCAACTATTAAGAGGAAACTATAAATTAGTAGGTATCTCTAATTTAGGTAGGTACTAGAGTTGTTAAGATCCGTTCATTCATTAGCCACATTTAATTGCTTCTTCCGCTAATTGTTCGCAATTATTTTTCTGGCACGCGGAAAAAAATTATACGTATTTATTTTTGGAAAACAAAAAAGAAAAGTGTTTTTCTGAAATGTTATCAGAACTTGGTACGATAATCAATGAGATGAAGAAATTAATTAGGCATTTTTAAAAATTATTACTCGTTGTGCATTATTTTTCATTTCGAGCATTTTTAAATGCCATATATTTTTTTACTTAAAAAAAAATTGTATGGTGATAAGCCCGAAAAAAAATAAAAAATGTGCAGTTCGAAAGTTATCACTTTAGTAGGAACGCAGAATTTTTCGGAATCGTTTTATCACGTCATGTGTTTCGAAAAAAAAGATTACAAAAACAGAGGTGGAGTTTCCACAAATTTCGTTAATTATTTATTTGAACCATTTTTCGTGCGTTTGTGGGGGAATACCTGAAATTGGAAATCTAAATAAAAGCAATTACGATCGTAACTCGTTCCGTTATTTGTCATTCGGTAGATTTGCTTTATTACCTTTTTCGGTATGAAATTCATGTTTAAAAAATAGGCAACCGAAATTGGACTCGTGCATTGTGAATTATTGACCACTGGAATTACTTTTTACTGCACTAAGGAAATATCATTAATATTCGTGTCAATCAACTTTTTCAGACAGTGATGGTTTTTTTTTTTTTACAAGGTCCAGCCTTTTAATATCCATATAACGCATATGCCCTTTCATTTCATTTTATTGAACTTTAAATAAACTGTAAACTTAAGAGATAAAAATGGCTTTTTCAATAAAAGTGGAATTTCACCTGGAAATTTCACTGGAAATTTTTCCATCTCTATAGTATCAGTGGATTCTGCTTATTTGAATGAATAAATAATTGGTTGCCGGAAACTGGATTATAATATACAAAATTAATAACAATTTCCACCAGCGCCTCATAGTTATTCTGTTTTTTTTCTCCCTCATGTTTTTAAATAAAAAATTTTATCCATCGCTGGTGCATTGGGTGAGAATTCTCTTGCAACAAAAAAAAAAAGAATAAATCTTCCGCAGAAATGCTGTTCGACCTATACATGGAAATTCACTTTTCTCGCTTCCGCGAAAAAAAAAAAGATGTATTTTATAGACATACATAATTTTTCTTGGAAAAATATATTCCACAGGAAACATGCATTTTCGCAGATATTTTATTTCCATGCCAGTGAAAGTCTCTCATTCTCATTAACATTTCTTTTTCTATTACCCCTGTATTTTTTTGACCACATTTTCAATTCTTTTCATCCGAAAGTAATCAACTTTACGCACAATTCTTTGCGGACGTAAAATTCAGCGTATAAAAATATTTCTTAACGACTAAAATGTTTGAAATTTTCGTTTTTTTTTAAAACGTGAATTTCTGTGATCTATACGAAAAAGTGAAAGTCTTTCATTTTCACAAAATCTTCATTTTCCATCGCCTGCTTAGTTTTCGACCAAATTTAAATTCTTTTTTTTTTTTTTTAATCTCAAAATACCTGCAGCTCGCAATGCAGTAACAAAGTTAGCGCACATTTCTCCGCAGACGTAAATTTCAGCGTACCGTTTTCTTTTTCGCTATTCGATAATGTCTATAAGTTCAAGATCGCACTTGGATGTAACGACATTCTTTGCCGGGATACTGGCCAGTACATAGAGACACAGAGTGGAGAAGCAACGAGCTCGAACCATCCGGTCGAACACGAGTGGCTCTGGGTACTTTCACGCCTAATGAGCAAGCCACACCGAAGGCGCTCGCAGTCACGTTAACTCGATCACTGAACCTCGTTTTTTTTACCTCATTTCACTAATTGCCGTTTCGCGCTCGCGCCTCCCCGATAGCGTCACGTGCACTTACGGCAATTTCCTGAAAAAGAATTCCCTCGTGTTCCTCGGTGGTGCTAAAAAAAAAAGAGAAAATTTATTGACGCATCAATCGGCGTGGGGTATGCAACACATGTTTCAATGGAGATTATTTTGATCATCGATAGATCCATCGTCCAATTCTTCCCGTCGAAACATTGAATTTGCGAAAGGATAAAAAAAAATTTCACCGAATAATCATTATTAAATAAAATATCGATAATATGGATAAACGCTATTATCGATTAATCGAATAAAATTCAGCCACAAGTATTCATTGTTGTTTAATTGATCATTGATATCATTACTCAAACTTCGAATTTGTTCTCGGATCGCCAAATATTGGCAATCAATGAATTCATTATTACTCATACAACCGATCATTTTTATTTTCGCTTTTACCGTCGTATCAATCGCAATAATCGCAGGTACCAATGAACGTGCTAAAAAATTGGTGATTACAATGTTTCGATGTAATCCACGAGATTGTCAATTGAGTCTTTAAAAACGAGTGATTAAATAATTTTCAAAAAATTCAATAAACACGGCAATCGATTGAATCGATCGATAATTATCCGAATATTATTATCCTCCACAAGTTCCCATTACCAATTCCTCAGTCCCCGTGAACCGCGAGCTTTCCGCGTGTGACTTGCCCACCCACGTTTCCCCGTAAAACGTTATCTCTGCCCTCGTGGCCGCGGAATCCTTTATCTCTCGCCTGTTTGGCAGTCGAAAAACCGGTACACCGATCCTTCGATTTAACGTCCCGTGGATCGTTAATTTTCGGAGCAGAGCATACTTGGCCAATCGTTAATACACACGTATACTGTCCGGTACGTAACGACATGTTTCCAGAGGCCGTTAACGAGACTGCGGCCAACTTGTCCGAGAATTTTAACGATCGTTAATAAAAGCGCGCCGGCGCGGAAACCATTGTCGCGCGGAATGGACGAGCGATATTGTCCATATAAGCGAATCGTGGACTGGGAAGTTAGTGGGAGTGCGGGGAGATGTCCGAGAACGATTGGATCCGGGTTGAGTCGGTGTCGGAGCAGCCTCAGCTGCCGGCTCGGCTTCTCTCCGCACGTGGAATCAGCTCGATCCACGTCGCTCACCCACGAAACGGTAAATGCTCGCTTTTAAGCGAAACCAGTCACGCGCGGACGTCCAACAGCAGGAGCTGCGGCGTCACCGGCTAGCCACTGGCGTGGCCCTCGATATTGGCCACGATCGATCCAGAATAGCCCCGGCGAATCGTTACACACGGCTCCGACTCGTTTCTCTCATTCTCAATCGAAAGCATCGGTGCGAATGCTCTTCTATTCCGCTGACTCCGTTCATGGGGCTTTGAATATTTTTACAATAATCGTGCGGGTCCGTCGGTCCATTATCTCGCAATTTGCGTGCCGATTGTGTGTCACGATCGACGTCCGTATATATTCGATACGTCACAATTTGCCGCATTTCCGGTGCTCCTCCGAGCGCGAATATTATAAGGGTATTCCTGTATTCCTGGGCGGGTACATTTGTCCACTGTCAAACAATCGTTCGGAATATGAATGGGTTACATTTTCGGGGAACGCTATTTTTTGGCGCAACTCTTGTCACGTGGATATCGAGTAGTTGGCGTGATTACTACATCGAGATAAAATCAAATTTTATGCTGGGAGACATTCAAATGCTAGGACATTTTTTTTTAAGTTTTCAGGAAGTCATTTATTCGAGTCCCTTTAAGGGCCGCTTCCTAATTTTGCATTACTATTGCTGTAAATAAAATTACGACGAATTCAAAGGGACCGTTCATAGGGCTTTGAATATTTTTAGAATAATCGTGCGGGTCCGTCGGTCCATTATCTCGCAATTTGCGTGCCGATTGTGTGTCACGATCGACGTCCGTATATTCGATACGTCACAATTTGCCGCATTTCCGGTGCTCCTCCGAGCGCGAATATTATAAGGGTATTCCTGTATTCCTGGGCGGGTTCATTTGTCCACTGTCAAACAATCGTTCGGAATATGAATGGGTTACATTTTCGGGGAACGCTATTTTTTGGCGCAACTCTTGTCACGTGGACATCGAGTAGTTGGCATGATTACTGGGACTCGTGGATTTATTCATCGAGATAAAATGAAATTTCATGCTGGGAGACATTCAAATGCAAGGACATTTTTTTTAAAGTTTTCAGGAAGTCATTTATTCGAGTCCCTTTAAGGACCGCTTCCTAATTTTCCATTACTATTGCTATAAATAAAATTACGACGAATTCAAAGGGACTCATTTTTTAACAAGAATTTTTAGATAGACGTACCTGATTATTTTGAGTCTCCCTTAAAGGGCTTTTTTCAGGCACTGGTTCACTTGAGTCCTTCGAGGAATTCCCTTTCAGGATCGATATCGTCGGACTGCTCTTTCCTCTCAGATTTGCAATTAGTAAAAAAAATTAAAATTTTACTGGAATTTTATTACAAAATTATAATGGAGATATAAAATAATTATGACGAAAAATAATGGGGAATAATTTCGTACGCAGGGGGAACAATTATTGATAATTGGATCGTAAATGCGTTGGTTGCCCTAAAATAATCATGGGGTATGGGCTAATTTTCCAAAGGGGAACATAATCTTTACGCCCCTACCAGGTGCTGTACAAATAACCCTTATTTGTTGATAACGTTCAAAATCAATGCTCTTACGCATATAGGGTTACTGGTACTCTGGACAAACCTGTGGACCCATCCGCATTTTCGCACGGAATTAGTGCCAGAATTTAACCAGCCCCAAAATGTCCGTACGGTGTGAGCGCTTTCTCCCATCGAAATCATTACCATAACGATATTGGGATGTTATAATGGGTCCGACTCTTCGTCTCGATATTGGCCCAATATCGATGAAACGTATTTGCCGAATAACGCACTAACTTCCAATTGCCGATACTGTCCATCACCTAAAAGGAATATGCGAATATTCAGCCAGTTTGCTATTCCTACATGGCTAATATTTCCAATGGTACACCATTAGAATGGTCCAAAAAATTGGTGAATCCATTTTTTTTCAATTATTCCAACAACAAATGTCTTTGTTTTCAATGGAATATTGCATCGGAAAATCAAATCCTCTTTGCTATTTCTAAATGGCTAATATCTTCAATGGACACCATTAGAAAAGAATCAATAGATTCCAAAGAAATTGGGGAAACGATTTTTTTCCGTTCGTTCCAACGAAAAATTTCTTCATATTCAATAAAATGTTGTATTTTTTTAATTAAAAAAAAAAAAACATTTTATTGACGTGGAAACGAAATATGAATTGTGGAATATTTACATCTTCGGGTGAAAAACACGAAGAAATAAGTGACGGACAACAGGAACTAACTAAGTAGCGTGACGACAAGACCTGAGAGATCCCAAGAAAATAACCGTATCTGCAGAAGACGTTCAATGCGGATTTCACTCTCTAGCGAATTCTCCAGAGCGTCGTGACTATCATTGCACTGTTGGGATCTCGGCAGCTCTGCACATAAACCCGTATAAGACAGGAAGAAAAAGACACCCAGGTGGAAAAGTGAAACACTTTGCTTGTTTGTCTTTTTTCTTTTTTTCCTCTTCGTGTCATATGTATTTCTGAGTTTAGCGTTCCGCCTGTCGTGGCTAAGCAATATACCAGCAAATACGGTCACTTGCACGTCGGACTATCGGCGAAGCAAGTTCAAGATCCTCCACTGACCGAGTAACTTTCGCAGCCGCGTGCAGACCAGTAAAACGTGAATTAACGCCGCTTGACCGCCTCGCGGAACGGGCATCGAGCGCGTGAACGCCGACAGCTAAGCAGCTTCCAGATTTTCGGATTAACATATATGCTACGGTCTCCCGTTTGGATATCCGGCGCAAAAACAAACTGTAATAGTCGGAACTCGCCGCTCCGGAGTTCGTTATATTATACAGGAGCAGAATTCTGGCCGAAGAAATGAAAAAAAAAAGTGGCTGCTGCAAAAATAAAATAATTGAAAATGTGCGGTGCGATGAATTACGGCCTCGATCAGCTAATCGACCTTCCAGCGCTAATTAGTTTCGAATTCATTGAGTAAAACATGTTTTTCCTCAGGGTGCGATAATGATTTCCAGAACAAAATTCCAATGTCAATAAAATGTTGTTCACTTTTCTGTCACTTATTTAACAGAGAATTTTTTCAATATTCTACATTCGATTTTTTCTCATTTTTTTAAACATTTTTCTGAACCACTATTTTCAATTTTTTGAGGATTTTGGTTTCAATTTTTTGGGATTCTCTTCGTTTTTACTTTTGTTTAAGGAAAATATTGCGAAGAAAGGAAATCAAAATTATTTTATTCCAGGCGATATTCTGCGGCAAAATTCCAATGTCAATAAAATGTTTTTCACTTTTCTGTCACTTATTTAACAGAGAATTTTTTCAATATTCCACATTCGATTTTTTCCCATTTTTTTAAACATTTTTCTGAACCACTATTTTAAGCGGTTTCAATTTTTTGGGATTCACTTCTTTTTTACGTTTGTTTAAGACAAATTTTGCGAAAAAAGGAATATCAAAATAGTTTTATTTCGGTGGATATTCTGCGGCAAAATACCTGCACAATTCAAGCGCAACGAGTTACAGACAGCGAAAGTTACTTGAGCATCAAGCTTTGTGAGAAATGTGAATACCTGGAATATACATGACACTGTACACCTATTTCCCACGAGGAAAAGCGGAAACAAGGTGTCTGCGAGATTGAGAGGATGCGTGCGAGTCGGTGATTTGTTCTGTTATATTTCCTCCTCGACTCCCGCCAGTTCTTTAATATTCCAGCACAACCACAGGTAATGACAGCGGCAAAGTGGGAAAAACAGAGTTGGTTATACAAGCAACGAATCTTTGTTCGCCCGAATTAATACGCGCGGCCGGAAGAAAAACACAACTGGCGGAGGAATCCGGACAATTCCTTCACATTCCCACTTTTATTCTCTTTCAGTTTACATTTTGAGGGCAAACGGCACTCTATCCAGGATTTTTCATTTTCTTCCGTGGAGTTTGTCTGCAGCTACATGCAATTTTCTTTGAAAATATAACGTGACCCACCGATTTTCATATGCAAACGAAAAATAAATAAAAAAACATTGAAAAATGAAAGAAAAACAATTTTATTTACAGAAAAAAAAATTGTGAGCGATTTTTTTAAAATAACATATTGTTTGTATAGGAAATTTCAAATTCTCTGTTGCGTTTTCACAAAAATCGGATACAGGAAAAAATAAGAATTTTTCTTAGAATTTGTTTTTAAATGATAAAATAGACGGATTTTTATTTTTTACTGTAATATTTTCATTTTTCTCTCACGCAGATTTTCGAAGCAAGAGAAGTGATTTTAAATACCGCGCTCGGGGTTCCGAAAGCTTTGGCCGGTGCTTTTGTCGTTTAATTTTTCTTAGAATTTATTTTTAAATGATAAAATAGACGGATTTTTATTTTTTACTGTAATATTTTCATTTTTCTCTCACGCAGATTTTCGAAGCAAGAGAAGTGATTTTAAATACCGCGCTCGAGGTTCCGAAAGCTTTGGCCGGTGCTTTTGTCGCTTAGGAATGAGAGAACCGGAAGTGCCGGGGACGCCAAAGTTCACCGTCGCGCTCCAGGATCTTGGGAATTGAAATAATATGTAAACAGCCGAGAAAGAGTCGTGATATTGAATGCAAGCGGTGAGCCATCTCTGCACCGTTGTCTACATCCTCTTGCCAAGATCTCGCCGCACGTTACCATGTAAAGCTCGCTGGAAAATGTCGAGGAATTCTTCCACTCCGGCAGCAGTCTGCTGGGCATATATGCATACATAAAATACATAGTATAATACGGAGACCATAATGTTTATGTCAAGCCTTAACCAATATGTATGTACATACCTTTGGCGTTTTCTAATCAACAAAAAGCTTTTTCGTATCATCGCGTTGCATCACATTTTACGGTATTTCAACGTTTATATATATTTATTCTGAAATTTTCCGAATATTTGCGAACACAAATTATTTTCAAAAGTTCTCACTTTTTACAGATCGTCATTCCCGGGCATGAAATAAAATAATTGCGTGCGAAATAACAGTGTTATCATATTTGGTTCTACTGTTATAAACAATTCAATGAATTGTGTAATGATTTTCGTAAAATTGGTACACTCGGGGAATAAGAAAGTGCTCGTTTTCCGTGCTAATTAATTAATTTGACAAAAGTTTGCGTGTTTTTCCAAATAACTGTGTTATAATTTTTTGACAAAAAAATGTGTTTTCTATTGTTATAATTAATTTAATAAATTTTGTGATCGTTTTCGTAAAAATGTTACACTTGGGGAATAAAAAAGTACACGTTTTTCGTGCTAATTAATGAAGTTTATCAAAATCGTCACGTTTCGCGAAATAACAGTGTTATAATTTTCTAACAAAAAAATGTGTTTTCTATTGTTATAATGAATTTAATAAATTTTGTGATCCTTTTCGTAAAAATGTTACTCTTGGGGAATAAAAAAGTACACGTTTTTCGTGCTAATTAATGAAGTTGATCAAAATCGTCATGTTTCGCGAAATAACAGTGTTATAATTTTCTGACAAAAAAACTGTGTCTTCTATTGTTATAATGAATTTAATAAATTTTGTGATCCTTTTCGTAAAAATATGTTACACTTGGGGAATAAGAAAGTACACGTTTTTCGTGCTAATTAATTAAGTCGACAAAAGTTGGCACGTTTTTTGGGCTCCTCAATTTTTAGCGTATTCCCCGAGCAGAATATCAGAGCCTAGAGTTTTCTGTTTGTGTGAATAAAATCGTCGTCAAAGATTCAGCAGGGTTACCGCGCAACTTCTCATTATCTTTGGACAGCAAAAATGCTCCGGTGACTTCGTGTTTCTTGACTCTATTCGTGAATAATCTAGCGTCTCTTCGTTAAAACTTTTGAAAAATTCGTGGCAGCTCCGCTGCGAGACACGAGGCTCTCTCGTTTTACGCTTCGTATACTGGGAAGAGCCCGAGGGACTCTGAAGGACGCGCGAGTCGGTGGTTTTCCATGACTCGAGGATCCTCGGTGTGGACTCCGAAGTATTCTAGAACTTTGAATGACGTACGGTGAGCTGACAAGCAGTAGACGTAGCATTAATAACATCTTGAAAAATTCAATGCTCACGCAGCTAGAACATTTTCCGGTTGCCTAACATTCAAGTTTCCAACGACCAACAAAAATTAACCACACAGCATTTTACCACAACGAAAAGTAAATGAATTACTCAAAGCGACGAGTGCTTATCAATTTTATTCACAAACTCAACAAAAAACTTCACTTCTATTAAAATAAAATGAAGAAAAGTCCAAAAAAGCGGCAGGGAACAAAAATGAGAAACAAAAAAAACACTAAAATTTGCCCTTCGATTGTTTTAAATAAAAAAAATAAATACATTTTTGGGTAAAAACCGAAAATTTATCTGGTAATTTGTTTTCCATTCGTTTTTGTGGTACACAATAAGACAGATTATGTGTAATTTGATTTTCCAGGAATGAATCGTGATGCTGACTGAAGTCCTTAAATTTAGAGCGACTAATTTTAAGCATATTTAGAGCTTTCGAAAATGTCTGCGTGGATGTGTACCTACGTGCCAGTATTTTGTGCTGAGAGTAATTTTCCACGTTTTCCATGGAATAATGTTTCGTCTCGCAAAGCTTAGCTTGCGAATTGGCAAAACTGCAGCGTTCCAGGGAATCGCAGAATAACGGCTACTTTAGTTAGGCGACGGGAATTCGTTGTATGCCAGGACGTTTATCGAGAGGGCGCGAGGTTCATGAGTTACAGAGTTAAATCCTCGTCCTGGCGGTAACTGGGTCTTGTAACCCACGGGCGTCTCCGTAATGCGCTCGTTATGCTACTCTCGCCCTTTTCTGCTCCAGCCGACGTCTAGAACTGGTGCCAATTCGTAAAATTGCATCGTTTGTCTGTCGGAAAGGACATGAATGTCCGCAGTTGCAGTAACGCGGAATAATTGTGGCCTCCTGTGTGCATATCAAGGGTCCTGGGAAAAGAAAAAAAAAACGTTTCGCTCATACGTTCTGCTTATGCTTAAGGGGGTATCTTGCTTTAGAAGGCTAAAAAGTGGCTTTTTTTCGAGAATTTTTTTGGAAGGAAGAAAACAACGTAGCCCAGCGAGCTTTGCGGTATATTTTCTTATGTATTTAAAGTGTAAAAATGATTTTTGTTGCAGTAACGCGGAATAATTGTGGCCTCCTGTGTGCATATCAAGGGTCCTGGAAAAAAAAAAAAAAACGTTTCGCTCATACGTTCTGCTCATGCTTAAGGGGGTATCCTGCTTTAGAAGGCTAAAAGGTAGCTTTTTTTCGAGAATTTTTTTGGAAGGGAAGAAAACAACTTAGCCCAGCGAGCTTTGCGGTATATTTTCTTATGTATTTGAAGTGTAAAAATGATTTTTGTTGCAGTAACGCGGAATAATTGTGGCCTCCTGTGTGCATATCAAGGGTCCTGGAAAAAAAAACGTTTCGCTCATACGTTCTGCTCATGCTTAAGGGGGTATCCTGCTTTAGAAGGCTAAAAAGTAGCTTCTTTTCGAGAATTCTTTTGCAAGGGAAGAAAACAACTTAGCCCAGCGAGCTTTGCGGTATATTTCCTTATGTATTTGAAGTGTAAAAATGATTTTTTAAAAGTAGATACAACAATAAGCCGCAGAGTAATGAGCCCGTTCCGTGAGCGCCTCTCGCCACTACAGTTTCCAATTGGAGGGTGTGATAGCAAAAAAACTAAATGACCTATGGACACAAACCGAATTTTTTTGGAAGGGAAGAAAACAACTTAGCCCAGCGAGCTTTGCGGTATATTTTCTTATGTATTTGAAGTGTAAAAATGATTTTTTAAAAGTAGATACAACAATAAGCCGCAGAGTAATGAGCCCGTTCCGTGAGCGCCTCGCCACTAGTTTCCAATTGGAGGGTGTGATAGCAAAAAAACTAAACGACCTGTGGACACAAACCAAAGTTTCTTCTCTTCGGTATTACAATAATAAAGCTACCAGTGCGAGAAACTGGCAACTGGCGAGTCCATCCCCGTTGCACTTGCAGCGTACCAAAATCCCTGCTCAAGCTAACCCTCCCGAATATTCAAAACCAGCATTTAGAAAATCTCAGGCCCACATTTACATTCCACAAATGTGTATTCCTCCGTGCGAAAAGCGGAACAAAGTGAAACTGGCAACAGCGAGCCAGTTGTAAAACGTAACGTGCAATATCATGACACTCGCGCGTCACGTATCTGCGAATAGCAAGGGAATGCTAATACATCCTTTATATTAAAAGATATGTACGCAACGTATGCACGCCGTTCGTGCCCGAGACACGTCTCTGCATGCACGAGTCGAGTAGCGAGAGCGACGGCAACGACACCAACGACGACTACGAGACATAGGTTTACTTCAGCTAAAGCACACCCGTCCACGAGCCAGAATCTAGCGCGCAATGTCCTACAGAGAACGTCGAGAGAGCAGCGAACATATATGCCTATGTATATACATATATTGAATATATATATATGGGGCATTCCACGTGAAATGAGCAGACCATGACCCTCGCCCTCATCGATTTTGTTCATTTTTTAATACGATGTTATCACCGACTCACAAAGGCCTCCAATTTTTTTTCAGATTTTTTCGCCACCGGTAACATTTTTAAATCATCGTCAAAAAAACCAATTTCAAAAACGCCGTTTTTAAAAATCTGAAAAAATTCACACTCATTCTATGATTTAAAATATGATTTTTGAGTGCCATGCGATAATGGGATCTCAATATTTACTATTTTAACCACACTTTTGCTTCCTCGTAGAGGAAGCTTTGTGAAAGGAAAATTAAATGAGGAAGCAATTTGCAAGGTTCTACTTTGCATCCTTGTTTTGAATGTGTGAATAAATCACTGGCACATCTCATTTTTATTAGGCACAAACGTTTGTTTTACTTTCACCAAATCAGCAGGTCGTGGCCTGCTGATTTGACGTGGAATGCCCCATATATATATATGTATTTTGCGAAGGGACGGAAAGAGAGGAACGCGCCAGTCGCCCAACATCAAAGGTATACCGTACAGGGGCTCGGAGTGCCGAGTTAATTCTACCAGAGCAGGAGCAGCACGAGATGCTGAAGGAGGGGTACGACAAGTGGCGGGGGAGGGAGGGGAGAGCAGAAGGTCCATGGGGTTAGCTGGAAGAATACCACCACTGGACGTTACAAGCAGATGGCGATGGTGGGAAGCGGTTCGGCCGCGTCTCCACCGAAAAAGGAAACTGTCGGACATGCATATTCAAAACCCGAGGGTTTACGCTTTTGCGCCTTCGCCGGGGCCCGTTCGTGCATAACGGTGAAAAAGGAAGAAACGAAGCGTGTGTCAGAGGCTACGTAGTAACCAACGAACACGGGAATGAAAGAAAAATTGTTCTCGGTGAACTGGCCGAAGTGTTTTTTTCCTTCTATTTTTTTTTCGCTTTTACCTTTCTCACTCTCCGCGCACGTTTGCCGGGTTTGCTTCGGCAATCGTTGTGACCTCGCCACTCGGAAAATCGCGACAGTGCCAGACACAGCCGAGATATCCTAATTGTTTCGGCTTTATTTTTGTACGGACTTTTTTTCGTGCTTGCGAGTCGGTGCAGTGAGCGCTGTTGTTATCACGGTGTTACCTTTCCGATATGCGCAAACTGCAACGACGTTGCGGAAGAAACATAATTTGACAAATCTGACAATTGAATAGAATCATCGTGCCTTTCAGGAGGAAGTTTTGTTTTTGTGTTATAATACACATGTGTCACGTGATAATATTGCATAAATGAACATCTAGTTCAATAATCTGCATAAGATGTTATATCCTTTTATTGAGGTTTGTCGGAGTTGATTGACCCGGCGGCTAATTGGGAGTAAAATTGTAGTTCTTTTTCTCCGCATTCTTGCTTTTTCATCCACAGATCGTGGTATTCAGGCTTCCTTCCTCTTTTCAATAGCCTCTGTGACTTGACCTGCTCTCTTTTCGGTGTCTTTCTCTGGCGTACTTTATCCTACCTTTGGAGTTGGATGATAAATGAACGTCTAGTTCAATACTGCATAAGATGTTATATATTTTTATTGAGATTTGTACGCGTTCATTGACCCGGCGGATAATTGGGAGTAAAATTGTAGTTCTTTTTCTCCGCATTCTTGCTTTTTCATCCACAGATCGTGATATTCAGGCTTCCTTCCTCTTTTCAATTTCCTCTGTCTTGACCTGCTCTCTTTTCGGTGTCTTTTATCCTACCTTTGGAGTTGGATGTTTTTTTTTATCGCCCAACGTTTATATTGTCGATCCAGTTCAAGTCCTATATTGGTAATCGCATAAATATATATATATATATATACATACATACTGTTCGTAATTCAAGGTATCTCAGTGGCGGTTCGAGGCGTGATGTCGTAGACCAAGCCGTAACCATAAAATCACGTCCACGTAGTTCATCGTTGGAGTTACGATACACGCGAGAGAAAAAGAGGAGAGAAAACTGCGTGATGTGCGAGAGGACGGCAGCTTTCCGCCACTCCGGACCCTCCGGGCTTGCAAGCCTCTTGGCTGCTTCTGCTTCTGAAGAGCTTAAGGAGTTCCTTACTCGTTTAAGGCTTCGAGGAGCAAAAAGGAAAGAGAAGAGGAAGACCCGTGCACGCCTTCCGGTAGCGACACTTGCAAGCTTGCGGTCCTTGAGAACTCACGTCGTCCAGGGAGAAAATACGAGCTTGAACCGGATAACGACGGAGATGAGGAAGCGGCGGAGGAGGGCGAGGAGGGGGCAGGAGCGAGATGAGAAAGGCTTTCGCCTCACGTCGAAAAATGGTCACTTCGTGGCGTCCTCCTTGTCTCCTGAAATATTTTAAAAAAACACACACACACAGAAAAAATGTTTCCTCTTTGCTTACCCAAAAAGCTTTGTTTTCGTGTCAATTTACTTTTCCTGATTTTCATGCAAATTGACCCCATAACTTGAAGCGCTTTCCAGATACTAAGCGAAAATTTCTACCACGTGTTGTAAACTGCTTCATTTTCGCGTTTCACGTGTGAGAAAATAGTCGAGTCGCTTAGGAGGTGAGGAAGTTTGCTTGTTTTACTGTTCGATAATGCAGAAACCGAGGATTGAATATAAAGGTCAGATAAAACACGGGGAGTGTGTGAAAATTAGCTCGATAATGCAGAAACCGAGGATTGAAAATAAAGGTCGAATAAAACACGGCGAGTGTGTCAAAAATGCGCCTTGGGTGATTGTCCACTCGTGCGAAACTTATCTCGAATTGCCTGCATCAGCACTTATCGCACAGTATTCTATTCCAGCGTAGAATATAAAAGCTCAGTGATAACTACCCGCACGAACCGCCGAAGCTCAAGTGCGAAACACAAGTCTATCATCCTAACATCGATTTGGAGGGTAACGTGGGCCTGAATATCTTGAGGGAAAACTGGAAGCCCGTTTTGACTATCAATTCTATTGTCTATGGACTCCAGTATCTCTTCCTGGTGAGCAATACGCAAATTTTGTCTCTTTAGAATGGTTTATTTATTTTTTTCATTTCAAAAAGTCACAGTAGCTTGCAAGTCTGACTATTTATTTATTCATCCACTTACTGTTCATTCGTTAATGCAATAAGTTTTGCAAAACTCTCTCTCTCTCTTTAAGCCAGTAGAAAAAAAAAGGATGCAAAGTAGAACCTTGTTTTGGTATTTCACTCTCGAAAATTAATAACCAGTATTTGTGTACACGTTCAGCTGAATTTATTCGACTTATTCGGTCTTATTATTAATTATTCGATTCTTATTCGGTCGAGACTTGTGGAAAATTGGTCTGACGGTCGGGAAGTTCGTGTGGTAAAAATGAGTGGCGTAGGGCGTAATAATTCGGATGCCGCGCACAATAAAAAAAATTATCAAACGTGGGAAAGAAAAAAAGGGAATATGTAAGGCCTTTGGAGCACGTGGATGGCGATACGTTCCGTCGTATAAATTGTATTGATAATTTCGTAGGTGCGAAACAGTGGAAATGAAAATGGGCGATTGTTGAGTCGCGTCGATCGCCGTGTGTTTATTTATTATTAGAGGAACATTTGCAATAATGCGTCGATGGATATTCATATAAATTTGAGCATTACAGGCCGATGCGCAATCTGTACCTTCGAAGACCAGTCCAGAGAAATATAAACTTTTAGAACCAGTAAAAAAAAAACAACAACAATCATGCAACGGTGAACATACCCTTCTTTTTATAATCATTTTATCCTTCGACGAATTTAATGCGTTACGCTTTTTCCCAGTGAAAAACTAAAAGGTAGCCAGCAATATCGAATTTTTTCGTACGTTTTTCGTCGCATCTCCTTCTCATTTAACGGATATTATTATTATTTTTCAATGAGCAATAAAACCGAAAGGTGATCATTCGCTTCTTTTGTAATTAAGTCGCAATTCGGCTTTTCATTTTACTTTCAATTTTCTTTCGCAATTTCATTAAAGAGCTGTGTGCGTTTGTGACTCGAATGCAGCTTATTTAACGATTCGTTGCCCACATTTGGCTTTGGTATATCATCTTTAAAATAGCTAATTTCGTAATCAGTGTTTCTTGTTACTTTGTACGTTCCTTCGCGAAGAAGTCACAGAATTTTCAGCACATAATAGAACGGATTAAAAATTAAGCCCTCGATCTACGTGTAGCAGATGTAAAAAATTCAGTACAATGAATGACGATTTATTGAATCCAGCGAAATTGTTTGTTCATTCATCGTTCATTCAACGAATCAGCTCCAGATTTAATATAGAAATGTCTGTGAAAAAAAGAAAAGAAAACAAGGTAGAAGCTGTTGAAGCATCAGTAAAGAAGAACTCATATCTATACATAAAAATTAGCCTTTCGATATATTTATACCAACAATTTAACACATTTTGTTTCAACAAACATCATACAAAGTAAACGGGTTCGTTTTTCACGTTCTTTTTTTCTTTTAGCGGTATGACGATCGAATAAAAAGTGTATGTTTAGGGACGAAGAAAAAAAAAAAGAAAAACGGCGTCGACATTGTAATATTACGAAGTTTTAAAGTGGACGATACCGGTTCGGCCGACTATCTATATGTTTCATTCGTTTTTTCAATTTTTCATTTTTATAAAGCCTCGATAATGTTGCGCACGGTGTCTATGTACCGCACTAAGACAGGAAGAGAGTTCCCAAAAGAGACGAAGAAGAAAAAAAACGAAAGGTAAAAAGAAAGAAAGAAAAAATATATATCGAAGATAGAAAGAAAAAAAATGTATACGATTGAAAAATAAGTTAGTATCCAAAGCTTGATTTATGTAAAAGAATACGCAGCCCCGTTGGATGGAGGGAGCGAGTGTATCCGAGAAAATGGTACGTACAACGGGCTAAGGTACACGTTTTCGCGTAGACTAAACTTGGACGATAGCCACAATATCCCCATGTAAAACACGGTGATTTTTCGTCGCAGTGCATCAGTAATGTACAGTTTACTTTACACAAAAATAGTAAATAGGAAATGCATCATTATGTCTTCGAAGTGGTCATGTTACAGTCGCGTGCTATAAGTGGCTTGTTATTTATCGAATTTGTCCATCATTTTTCATTCGTTTCCGGTTCGCGGTTCGTTTTGTGTTTTTTTTTTCGTTATTTCTTCTTTTTTTTTCTTCTTTTCTTTGACGTTACAATTTCTTTAATTACTTACTCCCTAGGATAGAAATGTGAGGATTCTTTATCGACCTAAGGGAGTCCCACCGAAATTAAATGAGGTTGGGACAGTCTGAGAATGAAAAGCGTAACCTGTGAAACAGAAAACAAAAAAAAAATGTTATTTCACGAATTTTTCACATCGAAAGATTTTCGGTTGGGTAAAATAACAGTGATCGAATTTACGTGTCGCTGTACTTCAAATTTCTTGAGAGGATTCTAGGGTTTCGTTCGACTTACCGCCGCTCTGTTCGATCCTCTTGCTTTCCATCGCAGCTTTGCGCTGATCTGCGAGAAGAATCACCTCTTGGAGGGCCTTCTGCTGCTCAGCGGTCAAATGGCTCGTCAAGGCTCTGTACCAGGCCTGATCTGTCCTTTCGATGTCTGAAAGAGTCGAAGGAAAGAGACAATGTCGATAAATTCAGTGTTGTAACAGGAATAGCATCGTACGTTTTATTTCCGGCTACTCACTTTGCATAACTTCTTTGAAAACAACGTATTCGTCCTGATTGTTCTCGTCGAAGTCGAGGGGTGTGACGTAACACTCGAGGGTCGTTTCCTCGTTGCCCTCGTAGTCGGAGTCGTCGTCGTCGTCGTCGTCGGATCTGTGATCGCCGTGACCGTCCGTTATCGATGTGTTGACGTTAAAGCCATGCTGGGCCGAAGCTCTGTTTACTTTGTCCTGGAGTTTCTCGAGATATTCCTGACTAGCATCGTCGATCTCGTCCTCGTCCGACGACAAAACTTCTGCCGATACGCCGATCGTTTTTATTATGGAATTTTGCATTTGCGAAGAAAAAAAAAAAAAAATGCGTCGCAGCGTACGAACTTACCTTCCTCAATATCACTCTCCTCCTCTTCGTTATCATCCTCCTCAGCCTCGGCCACTTTGGCGGCGTATGCTCTCTTCAAGCCGTCGAAGAGGAGTATCAGCGAGGGAATTATTTGAGGAGCGCATTCGTTCACGGCCGCGGGTATCGCCGGTCCCATGCTGATCAAAGTGCAGAGTCCGAGGACGCAGAGTTTTCTGTCGTGGAGTCTGGAAATTCCACAGTTTTCGCAAATTTATTTATATACCGAAGGACATTTTTTTTTTCGATGCTACCTGATTTTATTATCGTTTTCTGTATAAAAAAAAATTAATAATCACCCTAGGAAGCAATCAGTGTCGTGGATCCATTGTTTTATGAAATGTGAAGCTATCGGCTCGGTCGATTGTCCAAGTGTTCCTTGGAGTCTGTCCATTACTTCCAGGCAAAGCGCAGGATTGTAATACAATGCGGCGATCACGACTTGGAGACACATCGTTCTCAATTCCGAGGTTTTAACTTCGCGCGTCAAACGCTCGAGGACCAATTGTACCATTGGAGGGATGCACTGAAATTTTTCAAATATTCTTACGTATATCGCAACGAGTGAATTAAACGCATCGATTAATTAACTCATCTTCTATTTCGTACCTGATCTATGTGACCTTTGCATTGCAAGATCATGACTTCTAATAATTTAGCAGCATGACACTCGGGATCTTCGCCAGCGTCGCCCGTGAGTATCTGCGATTGAAATTAACGAAAAAACGTAGAATTATCATTGTCGATATCAGTAAAATCGATCAATTTTAAAAGAAATTCCACGTACTGTTTTACACATGTTGAACATGGCTAATACGTGATTCTCGTTGGAAAGAAAGGCCGGCGTGTCGACGGTAATGTAATTGTGCAGAGCGGGCATCATGTCCGTGAAATAATCGAAGCCATCTTTTTGGAAAAGCTGATACATGAGCTCGAGAACCTTCCACATATCCTCGGAAATGACTTTTCCGGTCAGGTCGTAAACCAAGGACATGGCCTCCTCGTAAAATTCTGATGGACCCAAAAGAGTTAGTTAATTCTCAATTAATCATAAAAAAAAAAGAAACACAAATAATTTGTTCAAATGTTCTTGCAACTGGTGCCCCAAAAAAAATGGAAATTATAGAATTGCGCTCTGGAACTTTGATAAATTTCCAACAATCACAACGTCCATGTCATAAGGTTATCGCGTGAATGAAAAAAAATCAACGAACCGATAACGTTCTGGCCGAAAATATGAGCCACGACTTGGAGAACCGTCGGTTGTAACTGGGCCATTATCTGCGGCTGATCTTCCATCACTGTGAGCAGTGTGGCGATCGTATTAAGGAGGCCCATAGCGGCGATCGCTTTTTCGTCGCTGCCTTCGTCAGTTTCGAGGACTTGGCTGAAGGTCGCGGCCTGGGAAAGAAAATCGTTTGAGTCGATTTGCCGATTGGGTTTATCGGCGAAAAATTGGGCAAAGCTGCTGGGATTTTTCTCACCAAGTGTTGGCAAATCTCAACGGCAATCGGCATCAATTGCTCCGTGTAAGTGCAAACTATCTTCTGCATTACGTTCGTCAAATCGTCGTTTTCCGTTTCTCTGATTATATTCAAAAGCTCGAGCGTTATTTGCTTTATCAAGGGCTCGATGTACTTCTGGGCTTTGGTCTGCGCGTTAAGAACGGTCTGCACACAAACCGCAGCCTCGACCTTCACCGGAAGATCTCGATCGGTCAACAGAGCGTTCGTCGTCAATCTTATGGCCTCGTATAACACCTGATCCTCTTTGAACTTTATCTCGGAGAAATAGTGCAATACCCAACAAGCCTATCGAACAATTGGATGATAGTTATTTACTGATCGATTTTTTCCCCTTATTTTCAAGTATCCGTTGGATAGTTTGAAGTGTTCTTTGGAAAATTGACTTACCCTGGCTCTCATGTGCCCGTGCGGACTGTTAAACTCCGGGAAGACGTGCTGCACGAGCATCTTCTCCATCTGCACTTTGTAAATCTTTCTCTTCAGCAATATGTCAGCCAAACTTCCAACCATGTGAAGAGCGCCGTCTTTTTGCCGGGGATCGGCGTTCGGGCTCGTCAACACTTCCATGCAGAATTGCATTGTCTTCTGCAGCATTCCCTTGCGCTTTTTGCATGCCGAATGCAACAAAGTTTGTGCGGCTGTTACCGGGGACACAAAGTCTTCGAAGATATCTGGTAGAAAAAAGAGAACAGCGAATCAGTCGGAACAGTCGTTGGAATCGTTTTTTATTTTTAAATTGGCCTGGCTAAAAATTATTGAGTGGTGATTGAACTTACCGAACTTGACTCTAATGTACTCGTAAGGGTCGGTGTTCCAAAGCTCTTCGTCGGAGGCCGAGTACGACAGAATTGGGAAAAGAACGTCGCGGATTATCTCGAACATGTGAGGTTTCAAGAATTTCCAGGAGACCGCGTGACTCACACTGGAAAAAACAAAGAGAAAAGTACTGATAATCATGCTTTTACATGATTAGAATGGAATTGTGAATAATGCACGAGAACGTTGAAAAAAAATGTTGTATAACATTTTTAAAAAAATCCTTTTTTTGTCCAAGCAGCAAAAGAGTCTCCTGAGGGAAAAGTCACAAATTCTCACCCCTGGTTGATGTAGTTAATCGACTGCTGTACCACTCTGGGGGAAACGTATATTTTCCGGCGATACTGATCGAGAATTTTCAGCAAAACCTCGAGAATACCGCCGCTGAAGGTCTGCAAATACCATTCGGCAAATTCTTGGTATTCCTGGATCACGCTTCCTGGACTTCCGTAACTAAAACAAGAATTTTAACGAAAAGTTCATTAAAAATGCATATTTACATTAGGACGAAGGAAAAAGCTGAAAATTGTGGTGTTCCGAAGGTACGTACCGTTCGAACATTCTGTGAAGAATGTGAAGGGCCCATTTTTTACACTTCCACCAGGGAAGCTCGCCGCGTTCGTCCTCGTCGATGTCCGGACTGTTTGTTTCTGGAGGAACCGGTCGATCGGCGACCTGACGAACGACGTCCATCCACTGGGAGAAGACTTCTCTCGAAATGAAGTCCAAAGGAAGCGAGTACTGAAGGATAATACAGATTTTGACAAAAATGTTAATCGTTAAGTTTCTCGTGAACGATATCCCGAAAATCGTAAAAATTAATCGGAGTATCGAAGTGAGTCACGTACCTGCGTTATCGCGAAATATATTTTGAGTATTTGCTTCTGAAGTAGAACAGACTGTTCAGAAGGATCCGGTAGGAGTCTGACGATCAACTGATAAATCATAGGGAAAAGGAGGTTCATTGCTTCGTTGAGTGGTCCTCGTTCATCGGCTTTTTTGTACCTGAATTAAATGATCGATTTTGAAAAAATTCACGCTACTCAAATTGAATTTTTGTCTTTATGGGACAAGAATTTGAAATCACAGAGCGAACTTACTCGAAATTTTTCACAAGTTGGTAGAGAGCCAGCAAAACTCCGGGCCAACAGGAAGCGTCTGGGTTCTGAAGATAAATTGTAATCTTGTCTACGATTTGCGTCCATCGTCCGGGAAAGTCGTGCTTCACGATGCTGCTTATGCATACTGCGAACTGGACTCTGTGTGGATAACGTTCGGTCAATAATTCTCAATCGCCATTCGCTTTTGATATATTAAATATTGTTCCCTTTCCACCTTTCATTATACTTGCCTTATTAGCTCGGGCGCATGTACAACCGCGTCTACAATCGCGTCACGTATCATGGCGCGGTCCTGCTCGTGAATACTGAATGGCACCGGTCCGTTGTCCGCCTCGCGATCCGCCCATTTTGTACTTATTAAATTTTTCAAATAAATGGCACCTACGACAAAGAGATTGAATATTTAACTCTGATATTTATTAACGAGCGTCAATTATTGCAGAAATATGAAGTTTTAAGATTATTCTTTTGAATATATTCAACCGAATTACCCTCATTTCTAATTGTAAATTCAAGAATGCAAATTTTCTCTCAGGAAAAATAGTAGAATGTAAAATCTGTCCAAAGCTCAGGACTCAAAAAAATGCAAATTCGATAATGGAAAATATAAATCAGTCGTAAAACAGGATGAATGTGGATTTCTTCACAGAATAAGTATGACTATGTATTGCATTTTTATTGCAGATGTAAAACAGTGCAATTAAAACCAACGTATATTGAAGTCTGTGATAACCAGAGCTGTTTTCCCTGGCAACCGTAGATCACTCATATTTTTATTGATTCTATATATATATATATATATATATATATGTATACATATGCATAAATTGGTCTATAAACTATCCCAAATACCTACCAGCCTGTCTCACAGGTACGTCGACCTCCGATGACATGACAACTTGCAGCAGAGTCGGAGCGAAGCCGATGATTTTGTGAATCTGCAATAATAAAATCATCAATTCCCATAGGAAAAGCCGCTCCGAAACAGCGCTCTGTTTAAATTTCGCAAATTCCTCTGGCGTCAGAATAAACAAATAAGAGGATGAGTCATAAGCCGATGCTCGCGTGAGCGAAGTGACTAAGGCTGCGAAGAGAGCGTACGAACGGCCTGCGAAATAAATTCCACGCATTTCCGAAAAATGAATGGAAGCGTCGAAGGACACGGGCCAATTAAGCGGATGACTCCAAAAGCGCTCTCGACTGATCCTTGAAAATCCTTGATAACAGATAAAAAAAATCCAACCTCCGATCCAAAATTACAAAGATTAATTCTCGCGAATATCGTATTATGATGGATATCGAGTTGCGCAAAATCACGCAAAGTTGAACGATTGTTCGTTGGCACGGTTGACTCGGGACAGGGCTGCGCGATTTTGAGTGGTCGTCGTGTGATTGGGCGCCAGGTTGCATATTGCGAGGTTGTAAAACGTGCGCGAAGAGGAGATGATCGAGGCGAAAAGTGGGCTCAAATTTTCGGGCAATTCGCAGCGATGATACGGGGGGAAAGGAAGGACGCCTCCGAAAACTCGAACGACATTGTCCTCTCATTTTTAGGGAGAGCTCGGGAGGAGAGGAACGCATCGAGATGAAGGGGAGGCCAAAAATGCCCGCGCTATCGTCGAAGCAAAGAGGCCCCGGCTGTCGGAGCACGTTTTTCGTCGGAGAGAAAAGCTCACCTGGTCGAGCTGCTCTTCGGCTTGCTTCCGTTGGGCCGGGTCGATGGTCGCGCGCAACAATTCCGTCAATTTACGTGGATCCATGACGAGTGCCTCCGACGCCTCGGCGAGCGGCTACTTTTGTTACAATTTACTGAAACACGCGTTAATTTTTGACTGTTCCTCTCGCGGATTCGACCCGGCGCATTCACCTCGCTGCTCTCCCTCGTCGTCACTGCGCGGTCACGTGATACATCAACAACATGGCGGAATTCGGACTTGACTACGAAATTCGAGATCCCGAAGTTGTCCGCACTTTAGTTAACAGCCATAGCGCTATATGCGTGAGTTTTATAAATTCACGAGTGTTTTGCGATTGTTTTTATTGCTCCTCTGGTCGCTGAAGAGGAGGGAGTCAATTGGCTGCTGATTTTTCACCAGAAGAAGAAAAAAACGTGGGGGGCTTGTAAATCGGAAGCTGCAACTTCGATAGTCGATTTTCGAATCGCCTTTTTTTTTATCCTCGGGTTGTTACAACAATCATCGATGTTATGCAATTCGTTCTGTTGTTCTGCACTCGGAAGGGAAGTCGATTGGCGTGACGTTTGATTATACGCAGATAACGGATGTAGATTTGCGGAAGTAGCCGACGGCCGATATTCAAATCTCATCGTTGAGATTCTGTTTCGCCTTGAGATAGAAAATTCGTGCGAATTTCGATAAATTCACTTTTTTGGGGATTGGCGTCATATTTGATAAGGTTAATGACGATAATTTATCGGTTGACAAAGTTAGTTAGGTAATTTACCGGTTAATTCACGAAAATTCATGACAGAGGCACGAAAAAAAGGGTTGGGATCAGGTACTTATCTCTGGTTGGGATTGTACTGTTGCTCGGTCGGTAATAAAGAGCGCAAAGGGTTTTTCTCGAGCACTGATCGTTGTTCGGATGAAATGTAACAACTTGTTTCGACTCTACATCGTGGAATACATCTTCGTTCGTTCGATTTCGTCTGTTTGCTAGTAAAGTTTGAAAGTCGCTGAGATTTCTGTCATTCGATAAACGCGAAACGCTTGATAGATTTCGCGTAAACATGGAGCAGGTATTTTTCCGCTGATAAAACATTTTTCACGCGTGTAAGAATGTAAACAAAGGGAATAAAAAAAAAAGACAGTAAATAGAAAACGTGTTTTAGAGACAAGTTGCTGTTGTTGTTGTTTGTGACATTAGAACCTCCTTAATTTTGACATTTTTATGCATATTTCGGTGATCGTTAACCTCCGCATAAACACGTGGGAATGACACCTCAAACGTTTTGGTGCTGTCACTTTGATTAGACAGATTTTGTTGTTTTCTTTAAGTATTTATGATAAACAATGGTTTTCCGTTTTTGCGTAAGGACATGAAATCCAAAATCGACCAGGCTTGTCGGACGGCTGAAGACTTTACAAAACTCTACTACGGAAGCTTGGATAAACAGAGATACGTGAGTATTAAAAAAGTCCAGCTCGCCAAATCGGAGGCTTTCGCTTTGTTGTAACGACGCGCACCTTATCGCAGCTCATATCGAGACTGTACTTGGATACTGGGATTTTAATATGGAACGGTAACGGGATCGAGGGAAAGGACAATATCCAAAAATTCTGGATCGAATTGCCTGCTTCCGATCACACGATATTGACCCTGGACGCTCAACCTATCACTGGTAAATTTTATGTCATTGATTCTCCGCAGCGAAGCATAGAGATAAATAAAAATAATGTACAGATTGTGGAAAAAAATAAAACATTGTTAATTTTTCGTAGGACCTGCCATTGCGGATCAGTTAACGTTCCTGGTGAAAGTGAGCGGTCAAGTTCGTTACCAGGAGAAAGCGGGCAGACCTTTCAACCAGAATTTCCTGATAACAGCGGTGGGTGACAAGTGGAAGATCGTCAGCGACTGTTTTAGAATGCAGGAAGTTCAGGAGACGCCTGCTTAACACAGAGCCACAATATTAATAAAATCGTGCACATTTTTCTCGACTCTGATCACAAAGTACTTTCACGCATCGCGGCGACGCTTATTTTCAAAGCGGAAAACGAAAAAAATAAATAAAAACACGCCACGTTCGACTCTTACTTTTATTTTCAATCTTATTGTATTTAACGTATAAAGCAATATTCTGAATTTTGTATGAGCGAATGGGGTCGTTGGTCGATCGATATCGGCGGTATGTCTGTGTGTATATAATAATATAATAATAATAATAATAATAACTTTACATCGACAATTATGAAATAAATACATGTATAAATAACGATAAAGCAACTATAATACAGATCGTATGAAACGAGATTTAGTTTTCCGTGTCGTTTCAATTTTCCCTTCAATCGTCACGACGAATTACTGTCTCCATATAATTAAAAGAATTTCAATGACTAAAAGATTTCCGCGGTATTAATCGCTATCCCCGATGACGTTGTATGGTCGCGAGCAATTTCGTTGAGTATAGGAATAAAAAACAAAAAAAACAAAACGTGGTATTATCAAAAGTACTTAGAGAGAAAACCGAAGATAATGAAAAGATAGAAAGGCATTAAAAATTGGAACCGCTTATCACAGGTACTAAAGATACAATTAAAACTGGTAGACTGGACCGAAATTGCCATTTTATATTCTTAAAAGTTATCGATGAATTGAATGTACTGATTAGCTGTTATACATGTAATATAGGCAGTGTCGTAAGAAGTATTAATTCATTCATAACTGTTTCATCCACCAATATACCGCATTCTCGTCGCATGTGAAGCGCGATCTCGGAGAAACATCCGGGCATCTTTTTAAAAAAACGTGCTTTTTCCACGGCGATACGGTCGGAAAATCGCGTGGACATTCGTGCCTCGAGGTTCTCTCGAGTTCGCGCTTCTGGAAGAACATTAAAATGTGTTCCCTCGGTGTAAAACGAAGCACACAACACTCAAAACGTTGATTAATTACATTCGGACATTCTCAGCTCGTCCTTAAGATAATTCAATGCAGGCGTACAGTTAATATCAGCCGTGTTCAACCGACTGGTTCTATACAAATACAAAATCGTTTATATTGTCCATTGGTACACAATGAATGCTTGTTTTCCCCACTTAATCGTTAAGGGTGATTTTCGTTATTTATTTTTTTTATTTTTTTTTTCATTTCCCATATTTATAATTCTACTCTACGAATGTGTGTGTGTGTGTGTGTGTGTGTATGTTTTCCCCTCTTTTTCTTTCTTCGCGTTGCGAATAGATGCTTAAGCGTGGTTTAAAATTGTCGTGATGCTTATAAAAAGTTATACAACGTTAAATGAATGGAGAATGACGTTGCGGTAGGTAAGAAACTTAACGATGAATTATTACCTAGAAAAATGCATTTCGATAGCGTTTTGCCCGTGTTCGTCGCTAGTCGACGTTTATATCTTTCTTTTGATCACTTCTCGATTTCATTTTTAATCTCCGCGCATTTTTTTTTTTTTTTTCGTTTTTTTTTTAAAAGGTGTTCAGTGTGTCGCAATCTCACTGTAACACCAAGCCCGGAAATGTTCGTTTTCCAAAATTCAAAAATGACTTAAGGCTGCGGTTTCCAGGCCTTGCGACTTCGGAATTGTTTCTCATTTCTCCCTATTCTCTTCCTCGTCACGCACACACATACACCTTGGATTATACTGAGCGGCTATTATATGTATAGAATTACAAAGGCTTGACATCTTCGACGGGGGAGGAGGATGAGGCTAGCGAATAAAACGTTATATCAAGATAGTTATTATCCCACGTACAATTTCATTCGTTTCAAATTGCCGATACACGCGCGCTCGCAGACCGTGATAGACTCGCGACAATATAAAATCAACTCGCCAATTATTTGCCTTTCAAACGCATGCTTTCTTTTTCTCTGGGACGATTTTGTAACTCGAGTAAGGGAAATGAGTAAAAAATGCAAATGTCAATGATTGCGCGAATGGAAAATATACTTGATCATGCCGCGAAACCGGAAAAAAAAAATAGTACCGAGTCGTTAGCGAAGTCTGCGCGCGTTTGCCCGAATTATCGGAAATACTGTTTCCTCTCGGTGCTCACTAGTGACTTAGGATATATAAATATATATATTTATATATTTATATATAATATTTATAGATTACTTCCTTCGAGTCCGTGTTTCGACGTTTGTTGATGGAACCACGGGTCAATCCTCCAGGATTACATGATTAGGAAACGCAGGATAATATTCGCGAGCTTTCCCGCGAAACGATAACCATCGTCTTTTGATTAACTCTTGTCCCTTGTCACGCGATAACCCCGATTATTATCGTTTCATTAATATATATTCGCGCACGTTTCTTACCTCTGCACCATGTTAGTCACGTCTTTAATCGTATTCTGAACGTCACTAAGTAGTCTTGTGTTCTCTGTGATATTGCGAGTGCCGGCGGCTCTGAGTTGTCGGGCTTGTAGCTCGAGACGAGCCAGAAGATCGCGGAATTGAAATCTGGCGTGAGGAGAGATAGCGCTGTCGGTGAGATTAGCGCACATGCCATGAAGCAGGCCAACTTTGTCGGAAAGTTGAAGCCAACTGGCCATTACGATGGCGGGAGTGCCTTTCAAATTGTTGATGCTGGTCTCGATGGCGTTGGAGATTTCGAGGACGTTGTGCTTGGCATTTTTCACGTCAGCGTTGCTCTGTTTGGACGATTCTTCGTCGGTGTGCTGATTGCTTTGTCTGTCGCAGTTGGGAGTCGCGTAGATCGAGGAAACGAAGTGTTTACCGGTGGAGACGAGAGGTTTCGGTGGTTTAGCGGGTACAGCGGGTTTCTCGAGTTCGTTCGAAGTAATCGGAGGCCAAGCGCGATGATCGCTCTTGCTCGTGGAGCTCCTCGTGGAAGCGCCGCTGTGATCTTCCGGGGATTCCTCTCCAGGATCCAAAATCTCTTGTTTAACCGAACCGCGAACGCTCAATTTCGGACTCAACGGTTGATTCTCGACGGAAGACGCTTCCTTGTTCTCCCACAATCTTTTGAGGCTGCTGATGCTTCCGGTGCTGCGTCTTTTGTCGTCCTCCTGCTCGTCGCTCTGGGAAATTTCCGTCGTGCAGCTCGCGGGTTCCTCGACGCGTTTCGCGCTTCGATCCTCGGTATTTTTTTCGGCGTTGTCGACCTTTCGAAGCCGGGCCTTGAAGTCGATAATCGGACTCTCCGCGGGATCCTCTTTCGGCGGATTGTTGCGGGTTTTTTCGACGCGTTTCAGCTTAAAACCTACAGTGGTGTTGGCGATCGGCTCGGCGAGGGGCGAAGCTGCGCCGCACTCTTTTCCCACCGCGCTCGTCGTCGTCGCGTACTTTTCGTTGCTCTGAGAATCCCCCTGGCCGGTGTCCTGAGTTTTCAGAGTCAAAATCGCGTATTCGCTGGGCTGAGTTGATTGTTTGGTGGTTTCGATGCTGAAACTGGCGCAGAGCTCGGAGAGAAGTTGAGAGGCAGGATCGAGAGCTATCGTCGCGACGTTATTCGTGGGATTGGAGTCGTTGGAACTTCCGCCCATTTTCATATCGGCGTTTTGCTTTATTTCGTTGATTAATTTCAACTCGAGCATCTCTTTCATTCCCGGTTTCGCGGTGAAAGTGTCGGCTTCGAAGGGCGGAGGGGGCGGCGGAGGCGGAGGAGGCGGCGCCTCTTCCGGAGGAGACATTATCGTTCCCACAGACTCGTACTTTCTCCCGCTACACTCTTTTCCCCGATAATTCGGCTTCTTTTCCTCCGAGGACTTGGGAGCCTCGTTCGACGTGTCGCGACGACGAAGACTCACGCCGAAACGCGAGCTGGCTTCCTTCACCGAAGGCTCGACGGTTCTCACGTCGTTTCCACGATCCTCGGACTCCTCGGACGGCTCTTCCCTCGAGCGCCTCTCGGATTTCGATTTTCGCACGCCGATCGGCGAGCTCAGGGTTTTCGAGGGTGGAGCGGTTTCCGGAGTCGCCGTGACCGGCGGGAGATCGCACTGATCACCGGAATTGAGGACCTCGTTCGGCGGCGGAGGTAAATCGAGAGGCGGAGGCGGAAATTCGAGATCGGCGAGCGTCGGCTGTACCGATCTCGAAGGACTCGCCGTTCGGAATGTCGAGGTGTTAGGCGCTGCGCGGAACGTCCTGAGGCCGATGCTTTCCGCGTTGTTTTTACGAGAAGCAACCGCTCCGCGACTTCGCGGGGAATTCGGAGGCTGATAAGTGCTCACGACGCCGCTAGACGAATTACTGCGCGTCATTTGAGGCTGGCTTCGCAAATTGTTCTGGCGCGGCGACAGCGAACGATGCTGCGATGCGTCTATCATACTTGCACTGCTGCTTCCTATTTCGTGCTGCTGGGATTGCTGGGATTGCTGTTGTTGCTGCTGCTGCTGCTGTTGTTGGCCGAGCGACGGAACCGGGACTCCCTCTTGACTAGAGGGCATTCCGCTTTGGCGGAGGGACTCCAGGTAAGCGCCGATTCTTGCACCCTTCGGCAATGTGCCGTAGCGGTTTATGGCACGCTTAACATTTTGCACTTCCAGGGCTCCCACGTGCACCAGCTGAAAATTTCAAAGGAACAACGTGAACGATTTTTCACGAGGATTCACCACGATTTTCTTTTGATCTTTTCGACAACTCTCACGACGAGAAATTTCGGTGTTTACAAGTTTTTTTCTTTAGTTAATGAATGTGTGTTAGAAGCGAACAAAAAATAAATAAATAAAAATAAAAATAAAATACCCAAATTGTGCCATCAAATAGTACTGAAATGTAAGCGATTGTAGCACAGATTTGAGAACGACGACAAACGATGGCTCCGTTAAAGAAAGCCCCACAAATAAAGCATCTGCTGGTTTCAGTAAATGAAACAAGCTGTGAGACGTGAAAGTCAATTAAACGGGTTTGTGTTAGGTGTTTAATGTCGAAATTCCTTCGTGTGGGAGCTGCGAAATATCGCGAGTTGTGATTCAAGCAGTGCTAAATGCATTTACCCCTTTAATATGTAAATTACTCTGATAAAAGCAAATATAGAATTCACGTGGGAAAATGTGATTATTGAAGAGTTCCGTAAGATTGTGTGTTTCAATGTAACGCGCAACTACTGGCTACCACATCGAATTGCTTTGAAATATAATGACTTTTTACTTCTTTTTTTTTTTTTATCGTTTAGACGCACACGGCAACACAATTTATACCTTCTGCGGTAGTACTTCCTTAGATGGGTAGGGTCGTGTTTTTATTTGTTTCAGATTGCTCTGTATGTTGGGCACTGGCTCCGGCGAGGCCGACGGCTGCGGAGGAAAATTTGGCTCCGCAGTCCCTTGGGATCCGTCCCCGTCGTCGTCCAATTCGCAGCCTCCTGCCGTTATCGACTGTGTCGCCATTGTCACGAGATCTCGCGTGATACCTGAGTTGGTCATTTACATAGAGAAACACAGTGTACTCCCAAAGAGTCTTTTTTCTTATTTACGTTATTTTAAATTTCTCCCATAGATTTTTTTAGAATACTCGTTAAACATTATTTAAACCCCTTACCATAAAACAAACACCAAAATAAAACGCGCCGACTAATTATTTCACCGCGATAAACGAAATTTTATAGTAATTAAAATGATAATATTTTTTGCCTGAGAAAAAGTTTGAATACTTTCATTTTATTGAATAAAATTTTTACGATAAAAAGTGCAAGTTGCTTGTAAATTATTTTTAACGAAAAAAAAAAGTCACCATGATTCAAATGATATTGTAATCCCATATATTTATGTGACTGTATTATTCAGCAATTATTTTTCATTACCCACGTTGCATTAAAATTCCATTGCATTTGAGAGAAACTAAATGACAAAAATTTAAATTACCACCGATGGATGAAAAAAAAATACACTTTGATTGTTTAATTTTAAGCAGATCGAAAGGAAGATTCAGTGCGGTAAGGGGTTAACTGGTTAGTTATCGATTAGATGATGTTTCGAAGCGCTTGGAAAGTACGAGACCGCGTTTTCCTCGATAAATTGGTTGCTCAGCGCTCGTGTTCCAGGTCATTCTCCATGAACCGATAGCATGTAAGACGTAAGCGAGGAAAGTGATGATAAGCGATCGGGTGAGCGCGCGAAACTTGTGAGAGGAACTGCAGAGCGATGTTAGCGACGTTTTTCCGGCGTACCAATGACGCGCGAGTGTTCGCCGCCGGCATTTATTGAAACGAGCGTGCGATAATGCCTACGATAATGGAAAAACTACGTTGATTCCTTTTCTATATGGCGATTATGTCATTTTTATGTCGTGATATTGAAAACTATTTACAATGTAAACGATGCGTTACAGTAAACTCACGTAACACTGCTTGATCGTGTGAAAAACTTTGCGACGAATTAATCGAGAAGAAAGTAAACGAAAACATAATAACAATGATGATGGAAAATGTTCCAGAAAGAGAACAAAAAAAATAAAAATAAAAATTCCACAACGACGATGATGTCTTTACGATGTCTCGTGAGGATGAAATATCGTCTATCGAAAGAAAACTTACATGACCAGAGGGAAAAGAATGGTAAGCCCAGTCTACTTGTCTTTCTAAATTGATGCCATGCAGAAAGTATAAACGGGCGTTTTTAATTTAATCGTTTGTTACACAATTACGAGGGTCGATTATATCAGGGCGTTTAAGTAAAATTCTCTCAGGTTATTTTGATATTCAGGGGGGGGGGGGGGGGGGAGGAACTATCCGCTACGATGTGCGATAACGTTTTACGAATCATGATGCAACGAGTTTAACAACGGATTAAACAATATAAATATATTTGACAAACGACAAAGTCTACGGAATGCGCACGTGACGATTCACGGCCAACCTTTCAGGATCGAAAGGGGCGCAAGGAAAGCGTCAAGATTCCGGGAGAATGACCCACGTGTGCTATTATTATCGAGCATTTGATAACCTTTTTTTTTTTTTTTTTTAATATATATATTTTCTTCATTTCTTTGACCTATGGACGATGCAAATGATGGTAATCAGTGGATAAATTAACGAGAAGAAAATAGATGGAGAGTCGATAAACGAGACAGTGTAAGCGGCACGTGCATTTCGCCATAACGCTTAATTTGATGTTATGAAATACCTTCAAAAATCTTATCAATACCATTTACATCTGTTCCGTCATCGAGGCTCACGCCACCCACGTCGATGTCCCGCTGGTCCTGCTCCTGATATGCGGAATCGCGGAATGAACTGCAGGAGGATAGGAGACTGAAAAATAAATTGAGTCAGTGCATTGTTTTCGTTTCGCTGCGGATAAAAGTGCTTTTTTCTTGAGAAACTCGTCATGTGAATACACGAATAATTTTTTATTTAATTACGAATTAATTTTGTTAAACCGTAACCTCGACTCGTGCAATTCTGTTGATTTTTTTAAATGATATCGATAAGCGTGCACGAATTTTTTTCAATCGTTCCTTACCTTGTGCGTTTTGGGGGCGCCGGCGCTTGCTTTCCTTTTTTGTTCGTTGAACGTCGCATTTGCACGATACTGCTGCTATTTGCTTTGCTCGCGAGTCCGCCCATAAATGTGCTGAGTTTCGTGACGGTGTTTGAACCATCTGCGATGATAAGGAAAGAGAAAATGAAATAAAAGCTCCGCTCGAGAGGCGAAATTCTGCAGTTTGCTTGGCGTACCTTGGGTTAAACCCGAGTTGGACAATTGGTCGGTAACGAGCACGAGACCGTGGATGTTTCCGGTGCTTCCCGTGTGCGACTTTTTGTAGGAGAGCAAGGGTATCTCACCTCCGCCCTGCAGCTGCTTTTCTACCTCTAAAATGAGGAGAAAAACATTTTCAATAGAATCTCGCGATTGGCGTTTCAATCAGTGATTAAAAGTGTGCGTTTAAAATGTTATCGTGATTTACAGGGAGACGCAAAGGCAGGAAATTTCTCAATGTACGATTAATCTAACGTAGTTTTTTCGGCAGCCTGAAAAGCGATAACACTTTTGTATCGCCATTTTTGTCTCTTGAATTACCCTCTGTAATACTGGACTCCTGAAACATGTTTTCCAAGGAGTGATGAATTTCCTTGAAAGTTGGACGCTCGACGGCCAACCACTGCCAACATTGGCGCATAAGTTCGTACACCTTCGGGGGACAACCTGGCGGACACTCCATCCGGTAGCCCTTCTCGAGCATGTGATACACATCCGTTAGATCGACTCCAGGATAAGGCGACATTCCGTAAGTCGCGATCTCCCAAAGCAGAATACCGAACGCCCAAACGTCGGATTTCGTTGAGAATTTATTGTAAGCGAGGCCTTCGGGCGCCGTCCATTTTATCGGAAACTTTGCGCCCGCGTGAGCGGTGTACGTGTCGTCCCTCATCAAGCGCGCCAGGCCGAAATCCGCAACTTTTACTAGGTGATTTTCACCCACGAGACAATTTCGTGCAGCAAGATCTCTGAGAAAATTTGTAAATTTCCAATGAAATGGAATTAAAAATACAGTTTTAATCAGTGAATTAGATTTTCCGGCTCAAATATTCATGCAATGAACGTAAAAAAAAAAAAAAAAAAAAAAAGTTCATCGATTTTGTGATTGAAACGCTATTTACCTGTGAATGAAGTTCCTGCTCTCCAGATAACTCATTCCACTCGCTATTTGCGTCGCCATGTGCATTAGTACCACCGCGTTTATTTGATGCTTGCTCTCGTTTCGTAAATAATCCAAGAGATTGCCCTTGCTCATGAATTCGGTGATAATGTAGAAGGGTGGTTCTCGGGTGCAAACCCCCAAAAGTTGCACCAAATTTCTGTGCTTCATTTCTTTCATTATCGCCGCTTCCTCCAGGAAATCTTTTAGGGCCATCGTGTCCTCCTGAATTGCACGAATCAAACGTTTTCAAAATGCTAATAATCATCCTCGTTCTCTATATTCAATGTCATTTGTTTGCGAATTTTTACCTTCAGCGTTTTCACCGCTACCGTCATGTTATATCGCTTCCATACGGCTTCGTAAACGTCACCGTACTGTCCACCCCCGAGTTTATGTCGCATCACAATGTCCGTTCGATTAATTTCCCACTCGTCAGGCTCTGTGAAAAGTCAAAGGTGTTCAGAGTCTGCCTCGATCGTTGCTTCGACAAGACAAATAGACTCAGTTATTTGCAACGTGTATTAGAAAATCCATAATTATTTGACGTACCTGGACTAAGTGGAAAGACCGTGGGCTTGTTGTGTTTCGGGGCGGGATACAAAAGTTGGGTGATCAAGCCATCGGCGAGCATGGAATGGTGATGGACAAGTTCGGCCAAAGTATTGAATTTGCTTTCCGTGGTGACGAACATCTGCGAAAAGGTCGAGAGATTAAAATGCCTGTTTCACGCGCGGAATTAAATCTCGAAGGGGCAATGAAAAAGCCTACTTTTCCTTCGCTGTCCTCGCTGATCCTGTAATGATAAACTCGCCCCTCGTATCGCAACGAAATACTTCGCTGTCCTGGACTGCTCTCGGATTCGCGCACGAGAAAACTTCCATTTATACCTGTTAAGTTGAGTTACAAATAGCAAATACGATATTTAAATCGGTGCGAAGTTAATGGCTGTGAAATTTGAGTTTTATCAATATTCCAACGATACCCGAGCTGAGAAGATATTCGGCGGCGTTTCTTGATATCCTTCCATGATACCACGAGTGTTTCTCCAGCGAATTTACCGGCGTCACGTAATTCGACGGAACCCAGCCAACCTGGCCGGTACTCGAATGGGCTTCGCACCATTCTCCGCTTTTGTTGTAACTTAGTATGCGAACTTGTTCACCTAAACGAATACAGGAGTAATATTGATTATTGTACAATTTTTTTTCGCGGTGATCTTAGACCGTGTTGAAGATAAATAATACTTAAGGAGGTTGGAGCGCTTTACGTTAATGAAATGAGGGTGAAATTTTTGCAAGCGTTTTCGATTTGCAAAGGAAAATTGAAAAATCTACGTGACGAATCTACAGAGCAGCTTCAGAAAAACAGAGAGCGCAATGGTGCATTGATGTTCGTAATAAAAATGCGGTGCATTCGTGGAAAAACTCGATGAAAAATCTGCCTCAGTACAAAGTTGCATCAATCAGTTGGTGTTTTTGCAAATTCATCTTTATTAATTGTTCTCTATGTTATGAGCACATGCCGCAAGACAAATTGCTATTCGATACTTTCGATTGATGCAAGAAACGTTACATAAAACATTGAGATAATTGAACACTCATTTTAGCTGCTAGTGTGAAGCAAAATTATTAGCTTGTGTAGGATCTACCGTAATTCGAGCAGCAAAATCGTACCTTTCTTCAAACTAAGCTGATTTTCACCGCCAGCTTGAAAATCGTAGAGCGCCACGAAAAGCTGAGGATCGTCTTCTTCTTGGGCAAGCAGATTTTCTTTACTAGTCCATCTGCACAGACAAAAATCGTCAGTATTATCGATCGTGGTCACACGATCTGTTTAGTCTAGGGATGTGCGATCTATCGAAAAGAGTTTTTTTTTCCTCCTTATATTTAGCGGGATTGTCTTGGGAAAATTGATCTTGAAGAGATATCGCTATTCAAGCGATATTTAAAAATTGATTATTGTGTGTATAAAATATTGTTCACGAATAATCGATTTACAATCGCACATTCCTAAGTTCAGTGAATATCTATGAATTGTGTGGACCTGTTGGCAGCTTCGAGGAGACCGCTGCTCGATACGTTGGCGTGTTGCTGAAGATTCGATTGTTGAGATATGGACTGAACGCTGGATCCGCTAGGAGGATCGCCTTCCGGTAACGCAGGTATGTGAGGTAGAGGTCGACTCTGGAGAAGGGCTTCTGTAAAAAAGGAATAGCCTGTGTTTTCGCTTTAATTCTGTACAGCCTCTCCAGAAGTTCCGATCAGCGAGTATTGTTAGCGCTTGTTAATAAACAAACTCAAATTATTTGCTTCTGCGACATTGGACAATATTCAAGGTACTTTTAATTGCCTGTGTTTCATGCTCGTGAGAATTAGTTAAAGCGATTTGCAACACAATCGACAGTAGGATAGAAAATTTTACACATGCGAATTACGGCATCATGATGCGGAAAATAGTATCAAATGAATCTGCTCTGTTTTCTCCTTTTATTGAATTTCTTTCCAACTCAATTTTTATGTAAATGTACGCGAATCTTAAAATTGATTACAGCCCAAAGGTGAAGATTTATCCTTGAGGTTGATTGTGTAATTATAAAATTAAATAATTCCCATGGGATTTTTACATTAAAAACCTTATTCACTAGAATTTCTCAATGCCTCAATTACAATAATTTTTTCAAAAATATTACCATTGGACTATTAACAGCGAATAGTCTTGCAGCATAATTTAGCACAGTGTATTACAATCGCTACTTATTATTACGGCAAAATCATGACTACCACAAATTCACAACTCCGAATTACTCCGATATGTTAACAAAAATTGTCACATATATTATCTCGCACCTAAGGCCTGTAAATAAAAAATTCTAAAATACAGCGAGTACTTTTTAATTGCAATAAAGCTGTAAAAATAATTAAAAACAATAATCACAAGTCCACTGATAAACTGCATCATTTTAGCTCCCACCGCAAAATCTACAAAGCCACAGTAATCTACAGTGCCTAAATCCACGAAAAAAACGAAAAAAGAAAAATGAAAAATCACACAAAAAACCCATAAAACTTTCTCATCACATTTTCAATGATTATCGACGCGGAAAATCGATACGTGAGATGACACGATGTCATTAGACGCGAATAACGTGTGCACTAATGCAACTAAGCCTCGAAGTGCACACGGAACTTGGGGGCGGAGGGGGAGATCGGGTGGGGGGGGGAGCTCTTATCGAGCGATAAATAATAATCAAAGGGACACTCGAGTTTCCTGTCGAGATCGGACAGGAAGTCGCGTAACATCCGAACGTCAAGACACAGCGGAATAAAGGAAAAGCTTAAGAGTGCTGATATACGTATACGTATAAAAAATCGGCGCACGTATAATAAAAAAAAAAAAAACGACGGTGATAAGCGGGGAATGTTGAGATGAGCAGAAAATAAATAAAAAGCGGAAACAGAGAGGGCCAAGATGGAAACGGAAGGTAAACTCACCACTGTGCTCGGTGAAGATGTTGGAGCCGATGAGCCTCGACTCCTTCGGATTTCTCGGCTGCTTTCGCGCTTGTCTTACCGCTGACCCGGCAGGTATCACTCTGTCTTTAGTCTGTTGAGCACCCATAGTTTCCCAATTAGCATGCCCCCCTCCCCCGCCCCGAAATCGCGTAATCCTCGCTCCTCTCTCCCTGTGCGTTCAATTGCCTTTTAACCCGAAGCTGACGGATCACTTTTCCGAAGGACCTTCGCGACAACCAAACGTCTCGCGGACTTCCGGTCACCCCGAGTAAGAGAGTGTTTCGCACCGCTCCACCGGGGACGGCACTCACATCATTTGTTTTATCGTGCTCCCCGATAGTGAAACGCACCGCGAGTGTGGGAGAGCAAGAGAGAGAGGGAGAGAGAGAGAGAGAGAGAGGTGGATATACAGGAGCAGCAGCGCGAGATCGTCCACCCTGTACGCACTATTGACGAGATAATCTCTCTAAACGCACTCGACCCCCGGCCGCGAGCCCCCTTACCATACTATTTTATTTCACATTGTCGAGTAACACCGTAGCCGCGCACTCTCGCCATATTTGACAGATTTTTGACGTCGATTATTTAGTTTGTCGGTGCATTGCTGCGGGGCAGCACGACGGGAGCGCGACGGGAGGCTCTCGGTTCTCACCGAATTTACACGATACCCCCACGAACACCGAGTCCCCACTCGCGGCGCCGATGTACGTACGTCCACGCCGATTATTCTACCGTCGCGCACGCACCGAGCGACTCACTCCCGAGACCCGCTACCAACTCCCACCACCGGAGCCGCTGTCGCGGATCACGCGCCGATATCACTGCGCACCGACTTCACTCTCGCCGTTTCGTGCGGCTTTGCGAGAGGGGATGTGTTGTTATTATTCGGGGGAGGTCATTTGACGGTCACTTTACTTCGGGATAATGATCAGACGGCGATTCGGAGACGTTGCGATGTTTTGGGGTGTTTAGTTTTCGAGAATAACAGGAAATTATGGGAGATTATGATGTGTCAGGCTTTTTTGGATGTAATTTATGTATTGGAATTTATTGTGGGTTTTGGCGTAACGCTTGGTCGGATTATTACCAACGTTACTACTGTCAGAGATGAGTAGAGAGATTGCCAGTGGGGCGATTATTCCCGTTTGCACTTTTTTTCACCCCCGACGCGCCACCATCGGAGAGTCTCCGAAGCCAGTCCACCTTTTTAATTGGTCGAGATATTTCGAGGCATATCTGCGGGTAATTTGAACATATCATCGTTATGATATGTCAGATTTTTTTTTCGATATAATTGATATATTAGAATTTATTGTGGGTTTTGACGTACGCTTGGCCGGATTAGTACCGACGTTACTACTGTCGATTTATGGACGTTTCCAGTGGCGCCACCCGCGGCCGAATATCGAAACGTCGGCGTTGAATTTGCGCGGGTAAACGCGCGTGCATCGCTCGCGACAATTTTCGCGAGTGCTCCGCCGATCAAACAACTTGTATGCTTCTCGCCGAATTTTGAAGGAAAATGTGAAGAACGTGAAACTTTTGTTCGATTCGTGAGGCGAATACCGTTTTTTTTAGAGCGCTGCGTACCGATTTTCCAGCCGTTTTTGGCGCGGCGTTGGGAAAATGTCAAGGGTAAGTCGCGACCTCGAGTTTATTTGATAATTCGCGATTTTTTTTCTTTTTTATGACGGATTTTTGGTTACGTGCGTCGCACTATTAACTACGATTTTAAAACACGTGAGTTATGACGTTGGGATTTAAGGGTCGGTTTATGTTTGTAGGACATTCGATCATATTTCACAAAATCACCTAAAGATGCTGGACCATCGAAAAAAACCAAACCCAAACCAGTTGTGTTTATATCGTCGGACGAAGAAGACACGAAGATTAAGTCACCGAACAAGCAGCAAAAAGTATGCATTTTATTTCATTGTTTTGTACGTTTTCGAAATGCGTGTCCGATTTACAGAGTTTTTTGTTTAAATGGTTTTTTAGGCTTCGAAGAAATCGAGCAGACGACACGCACTAAGCGATTCCGATGACGAGGCACCGATTCCCAAAAAAAAGGTGGAAAAAGTCGTTGTGGAGAAAGTCAAGGAAGAAAAATTGAAGCCAGTGGTGGTCGATGATGTCTTTAAAAAAAAGGGCATCACGAGAGTCCGTGCGGCTGATGTCGTTTCCAAGGAACTTCAGAAAAAGGTAAACACAACAGGTTTTTTGAAATCATGATTACGAATAACATTGCAGATGCCGATAAGAGTATTTTTTAATATTTGACTTTGCAAACATTTTCTTTTTTGTAAATTCTGCGTTTCAGGAAGCGGAATTTCACGACGATGATGAATTTGAGGCGACGTTGAATCAGCTGGATTTTTCTTCATTGGAATCAGGATTTGAATCTATGCCGACCGATGATATGGGCAATGGTAAAAGGAAGCATTCCGGTGACTCGGAGGAAGATGTCAAGACGAAGAAAATACGACGGGATGGTAAGATTGCGTTTTTTCCTTTTTTTTTAAATATCCGAACACTTAAAAACATTTATATTCGCGAACAATTACATTTATAACATTTCGTCTAATTTCGGACCAGAGTCGAGTGATGAAAAGAAGAGCAGTAAACCCGAAAAAAAAAGAAAGGGAAGCAGTGAAGATCGAAACAAAAAGAAATCCCCAAAGACCGAAGCAACCGTCGAAGAATCGTCGAAGCGAGAAAGCAGCGCGAGCAGGAAAACGGACGTCAAGGACGAATCTAACGCAGCTAAAACTTCCAATGGCTCCAATAAGTTGCAGTTCACAAAAATCAACAAGAATAAAAAAGCGGATATCGTGATGGAGCCAAAATCGGAGGAAAAAAAGACGATAAAGAAGAAAAATGAGAACGCCAAAGAAGCCGCCAATCAGTACGCGGATGGAATCGAAAAGAAGAAAGAGCGCGCCGTGCTCTACAATAAATATTTGCAGCGAGGTGGAGCGAGAAATCCTGGATCGAAACCGATTCCGACGGTTCGTAGTCACGAACAATGATTTTATCAAATGATGACGACGTAATGCGGCAACGAATCGAGACAAAATCCATTTGTACTGATTTTTATAACATCGGGTATTTTGCAGGGCGCTGATAATTGCCTAGCTGGTCTCACTTTCTTGATAACCGGCGTATTGGAGTCCTTGGAACGTGACGAAGCCGACGAATTGATAAAACAGTACGGCGGTCGAGTGGTGGCCGCAGTTTCGAAGAAAACTGATTATCTTGTAGTGGGTGATGACGCTGGTCCTTCCAAATTAGCAAAGGTACGCCACTTTCTATATTTATTAATGCAAAACCATGTTATGGTACAGTTTTTGCAACGAAAAAATGACCACTCAGGAAGAAAGTGGATTAAAGTGAAATGTTGGGATACAATAAGCTATTTTTATAAATTATTTAAAGGCCGCAAGCTTCGGAATCAAGCAAATATCGGAGGATGAATTGTTGGATTTAATTCGGACGAGACCCGCGGGAAAAGCGAAGGATATCGTCCAGCCTAGGAGCCATTCGACTAACAGAAAAACATCGCGTTCTCCCGACAGATTACTGAGAAGTCCCAGCCCTAAAGTCACTAAACCAGCGCCGGAAGTCAAGGCTGCCGATGTATCTTCCACTTCAATCAAAAAGCCGGAAGTAAAGGCCACGAGTTCTGCGAGTACTTCCGGAAATACGAAACAATTCGCCAGTTCAAAGGTATTTAACACTGTAAATTTGATGCCACCAAAAAACTACGTCGAAATTTAAACCGATTATTTAAGAATTCACATATTTCAGGTTGAAACTTTGCCTCAGGCTCAAGCTCTGGTCGACAAGTACAGACCCAAGGCCATGAAACAGATTATCGGTCAACACGGCGACAAAAGCAACGCGCACAAGCTTCACACTTGGTTGAGTAATTGGTACAAAAACCAGAGCGGCGACGTTAAGCTCACGAAACCGAGTAAGAATTGCATTCAATTACCGAACGAATTATCGATAACAATGCAGAAAAATTAAGTCATGCTACAGATTTTTTGGGAAATCAATGAAAGAGCGAAGGAATATTGTTGAAATAACATCTCGCTCGATTTTGCTTGAAGGTCCCTGGGCGAAAAATGACGACGGAGCGTTCTTCAAGGCCTGCCTTTTATCGGGACCACCAGGTGTCGGTAAAACTACGACCGCTCAAGTCGTTTGCGCGGAATTGCAGTTCGATCTTCTGGAATTCAACGCCTCGGACACGAGGAGTAAAAGATTGCTGAAGGAGGAGGTCTCAGGAATTTTGTCAAATACCACCGTTAAAGGCTATTTCACAGGTGAGCGACACGTGAAATTTTTTAAAAATAGATTAATTTAGTCAACGCCTGATTCGATATGGTTGTCGATATTTCGTTTGCAGGTGATTCGAAAAACAAGTTAACAAAGAAGCACGTTCTCCTGATGGACGAAGTGGACGGTATGGCAGGTAACGAGGATCGCGGAGGCTTGCAGGAATTAATAGCTCTTATTAAAAGTTCGGAAGTTCCCGTGATTTGTATCTGCAATGATCGTAATCATCCGAAAATGCGAACGCTTGCCAATTACACGTTTGACCTTCGATTTCAGAAGCCTCGTCTTGAGCAGATTCGGGTGAGATATTAATTTATGCACATTTTCGTATTACCCTTAATCTATCATTTCTATTCTCTTGCTTAAAACATATAGAAAAAAAAAAAAATTGAATATCAATTGGCAAATTATATTCGCAAATGTCTTCCAACATTTTTCTAAGACTCTTATTTTTCTTCATCAGGGAGCGATGAAATCATTGTGTTGTAAAGAAAAAATCGACATTTCGACGGAGGATCTCGATCGTTTGATCGAGTCAACGAACCAAGACATCCGTCAGATCATAAATCATTTGGCGATGTTGAGCGGCGGGTCTACCAGCCACGAGAAAGCGCAAGGAAAGAATATAAACAAAGATCTGAGGCTGGGTCCTTGGGACGTAGTGCAAAAAGTTTTCAGCGCCGAGGAACACGCGAAAATGAGCATACACGACAAGAGCGCCCTCTTCTTTCACGATTACAACATCGCCGGGTTGTTTGTGCAGGAAAACTACCTTTCCGTACAGCCGAAAGCGCCAAAGTGAGGAGCGCAAGAGCGCAATTTGATATTCGTTGGAAATCGAGCATATCCCTTACAACTACCACAATACAACATTTTTATTTATTTCAGGAACGAGTTGCTGAAGAGAGTGGCACAGGCCGCGGATAGTTTGGCTATCGGGGACGTAATGGAAAATGCGATACGCGGAAGTAGCGCGTGGTCTTTGCTGCCCACTCAAGCATGTTTTTCTTCCGTAATTCCGGGCACTCTAATGTCCGGTCGTCTGACAGCGAGGGCGAATTTTCCCGCTTGGCTTGGACGAAATTCGAAACGCGGAAAATTCGATAGGTACGAAAAAAACAATTTTCCTCCATTTTTCAAATTCATTGTCGAATAATCATGTTGAATTTTATTCGGGAATATTTCTTGTATATGTATTTGAAAATTCCACAATTTTCCTCTTTCTCAGATTACTCCAGGAGATAACCGTGCATGCCCGACTCGCTACCGGCGCGAGTAAGGAAGCCATAAATATCGACTATCTCACTCACCTCAGAGACGCGGTTGTTCGACCTTTGGCGCTTCACAAAAATGAAGGAATCGAGGAGTCCCTGAACGTTATGAACAACTATCATTTACTCAGGTGATAAAGATCAGTCATTAAGTAACAATCGCCGACGGTTTTTGCCCAAATGAAATGACAAAAAAAAAAAAAGTAGTAAAAATGTACAAATCCGGATGATCTAATTTCCTGAACTCTTCTTTCAATCAGAGAGGACCTGGAATCCTTGATGGAAATTTCCTTGTGGCCAGGTCAACCGGATCCGTTGCAAGCCATCGAAAGCAAAGTGAGCTGAATTATCGTAAAGTCCTTAATACATTTTTTGGAAAGCAAAGATATCGTCACTATGGATAATTCTCATTTTTCCCCAGGTTAAAGCTGCGTTTACGAGGGCCTATAACAAATCCTCTGCCCCGACTCCGTACATAACGAATGCAGCTGCGCCTAAGAGAAAAGCTGCGCAGGCTTCGCAGGACGAAGGATATATGGAAGGAGAGGAAGAGGAAGACTTTGGCGCGTCTGACGGCGATGAAGATGATATGGAGTCCGACAGAATGATCAAAGTACGTGCTCAAGTCTCAAAATAGGTTTTCAATAATTGGATATTCTATTTATAGATGAAATATCATTCGATTTCAGGCGAAAAAAGCGACAGTGAGCAGTAAAACTGCCGGAAGCAGCAAGACTGAAGCAAAACCGAAAGCAAATCGAGGCCGTGGTCGAGGTCGCGGTAAGGCCAAATAGTGCGGCTTTAATCCAGAATTCCAAGCGATAGAAAACGACCGGGGACTCGAAACAGTATTGCAGAGATCGGAAAACTTCTCCCACTCCGACAAATAGATCTGAACCAGAGAAACCTGCGCTTCATAATCAATCGCCATGTATTTTTTTTTACACGTAAATTACACGTATGTTATAATTTATTAAATTTAGCGTACAGATTATTTTTTGGAGGATGTTCAGAAAATACTTTCCTCTGAATTTCGCTCAACTGTGCCTGGATTGTATGCAGTACGCAATAAAAATGATCAAACATTTTTTTTTCTACAACAAGTGGTAATTTATTGTCTCTTCGACACATTTAACCCTAATTCCCTTTAGCTTTTGTTGATAAGTTTTATTTTCTTATTTAAAAAAAGTAAAAAAAATTACTTTTCATATTTCTTAATTCGCTATATTTATAAGTAGTTGCAATTCGAAAAGAACTCTATTTTTAGACAAATGGAGAAAATGGTAATGCAAACTTTTGACCGACTGGGATTTCGGTGGCTTTTTCCTTCTGTTGATTACGATGTATTTAATGCTTACCATGCGAGACTAACGCGAGATCAGATAAGAGCAGTAATACGATTCCTCACGCGAAGAAATTGGCGTTGTAATTCGACTCCCAATTCGAATATTTGAAGTTGTCTAACGTTGAGATTATCGAAAAAAAAGGTATGTGTAAATAAACATTGGGTACACGATCGTTTTCACGGTAGGATTAATCAGAGCGGTCCTGCAGTGACGTTTAAGTCACGCGAACAGTGAACGTTTCCTAGGAGTGTGAATATTTTTATTTTCAACAATGTCGAAAATTACCAGGGGACATAAAAGAATGAAAACCATCGACGAGAATAAAACTGCCGACGCAAATGAAGGTTTTTTTCGCTGTTATCACATAACATTTGTCTATTTTTATTACTTTTAAGTTTCACTGCATAAAATAAATACTTACAAAGTCAGCGATGAATTTTTGTGTCCATTTTTTGGTCAAGTTTTGTGCATTGAAGAAAAAGAAGGCCATTTTTCGGTGGACCCATTAATGATTAAAAAGTCAATTATAATAGTATGTAAAAAAACAAAGATGCCAAATTGCATTGAAAAATGTATCCTTTGTTTTCAGAATTAAAAAAGAAGTTAAGATTGGAGATACGCTTACTGAAATTATATATCGCTCAACAATCGAGCGGAGATACTACGAGTTTCAAAGATATACGCATACCGCAAATCGACAACGACGCAGGAAGACCCAAATGGAATTCCAGCGATATTCTTGACGTAGAAGCTGCGATAAAAAATGATCTGTACACAATGGCAGGTTTTCGGTGCAAAATGATGGGCGATCGGTTCATCTTCGCCTTTCGATCGTCCGAGAATCACTGGCACAGCGATAAAAATTGGATTGAGCTTTTTAAGATCGAGGAACACTGGCGACTGGGAAAGTCGGTGATGCCTTTGTCCGTTGACGTTCAAGTTATCTTCGATAAATATACCATTGATTCCGCCGCCTCTATGAAGCTCTTCTTGAGGGAATGCAAACACACTCTCGATTGTTACTATCGTCGGGAGTACGAGTATACGAAGCTTAAGGTACAAGCACTAAAACAATTATTGTACTACTGAAATTTATATATTCTGTATGAATTTGATATTCAAACTCATGGAGAAAAGAAATCTTCGTTCAAACACATTTTTTTTCTTCGAGGGAGCAAAATTTTTCAATTTTTACTGCACTCAATGCATTTTCTTTCAGGCCTTTTTGCAGGATTTTGGGTCGACGAGCGTTTCCCTTCAAACGAATTACGCGTACACGATGATAAATCTTAGTCTAGTAAAGACTGTTAATCAGTCTCCTGAAGAACCGCGCTATATTATTGTATTCCTGAAGTACAAAAAACAGGAAGTACTCCCTTGTAGAGTGATAGTCGACTGCGAAGGCGAGAATCCTCTTTCTCCCGCCGAAACGAAGACTTTGACAGCACTTTTCAAAAAAGTCAACGATCGAGGCCTGAAAGAAGTGGTGGAAAAAATTTTGACTTCCGAGGGAAGCCCATTCTTCTGTAAACGAGATTCATCGGATATCTGCATCATCGATGAAAAAGTAACTAACTAAATATAATAAAAGTAAATAGTAAAATCCTCTGAATTTCGTTTGTCTTTGCTCTAATTGTCTGTTTCGTTATTTGCTTTGGAACGCTTGTTTATTAAGATTTTTCGCTCAGGGCGAAGGAGATTCGGACGGGGAAATATCCTTTTTGAAGATTCTGAAAAAGAACAGCAAACCAAAGAAAAAACAGCGCAAAATCACGTCTAAAAATGACGAAAACGATAACGAAGTTAGTGCGGACGACGATAGACGCGAAAATGATCTTAGTATCGTTGCCACCGATCAATCCAACGCCCAATCCAATGAAGAAGATATATCGCAGGACGATATTCCCAAGACTGAGAAAAAGAAAAGCAGAAAAGCCAGTAGAAAATCGTCACTTAAAGCTAAAATCAAAGGGAAGTCGAAGGAAAAATCGAAGACATCCCCAGCAATTGGGAAGAAAAATTTGCCTTCAAAAAATCAGAACGACGATGTAATTATCATTGATGAAAACGGTGGGAAAAAGACTAAATTCATAGTGCCCGGAATTTTCAAGCCGAAAGCAAAACAAACAAAAGGGTTTTTAGAAGAAATTAATGCAGCGGACATGCAGTTGCAAAGGTCCGCGAAAAGAATAAAGAAATCCGGAAATAGGGAGAAAAAAAAATCGCTTCCCGTTGAAATTTCGGCGGTAACGCCTGCAAATCGTTCGCGCGTTCAATTGACGTGCAGCACACCGATCGTTGGACGTCCTACCAATTTGTCTACCGTTGCGAGGGAGAATATCAGTGCGATTGCCACGGAAAACGTGAGAACAGCGACTGAAATCACGGGGATTGAGGAAATCCAAGACTCCGATGAATCCGATTTGGACGAATTCGACAGCGAAGACATTACGAAAGTCGAGAATAGCCAAAGAGAATTGTTGAAAGACCTGCAGGCGGTTAAGGACACTGCCACAGTGACGAAGAAGCCTTCGAAGCGAAAGCTCAAATCTCTGGCAGGAGGAAAAAGCAAAGTCGCTCGAAAATAAATTTGGAAATTTTTCACGTGCTCTTCTATAAATTTTTTATGTCTGATGATATTTATAAATCGTAGCCGATATTTTGATAGCTATCGATAAGGTAAAGAAGATTTTATAATCAGTCATATCTTGAAATAATCCACTGTTTGTTAATTTTCTTACGAATGTAGCATTTTAATCGAAGGTTGTCGGGAGAAATTTGGGATCTAAGAGTTAAAGTATAAAAGCAATTTGAACAATCTATTCCACGTGGACGGAAATGATAATTGCGCGTCACCCATAACCACGTAAGAGAAAGTTACAACAGTGGTGTTATTAAATATAATTAAGAGCTCTGAGTGCAAACATGTCCACTATTATGACCGACACTTATATGTGTGTATGTGTGAACTCAAATGCACCTCGCATATTTTTTTTCCCGCCTTAAGAAAACTATTTTCGACACTTTTTGCTCGGACCATCGTAAGCGCGATTAGATTTTTTTTTCACGTATAAATGCCTTGAAACGCTGTACTGAACAGAACCGGCAATAAATTTTAAAGACAGCAATTTTACTTGCTGCACATTGATTTTCCTAATCGTTGTCGAATTAATTTATTCAACAAGAACGTTTATTTCATAAGGAACTCCGCCTAGAATCGCATTCTTTGAAACTGGACTTTTGCCAAATTCCTGTTATCACAATCTTGCGGTTATCGTCTCCGCTTTTTTTTTTATTTTGGAATATTATAAAATCTCGAATACACAAATTGCCGGCGTCGTATTAATTCTGGAAATAAGTTTACGATCGTAAAAAATTCCGACACGCTGCTAAAGCCTCAGGATCTGCAGCGTAATGGCAATAGATAATATATATTACGTACAAGACTCGAAGGGATCGCTTTTCAATTAGATTAGTCGACTCACTGCGGACGGCTAATTCAACTTGAGATAGAAGTCTGCAATTTTTCAGACGTTAGATACATTACAATCATTACTGCTACACGCAAGGTAATATGTTTCTTCTGTTATTGTACTATGTATTTCATAATTACTGTGTCTGATTCATCAATGTCTGTTTCTACTTTTTACAGTGATTACTTTCAACGAAACGTTTCAGAATATCAAAGATGATAACTGTTTTCTCGGAGACCTCGTCGGTTGGATTGGAGGTGAGTATTCTATTTATTTATTTTACATTTATGTTTTGTAATTCTTTTTGGTTTTGAGATAAATTTTCTGAGACGCAGAGTTCCAAGAAACACAGAAAAAATAAAATACAAAATCAGCAACGGAGGGCAAAGATTGATTAGACTAAAAGATGAGATACGAGAGCAAAAAATGAGACAGACGAAAAAAAAAACAGAAGATATATCCTCGAAATGAAGAAACTAGATCGAATCCTTGGCAAAACGAAACTGCGCGTTCACTGCATTTTAATACGTACAATTATACTTATTGTGATACGGTTACAGTTATCCTCATAAAGATACGAGCCAATTTATTCCCGTGGAATTTAACCACGCGTATCATGCGAGGACACTTGAGAAGGTTTTTTCAATTTTTTCCATCTCATTGAGCGTAATCGCGGCTGTTCATTGTCGTCACAATTCTAGAGTAATAAAAATCTATTGGATGTCTATTTCGAAATCTTGAACAGTTAGTAAAACACCGAGGACAAGCTCTAATTCGTCAAAACTTTCGATTATTATTTGAGAAATAAATAAACAACTGCTTTTGATTTTCATCGCTAAGAGCATCTTTAATTCAGCACGTTTTCCTGCTGTTACTTCTCGGTCTCGAGCCAACCTTTCAGGTATGCTTAGGTCTCGGCGAGGGCTGAAAAAGTTATCCTGTTGTGTTGGCCTTGTCCTTGACTCTGGACGTCGAACCGGTTGATACTATATGCAACTCGCGTTTTTTATTGCACGTCCGAACGACTTTACTTCTGTACGAAGATATCCACTTCTCTAATTTTGCCCGGATCATTGAACGATCCCACTCGTTGAATAGTCATTTATCTACACTCAAATTTGTTAATAACATGCTCATCCTGTTGCTTCATTATAAACATGCATAACTAAAGAACACTATTAAATTTTAGTATTTAAAAAAAATGCTAGATTATGAAACGATGAATATCAACTAGTTCAAAGGTTCAAAACTTTTTATGCAATAATCATTTCTTTTGAAAAAAAATTCCGAAACTCACTTAATCTTGTGTAGCCCCTTAAAAATAGAAAGAAACAACTTGTGCGATTTTGAATAAAAAAAATTTGACTTTCAGAATGGCCATCCGGTCAAAATCTACGTGACGATCACCAGGAAAGTCTGCGAGGAAGAGGCTCCGGATTAGCTCCTGGTGATTATACGCAAGTGGAAGCAGCAGTGACGAAGCAGACGACCGTGCGCTCTCGTCAAGTTCAGGTTCCCGGTGGATACGCGCGTCATTTTTCATCTATCGTGCGGCTGTGTGAGTATTAGGGTGTGTTATCTGTACGATGGAGTGTAATAGCTGAGTCTCCACGTGAAAACGTGTATAGTGGTCGCCACCAGATCCTACAGCCGCATTCGCTTCGTCTCAGCTTCTCGAGATCCAGTGATTCACCTGCCTTTAGTGGCAACGCGCGCGTTGCTTTCAAACAACGAGAAACGATCGATTGCCGCGTTTCGTTTTCACTGTACGATCCGTTGATATTATTTGCTGCCTCGGAGTTTGATAAATAAATCGATAGTTGAATGCAGAAAAGTGAAGATAAAATGAATTAGCTTTATTAAGGTTGATAAAGTCGTTGTTTAAAAAGTTAATCATTGTGCTTCGGGTGAAAATTCAAGGAAATCGAATATTTTACCATCGCGGAACTATAATATTTACGCCTTGGAACTATTGCTTCGAAGACTAAAAGCTGAGGTAAACGTTTTAGTAAACGCAAATATTGGAACTTTCACGGTGACAGATTTTTTTTTTTTTAAGTGTGTGCGCTGAATGTAAAACTCATTTCTTTAATTTTTAATAAGTGACACTTCCTCTTTCTCAATGTTATTAAAAATTTAATTTCCATGATTAAAAATTATGAAGTTTTTTTCCAGGTTTCAAAGAGTTCAAAAAAAAACACACACAGGTGCTATTCTAAATACATAAACATCTTTGGCTCAGTTTAAATCGTCAGACAATTATGTAATCATTGGAATGATTTGTGTAATTATTTTTGCGTAGGCAAAAAATAGCAGTATTATTAATATAATCTCTCTTTTTCAACGGTGACTGCGGGACGATAATCATTTAACGCTCAACAACTTTTTACACGTTCTTTTTTTTTTCTCATCGAGACCTTCCCGTGTTCTTGATACCGGAATGAAAAAAATCAAGGTTTTAATAGCTAAATCGGTGTTAAGACCTTCGCCATTTGACCACGAGAACTTTTTAAAAAATCTCTTCGATTTTCTCTGCCGCTGGTATTAAAAATGTGTCAATTAATTCGATTCATGCACACACGAGTGATAATTTATTTAATAATTTGCCGAGAGCCAAAATAAATTAACAAATGCAGGCCCACCGAAGTTTTGCGCATTTGTTTGCTTTGAATAGTTTGGATCTCGTGTGTGACTATTCAATTTTCTCGAACGTTAATAGCGACTTGTCGACGTTTCCGCATCTTCTCCTCGGTCTGCGAATAATAATTAAGATATTTGCTACCGACACTTGAAAGTCGTATGATTGAACGTAATTTTCATCTCTCGAATGCTGGACTCAAACTACACAAGTACATTTCGATTATACTCGATATTGTGAGACACGTACACATAAAATTATATTTTTTCTTGGTACCTTCTGTGATATAAGAGCACTAATCGGTTACGGAAGATTAGTGTGCTATGTTGAGCACTCGTGTTTATTTTAATATACTTTAATTGAGAAAGCCTCGCAGTAGCTTAAGTGCAGCGTATCTAACGTTCTCTAATTTCCATAAAATGAACACAATACTGTCGAAATTACCCCTGTAATTATGCAAATTTGGTACTTCTACACGAAATTTCGATCCAGTTTTGCTAATTTACAAGACTCACAGGAGATACTAGCTTTTATGACATTTACAGTTACTCAAATATTATGGATGCCAAATGATTTGTTAAAAAAAATCACTACGTGAATTAGAATTTTTCTTAATTATACTTCCTAATTATCTCATGTAAGCAGCGTGTCGTCGCCTAGCTTCACTTCCCGTCCGACTAAATTACGCGTTGCAACATTTCTCAGTCTCCTTTGTTATTCACCAGGTTGCAATTTTATCGTGGAAATCATTGGGCTCTCACTCTATCAGTATAATTATAGGTGATGTTATGATCTGATATAAGTAACTAGGATAACATGGAGCAATTTATTTTTGAATCTTAACGCTTGACTCTTCGCCCTTTCTATAGTAATTTAGCATCGATTGTATTTCACTGCATCTCCCGACTCGTTTGCCTTTTATTGTGCACTTAAAGTCCACCGGGAAAAACCTGCTGTGTTATATGAACGCGAAGAATCCAATGGATCATCATTAACATAACAACACCCAGACAAATCGCTTTGATGGATTTATTTTATTTTTTATTTTTTAACTATTATTCGTTATAATTTAGTCGAATAAATTTTTACAATACTATAGTAAGTCGGTAGAGAATTGTCTTTCCGGAATATTTGACATTAGTTGAGTAGATGCAAAGCCTTCTATTTGGTGAAAGTTTTGTATTCATTTTCCTAATTCTCAAAGAGAGTCACGAAAATCGTCGAAACTATCACATCCTGTAAAATAATAAAAATTCAATATTTTCTTGAATGTTATATATTGGAAGAAATAGACGTGATTATTCATTTTCATTCACGAGTCTACTCTAAATTTATACTACTTTTTTTAACGGTGCAATTAAATACAGTGACACAATATCAGGCGTGTTTTTGTCGGGTATCCGTCGATTTGAAGGCCGGAAGCAGCCGCGAGAGTCACAACACGAGTCGTGGGTTACGTCTTTTTTCCAGCTCGACGATGGTGCAATTTAGTAATTTTCCACTCATTATTGCTTCTGGTATTTATCCGCCTTAAAGGACTCTTTCCGATTAATTGATTATACAATTATCATTGCTATTGACATTCAGTCACAGCTAAATTTATGGATTCGTTGCAGTAGGTATTTATATAAATTTCTAGTAATTTTGCTTAGTGTCAGATGGAAATAGTAAAATCCTGGAAGTCTTCTGCGTTTTGTAGTCATTTAATGGAAGAATAAAAATAGGAAAAAATTCAGTGCTTCACAGAAAAATTTGCAAAAAGAAATTCTGTACATCAATAATCTTATTATTTCATTTTTATATTCTAGTCTCTTCGTACTTATGATCAATGCTCATGTTTATGCACAATCATAAAAATAATGGTAGCAATATTCGTAGAACTTGAAGGTTTAGATGCAAAGACTACACGAAATAATCAGAGCGTGAAGTATAACGAGGCGTCCAGTCCGAACTAATAATTTGATTGACGACAATAAGGACCACAAAATATGACTTATTCGTACTTTCAATTTTTTTCGTCTACTTTGAGTCACATATACTTGTGTAATTGCATTTATTTCGAAGGTAGTAACCACATCGTTATTTGGATTACGAAAGCGGGCCACATTTTGTTCGCCACTTTTGTGGAAAACTTTCTAGGTAATCATCTGAAACTTGAATATGACAAAATAGGGATCACATCCTGCACTACCTCATCATTAAATTGGGGGAAAAAATTACCGTCGTCAAATCCGGATCAGATTAGCTGCACTCATTTTTTAATCCCACTACGGATTTTATTAAATTATTTAATTCTAGAATGAAAAATCTTTAAAAATACGTCCTAATATCGTTTTATTTAATTTTTTTTTCGACAGGAATGCAGAATCGGAGTTCACCGTTTGCCTGAAATATTTATAGATACAAGGACGAACGTCAAAGCTCAATTTTATGCTTCGAAGAAACTAAATAAGAAAAAAAGTGGAAACGTGGATGAAAGTCATCTCCACGTGGATTCCGGACCATTACCCAGTCAATTCTGATGCCATATCCACGACGAATGTGCAGCAAACATGTTCGGAGCTCGTAGCTTAGTTTTCTGCACTTTTTAGTCGTTATTGCTGGACAATGAAAATGCATGTCAACGTAAGAATGCAATTTAAAAAATTCTGACATAATCCGTGGACATGAAACTAAATCGAGGAAAATGTCTGGGCTTATGCAATGCGGAGATATCTGAGTCGCTCTTTTTTTCTTTGATGCCAATACCGACTGAATAGAACTAATGTGGAAACCAATTCCGAGTCGTTTGGTCGATTGAAATATTGGGGAAAAAGACATTGATATAAAAAAAAAGGTCACAGGTTTTCTAACAAACTCTTGTAATGTCGACGTGACTTCAAATTGTTGTAGTTCTAAATGGGATCGATTTCATTAACTAAACATGAGTTCTGTTGATCAGAGATTTTTCTTCTTGACCAATATTTCATCAACCTCGAGTTGAACACAAGTTTAGCATTTACTTCGAAAATTCCAGAGCATCGCAAATACTTTCACGTTTTGGAGTCTGCGAGCGATTTATATGACACGTGAAGGGGAACTTAACTGCGATACTTAAGTTTAGTTGCACTGGAATACTTCCTGGTTGCGCCTGACTGGGTTCGCGAATTTGTAAACAGATACAAAACACGCTTTCAGATATTTCATTAGCCAGCCAGACTACGACAATGTATTATTTTTCCTTTGCAGCTGAAAAAGTGATATCGTCTAGACTGAGTAGAAGATTGTTATAGAAGCAATAGAAACACTGAAAATCGTTTTTGTGAATGATATCTTTCTTGATTAGCAACAATGTTGAGCATCTTCAATAATTTCGTAACAATTCTACTGTTAATTCAACCGCAAAGCTAAGCAACGGCGAAAGGTGAAACTATAAATGGCGCACAGGGTAGAATTAGTTGTAGCGAAGTTAGAACTAAAAGGTGTTGCAACACAATAACCGCAAAGAGGATGAAAATTAAGGTGCAACGAGGTATTCCCATATTTGGTGTACTTTAAAATTGCGATATTTAGAAACCGCTCGTCAGTGGAAATAGCACAGAAAGGGAAATTTTCTCAGTGAAAAGGCAAAATATATTGAATAACAAAAACTATACAGTATAATAGACTTTATTATCATTTATAATTGATTAATGATGCTCAAGATGTGAAATGCAGAAGTTCCGGAAATTATAACAATAGGCTTTGTTTAATCGTGATTATTAGATACGAATCAACTGCACTAATCCAATCAAGACGAGAGCCGAGATCGGAAGATGTAAATCTTTGTAACGCGTCATTTATCCTAATGGAACTATAAAATTAAATGGAACTGCGCCGTGAAACGGCAAATCTCAGGTTGCGCAATCGACACAGAATATACGGGCATAAAGTTAATAATAATTGCACGAGCGTAAATATTATGTTACGAGTGTTTATTGTCTTATCCATTTCACCGTGAGCTATTGTAGTATCACTTGACCTTAAGGAATGCGGATGATCAGGTGGTTGAGATGACGAATCTAATGCACTCATACATTTTTTAATCTCATTTTTATTCTATTTCAGCGGATGATGGTACCGATACGTGAAGAGATTCTAGTCTCGGGTCCAAGGATCGGTAGTCCATCATCTGTCGCTTGGCTGTATCTCTTGGCGGAATTTATCGTCGGTGCGGCTCTGTCCGGTTCATTAGCTTTTTTGAGTCTCATAAAGTCTATTTTGCCAAAACCGCCGAGGAATTTGACGGGAGATGTCGTTTTGGTAAGTAAAAAAAAATTGTGTGTGTTTTTTTAAAAATTAATTTCAACTTTCCAAAATACTCCGAAAGAAAAACCAGATTTTTTAGATATCGAATTTTAAATAATTGATACAGAATGCTTTATATATTGATAGGCATATATGTGACCATTTTTCCACCCTATTATGAAAATAATAACCGCTGTTATGATTTTGTACAGGTAACAGGTACGAGTTCGTCGCTGGGAAAATGCCTGGCCGAAGAATTCGCTCGGAATGGATGTACGTTGATTTGCATCGACACCGAGGCCAATGCCGTGAGGGAAACGGTAAAGGAGCTCACCTCGCGTTATTCGGGCGTCATGGGAGTCGCGCCGGATCACCGGAAGTACAATGCCGTCGAGGAATTCAAGGCGAGGGTCTACGGCTACGAATGCAACCTGTGGCACCGAGACGATATTCGTGGAGTAGCCAAAAGGGTCAAAGACGAGGTCGGCCGCGTCGACGTTCTCGTCACGTGCGCGGGAAACTCCGGCCAAGATATCTTCGACACGGTTAACACAACTTTGATGAGTCATTATTGGGTGCGTTAAAAAAATGAAAGCGTTTCACTAATTTTTCTTCGTGAGGGAACTGAATTTTTAAAAAATATCTCATCGTAGAGTCAGTCCTGTAAAAAGTGAAAGATAATGAGGACGCAGTGTGCAAGGGTCAATTTATTGCACAGTTCTTTGTACCTGGTAAATCTAAAGTGAAAATCTAAAAATCTACAGCCACTGAATTTGCAATGTTTCGCTTGTTCGCTCAATTAGACGGTGCTTGCGTTCCTCCCGTCGATGCTGCAACTGGAAAGAGCTCATATCGTTGGTGTGACGCCGACGTCATCGACCGAGGATGCTTACGCGGGTTCCCGAGCCGCAGTCGCCGGTCGGTACATTTTTATTTAACTATTTAACGAACTTGTGTACAGAACATTCTAATTCGTTGAATAAACGTCGTGTACCTTAATTATTCAGGCCTCATGGATAGTTTGGCTCACGAATTCGGAGGTCGGAATACTCATCTCAATTTCATCACCGTTGCCCCGAAGGCGGATCCGCGGTTCGCATATACACTGTCCAAAAAATTTATCTCCCAAAGTTCTATCGATTTTTAGGCTGTTTTAATTTTTTTATTTATTTCCAAAGGCTGATGAGGCAAAGCGAAGAACAAGTTGCAAAAGATGTTGTTCAGGCAATTCGGCGCAATCAGTGCAATTTGAATGCGAGTTGGTGTTCAACGATGCTGTACAGATTAAGGTAATCAATCGTCAATTGGCTGTAGAATTGTCACTGATTTTTTTCTTCGTTATTGATCGCGTTTTTTAAATAAATTTAATATCGTTCCACTTTCAGCTGCGCTATTTATTCGGGAATAACTGCAATCACGTGCTGGATGTACACTCAAGGCTGCGACTATCCGTACTGAAGAAAGCGAAGGGAACTAAAACTTCCAAATGTCCTCGGTTTCCAATATTAGCAAATAGATTTTGTAAATAATGACTTCTCTACGTTACGCACATCGCGTTGACATTGACGTCGTCGTGTGCGTAAATAGCGAGAAAAACAGTGAAGGAAACTTAATACGATTAGGCAAAAATCATAAGCTACGCGTGTATTTATTAACGTACATTATATACAAGGCTCGATCATTATTTATTGTCATTGTATAAATTTTCTCAGCGAGACTTGTCGGAAAATGAGCCAAAATTTCGTTTAACGCGAATAAAATTTCACGAGTTTATCGACAAAATTTTGTGCACTCGGCGAGATTCGCTTTGCGAGAATCAAGAATCAATGAAAAGTACGTCGTAATGTCCGCTGTCCGAACGACCGCTGAACAACAGCCTCGCCGTGTCATAATTTTCGTTAACGTGATTGTGGAAAACTCTCTTTACGTAACCGCTGTCGTTTATCTCCCGATAAATCGAGAGATTCATCCTGTACAACTTCGTCGCCACTGTGCATTCCAGTTCCGTTGCGAATACTCCCTCCGATTTCATGAAATTGGAATAAACGTCGGGGCTCGATATGCTCCATTCTGCGCCCACGAATGGTCCGTATTCGCGCCAGTGATTTTTAATATGCTGCGTCACCTGCAGCGTCAATTTAAAAAATTAATCGTGAAAGAAAATTTCGGAATTCGACAAAAGATTCTGAAGAATCTCTTCAAATTACGGCTAACACAGTTTTTTTTTTTTTTTCAAGAGAGATAAATGTCTAAAAAATCTGCTTTTCTGGTAGATTTTCAAGGATATAAAAGATCATCGACCAAATCCGAGAAACCAAGCGTCTTATTTTATTCTGATAAAATATTTTGTATTTCCCAATGTACAAATTTTAGATTAATTTGGTTGAATATTATTAAAAAATGTGAATGGATTGTGTCAAAGCCGAAAAGTACTAACGATCGTTCTAAGCGCTCTGTGCTCGTCCTCGTTGCCCCAGAGTATGTAACTAACGGCTCTGAAGAGGCAATTTCCATCTCCGAAGATATTGTGCACGCGAAACGTGCCCTCGGTCGACCTTAAGCGAGCCGTGCCTGAAATTAATGACAATAATTAAGTAGTCTTCGAATCTCCAATATTTTTCGTCTCTATAATTATACCTCTCTTGGAACGGCCGGAGGAAATATTTTTTCGTTGTCTTCGGGATCGTTTTGTGGCGGAATTTCTTCGCGTATCCGGCAGACGCTCGCGCTCGCCGCGCGATTTTCTTCGGGCGACAATGTCGATGCTTTTGCAGTCTCCACGATCGAAAATGAGTTCTGTGGCCTCACCACACGAATTATCATTTTCGTTGGTACGCAAGTGGAGCTTGGACACTGAAAAATGATGAGATGAAGAAAATCGATTATGCATTTTTTGCGACGATTGTCTATTTTATTACTTATTTTCTCCTTATAAAAGAAGATAAAAGCAAAATCAATCGAACCATTAAAGTGATCGTCCTCCGCGAAGATATTACTCAATATAAATGCGCACGCGAAGAAAATCGATTATGCATTTTTTGCGACAATCGTCTATTTTATTAATTATTTTCTCCTTATAAAAGAAGATAAAAGGAAAACCAATCGAACCATCAAAGTGATCGTCCTTCGCGAAGATATTACTCAATATAAATGCGCACCGGAAGCAGGGAAAGCAGATACACTTGAAAAAAGCTCTCGTAAGCTCCGTTAAATTTTCCAGCGCTTCACTTATTCTCGCTCATGATAAAAACATTTTCTTCAGTTCTATTGAATTGCAAATCTTTCTTCATCGATACTTTCATTTTTTCTAACGTAGTTGTCGACATTTATAATGAATTTTTTTTCTTCAAATTTCTTCTTCGGATAAATAACACTTTGGTAAAGCGCGAGATCATTTACAATTTAGCTCTATAACATGGGAATTTTAATAATTTTATCATTTCCAAATTAATTTGACACGTGCGACTAACTTCGTGTAATAATTGAACGTGATCTTGACCTTCAGGACATTCCACGCCAAAAGCGCATTCCTATCATTATTATCATTATTTGAAGAAAAATCTGCTTTCCTTTCAAACAGCCTGAAAAAATAGTGGATTCCCCATAAGAGCTTCGCTCTTTCGCTCCCGTTCTTCAGGATCTGAATCCCCCGTTTCATTCCCAACGAGTAAGTAGCCCTTTGTTACGTCCGACCTTCATTCCTGCGCACTTACGCTCCACAATAAACGCTAATCTATGTGAGAACTTTCAAAAATAATAGAGTGCCTCGATTTGCCGCTATCCGATTACTCCAAATGCTGCCAACGTAACTTCATTCACCTGCTTCTCTGGTACATTTATATTCGCCACTTTACACATTTAAAAGTGATTCAAAACTACGTTATGAGGTCCATCGATATTAATTACGATGATAAATCCTCCTTATCTTTCGAAAATCGGGGGAAATCTCGTTGTCTCTCGAACGAACGCGTGGGCGAAGTCGGCGTCGGAGGTTGGCGAACCTGCGCGTCAGTGGGTGCGCAGAGCGCAGGTGCAGCAGGTTGTCGGTGTGCGTTGCGGTAAAAAGGGCAAAGCGGTTGGTTGGTTGCTTGGCTACGGAGGCAGACGGATATGTCACTCAGTGCACGACGAGCCAAGGAAAGGAACAAGTGTCGAAGATGGCGGCGCATCGGAATAATCTGTTGCTGTGATGCGCTCGCGTGCGCTTTGTAAAACGAGAGAGAGCTTTAGTTTGGTTATCGAATAAAAGAGTGCTCGACGCGCGCGACTGGCAGCCATCGCGTCGGCCCAAATGACATGGGAATTTGCAGCAGAAGACACTTTCTTCTCACGATATGCAGTCTACAACTCGTGAGTCTATTTTCATACAAAGAGTGAAGAAAAAAAACAAAAGAAACACGCGATTTTAGGGGAAGAAAATAGCGGCCTGACGCACTTGCTGAAGAAACCAGTTCGCGGACTCGTTTTACGCGGCACTGCCAAGATATTTGAGTCACCGCGTTGAGTCACGTTTATCAGTGACTCGATTATTGCATGTGGAGTGGATTTTACACAACTTTCATCGTCCATTGCCACAGAGCGAATTATCTGCACTTCCGGATGTTGAAGCTACGCTTTTTTCAGCTGTTTTTACAGCTGGACGCGTTGCCGTTATCAGGGAAATGTGATAAGCGCGATTTTGGAACTGCTGCTGCGGTCCATCGATCTTTTGATAAGAGATTTTTTTTTTTTGTGATTATTAGGATTATTGTTGGTGTTGATAATGCTAGTTTGATTTTATTAGAATGTGTGTGTAGGATTTTCGTCTTTCTTTATGTAACTTCGGATGTGTGACTAGGTTTTTGGGAAATTTGGGATTAGGTTTGTTTAGAAAGGCTGGAGGTGAAAAGAGAAATTTACAGTAATGCTAAAGACGTGACTGGTTTATTTTCAGCGCGAAAAAAGAAGTTTACTTTATTTTTTTATTTTGGAATACATTTTTATTGGGTATTAATATGGAATATTAGTCTTTTTATGGATATGGTGTTTTGTTGGGTGGAAGTTTCTGCAGTTTCCAATTGCATTGGAATATTTAGGACAACTAGTTTCCATAAATTGCTGGAATACTTGATGCAGATTTCTCTTCCTGCTCTTGAGGAAGACGATGCAGGAAACAATTTTCTAATCGATTTTAATTATTGAGTATTGTTTTTGAAATCTCTGAGTAAATTCAATATTGGCATAAAAATAATACTCATTCAATAAATTAACCATTTTTTCGTTGTATCGTGTGTGCAATTATGGGTTTCATTTATAAATATTCCGAGCACCTTAACTTTCTTCAAATTGTTGGACTAATTTGTCTGGATTTATTACTCGGTAACTGAAGATAATATCGATAAAAACGATTTTATAGCTCCCTTGAATCGTCTTAAAAAGATTCCCACTCAATGTAGGCCATTATGTAAATTCTAACTAAATTATATAAAATCAATATTGGCATAAAAATAGTACTTATTCAATGGATTAAACATTTTTTCGTTGTATCGTGTGTGCAATTATGGGTTTCATTTATAAATATTCTGAGCACCTTGACTTTCTTCAAATTGTTGGACTAATTTGTCTGGATTTGTTACTCGGCAACTGAAGATAATATTGATAAAAACGATTTTATAGCTCCCTTGAATAGTCTTAAAAAAATTCCCACTCAATGTAGGCTATTATGATGGTGGAGTGCTCAACGAACTGTAACTTACAGTGTCTGTGAAGTACCAAATAATTCTAGTAGATGAACTCACTACTCGTGTGTCTCGATGTACTAATTAACCGAGTATTTAGACTACAAGGCAATTGAAGCAAATTGAGCACATTGGTAAAGTGAAAGCCTCAGAATTTCAGACGTCTCTGTGCGATTTGTTGCCGTTCCCTCGTTCATCCCGCAATTGAACACGTTTATCCTCTCGGCGATGCAATTACCTTTGATTCACTTACGGCACCAATCTTGTTATGCAATATACTCATTGTTGGGGTTTTACTGCAGCTCACTACCATAGAGCGCCAAGTCTTCGACTTCCTGGGGTTTATGTGGGCCCCGATACTGGTCAACTTCTTCAACATCATCTTCGTAATCCTAGGATTCTTTGGAGCCTTTCAATACAGGCCTAAATATATCATATCGGTATGTATTCGCAAAAGAATAAAAGTAATTTCTTCGTTCGATTGATTTTTAACGTGTCTTTCATTCATGTTTTAATTCTTCTTTTCAGTACTGTGTGTGGAACACAATTTGGCTGGGATGGAATATATTCGCAATATGTTTCTATCTTGACGTCGGGATTTTAGATAAGGTACAGATTAAATTTTACTACTGTAAGAGTTCAAATTTCTGCTCTTTTCGGTATCGAAAGTGATTAAAGTTTTGTGCCAATTAAATAAGTAAAGTGTAAATTCAGGCCTTGCATATTGATTTTTTTAAAATAATAATTATGATTCTTTGTATAATTTACTTTGTTTGAATTTCAGGAAGGCGATTTTCTGAATTTTGGAACTGGCAGCTTCTCCTGGTGGCAGGTTAACGGACCAGGCTGTAAAACCGTGAATGAAATTACGGAGCCGGAAATCTACAGGCCCTCGCGACCGACGAACGTAACAGATTGCGTGCTGAGTTACGAAGTTATAGAGGTTTTACACGCATCGACGCAATGTATTTTAGGGGTAAGAAAATTCAGTTTGGACACTGAAGAAACACATTTTTTTTCGACGCTGATTGGCAATTTCACTTTTCTATGAATAATCTTATCTTTTTTCAGTTGATGGCGATCGTTGGAGGAATTTGTTTGAGCCGAGTTTTTCTCGAAGAAGACGATAGCTGTAAGTATATTTTGATTCGATGTTTTTTTGTCTTGTTTCACTTGAACATCATATCTCTCAATATATTTCACTTTTATGGGTGCTTGGCATTGAGATTTTACCGATGCGAATAATATGGAAAGACAATCACGTTTTTTAAAAGAAAAAAAAAGAAAATATAGCTAAAACTTACCGGGACTTCGGGTTTTCCCCCTTAATTCACATTCAGTGCTTTTATCGGGCGATTTTTACACGCACCGCTTGCTACTGCTCCGAAAATTGAGTATTAAAAACGAGATCGTAATGACTAAAATGAATTAATCACCATAATTTACGTATAAATGCCAATGCGCAAAATGTTAAGCGGGTTGTCGGTTGCAGTCGATTTCATTGGTGGATTTGATCCCCCATTTTGGTAAGTTCCAAGACTTCATGGTTACCAATTTCGTAATGGCATGAAGGAATGGCTTTCGAGCGAGAATCGGTTGTAAAGAATTAAAGGAACAAATTGTCTTGCGTAAATCTTAGCGATTTTTTAAATTTCTTTTTGCCCGGTAAGCATTTTTGTACAATTATCGAATGTTGACGTATTGTTATTTTTCCGTAGATTGCGAGAACGTTTCCACAATTTTTTTGCAGCAATTCGTGTACCTTTTGCATTATTTTTCGAGTCGATTATAATCCGCCATTATTTATGATCGAAACTTTTTATTGAAAATATCTTCAATCGTGGTAACAATTTTTTAATCTGAGACACGTGTCTTGTAAAAGGATTACAAAATTTTTAAGGTTGTGAGTAAGGCAAATTTTGAAGACTTCTGAATTTTTGTGGAAGGTGAAGTAAACACTATTCGCAAGCACTGCTTTAAAACGCTTTTCAATATTGCTTTTCCATTGACTCCCGTATTTTCAAAAGCCCTTTCCACCCTTTCGTCGGCTGCTATCATTCGGCAAATGCAATAAAAACCCATAAAAAGCATAGAAATCATTCTCCTCATCACACAGACACACCTCATTTTATCTAATTGTGCGGATTATAAATGACATTTCAGTTGACTTTGTGGGAGGTGGTGACTTTGGGCTGGCGGGCCACACGCCATTGCATCCAATGTACGTTAGCTACTCGGCGCTTCCGCCGCCTGCCTATCCTTCGATTAATTCTAACCAAAGCTACACGCGCGGCACTTCTAGTTCCCACCAGTCGATTTATCGCGAAACCACGCTGCCCAAGAGTTCGGGCGATAAGCCGTTCGAAAGCGCGCACCGTATTAGGCCAACTTTCAAGAACGAGACATCGAGAAGTAACAAGAGCAACGTGTCGTCTCGTTGTATCGTTGAGAACGTCGAGTATCCGAACGATTATTCGAATCCTCTCGATCATTTGCACAGACCTCTGTCGCCCGGTGACGATTACGATTCGTTGGAAAGCGCAGCGAGGCTCAAGTATCAAAAAAACATAATGCAACACACGGCGGCGCGTTACAGTCCCGTGGTTTCGCCGAAACTGCGAAGGGCTCGTTTATCGCCGACGAAACAGTCCAACAGGAACTCTTCCTACAAACCGAGAGTCTTTACCGATCACGTGCGCGAACAGCCGCTCAGATCTTTCTATTCCGATCCGCGATTGTCGATGGAACAACAAACTAACGGCGAAGATAAAAATCCGACTAACAGAGACAGTAGACCTCTTTCTCTGTACGGTAATAACGCTTGAATGGAAGGGCTATTCCGTATCAGTTCGGACAACCAAATTGCACCTGAGTCCTTCAAATTTCGAGTCTTTTTGTAGATGCATTACCAGCAGGATTTTTTTTTCTAATCGCCAATGTATGTCAATATTAATGATGGAGAAGACGAGCAGCTTTTGGTTTACTTCGGTTAGCTTCACGAAGCGTTGATTACACGTACAGATTAGTTTCAAAGGTGCTAAGCTCTAATTAATACTATTTCATAAATACTGCCGATAATCAGAGCTATGGAAAATCTACAACTTGCCAAAATGGTTACACTAGTATATTTATGCTGCAGTGGATTTTAGGTCCCAAAAGTCTTACGTTAGTCACAGATTTTTATATATTTACATTTGTACGCGTCACGGACTTTTAATCTTCGGTTGAAATAGTTTCTTTATACATGTTTATACGTACATATTAAATATTAAATGTTGGTAATAGGGCGACTAAAAATCAGTCGATTAACGTCGTAACGATCCAGTGACTTAACGAGGTTCATTGAAATTTCCTAAGTCAGACGACAACTTCCGTAATCTGCGTACTTAAACAGTTAACTACTTGGATTATCCTCGAAAATCTTAGACCTATTCTCTGGATCTTCTTGCCCGCGTCGACGATTATACGCGACGATTACAATTTTTTAAAATTGCTTCTCTTTTTCGGGGATTTTAGTGCTGATGTTTTTCATTCGTAATGCACTGGTAGACTTAGAAACTATAAACTCTGTGATATGTAGAGAAGACTGCGTCTAATGCAGTGCTGGTTATTTTTATTTTGTCGACTATTGTAAGCCCACTGCCGTTAAATCTTGCTCGAAACTTCAGTTTCATGCGCTGAAAACGGAAGAGCGATTGTTACGTGAGAATTGGTGCTGCAATTCGTTTTTGAGTCCGCTTCGGCGATCGTTATTATCCAGCACTGATTAAATTGGCAAAATTACAAGCGAATTTTCATTCGACGGAGTCTTGAGATTTGCACGTTATAGATAGAGGATTTAATGCGCACATTTTCCTTTATATCACAGCATGAATTTTTTTTTAAACGTATTAGGTGTGTGTAAATTTGACGAATGCTATATACATTATAATCCTCCCAAATCCACCTATTCTGTCCTCTATTTATGAACGTATTTCCGATGTAGCGCGTCTTTCAGTAGTATTTTTTCTATCACGATACTATCTGTTAAGGATAAAATGTATCAAACATCACAGACTTATCCCACGCCGGAAATAGCTTTCCGACGTGTTATTTATTTTATAAGAATGTTATATTCGATATAATTTTAGATTGCATTTATCTAGATTTCGTAGATTTATATATTTGTGTTATGAACCATTGTTTAGAGGGTCTCGCGACGAATTTTCTTTATTTAAGAACATGTTTAGTAATGCATGGTGGACGAAGGAATTAAGTGTTTCTTCTACGTCTCGTAGTGTAGTTATTTAATCGCAAAGTCTAAACTTATCGAACATATCCTAAGAACGAAATTTTCATTCGAAAAGGAATTTCTGAAATTATTTTGAAAATTGTATCGAGCTGTGTCGGTTGAGTTTGATGGATACTCGCTCCATTATATCATTCGATTGATAAGTATGCTTCCTATCTAAACATTCCACACGTGGACTATCGTCTAGATTTTTATTTCCCGGAACGAAATTGGCATTATATTGTTTTTGGTGTCTTTTACTGTTACATTTTTTGGTGCATTTCGATGGCAACAATAAACGTGCAATGCAACAACACACTACTGCTTGCTTTTTATTTTTTAACCCCCTCAACTATTCTTCTTTTTCTAACATATGGTGTTTCACTGTGGTTATCATGGCATTTTTTGGTACGCTGTGTTTTTTTCTTCCTCGACCTTTTTTTTTTATCATTCCAATATCAATGATTTTGGAAGGAGTTACAAACTGGTATTAAATTCAACGGCATCCGTTGAATGACTCTTTTAAATTGCATCTCTTATTATATTTTTGGTTTCACTAATCTTTTTGGTATTCCAAAAAACAATTGACTTATCGCATAAAATCGATAGCGGAAACAAGTGGAGAACATCTTTACCAATTTCCGCTATTCATTCATACTCCAGAAAAATAAAATCTGAAAAACGCTACTTATTTTATGCTGTGGAATCTCATATTACAACGACTGTCTGCCAATGTGTGTGCCAATATTTATTCCAACGCTAAGAAAAGAAACTAATTAAGTGTGACGAATGAATAATCCATTTTTTAATTATCGCTCCCACGAAAAAAAAATCAATATAGACCTCTCGGTTTTTCTTTTTTCTGTGACAGTACAAATTAAAAAGAGGAAAAAGCAGCAGCGTCCGCTCTACAGCATAGAGTATTCGCAGCCGGAGCAGCCGATCCAGGATGACAGCGTATCACCAAAGCCGATGACTCCTCGTCGGGTGAAGCGTCGTTCAGTCATCTCCCGAGATGGAACTCGACGATCGAGTCGTCGAAGTTCCGTTCGCCAGTCGCGGAGGAAAAATCCAGTCAACCGAATAATGGAGCAGCAGGAGAGTCTCTACGCGAATACAATGCCAGCTCCGCTCACGAATCAGAACGTGAATACGCTTTCTCAGACGACCTTGAATTACGACAGAATAGCGAGCACTTGGGACCGGGACCGGAATTCAAATTGGCAACCGGAAGCTGTGAACATGGCGGTCTCTTCGCCGACGCTCTGGACTCCGGATCCGAATTACTCGAATACCGCAAATTTCGTCAACCAAAATCCTCCGAATTGGGAACCGAGCGTCGTCGGCGGTGCCAGTGGCTCAACGAGAAATTTGACCGACAATTGGCAGAACAACGAACTTAATCCGATGCAATGGCAAGGGCAGAGCAATCCCACCTTCCAACAAACCAGCACACAGAGCCTGAACGGCGAAGACATGGAGGATCTCTACGGAAATCGACCCGCCAGCGCCAGATCGAGTTACAGCAACTATCACGGGGTCAGAGCGACCCCACAAGTCCCAAACAGGACCGATATCGTCCGCCAGAGTCAGAGACAGTTCGTCCTCAGCGGACCTCCCGCTTATCAAGACACGGTTATTTGAATCTCCGCTTTTATCAGCACCTGGAATCTCATTTTTAACCCTGAAGAAATGAGTAGCGATAACTGAAGAAAAAAAAATGTACATTTTCCAAGGGAAATGAGAAAACACGAAAGGAATCTGAATTAAAGAGATCCTTAATGAGGAGAATTGATTTCCGGAAAAGTGACTTATCGTTAGTTTAGTTCGGAATTCGGTTTTTCTCAGCATAAACTCAGTTATTTTTCTGTAAATTGATTATTCTTCATTTTCGTAGCTTTCGTGTGGGATCTCTTCAATTAAGATTCATTTTTGTATTGCATTCGTTTCTCTCTGAAAACATCGACAAATAATATGATTGATCTCAGGATCTGAAGAGTGTAGTTAAAATGGCCTTAAGATTGTTTTTCTTTATAGTGATAACGTGATGGAGCGTTTTTTTTTTGCGGCACACGAGAAATTCCTCTCGTTGTGTTTCAACAAGATTTTTGACTGATCTTCAAAGCTTTACTTAACAATAGAGGAATGATGACGTTATGTGGAACTTGGAGAGGCGAGGGACGGTATCTCCAAGGAAACAATTTGTTAGGATCAATGGAGGGAATAAGAATTGTGCGACGGACTTGAGTGTCTTGTCCGGAAGTCCTAACTAATTGTTGTCGCTAGGGATGCTAAGTGAAAACAAATAAAAAGGTTTCTGCAGCAAATCCGCTTCGGATTGTTCTGTAGGAATGCCTATATTAAATATACAAATATATACATATAAATAAATATGTATGGCCTAAAATAAGAAAATATTTTCAATCAAAATCTTATCGAACTAATGATCATCTGTAAATACACAAGAACAAAAAAAATCGTCATTGAATCATCATCGTAAGCGGTACCATAGAAACTTGGTGTACCGATGACAATCACGACTATCAATCGATCATTTATTATTTTTCGTTTCATTGGCAAACGTGGAAAATTCCAGAATACACAATTTGTTAGCGACTTTGTCTTCCAAAGTAAACTGATGATTCAACCGACTGGAATACGCGCTGCGAAAATGAAATTTTTTTATTTTAGTATTTTTATTTTAACGCTCAATTACAATGGCCTGCGAAGCTTGTGATTTAGCATTAAAAACTATGGGTCCGATTTTTAACCCTGCTGAAAACGTCCAAAAAGTGACCGATTTTTATAACTAATATTTTTAAATCAGACAGATTTAGTAATTTTTGTTTAAAAAGGCCTTTTTTAAAGTGCCACGACGAATGGAATTAAATTGAATTTGACAGCAGGGTTGATTGGAGAATTATTAACATTTGAATAATGATAATGATAATTAGCGAGTGGGAGAAGAAATCCGAGAACCAAAGTATTAAATATCGATAAATGTAAGCTCCGATCTACTGCCCACATTTCTGTTCTCTATAATATTGTACAATATATCATAAGATCTTCTCGATATCAACGGCAGATTATTTTACATGTAGCAAGTAAGATGCGAACACGGCGATAGGTACTTAGAACGCTTGTACTTACGATAGGGTATTAAATAATATCGCATTGCCTGGTTAGACTGCGAGCAGCTATTTCTATTTTATTGTAAGTGTTGTGAGCTTCGAGGCCAAGGCTCAGCTGTACAAAACTCGATCTTTACCTTTTAAGTAGGTTTCACTTTATCATTTACCCACGTTCGTGGGTACTGATGTATTTTAGCCGATCGACGCCAGTTCACTGGTGATTTTCGATCCAATATTGTAGTACGATCGATGACGTTTGTTAAATTTCGATCATTGCTCATATTAATATTGGGCAACGGCCGACGTTCAATTTTGCTACGCAATATACTGTATTATCGAGCAATAATTACGAGACAATAAATATTACGCTATCGACATATCTCACGTTAATTACCATCATCGAAAATTTAAAAAAATCATTAAAAATAAGAAAAAGTATGTAAATTAAGTGAAATTTTATACAATTAACATTAAAATTGCATCTAAATCATTTTTTTTTTTTTAGTGAATAAAATAAATCTTTTTAATCAAATTAACAGTATAATTCGGCTAATGATTATTTATATGGCGAAGATAATAAATCTTAATATGGATGAATTCATAAATATCGAATGTAAATTAACTGGCAGCTGCGCTAATTGTTTATGGTCTAGTGCATAAATTTTTTCATAAGCGACGAATGTTAATTTTAGTATAGTTAAAGGCCGATGCCGAAATCGCGCATGTCTTGAATTAGAGCCCCGCGTGCGTATACGTATAGTGACATATGCGGTTACGTATTTCGCCCCGGCTGCCGAAGCAGTAGTTTCTAGTCGTCGGGACGCTGAGCATCCCCTCAGCTCGTTGTCAGTGAGAAAACGTACAAGAGTCTATAAATTAAAGTGCAACAACGAGTTTATCACGAGAATCGCTAGATTATCAGAAATAAAAATAAAATATTTACAAAATATATATTTAATACTGTGGAAAGGTGAATCAAAGCTCAAAATGTTAAGGGAAGTAATAGTTCATTCTGTGAGACTCGTTAAGGTCTCCAAAACGCCGGCAAATCCTCTGAGAAAAATTCACACAACGAATAAGGTAAGCGCACTTAATTAAGTAATAATATCAACCTGCAAATTAATGAATCGAGTCTTTAAAAAAAATTGCGCCAACAATAAAATAATTAAGATCGTGTCTGCAAATGAATTTTATGCACTTTTCTTCCCTTTTGCGTTGCCATTTCGCTTTAAACTCCGTGACCCATTAAACTGAAAAATGATTAAGTCATTTTTGCTCTTGTTTTCAATATTCGTAAAATGATATGTTACCTTAATTTTAAAAAAAATTGCAAATTGAACAATTTTTGTCGGTCGCTTCAATTTTTTTTAGTCACTGTTTCTTCCGATTAATTATTAAAAAATGTACTTAGGTGATGCGTTATCTCACCAGGAGCTTAAAGTGGATGACTCATTTGCCCGAAAAATTAAAAACTCACTTTTTAATCGCGTTTTGAAAAAATTATGAAACACGCTTTAAAAAATTGTATTTTCCCTGAAAAAAAAAGAAGAAATAAAGAAAAATCGTGATTGATCTCCTGAAGAGGTCCACGTGGGCGGTGGCAGTGACCGTATTTGAGTGACGAAAATACTCTTCAACAACACCCCGCGTTTCCATTTAGCAGCTTAGACATGAGATCGTTAGCGCGTTGCACGCCGTTTAGCGTGTCTTAGAGCGCACTTCCCGCAAAGCTCGAGTTATTATGCAAAAAAAAAATGAAATTGCAATTTTTTCTGCATGGAGTTGATAGATAAGCAGGTTCACGATGCTCGTGCATCGAAAAGAAAATTAGATAAGAGGACGAAACGCGCAATTTATTAATAACTAACTCCGCTTAATTCCGCGAGTAATTTAATCTTCCCTCGGTTTGGCCGGCGAAAAAAAAAATCGGGATTAAGTTCAGCGGAGGCAAAACGCTTATTTCTCGAAGGGTTTCCGCTTAGAAATCCCGAGGGCCGCTTGATACATCGAACGATCAATACCCGGAGCCTGGCAACGCTCGCTGCATTCACCCTCCCGTTTTTTATCCTCGTGGACATCCAACCCCTCGAAAATTCACGTGGCCACCCTCGTTACTCCACTCCAAATTCAGAATCCTCCTTTCTCCGCTTTTTTCTCAAATTTTTATTTATTTTTTTCGGATGCGACACACATTTTTTTCCATTTTTTTTGAAAAATATTTATTGCAAATTTATAACTCATATAAAGCACTTTTAAAAAAATTAAATTTGAAATATTAAATTTGATTAGTTGATAAATAGAAATTTTGGTAATGATGGTTTAACAATATTAATAACAGTTAGAAAATTATGTAAAATTTAGAAACCAAGGGAATAATTATTATTCATATATTTCAATAATGTTGAATTTAATATACACGAGTCTCGGTATTAAAATTCAGTGAATTTTTTTTTTTTCATTTGTAATGTGATAATTTATTTATGAGTTAGTGTATGAGTGTTTTTTTAAATTGTACCAGTTATTGAAAAATGAAATATTCATTATTGATGTTTGATGTATTTTTAGAAACGATCGACGTTACCGGTCTCGAAGAAGCTTTGCGCAGCAAAGTTTTATTTGGACGCACCTGTTGGAAGTGTCTTCGATCCGCAGCGTCAACAGGCTCGGTACAGACAAAATATGTACTTTGTAGTTTAATGCTTGTTACAGTAACGACAAAAACAGGTGTTTTCACCTATATTTAGCCGGATCGTGCAATATTTGTTTACAAATTTGTGTATCAATTTGTGCAGCAAGTGCGCAACGCGCGAATCGTGTCCCACTGTCCCAAGATCTCGTGGGACTGCGTCCAAAAATCTTGACCTCGTCAATGAATAACGAGAATCAGATTATCGGCCTTTTTTCTGGCACTTTGACAGCAAAACTAAATCTATTCTTGTCGAATTTACTCTCGGTGCTTTTATCTTCGAGTTTGAATATTATAAACATTGGACAACGGAAGAAAATAAAAATTTCCTTGGTCCAAAATGTCTGGCTCACAAATTCCTATTAATACCGAAAAAAAAATTATTAAAATACAATTTATTGAATAAAACAATTTTTTTTAATTTCCAGTGTTACCAAAAAATTGATAACACCGAAAAATAATTATTTCATCTCTTCCTCTTGGCTGCGAATATTTTTTTCAGTGCTACAAAAAATCGAACTCAATCGATCGAATATTAAATTTCTTATCAAATTCTCCTGACGATTGAATTCGATATGTCGGACTATATATTGAAAGCCCTGAAAGAAAAAGTGTTTTATTGAATACTCGTCCATTATACGATCGCTCATGTTGCATTGACAATTTTTTTTTAATGTATTGTCAATGAAATCGAAGCCTCATTGTTTGACAAGTGATATTTATCATCGAAACGTTTGTGATCACGAAAGAATATAAATATCTTATCCGAGATCACGATCATAGCATCGAACAAGATCAGAAGTCATGGTTTTAATTTGAAAAAATTGATGGACCGCTCTGAGACGACGCAGTCAGTCAATTAAAGGCTGTTATCGATTCTATTGGGAATAGATCGATATTTGCACATTGCAGGTCCGTTTGTTGGGTATATAAAGCGCAACCAGCAACAGGAAAGCGTTTAGTTTGAATTAACCGGCGGTGAAAAAAGATAAAATACGAAATAATTGAAAAGTTAAGGATAATCTAATCGGATTGACATTTGAAAAATTACTTTTACAGCGAATACAGCTTCATTCACGACAGCCACTATATGTAGTGAGTACCATGCGTCAAATATCATTGCATGGAATTATTTTTCACGGTAAAAACCTTTCCTTAGTTACTGTACGGGCCATTCCATGTCAAGTCCCAATTGCGTTACGTCAAAAGTCTCCAAATTTTTTTTTTCTAAATTATTTTGGCTGTCAGGATAAATCTTAAATAATTTCAGGGCAATCATGGCAGTCATAAATACTGCCTCAAATTTTTTTTGTAAATTTCTGTGTCATACGAAAGAGAAATGGGCCATTTTATTTCAAATTCTTGGTATTATGTTGCAATGAAAAATAATAATTTAAACAAAATTTATTTATGCCCATTCGGTATTTTTCCAAAAGTTTTATATTTTTATGAACTTTAGTGATTATTGCACTTTTTTCTCTTTGCAAATTATATTTTTTATTTTTCTACGTTTCTTATGCACTGAACTAATGTTATTATTATTATTATTATTATAGTTGATGTCAAAGGCTGTGGTTGATAGAATTATTTTTGGACCTCTGTTATCACATTGTATTTCGCACTATGTATAAATGTTTATTATTTAATTTTCGTATTTTTTCGACTGTCGTTCCACGATTTTTTTTTTTTTTTTTTTTCGTCGAGCTGTAGATGTAATAATTTATTGTACGAATTGTTGCACATAATTCGAGTAGATCACACATGTAATTGGTAATCCTTGTGATGGGAAAAACGATGGTTCAGGCGAATTTTTGATTTATTCGCAATTAATTGCAGCACGAAGGATCAAGATCACTCGACCAATGCTGAAGATGTCATGTTCGATATGTTCAAGAGTGAAGAGTCGGGACTTCTGTCGGTGGGAAAGTTTCTGGCTGTGAGTTTCATTTTATTTTTTTCGTACTTTAATGTCAGCCGAATGAACACGTGATTCATAAAAAAATTAAAAAAATTATTTCCAGGCTCTACGAACCACCGGGTTGAGAAAAAACGATCCTCGACTGCAGGAATTAACCGATAACTTGAAGCAGGAACATCTCAAGTCCGGTGGGCATGAAGGTGTGTCTCACGAAACCCAAAAACTGGATAGAGAACAATTTAGAAGGTACGTAGACTAGAAAAAAATAATTTTTTAATTCAATTTATAAATCATGTACAGTAAATAAATATTCATACTCATTGTACAATTAAACTAATGGAAATTAATGAAAGAAGAAAAATAAATAAAAAATCATTAATGATTTTTTAATTATAATTTTTTTTTTTTTTTTTTTTTCAGAATAATTGCTCCGAATCTCGTGCTGATATCACGAGCATTCAGACACCAATTCATAATCCCAGACTGGGCTGGATTCACGAAGCACATCGAAGACTTTTACTGGAAATGCAAATCGAATACCGAAGGAAAAGTGGCGTCTTACATCCCCCAATTGGCCAGAATGAATCCGGACCACTGGGGCGTATCCGTGTGCACCATCGATGGGCAGCGCTTCAGCATCGGAGACACGACCATGCCCTTCACCCTCCAGAGCTGCAGCAAACCTCTTACATACGCTATTGCACTCGAGAGACTCGGCCAAGAGGTCGTTCATCAATATGTCGGTCAAGAACCCTCAGGTCGAAATTTTAACGAGCTCGTGCTCGACCATAACAGTAAGTGCGCGCTTAAAAATTTTTTAACATAAATCGTAATGATTTTTGAATATTTCTTAAATTTACATCAATTTTTGAAATCATTCAATCGAATGAAAAATTTCATTGACTGCGTTTTACTTGACATGGAATGCCCTATACATGGATTTTATCAAAATTAATGATTCATATTTTTCACAGAAAAACCTCACAATCCGATGATCAACGCCGGCGCGATATTGGTCTGTTCGCTTCTGAAGGCCTTGATTAAACCGGAAATGACTCTGGCCGAAAAATTCGACTTTACGATGAATTACTTCAAGAGGCTGGCAGGCGGCGAAAATTTGGGCTTCAACAATGCGGTGTTCCTTTCGGAAAGGGAGGCCGCCGACAGGAATTACGCTCTTGGATTTTACATGAGGGAGCACAAGTGTTATCCTGATAAGACGAATCTTCGAGAAATCATGGATTTTTATTTTCAGGTACTCATTAGCACTAACTAATTAATTTAATAATTTTCATCACGACAAAATGTGTGCGAATTAAGAAAAAAAAATTTCTTTGATCATTAATTTATCAGAATGAAAAAGATAACATTTTTTATTTCAATATTCGCTCCAATGGGTAAAATTGGGTTCATGGTTCTCTGGTTGAAGATAAGAATGGGGATTTAAAAAATACTTCCCTGTGTCTTATTGTCCTTTTTTTTCAGTGTTGTGCCATGGAATCTAATTGCGAAAGTATGTCGGTGATGGCAGCTACTTTGGCGAACGGTGGAATTTGTCCCATCACGGAAGAAAAGGTTTTGAAGCCGGATGGTGTTCGGGACGTGTTGAGTTTGATGCACAGTTGTGGCATGTACGACTACAGTGGACAATTTGCATTCAAAGTAAGGAAAAGCTAAATAGCTTCCTGTGAAAAAAAAAATTTTGTGCCTTAAGGAATCGATTTGTTTCAATTTTTCTGCCTGGGTTAATTGAAAATTGATTATTTATCAACGCTGTCCATGAATTGATTACTGATTATCGATCACTGATTTTATTAATCAGGTGGGAATACCAGCGAAATCCGGAGTTTCCGGAAGTCTTCTGGTGGTTATTCCAAACGTCATGGGAATTTGCACGTGGTCGCCGCCGTTGGATCCCCTGGGAAATTCTTGCAGAGGTGTACAATTTTGCGAGGAGCTCGTCAACGAATTTAATTTCCATCGGTTCGTGTTTGCCAAAAAAAAAAATATTTCCCCCTTTTTTTTTTTGCATAATATTAAATTCTGACATTAACAAAATAACAAAAATTGTGCATGTCTGCGCAAGGATTTTGCGACAAAATTTTGGCATAATTTGTGATTTTTCTGCAAACGAAATAATGAATTACTGGTAATTTTTTTTTTGTAATTAAGACAATTGTTCAGAATAATGCATGACTAATACTGATTGTAGCGACAACCGAGAATCGGATTACGATTTAGCGAGGTACAACTTTACCTCTGACATTTCCGTGTAAATAAATTTGTTTCTTTTATTTTTCTTCATTATATTTTTTATTATTTATCACGCCTTGAAGTATTTATGATACATACTGTTAAAAAAAAAATTTCCAATCGCAGATACGACAACCTTAAGCATGCCACGAACAAAAAGGATCCAAGAAGACACAAATACGAGACGAAGGGTCTATCGATCGTAAATCTTCTCTTCAGTGCGGCGAGCGGTGATGTAACAGCGATGCGAAGGTAAACACGCTTGTTATTAATAATACTTTGTACATCTAACTCCAAATGAATTCTCAATTAATTCGCGGTCCGTCAAACCCGGAATAACCCATGATCGATGGTCTTGGTCGAAGGGATAACCCTCGCTAATGATCTTCGTTATTTGTTTCTTCAACATAAAACAATGGACAATAATTACATTCCTGGGAAACTGGCACATTAATAAAACTCCAACAATTTACCAGCATTCTGATTTATGGCAAAAAAACTCTATTTTAATTGCTGCCTCGTTTTTTTCCCAAAATTTTCATTGCAAACAGCATTTATTTATTTTTTATTGTAAATAATTCAATAATAACAATTTTTTAAAATAATCATATGCCTTAATAATACAATTTTGTACTGGACATTATCATCATTCGACACTTTTTACATTTATCATCGTACACTTTAATAAATTTATCAATAATTTCAAACATTGTACACTAAAATCCTGTGAATGTCACAAACACATTTTAACAGCCAATACAGCAGTCTCCTAGATTGTCTAAATCGGTGAGTTGACAAGCAGGAAGTAAGAGAAGCGACAAGTGGTGCAAATGATTTATTGTTTCTGCGACTGTAGTGAAAATTATTATTATTATGCCAATGCGAAAAATGAGCCAATGCTTGCCAATACGAAAATGAGTTTCGACTTTTGAGTGAAGTTAAGAAGCTATGGATTATAGCTTCAGCTGCAAATAAGGCTTAGAGGGATAAATTTTAATAATAATTTTTTTTGTTTTTGGCCCTTTAATGAGACACAATTGTGTTTGGACTTTTCAGGCATCGATTGAGCGGCATGGACATGACGCTATCCGATTACGACGGACGTACGGCTTTACACTTGGCTGCTAGCGAAGGCCATCTGGACTGCGTCGAATTTCTCATCGAACAGTGTGGCGTTCCTCACGATCCCAAGGACAGGTAAGGTTCAATTACTACGCTGAAGAGTTCACGCACCTCAGTGTTTGAATACACATAACGTACGCACAATTATTTGGGCAATAATAATAATATCAGTGGATTTGGACATTTTCTTTTTCGTCAATCTCAAATTATAATATAATAAATCAAAGGGCCTAAAAGGGACTCTGAATTTTTGAAATAAAAATTTTAATCCAGAAAAAAACGAGTTTTTTAAAAGGCGGATATTTTCTTTTTTTAAAGCTTTTGGATAGAATGTTTGAAACAATTTTCCCGTCTTTTCTCAATTTCCCAAAATTTGGGATATTTTTATTTGGAAAAATTGTATTTTTTTTTTCGTCAATCTCAAATCATAATATAATATATCAAAGGGCCTAAAAGGGACTCTGAATTTTTTAAATAAAAATTTTAATCCAGAAAAAACGAGTTTTTTAAAAGGCGGATATTTTCTTTTTTTTTAAGCCTTTGGATAGAATGTTTGAAATAATTTTCCCGTCTTTTCTCAATTTTCCAAAATTTGGGATATGTTTATTTGGAGAAAAATTGTATTTTTTTTTAAATGTTGGCTTAAAAAATCTGGAATAAATTAGATAAAGGGGTTTTTAGTTGCACTTTGATGTTACGAATTGTGGGGAAGTTCTGAGGTGGCAGAGAAAAATAGTGGAGGAGTTGAGAGAGAATGGATTATCGATGGTTTTTTTTCTTGTTCGATTTTTTGGCAGGTGGGGCAATCGACCGATCGACGAAGCTCAGACATTCGGCCATTCTCAGGTCGTCGAGTACTTGCAAAATGTGATTGTTGCCGAGGCAACTGAGCACGACAATAAGAACAACGAACAGGCGAACAACAATAGCAGCAACGACAGCAAAGCCTCTGGGGATGAGAAAGAAATCAATATCGCCTCGAAAAAAGATCCTGAAGTGGGGGATCACACGTCGTTACCATAGAATGATATTGTTAATTAATTAAAAAAATTTGGAGAGACGTGGATTTTTGTGGGCGTTTATTAACGTGCGCAAAAAAAACTGTCAATACTAGCTAGTTTCCATAAATTTTCATTAGATCTGTGATTAATTATCAGTCATTTTTATTGAAAGTCATTAATTTTTTCCATGGGAAGATAAAATAATTTTTTAAACCATTTGTTTCTCATTATGAGGACAATTTTTTAAAAACACAAGGACATTTGTGGTGTAATAGAAAATTGAAATACGCATTAATCGTTACAATGTTGTAAATGGAATTGTGAATTTGTGACGTCAATTCGCGATAAAATGATATCAAGTTGATCACTGATCCGAGGAAGAAAGACAATAATAGTATTATATAAATATACGAGCCTAATGAAGATATTCAATCCGTCTATATTTTATGCAAATGTGATATATCGCATTGTCAACGTAGAAGCAGAGAAGAAATAGATGGTAGATCGTCGAGTCAATTCAATTATGTAAAATGATCAAAAAAGAGATAGCATATAAGTGACGAATAAGTTTAATAACGAATTCTCTGTACAACAAATACAATATTATTTCAAAAAATACATTTTGCAACCTGTTTCGAGTCCTTCGACTCGATTCGTTGAAAATATTCCTGGAGTTAAGATAAAATTCTGTGACTTTTCTTTCTTTTCCAAAATAGTATTTTTTACGTCTCGAGATTCTTAAATGATCTCAAAAAACATAAAAAAATTCTCCGTCGCTTATCCCAAAAACAATATGCAAAAATAAATGAAACAGGAGATTACGGTAATCCCCATGAATAAATATATTCATTGATGTACCTGGTCACGAGTAGAGTTGCCATACAAAATAATAATAACGCGTTAACCATGCTTAGAAATTCCCCAGAGGCTCTGACGTCATTATTTTTGACTCATCACAGCGAAGAAACGTCAAGTCGTCGAGGTCAAATGCCTGTAGTCAGATTTTGTTCGAGGCTGCCTGTGGATTCGGTAGTCGATTTTTTCTTCTCATTATATTTACCGATCAATTAATTAAAATACATAGATCCACTTTGCGCTCGAAGATACAATATTTTCTTCACTTTGTTGCATTAAATCGGTTGGAATTTTGATCAAATTTGTCGATTGATAGATGACATGGATTTTAGTATGATCGGTAATAAATGTGAGGCAATAGGGTAAAAGTTATCGATAAGTGGAAATCCTGAGGCAATCAGGCGAACGGCCTTGGCCCTGAGGCGACGATGGTTCTTCTTCCGCCGCGAGAATGTCCCTCGTCGCCGACAATATTGGCACACTCTTCCTCATAATACTATATACTCGATGCACATGCATTGTAAGATCGTTAAAAAATATCTGTATACACATGTAAACTCGCCTACGCGACAACGAACGCGCGCGATCAATAGTGATTATTATTATGCTGCTAATGAGGGCCTCCGAGTGTGTGTTCAATAACAAGAAATGAGAAGATAGTCTGCGGTCGATTATCCACGAGCAGCCGAGTGTTGAATGTCGAATGGGCAGACGGCGCCGAAGCCGGATTTTACCTTTTTCGCTCTGCCTTTTGACCCGTTAAAACGATCCTGTCGAAAAATGAATTTTTCTAAAATCTTCGCGGGTCAAGAATTTCGATGGGTCTTCATTAAATGATTTTGTATGTGATGGGATGACCTCACAAAAAATTGGACTGATGTGTGGGGGTTTTTTTTTTTTATTAATTGGAACATTGGATGTAAATAATTTTTTATTGTTTGAATTATATTTGTTTGGTGTAAATGAAGGATTATTTATTTTGTACAAATAACATTTCTAATTTGATTAGGATGAGATTTTCGATTATCCCAGGACGCAACTTTAATTGTAGAAAAATCTGAACCTTGCGGGGCGAAAAGGCTTCTTTTGTGCCTCCCCTCTCGAGCACATCGTTAACTGACGTCGCGGCTCTTTTTTTCCCCACTTGTTTCATCTTCGCAATTAAATATCCGATAAAACAAGAAAAAAGGAAAAAATGAATTTCTGAAAACCGGTTTGATACACAAGCCGGTTTAGCAGTTAAGTGAGGTAGGAACTCAAAATGTCTTTTCAGCAATAAAAATATTTCATTAACATAGAAATCGGCATATGTACACGAAGAAAAATCGTGTGATAATTGCCATATTTATTCACCTGAAAAAAAAAAAAATTTCCCAGAAAACACATTCGTAGACCTACCAAAAAAAATTGAACAAAAAAATTTTTTTAATTCCAATTAATTGGAGCGATTCGCAAAAAAATTTTCCCACCCGATTTCTTCGCTCGTAAATAGAGTTTACTATTTATTTTAATGAATGACACGAGGCCGCAGTTAAATGTAATACATGCGTGACTTAAGTGCATTATTATCGAGGAATTGTTGAATGGGAATCGGTCATTACAATTGCCGATCGCGTCCGGCTCGAAAACTTCCCAATGTCTCATTGTGTCACTGCAACTGCTGCACATCCGATTCTCGAGAATCCATTTTCGCGATGACGACGTATATCACGTTGCTTGTATCGTTGAAAGAACCGTCGAGATTCGAGGAGGCATATCCATTCTCCTCTGCACCGATTACACGTTTATCTACTCATCGTATAGTACACATCCACTGCACGATATAGTCGAGCGCCGGGAAACAACAAAGTTTGCCCAACGAGCGATCATTACATGTGCCGTTGCTGAAGAATGGATGTGCCGTAGTGCACACCGAGACTTCCATTCGCATTAGTGTGCAACCCACCATTTAAGTGACGTGTAATATGTCGGTTTTCAGCCTTGCCGTAACCTCCGATCGCTATTACCGATCTCTGGGTTTTTCACGACGATACGAATTTTTGTCACGCGTCGTGAATTCGTCGAGATCTTAAATCCGGATCCCCGGAAAATTAGGGACATTCGAATTCCTTTTATTTCAATGAAAAACATTTTTTTTTTTCTGACGACGAAATATTTTTCACGACGATGCGATTTTTTGTCACGCGTCGTGAACTCGTCAAGATCTTGATCAATGAAAAACACTTTTTTTGAGGCATGAAATAATTTCGATTTTTTCTGTGAGTGTGATTTTTTTGTTATTTGGATCTCGACTTAAATAATTTAGATTTTCCATTTTTAATAATGCTCATTAGGGGCTTTTTGTTTTCACCGAATACATTAGAGATTATTTATTGTATTCGACAAAAGTAATTTTCAATTTTTCTTCCCGAGAAAAATTAATAATGTTTGCATTTTTTATTTGTGCATCGCAATGAGTGAATAAAAAAAAACATAAAAAAATCTCCCACGACGTAAAATAAAGTTCAATAATCAATCGTTAAATAATCGATACGACAGATGATATAATTCGCGTAATTAGATTTTGAGAAATCATCGGGATTTCACGTTTGTGATGGGAGCAGGGATTTCAGAAATTTCCCGATATTCACGGAGCCTCGGAGTTCAAGTTTATGTTTGGTAAAGAAATCGGTGACGCGTTCATCCGTACAATATGAAATTGATATATAGTTAATTGCGGTAGTTGTGGCTTGGATAATTCCTATGTTCGTGACTGCCTCGGGGGCTTCGCAGTGTCCAACGGCGAGAGGGGATTCCCCGATCCCCGTGCCGATTGCTGTGTGTACAGTATCGTCGGAGTTCCCGCTAAAAATCGGTCTCCGCCGATAAAAGTCGGACTGTCCGTCCTTGGTCGGAGGTCCGTGGCCATTGGTCGGTTCATTACAACATATTTCCTTTTTTAATTGTTCAAACGCCTTGTAATTGTTATATGCAGCTCGCTATTCATCGAATAATGCGGAGATCTGTTCTATGGCATAATAGAAACACGTTATTATAATCCGCTAAGCGCGAATGACTCAGGGACCTGATATTAATAGATTTCCTTCAACTATAAAAATAACTGAATGCAAAATTGGTCATCCTGTTAATTTGTAGTTCGGGAAAATGAGAATAAAAATAAAAATAGTGAATAAATATTGAATTGCAGGAATGTTCGTTGATAATTTTTTAATTGCAATTGTGAAAATGATTGATTAATTAAATTTTGGTATTTTATTGGGATATTTAAGAAAATTACTTTTAAATGGAAATTATTGTTCATCCTGTTATTTTTGTAGTTCGGAAAAATAAGAATTTAAAACGAATTAATTAAATTTTGGTATTTTATTGGGATACTTAAGCAAATTACTCTTAAATAAAAAAAGATCTGTTGTTTTGTGTCGTGGCAGAAATTAATATCTTCAGGAGGACCAAAAAAAGGCTTTCCCAGTAAATTCAGCTGCCGATTTTGATCTGAGTGATTGAACCTGACCTTGAAGACCAGGAGAAGCGGCCAATAGTGCGGAAGAGTGGAGCCGATTAATCCTAAGAAGTTGAGCTCGATGGGCGCGGATAATTTGGGGGCCCGGTGAAAATACCTGGGGTTCACACGTAGGCAGTGAAATGTCTTCCTCGAACGCAGCTGAGGACTTCTCAAGGAGTTGTCCTCCAAAAAAAAACCCACAAACGAGCCTCCGAGGAATTTCCGGGAAGCTCCGAAACCAAACATTTTTTTACTTAATATAATTATAATAAAAACATGGGATCCACTCGAAATAAAAAATCATTCATTTGGATCAAATGAATTTCGAAAAGGGCAATAAAATTTCATTTATTCTTCGATTTTAAAGAAATCCATCGGGAGAATTTTTTTTTTCTTCGTGTAACGGTAAATAAGATAAATAAAAAAAAAAAACGTGGAATATTTGCCTTCGAAATCCGATTAATGGATGATCACGTTTTATGTCTGGAGGTTCTGATGGTTTAAATTGTCGGGACGCTGAGCGTTATTAAAAATATGAACTTGGAGGTCGTCTGTGCGTGTATTAATCGTGGTAACGGTGCGGAATGGTCCACGTGCCATTTATTACCACCTCGAGAGACGTCTTTTCGATGAAAGACGTACATCGGAGCAAGCAAACAATCAGGACGTGCCTCGCCGGCTCATATTCTTCACTTCTTCGCCCACGGCAACGAATCCTATGAACCTATCGTACCAAACCAGTTTATGCGAATCACTGCAAACAGGTTTCGTAAATTTTTTGCTCGGGAGCCTCAACAATTTTGTTGCTGTATGACTTTACGAGGCAGACGATCCTCGCGCTCTTTTTCCTTTCCTTGCCATTGTCACTAACATGAATTCCCATTAAAAATGCGAAATTTAAATAAAAAAATAGTTGAACCCTGAAACCCAAAAATTCATTGACACTTCACTTCAAAAATATTCGATAACAATTTAATTTATTAAATATCAATGCTGTACAATTTGTCCATTTAAAATAAACAATTTTTATTATATTTTTTAGAGGAAAATAAAATCACCGGTAATGATATCATCTCGAATATGCCGCCGACGTTTTCCTCGGTGCTACTTCAAGTTCTTCTTCTTCTTCTTCTTCTTCTCTGCTCTTCATCACGAGCTTATCTCTTCTCATAAATCTCGACAGCTTCGTCCGCTGTTAATATCCATATAAGCTGGACGATTCAAGTATCGTATAAATGCAATTAACATTGATCCAAGCACGTGCAACAGGATAAGATTTTACGAATGCAAAATAAACGTCCTCCAGCGATACGCACTATTCCATACGGCCGGTGAATTCGCTAGATTTTCCCGCATTTATCTTCATTACGCATCTGCCACGTATCCATCCTCTTCAGCCAACAGGATGATGACTATGGTCAATAGTTTATCACTAATGATGAGCGTGCAGTCTATTGTTTATGATACCTCAAGTCCATCACTAAAATCTTTCCCGTTTACAAATCTCCACGACTATTAAATACAATTGCAAAAGGACTTTTGATAAAGACTAGAGCAACAGCAAATTAAATCCGCCCTAAAAAATCATGCTACAAACTTAATTAACGTATAATTGCCGTTAAATAAAAAAAATACTGTAAAATTTTATTAATTTTTGTTTAATTGCTAAAAAAAAGAAAATGTGTTCGTTGAACTCGGGTTTGTTCTGATTAGCGAGAATAAATATTGTAGTTTCTAATCCGGCCGATACCGAGTTTCGCTAATCACCCGCCAATCATTAAGCAGGGATAACCCAAGATCGAAAAATGCAAAGCGCTTCGTCGAAGTGAGCGGACCGTGACCGTGGACTCCCAGCGTGTCCATGGGCTGGAAAAGTATTGTCCGTCGTTGGTGAACGTTACACAGGAATATATTTATTAAGGGGATGGGTAATAGTCGTATTAAAAAATTGGTAAAATTTGGTTGGTCATTTGGTTGCGGTTGTGGGGAGAAAAATCGAAAAGCAATTGATAAATGACGTAGGAAAAATTGATTGGCTCGTTGAGTCTCGGCGGAATGCCGAGGACAATAATTACCCGACGTCCCCGCTGATCGACAATCGTATATAAGATGTTGTCTCATCGGAGAGCTTCAGTCTCTCTTGACTCTTCGACGACAAGTGTCGATATATATACAACTGTACGTATATTAAAGAGTGAGCATCGAGAAAAGTGTTAATCATGAAAACGTTCAAGTGTATAGTGCCTTTGGTGGTACTTTTGCTGATAAACAAATCACTTGCGAGACCAGGTGAGCTAACGAACAATCCATTCGTCCACGCATTGTGCCATTTGTTCATTTGTCTGTAACAACACTCACAATTACCTTTTTTTATCAGCGAGAGATTTTAATATTCAATAAATCGGTAAAAAAAAATAGTACAATTAAATTTTAACAGTGCTGAAAAATCACGATTTTATCAGATTCGAGCTTTCTGTGTTCAATTTACTAATAGTCTTATTAATAATCACGAATTTTTAACATCAAATGTGTACTAAAGCTGCAAATTCCAATACTATTTTACCCAAGCGCCCCCAGTGGCACAGAAGTGTACTAATTCATTCGACAACACCGGAAATGGCGAAAGTTTGCCATTGATAAATGCCCAGATTTTTAATAGATGTCAAAAAAATGGCCGTCAGAATGTCAGATCATTTTAGATCGGGTAGAAATTATTCCAAGGTCAATTAACCCGATCACGTGACAAATCAACATCGACACAATCGTACGCGCCATTGATACTGTCGTAACTACCAGTCATCGCTAAATAAAACCATTTTATGTGTGTTCATGAAAGGTCTTCTCGGAAATTTGGTGCATGGTCACAAAGGTGGTTCATTGTTGGACCCTCTGGGTCTCTTCAGTAACAAAGGTGGAGACGGGGGTAGTCATGCGGAAAGTGAGAGTCAGAGCCTCGGTACGAAATTTAACCTTGGACCGATAGGATTTTCCGGTGCCGTGTCATCCGCTTCAGCATCGGCTACGGCCAATGGTGGCGGACAAGCGTCCGCCAACGCGAACGCCGCTGCCAAGGCCGATGGTTACGGCTCAGGATCCGCATTGGCGAACGCTAATGCCAATGCTAACGCCGCTGGCGGCGGAGGCGGTGGCTACAATGGCGGCTACGACGGTGGATATGGCGGAGGTCACGGTGGAGGTCACAGCGGTGGTTACAATGGAGGCTTCGACGGCGGAAGCGGGGGCTTCGGTCATGGAAACGGTGGACATGGAGGATCTCAAGGTCAAGGAGGATCTTACGGTAACGGCGGAACTTACGGAAACGGAGGCGGTGCCGGTGGACAATCATCAGCCCAGGCCTCTGCCCAGGCATCCGCAAACGCTGGCGCTCAAGGTAATTCAAAATTTCTACAAACAACTAACTCCAAACGTTTATCAGGATAATCCGGGGTTAAGTTAGTTTTTACCGATAGTGTTGCGATTTTCTGCCGAGAAAAGTATGGGGAACAAATGTGCAAACGCCGTGGAGAAAGATTAGTTTTTGTTTTCTGACTTTATTTTAGTGACGGATTTAGTGTTCGTGCAAAGAGTTTGGATATTTGTTGCAAGGTATTTCTGAGTATACCTCGAATAACGACAGAGCAGAATTTTTGTGGAGAACATGAAGTAGGAGACGATGTACGGATATACCGCGTATTTTGCTCATACTGTTTCTCGGTGGAGGAAACTAATTGTTAGGAATTAAGTTACCGAGCATTTTGCTCATTTAACGCACACAGGATACGACGGTCCACAACAAGGTGAGCGATCACCTCCTGTTGTCCAAGAACAGGGCCCATCCTCTGACATTAACGACATCGACCACTCTAACATGAATTCTAACACCAACAACGCCGCCAACGCTGCTAACCTAGGTCTTCTACCTTCGCATTACGGTGCCAAGCCCGGCGGATATGGGGCTTCATCTCTCTCGAACGCAAACGCCATTTCGCTTGCAGAATCTAACGCAAATAATAACAACGCTAATTCAGAACTTCCTCCGGAGTATCAAGACTTCAGCGGTGAAGACGACGATTCATATGAATTCGACGATTCGCCATCGCCGACGCAAAATGGTGGCGCTACCAACGGGTACGCTTCCGGTGGCCTTTCAATGGCCAATTCGCAGGCCGCTGCCAGTGCTAACACAAATTCTAACGCTAACTTGGGAACATATCCAAATTACGGCGGGAGTCGCGATACTATGGATACCGGCCGTGGTGATTCTTATAACTACAACAACAACCATGAAAAACACGAGAATTCGCAAAACAACGGTCATTTCGATAATAACTCTGGTGCTACTAAAGATCTGTCACAAACCATAAAAGAAGTTTTCGATGGTAATAGGAGAAATGTTGGTTCGGAGGTTTTGCCACAATACGGCGGTAACTCCGGAGGATCGCAGTCTGGTGCCACGGCAAGTGCCTCAGCGGCTTCTAACGCAAATGCTGGTAACACTTATAACACTAATTCGGACGGTCCTCCCCTACAATATGGTCGCGCACCCGTTGACCATGGTGTTCCCCAAACTAACAAGAATATTAACAACGAAAAGCAATTGAATCTTGAACCTCCGCGTGAATATGGAGGAAATTTCAACATCCCCAAGTCCGATGCTACGGCAAGTGCTTTGGCAAGTGCGAACGCAAATTTGGCCAACAATAACGCTAATTTAGGCGGACTGCCGCGACAGTATGCACCGAATCAGGGCATTTACAATGAGCCAAAAACTAACATGGATTTTAATAATTTAAAGACAATCAATAAGGAACCTCCACGTCAATATGAAGGCATTACCGGTGCATCCCAATCGAGTGCACTTGCGAGCTCTGCCGCCAGTTCTAACAGTAACGCTGCTACTAATAATAACGATAATTCAGACGGTTACCGCAATCAACTTACTGGAGGATACAATGGTCCTTCAATAAAAGCTCCCGATACTTCACCTTTGCCTCAGCGTCCCCAAACTTTCGTGGTTCCTCCTAACGTGGGTTCCCAATCAAGTGCTGCTGCCAGTGCATCTGCCACGTCAAGCGCAAATACAAATGAGGCTCATCAACCAATTCCATTACAGCCTACGGTCATCACTGCGGAGCCCCATACCCCACCCATGATTTCTAACGAGTATAACAACAACGATAATCGCCGCGAAATCTACAATGCCGATAATTCCGGATCATACAACCCCCAATATGATGGACCTCACATTGACTACAATAAACCCGAAAAAATCGGCCCATCACCTAACACCAACGAAGACAATCATTCAGGAGCTCAGCCACATTACGTTCGTGAAATGCCACTTATTAATTCACAGTCAAGTGCTTTGGCAAGCGCACAATCAGAATCTAACGCTAACTATAACCGTAAAACAAACGATTATCCCGTCAAACGTCCCCAATATGATGGCCCCACAAACTCAGCCAACAACGACGAAGTTTTCCAATCAGGCACCAATGTCGAACTTCCCAATCGTCCTCATAATCAACCGAGCACTACGTCATACAAAATCCCATATCAGCCTTCCCAACAACGACCTGGTACCCGTTATGGATCAGGATCGAGAATAACCATCACCATCGGGGAATCGAATAAGAAACCACGTGCTTATCGACGAAGACCTTCTTCAGGGTACAGAGGTTCTCAGTCAGCGGCCAATGCACAATCCGCCGCTTCGGCGAACGCTCAGGGCGCTGGACTCGGCGGATTTCCCACGGGACCTTCAGCACCTTCCGGAGGTTACGGGTCATCCCTATCTGCAGCGAATGCCGGAAGTCTCGCAGGTGTGCGTGGAGATGACATCATTGCCATTATCCCAGTCAATGAGGGTTCTTATGGCCAAGGACAAAGCGGATCGTACGGTCAGAGTGGATCATATGGTCAAAGCGGTTCGTACGGTAATCAGCACAGAGGCAATTCGGGCGGAGAGATAGTGCCAATCCTTGTTGTTGAAGACTCAGCACCTGTTCAGCAGCAACTGCCGAATGTGCGACCCCATCACCACCACCACCATCATCATCGTCGTCCTTCTCCTCCGTATAACAGTCAGCCAATAGAGATCATCGTCATCGAGGAACCTTCGCCCTCGGTGCCCCAAGGTGAGCGTCACGCCTGGGGCTTTTACAACGGATGGCTTTGTCAAATCCTTTGGAGAGCAAAAAGCTTTTGTGACGCTTCTCCGAAAAAAAAAACCCGCAACCCAAAAAAGGATTTCATTCGCAATTGTAAAGACGGCCGAAAAACACACTTGATAGAAGAAAACTCGAGACGTTAATCTTGAGTTGTTTCTTCAATCATTCTGTTTTCGTTCACCACTGCGAATAATTTCGCAAGCTTTGTTATTACTATGCTTGTTGCTTCTGTAGTACCTTCTTATATTCCTATAATTTATATGATTGATTGTATCCAGGTATTGTTGGTTTACTCGTGGGAATTCGATGTTGCACTTGAACCTGAAGAGTATTTTTATTTCTTCACCACGGCACATAATTTATTGTTTAACAGACTGTTTTATATGTATTGTTTTTGTTACTGATTGTCATTGACCTGCAGTGACTCGTAGTTTTAAACTGTATCTATTAATATTGCAGGTGGTGGATACACCGGTTCCGGTTCCCAAGGTCACGGAGGATACGCAGGAAATCCTTTCCTAGGCGGTGGTGGTTCGTCCGGTTCAGGCGGAGGTTCCCACTCTGGATCTTTGGGAGGAAGTGGTGGCGCTTATCACGATGCAAGCCCCATTGGTAAAGACGCACCTACCGGAAGTGGAAATCCCTTCCTTGGCGGAGGATCTGGTGGATCATCGGCTAACGCCGGTGCAACTGCATCTGCATCGGCCAATGCTGGAGCATCCGGAGGTTCGAATCCTTTCTTGAACGGCGGATCATCTGGAGGATCTGGAGGATCTCATGGAGGAAGCAGCGGTGGATACGGAGGATCTCAGGGAGGAAGTGGTGCTGGAGGTTATGGAGGTTCTCAGGGAGGAAGTGGTGCTGGAGGATACGGCGGATCTCATGGAGGAAGCACTGGTGGAGGATACGGCGGATCTCATGGAGGAAGCACTGGTGGAGGATATGGCGGATCCCACGGTGGTAGCAGTGCTGGAGGATATGGAGGTTCTCAGGGAGGAAGTGGTGCTGGAGGTTATGGAGGTTCTCAGGGAGGAAGTGGTGCAGGAGGATACGGAGGATCTCATGGAGGAAGTAGTGCTGGAGGATATGGAGGATCTCAGGGAGGAAGCAGTGCTGGAGGATATGGAGGATCTCATGGAGGAAGCGGTGCCGGAGGATACGGAGGCGGCGGTGTCTCCGTCGACCCCGGATTCTCCATTCTCGGTGAAGGCCCGAAAGTCATTCCTGCTCAGGTGCCAGTAGTATCAGGAGGAGGTCATGGAAGCTACGGTGGCTCACAAGGATCCGGTTACGGTGGTTCTTCCGGAGGTGTCGGAGGTTCCGGATACGGCGGTTCTTCCGGAGGTGCCGGAGGTTCCGGACATGGTGGTATCCAAGGATCCGGCTACGGCGGTTCCCAATCTGGAAGCTCCGCGGGAAGTAGCGCAAACGCTGCTGCTAATTCAGGCGCAACTGTGCTAGGCGGCGGTGGTAGTGGACCCAGCAAGGGTATCCCGACCTCAGTGCCAAGCGGAGGTTACGGTGGTTCCCAGGGAAGCGGATATGGTGGATCTCAGGGAAGCGGATATGGCGGATCTCAAGGAGGCGGATATGGCGGATCTCAAGGAGGCGGATATGGCGGATCTCAAGGAGGCGGATATGGCGGATCTCAAGGAAGCGGATACGGTGGATCCCAGGGAGGCGGATACGGTGGCAGCCAAGGTTCCGGATATGGTGGTTCGTCGTCGGGAGGTGTCAGCGGTGGTGGCGTTAAGGGAATCCCCACAACAATCCCGACTGGAGGATCATCAGGAGGATATGGCGGTTCCGGTGGTTCCGGCAGTTCCGGTAGTGGTGGACATGGTGGATCTTCAGCTGGAGGCAACGCTGGAGCGTCTGCGACCGCTAGTGCCAATGCAAACGCTGGTGCCAATGCTGGAGGTGCGGGACTCGGTGGATCTGGTGGAGGCGCTGGACTCGGTGGAATCGGTGGAGGCGCTGGAGGCTACGGAGGACATGGAGGCGCTGGACTCGGTGGAGGTGCCGGAGTTGGTGGATCCGGTGGAGGCTATGGAGGACATGGAGGTCACGGAGGTGTTCAGGGTTCCGGAATCGCCAAGGCCGACGCCTCAGCGACCGCCTCGGCAAACGCCGGTGCCAATGGGCTTTCCAATGCCATTGCCAACGCGAAATCCACTGCAACCGCTGGAGGTTACGGAGGAGCGTCCGCTTCGGCGACCAGTAACGCTTCAGCATCCGCCGGAGGATCTGGCGGAGATTTTCCATCAAGAGCAGCCGCTTCCAGCCAAGCGTCCGCCGGCGCCAGTACCAACGACATGCTAATATTCACAGATTAAACCAGCCAATTCAACGATATAAATATATCCATGACTCGCCAAACATGGACGACCTCAGAGCTCAATGACAACGCTTACAGCCCCTCGGAGTTAATCGTTTTGACAAATCGCCAGTATAGTCAGAGAACAATTACTAATTACAATATCTGGATCATAAAATTAACGAGATAATTCATTTAATGCAGAAATAGCTGTAAGCAAAATTATTGTTTCATTTGATATTCGTATTAAACACATATTTATCGAATACGAATCGACTGAATTTATCAATTTGATAATATTTCCAAAAAAAAAGAAATTCAGTTCTTGTTCTCCGATTTTCGAAACGATCCTCGATCTCCCCAAGTTAATTGGAGATCCTCTCGACCAAATGGGCTTATCGAGCGTCTATGGAATTGAAAAATTCTTACTATACTTAGAAGCGGATTACTCCAGGTAACAGCGTAACAGGAACTCGCAGAACCTGTTTCACGGGAATTATTAGCGTATGCTATGGAGTGCAGACGGAGTTTACGAGAGGTGCTTGACGCCATACGTACATTGACTCAAGACGGCCTTGAATACTCGTGTGTGATTATTTTGATTGTATACTCTAATTTTATGTGCTGATTAATGTGCGTTATTAGAAATAGATTAATAATATGTATCGTAGGTGTCGTATATTTGTTAACGTTATCGCGATTTCACAATGACATGACATTGTAAAATGTCCCTCGGGATTTACGTTCATCTTTGCTCACCGTGAAATGCAGCTATGCGCGCGTACTTACCATTGTTTCGTGATGTTATTGTACAATTAGATTTTTTTGCGGGAAGAGGCAAATATAATTGCGATAGAATATACTGCGTATGTATAAAAATGATACGATACGAAAGTATTTCTATGGCTTTGCGTGTTGAAAGGCTTAGCGTGTAATTACGGTTGTAAAAGAGGACTTGAATTTTTTTTTTAAACGAAATAAATGTTTGCTACGTTTTCGTTAAGAGATTGTGGCATTTATCTTCATTATTATTAACTCACGATATTTACGATGATCCATGAGTCAGCTGATGGTATTTTTTATAAGTATCTAATTTTATTCGCTTTTCTTTTTTGTTTACGCATTACTTAATATAAAGTGTGACTATCAACGGTGTTTTCCGGTTTGCTATTGAACATTTTCGATAGTACGAAAATGTTTATGTTTTAACTCCCATTATGCGCTTCACTTTGCCGAATCCCGCTGACATCATTTTGTAGGGTGCCTGAAAAAAGTAATATTTACGTAGAGTCTGTCACGAATCTACGAACACTTGAGATATAGAGACAGTACCTGAAGAACAGAGTCCAACGCTAAGAGATAACTGACATATAGCGAATGACGATGTACATGACGAGCTTTCTTTGACGCAACGCCAACACGACCGCGGGCCGACGGTTTCTTGGTTCTTTTAGGGACAACACGACGAACGTCTGAAGGTTTATCAGTTGATACAGTGCCACTACTGCCAGTGGTCGAAGATTTATGAGTTGAATCAGTGTCACTACTGCCAGTGGTCGAAGGTTTAACAATTGATGCAGTGCCACTACTGCCAGTGGTCGAAGATTTATGAGTAGAATCAGTGTCACTACTGCCAGTGGTCGAAGGTTTATCAGATGATACAGTGTCACTACTGGTAGTGGTCGAAGGTTTATCGGTTGATGCAGTGTCACTACTGCCAGTAGTCGAAGGTTCATTAGTAAATTCAGTATCACTACTGCCAGTGGTCAAGGATTCATTAGTTGATGCAGTATCACTACTGCCAGTGGTCGAAGATTTATCAGATGATGCAGTGTCACTACTACTAGTGGTTGAAGATTTATCAGTTGATGCGGCGTCACTACTGCCAGTAGTCGAAGGTTCATTAGTTGATGCAGTATCACTACTGAAAGTGGTCGAAGATTTATCAGATGATGCAGTGTCATTACTACTAGTGGTTGAAGATTTATCAGTTGATGCGGCGTCACTACTGCCAGTAGTCGAAGGTTCATTAGTTGATGCAGTATCACTACTGCTAGTGGTCGAAGATTTATCCGTTGATGAAGTATCACTACTGCTAGTGGTCGAAGATTTATCCATTGATGCAGTGTCACTACTGCCAGTAGTCGAAGACTTATCAGTTGATGCAGTGTCACTACTACCAGTAGTCGAAGGTTCATTAGTTGATGCAGTATCACTACTGCCAGTGGTCAAAGATTCATTACTTGATGCAGTATCACTACTGCCAGTGGTCGAAGGTTCATCAGTTGATGCAGTATCACTACTGCCAGTGGTCGAAGGTTCATCAGTTGATGCAGTATCACTACTGCTAGTGGTCGAAGATTTATCCGTTGATGAAGTATCACTACTGCTAGTGGTCGAAGATTTATCCATTGATGCAGTGTCACTACTGCCAGTAGTCGAAGATTTATCAGTTGATGCAGTGTCACTACTACTAGTGGTCGAAGGTTTATCAGTTGATGCAGTGTCACTACTACCAGTAGTCGAAGGTTCATTAGTTGATGCAGTATCACTACTACCAGTGGTCGAAGGTTTATCAGTTGATACGGTATCACTACTGCCAGTAGTCGAAGGTTCATTAGTTGATGCGGTATCACTACTGACAGTGGTCAAAGATTCATTACTTGATGCAGTATCAATACTGCCAGTGGTCGAAGGTTCATCAGTTGATGCAGTGTCAGTACTGCCAGTGGTCGAAGGTTGATCGACTAATGCACTATCATTACTGCCGGTGGTCGAAGGTTGATCGGCTGGTACACCGTCACTACTGCCAGTGGTTGAAGGTTGATCGGCTGGTACACCGTCACTACTGCCAGTGGTCGAAGGTTGATCTGCTGATGCACCGTCACTACTGCCAGTGGTCGAAGGTTGATCGACTGATGCACTATCATTACTGCCAGTGGCCGACGGTTGATCGGCTGATGCACTATCATTACTGCCAGTGGTCGAAGGTTGATCGGTTGATGCACCGTCATTATTGTCAGTATTCGAAGGTTGATCGGCTGCACTTGCTTCTGTAGATACACCATTGGATGGTGAAGATTCGGTTTCCGCGCTGCCTTCTGCTGATGATCCATTAGGTGGTCCTTGATTGTCAGGAGGGTCTGTTTCAAGTGAAAAAATTATATACGGAGCGTGCAAAATTTATCAATAAAATATATATGAACTTCACTTTTATTTTTACACATGAATTGTATATAGATTAAATATTTTGAATTTATGAACATATATGCCCAATTCCATATTGGATATAAATTTTTTACTTGGAGTTCTTGAAAATCCATCATTTATTGCTGAAACTTCGGTACTATCGGTAGTTCCGTCCGACGATCCATTTGGCGATCCTTGACCATCGCTGGGGCTTGTTTCTGGAGTTACAGGACCTCCAGCGCCAACGGGGGGTTCAGCCTGGGGACCAGCGGGCGGAAGGGTGGAAAAAACAATGGTATTAAGGGGGGGATTTGCCTGCACTCAGAAAAAGATACGGTCGGTTCAATTATACAGATATACTTTGAATAGATGACAATACTCTAATCGTTATTATAACAATAAATAATATGGTCCGACCCAATAAATAATATCACAATACACCATTTTTTTTTTTTTTCATTTTATTTATTCTTGGTGTCACGGTAAACAGTCAGACATATTAATGTGAATAAGACATACTCTTAAATAGAAGTACTACCTGGGGTTTGGCTAAACTGCTTGATGCCCGAATCAGGAACACTAAAAATACGTTTACTTTCATACTTTAAGTACGTGAGGATCTTTTTGCTTTCACTCCTCGCAACGATCTCAATTTCTTCAGTGCTTATGCGCGTCGACTAAGAACGTCAAAAAAAACCATCGATACATATCGCTTTTCCAACAATAATATTTAACTCCTGCAGAAGGTTTCGGCCAAAGGCTGTGTCATTTCGTTGATAAGCACTTTTTTATTATCGCTCGACACACGATTTCACCCATCGTTTTGGACTCAACTTAACGTCACTGTCAGTTATTAGTTACGTGGACACTTTGCAATGCACTAACTATTTTATATACTTCAAACGGTTAAATATAATTATCCGACTATTTTCCATGGCACTTATACCGATATAAAGGCATCTGATAGTGCCGAACAGACTTGTGGGCGATTGGGCCTCTCTTTACTTAAATCACCTTGACATTCGCGAAAAAAAAAAAAAAAAAAAACCTAAACGATTTGCGGAAGCAAAATAAAAAATGTAAAATTCTTAATGAGAATCCAATCTAAATACATCACGTCTATTATATCTAGCTTTCGGCGGTGCGATCGCTTCCAATCGCTTCCGGTCGTCCCTGGACCGGAAGGTCATCCACTTGGCAGCGGATCGGCCAATGGCATCACGAGTTTTCGAATAACGGCTCTGGTCCAGACATTCGCTCTCGAAATTATATATTTCTGTATGAGTTACACTTACAAATGAGGAAGGGAGTGGTTCCTATGGTATAAATGAAATCGCAAATCGAAATCGACGCGCAGTCGGTAGTCTCTCTGCGGAAGAATCGGTCTCCTTAAAAAAAAATTGTGCGAAACCATATTTGAACCATGGCCCTTTGGACAACTCTCCTTTTTGTTATTGCTGTTTGCATTCTGAGCTTCGATGACAAATCTTTGGCCCAACAAGTACAACGTCCTGCATTTGAAGACATCAATGAACTGCAGAAATCGGCAACTGGTAGCATGGAAAATATTTACAGAACCGATGGTAAGTCACATGTGTAACTTTGGACAGGTGACCTTTTTACATTTTTTTTTAAATCATGGAGCCAAAATTTGGATTTCATTATTTTTCCATTTTTTTCTGCAGATTCTGTGAGAAATCAACGATCGCCATTTCACAATGACGACGAAGATGGCTATCATGGTGATTATTCGGATGGTCCGGATGCTCGTCATTTTAAGCTTGGCCACAAAAGGAAGAAATTGCACAGGCCTCTTCTGTTGGGACTTCTTGATAGTCAGGGTGGCTGCCGAGGTTACGGCTGCACCGGAAGTCAAGGGTTTGTGTTACTGTTTTAGAAATCGTGGCCGAAATCCGATTATTCGATGATCAATAAATTGCAAATAAAAAAGTTGAGGACCTTGAAGAGTAAAATATTCTCATGTTCGTTTGAAAAGATGGCAGCCACAGTCTGGTGGACACAACCAAGGCGGTCAAGGAGGATCCTTCGCGAGTGCCTCTTCAGGATCTGTGGGCGGATCGCCTCATCAAGGAGGAGGCCACAGCCAGGCGAACGCACAAAGCGCCAGTTTCAGCTTCGGACCTTATTCCGCGACCTTCAGTGTCGCCCAGGCCTCTTCTGGCAACAACAATAACAACGGTGGCGTTCGAGAGTAAGACTCATTTACAATTATTTTACAAAGATCAATTTTTTGAAAAAATGCGGTACCACCTTTGCGAGAAGTACCTGAAGTACTCCAACGACACTCATTTCGATGAAATAAATTTATTAGTGATGAATACATTTTTTGCACTTAATAAATTTATTTCATCACAAAGTGTAACAATAATTTATCACGAAATTAACCCTCGTTTTCTGCAAAAATTCATTTAAGTCTATAATTCATTTAAAAAAATGTACCCAAATTATTTGGTCTCCGAAAAATCCGGGTTTTCGTGTTTCGCCATAGAGCCATAAGAAATCTTGGGTTTAAAGTCCCGTTTGGTTATTTTTATTCCTCGGCATTATAGTGAGCGAATGGGTTGCCTTGTTTTGGAGGGTCTAGACAGTTTCGGTCGGGGGCTGAGTGGAACCGGGAGCAGTGGTAAAGAGTTATTTCGCATCTGTAAACCTGCGCACCTCGTCCGGCCAAGATTCTATCCCCCGGCCGGTGGCCCCTTCGTCCCCCTCGCCCTGCGACTCTTCTCTATGTAAATATTCGCGTTCGTGTTTATTTATGTGTACGAACGGGCTCACCGAGTGAGAAAGATATGTTGTAATGGTCGTGAGCATTGTCCCGTCGGCGCGGGGTGAATGCTTTCGTGCCAACGTGTGAAAAGGAAGGGACAAAGAGAAAATGAATCTTCTCTCAGGTTCTCAGGCGTTTCGCAGACGGCCAGACAGACGAACTCGTTTTAAAGGGATCCCAGATTGAGGCTCGACGCTGCTTCAGACTCGAAAGAAGGACCGACACTCATATTATCGGTTGCGAGACCGTGCATTTGAGATCCTGTCCAGAAACCGGCCAGACCCCGGCCACCACTTACCCAACCATAAATACTACTTGTGGTGGTAGCGATGCTTTTGTTGTTGGCCTTTTTTCCAATGTCTTCTCAAAGTCCGGAAGACGGCTCGTTATTTTATTTATTTACTTTTTTATTTACTTGTTGCAAAAATGTGGAAAGCAGTGGTTTTACCATTTCGCTTCAATTTTTTACAGAGCTTTTATCAGAAAAAAAACGTGATATTTTTTTAAAAATGGTTTAATTTTTTTGGAAAAAATTTTGATAAATAAAATATTAATAGTACAGGTACAAAAATAGAAATGTTTCATGGGAATAATAAAATCCGAGGTTAATATCGTGAGCACTTAATTATGCAGTCAGTACTTGGTTGAATCGAATACTCGAGTACTCGTGTGGGTACGTAATAAAGTTCATTCGGGGAAATGATTTGCTCGAGGAATAATTCAGCGGCGGCTCGATCGACTTACGGGACATTTCTTCTTATTGTGCATCTCTTCACGTTCGCGTTTTTATCATTGCGTTGGAGCACTGCGAAGGTTTTTGTGCGAAGGTATTTATTGCTTTGAGAAATCGCGATTGTGATGCTCATCTTTTTTTTTTTATTTATTATTTTGTTTCAGCTACTACGACTACTGAGGAGGCTTCTTCATGTACAAAGAGACCAAGGCTGAAAAAAAAAAAAAAAAAAACGTACCTTATAGCTATTTTATTCCTTGCTGTAAATCGCGTCGAATTTTCGATTCATTTGTATATAGTTATCTTATATTCTGCCCAAAATTTTTTATGTGCCCATTCAACTGCCCACTTAATTTTTTTTTGTATAAAAAAATAAAGTGAGCTTATATACAAGAGCGTGCAGACCACACCTGATGCTTTCTCCCTTCTCCCGAATTTATCGATTATATCCAAAAATTGTGGACTTTGTTTTTATTTTTATTTGTTTAATTTTTTTTAAAAAGGATTTTATCGCATGTAAAAAAATTTTTTAATGTTATGAAATATAGGATAAATAAAAAAATTTATAATTATGAGTTATTACACAGTTAAATGATTAATTTTTATATAAAAATAAGGCGAAACAAAAAAATATTGTTTTGTCGTGATAAATTTATTTCCAAGGGGTCACAGTGTAGTCCTTTCACTGCATTGACCCCCACCCCATACTGGTTTTGTGAATTGTGGTGTACCTCGCCAGCCGTAGACAGTTTTTTCCCCTTCTGTAATCTACTTTTAATATCAAGGTGCACTGAACTCATGGTATTGGCCCCCATCAAAAATGGCTTCGTTGTTTACATACCGTTTTTTATTTCCATTTGCATTTTTTTCAGTCTTCTTACGAAAAGAGATGATAAATTATCTTCACACTGTTCCCATGGAGTATATTAATCTGAAAAATATTTTTGAATTGCCAATTTTTTAATCCATGTACCCTATATTAAATATAGTTTCACATAAACGTATTTTGTTTATATTGTATATTTTAATAAAAACAAAAAAAAAATCTTAAAATGTTTTGCAGTTTGCGTAGTTTTCACTGCAATGAAGTCATGGTTCTAAATGGTTCATCCTCAGCAAAATGGTCCCTTCAACGCACTTACTAGTAAAACCTTGATTTATGACCCTTTTTATTCCCGCTCGTAAATCCCATCAGAACGACAATTCGCATTCGCGCAGTCACATGAATATCCCACCTTAATTTAATGCACCTAGTCAGCCACCCACGACACCATATAAATAAATAAAAACGACTATTTATTGCAGCAAAATCGTGTCTTCAACGTGGCCAGCCAATCGCTGGCTCTCTCTTCCCTCCTCTCGCATTTTTTCCACGAGGCCATTGACCTCTTCGTACTGGATCTTCAGCGTTAGATCCTGATTGGTCGTCCTTAACTGCCGATCACTGTATTCTGTTTACCCCACCGATACTTCCTTCAAAACATCCCAATTATCTTTTATTTCTTCATCAACAAATCAAAAATACTATCAACATTTTTCATTGTTACAAAAATATCCACATAAAAAAAAATTACCTAAAATTTCATTTTTTTCTTAACTGCCAATTATCTTCTGTTTAATTAAATTAATAAATAAAAATATTAGAAAATTTGTTTCATTGTTAAAAAAATATGAATTTGTTTAAAAATATTAAAATGGGCCATAAAAATAGTTGAAAACATCGTGTGTTGGCAAACAAAGCTCACGTCGGTGGCAGCATGTCGTGCGTGTGTACAGTATGGCAAACCACCCCCTTAAGCTCGTTTCTTCCTTCGAGATTTCTCCCGCGAGTGCACCGGCCCTTTGTCCCAAGGATCGGTGGGTTCCTCAGCCTCGCGGCTTCAGCCGCCAGATGTTCTTGAAAATAAGAGCGGCAAAAGTTAGCGAGACGCACGGTTAAAGAGAAAAAAAGGAGAAACAAACAACATGCGATCTAGGGAAAGGGATGGAGCGAGAGGGCCAAGGGAGGATAACGCCATTCCTTGCACCGCAGGAGCAAACGCAAGGGAAACGACCAAAGAGGAGGATGGCGAGACTCAAACGAGCGAGGGAGTCCTGTCGAGGGATTAGCAGCACAAAGGGAAAGCAAAAAGAAACGTCGCTTCGTGGTGGGGGCTTAAGGGAAGGCGAAGAAAAAAAAAAAAAAAACAAACGAAAAAATAAAAATAATAAACAGGATATCGAGATCCGAAAAGAGCGTGCAATGACCGGGCTATCTGGACACGCGATCTCCAAACCAGTAATGTATCAACAAAACCTGGATTCAAAGTCTGCGATGGATTCGAAAAATTCGGGAAAAACTAAAATCATCGAGACTGGTCCGCGGATGTGAAAAAAAAAAATTTGCAATTTTTTTATTTCATCAGTAATACACAATTTTTGGTCCTCTTCTTCGTATTCACGAAGGAAATGTAATGCGTAATCCGAAAAGTGAATTATATTTACTTACAAATTTTTTTTAAACTTTTTTTTAGGGTGATTAATGGAATTTTAACAGTTTTGAATATTTGAGATTATTTTTGTAGGTGAAATTGGTTGTTCTTATTTTTTTTACTGATGGACCAGAAATCAGGATGATCCACATGATTTAGGTCCGGTCAGTATTCAAATTTTATTTCTGCATGACTATTAAAAAAAACATGATCAAGAAATATAGGATTCATATGCACATTTACTTCCACCCTTGTCGAAGGGTTCGAAGGGTAAAAAAATTGTCCAAAACATTCCCTTTCACATCGCATAAATGATATACATAATTTCCCAGCTCTTCCAAGACATTTTCACCAAATTCAATTTTTTCCCAAATTTCCATAACGCTCATTCAGAAATTTTCATTCGGAAAACCCTTCAAACCAAAAGAAAAAAAAAATCATGAGCACTATTGAGAATTTCGAGTACGTAAAAACATCAGCAACGAGTAATTGTCATTTGGGATCAATGGACAAAAGTACCTTCGCAAAATTCCCATAACGTTCCCTTAGGAATTTTTTTCTCAGGAAGCCCTTCCTCAAAAAAAAAAACCCTTCACAGGAAAAATAAAAAATAAAGAAATCCTGAAGACCATTGAGAATTTTGAGGATCGAAAAATCTCGTCGATGAGTAATTATCGTTTTATGGATAAAACGGAGCTTTGGAGTGGCGAAGGTTTGTACCTACGTCCTGCGGGATGGACTTACGGCCCTGCCAGCCGGCAAACCAGTCCCTCCGAGAGTCCAGAACGAGGAAAGGAGACGGAGGTAGAGTGGAGAAAAAAAATAGAAGTAGAAAGTGGTCCGTCCGGTGCAACAACCTACGGTGTCTGACGACGGCGTTTTAAAGCGCGCACTCCCTGCGCGTCTTGCGCTGTTCCTGTTCTTCTCTCTCCACTCCTGGATACATATACACACCTATGTATCATGTATACATATATTTACGCCAAGATGTGATGGTATTGTGTGTTGGGAGGAAAGAGCCTGCTCTCCCGAAGGCTCCGACTCAATCCTGCCCGCATTTCTCGTGCGGTTGTCGACTCGGAAAGTATCCTCGGGGTATTGTCGGTAAGTGAGCATCGCCCCAAAAAATGAGTGTCCTCCGCGGGTCCTAAAAATCGCTTCAGCTCCGCCGTCTTTCCATTTTTATTTCATTAAAACAGCTTCTCTGCATTTTCCGTACGCAAAAACGAATTTTGAAAAATTTCATTTGGAAATTGTGATTTTATCGATACTCGATAGTAGGTTTTACCGTGGAAATTTTTTAAATAAATAAACATTCGTGTGAAATGTTTTGGGGATGATGAGTTTATTCTGATAGAACATTTCGGCAGAATTTTTTTTATTTCTTATGTTAAGATTTTTGAAAATAATCGTATTTGTCTTTTTTTTTGTGGATTCGTGGTTTCATTTCAATGTGTGATGATGAAGATCATTGTTTGAGTGGATTTTTAAAAATGTGTTATTTTTTTTTATAAGATCATTTCTTCTCTGATAATTGCGAATTTTTTTTCTGCTTTGAATTTGATTGGATGTATGAAAAAAATGTTTTTCGATGCTTTTCAATTTGGGAAAAATTGGGAAATTCAATAATTTGGGAAAAAAATAACACGTTAATAAGTTAAATTGAAATAACGTATGCAGAAACTTTCTAACTGGCGTGTCGTCGTGACGCGCATTTGAGAAAGAGATACACGTCGACATGACCTCGAGAATTTGCGGTTTTACAATCTCGCATTCACTCGTGTGGCAACTGCGGATATTTTATGTCATTCCGCACGTTGGCTGCTCGATAGACAGACTGAAAAGCACTACTTTTCCGATTTTCCTTAATTAATTTCGTTTATTTACATTTATTCAGGAAAAAAATTAATAAACTCCTCTCGGCATCAACGACATTTATCCCGCAATGATGAAACTTTTGGCCCTACTGGTGATTGGATTGGCTTGCGTTGCCGTTAATGTTCGAGCTCAGGCGAATAATAGGAAACGTGAGTTTTTGTCTTTTTTTTTTCAAGACTAAGAATATATTTAAAAAAAAAAAACGAAGTTGGTTCAACCACTAAAATAGTTAGTCACGAAAAAAAAAGTTGGTTCGGCAAATAAATTTACCGGTTGGCACAACCAACTCGTTTTTTGATTGGATAAAAAAATCGGTAAGATTTTTAGCAGAACAAAAAAAATCTCGGAATTGGATTTACAATTTTGCAGCTGTTATTGGCCTGGCATTCGATGAAATTGTCGTGTCATCCGATCTAAACGTCAGACGCAAATCGAAAGAAAATCGCCAGGGAAAAAAATTACTGACGAACGTACCGTCAGGGACCACCGGTCCACCTGGTTTTCCAACTGAAAATGCATCGAGGCTCGTATCCAACGACGGAAGTAGGATCTCACCCGAACAGAGAGATCGGCGTGATATCGCAAAGGACAGGTGAGTTAATTAGCGATAATTAAAAAAATCATTGCGCTAAATTTCGAGTATTTCTTTACGAGAATTTTTTTAGTGTCTGTAATTAATTGACCATAATTTTTATCATTAATAATTACTATTTGTTATATTCGCATATACGTAATGCAGATTTAATTTTTTTTTATTTATTCAGAAAATGAAAAATATTTCAAATATCTGCAAAAATGTGTGATTATCTTTTATTCATTGGTCACAAGTCAAGATCATGTATTTTTCCGCGTAACAGTGCTATCTTTTTTTCAAGGTCAATGAAATACTGACCAAGCCATTTTTTATCTCGACTTGCATTTTTTTTTGAGAAATTTTTTATCCTCGATCGCAACTCGATGAAATCGAATTTTACAATATTATGTATCATTTATCTTCATTCGTATTAATGGGAAAAATTAATTTGCCAATAATTTGGTAATTAAACAATTATTTTCGCTGGAGATAAATTTTTTTTTTTAAAGAACCTGTTTAATCGACCGCGAGTTATGAACCGACGATCGTTAATTAATCATCGATCATCGGTCGAATCGGTTGCACGTTGTAATGCAAAATTATCGGAAGTGAAGAAATAAGCACGTTTAATTTTTTTTTATAGATTGCTGAACCTCGGCGTCGCTGAATACCTGCTGAATTCTCGAAAATAACCACCAAAATTATGTACGTCTTGCAAGGACAACCGCACGACACTCACCCCTCATCTGTGATCACACGTTTCGGTTCGGCTTTTGGACTTCGGCTTGTAACAAAAGAAACAATAAATTTTTCTGTCTCATAAAAAGAACAATTCTCTCGTGCATTTTTTATTTCACCAAAACATCGTCTCACAAAATCGCCTTTCCTTTGAGGAGCTCCTCTTCACTTACTATCATTAAACAAAAAAAAAAAAAAAAAAAACTACCCTCACTGCCAGTATTTTAATTAATTAATTAAAATGAAAGCTGCGAAGTAGCAACTTCCCATTATTTTGTTTCCTCTTCACAAAATGTCCTTTCAACCGTAAAAAAAAATTAACAAATTTTCTCACACGTTGTTTGGCAAAAAAAAAAATCAGGAAGCAACTTCCTGTTATTATTATTATTTTCTCTTCGCAAAATTTTCTTTTAACTGCAAAAATGAATTAAAAAATTTTCTCACACGTCGTTTGGCAACAAAAAAAAAAATAAAAATCAGGAAGCAGTGTTGAAGGTTGCACTTTGCATCCGTTTTTTTTCCCACTGCAAAATCGTGAATGCAGATGAGGCTTAAGGCCATTAGCGGGGCTACGATACGAGGATATGATACGTGGCAGACAAAGCGGCCTTTTAATCACGTGGCGAGCCGCTCTTCAGCCACGAAACTCAAAAGACACCCACGCGATATGTATATTGGCGAAGTGACAGTGCATTGGCTGAATGCAGATCGATGCACCGCCGAGTCGATTGACTGGAGGCTCGAGCGGATGCACCAGACTTTCTGTCCAGACTGATGACGACAGCAAAAGCAACAGGAAAAGCCCATGCATTGGTAAGAATAAATACAGCGTAAAAAAAAAAAAAAAAAAAAAACGATAGATCGATGGATCAACGGTCCGTACGGTTTCTGAATCGATCGTTATCGATTCAGCGATCGTAGCGTTGGTACGCGAGCGTTTATGTCGTCCCGATACACCTGTGCCTATTTTACGTCCTCCCATGGGAATGTTGGCACTAAATCTGAGACTCGCTCGATCAACATGTTGACTACTGATCAGTGGCAACTCGATTCTATACGTACAAGCATTTGCGCTCCCGATGACAGACGCTATATGTGGACGTACACGTTTCTCTGGACAAACCATGTCTCGTGTCCATCCTACCAACGGGCGACTCGACGTGGAACATTGTAACGTCTGAATGCCTCTGTGAAAGCTAATAAAATTTATTTGATAAACAGGTGTGCGTTCGTCGTAAGCCCCTTAATCACCGATTTCCATTCGGGATCCTCGTGGCATTATGGGTTTTCCATCTTTGCAATTCAACTCGAATAAAGTTAAGCTCGTTAAATAAATTCACAGTTTTCGAAAAAATTCAATAAAATCGTGACTGTCAACATTTCTGAGGGAAACCAATATCGATCAACATCAAGCAACTAGCGAGATTATTTTTTTTCTAAACTCAATTTTCATAATAAATCAGGCTACCGCAAAAATTTATGCACGGGGATGGGAGAAAAAAAAATTCGACATTTTTTTCGACGGATTTCAGTAGCCAAAATCGATCAACACGAAGCAATTAGCAAGATTTTATTTTTTCAAAACCCAATTTTCATAATAATCCAATCTACCGTGAAAATTTATGCACAGGGATAGAAAAAAAAAAATTCGACATTTTTTTTCTTCCGGATTTCAGTAGCCAAAATCGATCAACACGAAGTAATTATCAAGATTTAATTTTTTCAAAACTCAATTTCCATCATAATTCAATTTACCGTAAAAATTTATGCACATCGATAGGAGAAAAAAAATTCGACATTTTTTTTCTTCCGGATTTCAGTAGCCAAAATCAATCAACACGAAGCAATTATCAAGATTTAATTTTTTCAAAACCCAATTTTCATAATAATCCAATCTACCGCAAAAATTGATGCACAGCGATAGAAGAAAAAAAAAATGCATCATTTTTTTCTTCGGGATTTCAGTAGCCAAAATCGATCAACACGAAGCCATAAGCAAGATCTAATTTTTTCAAACCTCAATTTCCATAATAATTCAATCTACCGTAAAAATTGATGCACAGCGATAGGAGGGAAAAAAAAATCGAAATTTTTTCCGGCGCTTTTCTTCGGGATTTCAGTATTCCGACGGTAGCACATATTGCACGCGTCAACAAGTCTGGCAGGTGTGTGCGCTTAGAGTGCTCGATCGCGTGTCTCGCATAAATACGGAATTGTCGAGTGGAACGAAACCGAAATAGAAGCAAAACCGCGTGTACTTACTGTACGTACGAATAATTTAAAAAACTTTCGTATATATATATATATACACATATACATATGTGCACATGTGCCAGAGGCACACAAGAGGCTGGTCGAGATGTTAAGGGGTCATTGACCCTCTGCTGCTTTGCCTACCTGTTGGATAAAACGTACTCCGATCCCTTCACGTGATTCGCTTCCGAATCGTGAATAACTTTGATGCTGCTCGCTGAGCCTGTCGTCCAGTGCTTCTCTTCTTCTATTGTCCATGGGATCATAATACCTATTCCATAGCGCGCCTATGGGGTGAGTAATCGTGGTCTCGACCATGGAGCACTTTGAGGGGGCCGAGTCTTCGCTGAATCCCAAATTTACACCTCGTATCGAGTTCAACAACATTGCAGAATTGTTATTAATTTCGTTTAATTAAAATATGTTATTAATTATTCAATTATCTTTTAGTTTAATGCTGTAATTTTGAAATGGCTTTTATAGTTGGGTAAAATTGTTGTTTTTTTCTAACCTTGGGATTTTTTTTGCTGAAGAAGTGGTGTTATTGGAAATGCAGGGAGAATAAAGTGTAATATGGGAAAAAAACGTCGTGGATACGGGCAAACAAAGAGACTCTTCAAGATGTGCGGAGAAAGAGACTGACCCGGAGGACGAATCATCGGACGAGCTCGGAATTTCATTATTATGGGAATTGCGGATACGAGCCTTCCTCTCGAGTCGCTTCAGAATGACTGAAAATTCGTGTTTTCAGACCTATTCTCAATAGCACATGGATTTATTTTTTACTTTATCATGTAATAGCACAGGAGTTTCAATGTACCAGCGATTTTGAAAAAAAAATCACATTGCGATGATTTTGCGGTAATTAAAAATACATGGTCACTTAATTCGGTCACTTTTGGTGATGTAATTCCAAATGACCAATCAGAGAATTTTTTTATTGATAATTTTTTGCTCAGGGAATAATTTAAAAAATAGATTTTTATGTCAACTCTCGGATGACGAATGTAAATACATTTTAAAAAATTACATTGCGATGCTTTCGCGGCAATTAAAAATACATGGTCATTTAATTTGGTCACTTTTGGTGATGTAATTCGAAATGACCAATCAGAGAAATTTTTTATTGATAATCTTTTGCTCAGGGAATAATTTAAAAAATTGATTTTTGTGTCAACTCTCGGATGACGAATGTAAATAAAAAATAATAATAAAAATGAAGATCTGACGAAGAGCGTACAGTGACACGCAAAGAAGTCGGATCTGCGAGCGGGGGCTTATTGAAAATTCGAGACACGATGAGGACGGCCACCGCGATTGGACTCCCGCGGACTTTTGATCGGCCACCGAGAATTATCATCGCCTCTGACCACGTCGTTCACATCAGACGCACTCGCCGGATAACTGACATAATATTAATATATTAAGAGATCCCTTTCGTAGGATGTTACGTCAAGTGAACGTCATTGGCCCCTGTCGCATCCGTTACCGGATTACTTTTCGTACGACCGCTATAAGATTGCATATTAAATTATAAAATATGGATGAAAGTGATGAGTCCACTCACGAATTATTAATATATTATTTATAAATATCCAGTGCTAAAAAATGTGGCATGGAATAATTTCCACGATTAATAATGTTATTTTTAGTTCACATTTATAAAGAGATCCAATTACAATACTAATTTTAAAAAATAATAATAATTGAAAGGATTGTTTTTTAAAAATGCATGGGATTTAATTTTATTTTTTTGTATTTTTTATGAGAATTTCCATAATACGTGCCTGCATTTTTTGATGACTAGAAAATTGATGGTGTTTTCAGGTACCATCAAAAATCCCATCAGGCCTTTTATGCAAAAACATAATCTTTCACTGGAATCCGTGCATTTATTCATAGAGTACAAACCCAATGTGTGTTTTAGACACTTTTAACGACTGTCTACGAGATCCGAGACGATTCGTTATTCAGTGCGATTTCCGATCGTCTCAACGATAACAAAACGAATCAAGAAGATCCACGTGCCATGCTGGATCGCATTGGTCGTGCCGGACGTCTCGTACCTACTTCTCAGACACTACTCGCCAGGAATTAGGAATTTCTGCTTCATTTGAAAATCAAGGTCAAGGCGAAGGTTTCGTGGTCACTGAAAAAAAAAAAGATCAATCGATTTTTATCGTCGATATCGTTCATGCAACTATTTAGTGTGTCAATTATCAAAAAAAATGCAATTTTTTTTATAGCTTTGAAGAAAAAATCGTGAAAATCGGTACTTCATCAAAAATTCGAATAATAATTGATGAAAAAAAAATCTATCACTATGTCTAAGTCGAAAAAAAAAATGATTTCTTCTTCAGGAAATTAATCAAAACCGATTTTTATCGAATGAAAAAAAGAAAAATGGACGATCGGTTCCCACAAACGATCCGTCGATTTATCGGGTGTCGGAATCGCGCGCACGCTTTTTCGCAGTGACGTAAACTGCTGACGATAGTGCTTCAGGGTGTCTGCATATTTGCGGAGGGTTTGGAAAATTTATGAGGCTTTCCAGCGGCGAGGAGGCTTATGAGTCAGTGGCTTTGTACCTTTGGTCTTGCATACCACCAGCGAGACAGGGAAAAGCGACTCGAAGATGGGCAACCGCATCAACATTCGAGCCGTCTCGTTGCCGAGGGAGACCCTGTTGACGCGGGCGACCCAAGGGTTCCCCGTCATCGTCGCAGTCCATGCACAATCTCGCCAACGCTGCTGTCCACCGCTTTTTTTTTCTTCAATTTCACATCAAAGTGCATAGATCCCATGAGTCACGGCTTTTAGCTACGAAGAGTTGCATGTTTCATAGCGTGATCCTCGACAGGATGGAGGCACGTTCGATCGTTGAACTTCCGTCGCGATGACCTCCGAATATTCCTAAAAGCGAAAATTCATAATCCAAACGTCGAACCATCAAATTCGCTTGAAATCCACAGAAAAAACATTTCTTCTTCAACCTTCGACCTAATTTCACCACGAACTCAAGAACTTCATATGGTCCACCTGGTCCAACCAACTAATTCTCTACTCCAGCCAATTAACTGTCATCGATGGTCAAATTATACCCAGTTTATTGACCCAAACCCAAATTTCAATTTTTCCTGGTGTCAGTGATTAATTTCGCAGGGTCAACCAATTTTTTAGTTGCCCTTTGATCTATTGGTCCCACCTATGAATTTTCCCCGTCAGCCAATACGTCCAGATAAATATCAAAATTCAGAATTTCCATGGAAATGATTCCGAAAAAAAAAAAAAAAAAAAAAAAAATGGTAACTCCTGATGAATGATTCTGTCGGTCAGTTCATCGACATCATTTTGTGGACGGTGAAGCTCGCCGTGCAGTCTCGTTCTGTCGATGAAAGACACTGACGGTAGCCGGGTACGCAAATCGCGTCCGCGATTTGCAATTAATTCGCTAAATTCCGAGTGTCTTAGTGCCCGGCGTCTATCCGCGATTGTCAAGTAAGCCAATCACGTAGCGGTGACCAATGCCTCGACGGGCGCGCGCGGCCCTCCGACGTGAACAAGTACCGAATACAGCCAACTTGTTGGGTTACGGCTTTCTGCGGTACGTGCGGCTCTGTGACTTCTCTGGCTAATGAAAGCCGGCGGTGGGGGGTCAGTACGGGGGGCAAGTTGTACGCCACCCCCCAGGAACCCATGTCTCTGGTATGGGGCACCCAGTTTCCTCCAATCGCACAGAGGGTTCTCCTATTAACCGCTCGCGGTATAAAAGCAATTGCGCCATGGTCGAGCGTCATCGAGAGAACGTTCTTCGTGGTACCAGGTAGACCTCTTCGGGTAGTGCTTGGATCATTCGTGTAACAACGATCGACAATAGTTCGCAACAATTGAATCTAAATTAACGACTTGCGACATTTTCGCGTGTATTCGCTTATTTATTTATCTTGTTTTGTCACTTCATCAACAATGTCTTCGTGGTTGAGTTTGGCACTCTTTGCCGCTGCGGCTGTGGTCGCCGTAACCGAGGCCCGAGCCATTCCTGCGGAACCCGGTAATTATTGACAGTGCAGAGTTTAAGCTGGTTTGGAATTTCGTGGATTTGTACTATTTTGTTTAATTATTTATCATAGTGAGAGAATTTTTTTTTTGAATTATAGATAACACTGGAAAATTTTGGGGTTTTGATTTATAAATTTTGGAAAAATGGTCAATAATAAATTTGCAATTAGTTCGAATAGTTTTCATTGAAAGGATAATTTGAAAAATGATATTGATTGATTTTTATTTTTCAATCCAGTTTCCCTAATGATGGATTCCTACGGTAATCCGGTCCTCTTTCTGCGTGAAAAGAGGACTCCGGTTAATCCGTACCCTCACCGAGCGATGATGTTCACTGGGTATTATCGTCCGGTGCGTCGAACCGATCAAGGTCAAGCAACTGGTGTCTTTGCTCAGGGTAACGCCGTCAGCGGTGGCGCTTACCTCGGTGACGGTCAGCCGACTTACCTTCAAAAGGGACCGGAACCAAATGAGGAAGCTGATGTGTCCAGTGCGGAAGCGGAAGCTGCGCCAAATCCTCTGGAGCATCACGTTGACGAAGAGGAACAAAATTATCCGGCCCTTGAAGAACATCACGATCAGCAGGATAGTCAACCAGCTCAGGTACCAAAAGTCTTTCCTTCTTCTTCTTCTTCTTCTTCTTCTTTTTTAATTATGTATCTATACAAGAAAATTTTTTTAATAATTTTATGTCCATATTCAATTTGTCCAGGAAGAAGACGAAGAACCTACCGCTTACGCGACGGAGGCTCCAGTTGCTGAAGAGCCAGTTCAGAGACCTCAACGTCCTGCCAAAAAACAGGGACCAAAAAAAAGCAAGAAGACCCCGCTCCAATTCGAAACCGAAGAGAACGACGATGACGAAGACAGCGAGGAGGAGGACGATGACGAACCCGCCGTGCCCTTCATTCCCTTCAAGAGCAACCGACGCAACCAAGGAACCGTTCCCAACTTGCAGAACTTTTTCCCCATGGTCTTCAGCTTCCCGCAGGCTTCCAGTCGTCGTGGCTCCTCCTCTTCAGGTTCGCCACCTGGAATGATCACCGCTATCGCTAACAGTTATTCTACCGCTAAGGGTGGAATTGCCAGTTCCGTAGCTACGGCCTATGGTGGTTCGCCACAATCGTAAGAAAATTATTATTCAATGATTGTCCATAAAAAAAACAGACTATTTGCCACCTCTTCACTTCCGGATTCACTCAAATGAAGAAACATTCTTACAAATTCATCATTTTTTTACGCAGCACATGATTTTTTAAATAAACGCAGAAAAGTCACGCGGAAGTTTGATTTTTTCAGGAAAAAACAAAGACGTGCCCAAGCGGCTCAGGAATAACCGAGACCAACAATGGAATAGGTACATCGTGCGAAAAGAGCCAATTTAGGAGAGACATTCCCTTCTTCAAGGTCCAAAGGGTTGCGAACGAAGACGCGCAACGTTCTCATCGCGAGGCCTCGTTTCGGCCCTTCGGAAAAACCTCACCGTGTTCACAATCGCTGTTCCGTCGTCGCCGGAAGTAGATCAGCGAATGGATTAATCATAATTAAAATAATAAATAATTAAGATCACGTGCGTCGCTTTTGGAGCGTGCGGACCAGCTTTATATGTCAACGTACAGCGTGTGCGAAATAAAATATAAGATAGGACCCATAAAACGTCTCGTTACTTTATTCCGGAACCTTGATCCTCCGTCACGCACCAGGAAGTGCACGATGTGGAAATAACAAAATTAAAAAGGATGCAAAGCATCACCTTGCACATTGTTTCCTTATTATTATTTTTTTGTTTCATAGTTACCTCTGCAAAAAAAATTGTAATCGCTTTCGGCTCTCGAAATCGTCGTGAAACAAAGCAAAAAAAATCATGACGATCTTTATTAAATTACATATCCCCAAAAATGATTTTGTTTACCTGAAAATCAAATGAATCTCCGAATTTTCACTCGGATCGAGGCAATTTTGTAATTTTTTTTTTCTTTTCCTGAGGCAAACAGACCTCTAAACTTCTGCGGAGCTTAGGAACCTCCCACACTTTACTCATCTACTTACAAAGTTATAAAGCACGTAATCCTACGTCACTTATAGACGTTAAGTGCTCGTGATTGTGCTGCTACACCAATTGCTTGATTGTTTGTGAGAATAGGGGGGGATTTCTTCAGTACCGAGGGCAATCTGTCAATCCCGGTAACGCGTGGCGAAGTATAGTACCCACAATGTCAGTGTCATGCAAAATCAATTAATGGAGATTTTTTTTTTAATTGCCATGAATTAAATTAATTAAATGTCTGTCAGTTCATCAGTGTGGTTCATCATTAAAATTCACGGTTCTTTTGAAAATCTCTCCTTAAATATATTTTATTTCACGCTCCTGTGAAAGGTCTTTTCTCGCCCTAGTGTCGTAATATATATATATATATATATTTTTTTTCTTCATTTCGCTTGATCAGGCAATAATTTCAATTATACATCGCGATATAGGAAAATTCGTAAAATAAGTAATGCGAAGTTTAATGCGCACTCCTAATAGAGTGAAGTCCAACTTCTTACGTCGTCACCGCACCAGAGGTCGAAATTTTCGGAAGTGCTTACTGGAAGAATAGTTATGCGAAAAAGCGCAGATTATTATTAAAGTCAATTGGAACGAAGTGGAGATGAGTCAGGCTATAAGAGAGCATTGCGGACCTCGAGACTATCAGTGATCCACGATGGTTCGTGGGTGTCAGGTAATCGCTGGTGAGTCTCTTAGTGTTTTTCTTCTCCAGTGACTGTTATCTAATGCTCGAGTGAAAATCCCGTTGCTCTGACCTGCGTCGTATTGATTTTTAACTTTTCATTTCATGTTCCATTAATTTTTTCCAGTTTTCCTCACGTGTGTCACTGCAGCATTGGCTGTGATTGGTGAGTCTCGAAAAATCATTTTTCTCCAGTACGCAATGGTGACTCAGTGCCTGATTACTTTTTTTGCAGCTCCCTTTCCCCATGGAAAAACAACAGTGTACAAATATCGCATGGTCGCGAAGGCCACCGACACCGAGGAAGGCCTCTACGCTTCGCAATTCGTATTGCAAGGCACCCTTGACGTCACACACGATGCTGAAGAGCCAAACCTGGTGAATGCATACACCGTCGTTCTCTCCAAGCTTACGACGGACATGCACAATGGAAAAAATGCGGATTACAACGAAAAACCAGTTCTTCAGGAAATGGACGAGGTTGCTAGTGTTCTCCAGTTGCCATTCCAAATAATCTATAACATCGATGGCACGGTGAGTTCCAAAGAAAAAATAAAAATATAAAAGGAATTTATATTTTACGGTTCACCATTAAATTTGTCCAGTTCCAAGGTGTCAAATTTGACCGAAGAGAATCGACGTGGTCATGGAACATGAAGAAGGCAATCGCCTCGATGCTCCAGGTTGATTTGCCCCGTATTAATGCGCAGAAGTTGGCGAACGAACCTCTCGTCTTCGTTTCACGAGAGGTAATGACTTCAAAACGTAACGAGTAAGAAAACTTGATGAAGTATTCTGCTCTTCATGATCCACGTTTCGTTGAAATGTCACTAGGAAACGATTCATGGCATTTGTTCGGTGACCTACAGCGTTCATCCCGTAGACCGGGTCAACGCAAACACTTCCGCAGACTTCCTGGTGAAAAAAAAATTTTCGCCCATCGACTGCGCTCACTATTCTTCCGACGACTTCAGCAACGTTGACCGCAATCAGTGCAACATGAAAAACGTGAGTCTTCTCATCGCCAGAGGCGAAAAATATTTTTGTCCGCGACGCAATAATAATCACGAAAAATTCTAATTATCCATTTCAGGACCACATTCTTACGCAGAGCTTCAGAGACCTTGAAGTTGAGAAACAAGGCCAAGGAATTCTGATTAAAAAACTCGATGCTCACAGTTTCGACAGGGCACTTTCGGCGAACGGAGCATCCTACCCTTTTTTTGTCATCACCAAGTAATTTTCTTGCATTGCGCAATTTTTCAGATGGTTCACTCGATCACGTATTTTATTTTGTACGTGCGTTTTTATTTTTCCAGCACAACCTTCGAATTTCTCCGGGTCAAAGAAAAATCGGTCATCCCGGTCTTCATGAAGTCTCTGAAAATGGACCGCGATTTGATTTACGCGAGCCCCCCAAGTTATATGCCGAGCGGGGCTCGGGACGTCACCCTGGAAAGGCACCTTATAAATTTCTCCAGTCTTCCGGGTCGGCTGAAAAAATTGCTCTCCGAAGCTGTGGACTACATCGAAAGCGATCACTTAAGTCCAGATGAGATTAATTGGAGTCATGCACGAACGATGAACAAAATTTACCGGACAATGAGTCACATGGATGCTGGAGCATTGCAGGAGACTTTCCAGGTCTTCGAAGACTCGGTTTCTCGAAGAGATATGGAAATCAAGTTAGTATAGGTTCAGACCTACGATCCAATGACCTACGATAATTGCGAGGTTCGGAATGAGGGCTGAAACCATTTTTTTTCCTCCAGGAATATTTTCTTCGGAGTCGTTGCCCAGGTGGGCACTCCAGCAGCGTGCAATTTCACCCTCAACGTTATTCTCAAAAACAAGATTCCGGCCTTGATAGCTGTGGACATGTTGGCGAGACTTCCCATGAGCGTCAAAGTTCCAACGACGCTTCTACTGTCCGAGATGTATCAACTTCGAAAACTGGACGATTCCATACCCACCGAAGTCCGAAAAGCTGGAATCCTCAGCTTCGCTTCGCTGATGTACAGGACATACAAGAACTCACCCAAACCGGAAAGCATCAACGTTCTCCAACAATACCTGAAGGACTTGTTCGACTCCATGAAGAGTGAGTACTTATTTCTTCCACCCATGGTCACTTCCATCATTTATTGCGAACGATTGCAATCGCCCTGCCCAATGATTGTTCAATAATTTTCTTCCGCGTAACCAGATGCACAAACGTACGAAATGAAGGTCACTTATCTGATGGCCATGAAGAATGTCCAAATTGGAGGGATCCATGACGTCCTCAAGCCTGTGATAATGGGTGATGAAGAGACAACCCACGCTCCGGAGAACTTCCGGTTATTGGCAATTTGGGCGATCGACAAATCTGCGGAGAAAAATTTTGACGATGTCCGACGAATTCTGTGGTCCATATTGACGAACAGGAGAGAATCAACGAAACTGAGAATCGCTGCCTACGATATCTTGATTAACCGAGCACCGAACGCGTCACTCGTACCCACGGTGCATGCTTACATCACGAAGAGCGACGAAGAGAACAAAAATTTGATCCATTACCACTACACGACTCTCGACAGCATCGCGAATACTGCCGATCCATGCAAAACCGATCTTCGCACAATCGCAAGTTCGATTTTGGAGAACGAATATTACTTCGGGTCGCAGAATCAGCACATCACGTATCCCTTATCAGGCGTTCAGTCGGTCAGTTACATCGACGATGAATACCTTCACGCCGAGAAATTCGATCTCCGCACGATCGTCAACGAGTTCACTGGCGTTCCTGAAGTGGTAGAAATCGAGCAGGAGACCGTGGACAGATATGGAGCCGTTAGTGACTTTGAAGTGAGTGTAATCAATGAAACAGCCAACCGATTTCAATGATCCACTTTTTGTTTTTTTCAGACATGAAATATTAACGATTTTTTCTTCCCCACAGATCAAAGTGCACATCGAGGGCCTTGAAAAGTTCCCGACGATCTTGAGATCCAACGTCGATCGCAGGCTAAAGCACAACGACATTATTGACGTATTGGTGAACGCTGCCGATTCGCAACCGAAAGTCAAGGACCTGAAGATCGATATCCTGTTTATTCGCAACGATCGGACTGTTGGGTTCAAGCACTACGAGCGTGGAAACGTTTCGCAGATTCTCAGAGACCTTGGGCACTACAATCAATTCATGAACGACACTGATTACGTCAATTATCAGTCTGTGTCATTTGATCGGGAGTACGAAAAACGACTGACCAGTGACGTCGGCTTACCGATCATTGTTCAATCGCGGGTTCCCACTGTGACATCGATTAAGATCGATCACCGGCAAATACTGCGTTGGCCATTGTCGTTGAGCTTGGACTTCAAGTTCAAGCGATGGGAGCATCAAGATCATTCCATGTCGTTGTATAACCCCATTAAAGACGTTTGGCATTCGGTTCGTGCCGCCGCCATTAACGAATTCGCGCTACCATTTTCGATGAACATATCCGACCGGAAGCTCCTTGACTCGTTGAAGTTCAGCTTCCCAGAAAGAAGTGCAAAAGGACCTTCGGCGGCGGGATTAGTCGTCCTTGGGAAACACATGGTTACCGTTGATGAGGGAGGTACTCAGAAATTACAAGAATCCTGTCCCACCTGTCCCAGCCATTTAGTCGTCCATGATGGTACTCAGCCTGAGGGATACTACGAAAAATACAGAAAATTGGACTTTGATTTAAAACACGTGGGACTCAATGTTACGGTGTTTCGTTATCGTGGTGATAATGGATATGGCTCGGAATCGTACCTTCCTCGTGAGGCGTATTGGGACAGGAATTTTAGGTCCAATATTTCGAACAGTTGGTCAGTGAACTTTCTTGTCTTAGCGGCTTTTACATGTGTCAAAGTATTGTTGATTATTTTTCTCCAAGTTTTTTTCGCACCAGTGCGATAAAGCTAGTTTTTCACACACTTTTATCGCACTAGTGCGATAAAATTAAATGAACTCTGATTACTTTGTCTAGGTCAAGTGCGGTTCAACATGGAATAATGGACGCACGGCGACGGTATAAAAATGCTATTTTCGAGAGGTACCAAAATCACAACGGTGGCATTTTGAGGATCGAGCCCAGTACCGATTTCCCGATCTCTGAAGTATGTCGAAAAGATACCGATTTCCGACAATGATAAATTGACAAAGCTGATTTATCTCGTGATCAATAATTCTAACGATCGTTTCTAGATCAATGTTGGATTACGTGGTAAGCACGACGTTCACGATAAAAACGAAAAGCTCAAGGAAATGGCAGAGCTCGAAACTTGGAGGTTCAGGGCCACGTTCGACATGATCTCGAGGCTCACTAAAACCTCGGCTGTACAGTGGAATTTCGACATCAGCTCTCAAAATAATCCAGGACATCTGAAAAATAAATTGTCCGTAAAAATCGTGCGAAAAAGTCCGGAAGAAGAGAATCTGAAGGTGACTTGAGCTCATCATCATTTTTCATTTTTCAACACATTTTTTTTTGTTCGCCACTTTATAGATTACACTTTTTTTGCAGATATGTATCGACGCAAGCAAACATTATCCAGCACAGCCCGACGATTTTTTGATGGTTCGGGGAACAAACCAAGAGATCCATAGCGAATTAACCATAGCCCATGGCCACGGCCACGACGAAGAATGCCATCGTAACGATACTCTCATCGCACTCAAATTGAAGGCCGAGCTTTCGGATGAGCAGAAGAAAAGCTTAGAGCGCACTTTTGAGATGAGTCCTTGCAACAAGGACAGGAAAAATGGTCTGTTCGCAAATCCGATGAACACAATTCCCATCACGCGTAATTGTCTAAACGAGGCGATTCGTTATACGACACCCAGAAAATACACCTTCAATATGACGTTCAAGGTTCGTAAAAAAACAGTTTCCAATTAATGTACCCTATTTAAAATACTAAAAATTTCCGTAATTAATAAATCGTATTAAAATAAATGAGACATGTATGGGTAGTTGGTAATTAATAAAAAATTCCAGGCACGTGTGAAATAACGTGAATTAAAAAATGTCTTCATTCCAGATGATGCCAAATACACCCATCGAGCACTTGGTATTTTCAATTCCTGATTCCGGGGACGGCTGGAGAGGAAATTTGCAATTGAAAGCCGAATTTCCGATGGAGACGAACAGTTTGGAGTTGGAGGTTGTGGCCAATTCGACGGAGGTTGCCTCGAGAAGTCTTCTCTTCAAGAACATGTTACGCGACGATCAGGGACCAGTGCTGCGTCCTAATTGGGACTTTCCCTTGGACAACAGTCGGTTCGATCAAAAGTTCTTAGCCGATTACAATGATCATAAAATCCGTGAGTGAAATAGATATTCCTGATAACGTTTGTTTTTTTTTTTTTTTTAATTACAATATGGTAACATAATTATTATTCATTTTCGCAGGATTGTGTTTGGTCTACCCACAAATTATCGTAAGAGGAGATACCGACCCTCAGCCTTTTTCAATGCCCACTGATAAGTGGGCATTGATTTCCGGTGACCATTTCGATGGACGGTTCGCCGTATTCGCCCAACAGACCAGGCCTAATTATTTGTCTTTTCTGGTTTTCATAAAGCACCATAAAATTTACTTTTTCACACGTGAAAGTGACGATGTCCTCGTGGCACTTGCTGATCACATTGAATCGGAAATGGAGGAGGATTTCCGGTTGCCCGTGGACGAAAACTTCACCTGGCGATTGGAGTGAGAGATGATCATTGTTATATGTACCTTCGAAAAATTCATTTTTCATTTTTTAATTATTTTATGATTCCAGAGTTACGAAGGAAAACGATCATTTCGTCGTTCGTATGAGGGACGTGTCATTGGTTCTTCGTGTCGGTTACAATTACATCTCCCTCGTTTTTGACTCCGGACTTCAAGGCCACGTCAGTGGGTTATGCGGCCATTTGAATGGCGATAAATTCTCCAGGGAATTCGACGTTTTGTCGGCAAAGGGCATCGAGAACATTGTAATCGAAAATGCGAATGAATATGTATAAAAATAATTACGATAACATATTGATTTCCTGTATATTGATAAATGAGCGGAAATTTTGTACGAAGAATTGTGTGAAAAATCAAGACAAAATACTGCTCGTAATAATTTTAAAAAAATGGCAAGCAAATAAAAAAATTTTCATCCTGATTACTCTCCGGTTATTAATGATCTGTTAATTATATCCTTATCACAAACGCATACACACATGCAATTTTTCCAGACAATTTTCTATTCACGAACCAAAAAAAATATTGCTGAAATATTTCAAATGTTTCATCGGACAGGAAAAATGGCATATAACATAAAAATGACGGGGAAAAAAATGAATCGCACGAGAACGAAATTTCCCGATGACGAAGCGGAGCGCGGTGCGTCAAATAGGCTGTTATTGCAGACAAAGTTCGTTAATTCGGTGGCAAGGCCACAAAGTGACGTATTCGCTACACGTGAACGTGTTCATTTTGCATGATTCGTCTTCCCACATAAATTTTTCGCATCCTAATTTGGCGTTCCATTACTCGAACCACGCATTCCTAATCACTTTCGCTTTATCGTTAGTTATCACTTCTTATCAGCCTAGTTAAAATGTATCGTGTTTTTGTTGAACAATCTAATGCCTAATGAAGAGCACGATGAACCGTGTGAACTCGACGTACTCATTAAAACATCTTGGCGCCTGTGCATTAAATATTAAAATTCCAGAAAATGATAAAATTATCATCTCTGACATGATCCATATTTTCCAAGGATATAGACGCGGGTGATCGATAAAAAATAATTCGGACGATTGGTATTTCCATAAAAGTGTCAATAAACTTGTTGTCATGAATGATCATTGGAATTCACGGATCGTAAATTTGTTTTTGATAAACACCTATCCTGTTAACATTTTGTTTCGACGACAAATAATTCGTATTAATTAATGTACAACAAACAACGTGAAAACCCAGAAGATAAGTGATTGAAAATGCGTTTACATAATAATGTCATATCATAAAACGTGTCGGAGTGTTACGTAGAAAAAAAAAAAAATGCGAGAGAAAAAAGAAAAGGGTTATCGTGGAGTCAGAAAAATGCACATCTGCATGACACGCTTCTCTTCAGGGTTATCGTTTGGATGAACTTCAAAGCACATTCTTATCAACATTGTGACGACCGAAGTTGATTCTGGGAGGGTCCATTTTCAGAATGGATTACCAAGTTGTTATGTGAAAAATGATGATTACAGTCAATTGGAGCGAAGTGGAGGTGAATCAGGCTATAAGAGGAAGCTCTCCACGATATTCCACCAGTCGTTCACAATGGCTTGCGGGATTAACGTAATCGCCGGTAAGTTTCCTTGTAATTCCGTCGCTGGATAAAACGTACATCATATCAATTATTTATACCTTGCAGTAATTATTATGTACTCTATATTAAATTTATTATTTTCAGTTATCGTCGCGTGTGCCACTTTGGCATCGGCTGACCATGGTGAGTGAATTAATTTTTTTTTTAAATATATAAGATACGATGTAATATATATAATCAATAATGCCATTGATATATTCGATAGATTTTCTTTAAATTGTTCTCCAAAAAAAAAAAAAAATCACAGTTCCTGATGGAATCATTGACCATTGTGATAAATAGTATTTACAGCGCCTTTTCCACACGGAAAAACTACCGTGTACAATTATCGCACGACCGTGAAAACCACCACGAACGATGAGAGCCGCTACTCCTCGCAATTCGTGGTGCAAGGGACACTTGATGTGACACACGATACCAGGGACCCATCACTGACGAATGCCTACAACGTCGTCCTTTCGAACGTCGTCACTGACATGCACAACGGGAAAACTGTGGATTACGACGGAAAACCAGTGCTCCAGTCGATCGGCGATGGTGCCAAGGTCATTGAGGAGCCATTCCTCATCATTTACAACGAAAATGGCACTGTAAGTTTTTGGAAAACCAAACGACAGACAATGTCTGCTCAATGGCTCACGATGTTCCGTTGGATTTCTTCAGCTCCAAGCCGTCAAAATCGGAGAAAGGGAACCGAAATGGTCAAAACACATGAAGATGGCCATGGCAGCGATGCTTCAGCTGGAGCTGCCGGAAATAAACGTGGAAAAGCTGACGAATGAGCCTCTTACCTTCACTGCGCAGGAGGTAAGTGACCCTCGATGGACCATTTGCTTCTGGTACTCCATGACATGTTTTAAATCGTCACTCGATGTCATGATTCGAATTGTTGTCACCAGAAAACGATGTATGGCCATTGTTCGGTCGCCTACAACGTTCACCTCACCAACCCTGAAGAATTCAGAGTGAACAAAACTTTTTCGCCCATCGACTGCGATGGTTTTGAAGTTCAAGAATTCAATAACGTGGACAACGACCATTGCAAGGCCAAGAAACCAGTAAGTCTTCCATGGTTCCAATGAAATTTCTCGAGAAAATCGACGGATCCAAAAGATTTTGGTTCAACTGAACTTGAATTGTCATTTTTAGGAACAGATGTCCACTGCCAGTTGGAGGGACGTTGACATCGCAAAGCATGGCGAAGGAATGCTTATAAAAAAGCTTGTCGCTCATAGTTTTGTTCGTGTACTCCCAGCAAATGGAGCATCTTATCCACATTACGTTATTACCAAGTAAGCTTCAAGGTTCTTCTCATTTGGTGCATGCAAAATGACGGTAAAAATTTATGGAAATATTGTTGCACTTTTCTTTAGCACAAATTTCGAGTTTCTTCAAACCAAAGACAAATCCGACAAAGATTCACTCGGTAACTTTGTCACGGTACCAAAAATTCACGAGCTGCACTACCGAAAACCTCGTGACAGTGCCGTGCCCAATGCTGCAGTCGATGTCACCCAAGGTCGACACCTTGTCATCCTCTCTCGTCTTCCTGCACAGCTGGATAAATTGCTATCCGACGCTGTTAACTATCTCGAAGAGAGCCACTTCAGCCCGAGTGAAATGAACTGGGATCATGCCCAGACTATGAACAAAATTTTGCACACAATGAGAGAAATGACGACTATTCAATTGGAAGGGTTGTTCGATGTATACGGGAAATCGAATCTTCATAGAAATACCGAAATCCGGTGAGTTATACAAAAACTCTGATTATCCATAAATCTGAAGTTGTTACAAGTGGATTACCGGAAATTCGACGATTTTTCTTTAGAAATATCTTCCTCGGAGTTGCCGCACAAGTTGGAACACCAGCATCGTGTCATTTCACGCGAAACGTCATCATGAAGAACAAAATTTCGCCTTTGGCAGCGGTGGACATGTTGACGAAGTTGCCCCTGAGTGTCAAAGTCCCAACAACGGAACTGCTGGCTGAGATGGAAGACTTGATGAAATTGGACCCAGCGATAAACGTCGAAGTGAGGAAAGCTGGTATCCTCAGTTTCGCCTCGTTGATATACAGGACATTCAAGAATGTGCCTTATGCAGAAAACAGTCCCATTTTCCATAAATACATTCAGGACTTCTTCAACGGCCTCAGGGGTGAGTAATTTTTTTAACCAAAAATACTTATCAATGACGAGGAGATAATCGTTCATACGGAATTCACGTATGCGTGTCACCTTCGATTAACGTTTTCATTTTCTTCCCGGTGTACAGAAGAAAAATCTTACGACATGAAGGTCGTTTATATGATGGCCATCAAGAACATTCAAGTTGGAAAAATCTACAATCACCTTGAGCCCTTGATCACAGGTGATCAGGACATAACTCCAGATCCCGACCGATTCCAGCTTCTGGCGATTTGGGCGATGGACAAATCCGTGGTGGGCGATTATCCCAGCGCCACGAGAATTTTGTGGCCCATAATGGCTAACGAGACGCTACCGACAAAGCTGAGAATCGCCGCTTACGAAATATTGATGAACCAAGCACCGGATGAAGAAAGCGCGCGAAAGGTCCACGATTATGTCGGCATCCACGGCAACAATCATTTTTACTATTACCATTACACGACTCTCGATAGCATAGCGAGGTCTGCGGACAAATGCAAACATGATCTCCGTGCAATCGCGAGGGCTATCTTGAAAGAAACAGATTTCCCCAAAGATTCTCGTAAGGATTTCCATTATCCATTGTCCGGTGTGCACACTGTCAATTATGTGGGCTCTTCGTTCATCTTCGGATCAAAGGTTGAGTTCAGTACGGTCGTCAACGAGTTGACTGGCGATATCGAGGTTTTGAAACTTGAACACGAGTCTCTGGATAACGATGGTGCGGTCAGCGACCTATCGGTGAGTACCAACGATTAATTAGATGCCACATCCTCATTCACCATCCAACTCACTTTTGCTTAATGTTCTTTTCCCGCCAGATTCAAATGCACATCGAAGGCCCGATTAATTGGATGGATATGTATCGCTATTTCCCTCGTATGCGAGGTACCAAGGTCGTTGACATATTAAACAAAGCCCAGAGTTCGTTACCAGCGACGAAGATGCTGAAGGTTGATGTTGTCCTTATGCGAAGTGGCCAAGTTTTCGTCGCTAATCATTACGACTTCCAAACCCTCATGGAAATGACTGATTACATGATGGAATACTACTACAACATGACCGGCACTGAAATCTTCAATTACCAGAATGTGGTGTTCGATCGGTTATACGAAAAACAGGTGCCCAGTGACATTGGTGTTCCCATCACTGTCAACACTCGGATTCCCGCTGTAACATCGCTGCAGCTTAATCATACGAATATAATCAAGGCGGAGAACGGTTTCGACTTGGACATCGAATTCAAGTCGTGGATCCATGGGGACCATTCAATGGCAGTGTACAATCCCATGAAGGACGTTTGGCACGCGATTCGTTCTTCCACGTTAAGCGAAATCAGTCTACCGTTTCACTCGCGAATAATACCCGATTCATACCCGGATATCTTGAAGTTCCGCTTCGAGGAACGTCCCGGAGCTCCACCTGCGGTCGCTGGTTTGGTTATCCGCGGCAAACACATGGTTACCGTTGATGAAGAAGGCACTGAGAAATTAAAGGAATCCTGTAGCACTTGCCTCAACCAGGAAGACTTCCACGACGGCAAACCGGACGAAAGTGACGATCGCCAATATCGAGAGACCATCTATTTCTCCAAGTCACTTGGTCTCAGGGCTGAATCGTATATGTACCGTCCGAAATATGGATTCACGCCGGACTCGAGTGTGGATCAAAATTCGACATGGGATGAGCCATTCGAATCGAATATCACCAGTAGTTGGTCAGTTAATTTTCACATGGTTGCATGGAAAGTGTCCAATGACATATTCACAATCGTCAGGTTGAATTATTTAAAAATATATATATATTTTGGACATTTCGCAGGATGGATGTGCTTTCTGAAAGTACAATAACTGCGCATTTCGTGTGGGAGATGCTTAATTATGAAGCACAACGGTACAGCAATGGTGTCATCGTAAAGATCGAGCCAAGTGCCAATCACTCATTCTCCGAGGTAATTACCTGAGGAAACGAAATCATGCGTAAAAGTAATTTGAATCGTCATTGATATTTTGGACACTTTCTTACAGATCAATATCAGTCTACGTGGAAAGATGGAAGATTACGATAAGAACCAAACGAATCTCGAAAGAGGACATGCAATGTTGATGAAACGGGGTGTCACTTTCAACACCATATCGAGTGCTACCAACACGTCAGCTGGGTCGTTTGACATTGATCTTGAATTTTACTTTAATCAAGGCCATCTGTCAAACAAAGGTGCACTTCGGATCACCCGAAAAGGTCCAGGAGAACAAAATTTCAAGGTGATCATCACAAAACCATTAGTGTGATCTTCAACGTCATTTTGTGGCAACTATTGCAATATCCATTATGCCTACAGGTCTGCGTAGATGCTAACAAGAACTACCCAATCCCACCATCGGATCAGCTGAAACTTGGCGAAACGAAGGAAGAGATAGACAGCAAATGGTCGTTGAGTTATGGTTACACCGATGATGAAGAGTGCCCTCGTAACCAATCGCTGCTGACCTTTAACGTGAAAGCTCAACTATCCGAAGAACAAAAGGTGCAGCTCAAGGAGGACTTGGAGAACAGTGCCTGCAGCAGGGACACGAAGAACCCTTTGTATTCGAACCCGAAGAACTTAGTTCCCAGGACAATCAATTGTTTGAACGAGGCTATCAAATACACGACACCCAGGAAGTACACAGTCGATGTGACGCACAAACAGGTTGGTAAAATACAGTCTTTTTTTTCTTTTTACAACTCAATTGACAATTGTCATGAGGCAAACGATCCACGTGCGTGACCGACATTGAAAGTTCGAAGTTATGGAAGAAAATTTGAAGGTCTAATGATTTTTAATTGCTGCGTTTTTGGTATTCCAGTTGACGCCCGATTTCGCAGCCTTTATCTATCACTTTTTCACCGCCCGGAGAGAACCTCGTGAGGAAGAAAGTTTTCAATTCTCCGCCGAATTCCCAATGACGACCAATACTATTGATCTTCGATTGATGACAAATGACGGTGATATCAAAGATCGACCTCTCCATCTGAGGTACATTCGAGGCGATGACTACGGACCGGAAATGAAGCCTTATTGGGACTTTCCTCTCGATAACAGTCGGTTCGGGCTGAAATTCTTGTGGAATTACATTTCGGACGACATCAGTGAGTGCAATTTCAATCATTTTTCACGAAACAATATACCTGCTACGTTTTTTTTTTTTTTTTGACAACAATAGTGACGAAAAATGATTTTTCTTTCCACAGGATTATGTTCTGTGTATCCTGGAATAATCGATCGCCATGACGACTACCCCAAGGCGCTTTTTACCATTCCCAGTGACTCGTGGGTCCTGCTTTCCGGTGACCATCAAAACGATCTATTTGCCGTTTTTGGAAAACAGGAGAGGCCCGATTATTTGTCCATCAAAGTATTCGTATTAGGACTGGAACTTAACTTTTTCACTCGCGAAAGCGACAATGTTCTTGTGGCGATGGGCGAGGGCCTAGTACCGGAAACGGGGGACCATTTACCCGGACCGCAAATTCTCGGCCCGCATCTCAAGTGAGCGACGATGATTTCCCAATTCCCGTTGTCATTGAATTTCTTCTGACTTCATTTTATTGTCCTTGTTTCTTCAGAATCACGAGGGACAACGATCACTTCGTTGTTCGTATGCCGTACGTACCAGTGACGCTTCGTATCGGTTCGAACTATATCGTAATCGCCCAGGATTCTGATCTTCAAGGCCACGTCAGTGGATTGTGCGGTCATCTGGACGGACGCCCATTGTCGAGGGAAACCGACGTTTATTCGACGAACGATCTCGATTCAAATTAGTCATCAATTAAATCGATTATCAGTTACGCCTATTAAAATGTATTATACGAATGAATATACAGAAATGTAGAAATTAAAATATATATCGATTATCTGTATCTGTATAAATTTACACATAATTAGGTCCTATAAATTTTATTTAAAAATTCCCAATGAATCCTGTATGCAATAATAATTTTAAAAAAAATTAATGAGTACATTGATTATTAAATTTAATTAAATTATCACCTCATTATATGCTGAGTTGAATTTACGTTATGTGATTTAAATAATTCACTCGGCACCTTATCGAAAATAATGTTGCGAAGCAAACTAACTCGAAAGATTATTGAAAATGCAATTATATAATGAAGTGAGTTTTGAGAGGTCGCAGAATGTTACGCAGATAAATCTCAAAAATAAAAATAAAAGCCTTATCGTGGTTTTATTAAAATAAACGACACGCTTCTCACGAGGGCTATCGTCTGGATGAACCTCAATGCAAATTCTTATCAACACTGCGACGCTCTGAGCCGCTGCAGGGAGGATAGAGCTTCAGAATGAATTTCCAAGTAGCTATAAGGAAAACAATTTATTGGGATAGAAGCCAATTGGAAGGAAGTGGAGGCAAACCGGATTATAAGAGAACGCAGCAGACCACGAGACTGTGGTAGTCATTCGCGATGGCTCGCCGAATGAACTTCATCGCCAGTAAGCTTATTTGATAAAGTATATTCGCTGTTCTAATGGAAACTGAATGATTTATATTAATGTGGTAATTATTGTCTCATTACATACGATATGTTCGAATTATTTCTTCCAGCTATCGTGGCGTGTGCCACTTTGGCAACGGCTGCACATGGTAAGTGAATTAATTTTTAAAACAATTTTTAAAAATATATATAGATAATATATACGATATTATATATCACATCTATCGTATAAAATTAATTTAATTAGTTTGTTCGATTGATTTTCTTCAGATTGTTCTCCAAATTATTTTTTTCAAATTCTTATCAAATCACTGATAATTGTGATGAAATATCATTTTATTTTTAGCACCTTTTCCACATGGAAAAATTACCGTGTACAATTATCGCACGACCGTGAAGAGCACCACCAACGATAAGAGCGGCTATGCTTCGCAATTCGTGGTGCAAGGGACACTTGACGTGACCCACGATACCAGGGACCCAGAACTGACGAATGCCTACAATGTCGTCCTTTCGAATGTCGTCACTGACATGCACAACGGGGAAGTTGTGGATTATGACGAAAAACCAGTGGTCCAGTCAATCGACGATGAGGCCAGGGTCATTCAGGAGCCATTCCTCATTATTTACAACGAAAATGGCACGGTAAGTTTTTGGGAAACCAAACGACGGACAATGTCTGCTCAATGGCTCATGATGTTCCGTTGGATTTCTTCAGCTCCAAGCTGTCAAAATGGGAGAAAACGAATCGGAATGGTCCAAAAATATGAAGATGGCCATGGCAGCGATGCTGCAGCTGGACCTGCCAGAAATAAACGTGGAAAAGCTGACGAATGAGCCTCTTACTTTCACTGCACAGGAGGTAAGTGACCCTCGATGGACCATTTGTTTCTGGTACTCCATGACATGTTTTAAATCGTCATTGGATGTCACGATTCGAATTGTTGTCACCAGAAAACGATCCATGGCGATTGTTCGGTCACCTACAATGTTCACCCCATGGACACCCCTGAAGAATTTAGAGTACATAAAAAATTTTCACCCATCGACTGTGATGGTTTTGCTGTTGAAGAGTTCAATAATGTTGACATCGACCATTGCAAGGCCAAGAAACCAGTAAGTCTTCTATGGTTCAAATTAAATTTCACGAACAAAGCAATGGATTCATCGGATTTTGGTTGTACTGATTCTTAATCGTCATTTTTAGGAACGGATTTTCACTGACAGTTCTAGGGTTATTAAAATCACGAAGCAAGGCGAAGGAATTCTCATAAAAAAGCTTGTGGCTTATGGGGCTGTGCATGTATTCTCAGCAAATGGAGCATCCTACCCACATTTCGTTATTACCAAGTAAGTTCCCATGGTTTTTAAATTTTTAGTTCACCTAAAATGTGTGTATTTAAAATGGGCTTGATATTTGGAAATAAAAATTGATCATTTGGACACAAACTTACGAAAATTCTCCGATTTTTCTTCAGCACAACTTTCGAGTTTCTCCATACGAAAGAAAAATCGGACAAAGATTCACTCGGTGACTTTGGCAACTCAGAAAAAATTTACGATTTGACCTACCGAAAACCTGAAGCGAGTTACATGCCCAACACCGCAGTCGATGTAACCCAAGGAAGACACGTTGTCGATGTCTCCCGTCTTCCTTCACACCTGGACGAATTGCTGTCCGAAGCTTTTAACTACCTCGAAGAGAGCCACTTCGAGCAGACTGAAATGAATTGGGACCATGCACAAACTATCAACAAAATTTTCCACACAATGAGATACATGAACGCTGATCAATTGCAAGCTACGTTCGATAAATATGAAAACGCGGCTCTTCGTAGAGATATCGAATTCAAGTGAGTATCTAAAAACTCTGGTAACCTATGAAATCGCATTATCAAAAATTCCATTATTTTTTATTGTTTTTAGAAATATCTTCCTCGGAGTTGCCGCACAAGTTGGAACACCAGCGTCGTGTCATTTCACGCGAAACGTCATCATGAAGAACAAAATTTCGCCTTTGGCAGCCGTGGACATGTTGACGAAGTTGCCCCTGAATGTCAAAGTCCCAACAACGGAACTGCTGGCTGAGATGGAAGACTTGATGAAATTGGGCCCAGCGATAAACGCCGAAGTGAGGAAAGCTGGTATCCTCAGTTTCGCCTCGTTGATATACAGGACATTCAAGAATTTGCCTGATTCAGAAAACTGCCCCATTCTCCATAAATACATTCAGGACTTCTTCAACGGCCTCAAGGGTGAGTAATTTTTTTAACCAAAAATACTTATCAATGACAAGGAGATAATCGTTCATACGGAATTCACGTATGTGTGTCACCTTCAATTAACGTTTCCATTTTCTTCCCGGTGTTCAGACGAAAAATCTTACGACATGAAGGTGGTTTATCTGATGGCCATCAAGAACATTCAAGTTGGAAAAATCTACGATCTCCTTGAGCCCTTGATAACAGGTGATCAGGACATAACTCCAGATCCCGACCGATTCCAGCTTCTGGCGATTTGGGCGATGGACAAATCCGTGGAGGGAGATTATCCCAGCGCCACGAGAATTTTGTGGCCCATAATGGCTAACGAGACGCTACCGACAAAGCTGAGAATCGCCGCTTACGAAATATTGATGAACCAAGCACCGGATGAAGAAAGCGCGCGAAAGGTCCACGATTATGTCAGCGTCCACGGCAATAATCATTTTTACTATTACCATTACACGACTCTCGATAGCATAGCAAGGTCTGCGGACAAATGCAAACATGATCTCCGTACAATCGCGAGGGCTATCTTGAAAGAAATAGATTTTCCCCAAAATTCTCGTGAGGATATCCATTATCCCTTATCCGGTGTGCAAACTCTCAATTATGTGGGCGCTTCGTACATCTACGGTGAAAAGGTTGACATCGGTATAGTCGTCAACGAGTTGACTGGCAATCCTGAAGTTCTGAAGCTTGGTCACGAATCTTTGGATAACGATGGTGCGGTCAACGACCTTTCAGTGAGTACCAACAATAAATTAGATACTACATCCCATAAGTCCTTATCTTCAATCCAACTTATTTCCTTGATGCTCTTCTTCCGCTAGATTCAAGTGCACGTCGAAGGCCTCGATGATTTGATGAACATGTTGATACCTCGTTATAAGCCTCGTACGAAAGCCACCAAGATTCTTGAAGTACTGCAAAAAGCTAAGAATTCGGTACCGGCGATGAAGGACCTGAAGATCGATATTGTCCTCATGCGCAATGACCGAGTTTTTCTGGCTAATCATTACGACTTCGAAACCCTTTCCGAAATCGGTGACAACCTGATGGAATACTACTACAACATGACTGGCACCGAAATGTATAATTACCAGAATGTGGTCTTCGATCGATTACACGAAAGACAACTGACCAGTGACATTGGTGTTCCCATCATTGTTGAGACTCGCACTCCCTTTGTAACGTCGATGCAGATCAATCATACGAATATAATCAAGTCGAACGATGGTTTCGGCCTGGACGTCGAATTCAAGACGTGGATCCATGGGGACCATTCAATGTCGGTGTACAATCCCATGAAGGACGTTTGGCACGCAATTCGTTCTTCCACGATCACTGAAATGAATCTACCATTTCACTCGCAAATGATACCTGGTCCATATCCGGATATCTTGAAGCTCCGCTTCCGGGAACGACCCGGAGGTGCACCTTCCGTTGCGGAAATCGTGGTCCGCGGAAAACACTTCGTTACCGTTGATGAGGAAGGCACCCAGAAATTAAACGAATCCTGTGGTACCTGTCGCAATCGGATAGTCGTCCGCGATGCCCATCGACCAGTCGATGGACCTTACCTAATATTTACTCAGAAAGATTTTGATTCCAAATCGCTTGGTCTCAAGGGATTAGTGATCGTATACCGTAGTGAAATTGGATACTTGTCGGAATCGGATTTGGGGTACACCGCGACGTGGGACAACAATTTCAAGTCCAATATATCGGCCAGTTGGTCAGTAAACTTTCAACTGGTTACGATCAATGATTCGCAACAGTGAAATTATATTATAAATAAATAAAACCATATTTTGGCCGTTTTGTAGGACTGACATGCTTTTTGAAGGTCTGATGAGTGCCCGTTACTGGTGGAAATGGCTTGGTTCCGTAACGGAACATTACACCGGTGGTTGCATCTTAAGGTTCGAGCCCAGTTCTGCTGGCTCGTTTTCCGAAGTGAGTAATACAGACAATGATCAACTGAAAATCAGCATAAAACTAATTGCAATGCAACGATTGATATTGTGGATTTTTGTTTCAAGGTCAACGTCAGTTTCCGTGAAAAGAAGAGAGGTGACGATAAGAACCAAACGAATGTCGAGGGACCACATTCTATGGGACTTTCAACCGGTGTGACCTTGGAGACCATATCGAGTATCACTAATACGACAGCTGGAACCTGGCTCGTTGACCTTGACATTGACGCTGATCAAGGCCATCTGACAAAGAAACTTTTGCTCCAGATCACACGAAAAATTCCAGGAGAACAAAATTTCAAGGTGACAATCCCAAAATCATTGACCTTCAACATCATTTTGCGGCCCATTATCGAAATATCCATCGTGCTCACAGATCTGCATCGATGCTGACAAAACCTACCCAACCCCACCGGAAGATCTACTGAAACTTGGCGATACGAATGAAGAAATCGACAGCAAATTGTCCTTGACTTATGGTTACACCGATGCTGAAGAGTGCACTCGTAACCAATCGCTGCTGTCGATCAACGTAAAAGCTCAACTATCCGAGGGACAGAAGACGCAGTTCAAGGATGACTTGGAGAACAGTGCCTGCAGCAAGGACACGAAAAATCCTTTGTTTTCGAACCTGAAGAACTTAGTTCCACGAACAGTCGATTGTTTGAATGAGGCTATCAAATACACGACACCCAGGAAGTACACAGTCGATGTGACCTATAAAAAGGTTGGTGGAATACTGGTGTCACTTGACACAAGGTTCAACCTCGTGAATAAATTTGAAATTTCAATGATTCTTAATTGTTCCTCTCTCATATTTCCAGTTACCGGATTTTTTAATCATTTTCATCTACCGACATTTCACTCACCGAATGGAACCTTACAGAGAAGGGAGCTTTCAATTCACCGCCGAATTCCCAATGACGACAAATTCTCTGGAACTTCACTTGATGACTGCGACCGGTGATATTAAAAATGAGTCTTATCCGGTGAGGTACTTACAACGCGATGGTAACGGACCAGTAATGAAGCCTTTTTGGGACTTCCCTCTGGATAACAGTCGGTACGAGTTGAAATTCTTATGGGACTACGTTTCGGACGATGTTAGTGAGTACAGTGAAAATCATTGTTCATTAAACGATTTACCTGTTATTTTTTTTTTTTTTTCTTTATTAAAATTGTGTCTAAAAATTCTTCTTCCTTTCCACAGGATTATGTACTGTGTATCCTGGAATTGTCGATCGAAGTGGTGCTGGAAAAGTGCCTTTTACGATTCCCAGTGACGAGTGGGTCCTGCTTTCCGGAGATCATTATAACAATCGATTTGCGGTTTTCGCAAAACAGGAGAGGCCCAATTATTTGTCGTTCCAATTATTCGTAAAGGATCGTCAAATTCAATTTTTGACACGCGAAAGCGACAATGTACTCGTGGCGATAGGCGAGGGCATAGAACCGGAAACGGGGAATCGTTTGCCCGGAGAAGAAGATGTCGGCGGGCGTTTGAAGTGAGTGATGATAATTCGCGCACGATATTTCAAAATTTCCGGTGTCATTGAATTTGGTTGTTTCAGAATTTCGAAGGAGAACGATCACTTCGTTGTTCTTGTGGGAAATGTGCCGGCGGGATTCCGTATTGGTTCCAATTACGTCACCATCGCTCATGACTCTGAACTTCAAGGCCACGTCAGTGGATTGTGCGGTCATTTGAACGGAAGTCCGTTCTCCGGTAAATCCGATATTTACTCGACGAAGGATATCAATAATGAATTATAATTTTCATGTAAAAATGTCTCAATGGAAATAAATTGATTCTCCGTATTTTCATAAATGTACATAATTTTGTTCTACAAAGTTTATGTAAATTAAAAAAAAAAATTATCAGTATATTATTCGCAATTTTATTTATTACTATTTCCAGTAATGATAATTTTTTTTAACTGTTTTATACAAATCAGAATCGAATAATTCAGTTCAATTAAAATATATCGTGCAGTTTATTAAAAAAATCTAATGCCCAATGAAAAACAAGATAATTCGTAAGCAAGATCAGCGTAAAATTTTGCAAAACCGTGTGAATCCAACGCAACGTCAAAGCAACTTGATCGTCTGGACATTAACTGCAGAATAAATAATTTTCTTATCTCTGATAAGAGCCAATCTTCCATTATTCCCAAAGTCACACTCTCTGCCGATCAATGAAAAATAATTCGGAAAATTGGTATTTCCATAAAAATGACAATAAATTGTTATTGCAGATGATTATTGGAATTCACGAGCGTTAATTTGTTATTCACAAATACGTACCATGTTGAAATTTGATTTGGACAACAAATGAGTCACGTTGATCAGGCACATAATTTTACTACAAACAGCGTAAAATACGCAAGATAAGGGATTATACATCGGCTTATATAATGATGTGACATCTGGAACGTGACGGAACGTCACGTAGAAAAATGCCAAAATCTTGAGGGTTATCGTGAATTCATCAAAATAAAGAGCTCCAAGAGACGCTTCTCATCAGGGTTATCATTCGGATGAACTTCAACGCACATTTTTACGAATACAGTGACGTCCTACGTTGATTCCAGAAGGTCACTTTTGTAGAATGGATTACCGAGTAGTTATGCAGAAAATAGTTTATTATGATAATAGTCAATTGGAAGGAAGTGGAGGTAAATGAGAGTATAAGAGAACGAGGCAGACGACGATGCTGTACCAGTCGTTCACAATGGCTTGGGGGATTAACGTAATCGCCGGTAAGTTTATTTTCAATTCCGTCGGTGGAGAACGTCTATTCACTGCTTCGGTGAAAACTGAATTATTTCAGTTTGTGCAGTAATTATTTCCTTGTTACATATTCCATGTTCGATAAATTTGTTTTTTTTTTAATTTCTCTAGTTTTCGTTGCGTGTGCAATTGTGGCATCAGCTACAAATGGTAAGTATTGCAATTTTGTTCATAATAATTGGCGAAATTATTCAATATGATTGATTGAATTCAATGGAATCTCGTGTTTTGCTACTATGAATCATTTTTTTTAATTAGTAGATTCCTATGGAATTATTAATAATTATGGTTTTAGCACCGTTTCCACATGGAAAGACTACCGTGTACAATTATCGGACGACGGTGAGAACCACCACGAACGAAGAGAATCTCTACGCTTCGCAATACGCGCTGCAAGGGACACTCGATGTGACACACGATACCAGGGACCCAGAACTGGCGAACGCCTACAACGTCGTCCTTTCGAATGTCGTCACTGACATGCACAACGGGGAAGTTGTGGATTATGACGAAAAACCAGTGGCTCAGTCAATCGACGATAAGGCCAGGGCCATTCAGGAGCCGTTCCTCATTATTTACAACGAAAATGGCACTGTAAGTTTTTGGGAAACCAAACGACGGACAATGTCTGCTTAATGGCTCACGATGTTCCGTTGGATTTCTTCAGCTCCAAGCCGTCAAAATGGGAGAAAACGAACCGGGATGGTCCAAAAATATGAAGATGGCCATGGCATCGATGCTGCAGCTGGACCTGCCAGAAATAAGCGTGGAAAAGCTGGCGAACGAGCCTCTTACTTTCACTGCACAGGAGGTAAGTGACCCTCGATGGACCATTTGTTTCCGGTACTCCATGATATGTTTCAAATCGTCACTCGATGTCACGATTCGATTTGTTGCCACCAGAAAACGATTTATGGCGATTGTTCGGTCACCTACAACGTTCACCCCATGGACAGCCCTGAAGAATTCAGAGTGAATAAAACTTTTTCGCCCATCGACTGTGATGGTTTTCATGTTCAAGAATTTAATAACGTTGACAACGACCATTGCAAGGCCAAAAAACCAGTGAGTCTTCCATGGTTCTAATTTCATTTCCCGAGCAAAGCGATGGATTCAAAAGACTTTTGGTTCTACCGATTTTTAATTGTCATTTATAGGAACAGATGTTCACTGACAGTTCGAGGGACGTTGAAATCGCGAAGCAAGCCGATGGAATGCTCATAAAAAAGCTTATTGCTCATGGAGATGTCCATGTACTCTCAGCAAATGCAGCGTCTTATCCATTTTTCATTATCACCAAGTAAGTTGCGATATTTATCTGGAGATAGAAAATTAATCATTACCCCACAAACTTACCGATACACTCTGATTTTTTTTTTTTAGCACAACTTTCGAGTTTCTTCGTTCCAACGAAAAATCGGACAAAGATTCACTCGGTAACTTTGCCAACTCACAAAAAATTGACGATTTGACCTACCGACAACCGGAAGCGAGTTACATGCCCAACACCGCAGTCGATGTAACCCAAGGAAGACACGTTGTCGACGTCTCCGGTCTTCCTTCACACCTGGAGGAATTGCTATCCGACGCTTTTAACTACATCCACGGCGACCACTTAAGCCCGACCGAATTGAATTGGGATCATGCACAAACTATCAACAAAATTTTCCACACGATGCGATACATGGACGCTGATCAATTGCAAGCTGTGTTCGACAAATATGAAAACTCGGATCTTCGTAGAGATATCGAAATCAAGTGAGTACACAAAAGCTCTGTATATCTATAAATCTTAAGTTCTTACAAATGGATCGCCAAAAATTCTACATTTTTTTAAGAAATATCTTCCTCGGAGTTGTCGCACAAGTTGGAACACCAGCGTCGTGTCATTTCACGCGAAACATAATCATGAAGAACAAAATTATGCCTTTGGCAGCGGTGGACATGTTGACGAAATTGCCCCTGAATGTCAAAGTCCCAACAACGGAATTGCTCGCTCAGATGGAGGACTTGATGAAATTTGGTCCAGAGATAAACGCCGAAGTGAGAAAAGCTGGTATCCTCTGTTTCTCCTCGTTGGTATACAGGACGTTCAAGAATTTACCGAATTCGGAAAACAGCCCCCTTCTCATTAAATACATTCGGGATTTCTTCAACGGCCTCAAGGGTGACTAATATTTTTATAACCAAAAATACTTATCAATGACGAGGAGATAACTGTTCACACAGTATCCATGTATCTATGTCACCTTCAATTAATGTTTTCATTTTTTTTTTTCCTGTGTACAGACGAAACAACATACGAAATGAAGATCGTTTATCTGATGGGTATCAAGAACATCCAAGTCGGAAAAATCTACGAGCTCCTTGAGCCGTTGATAACAGGTAATCAGGACATAACTCCAGATCCCGACCGATTCCAGCTTCTGGCGATTTGGGCGATGGACAAATCCGTGGAGGGAGATTATCCCAGCGCGACGAGAATTTTGTGGCCCATTATGGAAAACGAGGCGCTACCGACAAAGCTCAGAATCGCCGCTTACGAAATATTGATGAACCAAGCACCGGATGAAAAAAGTGCGCGCAAGGTTCACGACTACGTCAGCACCAAGGGCAACGAACATTTTTACAATTACCATTACACGACCCTCGACAGCATAGCAAGGTCTGAGGATCACTGCAAATATGATATTCGCGCAATCGCAAAGTCTATCCTCGAAGAAACCCAGTACCCTCGGGAATCCGACAAAGATATCCCGTATACCCTATCCGGTGTGGCGACTGTCAGTTATCAGAGCCCTTCCTTCATCTACGGCGGAAAGGCTGACCTCGGTATGGTCGTCAACGAGTTGACTGGCGATCCTGAAGTTCTCAAGTTCGAGCACGTGTCTGTGGACAACGATGGTCCCGTCAACGACCTTTCAGTGAGTACCAACAGTTGATCAGATACCACATTGTAGAAATCCTCATTTTCGAACAAACTCATTTGCTCAATGCTCTTTTTTCGCTAGATACAAGTGCACGTCGAAGGCTCCGATGGAATGATGAATTTGTTGAGGCCTTATTACAAGCCCCGTTTGGAAACCACTAAGATTTCTGAAGTGTTGCAAAAAGTTAAGGCTTCGGCACCGGCAATGAAGGACCTCACGATTGACATCGTCCTTATGCGCAAGGGCCGCGTTATCATGGCTAATCATTACGACTTCGAAACCCTTTCGGAAATCACTGACTACACCATGGAATACTACTTCAACATCACGGGCACCGAAATGTACAATTACCAGAATGTCATCTTCGATCGGTTGTACGAAAGACAACTGCCCAATGACATTGGTGTTCCCATCATGGTTCAGACTCGCTCTCCCGCTGTAACATCGCTGCAGCTCAATCATACGAATGTGTTTAAGTCGATGGACGGGTTGGACGTGGACATGGAGTTTAAGAAGTGGAACCATGGAGACTATTCCATGTCGGTCTACAATCCCATGAAGGACGTTTGGCATGCAATTCGTTCTTCCACGCTCACCGAAATCCATCTACCAATTCACTCGCAAATTCTACCCGGTGCATATCCGAATGTCTTGAAGTTCCGCTTCCGGGAACGACCTGGATCTCCTACTTCCGCTCTCGGAGTTGTTCTCCGCGCGAAATTCCTGGTCACAGTCGATGAGGATTGCAAAGGGAAATTGAAGGAATCCTGTGATACCTGCCTTCATCAGGAAGAAAGCCACGATGGCAGTGTGCCAGAAGATGCTCCTTACTTGTATAGGGAGAGAGTATTCGATGACAAGAACGTTGGTCTCAGGGGTTTTTTCTATACCTACCGTGGTGAATATGGATACTTGTCCGAGAGATTTTTGGGTTACAAGCCGACGTGGGAGAAGCCATACAAAACCAAGATCCCAAGCACTTGGTCGGTAAACTTTCACGTCATCGCCTAGAAAAAGGCCAATTTTTTTTTTAACAGTTTCGTTATATTACAAATAAATATATTTTGGCCTTTTCTGTAGGACTGATTTGGTTTTTGAAAGTCCGATGGATATACATTACTGGTACAAGTGGATGACCGCTGACGTTCAAGGAGACACCAGTGGTTGCATTTTGAAAATCGAGCCCAGTCCTGAATTCGCGTTCTCCGAAGTGAGTAAAGCAGACAACGAGCAAATGAAACCGTTCATAGAACTTGTCATTGATATTTTGGATTTTTTTCTTCGCTAGATCAATGTCATTTTACGTGGAAAGTTGGAAGATTACGATAAGAACCAAACGAATCTCGAGAGAGCACATGCTATGGCGCTTAGATGTGGTGTGACATTCGACACCATATCGAGTGCTACTGGCACGACAGCTGGATCGGTTGACGTTGACCTTGAGGTTGACGTTAATCAAGGCCACCTGTCAAACAAAGGTTCACTTCGGATCACCCGAAAAGCTCCAGGGGAACAAAATTTCAAGGTGATCATCGCAAAATCATTACGGGACCCTCAACGTCATTTTGTGGCAAATATCGCAATATCCATTATTTCTACAGATCTGCATGGATGCCAACAAGAACTACCCAATCCCGCCATCGGACATGCTGAAACTTGGCGACACGAAGGAAGAAATCGACAGCAAATGGTCGTTGAGTTATGGTTACACCGATGATGAAGAGTGCGATCGTAACCAAACGCTGTTGTCGTTCAACGTGAAAGCTCAACTGTCCGAAGAACAAAGGAAGCAGTTCAAGGACGACTTGGAGAACAGTGCCTGCAGCCAGGACACGAAAAATCCTCTGTTTTCGACCCCGAAGAACTTAGTTCCAAGGACAGTCGATTGTTTGGATGAGGCTATTAAATATACGACACCCAGGAAGTACACAGTCGATGTGACGCACAAACAGGTTGGTTAAATACAGTATTTTTTTTTTTTTTTTTTCACAACTCAATTGACAATTGCCACGAATTTGAAGGTTCGATGATTTTTAATTGTTGCTTTTTCTTTTTTTTTCAGTTACCATGCGGAGTTACATCTACTTTGTACGATTTATTAACTCACCGAATACAACCGAGTGAGGAAGGAAGTTTTCAATTCACCGCCGAATTCCCAATGACGACCAACACCCTTGAACTTCATTTGATGACCAATACCAGTGATATCAAAGATATGTCTCTTCCTCTGAAAGACTTACGAAGCGATGGCAGGGGACCAGTTCTGAACCCACTTTGGGACTTCCCTCTGGATAACAGCCGGTTCGAACTGCAATTCCTATGGAATTACATTACGGACGACATCAGTAAGTGCAATAAAAATGATTTTTCACGAAACGATTACCTGCTATTTTTGTTATTTTCTTTCCGATTACAGTAATAACGAAAAATGATTATTTTTTTCCGTAGGATATTGTTTTGTGTACCCTGGAATTGTTGATCGAGCCGATGCTGGAAAAACGCCTTTTGCCATTCCCAGCGACGAGTGGGTCCTACTTTCCGGAGATTATCTTACCAACCGATTTGCCATTTTTGCAAAACAACCGAGGCCCAATTATCTGTCCTTCCTGATTTCCATCAGGAATCAACAAGTTGAATTTTCAACTCGCGAAAGCGACAATGCACTTGTGGTGATAGGCGAGGGCATAGAACCGGAAACGGGGATTTATCTACCCACGGACGAATACGTCGGCTGGCGTATGAGGTGAGTGACAGTAATTTGTCTACGATATTTCACTGCTTATGTCGTAATTTCATTTTTCCTGACGTCATTTGGTTGTCGTTGTAATTTCAGAATTTCGAGGGCCAGCGATCACTTCGTTGTTCATCTGGGAAATTCGCCAGTGGTACTTCGTATTGGCTCGAATTATATCTCCATCGCTCACGATTCCGATCTTCAGGGCACCGTCGATGGTTTGTGCGGTCGTCTTATCGGAATTCCGTTCTCCAGCAAATCCGATGTTTATTCGATGAAGGATACGGATTGAAATCAATATGCAGGGAACTAACCTGAGCTCCAATGACGAGCAATCAAAATTTTTTTGTATTAAAAATATTGTTATTTTCTATCGGCAAATAAAAATATATTAAATATTGCAACGTTTAATGTGAACCCATGTACAAAAATGTAGAAATGAAAATGTATCGACTCTCTGTACGTTATTGTGTCGTACGAAGTTTGTGAAAAAATAAAAAATAAAATTAATGAGTACCTTAAATGAGTTATCATCGAGGAAGCAGAATCGGTGCCATTATTCGCTAGAATGGCTCAAAAAAATTCCAGCGGCTTATGGAAATATTTTCCACTCCTGAACCCAGTAAACGTCACTTAAGTTTTAGGAATTCTGTCGTCGTTGAGTAATGGTAATGATAACGGATCCGTTCCGCATCATTATCGTCATCATTAACACGTTGCGACAATGACAAGACTTTAAAAAAAAAAAAAAGATAATGGAAGGAAAAATCCACAGACGTACCTGAGATTTTTCCAGGCGTCGAAGATTTTTTTTATGTGATATGACATTGTGTTTCAATTAATTATTTTGTGATGACTATTTTTTAATAAAATAGTCATCACAAAAATCTGTATTTATATTAAATTTCTGTTTTTTCTTTTCTGAACCACAGGAATATTTTTAATTTTTACTATTTTTTAGTACGACTCACAAAAGTTACTGAGCATTTTTCCAATCAAGATACATTTTTTTTTTTTTTTCGGGATTGCAAATATGAATAAAATTTTTTCCTCAATCTCTCTCTTAAGTGCGGAAGAGTTGCTGGGTTTGCTCTCCATGGAATGGCCATTCGGACGTCCAAGGCTGTCTGGATAAAATTCAACTTTCGGAATCTTTCCGCCGCGTTTCCTGCAATAATCAACAACTCCAATTCAACGCTCGTCAGCTTGTTATTATTAGAAAGTAGAAAATTCCATAAATTTGAGTTTCAACAAAATCTTCATCCGCCATTTCATTGCAATTCGCTTCCGTGACCAAAATCACAGCGACTATTCCAGTAACCGATGTCAATGACCTTAACAGTGAAAAAGTGTTTTAAAAATAGCACGAAATTAGCATGTGAAATTTTGTACTTTTCGCATTAAGATTATTCCGGACCGGAAATCGCTCAAAATTAATTTTAAATTACCGATGTCAATGAACGTATCAGCAAAAAATTAAAAAAAAAAAAAATTCAACAAGCAGGAAGACATCTCTTCCTGCTTGTTTTTCTACCATTCGGTGATAGAAGAACCGGAAATGATCAAACGTTTGCGCCTTTAATGGTCCTCAAGCGACTTCACCAGAATAAATACTAATGACTTGCAAATCCATTTGCTCGTGGCGAAATTTCCAACGCCAAACCGGCGGAGACAACATGTTTATGCTGGGATAATGTGAATGAGCAGCTCAGTCGTTACTGGGCATTGGCTGTAGTGGTAGATGCTCGCGAAATGTGAAAAGCAAGGAAGTCTCGTGTGAGTCCAGTCCCTTGGCCTTGGCGCAGGTTGAGTCGTCAGCGGCAGAGGTGAAGGAGAAGTGGTGCTAATGAGATACAGCAATTTAGCGTCCGAAAATATCCGATGATGGCTCGTGCGACGCTCTGGGTAATCCCAGATAGGACCGGGTCTTCCGCATATATAAACCTGGCTCTTCGATTCCATTGGTACCACATCTCACTCGGATATACCAGCGACATAAGCGGCTTCCTGTACGCGACAATAATTCAACAAATTATTGTATTAACATTTATCTAACCAACAAAAATCAAAATGGTTAAATTAGTGCTTATTGTCAGTGCTGTGATGGTGGCATCCGCAGTAATGGCATTTCCGGCTCAGCAAAGTGCAGGTGAATTGAGTCATTATTCTTTTTTCTTCTTCCTTCCGGAAGCTGTGAAAAAAAAATGGTCCAGAATCAAAGGGGATGTTAATTTTGGTTTTAATTAATTTTTTTTTTTATAGACTTACAGGGAATTCCAGTGAGAATTGTCAGGGCCGCTGATCCGAATCCTGGACACCACCATAGAGGATACGGGGGCCATGGAGGCGGTGGATTCGGCGGTGGTTACGGCGGTGGATATGGAGGCGGATACGGTGGTCATGGCGGATACGGTGGTCATGGCGGATTCGATCACGGTGGTCATGGTGGATATGGCCACCATGGTCACGGTGGATACAACAATTATGGTGGAGGAAATTCCCATGCCCAGAGCAGCGCGAATGCAGGATCTTTCAGCACACCTTTTGGAAGCGCATCATTCGCCAGCGCGAATTCGAATGCTGGGTAAATGTTTATTTTGTCATCCGACCAAGTGAATTACGGTGAATTTGGACGGGTTCACACAATTTTTTTGACACTCCAAACTAATTGATTGTCCATTTTTTATTTATTTTGCAGATCCGTAGGCTATGGAAAATAATTTCCAGCTAAGAAGACTGAACAAAAATCTTATACGAGACGAAGAATCAGTGCAGTATTTTTCACAGGAAACTACGTAATGTGCTGTCACTTTTTTGTACATATTTAAATGAATAAATTGATTGATACTATCATGCTATTTTTTTTAAACAAAAATTTCATTATCCCAAAAATTAATTAAACAAAATCCTTCGGATATTTTCTTCCATGACTAACCCCGGATGGTCACATGGTCACATCCGGTGTTGGTTTGATACTCCAGTGCATCGCACTGAATATAAGTCAACATAAGATCACTTGTCATTATTATTATTATTTTTTTTTCACCAACATCAGCATCGTCTCATTGATCACACATTGAAAAAAAAAAACTGCTCGACATCTGTTTCGATGTAGTCGTCGGAAATCACTCGAGTCAATGATGAACACTTACGCGTATGATGGTATCATACTGTTTCCGATCGATTCATTGTTATCGGAAATATGACACTCGAAGGTGTCTTCGTAACGCGTTCGATCAGTCGTGTCTCTTATTAGTCGTCTATAAAAATCGACGTTCCTCTAGTCGACGACCATTTGTGCGTAGGAAGTTGCCCTCAAGTGTGGACCACCCAAAAATGGCGATGAACTATGTGTTTATATTTTTTGTTGCTATATTTTTTGGGGTAAGAATAAAAAAATAAATTCATATAAATTAATTAAAATCAAAAAAGTGAAGTAAAAATTGAGCAAACACCATTTTATTTTAGACGGAGTGTCGTTCGATAGTTTCTTCAAGTCTGAATCAAGCCGGTAAGGAAAATTTATTTTCCGATTTATTAATCATTGTTTTTATCGGATACAAATTTTTATTTATTTATTTAAATTAGTCGAAGTATCAGAAAAACACGAGGCATCGAAAGCAAATATTTTGCCTCATATTTCTGCGACTGCAAATGTCAACGACGTTGCAAATATGAGAAATTTGAGTCGAGAATTCGTGGACTGGATTTCCGAGTGTTTTCCGGAGGAGCTGAAACAATTCATTGCCACCGAAGGCCTGACTACCGAAAAATTCTTGTCTGAATTTATTGCAAAGGCCGTGAACGACACGAATCAGGAAGACACTGCGGTTGGTGGATTAAAATTTTTTTTATTGATAAAAAAAATGTTTGGAAAAATCAATTGCAGTGATTTTCACAGGTTCAATGGCTCAAGGTACTGAAATTCATCTTGGATGACTTGGCGAGTGACGTTCCCAATGAGAAATCGATTATCAATGAAGTTTGGGAAAAACTTTGGAAAGAAATAATGAACCTTGACTTTGGGGAAAAAGAATCGACCTCGCACGAAGCCCACAAAAATTTCATCCTAATTGCCGGAAATAATTGGCTCGAGGATCTTCAAGAAATTTTGGATGAACAATACGTCGACACTGAAAGCAGTGAAGATAATGAGAGTAGCGAATCAAGTGAATTTTTTTTGCAACGCTTTTTAATTCTATTACAATTCAATTTATTTATTTGGTTCTATAGAAACGAATTTTAGTAAATTTGCGGATGAAAAAAAAAATTATTTATTTATTAGGATTTAAGTGGTAGATTTTTTTACAAATTTTGGTAAAAAGACGATGCGTAATAATTTTTTTTTAAATCTCTTTCGTAGCATCCATGGATTCTTCAACATTGTATTCGTTAATTGATCACAGTTCCGAAGAACCTGAAGATGGGTCGTTTGATGGATTCGATTCCGAAGAGTCAGACCATGTGGAGGCTGACTTGCAAAACGATATCACCGGAACACAGCAACCCTTTGAAAAATTGTGCAGGTGATTATTTATTTCTGTAATTATTTATATATTTTTTTAATAATATTTTTTATCCCTATATTTTTTATTTTCCTTTTTTTAGGAAACACCGCACAGCAAATTAAATCCTCAGCCAATTTGAAGATCCCCATTATAATTTTAAAAAAATATATATATATATATATTAGATATATTAGAATTAAATAACACAATTTTCAATGTAAATCATTTTACAAATTCGTGAATTTTATGTAACACAATTACCAAGTAAATTTCAAAAAAATCCAAACGCCTTTCACGAGTGTAACCCGAACGTTCAATGTCGATTCGACTAATCGTTAACATACAACAGTCACGTCGGTTTACTGCATATCGATTTGAGAGCGCACGTGTGGCTCAACGCGATGATAACCTGCAGCTGCAAAATAGTTTCGCTTCATCGTGTGCGCCTAAAAGTCTCATTGCACATGCAGCAGAAAAGCCATTAGCAATCACATACTAAAATGCAATTAAAAAACGATAAAATCATAATTATGTACATATTTCCCCTTCAGCTACAAATAATTATATATATAATTATACAATAAAAAAATAAAAAAATGTGTCAGGTAATAAATTAAATCAAGCAAAAAAATTTGTTTAGCATATAAAAAAAGTATTTCGACAATTTTCCAACTGTTGCAATTTTTTCTTTTTTTTCTATACCTTCTATAAAAATGAGTCACGAATGACATAATTAATATTTCAAGAGTCTTCAGGAACGATGCACTACGATAAGTCATGTATCATTCAATGCCACTTTAAATTCTTCACATCCGACGTTATAATTACGAGGGTTAGCTCAAAGTTTTTATTCTTCGTGGTCTTGTTATTGGGCTGTGACGAGTGGGGCAACATCTTGGATCCTGGAGTTTGGTCGATACTGCGACGTCACCGTTGGCGACCGAAGCTCGCTCCTTGTAGCTTTGTCACGACGGAAGTGAGAGCAGGAACCTTAAAAAGGTAAGATTTTTTCGAATTGCATTGTTTCATTCAGGGCCAGCGACTAGAGAAATAAAAAATTAGTTACACGTCTATTTAATGTTTTCGGTTGTTGAATAAGTCATTGAAAAATGTAGCTCGCTTTGCTCCGAATTTCAATGGGTTATCGATGTAGAGGCAAATGAGCGAAAAATTATTGGCGAAATTGTGGGCAAGGGTGGTCCACGATGATAACCAGTCATAAATCACAAACTTGTGCTTTATTTTTATTTACTCGACATGCAACAACCAGTTGAACGTATAGTTGAGTGCAGTGACGCGGTAATGTTAATGCAGCTTAATCGATTGATGTGCACCTTTAGGAGGGCTCTTGTACCACGTGGAGCAGCTCGGAGGTTCGATAAGAATTAAGTGGGCCTAGGTCAAAGTGCTTACTCGAGCGTGATCCTTCCATCCACTCGCTATTGCATACGCTACGTGCACCCAAATTGCATCTCCCTCTCTCAAAAATGTAATAACAATTATTTGGAAAAAATATTATTCCCTTCACGATTTACTGATAATCTCATCCTAAACCCTTCTCATTTTTTACGCCTCATTAGCTTAATTAGAATTTTCAAAATTGTATTTATACAATTTATTAATTAAAAAAATATTTTTATTTAAATTAACTAAATTTTGTTTAATAGCTATTTTGATTAATTAAACAGTGCATCCAATTATTTTTTATTTTTTTTGTTAGAATATGAAGAAAAAAATGTTATTAAAAAAGAGTAAAAATGATTTGAACCGAAAAATAATAGGAAATTTGAATATGTTTTATTTTGGCAATAAAAAAAATGCTCCTCAGCAACGCTCGGAAGATTAAGGCGTTGGATTCTAATAAAGTTTGTTCGATTGAGTGCCCGAAGGCACGGTACCATGCGTACTCGCGGGCAACGTCAGGTTGCATCCCTTAAGGCGTCGATACAGCGAGGCACACACGTCGAGGCGGCTCACCCAACTTCGAGACTACTGATAAACTTGAACGATTCGCGTGACCAGCCTCGACCGGGCCCTAAATCATTCGGATGCCTTATGCCACTCGATCCCCCCGATAATCACGAGCCGACGAGAACCGTTTCGTTGCTCCGATTGATGGGAGCACGATAAACGAGCATCTGGAATCGGCTCGGTGATCCGACGAGGCAGAAGAGCGAGGGATGAAGGAAACTCCGCATACGGCGAATCCCGAGCCCTTACAAGTTTCATTCCGGATACGTAATCTTGCATCTAATGAAGAAACTTTTGCTTCCATTTCCAGAAGGAAATAACGAGCCTCCAACATGCACTGCGCTCTTCAATTTTCGATATCCCGACGGAATTAACATGAACTCGAGTATTTATAGTAAAAAAAAAAAAATTTTTTTTGCAGTTCAAAGGGTTAAAAAATGTTTTTCCAAAAATATGAAAATTCCAACCGACTTTTATTTACAGGCTGGCCTGGGGATTTTTTTTTTTTTTTTTTTTTTTTTTTTTTCGTTGTAATAAATTTGGGGGCGCTTTTTACTCTTCATGTAAAATTGTCGATCGATCGTCGGGAAAAAATAATATTTCACCGTGCGATAAAAAAGTGTCAAATACTCGCATGGGCCAGGGATGAAAAAAAATATATTACGCACGCGAATGCCGCAGTTGTCACGAGGGAAACTCCCTCGTGTGTGCTTCGCCGGGGATAAAAGAGAGGGAAAATATTGGTGACCCTTGTGCCAGTGTGTTATCCAGTCGAAAGCTCCTTCCTGACTCTGCTTCTTCGATTTTTACGTGTCACAAGCCCACCGCAGTGTAATGGACTCTGGTATTCGAATAAAATTACGCAAATGCGATGGAATCCAGCGTAATAACCAGACGTCACGAGAATTTCTGTGTGTCCCTGACAGAAAGACCCAAAAGAAAGGCTCGGACAATTTGCATTTAACGAGCTTTCGTCCTCGACTGGTTTTCGGAAGCTCAACCGAGACTCACCGGGCGGCGACGCAAAATATAAACAAACCATAATGCAAGTAATCGCTTATCGACGTGAATCAATATTTCACGTGCAATTTCCAACCCTGATTATCACAGCCACGAGCTAAGGGCTTTCTTCTCTTCGTTTCATCATTTTTTTTGTCATTTATTATCATTGCAGGCAGATCTTATTTTTACAGAATTTTTACCCTATGAAAAACTGAGTCTTGGCTAACGAGCGCCACCAAGCGGTCATTTATGCAAGCTATGGCCGCAAAATTGCTTTTCAGCTCTGAGGACCCTAAAATTTTCACTACTTATACACTACAAACCTTTTTTTTTTAATTTCATCATCTCTTCAAGGTTTATCTATAAATGGAACATTTTTAGGGTACTTTATTTACCAATAATTTAAAAAAATGTATCAATAGTTATTGAAGAAATCAAAAATAAAAAATGTTTAAGGTTCCTACGAATTTCCTGCATCTGCACCATGAAGAACCTGTTTAATGCTACATCAATTTTATTGGGCTATGAAAAAAAAAAAAAAAAAAAAAAAAATTTCAGGTGGATCAGGGAAAAATTTCATCGTTCACCTTCTTAATGTCTGAGAAGCAAGGCAACCCCTCGCAAGGAATGCAAGCGTCAAGAGGGGATGCGATCGACGTCGGCGCGGTTGGTCGTAACAACCCTATAACCGGTCGTGCCGGTGCGATAGTCATGAGAACCGTTTCCATCTTCCTCACGAGCGGACGCAGGGTCTCGGTTAACAATTCGAGACGACAACAGTCGGGAGGATCGGGACAAAACTCTTCGAGTTCACGAGGTCGTAGACGAAGAAGGATGCCAGACGAAACAAACATGAAGACTTCAGCCTATCAGGCCAAGCTCGTCGACTCGTTAAAGAAAAAAACTAGATTCACTAGGTAAACTAAATGATAATCTCCCTCAGAAACAAAAAAAAAAAAAAAATTCTCGATCTATTAATTACGAGGAAACCAATTTATTGCAACATAATTAACGAACAAAAAATAAAATTGCCTATTTTCTTCAGGGTCGAACTTGAAGCGTTGTGCAAGATATATCGACGACTAACGACGGTTCCTGGACAACGAGCTGGATCAACGTTGGATGGAAAGAGTGCTAATCAGTCGGCGCAAACGATTGAAGTGATACACGTGACATTAAACAGCTGAACCAATTTTTTTTGTGATCGGATGGAGGAAATGATGTTTTTTTTTTTTTTTTAGGGAATCGATAGAACGATTTTTCGTGAATTATTGCACAATACCTTCGACGTCATAACCGAGGACACTTTGATCGAGAGGATGTTTTGTTGCTGGGATCGCGAGAGCGAAGGATCCATAAGACTCGAGTCCTGGATCCTCGGACTCGACGTCTTCTTACGTGGCAATCTTCGCGACAGAATGGAATTTTGCTTCCGGGTTTACGACTTGAACAACGACGGATACATTACCAAGGATGAGATGTTCCAATTATTCAAGTATTTATATTTCCAATTTTTTCTTTTCTTCATTTTTTGGTTTTTTATTCATGTTTAATTTTTTTTTTTATTTCAGAAATTGTTTAATAAAACAACCCGGCGAAGAGGATCCCGACGAGGGCGTTCGAGATCTCTCGGAATTGGCCTTGAAGAAGCTCGACGAAGATCACGATGGAAAAGTTTCTTTCCAAGACTACGAAGCTGCGATAAAAAAGGAGCCGTTACTTCTCGAAGCGTTCGGACAGTGTCTACCAACAGAAGAGAGTAGTCAAGCTTTTATAACCACTTTACAGCCCTGAAGACCTTGAGATCTTAAGTCCTGCAGTTCTGTGTAAAAATCTGGCTCTAATTAAAAATTGTGTCTCGCCTTAATTACACAATTAATGTAATTATATATTCCACTTGTTATCTATTAATAATTCTTCGATAATTGATTAGCGTAATTAGAGTTATTGTATAATTAAATATTTAATAAAACAATGATATGCAATTTAAAAAAATATATAATTATTATTTTTATCCAGCAGTTGAATACGTTATTCGTGGCAAATTCTCACGAGAATGTCTCCGGTTTGTTGGCTCAATCGCGACTATGAGCAATCTCACGAATGTCATTAAGTTTCTCGTGTCAAGTCGAAGGGTCATTAATCAAACGCGAAGCATGACGACCGATGATAAGCTCAACTAAAATTACCGCGTGTTTCGGGGCGAGCAGTGAAGAGAGGCGAAGGCTCTGTGACTTCGTGTATTCCAAGAGTCGTAAAAGACAGGAATCAGCACACTTTAAGAATGAAATTAGAGTCGAGTTTCAAACAACTCTTTCGGAGCTGATTAAATTTACCGATTGAATTTCCGGCTTGTCCCATTGATGAGATTCTCGTAAATTGAGCTATTTTGAATTTGCTTCCTAATTTTTTTACGATCGCGTGACTTGATTGATGACCAGAACTTTATTATGCATTATTGATCTTTTTATTTGGCTCTCATTATACTTAATGAGTTCCAGCCGTTTCCTTTTTTTTTCGAAGGAAAAATCTTCAGGGAATTCTCCTTTGAATATATATATATATTTTTAACTTGTATTTAAACATTGTTCCATTGCCCGGATATTTAAAAAAAATTATTTCGGTGGCTGAAATTTTGATGATTGTTCAATTGTCTGCTAATTCAAAGCCAAAGTGATAACGCGAATGATCCAATGTCGAGGAAGCGTTAAGAAAACGGGTCGTTAAATTCGTGAAACAGCATCGACGCTGATTATGACCATCGCCGACCAAAGACGACAACACATTCAACTCGCACCTGATTAGCCGATGATATTTAAGACCTCTTTCTTTTAATCGGGTTTTGCTATTGGTATAATGCGGCCACGCAACAACATCCTCGCCTTTATCGCCGCTGTCGTAGTTTCGGTAAAAATAATCAATAAAAATTCCTTCTCACACAATAATAATAATAATAATAACAACAACATTTCTACAGCCTCGTTGACATTCATCTCGTTCACATTTCAGGTCCAAACATTTCCACTGAACATTGGCCGAGGCTCCGGGTTCGTTTACGACCCCGATTCAATTCCCCATAATGAAAAAATTCTTCGTCTCTTTCTGCAACTCGCTTCTCACACCGCGAATCGATTGATCCATTTGAAAAACGAGGCCAAGCTGCAAAAAGCCTCGAATCCCGATTCCGAGACCATTTTGCCTGCAGTTTGCAGAATAATTCACGATAGTCATCCACGCCAAGGATCTCGTGGCAAAGGACACCATGAACGCCATGTGCAACCTTATGGACAGAGACCATCGAGAGTCCATATCAACGGAAAATCAAAAGGGCCCTTGAGCTTTTTTCCTAAATCGAACCAAACCCACTCAGATTCGATTGACAAGGTTTTGGTTCACCACGAAGAATTGGAAAAACCAAAAAAAACCCATAACTCCGACAGTTCCATTTCTGATGGAAGCGATAATTACCAACGAGCTGAGAATGAAACAAAAGTGAGCGACCCTTCGTTTAATAATTCTTTGGGGGTCGAGCAGGTCGCGGGAAGATCACACAATTCTCATGGTTCTTCCACTGGACCACAAGATAAATTGGACAATTCAACGGGAGACAATGGGACCGAAGACTCCGATGACGTTCCGGTTGAAATTGCGAGCAGAGCGCTTTTTAACCTTGAAAAAAATCACTATGTCACCAACTACCATGACAATTCGAGAAACATCAATAATGCTGAAACCAGGATCAACAATATTGCTGGACCGAAAGGGATTCCCCAATTGGCACCTGTGGTGATTAATCAGAACGCCGGGAATTCTGGATTTCAGGGTAACAAGCAAGGTGATAATATCAATCAGGCGAATACTGTGATCAATAATTCTGGATCTGGGGCGTCCGGTTCCTTTCTCGTAGCCCAGAATGCAGGCTCTTCAGGGTTTTCGGAAAGTTCCCAACATTCCGCAGGGTCGATTAAAAAGGTTGCGTCCGCTTCATCAAGTGCGCAATCGAAATCGTCAGAAAGCTTCCAAAGGACGAAAAGTGTCAGTTCCAATTCGCAGTCAGTATCATCAGGATTGGTGAACGCAAGCCAAAGTCTCGCATCCGGAATGCAAAGTGCTCAAAATGCAGCTTCCCAAATTCAATCCGTGTCATCAGGAATAATGAATTCGACGCAAGCTCAAAATGCAGCTTCCCAACTCAGTTCTATGTCTTCAGGAATAATGAATTCAACGCAAGCTCAAAATGCAGCTTCTCAACTCAGTTCTATGTCATCAGGAATAATGAATTCAACGCAAGCTCAAAACGCAGCTTCCCAACTTCAAGCCGTGTCATCAGGAATCATGAATTCAACGCAAGCGCAAAATGCAGCTTCCCAACTCAAATCCATGTCATCAGGAATAATGAATTCAACGCAAGCTCAAAATGCAGCTTCCCAACTTCAAGCCGTGTCATCAGGAATAATGAATTCAGCTAATGGCGTTGCATCAAAAACTGAAAGTGCAGGTGCAGGAATTTCAACGCAAGCTCAAAATGGAGCTTCCCAACTTCACTCAGTGTCATCAGGAATCATGAATTCAATGCAAGCTCAAAATGCAGCTTCCCAACTTCATTCCGTGTCATCAGGAATAATGAATTCAACGCAAGCTCAAAATGCAGCTTCCCAACTCAATTCCATGTCATCAGGAATCATGAATTCGGCAGGTGACATAACATCAAAAGCTGGAAATGCAGGAATAGCAACGCAAGCTCAGAACGTAGCTTCCCAACTTCAGTCCGTCTCATCAGGAATAATGAATTCAGCAAATGGCGTAGCGTCAACAGCTAAAAATGCAGCTGCAGGCTCAGAAATGTCCCGTGAAGCTTTGCGTGAACAAGGAAGTTCACAACATTCGATTGGAAATCAACACGATAAAACTTCCGAAACCCACGAGAAGCTTGGAATGTTGCATCAGAATAAATCAGGCGGAGTACTTGAAGAAGCTAAGAAAGTGACTTCCATCCTGAAACAAGGAACTGCGCTCGCTAACTCAAATCAAGCAATGTCCAGCATTGCCCATGTTGGAAATGGTACCATGGACGAAGTGGTGCAAACTGCCCAGAATTCAGGTTCCAACGCTCTTCAAGGCTTAGCGAAACCCATACTCGATACACCAGAAAATGTTGGTAACTCGTTGGAAGATTTGAGTGGCGCTGGATCAAAAATCACTGGTTCCGTGGTCATGGAAACGGGATCAGGATCAAAAACCGCTTTCGAAACGAGCTTTCGACGTGGAAGTGCATCATCGTCCTTGATGACATCCGGAAGCGACGGTTTCACCCAAGTTGGTTCCGGTTTGATTGGCTCTATTCCACTCTTCAGGTCATTTCCGGATGTCTACGACCAATCGTCCACAGTAAAAACGTTCTCGCTCGACAATCACTCGACACCCAATCAAACTGGACCAACTGATGGTCCAATTTCGACGACCTCACGTAGCGTGGATATCCAAGGACTTTCAACGATCCAGGACAAAAATGTAACGGTACCCAATAATTCGAAGCGATCTAACAACACGACTGCCAAACCCTCTTCATCTATTTCTTATGACGATTATCCCGATAATGAAGAAATTTCGCAATTGGAGTTGGAAGAATATACGAATAGGTTTGCGGATGCCCTTCGACCTGTCGAATTTTCACGGGGTCGAGATAAATGACAGTCTGGATCAAAGAGTAGTTACATTTAGTGAAGCTCGAGGATTTTAGAGTACCAAAATTTTTAATTTAAGAGTAGTTTATGTTGTCTCAATAAAAACGTCTTTTAAAATTTTTTCTAATTATTATCGACGTACCCCATCAATTTTCTACGTTCTCGATTTATCGGTAATTTCAATCTCGCATGTTAAAAATAATAATTGTTACGATTGTAAAAAAGAAAAATTTATTTAATAACACGTTTAACAAATTTTTTTTTTGTTGAGTTCACCTTAATATCCAGTGGCAGTGTCTAATAATCTTCCCGTTGCTTCGATGAAACGACTGTGCAATATTCAGTCGATCCGATTGCAGTCTGAATGAACTGAACGGAAAAAAAAAATTAAATTATTAATTGGCCTCGCATAACGTTCACTGATACTGAGCGAGTATCGTGAACGCGTGGATAATAACCGCGGCTGGTTCTTTTAGTGCCTTCTATATAAAGTCAATGATTCGCACTCAATACGATTGGAAATAAAAATCGAGCAGCGGCAAACATGAAGACCGTCGTTTTGATAATCTCACTCGCCTACATCTTCGAGTACAATACCGTCAGTGATCAACCGAGGATTCCAAGTGTCATCGTCATTTCTGCTACCAAATTTCTCTTCTCTTTTTCAGGAGGCTTACACTCCGGTCGACCTTCTCGGCTCGTTGGACTCCCAGATCAAAAATATGACTATATTGATCAACATTATTAAAAAAACGTATGCCGATGATCCGTACAATCATCCACCGCCGAGACACTATTTGGCGACCTTGGATAAAGCCCAATGGGCGTTGGATGATGCGAGGAATATCTTCGTCAGGCCTAAATCTGTGCGCAAAGACGGAATGTACAGAACTCGATTGGAGAGGGAGAGAAGTATGCAAATTTTAAGCCAAAATTGAGATTTAAAAAAATTACATTGTCATTTTTTTTTTTTTCAGAAAATCCGAGAAGACCTCTTAAGGAATATCCACGATGGCGTCCGAAGGCAAGTCGCTCGTTTCAAGTCATCGGAGATCGAGAGGAAAGCATAATTAATCCCCCATTATGGGCTGGAGAAAAATGTAAGCCAATCTTAAGGGGGTTGATAAGGACTCCAGTGGCTTTTTAAACTTTCCGCACTTTAAGACTATTTCGGTCTTTTAGGGGCCAACAGAAAATCCATCGGTGGTGGGTGGCTTCCCAAAAAACGTTATCCCCATGACTCGACCGAGCGAATCGATGACGACCGTGAGTGGAACGCGAGATTTTATAAAGCCCTTTCGAAGGTCCTCAAAAAGGAACTCAGAGAGGAACCACTCGTTTCGGAGCGCGTCGGCGAGGGTTACGAGCCTGCCCCTGTGTACAATAGGCGAGGAGTATAATTTGATTAAGCTATCAATTAAGAATAAATGTATTAATAAATTATTGGGCAAGGACGTAAAAATTTATTCTTGATAAAATCTTGAATTTGAAAAATTTGCGCATGCTCGTTTTTTTGTAAATAACATTTTTTTGTCGTTTCGCCACATTTCAGGAAAGGACGCTATTACTATTAAGGACGTTTCATCCGAATGATGGTACCCATGATACTTATCATTAATATTCTCGATATCAGATGTTATGGGATTGAAGATGGAGTGACTTTTTACTGTTAATAACAAATATATTATTAATATTATTTCACCTTGGAATTGTACAAACGAACGATCTGGAATAAATAAACAATTTCTAAACAATCATTTTTAAATCCATCCTTTACGATCATCCACGTGTTTTTCACGATAATTTTTTTATTTTTATGTTTATTAAGATATGGATGACACTGAATTTTCAAATTCAATTATTTAGACCCCCCCCCCCCGCCCCTTTCCCGCCCCCTTTAATACTTGCCGGCAGTATGAAGTTTCATAATCACTTTATTAATTTGTTATTTCTCGTAGCCAAGTTAAAAAAATGTGTTGTATTAAAAATGATAAGGCGACGAAAAGGCGGAACGACGAGAGGCTCGTTAAAATCGGGGCCCAGATTATGGTCTACGTCGACTGTGGAGAATGATGACAACAAATAAAGCTCGCACCCCATCAACCAATGATATTTAAGAGGTTCCTTTGGAGCGAGTCTTGCAATTGTCAAAATGCGAGCACGCACCTACATCCTCGGCCTTGTCGCCGCTCTCGTAGTTTCGGTAATAACAAATGCACCATTTTTATTATAATTTTCTTAGAGTTTCTCCGATCAATTCCAAAATCGTATAAAGATATTACAAAAATTCTATTTTGTTTAATGAAAAAAAAAAAACTTAAATGAATTAATTAAAATTAAAAACTTAAATAAATTGTGTGCGCTTTAAAGTCTGAAAAAAAAAATCTCAGCATTTCGCTTCTTGAATTTTTTCTTCTCTGTTCAAATTATAGGTTCAAACATTTACAACGGATAACGATCTCGAATTTATACTCGACGATCTACGCTCCATTCCCGAGCACGAAAAACTTCTGCGACTCGTCGAGCGTCTCGCTTATCTCACGTCGGTGAAATTGGCCGCCTTGCGGAGAGAAGCAGCCAGAGAAATAATGGGCCCCTATAGAATTGCCGGAAGATATCCGCTCCAATATTGGGAACCAAGAGGCTACGAAGTCGATTGGGCCCCTGATTCTTATGCTCGCTTATAGGATCCCCGATCGAACGTGCGATTGCAATAATTCGAGAGCCTCTTTGCTTATAAAAATAACATGAAAATTATTGTGCAAATGTACTGAACTAAAATACAAAATTAATCGAAAACATATTATTATTATTTTCGTTACATTATTGACAATTTATGCAATGTTAACATTTTTTTTTTTTTTGCGGTTCAAGGAAAGTCTTTTCTACTGAATCCAATTAAAATTTTGAGATTTAATAAAATTTTGTGAAATTCGATGATAAATAAAAAGTTGATTTTGAACTTGGGACTCTAAATTCGACACGAAGTTTTATCATCCGCGATATTTCTATGCGTTGAATTTCACAACTACTCGAGCGTTCATTAAACAGTTATACTACATTTCCGTGTTCAATAACCGAGCGATGAATTGAACGCGGCGGGCATTATAAAATGAAATCTGCGGGGTTTTAATGTTTCGCCTACTATCGAATCCGGACAGAGGTTACGACTTCGGATGCGAGGCTCTGACTCCAATAGAAAACCAATAAATGATATCACGGCGTTGCCTCAGTGACGATTAAACGATATAAAAGACCGTTATGCTTTTACTTTCTTGGGATATGGTCGGACGTCTCGACTCGCCTCGCCTTGATCATGATTTTTCTGAGCTTTCTGTTTGCAGGCCTTGCAACGGCAAATATACAAGTACGGGTACGTTATTAAAAAAAAAAAAAAACTGTTAAACCTATTTTTTATAAAAACATTTTTTTTTAAAGTAATCTTTTTTATCCCTTATATAGGAAGTGTAATCGTAATTTGTAACGATCAACAATTGCGGTACATTTTTTATCAAAGTTCTAAAAAAAAAAAAACAATAAAAATAAAATCGGCTGTGCATAATCGATATCGTTTGACGAATTCAATTCCACGCAACATTTTATGCACTCTAAAACGTAAAACAATCCTATTTATTTCTACCGGCAGTAAACTCGTGATTTACACGCCAACAACAATCTGAATTCCCTGGTATTTCCTCAACAAATCAATTATTCTTAGCTCTGATTTTTTTTTTCTAGGCTCTCGACCTAAGGACGAAACCAGAATGGGCCCTTGGGAACCAGATAAAACCGCCATATATCATCAGCGACAATCCCGACGACCCAAAAAAATCCAGCGGTCCCAATGACCCCAAGGTAATTTATTATTATTAATACCATGATTCTGGATATAAATTTTTTTTTTAATTTTCACCAAGCAAAATTCCCTAAAAAATTAATTAAAAAATACCTCGACCTCGGAGTGATCGATTTTATTGATTTCAGAGCGGCACAGTGATCGAGAATAAAAATGTGAACGTCGTCGTCAACGTTGATCCGAAGGACGTCGCCAAAGAGCTCTGGAAATTGATCGAAGTTCGTATGGAACATACGCAAACCCGAAGAACGGACGATACGAAGCTGAAGATTGACGAAATTGAAAAGATCATTACGCCGATGGTGTCATTATCACGTAGGAGCAATCGACCCACTGCCTTCGAAGTCGCTTATGCACTGGATCACGTCACGAGAAAATCGCTCTACGGCGACCGTCGTCGACCGACGATACAAGACGAAATCACGACACGCGAAGTCGTCGCCAGAATGATGACCAAGTTGAAGAATGTCACCGCAGAGGAAAGGGTTAATAAATTAGACGATGGTTACACACCGATTGCCCGAAGAATGTTAATTTTGGAGCAAGATCAAACGAATTATGAGGATAATGATGAGGATGCTGAAGAAGATGATGATAATGATGATGATGTTGATGATAATGATGATAACGAGTTTATCAACCTTAAATTAAGAATCCGCAAGAGCGATCTTCTGAGACGCCGCAAAACCGTCACCTACGTTCATTTCTGAATATTAAATTTATAGTCTCTCCGAAGACTTTTTCCATTGTGAATAACAATAAATAAATAGGTACTAAAATAAATATGCACTTTAGCTGCAATCGCTGTAATCGAGCGTTATAATTAACCCTACATTTTCTGGTTTCATTATTGAATAATGATAATTGCAATTGCAATAATAACAATCGATAAATATCAGGTTGTGAAATAAAAATAAAAAAGAATTTTATAGTGAATTTTCGGCGCTGCTGTTCGACCCGAGAAACGAACTGTGAAATTATCGAATGCCAATAGATTTTTCGTTGTCCCGATTATTCGATGTCTTCGCCCAATTTCACGCTGGTGATTATTTAATACGCGCCGATTCGTTGGTGTATTATATTTTTATTCGTACTGAGATAACAAATTTGAGCGTGACGATTCCAACGCATAAATTCCGCTTGCGTCCACTGTCTGATATTATTCTGAATCTGTCGTCACCGAAAATGAAGCCACGTGGAATTGCATTACCGATTTTCGGGGTTTTGGTAATAAAAAATAATAATAATCCCCTCCATTTTTAAATGACAAATTTGAAAAGCTTGCTTTTATTTTATTTTTCAAATTTCTACCTTCAGATGCTCTTCGTCTCGAATGGTTTCGCTGCACAGAGACCAAGTCTCAGTGAACTTCTCCTAAAAATCCAGGAACTGGAAGACCTTGTCAGACAATCGTATGCAACATCGCCGTTACGTCCTGAAGAGTCCAGTTCAATAATCTACGAGGATCCTTGGGATAATTCGATCATTTTGCCGGTCAGTAACATTTTTTAAAAAATTTTGTTTATAGACAAAACAAGATTTATAAAAATGTCAAATATTCCAGATCTTCAATGTACCAAAACGCGGAGCCCGGTCAAGCAACTCGAACTCGAATACGAACATAAATTCGAGACACTCTTCAAGATGGTCTTCGAGGTCTCCTGACGATGACTCGGAACTTGATTCACTTGGAGTTCGGGATCGATACACCAAAAGAAGGCGACCAGGAGTGACTAAAATTCGGGGGCGACATTCCAGCAAACGTCTGATCAGACCTCAGAAAACCCACCGTCATAATGACCACCCCGTGGATGCAATGACCCATCCATCGGTCGGACATTATTCCAGCAATCAAAATCTTCTGAGCGTCAGAACTGTCCAACGTCCCTACGGATCCCGGAGTCTCGGAGGATCCAGTAACTCCAACTCGAACGTCAACGAAAATATCAACGTGAACGAAAACAGCGAAAATTCGAATGGCCACCGAAACGTCAACGAAATAGACTCTGAAGAACTTGATTATTAACAACTGCAAACCGCCTCCATTCAATTATTTCCAGTGACTAATTATTTAAATTAAAGTCATTGATAAGTTGACTAAAAATACGCTAGATTTTGGAAATTAATTATTAATAATAACAAATAAATGAATCCAGAAACTCCGACTCAAATTTCAACGAAAATTTCAACGTCAGCAAATTCGACTATGAAGAACTTGATTATTAATAATAACGAACCGCCTCAATGCAATTATTTCGAGTGACTAATTATTCAAATTAAAGTCATTGAAAAATTGAATAAAAAATACGCTTGATTTTGGAAATCAACCATTGATAATAATAATAAACAGATGAAATAGGTAAAATTGTAAAGGAAATAAAGTATTTTATGGAAAAATATCATTATTCAAATATAGTCTTACGTTTCCACTTTATTTTTATTTTGTTTGAAAATTTTTATTTGCAGAAAAAATTAATTAGGGAGAAGCATTTTCAGTGGGTGGATATTTGGACTACAAATCTCAGCGTCTTGCAGATATCGTCGTGCGGAGCAGCACACAGCGCGAGCGAAACTTTGTTAGAGTCTTATATGGGAGAGTGACAAGCCTGATATTGGCAACCGTCAAAGCATTTTCCTTTTTCACGCTCCCTTTGATATACGACGTTCAACATTGGGATCCGCGAACCGCGTATATAATCCCGTCGACGAGACCACCTGAAGCGTGGTGAACCAGTTGAAGTAGGTGAACACGTGGAAAAACCAAACCATGGCTCGAGCGACGATTCTTCTGCTGTTGGCGTGTGCGGGTGTCGTGATCCAGGTATTAAATTCTATCGATTCCTAATAATTCCAAACTGAAAAAAAAAAAAAAAGCTCAATACGCTTTTCCTTCAATTTGAAGATGAATGTTCGCGCTAAAAACTAATGAATTTTTAATCAGGCCAGTCCATGGGATGCGAACGCCAACCCAAACGTCAACATCCTGAGTCATCGGCGCAACATCAACGCGAACACGAACATGAACATCATCGGCCGCCGCAACATCAACGCAAACGCGAACACGAACATCATCGCCCGCCGCAACATGAACAGTAACGCGAACTCGAACATCTTCGGTCGCCGTAGCGGAAACGCTAATTCCAACGCTAACATCATGGACGAACTTCCGTTCCGTTTCGAGGAGCTGGACGACGGACCGACCAACGCGGCGGAAAAAGGGGTAAGTCAACTTCCGTGAAGTTGACAATGCGAGAGGAGAGAGAGGAAGGGTGTCGTGCGAGAAGTAGAACTTTACGCACTCCTTTCGAAAAATTCGCATGTGCTACGAGAAGATTGTACATTTTGTGTGGGTGGGCTATTTTCGGGTTTCCACCTCGTAAAAGTTTTTCTAAAATTGCGCAATATTTATGTGGGACAGATTCACCGGAAGGTATACAACGACAATGATCCATCGATATCCTCGGTGGCTTTAGCGGCTGGAGATGCCGCATACATGGTCATGAAAGACTACGTCACTGACTTGAGCGAAAGCGCGAGCAATGCGGTAGTCGAAGCGGTTGCTGCGGTTCTTAGACGCCAAGCTCCGGTTCCCTTCAGCAGGAGAAATTACAACGCGAATTCTAACACGAATATCATTGGCGGCGGAGGTGGCGGATACGGAAGTGGCGGACCCGGAAGTGGCGGACTCGGAAGTGGCGCACTTGGAGGCGGTGGACTCGGAAATGGCGCACTTGGAGGCGGCGGATTTGGAGGTAACATTTTTTTTTTTTTTTTTTTTTCTTCGACAAAAAAATATTATTAAGCCGCTCAGTATATTACGACACAAGTGCGGTAAAACCTTTCCGTCTAGTGTGAGTTTACAAAAAAAAAAAATCTGCCTGTTAAAAAAATGTGTGCGGCTTGTCAGAAATGAAAAAAAAGCGCAACAATTTTTTTCGTGCATTCCAAGGTAGTAAAATTTGTGTGTCTCATTTGTACCATCAGGACCATCTTATCCAGGCGGATTAGCGTTGTCCCGAGGACCTGGTGGACAGGCTTTGGGCCTGGGATCCGCTCTCGGTGGATTGGCACTCGCCCATGGAGGTCGTTACGCCGATGGGGATGCTGAAGATGTGGAAGCGGAAGCTCAGGCGGAAGCGGAAGCGGAAGCGGAAGCTGAAGCCGAAGCGGAAGCAGAGGCTGAAGCCGAAGCCGAAGCCGAAGCTCAAGCCCAAGCCGAGGCCGAAGACTTAGAGATTCTGCCGACTGATATCGTGATCAAAGACGAGAAATTGAAGAAAAAGGATATTGCCGCAAGCAGGGTACGAAAAATATTCGGAAATTCATCAACAAATTGGCCATAAATATTGGAGAACAAAAAAATGTATGTTAATTAATTATTTTCAGTCCTTGGGCAGTCGTTATTGGGGTCGTCCTCAATGGGGTTGGGGAGGAAACTCCAACGCAAATGCAAACACGAATATGATGGGCTGGCGTAACAAGCTGAGACGCAACATGAACGCTAATACCAACGTCAACTTAATTAATCACAGACGTTATTGAGGATACAATGTTGAGGTGGAATCGATTGCCAACGTGGATTTTGAAAATTGAATTGAAAATAATTATCGCAATTACCGATATGAATTATGTGTACTTTTTGAACCCAATAAAGACATTATAAAAAATATGTAATTCGGGAATGATCGTTCTCCACAATTTTCCTGAAAAATTAATAAATTACGCAAATTTTATTATGCGATTCTGGAGAATTATCTGTTCTCATTCGATAATTTCAATTTATGGTACACTTTCTCTCGAAGACGAGGCCAAAAATTAGTTCGCCAAAAGTTCGGCGATAAATTGAGCGCTCTTTTTTTTTCACCTTGTCCGATTCGACGGATTAACGTTACAATTAAAATAGCGTATGACGTGCCAACAAATCGGCACGACAGTCTCGCAGTTTTCCTCACCGCGCAACGTGTTCTCATTAAAATTTCGGCGTTGACGGATATACGACCGACGTACCGTAAGCCTTCGCGTGGCAGCGCGGTGAAAAAAAGTATTTAACACCCGTCGCGTATTGCATTTTGCGATAGATCGGTTCGCGCACCGAAATCGGCCCAGCACGAAGCTCGCACAATGATCCAATATCGATTATTGATTTTATTCCTGGCGACGGTGACGTTTGGGGTGAGACTTATTCATTTAAAAAATTCTGCGAGCCATTTATTGTTCCCGGTAAAAAAAAAACCATTTATCGTTAAAATCCACGTAATGACGGATAAATTAATTGCAGATCTGTGGAGCCAGAAATCTTCGTCGCAACTACAACGTTAACACGAACATCAATACGAATGTCGTGAGTTAATTAGCTGTTTTAATTTTTTTTTTTTTTTTCATCAATTGTTTTTTATGGAACAATAATTTTTTACAGCCTGGTCTATTAATCGGTCGTCCTTCGAGAGAAGAAAATCACCACAAAAATCAACATCGTCCTTCGCATTTCCCCGAGAAACCGAATTTCGACGAAACTCGAGATCGCGAAGAGTCTTACCCTGTTCCGCAGTATCCTGACCGCGAAGTTGAAGACGACGAACCGAAAAATTATGACTCAGCCGAATGGGACTTTTGGCCGAGCACAGATGTCGGAGATTCGAAACTCAGGCCCGATAGTGACGTTACAGGGGGTAGCTATGGGGGTCAAGTCTGCAGAGATGGTAGCTACCATCCGGTCCTCATGAACCGATTGCAGGATCCCTTCAACGACCAACGAGTGAGTCAATTGGTACCAAAATCCTAACTTGTACTTTTTGCAAAATTTTTTGCACCCTATTTTTTTTAAATGACCCCCTCTCCCCCTTACAATTCAGGAGAGTAGTTTCCACGAGTTTGGAAAAATTGTTTTAAAAAAAAAATTTGTTTGACAGAAAAAAATGCGAAACATGAGACTTCCAGCTTCTCGCAGATCCGGACAAGGTTTTCCTCACGCCATCATCGAACCATCGTACCGTCGTACCAGCAACTGGGGTCACCTTAGCCCACGTAATGGTCCACAGCGTCGACAACCCGTGGGACCATCGATTGGACCAATTTCTCAGGTGAATGTCCCCATCCTCGAACCCTGAAGACAGACACTTGTTGCATTTGTGACGTTATACATGTTTTTTTTTTTTTTTTTTTTCAGGAAAATCTGGCGTCGAACGTGAACTCAAACTCCAATTTCAATTTTATGGCCCGACGGTACAATTCCAACGCCAACAGCAATAACAACATATTTGGTGTAGGTTGGGTTAACCATTCAAAATCCTTGCTCTTGATGTGCCCATTTTTTTTTTACCTAGAATGTCTTTCTGGGACATTAAAGTAGAGTGACTTCGAAATTTTGGAAATCTCTGATTATTGGTCTGTTGATAACAGCGTGAGCGATTTAGACTACCGAGGTATAGACCCGGAGGAGGAACCAAGAACCCATTTCGTACAACCTACGAGGTCGCTCCTCCAGACGGGCCAAATCCCTTCGGACGAGTATACTACGTCCGAAAACAACCCGATTACTACGGTCAATGGGAGCGACAAAAGGGTAACATTCATTTTCTGTTTGCCCATTTTTATTTTATTTTTTCTTGGCCCAGATATTCCGAAATCCCAAAAGTCACAGTACCAAATTTAAATTCCTCTGTGCCAGTAATGACACCAATAATTTTTAGGAAAATATTTATTTATTTATTTAAAAGGGTGAATTATTACTGACTTTATCTTGTGCTCGAGTGACATTAATCTGAAAATGTTTGCAATGCCTTACGTACAAAATTTTATTTTCGCATAATTTTTTTTTTTAAATAAATTAGCTGAAGGCCAAGACGAGGATCAATACGTCCCATCAGCAGAGTCCGCCAGCGACGAATACGAAAATAATGGTGGATACCTGGAAAACGATTTCGGTAGCGGACAAGGAAACGCCGATTTCAACGCAAATTCGAACCTGAATTTCATGAGTCGTCGAATGAAATCGAGAAAACCACGAAGCCTGGAAAATCAGGCAAAGCAGAGCTCCGTGACTCCAAAAGTGGACAAAGTTGCAAGTACCGAAATGGTAACTGAAGGAACCGGTCCATCTGCTGGAGCTTAGGCTCAGAAAGGCTTATGTCATATTTTCAAAAAATGTTGTTTTTGAGATCGACCGAAAAAAAAAATTTCATTGTGTGTCGATTTTTTTATAGTGCGAATAATAAGGAAATGCTGTCATCAGAAGCGATAAAGTGAATGTACTTTAATGAACGATTAAAGGTATAAAAAAAATAAATCGATACCACGATGAATTGATTGATGTAATTATTGAACGTGAGGGAAACATGAGGGGAAAAAAAATAACATCTAGATGTTATTTTTCACTGGAGACCTTGAAAGTTAGGACTTGACATGACTTCCGGCGAAAACGTAATAAACGTCGTCACCTGTGCGTGGACAGGTGCCAATAAATAATCGTCGTTGATCGTAATTCTTACTCGCCGATCGAGGATAAATCGGTTTATCGAAAAGTCACAACACCCCGAAAATCGATTTGACAATCAAGACTCGCAGTGATTGCTTTTTTTTCGCAACGATATAATTGCCATTCTCTGAAGCGTCGTCGTCAGTTCGGCCTTTACTTGGAAGTTGAAACACGTATTGAACTGAGAGTGAAAAATCCCATAGGAAATTTGGCGATGAAGATAGGAAGCATTATCAATATTTGCATTTTATCGAGTGTAATCAGTATTATTTTGCTATCCCATGTAAGTGAACAATGAAAAATCGAAATAAAAAATAAAATCGGTTGAAATATTGCATTGAAGGAAATTAAAAAAAATAATTTTCAGGTCAGTGACGCGGGGCCAATATTTAGCCCATGTCTCGACGCAAAGCTAGCCCCAATTTTGAGGGTCATTGCGAACGGCTTGAATAAACACAAATTGACTGAGACCGAAGCGAACGAAAGGGTTAGAAACGTGATGAAAATGATCGGCGCGTACTTGATGAATGATCAGATAATTCGGGAAAATAAAGGCCGCTCCGGGCGGAAAATCTTCATGTGGCCATTTCTTCCGAGCGACCAAAGACTCACCCATTTGTATGGGGGTTTGTCTGGGTCTATTTGGGGAGGCATTGGACCCGGTGGCTTCCAAGTTTGGGGTGGACTAGACGGGACGCTGGGCGGTATATTTGGACGGCGATATATCTGTTGAAAATATATTAATCGCTCGATTCGATTTTTTCTGATCAATAAATTTTTGTACCAAAAAATCGATTGCTTATCGTTTGATTATTTATCGAATATTGGACTCGATTCGATTTTTTGTGATCAATAAATTTTTGTACCAAAAAATCGATTGCTTATCGTTTGATTATTTATCGAATATTGGACTCGATTCGATTTTTTGTGATCAATAAATTTTTGTACCAAAAAATCGATTGCTTATCGTTTGATTATTTATCGAATATTGGACTCGATTCGATTTTTTGTGATCAATAAATTTTTGTACCAAAAAATCGATTACTTATCGTTTGATTATTTATCGAATATTGGATATGGTTGGACCATATAATGTTCCATATTGCCCATCCCACGTTCCACTCCGCACAGTACACGATTTTTCGATTTCTATTCATTTCGGCTTACCGATTAAGCTGCGATATCGTCGGTCAATAAAACGCGTTAATCGTGACCGATAAAACGCGATTGTAAATCGGTACCAGAATTCAGGCAACTTGCAGGAACATAGTCAACAATGCAACCGTTAAACAAAGATTGTTGAATCAACCGCCGAACGCCGAAGCTGCAGGTGAACCAAAAATCGGCAATTGTACCTCGGATATTCGGAGCGTAGGTGCACAGGGAAATTTTTCTGATTGGAACACTTTTCTGTTTCATTGTTCAACCGATTTCCTTTGAGCACAGATATTTAAGGGGAAACCGGAAGAGATTGTACATTTTTAGAAGTGTCGAGAAATCGAAGAAAAAATGGTGCCACTGTTCGTATCAATTCTCTCAATGTGCATTTTTCATGTAAGTAAATTACAAATGTCCTAAGAGCTATTTTCACTTTCTTATCTCAAGGTAAATGAAGGAAATTATTTTAAAAATTGTATGAACCCAAAAGGAAGAGATACATTTTTTAAATTAAATTCTACAAATTTTTATAATTAAATTTGTGAGAATTTGTATTACTCAGGCCATGGGATCGGCAGAATTAAAATTGGGCCAATCCGGATACGAGTTGATATCCGTCAACGATCGAAATGGCGATGATTCGACGTCATCATCTTCGAAACTGGCTTCGGAAAGTGCGTCCAGGTACAACGGAGTCGGTGCTCTTAATTTTGAGAAAGTTACCGATCCCATCAACGAGGACGATGGATTTTCCGGAGAAATCGAAAAAAAATCTACACCCACTGCCAAATTATCCAAGACCATTGGGGACGTGTCTGAAAAAATGAAAAATCAAGAAAACGAATCGTCCGCAATGATCGAATCTGACCTAGAACAGGCAGATTCGAAAGATAGCGACAATATCACAAATCTGATGGCAGATGTTCAGCGTACCTGGAATTTGATCGATGTTAAATCGGATTTGAAAAAAAAACAGGACAAGATTGAACGTCCCGCAGTGAAATCAGGCTTCACCATGGTCACCCATTTTCCATCTCTTCGAATCCATCATCAGAAAAATTCTTACGTCTCTCATAAATCACCGGCAGTGTTTTCACCGATTTATCCATCAGATTTTGAGGTCTTTGCTGGAAATCCACACAAAAAATCGGCAATTTCTGAAAGAATCAAGGAACTGCATGGGAAGCATCGTCGGATGGATCACAAAAATCCAAAGGGTAAGGAAAGTGTCGAAATTCATTTGGAAGGAAATCGGTACCGATTTTAATCGATTGGCTCTAGGTTCGAAGGTATTTGGAAAATGGCATCAGGAAAAAAGTGGTCAGCGAATTCCTTCGGTTCTGGTGCTGAACCAGGACCATTCGAAATTTTTCAACCAACAACCCATTCGACCCATGAGGCAGATAATAACTCACTTGGAAATGAATTCCATACCTTTGACCACCAACCATTTCAACCCAACGACCGGATCTGCAATTTTTACTCCCCAAAGTCGTTGGGAAAAAATTATACCCAGGTACACAATTGATCTTGCCAAAAAGGATCAACAAATCAACGATTCGGATCGAGATTATCTGGATTCAAATCACGTGTAGGTATAGAAATTAATTGGTAACGAAATTGTTAATACATTTCATAACATTATATTTCTTTCTCCCAAAATTGAAAAAAATGCATCTCCCAAATTAAAGTGCAAAAATTTTTTTTAAATGTGCAAAAAAAAATTCTGACAAAACTGAAAATGGACAGAACTCATAGTGTCTCATTTTTATTTCAGGACCTCAAATTCCGAGGTAAAAACGGATTTGCTGAAGAATTTTTTTGGAAAATCGCGTCTTTCGAATGAGAAAAATCTAGGATACGTCGAGCCAGCGAACGAACTTTTCCCACCGAATGTTGAGTCAACGAAGAGTGTGATAATCGGCATTGCGCACGAAATCACACTGGACGATGCTGAAGAAGCGGTCATCGACATGAAGAAGAAGGAGGCGAACGAAGAGCAGCACGAGATGCAAGATCTACCTCACCCTCGCAGTTCTGGGACCTCGAAGAGCAGCTGCAAGCAGATGAAACCTTCGACTCCAGCCTTCTACCAATTTTTGTCAAAATTTATTAACACTACATTGGCCAAGGCTTTGGAATACGAATCAAACACTCAGACTCAAGAAAGCCTTTCGAAACTTATTCAAGCGACAAAAACCAAAAATCCTGACGAAATTTCCAAAATTCTCGCCTGAAAAGTGTTGCTTCGAGAATTTAAAAAATAATCTCACACTTTTGGTTCTGTGAAATAAAGCGCTCCAAAATATTTTATAATCTGTTTGATTGTTTTGCTTTCATGAAAGATTTTTTTTTAAACTTCGCATCTCACGTGAGAATGACCACAGAAACCGCAGGTGAATTTTGGTGTTTAGGAATACCAAAAGCAATTGATCATCGGTATCAACTTAGTTACCCGAATGCACGGTAATTGTGGAGGAAATCACGTGATGAATGATACAAATTGCTCTGGTCGGTATCCCATCAACCACCAACTTCAACACGCATCACCGAAAACCCAGAGACCCAAAGTGGAGCCGGGAATTGAGGTATGCGAAATGGGCACGAACTCGTATTTTGCTTTTCTCACGCGAGTCAGTTCGACCCGAGGCGAAGACGAATGCACCTGCGGCACCAGGTGGGACGACGTCGACTAAATTCAAGCAGCAACAATGTAGTGAACTGTTCTGGAGGTTCATTCAAGAATTCGATACGATCAGCTCCAATTTTCCATCAGAATCTACGAAATGAAATAATTGAAACGAATTAGGCAATTAAATTCTATCACAGATTGAAACGTATTCACATTTTCTAAAATACAATCCACAAAAACCCGAACAGTTGAATTTTCAAACGACGAATTATTTACAAATGGTTTTATTTAAAAAATTACTGTATTAAATTATATATTTTTTGATTAATTGAGGTTCTCAGTTATTGATTTTTCGATGAGTGTGTAGAACAGGAAATAAAAAATGAAATGGGTTTCTTTGATCGAAGCTGCGAATGAAAGTCTTGAGCTATAATAATTATGGCACTTGCCGTCTATTATAAACAAATTCGTTATCGATCATTAATTACAAACAATATTATAATGACAGTATAATTACAAAATACGTCGGTTTGCCTTTGCGTGTTCCTGAATCAGTCTTAACCCTCGGATTACTGAACGATCTACTCGAATAAATGCGTCAACTTTATCTTTTTTTTTTCATCGTTCTCTTACAACTAATAATATTATCCTATTTATCGGATTTATAATATAAGTGTTATAATGCAACTGGGGCTTTCTGAGCTTGTGATTGTTCGTTCGGTCGGTAATCCGGAGGCTAATTAAACTATCGGACGTGTAGAAGGTACATTAGTGATGCAGTTTGCTTTTTACGTAATCGACTGTACAATATTGCGTATGATACACAATCGCAATTCGCGTGTGGCTTTCGGTGTATGTATACAACGAATAATCGAGTGAAATCTGTGATTCGGGGTCCATTGAAATCCGGTGAATTTATCGATACGATCTTCATCAAAACATATTCCTTCAAATAATTATTTCGCTGAGAAACAAAAAAAAACCAGAACGTTCAAAAATCTACGCAGTCTTGAGAGAGAAATCGAACGAATAAAGTCACCGGATCATTTGTATTTACAGCCTTGAGATAGATTAACTATTACAAAAAAAAATTGACGAACTGTTCGACGTAATAACTAAAACGAACGAAAAAAAAAAAAACAGGTATTCTTAAAATTATTTTACAAATGCCTAACGTTTGTCCGTCACCTCCTTAGCCCCTCGTGTCCTACTTGGAGATTTTTCACAGACAGAAATTCATTTACCACATTTACACACGAAAATGCCATACAAGCTCGCTCCTCGTTATTAAAATACGTTTACTGCTTCTTCTTCTTCTTCTTTTTTTTTTGTTTGCTGTTTCACTCTTAACAATTCAAACGTTTCGTATAAAAACGTATGTATAAAAAATGAAAATCGTGATGTCACGGTGCGCGGACGCTGCGCGGACAATAATTCGCTTTGCCCGTTCAGCGAACAACGGCAATCCTCGCAATTAAAATAATTCGATAATAATATAGCAATAATATTGATCGTCCTTAAGATCACTAAATATACGTGTGTGTGTGAGTGTACGCGTGTATGTATATATAGAATCTTTTGTTTAATATGTGACAATCATGATTCTCTTACTCCGCTCCTTCGCAATCACTCATTCGGTCTTTTCTTATCCATATCATTTACATATGTGTGATTATACATATATATATACATATATGTACCCGTTATACATAGATATATATGCATATATATAATTCGGAGACTAGCAATTATGGTTCGCTTAAAGTCTAATCTGTATTAATTAGGTAAAACCGCATTAGAGTTGCGAAAGTATTCTACGGTATATTTTGTTTAAATTTTTAATCATTTATATCGATAAATTGGTTTACTAAAATATAGTATTATATTTATATTTTATATCGTGGTATATATATTTTTTTGTTTGTGATTCGTCGGTGATTCTCTTTTCAACAATAAAAAAAGAAACGTTTGTATTGTGAATCCATGCGCTGGCGATCTGAGAAATTGTGAAATCCGCGACTTTTATTACGACTTTTAAATGCATCTTTTTCATGGGTTTTTACAGTCATTTGTTCATGCGTTGTTAGAACATTTTTGTTCCGAAGAAACAAAAAAAAAAAAAGAAACAAAAATCGCTTGACCGAAACACTTTTCTAGGGAATACAAATATCAGTACAGAAGATTACATTTCATTTCTATTCATCCCTAGTTTAAAGTGAAGAAAGTGAGTAAGTATACAATCAAAAATAACATGTACAATGAAGGTATCAATATGGTTTTCGTCCCGGAAAAGTAAAAAAAAAAAGTACAATTCTGGAAAGAATATATTTGCATTTCCAAATGTTATTTTGGCAGTTTCTGAGTTAATTGTGTGTTGAGCTTGGATCGAGATTAAGTAATGGCAGTATTACAAACTCTCTCGGCAGTTATCGTGTCTGGACTATGGACATGATGCTATTTTTTTTTGTTTTTTTTTTCAAAAATACTCGATTTAAATATCGAGCTAAATAATTAATGGAATTAAATTGAACAGAGGCTTCACCGCGGATTTTAATTAACGTTCAATTTGAAACTTTCCTCACGAGTACGATGCACAAAAGTTGAATTGACCGCCGTCTGCTCGCTTTGTTAATTCTTACGAGAAACGAATCAACCTCAGTGGCGATTCGTTAAATTGTTATTATTGTACTCTTCTATATACAATTGGGGAGAGCTGCAGTAACTTTGTGAGCAGTAATGGCCCTGCTGATAGCCGGGCCATTCCTCTTAATAATAATTGGACTTTAATGTATTGAGAACGAAAATGAATAATCGTCGTGATGCAATTCAGACAAACAACAACAACAACAACAGTCAGCAGCGGCAGCAGCAATCGCAGAAGGCAACAACAACATAAGGGAAAATTCATTACGTAGATCGTTGATGCTTCGACAGCGTTAATATGAATTTCGCGATATTCATACGCGTTATACAGATTTTCTCGAGATCTTTGTCACTCGTAGAATTACAATTTTCTTCGCTTTTCATCGTGGCGCTATAAAAGTTCGTGCTATTCCTTGTACATCGCGTTACATTTTATATAATAATATATATATATGTATATGTGTGTGTATATTAAATCGACGTGAACGACAGGAGCACAATTATCGCCGTCTATTAACTATATACGAAGCAATCGCTGCTAATTCGGCCAATTTTTTGTCGACCATCTCACATTTGCTCCATAATTAGACAAATCAAGATTATTTAATCTGAAAAAAAAATTACATACGGTGGCTTTCAGTTGTACTTTGATATTGCGAATTTATTTAATTGCAGATCTGAGATGGTCGAATAAAAATAGTCGACGAATTGACAGGAAATGCTTAATATTCGGATCAAGAAATATCCATTGTAGCGCTGTGATCGATACTGATATCACTGGTGTAAAAGATTCAGATTTAAATTTTAACAGTATCAACAAATTTTTCATTTTCAAGCAAAAAAATTCATTGACGTGTAATAAATGAAAGATAAAAAGTCTCGTTGAACGGAATTTTGGGGATACAAAAAAAGTTACGTTATGCACATTTGACGATAGTATCGTTTTTTCGCTACTATTTGTGAATAAAAAGTATCCTTCCGGTTGAATAGCTGCGTATAATTCATGAGAAAGAGGCGACAAAATTTAATTGAAATACTGCCCATTTCCGGTCTGAGGTGAGCAACTATTGAAAACCGTTATTCGGTAAAACAGTTATGAAATAACGTCCATAAATATCAATCATCCTCTCCGTTTTGTAATTGTTGTGTGCACTTAAGCTGCATTTAACATCAGTGATTTTGTAATTGTTTCGAGTTCACGACACTAAGAGTCGCACGGACAACCCGCCACCCGTTATATAGATGGCGATACGTTATATTCTGCTTAAGTTAATCGTTAAGATACAAAAATACAATTTTCTCAGTGTCTGAGGATGATTAATAATTACAATCTTGTTCGCATTTAGCTTTCATCTTATTTAGCATCAACGATAATCGTTGATTACACGTTTACTCATCAATGTCCCTCGACTGTGCGGAATTTCTTGAAGACGCTTAAGGACATCCCAATTTGTGTGTTTCTTTTTCTTCGCTGGCCATAGGTGAACATTGTTTAAATTTCAACCTGAATAACCTGAATTTAGGTTCTTCATTTATTTCCCGTTGATGCACAATTTCTTTTTAATGCCCAGATAAGAAGAAATATTCGTCGATGCATCGCCACTACTAACGACAGCGCTAGATTTTCGTATATACGGACTCACGAGTTCAACAAGAAGAAAAATAAGACGAATCATCGATGATACGCGAGTCCAACCGGTTATTCCGTGACTTATATCGTTATTAATTGTTATTGTTTTTTTTTTCTCCAAAAAATGGCCGAAAAAATGGTATCGATTTTAGCACAAGCGCCGCCGGCAGCATTGACGAGGTTTATGTCACGTGTGTAAAGTGTACCATATTAAAATACAGCTCTTATACTCTGTCTCTTCTTTTCATACGCGTTTGTTTTTTTCTTTTTGTCTTTGTCTTACTCGCGCGCAAACCCCCTGTAACATTATAATCATTATTATTACTTTTGTTTTCGTCAAATCGTCTAAAAATATGTTGGATGTATTTTTCTTCATCTGTATCTCGTTCGTTATTTTTCTTTTTTTTTTTTTTTCACTTCTCATTCATTCTCTTTTTTACGACTGTTACCGTGTTCATCGCATTCTAATTCGTTTAAACTAACGTCACAGCGGTTATTATGTTACGATTTAGTACCGTGCATCAAAACGGATTGTATAATTGTGGTACCGGCGCACGTGACAATGCTAACGGTAAATGGTTACTCAAGCGGACAATTCTAATTAGAGCATAATACATTTTTTTATGAATTTCCGTCGTTCATTACGCCAGAAAAAAATTATTGAAAGATGCTTTTTTTTATGCTGCAATTAGAGTTTCCCCTTAAGAGGCGTTTTCCAGCATTGCAGAGGAAAATTTAACCGAAAAACTTCGAGATGTTTGCCGAAGGACGTAGCACCGTTGCACTTTAGGTATCATTATTGCCTATCATATAATTCATCGATTACTTTTGTTCTTAACATTGTATTGGAAACCCCATTGGTTTTCCGAATTTTCGCGAAAGCTACACACACGTTTCCGTAATTTCTACAGCTAAAACACACTGAGATCCGTACGTTCGATCCCAAATTATCGTGAATACACGAATTCTTCCCGTCAATTAATCGTTCATTCGAATCCTTTAAAACTCTCACGTGAATCACGAATCAGAGATGGAAAAAATGTATCTTTCCATGGTTAAAAACATCGATACTCGAAAAAATTCTTCTAGTTTTTTTGATAATAATTTAAATTATTTTGAACAAAACATTAAGAATTATTCTACATTGATTATTAATAAAAACATTATAAAAAGTCCCTATACCAATTGGCCAAAATATAAAGCAAAGAGGTCGTTCCATCTTTTTTTGTTCTCGTTTACAAGAAATATATATTTTTTCCATTCTCGGTCAATTCTCTTTCCCAAAAACAGCGTCACACGCACACAACTATTCGAGACCATTCAGCCTTCGTACGTTTTATATGGCAATCCTTATTTATCGTTATAATCGCTAAATAATAATCCACAGTCGAATAGAGTCGATGTGACTTTCGTTACGAGGTGGCCAAATGTTCCGTCGGAACATTTGTCTCATTATTTTCCACCTTTTCCCATGTCAACCGTTCTTAGGGACAGTGTACGACTCTTCTGGCGGATCGGAAGCCGACACCCGGAAAATCTTTTGTACCTGGATTAACCTGCGTCCTGAATTTCGTCCAACGGGCCTTCCCTGCGACTTTGACTTTTCGTGACTCTCGTATTTATTTGTTTGTTCCTTTTTTTTCCCACGACAACGCCTTACGAACTATTCTAGCCGAACGAGGATTAACGCAGTTTTTTTGTCCTTCTTTAATCGTCACGTCTAAGCCATCGAGTCGTCCAGGATCAATGTAAAGCTGCAATTCTTTACGAAATCCAGGCTCTTTCACACCCCTACTAAAATCTCGCGAAGAACCTTTCATAGGTAGTCGTTATCCACTGCCTGTACGTCCTGCGACTTTAGCGTCGTCATTTCTTCCGCCGAACCTTCCTCCCCCGTTTGTTCGTCCACGAAATTAATACTTCCTGCTTTGTACCACACTATAAGATCCACGATGAACGCCAGCACGAATATTCCACTAGTCGTGCCTGAAATCATGGTTTAAAAATATATATTTACTTTGGAAAACGAGAGAAAGAACTTTTTTCGAGGTAATCGTAAGAAAAATTGCGGCCCCAATGAAAAGGGTCAAGGTTGTGAAAACTCACCGTGCAAAAACATCCTAAAAACGTTGGAATCGTATAACCAACAGGCGCCACGTTCTCCGCAGGTGTATTCCCAAACGAGACACGCCGTATCCACGACAGCGCCGTACACAATAGGGCAAGGAACGTTTCCTGTAAAGGCACACGAAAAATAGCCATGAATCGCTGGCACGCAGTGGCATATCCTTGGAATCCAGCGTCGCCGATCGATAGGACCGCGAAACAGGGTCAGAAGTTCAACGGTCCTCAACTCACCGAACAAACCAATCGCGAATTGTATGAGCCCGAGCGCCATCGCTTTGTCCCGGGGATCGACGCATCGCAGTATCAGTAACATCGAGCCGACTTCGCTCGTCGAGTGAATGAACACGAATGCCGAAAAGAGAATAATGTAGATCCAGAAAGAGTTGCATTCGGAATCGCAGTAGCCGACTTTGGCTGTATTCAATACTTCTGGCATCGTATCGTTTCGTCCTAAGCATTGGCAATTGTAAACCTAAAAATAAACAATGAATTACGATGAAATTTCACTTAACGATCGTGTGAAAAAATTCGCTGATATCGAGATAAGTGCGTGGAAAGTAAAGTTACAGCTGAGATTAAATACTACGACGATACTGATGATAATGATGAAAATAAAACGTCGTTACCGTTGAAACTTTGCCATCGACTATCGTGTAATTCGAGCAACCCGCATGACACGCTGAAAAGTACGTTCTTCCGTCAGTACCGCAAATGGGACTGAATTTGTTGGGATCGCAGTCACAGCTTGCCTCACAGATCGGCTCGAATCGAGTTATTCTGGAAAACATAAGCGTTAGATTCACTTTTTCTCAAGTTTCGTCGGATCGTAGGGTTTGATTGTGATGCTTCCATGGATATTTTTATTTACCCGGTGTCGGTCGTTGTCAGGCCGGCGAAATCGTTCATCGGGCAGCCGACAAACATGAGAACGCCCATTCCAACGCCGTAAACTACAGCGGTGAACGCGATCCAAGCTGCAACGAATCTTGCGTTCGGTTTCCACCTCAAGATGAAGACTCCACTGATCACTATTCCTAAACCCATTACTAGGATTCCGCCGACACCTGGCGTGGACAAAAATAACGTATTTAGTCATTTTCTTTAAAGCTCATTGATGTTACATAGATTATGATTTATTCTATAAATAATGGTTTAATATCTGTACCTGCTACCATATTTGCATGATGTGCCGGCAGCCGAAACTGGCTCTCCAGATACTTTGGCAAAAAAGTGTACAGACCGGCGATAGGAAGAATGTGCAGAACGCTGCTCGCAGTTCGGAACATTAAAATGTCGTTCTTCAGCAATCGTTTTACTGCCTTTGGAAAATCTACAAAGAAATCCATAAAATAACGATGATGATGATAATGGAAACAAAAAATGGCCTGTCCCAGGGTGTAAAGAATATACATTTCATCTGTGTTAAGTAGGATTTAAAAAAAACTTAATCCACCTCAAATTAGACACAATCTAGTATGGCCTTTTATCGATTCAAGAAAAATCTTTAAATATCCATCGCCTTTCGCTCATTTATTTCGATGCAAGCTCTCGAAAGAGCTCGAAAAATCTATGCGAAGCTCGTCTGCAGATTGAACCTGAAGTTTAGAGCAACTACGGAGTATTCAGGACGGAAAGGGCTGGAGGAAAGGGAAAATGTCCTTGGGAGGTTCTCAGGAGTAGCGAACTAGGCTCCGGAGTGCAAGGTTTCCATCTTCCCTGCCGTAGCCTCTACCCGCTGGCGCACAACGAAAGTGGGAGCGAGGAGATTGGATAAGGGATCTCCTTAAAAGTCGCGAAGCCTCACGGTAAGGCACGTACAGCACGTAACGCGCTGCACAACGTGAGGAGGAGTAAGAGACAGAAGAGGCAGAGGCACAAGCGGAGTAGCTATATACGCATAGCCACCACTATCACTTGGCTCGGGCGATGATTCACGGGGTTGCCAGATCGAGCGATTTTCCATCGGTAAATCGAAGAATCTCCGATCCTTGCGTGTCAGAAGAACCATCGTGGCAACCCCGCATAGACCATACCATAGACCACGCGAGCTCAAGACAAACGTGACTAAGGTCGTGCTCTATGAATAGCTCCGGACTCCGAGGATACAGCCTCGAGCGACCAAACCTATGGGGTTGCTCCTGTGGATCCCTGCTAACAAAAATACCATTAAATACAGTACGAAGAATGGAATTAAATTTTATGTTTTGGTCTCATTTTTTATTTCTCAGTTTTATTTATTAAGATATTCCATTGAAATCGCGCTGTAAATTTCCTCTTTTATAGGAAGGACTAATTTCCTCAAAAATGTAAAAGGATTTTTGAAAAAAAAAAAAAAAAAGTACCTTTGAATAAAAAAATACCGAGTCATGACTAGTGTGAAGAGTTCCCCTTGACTCAACATAAATCTCTCGTGTATGAAACACAATTCACTGGAGTATGACGATCTAGTAAAATGTTGAAGTGGGTTTGTTATGTATGAAACCGATGGGATGTATGGCCGAGACAGCTGACAACAAGATATAAAGATGGGATCTCCCCGGTGCGATCTGACGCGTGCGCGCCGCCACGTAAAGGCCAACACGTGCCCTCCGGTCCTATATTGCTCCGCGAAACGACCGTGAACTTGCCACGCCGTCATCCTCCGCTCATTCGGTCAGTTATTATTATTAACTCACACTAGAGCGCAAACTATAGCTCACACAGGCATCCACCACTACGACACGTCCGGTGTGTTCGGATTCCAAGGGAAACGCTCTAGGTTCGCAACAATTGTCGTTTCTTTGATCCAAATACCGAAAAGGTTCAATGGGAAGGCCGCATAACTCAGCCTTGACCACGAAAATTGTACCTATGAACCGTCGCATCCTTGGCAAGGTTTCTTCCGTCAGGTCAGGACCCAATTCCTTTCCTTTTTTAAATTCTCTCCCCTGTACCTGTTTTTGGGATCCGTTGACCCTCAACCCTAAATATTTTTGGAGCTCGCACAGCCCAGAAGGAAATTCTTGATGAGCCTGATAAATGATCTCTGTAATTATAGTAATTTTGGAATTGTGGCGATTACACTCAGAGCAATTGGAAGAGGCAACTGCAAAGTGAGGATTATTAACTGTTAATGATGACATTATTGCCTCTCAGTGTCTTGATGAATTTGTTATTTTTTTTTTAATGCGTAATAAGTGGCAGTGCATGGACTAAAAATGTACTAGAAAAACAGGCTTTCCGACGACAACGACAGACAGAGAGGCTCGTGAGATCGGCCTTCTGGTTCCTCTCGAACTACGCCGAATTCTCGGAACTGCCGAAAGTCGCGAGAGGCGCGTCCTTGACGCGCGGTCCTTGCACGCTCCTCACCTACACACTGCCTCGCAGGCTACGTGCTGCTGGCCAACGACGCGCCGAATCTACTTCTGACAACACGACGAGACTGAAACTCGTACCGACTCTTCCTACAGCCACGGATCACGACCCACGCATAGATCTCCATTTTTTTTTTCTCGTCGCTATAGAGATTGACGCGAGCTTTCCGATGGTATTTAATGTCCAACATCATCCAACGTCTTTCGTTGACGTTTCAATTACATAGATTTTTTTTTTTCACGATTCTCTAAAATAAAATTATAACATCAGTAAATTTAGTGACGAAAATTTTCAAAGGTAAGCTATGAAAATTTAAGGTGAATATGAGTTTTTAAATCCTATTTATTGTATTAAGTGTAGACCAATGAAATTGTAGAAAAGTAATTGAGGTTTTTGGTAATGACCAATGGGACAATGGCACGTAGCGTTTATTTTTTATTAGGATTCTGATGTTTAGAGATTAGACGAAATTATGCGAAGGGTCTTGGGACTTGAGTTTGATAAAGAAAGTTTCCTTTTTACTCACCTCTGAGACTAGGCTTTTTAGAGTCCTCAATCTTGGATGGCGATCGACTCGCAGGCAAACGACTCGGAAATGCGAACATCGCCGTACTGACGAGCAACAGGAGAGCCGATATCAGGACGAGACCTTTAATCCGATCGATTTAAGAGAGTTACCATTAGCATTGATGTGTCAAGAGGGTGTGGCAGCGGATTTTTCGAATTGATTACCAGCATCCCGAACAAAAAAAGCACTGAGAAAGCCAGCGGATTTTGGTAGTTTATTTCGTTCGCTGACCATTATCTTCTGACTTGTTTTTTTTTCTCTCTATTTCTCGCAGAAGGTTTTTTTTCTCAATTTTTCTTAAGATCCTGTTATATTGATAGGAAAATATATGAAGTTGATAGTGAAATCCCCGAATATTTGTGTTAAATAAAGCTGATTTTCGTGGAAATCGTTACAACTCTGCTGCCGAGTAATGTGACGAACTCACCAAGCCACCAAGCTCCAACCCATCCAGGATCAGTCGGTGTGATTTGCGGATCAGCAGATAAATCCGCGTAGAGCATTGTGCACAGTGAGCCGAGAATAAAGCCAAGCGCTGGGCCGAGGATCCTGACGCCGATCGTGATAGCTGCGAAAAAAAAAAGAATTTAAGCGATGAATAAAAAAAGTTCCACAAGAGTTTTTATAAGCTTTAATTTAGTGGAGAATCATTTTGACTTTTCAGAGCCGTCTCTTTCCGTTCTTCAGATATTTCTCATCCAAAACTCTGAGAGGATTCAGTCGCTGAATTCAGGGGAATTCATTATTTTCAATCGTTAATCTTTTCCTTTTTTTATTTAATGCACCATATAATCGGTGGAAATTTAACGTTTAGCTTCTTTAAAAAAAACACTTTATCGCACTTGTATTGTAATGGACATAAACGCCATGAAATAATAATTCAAACTCACCAAAATACAACGGAGACTCTCGACTCGCTACGTTATCGTCGATGTAGGGTATCCCGAGGGTGTAAACCGCCGTCTGGCCCATCCCAACGCCCAACAGCGAAACGAAAAATATCGCCAACACGACTGTCGTGATTTTGCTCTGGATTCCCTGTTTCTTCTTACAGTATTCGGCGGAATCGGAACGCAGAACAGGCGAAGCACTCGTCGCATTGATCCATCTTTAAAAAAAATTACTTTATAGACTAAGGAGTTGAGGTAAAAAAAATGACAATAGTAAACTCTATTCTGTTTAGAATTATCGGAGAGAATAGAGCGTTGAGTCGGGTTTTCAATTTATTTTTATAAACAATCGTGTTTTCTCCTTGTTTCAGTGCGATAAGTGTAATGTGTTACAGCTACGGTATTCTTAGCTATAAATATTGTTATAGTATTACGTAGGAATGCGGGGCCCCGCATGACCTACGACCTTGCGAGAGCAGGTGACGCCACCGAGTATACCGATAAGTCCTACAACCCGTAAAATTCCTTTTTCGATAAAGTTAATTGTTCATTATGTCATGCGTCGAATGGGTTGAACGTTTTTTTTTTTTGTGCAATGGACAGGAAATCCTCGTTCATAAAAGTCATTTATTTCGAAACTGAAGATAACAATATCGTTAATTATTGAAGGAAACATTGGTGAATTAGTTTCGCCAAAAAGTTTCACTATATTTCATTGAATTTGCGATTATTCAAGGGAAGATATCATCTATTCAAATTTATTGTATAAAGTTCTTGCTCCTTTACATAAATTTAAGACCCTGCATTTTTTTTTTTTTTGGGCCCTGGTGATTAATGATAATCAAAGTCCGTTGGACTCACCCATTAGGGCCGAAAGTTCCATTTTCCTGATGTTCCGGAAACCGGCAGAGATTAGAGGGAAAGGGAATCGTGGAATTGAGTTCGTCAGCCTTGCCACCAGGTCCCATTCCACTGGCGAGCATCTCGTTTTGATGCAGCAGCTGTTCGCCGAAGATGAAGTGGGGCATCGAGCAGGTAAAAGAGCTGACCGCGAAGAGGATCATTCCCCATGCTATCCACTTGGGCCGATGGCCTTGACCACCGTAATAGGTCAGCAAGAGCGACGAGCTGATCTGGCCGATCTCAGTCGCTGACATTATTATACCCGTTGTCTTCGACTGGATCTGGAAGAGCTTCTCGATCGTCGTTATCACCGAGACGAAGTACGTGTAGTACATTCCCTGAAGAACCTGTTTCGAACATTCAAAATTCATCAATTTATATATTCATTAAAATGTAAACATAATCAAAATAATGCGGTGATTTATAGCTCTATTTTCATTTGACGTTGTGAATTCTTGAAAAAACAAAAAAAAAATCTTTTTCTGCAGAATTCAGTTCGTTTTTTTTTTGCCCTTTTAATTTAATTGTGATTAAGATCGTACCCAGGTGATGCAAAAAGTGACGAGGAATGCCTGCTTCGTGGCGAAAAATTGAAGCCAGTGGGGTCTGCAAGGCCCCCATCCGCAGGAAATATCAGCGTCGTCGAATTCCGTGTGAAGACTGTTCGACTTTTCGTCCCCGGTCCCGATGAGTTTCCCATTTTCCCCGGCGACGATGTCCAACCCTTTTCCATTGGGAATCGAGCCGTTGTTGTTGAGCTTGTTGCAGTGAAGCCCATTGCCATTAGTGAGCTTTTCGCCCGATGGAATAATCGTGAGAACCTCCACGGTTCCGTTCGCCAGGATTTGCGTGTCTTCGCCCGCCATTATTTTCAATTTTTATTGACTCTTAATATATATATCGACAGACTAATATATTAGCCCGGATTCTTCAGCGCTGGTGTATCGTCCCGCAGGCTCAAATCAATTGTTGACACCGCTCCTTCCGGTTCAACCTGTAACATAATCAACGAAACCCATTAATTCCTCAGTTCCGCAATTAATTACACGAAAATCATTACCGCTGAAACGATAATTAAATAATTAACCCTTCAAGTCCGTAACTTTCTTCAGAAATTCTTCATACATTTTTGAAACAAGAAATGCCTCTACAAATAATTAAAATAACATTATAGCTATTATAGTTCAATGAAAGAATTATAAAATTGTGGTAAGAAAAATTAAAATTTTTCTCTTTGATCACAATTATCTTACTGAATTAAATAAAAAATTGAAATAAAAATTAGTATGGGTAAAAAAAACGTCGAAGTTTCGAAACATGAAGTAACGTAAGTACTTAATGTTTACTGTCAAATGAGAGTTTTGTCGGAAAAAATGAGCAGGACATTTTTTTTTGTTTTTTGCACTTCCCCGACTCATCCCAGTTTCGCAGCAGCATTAGTGCGACTATGTGCATCAGCTAAACCGGGATGCACCGCAGCACATGGCCAGCGTAACCTCGGCCTCTCACTTTCATTCGTGCCCGACTTTCCTCATTTCCCTTACTACGCGCTCCATCTCCGTCGCCCGGTGCATTGGATCTCGTTCGATGCCCGACTAAGCGCGCAGCTTCAGGCGCTTCTAATACCTTCACTGACAACGTGCTCCACCAGTGAGAATCAATTTCCAAGCTAATCACCTACAAATTCATAAATTTAGAAAAAAAAATTAATAACATTTTTATAAAATACAAAAAAAAAAAACAGCAATTTATTTATCCGGCAACCTGTCGGTATTTTATTTCAAATTATTACACATTTTTTATTTATTAATTCAAATATTCCGAATATTTGAAATTTTGTCAATCTAATTAAATATTTGATTTCTAATGTTGCTTATTTATTGTCTAAATTAATAGACAACTAAAAATTGATTTAGTTGTAATTGATGGTGTCTATGTGTCCATAATAATTATTTTTCAGCCGCAAATAATAAAAATAATAAAAATCGTTTATGATATATCGAATATAAATGGGATATAAATCATTTCTGTGGGCGCACGGCCGAATGATCACGAGGATGGGACGAGTGTCTTCAGCAACACGAGTCAACGTATGTTATACAGGTATGATAGTGTCGTGTTATTGCTGCTGGTCGCAGCGCGAGACTTGGTCTAGGTCGCCTTTCACTGTCCTACTCGCGCGTATCGTGGTTACTTAGCCTATTCCGCGACCGGCTAACGCCTCAATGCCAGCGCGCGCAGAGCTGTGTGCCGCGCGACGGTAGGACATGCTGGTATAACGCAGCACGCAGGGACCTTAAGCTCAGCAGCAGCAGCGGCTTCGTGATGCCGCCCGTCGCATCCTCCGCTGCCGCTCGAATAAACACTCTCCAGGCTTCGGCACCAACCACGCGAAATGGAAAGCGTGCGAATGTCACGTGTGCGCGTGGATGTAATCCAAAAAAAAAAAACAATTTTTTTTTCTTTACTGTCAGTACAAACAATGTTGATTTATGATAATTTTTCATTATTATTTATGAGTGTGAATTATAAATCATTACACTTTATCCTGTCATGCGTGTTATTATCTCACAGTGTGCAATTTAATGGAAATGGTTATGAAATATTTGAGATACGATTTTTTATGCAATAGAGAAAAAAAATTTGGTAACCATAAAAAAAAAGTACGAGTTCTTTAAGTTTTCAAGGATGTAATTTTAAAAAAAATGTCTTTACTGTCAGTACAAACAATGTTGATTTGTGATAATTTTTCATTATTATTTATGAGTGTGAATTATAAATTATTGCACTTTATCCTGTTATGCGATTTACGATACGTTTCGATACGATTTTTTTTTGCAATAGAGAAAAAAATGTTGGTAACCACAATAGAAAGAGTATGATTTTCTTAAATTTTCAAGGGTACGAAGAAATTTTTCAAGTCTGATGTGAGAATTGTTATTTGGTTATTTAATAATTTGTTAATTAAATTTTAGTTTTTTTTTCAGGCGAGATTTTATGAAAAATGTTGTCATCGTGATTTTAATATCTCGATTTAATAATTTCCGAAAGTGAATAATGCCGATTTCTGGATACCAAGTTTGTCTATTATATTTATTTATGTGCAGATATTCTCGCAATCATAATCCGGCGTATCGCGTGCTACTATCATTATCGTATTGACATTGGGGACAAGGCAGACTTCATCGCCGCAACGATTTGCTGCAAAATGCTTAATACATAGCGAATGGTTTTTGAAAAAATGGTAATGCATATGTTATGGACTTGGAGCGACGTATTTACGTGCGCAACACAAACCAACCACTTCGGCTGCACTTGTTGTGCCTGGAGGCTGCACTCGAGTCACTGAAATAACGCTAATTTATTATTGCTTTCAATAAAACGCGATTCGCGATGCCGGTACCAACATTTTCCTGGGCGCGGCACAAATGGCATGTTTTTTATCTCTGTCATTATTATTATTATTATTGTTATTATTATTTTTTGTAACTATGCCAATTGCGTTATCAGGCTCAATCAACGATATATAAACACGAATTAGTGACAGCTTCATCGCATTATTTATCTATTTCTGAATCAAATTATTAATCTCCATCTAAAAAATGTTCTACCCCTTTATAAAATACACGGATTGTTTGGCAGTTAACTCGACAAGTGAGTTTAACATTCCAAAGAAAAAATATTAACGCGCTAACCCAGTAAAAAATACGAAGTAACGAGCGCCAATTTGCAACCTTGTTTCACTTTGATTTCGCATTTTTTTCCAATTACTAAAATTGACCTTTGTCGCTGCTGAGGTAGACTAATTATTTCGTAGTTAACCCACCGTGTATACTCAATATTCCGAAAAAAAAAATAAAAAATTAAAACGGTGTTTATCGTCTACATAAACAAATAAAGTGCGTTCGAAAATAAGGAACGTCCACGTTTCTGTGTTAGTGAGACCACGTAAAATGCGAAATTACCCGAGCAATTTGCAATCTTGTTTCACTTTGATTTACCATTTTTATTGTAATTATAAAACGTATATTTTTTTTCGTTGCGGCCCAGATACGCTAATTGTTTTGGTTAACCTGACGCGGAAGGGCCCATATGTGTATGTGTGTGCCTGTACCTGGCTACGAGCACGCCATATACGAAGGTCGTTGTCCATGTAGGCATTATGGTGGACATATACGCTTGCTCGATGTAATAATAGATTGTATTCACGGCCGGAGCTCGGAGCCCACCGCAAATTATGGACAATCACGAGAGAGCGAGAAAGCGAAAGGGCGAGAGAGACGAGAGAGCGAGCGAGAAAGTCGAGCCACCTATCGGCGTAATCTTTTTTGCCAAATAACACGCTTCGCCTCTGCTATATCTAACCTGGGCTATCTGCTGTGTACCTTCCGCACACACACACACACACACACGCAGCTGCAGCTCGTCACGTGTGTGCATAGGGATTTAGATATCGTCGTAGGGTTCAAAGTATACGTGGTTTAATCGAATGGAGGCCTGTGCATGCGCATGAGAAAAGCCACAACTTCCCAGAACGGAAAGAATCCCGAGACGTTATTACGTTAATACCAAAGCACTTTCGTCCTTCGCCTTGTAATTCCAATTTCACTTCCGGTCACAATTTCATCCAAAGTTTCCCGACTATTTATCAATCTCTGTGATTTGTGTATTATCAGTTTTTGGGAATCAGAGACACGGAAAATGTGGAAAAATGTATTTTGGATAAAATAAGGATACATTTTTAATAATTACAGTGAAGAAATAATGTGGGAGAGGTATTTAATTTTTTTTTAGTTCATGATTTTAAAAAACGGTGTTATTACTATCAGTCGGTGGTTTCCTTTTTTTTTTTCTTCTATCGCGATAATAATAAACGCGCCGCTCTGGGAATTGCCACGCGGATAACCTACTTTCTATTCGCTAAACCATTTTTTTTTTTTTTTGTTGGAGAAGGAAGAGAGGGAACATTAAAATTAAAAGTGGCAAGGAAAGAGGAGGAGGTTGCGGGTCCGACGCAAGCAACGGGCAACCTCACGAGGCGGCAAATTTCGCGTGCGTGTTGCTCGATTGTTGTCGAAACGACAATCGCGAGAGGCGACGAGTCACTCGGGCCAGTTCTGCGGGTATAACCGGCTCGGCGCTCACGTTACTATTGCCATTAGTATTTTTATTCGCCGTCGTGATCACGTTGTCGAGTTATGCGCGTTTTTCTGTTTTTTCATTTTTTTCTTTTTCCCCAATCGATTTTTATCCTCCTTTTTTAACGTTGTTGTTAAATCTCACGTGGACGGTGATTTATTTACCGGGAGAAGGACGAGCTCATCAGCAGTATGTAGAGGCCCTTCCACGTCAACTCAACATTCCTATCATTTTTTTCCCCGTTTTTTCACGGACGCGAAATAAAACGTTCTTTGTTACAACTCTGTATTAAAAACAAATTATTTTTCACTACAAACAGAATCGAGAAGCTGCTTCTTTTTATAACCCAGGGAAAAAAGTTCAGTTTTTCGTACCTCGCGCGGCGGAAATTACGGTTTTTTATCCAAAATTGCATGATAGGTGCGTGAAAATTAATTTTCCGCGCGAAAATTCATTTCACGCGTACTGTGGCTTCGTTTCGGCACCTCGGCCGTTTACATTATCGCCAACGTCACGGCAGTAAATACTTTTGACATCGCGAGGCTGGAACGGGAGGAACGCGGGAAGCCCTGGAGGTTTCAATTGGGGCAAATGCCGTCGGCGGTGGCAGCGACGTTCGCGAGAGTGGAGAGAATAAGACGACGCGGAGGGGGTGGGGGAGGGAGATGGAAAGTGGGCGAGGGCGGCGGAAAAAGGGTAAAGAGTGGATAGCGAGAGTGAGAGAAGCGGGACAAGCGGGAAACTGCGAATAAGAGAGACGCACGTGCGGCAGGAGTCGGAGGAAAAAAAAAAAAAAAAGAGTTAAGAGCCCGTGGATGGCAGAATGTGATAGTGGAGTAGAGCGTCAAAGGTGAAGCTAGGTATGTGCATGTAGTTCAAAGATAGAAGCGTACTATGTTGTAAGTGCGCAACAGGGCCACGTAATTACATCGTTTACGCCGAATTACCCAATCGGATACCCTATCTTCTGATATCCAAGTATTTATACACTTTCATACGTATCCGATTTATCGGCATTAAAAAAAAAAAAAACACACATCGATATGAATGAATAAATTATGAAACGGAGATAACAAATTGACTGTTAATTAATTTTGTTTTTAATCCACTTAGGGGTTATCTAGGTACAGATAAGTACTTAATTTTTTTAACGTTTTCTTTTTTTATATAAATTACATTCCAAATTATTTTTTTTAAGGATTTGAGAAAAGTGCTTTTTTAATAGCAGGAAAAATTGTTTTTTTTTTTTTTAGGGATTGTATAAAATGTTACTGCGAGTATTGCGTAACAGTAAGTGCTCTATTTTTTTTAACGTTTGATTTTTTTTTTGTAAATTAAATTCGGAAGGGTTTTTAGAGGATGTCATAAAAGGGGTTTTTTTTATCGGGAAAGAGTGAGCGCACAATATTACTGCGAGTATTGCGTAACAGTGAGTGCGAATCTAGTGGGACACACGAAGACAATCCCCACGTGCATTATTTCACGTACATTCGATCATCGTACTTCCATCTGTATCCACCTACTGACACATATACATACACGCGCACATATGTACGTAGACGTCCACGAGATAAATGTACTTGAGTTCATCAGGGCGAAAAAGTGAAGTGAGAATAGGAGAAGAACGTTGGGGAGGGTCGGTGTGGGGTCTTGGAGACCCCCCCCCTCCCCGTTCCCGCCCTTTTCATCGCCCCGCGCAAACCACGCGGAGTCGATGACGTTCAACGTGCAGAGTTCAAAGATAGGAGCACTGCACTGCACTTGCATGCACTATGTTGCACATGCGCCTCACCGCTCCACATATAAACGTATATTTCTATATATATACTTCATTCCACTCCAATTTCACCTCCGATTCTGACGATCTATTATTTATTTTTTTCATTATTCACAAACATTTAATTTTTAATAAATAAAATAGAAAAAAAAAGAAAAATGATTTGAATTAATCGCGTTCATCAATTTTACCGTACGAAATTCACGAAATCATTTGTCGCATTTGGTTCTTTAATTTTGCGGTCATCCAAAATTTTTTGCAAATATGCGGTAACAAAATGTTTATTAATTCGTTTTTTAAATTACAATGTTTAAAATCAAATTAAAATTTTTTTTGTAGCACGTTGGGAGATTGGACGCATTGGGGTGGAATGGCCCATATATATGTGTATATATATATGTGCGTGCCTATAGTAGGTGGTGCAGAATAGTGGGGAACTCGAGCACCGAACACTTTGGATTCACCAATACATGCATTCGCGACGAGTGGGATGAAAAGGCGGCGGGGAGGGGGAACGACGACGATGAGGGGCGCACTGCCACGTACCGATATATACCACACTTCTGTACGTAAGCCGACGCACCATTGAGACCTGACCTACTTCAAGGCGCACGGTTCGCCGACACCGCTCTGACCCTGCGCCGAGCTAGTCAACTCCGAGCATCCTCATGCACATCGCCGTACATCAGCGAATATAATGTACACATATGCAAAATAATAGTTCACCGCGACGAAACGTCATCGTCTGGCACTATTTTATTTTTATGTGAAAGAAACGAGATAAAAAGTATAATTTTTTTTAACAATTCTCATTATTATTATTTTTACGAAAACAATGATAAGTCATGTTTGCACATAACACTACTTATTTCCTCCGATTGCGAGTGCATATTACGTTGATTAAAATTCTTGCACTCAGACAGTGGAGCCTCAAATTGCATTTTTTATTTCTCATTATCCTTATCTCGTCTCCGCCGCGACGTTTCGCAACGTAATATCAAATGGCCCGAAATATCGTGGAACAAAGTTGGATATTTATTTTCGTTTCCCAAGATAATTCGCGTCCAATTCCGCGAAGAGAATTGAGGAGTTGATATAAAAACAGTAAATTCAGTGCTGCCACGCATGAGTTTCTCCTCGCGAGGCGAATAAATAAAACTTCTTTCTTTTTCTTTCGACGAATTGGCTGGTTTAAAAAAAACGTGGTTTACAATAAGAAAGAAATTAACACGACGAAAAATGAGTAAAAAAATTAAAAAACAAAGTGAAAGAGATATAAGATTCTTCAAAGCGTCGAGTGTCCTAGAAAAGTTCAGGGAGATAAATTCCGGGGAATCCCGGAACGAGGGAAAATAAAATAAAGGGTGCGCATTGGAGGATGCACTTTGCGGTACAAGAGTGCCATAAATTTAGGGATTCGCGGTTCCTCCCGTGTGCTTAAATAAAGAGAAAAGTTGGTCGCATCGGGGAAACGCGCGTACGTTCGACTTCCATGCTTGGCTCTCGCTGTGCCCGGCCAAAAATAATTCCGGCAGCGTGGCTGGCCGTCTATAAATTCACCTTGAAACGGGTGACTACCTCTTTCACTTGGTTTCCAGTTTGAGCTTCGTCTTTCTCTTTGGAAACGTCGTGCCGCTGCATGTGCACATGTGCACATGGGCGCGGGCCGTTCTCGCATCGAAATATCGAGGGAGACGGGAGATGAGCCGCTTCTGGTGCCCGCGGATAGCACATGCGCTGCCCAATGCAACGCGGGACGCTCGGGGCGAGGCCTGGAGGAGTTTGCCGAGCTATCGTCAACTGGGTCAACAAGAGGACAACGTCATCGAGCGCTCCGCTATATAGCTACGCGCCTCGATTGCTCCTACAGCGTACCCTCCTGCTACTCTTAAGGTGGCTGTCCCAGTCATTGACACGTTAAGGAGACCCTCGGTCGTTGGACTCATTTCCAGAGTGCAGCTTCATTCATTTTTTTTCCCCATTTTTTTCGTTTCCTTTATCTTTTCTTGCCAACAGTTTCACAATTTTGTGGAAGAATTATAAATAATTTTTTTTTTTTAATTCATCTGCTTATTAATGCTATAATAAAATTCGAATTTTCTGAAAGCTACCAAATAATGGCATTTTCAGTAATATATTATTATTATATTGCAATATTGGCGGGAAATTATTGTAAATGTGTTGGGGAAAATTTGATATAAATAGGATTTTTTGAAAAAAATAAATAAAAATTTATGAAGGAATAGCAGGAGAAGCTGGTAAATGATGTTATTTCCTGGAGAATTTTTTTCACGCCACCGTCGCATTTGATCAATCAAGGTTTATGGTCGCCATTCTACAAAGTATCACGTATCTATTACGCTATCTACATTATCTCAATGTGTAGTCAGTACTTGGAGATGTTACTGAATAACAGAACGATCACGAATCCTCGGCTGCGAGAGCAGGGGAAAAGGGAAGACGATTTTATATCGCTTTCTCAACTGGGTCAACGTGATCATGCACTTGCGAGGCTCGGATATGCGCCGGAGTATATTCACATCACGTTTCGTTCAAACACTCCACTGCGCTGTAACTAACACGAATTGTTCTCGCTATTTTCGCCCGCTATTGAATTTCGTAAAATGTCTTCGCGTTAATTGGCAATAATTAAATCATTCGAATGCGCGTTGTGAATATAGAAAATTATGAATATCGTTTGCGTATCTCGGTTCAGGTCACGAGAGTATCCATTTTTATTCATTTTCCTCTTCCTCGCGTCGCAAAAATTATTCCGCAATCGCTTTATCATTTATTTTAACACCGCGCCTCCACGATTTGCCAAAAATAGTCAATCAGCGTCTCGACAAAGTTCATTTGCTTATCTTTAAATTATAATTCGCCGTGGCGATGGATGCTTTTAATTACGTCTGCCAAAAATGAATTAATTTTATAGATAGAATACAATTCATCCAATTAAAAATTATTGTATTTACGTTGATAATTTTCCTATTTTCAATTTCGTGACGCATTGAAAGACATTTTCGCGATAAATTGCGATATTATAAGTGGTACTGAAGGAAATTTTCGGAAATTCAAAAAATCATCAGATCTTTGGTACAAAAATGCGTCTTTGTGCATCGTTGTCAAAAAAAAACGAAGAACCATAAATGTTCACTCATTGCTAATGATTGTGTAAACGAAAATTTCGAGAGAAAAGAAAGAGAAAAAAAAAAGAGATTGTGCGATTGTCGAGTTTAAAGGCGATAAATAAGAGGGAAAACCGAGGAGAAAGTTGGGCTTCGTTTTGAATTCGTGATCGACGACCCGGAGCCGCCGGGTCACCGTCTCCGGAGGAGCCCGCGTTCTCCCGAAACTCGCGCGTTTCCATATTGGCTGCGGACCGTGCCAAGCGAGTCACCGAATTCGTGGAAAATCACCTCGAGCGTGTGATGCTGTTGCCGGCCGATTTTGTGTGCGCCACGAGATTCACAAGGGGCCGATTTCTGTCTCTGTGTATCGTCGCCCGTCCGATCGGCAAATATTTCCAGAGACTGACGTCAAACTCGGGGCTTAAAACCCCGTATTGCACTCCCCGTTCCTTCAGCGGTGTATAATATATCATCGATGATATTGTAGGTGATCGAGTGGGCGGAAAAAAGTGTCATTAACCGATAAGGAACTCTGCAATACGATCGTGAAACAGAAAGTCAAGTTTCTCGGGTGAAAAATAAGGCGAACATTTTTTTTTCTCATTTTTATCGTGGCAGAAATATTTCGCTTTAAAAAAAAAATGTAAGAGCTTAAAAAAATTGCCGTGGGTGAATTGCATCACAAGTCCAAACGTAAATTGAAATTTGAGTTTGGATTTATGTGAGAAAATTTTCTTTAAAAAACAATTCCGCAGGAAATAATGGTAATAAAATAATTGAGATGTAGAAAAAAGAAGAATTTTATGGTTGGATCTTAAGCGACTGTAAATTGGGCAATTGTACAACTGAAGAGCGAAGTTCCCGAGCCTCGAGAAGACTGCCAAGAGTAAAAGTAAAACCGTGCCGCGAAACGAGGGGCAGATGAGTTGTACTCTCGTTTTTACGATTACTCTCTCCGACACACTTTCTAACGAATAGTAACGCAACTAGCCGAGCATCGTCATTGATGCCGCATAAATCGAGAGCCGCAATTACGATAACCCGTTCCAACGAAAGTAAACACACTTGGCGATTCAGAGGCAAACTGAAAAAAGGACAATAACGCATTTCCGAAGATTTAAAAAGTGAAAGTCATTGGGTAATTACCCAGGTGATCACATATCTCTTCTCATTATCAATTAAATAACTATATTCTCCTCTCTCCTAATTTCCAGTTTCATCAATTTCACAGCAAAGTCCCGTTTCAAATTATTCGTCCAATTTATAATGACCCATTCCAAAATTCTCAGCAATGGTTTAATCCAAGCGGAGTATAAATTAGAAAAATACTTTGGAAACTTGGGAAATGCACTCGAAGTGCGTTGAAATTGTTTAACAGGTGGAGTCCACCCACAGGAGAAAATGAAGAGGCGCAGCAGGTACACAGCGGATAAACGTCCAATCCAACAGCAGCAGCAACACCGAGAGTACATCGACGCATACCTCGAGAGGCACTACACCCATTGGATGCTCTATTCATCGCACACGTTGCTCGTGGCCCACTCCGACACTGGGAATAACCGGCCACCGCTCGAGCCAAGCGTCTCTCGTCCTCCCACATGCGGAATCTCTCGTTTCGTTTAAATGTGGGCACACGACGACGACGACAACTCGGACAACTGGGAGCTCGAGTCCATTGATACAGCTCGTTCCAACTGCGGACAGGTTGGTGAATGTCGCCGACTTTCCACGTGTGAACACGAGCACAACTGCATCTTCGTGTACGTGAATGCCACTGATGAAATGCAGTGACAAAACGTCATCTCAAAAGCTGTACTTTCGTCGTGCCTCTTCTGCTGAGTCCGTGGTTTGCATCTGTCACACGTCGATGAGATGAAATCTCGCCAGGATCATTACTCCGATTAATTTCTCTTCCAGAAATAAGATTGGAGAATAGGAATTTTGGTTTTCTTCGTTTTGCTCTGATTAATGTCCCTCGTTGAAAAAAAAAAAAACGTAGACCAGGGATTATTCTTTCTTCGTCATTTCGCTTTGCCCTTTGGAGAAAGTGGCGTGAATTCGGTGCGGAACGGAAACTCGATGAATTCGGTTGGCTGTGTTTCAAAAGCTTTCTCCCGGTGAACTAGAAAAGGTAACTCGGAGTTTTTTCGATGTAGATCAGGATACGTTAACCGAGTCACATCAGCGGGCGAATGTGCCGTTGTATCCTGATCCGAACAGACTGGTCTTTACTTCATTGCAATCGGAAAGTCCGCTTTGCAGAACCGGGATTCAAACTGAGAAGTCGAGTTTAAGTTCTACGCTCATTTTTCAATAATTAAAATTTCAAGTTTCGAGGAAACGAATTTCTCTGACCCCCAAAAAATCCCATTTTTATATGAAATTCGGTGAAAGCGAAAAACCAATAAAACCGGACAAACCCAATATCTAATCTTTCCGCCCAACAGGATTTTTTTTAAAGCAGCTCTGCTTTAATATCAAGCTGCTATTTTATAGATTAGATTTGGCTCTGCTCGGAGGCAAATATTAATTAGTTTGAGATAAAAAAAAATGATTTAAGTATCGAATCTCAAGTGTATCATTTCACAGGCGATTTGAGCATTTTTTTTTAGGTCGTATCTTTGTACGAAATGCTTGTACTTGAGGAGGAATGGGATTCACACGGTTACACGCCGAGGCTGGGGATTTTGTGCGGCGTTGGGCGACGCCGAAAAGTCGACGAGACCTCCTCGGTATGGCGACTCGCCGGGTCCGCCCGCCTGTCCGGGCCCCCAGGGTAAACACGCGTGCCGCATACGTAAACGATATCCCATCTTTGTTCAGGGCCCGGAGAAAGAGCGAGCGAGGCTCGCTCGTTCACTTCGCTCAGACACAGTCGGCCAACGAATTTTTGAGGTGGATCGATGATCGCCAGGCGTGTGCATCGCCGAAACCCTCGCTCCAGCGCAGCGCACTCGACTCGCCTCGGTGGAAATAATGCACACCAACGTTCCGACATTCTTCGTGAGTTTCTTGTACTCCAGGCGAGTGAATCATGCTCGTGTGGTGGTAGAAATTCCACAGGACATTGCCTCATGTCGGACTTGGCAATGTCATGGCCACTGAAATCTACATCCGGCCCAATCTTCGACTCTCTCACAAGGAAACCGTCCACGGACCTTCCCGAGGAACCATGGACACTCAAATCCGCATCCTCCATTAACGGCCCTAATTGTAAATTCACAGAAAATTTTTAGCGAGACAAAATCAATGTTATAATCAAGACAATGCGACGGTCTGAATGAAATTTATGTTCATACTCACGTTAATTTCACACGCGTTATCGATACAATTCATATTCTGGATAAGAAGACTCACCTGAAACATGCAAAAAAAAATTCGATTAGTAAAATTGGTTTTGGAGGTAATAATAAATTAAACTAGTACGAGGGATTTTTTTTTTAATGGAATAATTCAATTGAAAGATGAAATGGGTTTTATCAATTTTTTTTTTTTTTTTTTCGTTAGGAAATTAGAATAATTAACAAATATCAATTTGATCGTTTTTAAGGTATTCGGTATTGAGAATTTTTTTTTAAATTTAAGTAAGCCCTTAAATACTTGATTTTTTTTTGCGAAAGCTTTAAACTTTTGTCGGGATTTAGCGCACTGGACCTCCGGCATCGAACGAAAGTGCGGCAGTGCGTTGTATAGGAACGAGAGAAGAGTCGCGCGTGACCGCAATTATTTCAAGTACACCGGAAACTCAAGGACGAGCGAGGCAGAGTGCAGTCGACTCTTTCGAAGTACCTGCCGCTGCGGGTCACGCGTAAATCTTGTAACACGTTCGTGAACATATAAACGGTGCGCACAACACTCGCTGCACTTATGCCACTTTCAATGACATAATCCCGCAGTAACTTTCCCTTTCTTCCCTCAAAACGACGAACCAAAATTTCCAATGACAAAAACGCCCATTTTTACCTTAAAAATAAATTTAAAAAATATATAAATCATCATTTCAAAGACAAAAAAACGATAATTTAAAAAAATAAAATTGAAATCCTGTGAGAATAATTTTTTTTAAAATCACTTTAATGCAACCGTGACGTGAGTGCATTAGAATTTGAAGGCAGGTCATTCTGCGATGCAGAATTAGTTATATCGGTGACAATTGACGTTTCCAAGTGGAGTCGTGAACTCATGTAAGACTAACAGCTCGGATGAAAGTAATGGGTCGGTAATGAAGCTGCGCGTTGCACGTCCCACGTGCGAATCGGTCGTGTCAGTGCACAGCAGAATCGAGGAACGCAGCAGACGTTTTCTAGGCTGACGCTGCGAGTAAGCGCGCACTCGTACACGATCCGTAAGCGTAAATAGCACTCGACCCCGTCTCTCTCTCTCTCTCTTTCTCTCTGGCTCGTTTCTCCGTCGGACGTGGAGTCATCGTCCCGCGAGGTCGCTCGTCCGATCGATAAGGTAAAAAATAAAGATCGACGAGCCGTTCCACTTCTGAGTGATGGCGTTTGTACAGTGCACTGCTAAATCCCTGCCGCTGCACCGACGTCCCCAATGCAACATCGACTCGTGACAATACTTCATCAGGAACGACATACACTCCGGATAATGCATTTTTCAGCTGCCCGCTAATTTAGCAAAAAAAAATTAACTAACCAATTCAATTAAATCCGAAAAACACTAAATAAAATAACGTCACGCGAATCCCGATTAATCTTATGCTAAAAAAAATTTTTCGGCGGTGGAAAAATATTTTTGACAACGAATTAAAAATTATTTTTAATCATTTCGCATTTAATGATATTAATGTAAAAAATAAAAAAATTTTACCGATGATTGACAAGTAAAATTAACTAACATCGACAACAAAAATTAACTAACCAATTCAATTAAATCCGAAATACAATAAAAAAAATATCGTCACGCGAATCCCGATTAATCTTATGCTAAAAAAAATTTTTTCGGCGGTGGAAAAATATTTTTGACGAGTTAAAAATTATTTTTAATCATTTCGCATTTAATGATGTTAATGTAAAAAATTAAAAAAATTTTACCGATGATTGACAAGTAAAAGAAATAAATTTATTCTTTTGATTTTTTCAATCAGTGACGAGAGTGCAAAAAATCGGTTTTTTGGTTGAGGAAAATCGGTTTGTGATCCGAATCGCCCCGGTCTCCCCAACTGAAACGTCCGCGTAGGTGCAACTCGGGTACTCCTCGAGCGTATGTATGTACGTATGCACGCACAAATGCATAGATTCGCACATTGGCATAAAGCAGTCGATCGGTGACGTGCGCGACGGTGTCTGTTCCCCTCTGACGGAGGAGTACTTTCATTGCTGTTATACAACCGCTCGCGGATCGAGCGACCGAGCGCTGAAAGGAGAAATGGGAACACACAGGGGTTCTCAATCGCCGCAGCATCGACAACAAACAATCGCGTCAGCAGCCGCTAAAATCATCAATCACACTGATTGCTTCTTATTCATCTAAAAAAAAAAATGATTTCAACTGCCAAAAACTTCACCTCGTACCACTCAATTTTTTAAACGTTCGCAAAATTAATAGCATTGTATTATGGGACCGAAAAAAAAAAAAAAAAAAATTATAAACCTAGAAAAAAAAATGGATTTTTTACTATGTTCGTCCTACAAAAAAAAAAAATTAAATACGATCGATAGAAAAATAGTAAATAAAATGGGATCATTGGAAAATCCCTTTTTAATACCCAAGATTTATTTTTCCTTGTAGCAAAAAATATGGAGAATCATTGATTTACAGGGCAATTAAATAATGGAGTCATGAGTAATGATAAAAGATTCAAAGTCCTTGTGAGACATGCAAATTTTAGCCTCACTTCCAGCATTCGTTAATATCATCATTATCGCTACTGTTATTATTATTGTTGCTGTTATGACTATACGAAGCGGACCGAATTCTTCTGTTACTTGAGAAATTTGGTGAGACTTTCTATCGGAAACGTCGAACGAAGGTACGAGGTCGTCAACCGAAATCTCGGCCAGACGCATAATTACGGAACATAAAGACAGGCAGACGTCGCTATATATAGTGAAGTTAATACGATCGAACTCACACACGCTCGCGCCCACGCAAAACTTTTTCTCCCGACTCTCGACTTCGGTTTTCAACTACCCTCACCTCCAATTGGAATCTCCACGTTTTCGCGCTCCTGGAATAATAATTACTCGCGTTCAACATCACGATCCCTGTTTGCTCGAAAATCTCATCGATCCTTCTTCATCTCTGTATCAATCTTCATTTTACTATTTCGTAGATAAAGTTCTAATGAATTTAAACAAAAATCAGACTTTTATTGGATTTGGCCGAAAAGAATGGTAAAAAAATTTTTACACGAGCCATTTTTCCAAATTTTATTTTATGGTATTAATTTTTTTTAAGCTGCGGTTAATTTTTTATTTTTTATCGAATTCCAAACTTTTAGGTAATTTTTTTTTTTAATTGAGTGAAATTCGTTTTAGTCACGATTACCTAATAGCATTATTTTTTTTTTTTACTTTTTGGAATTCGGATAAGAAAAAATGATGGAAAAGCGTGAAAAGGGAAGTAAAGAGGAGAATGAGGTCCAGACGGAGAACCGCGTGGACGCTGTACATGCTCCAAGGCTCCGAGACTCGCGCGATCTCGATCTCGGTCGTGGAGAAAGTGGAAAAGTGTATCATTCGCTTTTTAAGACTCTCGTGGCGATACAAACGCGTTTCTCGGTCGAGCGATGATCGGGAGTTATACAAACTGCCAACCAGATTCCATGACAAACCATTTGGCTTCGTACTGCTTGACGAAAACAATTTTTTTTTGGCATTAATTATGTGTAATTAAGGAGATTATCATTGTCAAGTGAACCGGAATGCAAAATTACGTGGAAAAAAATGAATAAAAATGCTAAGGCAAATCGCCGGATGGCATAAAGGGTCCGTATAATCCGATTCAGTTGCAAAGTATTAATGCGTATTGAGTTGTTTCCGTAAGTGGGGCCTTGGAGCACATCCTCGGGTCACGCAGATAAGATACACAATTACATATGTGTAGTAAAAATATTTGCACACGCCAACGAAGCGCGGAATATTTTCCAACCTTTTGCGTCTCACTTTCGCGACTCTATCGAAATCCTATTTTTTTTTTTTTTCCACTATTTTTCAGACTCAAAAGAGTCTCGTCTAGTTTCGATTAATGTGTTGATTAATTCATTTCCACGTTTGTATACGATTATTCAATTAATTAATTATTTAAAAAATGTATAATCTTTAAAAAAATAAAATAAAAAAATTGATGGACGACAAAGAAGAAAGTGGAATGAGAAGAAGAGTCTTTCACTTTTCCAGGACATTTTCGGAGACCCTGAAGAGTGGATAATTCAACAGAAAGGGCGAAAAAAATTGAGATCGTTGAAATCGCTTTGCGGGAAAATTTCATTGAGGATGACAGAGATTTGGATTTTTCACTTTTTCATTCTCTTGTCGTTTGTATATATATATACGAGCTAGAATATCCCGCTATTCTCATCGTTCTATAAATAAATGATTTGGCGAATGATATCGAACGATATCGGGTAGCAACGATGCAAATTCGGACAAATTAAGTAAAATTTATAATGACGTAATTCGTGAGATTCGGTAGCTTTCAAGAATAAAAATGGTTGCACGTACGAAATTTTTATTGTTATTTTCAATCGAGAAATTCGAGAAGCTGTGATTGAAATTGTTCCGCGAAATATTGTAAAAATTGTAAAAATAGTCAGTTCCATATTTGAGCGACGAAATAATATTAGTCGTTGGGATCAACGACATGTCGACATTCTCGTAAATATTTTTCACGTCTCAATTCTCATTTATATATACTCGTGTGATGCAACGAATATAATTCTGGTATGCGCATGATACCGATAACCATAATTCTGTGCGTGCCAATCACAGAACAAAGTCTCCGCCGATATCTCGGCGTGTGCATTTTTCGATACGCGCGAAAATAATAATTACCCCGAGGTCTAAAAATAAAAGTGCCTATTGATTAGAAAAGCGAAGAGAAAAGCGAATGCTGATAAACATTACCCCATAAAATCTAACCTCGTTATTCAGACTACGATTAAATTACATTCTCAACAGAAAATTGTCATTCAAAACAAACTTACTAAAAAAAAATTCATAACAACCATTAAATAAACACATTATTAATCCCATAAATTCCAATGTAAATAAACGTCAATTTTATTCTTAGAAAAATTACCAAAAAAATTAGTCAGTCACAATTTTATATAGCATCTTTTATATGGTAATTAAATAAGTGATTATTTTTTAAACACGTGCGAAATTTCGAATTTTATGATGACTTGGACTTGTTATTACTCGGATAAAATTTTTTGTAACGCGGTAACTTGTTTTTTTTTAATTGCGTTTTCACGCCTTTCGCCATCATAGACACGAGCGAAGCTGTGGGGGTTAGTGTGAGTAAGTGAGAATTCGCACGTATGATGCGCGCGGAGAATTCCGCGTGGTGACTTAGCGGTGGAGGATTCGCGCGCGCGGCATCCCGCGGGATTCGTGGGGAGCGGTGCGAGCGGCAGACACGGCGAGCGTTCCGCCTCAAAGGCGTTATAAATAACTGTGTTCCGCCCCGCGGACCGTAATTACGATCGCGGAAGATAGGATGGTGCGCGTACCGCGACGCGAGCGCTCGCTCCTTTATTTCACGGGGCGAAATCAGCGGCCGGGCTTTAGCATTGCGCGCTAAATTCACAGTGGCCTTTTTATCGGACCGTGGCATTGAAATTCGATCGGCCGAGTGTAACTTTCGATTGCTTTATCTCTCCCAATCGCATTCGCCTTATCTTTCATCCTTTTGATTGCCTGTCGCATAATACGTGGCGCAAATAACGCATAAGACGTTCCTCACCAAATTCGCTTGACGCTTTTTTTTTTTTCTTTTTTTTTTTTTTTTTTTTTCACGCATAAGCGATTACGCATTGATTATTCGTAATTACAACATTTGATTCTTTATAATTTCCGAGAAAACCTGCGAAAATTAATTTGTTAATGACGTAATACGCCTTTCCAATTTTTTGCATTTTTGGAGTCATTTTTTCGCATACTTTTAACGCACTAGTGCGTTAAAGTTACTTTCTCGCACACTTTTTTCGGTAGTTTTTTGTATTAACACGTTTTTTTTTTAGTTTTTCCGCACACTTTTAGCGCACTAGTGCGTTAAAGTTACTTTCTCGCACACTTTTTTCGGTAGTTTTTTGTATTAACACGTTTTTTTTAGTTTTTCCGCACACTTTTAGCGCACTAGTGTGTTAAAGTTACTTTCTCACACACTTTCGCCACGCGGCGGGTATTAAAAAAGGGAGTTTTTGCGCTTGGGGCGTAATTCCAATATTTCTTGTTGAGTAATCTCTCTTATGGCCGTGACAATGCATTTGAAAATCGCCCGGACGATAATTGATTTGATTTATTGCCGTGTGGTTGCGAGGCCCTTCGTATCTTCGCGATATTATTTGAAATCCTTATCATGGAAATAGCTGATAATGATATAGCTCGTGGTAACCGTGGTTCTGGGTCTGATAAACCGCATTAATAATTATTGTCGCATGTGTGTGGACAATAAAGGGAGAATGGATCGACGAAACGTGACGCAACGGTGTCCGCCGTTGCGTGACACACGGTTAACAACGTGACAGTGCGAAGGGGAAATTAAATAAATCAACTGGAATTTCAATCGGTATTATTGAGTCACGTATCGGTGCAGGTGCATAAGTAACGTTATTAGTTATCGGGCACGACCGTGAGCGCAAGTATGTCGAATTGCCCGGCGCCACGACACAATTTCCCTTACAACCAATAACACCCAATATTTGTACCCGGCGTACGATTAATCTATAAAAATATACTCGAGTTTATAATGTTTTTGTGACTGTCAAAACAAAAAATTAATTAGACACTAATATTCAGCGCCGCGTTATTGTCCAAACTGTCCTAAAACACCGGAAGTCAATATTTATGCATGAACTTATCAATTTAATTTTTCTGCCCAATTGCAGTACAAAATTAATGCCAATTAAAATTTTAATCAACAAATTAATTCATTATTTTCACAACAAATTTTCAAATAATTATGATTTAATAATTCAATATCAAATATTTATACGATAAACGACTTTTTTTTCACTACGTTATGTTTTTTTTTTACCATTTTGAATTTACTAACTGAAAAGTGAGGAAAAAATTTTTTTTTTTTAATTGAAAATATATAATTCTTGCGGGATTTTAAGAGGACAAAATTGTGATTGTGAGAATAATATACAAAATTTGATGAATTTTGTGCAAATAAAATAGTGCGGTGTGGGAGGGGGACGTGATTACAACCACCGCAGGGGGCGCAGCGTTTCGAGAGCGCAAATCGCAATCGGAATCACGCACAGCAAGAACGTAAATAAGAGTGGCGCGTATAAGTGGCTCTGTACGAGCCGCGCGCTGACAGCGAGTTTATTTTCGCTCCGATTAATCTCTCGCGATCGCACACAGGGCTTCGGGAGCCCTTCGCGCGACGACAAAGACTGCGAACCGCGGCCGCTCGAGATACGAGACTTTTTAATAAACGTAATTCACATTAATTACGTGCGATCCTCAGTAGGCCGGTGGGATTTCGTACAGCGACTGTGCGTGACAGAATATGTCATTTTTACCCCGCCGCGCGTCGTCGAGACACCGTCGCTTTCATTTTCAATCGCCTTTACTTCGTGCCTCAAAAAAAAAAAAAAAACAATTCTAAACTCAACAATTAAAAACCCCAAAATAATTACATTGTTATCGAATACCACGAAAAAAATATATTGCAAATTTATTTTATTTATTTTTATTATTTTTTTTTTTAATTTCAATTATTATAATATTTTTTCTTTCGACCAAAAAAGTAGATTTATTAATAAACAAATAGTGACGTAATTGGGTGTGAAAATTCTGCTGACTAATTAATCAATTAATTAGTCGAGAAACACTATCAACGACTGCCAGTATTTTTTTTTTTTTTTATTGCCAACTCCGTTTACATTTGCAAGGCCCTTTTTTTTTGGCATTATTGTTACGACCACTTAACGCGAAATTGTGAAGTAGGAAAATTTGCCTCGGTTGTGTATCTGTTATTTATGCTTCCGACGAAAGTCTCACGGGATGTTATAAAAGAAAAGGGAGAAAAAACGAACGATTGAAAAAAGAACAAAAATTATACACACACACACATATGTACATATATAAAAGCCTGGCGCACGAAGAGTGGCACGGTAACGTGTTTCGCACGGTACGCAAAAGCTGCGAAACGAGCGCGGAGAACGCTAACCCCGGGCGGACCAGCTTTTTGCTTCAATTCTCAGTCCACGCTTCGTACCAGCAGGTAACGCGCTGATTTAACGCTCCAAACAAATGCACGTGTACGCTACGCAATACCAACGCATTTCCAATAAGAAGGAATAATAACATAAAAACAAAAACGCAGTTTGTCGACAAGCCAGTTATTTAGTTAATGACGCTCGCCGCCCGAGGACGTAAATTTAAGCCCATCTCACAAGCAGATTAACAATTCCCCCGAAATTAAACAAAAATTCCTGAACCAAAAAAAAAAAAAAAATTTCCTTGGGAAGTAAAAATAACAATTTAAAGAATTACACTCCTTTTTTGTGAACGCTGCCTTAAATTTTCTTTGCCTTATGTAACACGAAACTCCGAGCCCTTCGAAAGGGACTGTAATTCGTTTTTTTTTTCTCCGCCTCATTATCAATTTTACTCCTTCGCATAAACTTGCATATTTTTTTTTCTCTTTCTCATTTTACCTCATGCTGTGGAAAAAGGAAATTTTTTTTTGTGTGGAATTTAAATTTTTTTTGTTTTCAAATTTGCAGAATATTGTGAACGATAAGTGAGAATAAATTGAAGGGGTTAATGACACGCGAAATTTTTTCTCTTACTCATTTTACCTCATTCTGTGGAAAAAGGAATTTTTTTTCGGGTGGAATTTAAATTTTTTTTGTTTAAAAATTTGCAGAATATTGTGAACGATAAGTGAGAATAAATTGAAGGGGTTAATGACACGCGAAATCGTAATTGTTGGACTGTGAGTGTTGAAAATATTTTGGACTTCGTATTTTCCTGACGCACGTTCGGAGATCGACGCGTTGAAAAATATATTCGTGGGTCCATTACGGTCTATTAATTTACATGAGGAATCTACGGCCGGTGAACGGTACTTTAGCGTTAACGAAATGGAAGAGAAGCGAGAAAGTCGAAGAGACGTCGGGGAGTGAAGATAGTCAAAAATACCGGTGTAAAGGTGAGGCCAGGTACTTTCGAGCCTGGAATAGAATCTTAAAGAAGTAACGGGTCAATAGAATGTGGGTGTGTGTACTATGATCCAATATTATGTACATAAGCTGATGTGTGAACATGTAAACCTCGTATTTTCATATGGACTCTCCAACGAAATATTACAAATAATTTTTAAAAAAATAAAAAAAATGTTATCGCTTCTCCAAAATAAATTGGAAAAATTTCATTGAACACTCTGCACAAAACCTCAACTTTTTTGTCAGTGATTTTTATTTTTCAAGATATATTCACTTTAAAAATATACATTTTGTAAATATTAGTTTTAAAAATCTGAAAAATAAATAGGAGAGTATTAAAAAAAAAAAGGGGCGCAGATAACAATTTCTTTTTTCATGTTCCCTAAAATTGTACGAGGTATTTAAATTTTTTAAAATAATTTTGACAATACGAGGTTTATAATGTAAACTAGAATTTCAGGGAATTTTCAGGAGGCACTAAGTTTCATTGTCAATACGAGTAAAATGAAATTCACCGGGTGACGTCATCCCCTCGACGTTATCGTCGTTATTTTCCTGAAAAGTCGTTTGGCATACGTTTTTTTAAAAACTTTGTGTCTCCGTGTGGCTTTACAAATTGGATGACCGATTTGGTGAGCGGACAAAATGGGGGGAAAAGTGGGGGTGGGGAGTATCCACAGGTACGCGGATGGTGGCTGCGGTTTCGAGTTATTTTAACGATCTCCCCAAGACATTCAACAACTCGACTGGCCGAAGACGTCTTGGCCATGGTGAACGAGGGAAAGACACAAAAAACGAGGATGAACCGAGAGAAAAATAAACGCTAGCGTTCCGCGCCGCTACAAAACCTCGTCCACCTTAATTTATCGAATTTAAATTCTCCTCTTTCGCACTTCCAACGCCAAACGACTTTTATCTACGCAGTTTAATATTACTTAATGAAAAACGCCTTCGGGAGAAAGAAATACAAATTTTTTAAGTAAAGACAAAAAAAAATTATTTTCCAATGGCTCGAAGTAATTTTTTGTTATTATTTTAATAATGTTATTTAATAACAGTGGAAATTTAAAAAATGTTTGCATCTGCATTTACGATGAAAAATTAACGTTTTACAGGAAAAGATGAATTTGATGCTTTTGATGTGAAGATTGAATAAAAAAAAAAAATGGAAAAAAATAATTTGAGCGTGAAAACAAAGTTGCTTCAATGAAAATCTTCACCAATTATGCGTTCGTATATTCGGCCGCCCGGCAAAACACTTTTTATCGCTTATAATCCGATGACATATTTATGTGATAAACCGGATGAATCTCCTCGAGTCCTCGGCGTTTTTATCGCCGACCGAAACGTCTTTTCTCGCTTTTTCACTTTATTTTCGTTTTTTCATCCCGCATCTGTAGACGCGCTTGCGTCGCGGTGCAAAATAGAATGCAAATGTCGCCCGAAGCGGCGAAATAAATTGTCGCGAAACGAGGAAAGTGATGCTAGGATTTGTTCATTTTTTTTTCATAGAATTCGGCGAAGCCAAATTATCAAAATGTTCTTGAATGCCCTTCGATTTTTTTTTTTTCATTTTTATAACACCTTTTTATCACAAATTATTAAAAAATTATTTTTTAAAAACGTTGAGAAACATTTAACCCTCAATTACAAATAAAATGTTAAACATTGTTCATTTTAATCCTGCAAAATTTTCAAAATTCTCCAAAATCCCATAAAAACGAAATGCGTCGAACTGCAATTATAAAATAAATCCTAATTTACTAATAACAAAATAACGCGTGTAAACCCCAAAAAAAAAAATTATTACATATTCGCATCCGGCAACAAAAAAATCGCTTAAAGAATAGTAAAAAAATGCTCAATTAAACGAAAACAATTAAATGACGTTGCGTAGCTGATGAGAAAAGCGTCGTTTTCGAGTTATTTCAACGATATAGTCCGGTACGTTTAACGCGGACGTTCGTGCTCGAAGAATAACGTTCACACCTTTTAACCCACACGCGGAGAAGCGAAGGCGTACGGCGTGAATATGGAGAAGAGTAGGAGAAGGAGGAGGAGGGGGGAGGGAGCGAGCGAGAGAGGAAGCGGTGAGAAATAAAAATAATAACGCACCGGACGAACGATAGTCTCCGAGGATTCCAATTAAAATAATTTAGATCCACGAATTCCATGAGACGCAACGGTGCAGCGAGGATACGACGTCTTCGGCGCACGGACCACTTTTGCTAGCGCGCCGTCGCCTCGCTTCCTCGCTCGCGATGAGAATAAGTGGCCGGTCGACCTTCGCCGTGGCGCGGGCCTACGTTTCTGTGCGTCGCGCGGCAATGACGAAGTTTTCGGTGAGAGCGAACGCGCTCGCACTCGAGTTTGCCCAGCGTCAACGCGTTCGGCTTACGCTACCAAGTGTTACGCTCATCTAACGCTAATCGGATTTGCGATTGATTAACGAGATAAGACGCACGTGCTTGTTCAGCATTCTCGTGAATATTTAAATGCCGCCGAAATTTTTCGCCCGATTATCACCGAGATAATCTAATAATCTCATCTCTTTTAATTGACTAATCGGTAATGACATTTTTTTAACCACTTTTTCTCGTTTTTTGAGATCACCAACCTCAAACCTAATCTACTCTGCTTCGATTGATCGATTGTGGTTTTTTGCGTCACGGGCCAATAGGACAGACGGTACGGTCAAAATTTCAGGGTCAAGTTTGAACTGTATATATATATGTATATATAGTCTATATCGTTTATAGATATATATATATATATATATATACAATTTTTTTGTAGCGATTAGATGATTAATGAATAGCCTATAACGAATTTTTCTTTCGAATAAACGTTTGTAAAATGTTTATTAAAAAAAATAGTATATGAATTTTGCTGGAGGAAAAAAATTAATTACAAAATATTTGTTATTCAGCAGTTGAGATTTGGAAGAATAATTTGTAATGATTTAAAAATGTTGAACGAATGAGGAAGCAATTTGCAAAAATTCGACTGTGGAATTATCGTCAACTATTAAAAATTTGTCGAGTCTGCAATTCCGAGGCTCGCGACACGGTATTGAGATAAATCGAATGTTAATGTTAAATAACACGTGTCTACGTCTCGACGTAGTCAATTAAAGGAATATTGGACGAACTGACGGTCTCTCTAGTCGCGGAGTGCTCGTAGGTCGCGATCATCTGCTCTACTCCCGGGGGACGAGTCGACGAAAGTTACACTAGATCAGCAGCTCTGTCGCTCATTCATCATTAATTCATCAGTCATCGTATCAAGTCAATTACTATTTAACACGCGTTAAGGAAGCTTCTGTGGATACGATGAGGGTTAATGATGGTGGGCCCACAGCGCAAGGTTCCCAAGGGTCCCATCATTTATTCTCCAGTCATCACAATCCCAGCCAATTGTCTTTTATCCAATAAACAAAACCTTTCCATAATCATAATTCCCAATAAAACGCACCTCGCTAAATAAAATCCGCAACAAAAAACAAAAAACGAAACCGCATTTCATTGTGTTCATAATGTTTCATTTGGCCGCATGTTACCCTATTTCCTAACAGCTAACATTGCGTATTAACAAAAAGTTAATAAACAAATTCTCCATCAGATGAAACAAAAAAAAATGCAAAATACGAAGCTAATAAAAAAAATTATAACTAAATTATCCATCAGACAAAACCCAAAAAAATGCAAAACACGAGGCCAAATAAAAAAAAGTATATAAATAAATTTTCCATCGGATTAAACACAAAAAAAACAATGGAGAGTACGAGAAACAACAAGAAAAACAACGACAAATGCGTGGACATTACCTGTATCAGTTAGCGGGAGCGATAAATAAAAGTCCAGCGGCGGTATTCATCTTCGCGCATATCAGCTAAGCTTCCTCAGGTTCTCCTCCTACTCCTCCTCCCCCTCCTCGCCCCGAATTCCTTATTCCGTTCTTCTCGCGCGAAGGGCGCGTCTCGGAAAAACAATAAAAAGGACAAATCGCGCGTCGAGGAAGAAGAAAACGTGGCTCGGCGAGTGCTACCGCACACACGTTCCGCCGTAGCGCGTCCCGACGACGAAAACGACAACGCCGAGAGGCCGCGGCGCTGGATTTCGTTGGTGCTGCTTCGCTGCCGAAACGCGGGATCACGCGGTGCATGTATCTTCTCTACGCTCGATGCACAACCAAACGCGCGCCACCAGACGGCTTCCAAAAATCCCCCCTCCTCTTCTCGCTCTCTCTCTCTTTCTCTTCTTCTTCTTCTTCTTTCGTTAAACACAAACACACACAGACATAGACACACACACACACACGCGGGCGCTCGTCGTTCACCCGATTACGGTATCTCAACTCGGGTCCGGTCCGTCGCGATAACACGCTTTTCCAACAGTGATAAAAATGCACACCCAAATAAACGCTTATCTGACTTTCGCCGCTTTTCTCCGCTTTATTTTCGAGCTTTTCTCCTCGCGACAAGCGCCAATGCGTTCCGCCTCACGGAAGACGTAACGAGTGTAAACAATGATAACGCGAAATGTCTCAAAAGTTTTTCTCAACGCGCAACGAGCGCTTTGAAGGTGTGTTTTTTTATTTGTCTGTGTACGTGCCGCTTGCTTTGTAGATGCGTCCTGCAGCGCTGAAGGAGCTTTTGTTATTGGTAATAACGTTACTGTTGTTATTATGCGGGGTTACACATTGTCCTACGATAATCCAGAGCCACGAAACCTTCGGCCTCCTCCTCCTCCGAGCGCTGCCGGCTGACTGACCGGCGTATCGGCTCCGATGTACGCGGACAGTCGGTCACAGCGATGCACACACTGTCTATTCTTTCGGCGATCCGTGCGCGCGCGCGCGTGTGTGTGTTTTTTTTTAGTCGTCTCCACGCCGAACGCTCTTTTATTCAAATGCGCGTTTCTCCGATTATTTATCTTCCGGTTGACGAAAAATCAAGTCCAAATTATTAAAACATCATTTTCGGCCTTTTTTGCGGTGCAGTATTTGTTTTTTTTTTTTTGCAGTGCTCTGCGAAGATATCTTTAAGACTCTTTGCAGTGGAATTCACCGGCGGAAGATAAGTGAAGCGGAAATTTCGATCGGGAAGAGGAGAAATTGTTTTTGGTGCACTTTGAACGAGGAGAACGCGAGTGGTCCATCAGCCTCCGCAATTCTACGTAATGTTTTTTTTTTTTTTTTTTTCTTTGAGACACGAATTATTTGGGATAACTTCGGAGACCGATGATATTATCTAGCACTTTAGGTGCCTGACAGGAATCTGTTGCAGTGCGAGCGGCGGAAACGTGTCTAGCGCGCCCGGTCTCCGCGTTTTTGTTCAATCTCCCCCGCTCGATCGATCCTCGCGGCTTCGCGTTCCGCGTGCAACTGAGACGAGAGTGGAAGCTCGCAGGCGGCAGCAGCAACGGCGCGCCAGCCGTCAAACGAAACCGAAACGCGAACCAGCCGCGGCGCACTCTCCACTCCACCTCGCAGCGCGACCTCCGCTTCACTCGCGCAGCGCGCGCGCGCGCCCCAGCGCTCGCTTCCCTGCGTGTTTCTTCTCTATCCCGCCCCGCGGAGACTCCGACACTCGAGGACTCGCCACGATCTCCTGCACTAGACACTCGTGCGCGCGACGCTGCACCGAGTGCACCGCACTTTTCAGGCGAAACAACGTCAGCCGCTCGAATTATTTTCACCGCGACTAAGAATAATCATTTTTTTAAATCTATTCCATAGAATTTTGAAAATGACATTTTGTTAATGATTTTTTTAAGCTGTTTTAGGCCAGGTGAAAAATTACGATAATTAGGAGATCATATAATCCCGAAATTCTGATTTTTTAATTTTTTTTATACAATTTTATTTTTCGATTATGAAGGCTTTTACTGTTTTTTTTTTATTAGTGTAATTTTGGAGATAAATGAATGTGGCCTTGAAAATGCATGATTGCATAGCCCGCGCTGCGGATTTTTGTTGCCCGGGACGAAATGCTCGAAAATACGTGGCGTGCGGTGTAAACTTCGGACGAAATCCTCCCTTTTAGTGCGTCTACGACGAAGAGTATAAAAAAAAAGCGGCCGGAGGTCTGGCCATTAATGGGCAGACCGGTTGCCTAAAACGATCGACCTCGAAAACAGCTGTTGAGAGGGGAGGTGAAGTTTTCGTGAACGGACACCCCGCCGAATGCAGCGCAACACAGTTTAGGGTATTTAAATACGGGTTTACAGTCGAACTAACGAAGCGGAATAACGACCGTCTGCTTCGGGACCACTTCATTCCGCTGGAATTCCACTTCGATCTCCATCCCGCATACACTTATAAACGAAACTTTGTTTCGTCAACATATTTATTTATTTTTTTAATCTCCTCAGGATGCTCGAAATAATATAAAATATCTATTTGCATGCGTGCCCGTAAAACGAAGCTAAAATTTTGCATAAACCGACTAATCATTCTCCGACTTTATTGGACACCAGAAATAAAAAAATATATTTTTTTGTTCACCTATCTCAACGAAACATTTTTTTATTGCAATAAAAAATTTTATTTCAAAGAGAACATTTCACTTCTTGTGGAGAAATTCATTTTAGCATTATTTTATAATAACAATGTTTTTTTTTTTAATTCACAAAATATGCGATACCACTTTTCAACAGTTATTTTTTAATAAGCCTGTGAAGAAAAAAAAAAAAAAAACTAATAAATCCGAGCAATTCTCGTTTCGCAAGTCCGCAACAGGTGAAAGTAACATTGTCGCCGTTTAACAGAACAAATAACCGCAGCCCCGATCCGTTGAACGCGAATGAGCGTTTGTGAAACAGCACTGCCGACTCTGAGAGTCCCAAAACCTGGAATAAGCAGGACGCTCGGCAGTGACAACAGCTGCGGTCACTCGATCGCCACCGATTATTACGAGGATAGTCAAACGAAATTGAATTTACGCCCAATCGGCCTGCAAAACGCGGAGTAATAAATGGCATCCGCACCGGCGGAAGAATAACCGACGTGGCTTTTTGCCTCCGATACTTTCTATAAGATTGAATTCGCTCTCCTCCTCAACGCAGCATCCGCACCGAGAGACCAACATTTTTCTCGATTCTCGTTGATCTTCGCTAAATAACCAATTCACTTCAAATTAAATACCTTTTTTTTTTTTTATCACAAAAATTAATAAAAATTTCAACTATTTATTTTTTATTCACAAAATATTAATATTAATAATATTGACTTAATTAACATTAAAATTATAAATACAAAATAGTCGTCGTGACTACGAAAATATCCGAGGGACAAAAAATAAATAATCGTCACTGGATAAAGTTTGGTAAATTCAATGAGAAATTGAGGATAAAATGTTGCAATGGAACCCGGAAAATGAGAAACGAGGAAGTGTAATGAAGGCGAAGGCACGAGTGAGGAGGAGGTGGAGGAGGCACGTGTCGCGCCCATTCGTCGAACTCGAACGGGCCGCGGTCTCGGAATCGATTAAGCTGTCGGTGCGGCGGCGAAAGATTTCGCACGGGAAAAGCACAGGAGCGTGCAGGTGGAGTGGTGCGTGGACGCGGCGCATTCGTGCGGCCCTCCGGCCACTCGCTCGCCCGATGTTTGCGATTAGTTAGCATTCAGGCCCGGTAGCCGCTCCGTACATCCTAGTACACGCCTTCGGGAACGCTGCGAACGTGTCGCTGTAACGCATTGACGGTGCGTAATGCGTGTACGCAGCCATACAACCCGTGCACTCGCGTCTCCACTTACAATTGCATTTCGTAAGGTTACCACATGCTACCATCGCCGCCCGTGCATTGCCTCGCGCGTTACGTAACGCTCTTTATATTCACTCATTGATTTCACACCCGCTGCGTGTCCATATTTTTTAGCGCACCGCATATCACGATTTTTATTCGACTCTCCGTGAACCCGGAAGGAAACCTCTGCTATTTCCTGCGACTTAGCATTGCGCCAATTACGCCTACCGTTTTTTTTTCTTTTTTTGTGTTTTTTTGAGAGATTTTTGTATTTGGTAATAATTAATTTTTATTTAACAATTAAAAGGAATTATTTGTATGCAATAAATTGGGAATCGAAAAAAAAAAAATTTCTGTAAAAAATCGAAGAAAATTGGTTAAAAAAAAGTTGATGGTATTTCAGTGGGATTTAATGAAACTTCCTTATGAGATTATTTCATGAAATGAATTGAAAGCTGAATTAGATTGCAAGGCGATATATGGAATAATTAATCTCGTTCAGGGATTAATTACACACCATCGGCATTCATTATCGCTTTTACTACATTTTTTTTGTTTTTTTTTTTTTTTGTGATTATTTCTATAGTGAATAGGAGATATGTTGATTTGCACAGATGCCATGAATAGTCATGCGTATCGTGGACGCACGACAACAAAATATGTGCACTCGAGTCAGCAGGTGCATGTACAGTTCCACTATCGACAGGCGTAACATTGCGATAGGTGTCTGTTTATAGAACTACTATCTCGAGTAAGGATATTTATATCTTACTATGCGTGCAAGCGCCTGGAAAACCTGGCGTCGAGGCATCGGGTTCGCGTATCCACGCACAACTCTGCAGCGATAGTGAAAAACGCACTATCAAAAATTTGCACAGGTGTCTGCTCACCTGAAAAATTACATTACAAACTTGAAAAAAAAAAAATGAATTGATGATTAATTTTTGTTTGTCATCTGGAGGGTTCGATTAATTTTATTTATTTATTTTATGTCGTTTTAATTATTTCATCAAAGTACTTAGAAATTTTCGAAAATTTTTTTAATTAATTGAAATTGTTAATTCATTGAAGCTTATTTATGTAATCTCAGGCAATAGATTCGGAGATTTTTTTTTCTAGCGCAGTTTTTTTTTTAAATTTTTTATGATTTGGAAGATGGTATTATTTTTTTTTATTATTGTAAAAAGGGGTGAATCGATGGTTTTCAGTGATGAAAATTTTTGAAAGAAAAAAAAATTGATGAACGACGTCGCAACCACTTGGGAGTATCGGGATGTGCGCCCCGCGCGCGATTCGCACACGAGACGAAGCGTAGAGAGTACCGTTATGCGCACATCACCGTCGGAATCCTCTATTGACCGAGGAACGGAACACCAGATTGAAAATCGACGGGTTGCGGCAAGCGGAGCCACCGAGGCTTGTACTATCGTTTACGAGATCGCGGGAGGGTCTGACCGAGCGGCAACATTGTCTTCAGCAACTCGAGAATCAACAAAAAAAAAAGTACAGATTATTTTTCCGGTTATTCAAATTTTAAAAAAATTGATTAGAAAAAAAAATTTGCCTGGAATATTACAATAAAAACATTCCAAAATAATTCCAACTTTAATACTAAAATAGAAATTAATGCAAAATCAAAAAAAATTAAGTTATATTTGGAATAAAAATTTATATTAATTTTTTATTTCATATTTATTCAATATTCTGATTAGTTATCGAGTTATTGGATTTTTTTTTCGAATATTGGGAATTAAAAAAAATGATTTGTTGAAATTTAAGGGTGCCTATTTTTGTAACGCATCTGCCGTATAAAATGAGATGTTGTGAATGGCCCTTTTTACGAGAGAACACATGTAACTGGTGAAAAGAGACGGCGAGAAGAGTGATATTAATGTCGGCTTCTCTGTATCAATTAAACGTGGTATAACATACCAGGAAATGCTCAACAATTATTATCGTCTGGCCTACATTGCATCGGTCGCTACTCGCGCCCCCGCTGCGCGCATTTCTCCTTCTCACTTCACTTTATTGCATTTATAATCGGATATTTTTCTGGACGCTCGGCAGACGTCGTGTCTCCGCGGCTCGAAACGCTCCTCGTGTGACTCACGACATTTTCTTGCTATTTATTTTCATGAATTTTACGAAATTGCGCAATTATGTAATATAAGAAAAAATTTTATTATGCGAGTCGACGAAAAAAGGTTGCGTCCTCTTAAAAATGTATTTTCTCATAATAAAATAATTAAAAACAGCTGCTAAATTTTTTTAAAAATTGCACATCACTTCCGCATTGTTATCAAAATTTTGCAAAATTTACAAAAAAATCGTTAGAAAAATGGTTTTTTAAAAAATGAGTTGGGACCGATATTTGTTCGTGTGTTTATTAAGTATTTTTTAATTGGTAAAATTGTATGGATTAACATTGGGATTGCGAATTTTTGAAAAAAATTTTAATTGTCGTTGATCGTTTTAAATCGGATCGAGGATCGACGACCGCCTCACGATCGATCGAAATTCCGGGACCACCGGGGGGATCATTCTCCGCGACGTCGCTAACGCACCGCTCATAGAGAATCTAATTAATCTGTTTGTCGTTAGGACGATTCCGACTACATACGCGCGGCTCGCTTAATGAGACGCCATTGCGCACGAATAGTTCATAGAACGATGGCTTGTCGGCGAGCATGTTTTTGCCGATTGCACTCCTCGAGGTTCTGCAATCGGTCTTAAGGGTGCATCCACACAAATGGCCCTTGGAGCCAAAAAAAAATTCCAGTACCTAAACCTTGAAAAACAAAATTTTTCGCAATGAACTTATACTCATTACAACATCAATATTCCATGGAATCTCTGCAAAACACCATAAAAAAAAAAAAAAAAATTATTCCCCATAGAAATATCAACCCAAACTTCACAAAAATCACAAAAAATCAGCAGCGTCAACAGAAAATGCTGTTCCCCATTAAATCAATTAATCCTTCCACATATTAATATAATTTTTAAAAAATTATACAACAATTATATTCTACTCTACGATTTTTTTTTTAAATTTTATCTGAATTCAGTTTAATTTCAGTCATCTCAATTTTCAAAACCAGGGAAAAATTCAAAATCCAGAATTCATGGATAACGATGTGGTGCAACTAGCCCCGGTCTCCGCTGAGCCAGTCGAGCGAACGACCGCCAAGCAAAGCCAAGCAAAGCCAAGCGAAGCCAAGGCAAAGCGAGTTCCGCGAATCGTTAGTGCGATCGTCACTCGCGGCGCGAATTCTTCCCTGGAGTTTAGCACTCAGAGCGCATTAAGTCCTAGCGCACGAGAGGAACGTGGATTAGCGGGGCAGCGCACGAGGGCTGAGCGAGCGTTGAACCATTGTGCGGGGCGAGCGCGATGCGCCGGTTGATAGGCTGATATCGCGATAGCCCGGGCCTCAACGAGTTCATTGGGAAACGAGACACCGTGGCCCAGATATATCGCACGCGAATAACCTGCGTTTTCCCAACGGCAGCACTATGTATTAAATGCTATTTGTTGACTATGCGGTTTGGTGCCGCAATCACTGACAGCGATTCCGTAACGCATTTTTGTGGGATTGCAAATGAGCAGTAATTTCGCGCTTCTCGAGAATCGACGAGTCAGCACATTTTTCTATTATATGGAGCAGAGTAGCTAAAATTACCCCATCGCGACCTTAAGGCCTCTTTGGACACGTGACTTTTTTTATGCAATTTTCGGACTGTCACAAAATATTTAAAAAATTATTGTTGCAATGTATATAAAATTTTTATTAATTTAATGTACGAAATTGTTTAAAAAATTCAATGTAATTTATAATAAAAACGTGAATTTTTTATTTATCAACTAATTTAGCAGAATTTTACATTCATTTTATGGTAAATTGGTGTTTTTTTTTTTGTCGTTTATGTGAAATTGCTTCCGGTAAAGTGTGTTAATTTTAGCTTGAATATTTTTTACAGCTTCGTACGGGGGACCTTTTTTTTGGATTGCAGTCGACGCGTTACGATTACCGGGATATGAATAACAAGTGTAATTGCGATGATGGTTCCCACTGACGTTCGCCTCGGATCTTCCGGTGTGTGTATATGCATTTTGACAGTGACTATTCCAAGAAGCCAATTACGGGTAAATTAGTAAATTAGGCGGCAGAGGGTGAGGCTTGCGCTCAACGGCATTGTCAAAACCAGATTGGAATCTCGGCCTTCCATTTGCTCCCTCGACGGCCTCGCCCGTCTCGCTGCCGCAGCCAATACAGGGGACAATGGTCCAAAATAGAATCCCTCCGAATTAAACTTTCGGTCATTTTTATTACTCGACTAATCTGCGTCCTTCTTAAAAAAATTTCGATACCTTAGAAAAACCACTCTAATCGCTCCACTTATTTTTTAATTTCCTATTTTTATTTTCGCACTGAAAAAAGAAGTTACCGAAATTTTTTGTCGATTTAATATTTCAATAATAAAAAAAAAAATTAGAACATATTGTCCAAATTTATTTTTTTCCCGAAATAAATTTTTTTCAACATTCTATTTATTTTTGGAATCCACTTCTTGAAGATAGTTTCGCATTAAAATTGTTTCTAGGAGGTCCACAATTATTTTGAAAAAAATTCCTGGTTATTCAGCCGATTTTCGTGGCGCAATAAAGAAAATTTCTGTTGGATGAAATTCGGGAGATTTATCTCAGTGTCAAATGTACTGTAAATTTAATGTCCATTTGGCGGTGGAAAGGTCAGAAAGCGAATGCTCAATGGTCCCATTTACAGGCCACGCGTGAACACTGGAGAATTTTGCATTTTCGGGCCGTGCGTAATGTGAATCGATACGTTATCGATCTGATCGATGGTGCGCAACACTGTTTTCGAATAAAATTGATTTTTCATTGATTCTGTTTATAAGACTGGGTGCGCGGCTCATGGGTGACGATAATCGAGGCAGAAAGTCGCCGGAGAACGACGGAATCGATGATAACAGCGACGAACCGAGAAATCTCGAGATCGCGAATAAAAATTCAACATTATGCGAATGTGCCTCGCTCGCTTCGACGGGATTTGTAAAACGGCCCAGTATTGTTTTTTTTCCATTCGATTCTTCTTTTTTTTTCTCGTGTTTTTCCTCGAAACTAGCTGAACTCGCGCGGGTGTCGCTGAATTATTGATGACATTGGCCGAGCCGTTGCTGCGCAGTCCGACTCGCATCCGGAATCCATAACTACAGATATTCCTGATCTTCGATCATCGAACAACGGGATAATGTCGTTTGTCTATTCTGGATGAATTGCAACAATTTATTTATTTTATCCGTGTGTCCATTTCTCTTCAGTTCTTAATTTGAAAAAAAAAAAATGAAAATTGTGCCTTTGACGTTTTATTTTCGCGGAGAAAAAAAAAATTATTGAAGTGGCATTAAAATATTGTTGAGACAAAATAGTTCAGGACACTCAAAATGATAATTCATATTCGGAAGAAAAAAATTTAATTTTTTTTTTTATTGCCTAGTTTGGTATGGGACTATTTATTCATGTTTTCCATAATTTTGTAATTTCCGTTGAAAATTCAGCTGCGACTGAAACTCGATAAGATCACGAGTCGTTGGGGTAATTCGATTCGGACTAGGACCGTTACCGTCGTCTTATCTTCATTTCCTATGTTAGCCTACTTCGAGTGGTTATTTATTCGCATGACGCACGATATCCTAGATCAGAAGTTCGGATTCTGTCGCGAAAGTCACGTGTTCCCTTAAATAACGTTGTAACTTTGCTAGATCGCCGAAAGATTTGCCGGTGCCGATGAACTCGTGACTTTTTTTTTTTTTTTTCAATTCATGCTTGACGATAATTAATTTTACTTCATAATGAACATAATTTTTAAAAAAAATTATTGACGGTGGAATTAAAAAATATATATATATATTCCACATAATTAAGACACATATTTTATATGTTTTCAATAAAACGATATGCTCATCGTCTTTTTTTTATTTCGGTGGAGAAATCCTTTTGGTCCTGTCCACAAAATCAATAACCGCGCATCCCTATTTATCGCTTTCTCTTTCTCCGACTCTTTCGTAGACAGAAAGTGCGCTCGACCTCGTCTCGTGACGTCAAGAAAAAAAATTGTTGACGGTAGAATTTAAAAAAATATATATATACTCCACATAATTAAGACACATATTTTATATGTTTTCAATAAAACGATATGCCCATCGTCTTTTCTTTTTTTTTTATTTCGGTGGAGAAATATTTTTGGTCCTGTCCACAAAATCAATAACCGCGCATCCCTATTTATCGCTTTCTCTTTCTCCGACTCTTTCGTAGACAGAAAGTGCGCTCGACCTTGTCTCGTGACGTCACGAGCCGTCTAGACGGAACCTCCGAGCGGCGCACCAGCACCAAGATCACTGAGAATGCTGCAGCGGCGATCCGCCGAACTCCCCCGACGTCGACGTCGCGAATATGGCTGGCCTACTCGATTAAACCCGAGTAGGATGAAAATAAAAGGTGAAGAAAAAAAAAAGAAAAAAAAGGAAGAGCAGCCACGAGGCGTTAACGAAGAAGGACGAAATCGTGAATATATATTACATTCGGTGCGACCTCTGCGTCTGGTGATCACGGTGTCAATTTTTGCGCCAATTTACGAGGTACCAAGGCTTTAGAAACCATTTCAATAAATCGGGCAGCCGACTAAACGAGTAGAAAGGTCATTAGAATCGTCGTTGTCGGCAATGAAGTTTATGGTATTGCGCATTTGGTCAACGACGAGATGACGTTCTTTTTTTATCTCAAGAAGACAAATAGCGCATTTGAAGAGGATGTCGATTGTCGGTGGCTGCAGGAACAGTGGGGGTGGATGTATACGCAGGGCGGAAAGTGACGATCGATGTACGCATTTCGCCCTCTTTCTCATTTGCTCTCTCACTCTCGCTGGGCCACACCCGAGTGAAAAGGACCCTTCGTTGAGGCTTATCTCGTTTGCGAATCACGGACAATTTTGGTCCACCCTCGTGTCACGAATCCCATGGGGGACAAACGAAAAATGGTTATTTTATTTTTATTTTTTGCACCGGAAGGAAAAGCCCTTTTCAGGACCTGATTTTTCTATGATCCAGTATTTAAAAAAAAAAAAATCTTTCAATGGCCCAATTAAAAATTGAAGATCTCCTAGAGGCCGCGAGAAAAAATTCCACAGGCGTATCTTTTAGCGAGAATGAAAGGTCCGAATTATTCAGGCCAAGTTATGGCTGGTTAGTGACGGATTATTTGGAGCAACGATGCCCCGAGTCACATGCCGAACATTGGGAGCGACGAAGAGCGCTCTTCACGGTCGAACTTAGAGGCACTGATCATGGGAGAGGATGTCAGGGGCTTCAAATTGAAGCACAATCGATTTAACGAAGCGAATCAGAGGCACGTATCCAACGAGCAGGGCCAAGGGCGGATCTCTTAACTCTGATTCACCTGCTTACTGCTTAGAGCCCGTTCATTGCCAGAGAGAAAAATAATATAAAAGGAAGAGAGATTGGAAGAAAGAAAATAAATAAAAATGGGCGGAGAGGCGCAGACCGTCGAGCTTCGTAGGTCAAAGCGACAATGTCGCGTCCGTAATTGAGAGCAGTGCGCAATGGCATCACAGGAACCCCTCGCAATGCATATGTGTGAGTTGGCGTGCGCGTTACTACCGCCAATCTCGAACGAACCGGCGACTCTGAACGTGCCACGACTCCAATTGCATTTGAGATGGGATGAGAATCCGGCGAGACTACCAGACCGCGATGCAAGGCCGCGACCGTACCACTTACTGCAACATTTTTGTTTTTTTTTTATTTTTTATTTTTGTTATTCTATTTATTTTATAATGCTTCCTTTAATTTGTGGGAATTTTCTATATTTATTGCTGTGCTGTGAGCAACGAATTAAATGAATGGACACAAAAAAAAAATCTGTCTAGTTGTTAGGTAAAAAAATTTTTTTTTTAATAAAAAGGGGAATTTTTAAATATTTTTTTGCCCACTCAATTTTGTGTGATTTATTTTTATTGCTTTTGATATTACTGGTTATTTTAGATCTGTGATAATAGAGCTTTTTTTTTTTTTTTTTTTTCGATTTTGAGATAGAGTTGGTGAAAAAGCTTTGCCTGTTCCACGAAAGAATTCCGGGGAGATTTAAGATCGTGGGTTTCGTTAAGTGATTTACCAGCGATCTCGTACGACTTTCGTTTTATGCTAATACGAGATAGGCACGAGATAAAACGAATATTTATGGCCTCTCGGTGAAATGAGAGGCGAAGAAAAAAAAATGGGAAATTCGATAAGCCATTGTAACGAATGTCTATATGTTTTTGACATATTTAAAAAATTCTCGGGACGTCACAAAAATAAGACATATATATTTTTTTCTAATTTAAAATTGACGGAAGCTCCAAAAAAAATTACAGCATTTAAAAAAAGCCACATTTCTCTGTACAATTTTTCTAAGAATATATTTTTTAAACTAGGCTTAAAAACTTTCATTTATAAAGTGAGCAAAAATATCATTTGAATGAATAATTTGCCGGAAAAAGCTCATCTCGATGCTCCCCCCCCCCCCCCCCAAATAAAGTAATTAACGAGATTCTGATGCCACGATCAGACAAGCAACTGGGAATGATTAGCCGTCGCTGGAGATGATTACAATCAACGAGATTATTGCTGCGGGCGATTTTCGGTGGGTCTACACGAGACCGGAAGCCGGGCCAGGCAGACGCTCCACCAGAACGAGAGAGTGCGTCGGGGGGACTGCAGAGGCAACGTCCGTTCGCGATCCGAATGACAATTATTTGCGCTGGGAAACTGGAGAGCGTGGGCTCGTCGACTGCTCTCATATCCACGTAGAGGCATCCGCAACACGCTCGGTATCTAGGATTACCGAGCACCGCGAGTCTGTCCAAGCAGAATAGTTTCCGCAAACACGAGCGTGGGACAAACGGCGACTTCCGATTTCAACCGGAAGCACTCCGCGAGACTTTGATCGCTCGCTTTCTGCTCCGCATCCCATTTTAATTCGTTCCTAAAAACAAATCGAATTATTAACAATTATTCAAAACTATTTACAATTTACACATCAAAGTAAAAATGAAATTGGGATCATATACAATTTATATCAAATTAAAATAAAAAAATGTACTGTATTTTAAGGCTTAATTATGTCGCCATTATAAATTGAAAAAATGTATTTAATTGACTAAATTAAAAACACAGAAATTTGAGGATCAGATAGAGAGAAAAAAATTGATAACAATATTCATACATCAAAGAAAAAATGAAATTGGCTTTTTATTTTTATTTACTGTATTTTAAGGCTTAATTATGTCGCCATTATAAATAGAAAAAATGTATTCAATCGATAAAATTTAGAAAAATATAAATTTGAGGCTCAGATACACGAAAATAAAAAATGAATGATTTTTCTTTGGTGAATTTGAGATTGTTGAAAAAATAAATCGTATCGTGATGAAGTAACTGAAGAAACGACTCACCGGATATCGTCGGAAGAGAAAACAGAAAGAACATTCTCTAGAATAAAGTTGAGTCCACGGGTATGATGAACCTACGGTGGAATATGTATGGAAGCTGAAGAGTAGTAAAAGCAGCATCGCGACTAGTAACCCAGACTTTAGTATTCTTTCGACGTCGTCTTCGCTACGAGACTTCCTCATTCCAGAGCTCACCAGCAACAACAGCAGCAGCAGCAGCACTTGGAGCCAACGCGAAGCTTTCTTCTGCTCGTTCGTGTCTCTCTTATTTTTCTTCTGAGTCCGCTTCTGCTTCACCGAGCGCCGCTTCCTCAGCCAATCACGTCACGTCACACGTACGCATGGTTTTCGTACTCCGGATAGACTTTATGTTATATCTGTCGCTTCCGCACTATTCCCTCGTCACTTTACCCTTTATTTTTATTTTCCACGTTTATTTTTATTTTCCGGGAAAATAGGAGTGGAAAATTTCATTACACTTTTATTCCCTCGCGTTGCGAAAAAATAAAATGCACTTGAAATTTAATGGAAATGTACTGCAAATAATTGTCTTGTAAAAAATTGTTTACTTTTTTTTTTTTATTCGTTGGAAAAACACCTCAATTTTCCATAAAATTTAATTGGGGTGTTTTATGAATAATAATTTCCAGGCGTTTTTTTTTTATAGTGCAGTGTACGTCTCGTTTGCGCATTGCGTATTGATATTCCACGTGACGATTTCCGTAACGTCCGAAGCCCTGGCGATTGCCCAGTTTTCCATTAACGCGTTGGACGTCGATGGAATTAACGACGGGGCTAGCAATCCGCGTTGCGTTCGCGTGTGTGTTTAAAACGACTTGGCCTGTCCTTTGCCTCGCTGGAAATTTGTCAAAGGTGTTTACCGGTGCGGTACCGATATTCCGTGTCGCCACGATTTCCCAATCCTCCGTCACGTTCTCGAGGCTCAAAGGGGCCACATTTCTACACTGGAACCAAAATTCCACACTCGTGTCGCAACGAAATGGTTAAATTTTCCATTTTACCCATTATTTTTATTTCATTTTACCTCACATTCTAATTCATCGCATATATTTTTACTTCTATCCGGAGAATCCGCTGGAATATATTGGAGGATTAATTTTGGACAAGGCCGGCAACTTTTTCGACCATCATTTTTCAATCGTGCCCTTCGACCTTTGCCTGGGAATTTTTTGAAGAATATTGTCGAGGCTTAAAATTTAATCGTCATTTCAAAACATTTTTTTTTAATAACATATTTTATCGATTTCCCCTTCAAAAAAAAAATATATATATATATTTTTTTTACGGGATTATTACAAAGAAATCGATAAAATATGTTATTAAAAAAAAAAATGTTTTGAAATGACGATTAAATTTTAAGCCTCGACAATATTCTTAAAAAAAATATATATATATATATTTTTTTTTTACATGACACGAAACATTACGTTTAACAGTTTGTCGTTGTGATTACGTTAAGCATGACCTTTGGATTAGTTCGTATATCTTATTTACCATTTCTTTTTATTTTTATTTTTTTTTTTTTATTTTTCTCAAGCAAAGGTCTTTGGTAATGATATGTACATAGAGTGTCGTGATATAACATATCGTGCTCCGCACGATCGTGAGTGTCTCGTGAGAATGGCGATGGGATAGAGTCGTGGAAGATCGACAAGAGCCATTGGGTAAATGTGGATAAGCTGAGATGGAAGGGTGCGCGAGGAGTGTGTGCTCATCGGGTGTGCTCAGCGGCCCTGAACGTCGTCCTGGCGCCGTCTGCCTATCCGCTCTCCGACAATGACCTTTTCCCTTCTTTTCCCTCCCCGCGTATCTGCTCCTCACGATTTCTTCAAATACGTTGTGCCACAGGAAAATATTCCGATCGACGATAAGCAGATAAATAGTGTGGCTGGTAAAGGGCGAAAAAGGGGTGGGGGAATATCTGGGGGCTAACGTATTAGTAAATAATTCGAACGAGATAAATTTTATTTTTATTCTTAGCCATTATCAAAAATGGCCGAATATTCCCAATTTTTTCATCGAATAAATTATGTGTATAAACAAATTGATAGACAATTAATATCACAAACAATTGGAGGTAAATCTTCCGCAGATAATGTGCCAATATTTTATTGTTGCATTGTTTGTTTACCCAATTTGTTTGAAAAAAAAATGTATTAAAAATGTATAAAGGGCGAAAAAAGGGTGAGGGAATATCTGGGGGCTAACGTATTAGTAAATAATTCGAACGAGATAAATTCGATTTTTATTCTTAGCCATTATCAATAAATGGCCCAATATTCCCAATTTTTTCATCGAATAAATTATGTGTATAAACAAATTGATTGACAATTAATATCACAAACAATTGGAGGTAAATCTTCCGCAGATAATGTGCCAATATTTTATTGTTGCATTGTTTGTTTACCCAATTTGTTTAAAAAAAAAAAAAAAAATTTCCTCGTTAAGCTCATAGTTAAGGGGGATGATCAGAAGGGGCGCAGGGGAGAAGAAAGGGGTAAGCGGTCGGCCGGCCAATAGCCAGCCCGGAGAATCTGGAAGGTTAACAAAATCAATAGCGGTGGGTGGGTGGGTGGGTTGCCGCGCTGGGGGCTAGGTCGGCCACTGACCTTTATCCAGGCCAACTGCATCATCCCCATTTCCAAGCTCGCACATACGACCCCGCGGACCGCGATTCTCCCCCTCGCCGACGGTCTATTTTCACCGACGGGCCATTTTCGTCGACCCAACCGCACCAGCGGCATCAACGGCCTCGGGACGAGCTTGGAAAACGTACGCGGACGTCACTCGACGCACCGCAAGCTCTCCATCCGAACTCGAGCTTCCATTACTTTCCGCAATCTTCCGCTTGACTTGCCGAAGAGAACGGATAATAGTACTTTTCACCACCGGGAAGAAAACGACATTTTTCAAGCCACTTTTCACTTCGCAGGGCGCGTGAAAAGTCCACTTTTCTCCACGGGGGAGTAAATTGCTGCTTTTTCAACACTTTCTTCCTTTCTCCGGTGTTTGTAAAAAATAGATATTACGAATAATGTTCATTGGGGAAAAACGAGAGAGAGAATCTTTCGATTTTTCTCCGAACATTCGCACAAATGCATCTACGAGTTTTTCCAGCTGCTGGAGCCTCGTTGAATTCGCAAAATCGATGCAGCGGCTCTCGAGTTCAAACCAGGGTCAACCTGGGCCAAGTACACAATCTAGGCCGAGAGGGTCGTGACCCGAAGGTGGAAAAACTTTGAAAAACAATTTTCCAATCCGACTAAGCGATTCTACAATTTTTTATTATCCAACTTTCGGCTATATAAATAAATATCCTGCGAAAAGTATCTTCATTTCTGACGAATATTGCAAAAAGTTTTACTTGAAAAATAAAAATTGAAAAAGTGACGGAAAAATATATATACCCTTTTTTGCAATTTGAGAAATACTGTGCGACATTTCAACAATTGCGAAAAATTACTGTCATGTCTATCAAATTTATGGCACGATTAAGAATTCCTGAAGGCTGAGTTTCGATGTTTTCGCCGAATGTATTTGGCCTGGCGAGTGGCCGCTTTCCAGCGAACTCGCATTTTGCATATTTAGGCTCACAGTCCTAAAGTGCGATAAGCGGCCCTCGCCGCGTGACGAGCGCTCCGGTGGAAGAAACCGTGTTCCGGGAATCAGATTAGATCAGAATTAGAATTGGTGGACGAGCGGGCGAGCGAGCGGCTCCGGGCGCACCCGAGTTTGCGTTGGAAAAGCGAACTTTCGCGTATTATAGCAGAGAATGGATTGCAAGCCGAGCTTTCCGGGTAGACGATTGCTCTAAGCTCCGCAGTTTGAATCACTGCTGCCCGTCGCACGAATACGCACATATGTACGCATCATTTTGTCGGCCCGCTATTTTTTTCGCTTTTTATCATTACCAAAACGTCCCATTTAACACAAAGTTCAACAGGACTGTAATAAATTTTTTCACTGCATGAAAAAATGAGTTAAAAAAAAATGATTCACATAAACACTACGGAAAATGTATGATTTTCAATATAATTAATTCAACGTCATATCGAAGGGAATTTGATTTACAAAAAAAATTTAATAACTACGCAATATTATGCCCGCAATTTTTTTCGCTTTTTATCATCACCAAAACGTCCCATTTAACACAAAGTCCAACAGGACTGTAATAAATTTTTTCACTGCATGAAAAAATTAGTTTAAAATAATGATTCACATAAACACTACGGAAAATGTATAATTTTCAATATAATTAATTCAACGTCATATCGAATGGAATTTGATTTACAAAAAAAAAATGTTAATAACTACGCAATATTAACATTTGTGTTATAGTGAAAACTCGTGCTCTAACAATATTAGATATACGTGAATTCACCATAGCCAAAATTTCTCGGTCATCATCATCATGATTCAAGTGATGACAATAGAATTGTGTAATATCAATTTCGCTATTGTTGTGAGAATTATTGAAAAATAAAGATAATGGTCAACTCACCCCATTGGTCCAAGTCGGGAGCGATGAAAGAGCGCACCGTCTGCAACGAATAAAACACGTGTGTTCATTGATCGAATCGTATTATTTGATATGCGCTTTTAGTAATGGCTCTTTGTAAACGTTTATTGCGATAAGCATTCGTATTCACGAGGAGCACGTGCGGTTGACCCAGGGTGAGTGGTGAGTCGCACCGATAGCTACTATTGCCTATGCAACGTCGTTATTGTAATAGAATGCTCATTACACATTACGCGAGCGCCGAGTGAATAATAGCCTCGGCTTGTAACATCGACTGTGTTCACCTGCCCCAGCGAAATAGACTTTTCTCTTTATCGGTGCATAAAACTCGTGGCCTTCGATGCACTTGGCATTATAACACCATAACACAAGTAATGTCGTAACCTCACCACCATTCTTCCATTGCACCATTATTTACTAAATTTCCATTAACCTCAAAAAATAAAAATAAAAAAATGAAAATTGCAATATCAATTTCATCGATATATCCGTGCATAATAAGTACATATTAATAACTCGCTCTCCGAGTCATAACATAATAACAAAAAACCATAAACCTCCCAAGAAAAAAAAACTGTACCCTGTACGAAAAGACGAATTATCAAAATTCCATTATCAATTTCATTGATATATCCGTGCATAATAAGTATTGTACATATTAATAACTCGCTCTCCGAGTGATAACATAATAACAAAAAACGATAAACCTCCTAAAAAAAAAAAAAAAACCGTACCCTGTACGAAAAGACGAATTATCAAAATTCCATTATCAATTTCATCGATATATCCGTGCATAATAAGTACACATTAATAACTCGCTCTCCCAGTCATAACATAACAACAAAACTGTAGTCTAACTCTACATTAGCGGTGTCATGTTCATTAAAACACGCGGCGATAAGCCGATCTACAAATGCCGGCTCTCCCCCCTCCCCCTGCCCCTCCGCCGGCCGGACGCACAACACAAGAGCACCGCCGCGCTATCATAACGCAGCGACTTGTGTACACTATATGCAGATACTCAGAATACAGTCTACATAACAACAGAAAATAGTAAACACACTCTCTCTCTCTCGCTCTCTGGATACCCACCTCCTTCCCGATCGGTAGGCAAGCAGCTGACCGTCGCCACAACACAGTGGCCGTCTCATCCCCCCCGCGGCTCGATCGTCGCGTCGCCGTCGATGTACCGCACACAGCAACAGCACAGTGATCGCGTCGTTCATTCACTCCGAGTGGTTTGTTGCACTGACCCTTGACTGCGTGTGCAGCGACTACTGTCCCGTCGTAGAGCGCGGCTCTTTCACGGTCCGCGAGAGTCGAGCTGCTGCCGTGCAATCGTCGTTATTATTAAAAGCGAGAGTCGGGCGTACAGCAGACGACGAGACATGGTGATTGGGTTCGCGGCGGCCCTCGGAACGCCCGTCGTTTTCGTCGTAGTACGTGCGACGAGCGTTAGCGCGGAGGAGGCTCGGCGCCACGCGCTGGAGCTTTCCCGGCGTATCGCCGCCGCCGCCGCCGCCTCTCCTCCTTTCCCCAATCGGCTTCCACCCACGCACCAGCCCGACGAGCCAATCCCGAAAATGTGATAGGTAAATAACGATTTCCCCCGAAATAAGCCACAGATAAGCGTATATCAGCAACGCGCAGCTGATTAACACGAGAAACAATACGAGTAACCCTGTAACAACGTTGTCACTCGACGGAATTACGATGCACAGGCTTGCGGTCGCTTCACCCGCGTAATCGTAGACAAAACGGAGCAGCCGCAGTACAACGCTCAAGGACGACGTTAACGCGTCACTTGCTGCTGCTCCTGCTGCCTCGCTGCTCCCGCAACACTCGTATGACATTTGTTGCTGTTTTTTTCTTTCAATGTCTTTTATGTGTTATTGTTGTTTTTTTAGGTAGTTTTGTTGGTTTAGACGTCAGGAGAAACGAAAGGCTGTTTAACGAAAATGAAACGCGACTCGCGCGTCCCGCGCAGTGTAATTGACACTGTGCTACTGATTGTAGTGTTGTAAGATTTGATAACGCATGCTGCTGCTGCTACTGATGTTGATACTGCTGCTGCCGCTGCGCTCCGTTTTCACGGAGCACACACTCTCGCTTTAGTTTCTCCCTCTACCGTGCGCAGCACACGACACAACAGACCGTACACTGTTCCGCAGGTTTCGCTTTCCATTGAAATCGAATGTTGCGCCGCGGCTGAGTGGATGTGAGCGTGTGTGTGTGTGTGTCTTACGTCTCTCTCCCTCTCGCGGTGCGACCTGTCGGTGATGCGCATAGTGCAGACGGCGCGCGAGTGTGGCGAACCATACGCGACGACTATTGCGTCACAGGCTCGGCTCAGTGGGCAAGGGCAGGTTTGCGGACCAGTGTTGCCACCATTAGGACGGTTTTCGCGTTATTCAAAGCCGGGGATTCTTGAAATGCATAAATCTTGCTTTGATTTACGGATTTTAATGAAGTTGGGAAAGAATTTTTTTTAATTTTGTTGGGATTTTCTAAACCGCAAAATTTATGATTAAAGGGATGAAATATATTTTTTTAATGATAGTAATTGTTTGGAGTCAAAAGAGAAGATTTTCCGTGGTTTTTTTTTTTGGGATTTGTGATTACGATTTTTGGGCGACGGATTAGAAGGTAGAAAAAGGAAAGGTTTTTTTCTTACTGTTTGTCGATTTGTATTTCGCGTTGACTTACTTTCGTACTTAGCGTCTAAAATATATAGCTTAAATTGGTTGGCGTTTATAAAATATCCGTAGTTCACATAATATGTACAGTTTTTTGAGGTGAAAAAGAAATCGTTGCGGAACGATAGCTTAGAGGTCACTATTTTTTTTCATCGTTCAAATTATACTTGGTTTTCAATTTGTCAATCTCCTCCATCTTCTTGTCCACGTCCACTCGCTTGAAAGCCTTGTTACTTTGGTAGTACAGAACGACGAGATACCGGTTGCAAACGTTGAAGCCGCTGAGATGGTCGCACGCGTTTTTCGCATCAAAAATGTCCTCGTAGACGACGAACGCAGTTCCTCGGGTCTCCGCGGTATTGCCTCTGAAGGTAAACAAGCGAACGGGTCGATCGAACACATATTCTTCACAATCGCTTCTCCGATTTCAAAAAATTCTCAAATTCGTATACTCACACTCTGATCTGTCGAATCGCTCCATATTTTCCAAATATATCGTACATCTCCTCCGCAGTTATTTTGTAGGGCAAATTCCTGATGTAAAGAACTCGATTTACTTCAGGGGGCAACCTCACCTAAATCAAAAAAAAAAAAAACAAATTCAATTCAATTGTCATAAGAAAAACCGACTTAGAGGTTATGTCAACGTTTAACCACGTTTTAACTAATTTCCTAACACCAACTCATTAAAAACTCGTTACTTACGTTCGCCCGACGTTGAAGCATTGCCATAGTCATGATGAAAACTCGTTATTTCCCAAAATTCTCGCTAAAACACGAAGAAGAACAGCGAACTGCGTGATTTGTGTACACTTCGCTTTGCGGTGGATGCGCAGACGCGGGTTCCGCAAACTGCCGTTGATGGCGCTGTGCGTTGACCAGAAATTGAAAAAAACGTAATAGCATCGATTATATGCAACGAGGATGCAAGTATTGCATTTTGTGTGCGAAATATGACGTTTTTGGCAGTGCGGGTATTAAAAAAAGTGTTTCAGTGACTTTTTACACTGAGTAAAACTGTTTGTTTAACTCACAACACCTGGTTCGAAATTTCGTACCGAAGATGGCGCCACCGACAAGAGCGCGACGAGTTGTCGCAGCAGAGATGAGAACTTGTCGACGTGTTGAAAAAGCCTGAGGTGGAAGCAGTGTCAGTCGCATCTAGTTGATCTAGTGCACTGCGGCATTTGCGAAGAGAGAACTTTGTCGGCTTCGCTGCCGCGTCAACATTTTTTCCACGTCTTCTGAGAATTTTGGAGAATCGTTCGTTCTTCGGTAATAATAAGCCGGCAAAATGGACATGATTACACGGGCGTCACGGCTCATATTCACTGAAGAATGCGCCGAGGAGTATTTCCACGATTACAATTTTCTGCACGGTGAGCAGTTTTCCATTGTCAATTAGCATTATGAGGGGGTTTGTGTCAATTTAACGCTTAATATACTTCGACACGCGACATGCACTCGTTCGCAAGTGTTGCGAGCATGACACGCGTAGTGCTAATTACTGGCATGAGATTTTTCGATAATGGCGGAAAATCGCGAGACTTTAAATGGAAAATTTGAAAAAAGTTTTTGGAAAGACATCGGTTTATCGATTTTTTAATACCCAAATTATCTTGTTACGGTTTTAATGATTTTGAGATGTGTGTGTGTGTGTTAAAAAATTTCAAGTATTTGAAAAAAAACTATTGTCCTTCGAATCCTCGGTGCGTAAAGCAAATCGGCAGGCGATACGCATCGTGATAAGAAAAAAAAAAAAAGGAACGCGACTGTAAAATCAAAGCGACGATCGATCAATTTTCTATGATGATTATATTTTTTTCATATTCTGTCAATGTATTTTTGACCTCGTCTACGACAATTCAGAAATCACTTTATTTTTGGCGTTTACTTTTGTCTATCGAACATGGAAGTTTTTCAAAAGAATTTATTTGGCTCCCACGTTCTCCGCATGTGCTCCGATGGTAACCGCTTTATTCATGTTCCAGTGGAATGCTTCAAGACGACCCTGAGCAAATTCCTGGGCTTGGGCATCATCACAGGATCACTTTTAGGTCGGTACTTGAAAAGCGCAATTTTTTACCCAATTGTTTACGGCACAATTGCATCTGTCATACGATTTTATCCGATTATTTATATTCCAGTCAAAGTGCCTCAGATAATGAAACTCCTGAAGAACAAGAGCAGCGAGGGAATAAACGTCATCAGCGTTTTACTAGACTTGTTTGCCATCACGGCGATGGTATCTTACAGCTTTGTTAGTGGATTCCCGTTCAGGTAACATAACGTTCGCAATAAAATTACCTCAATTCCCTCAATTGCGCCTATTACTGGGTCAATTGAACTAGCAAGGCCAAATGCAACCAGCGAGCTATGTAATACTACAATTTTCTCAAAAGGAAACATTATGATTTACGAAACGAATGTTCTTTGCGGCTTGGCTCTTTTATTTATTTAATCACTGATTCACAGCGCTTGGGGAGATGGTGTATTTTTGGGAATCCAAACGTTAACCATTGCCGTCCTCGTGTTCCACTACAATGGAGACACTGCCAAGGCAACTGCGTTTTTAGCGGCGTACTTAGCAATAGCCACGGCGGCATTGAGCGGCCTTACGCCCTTGAAAGTTCTGTGGTCGTGTCAAACTCTCAACATTCCCATTATCCTCATAAGCAAGGTGAAGTATTATTCATTATTTAAAGCAAAATTTGCGAAAAAATATGGAGAATGTAAATCCCTCGCGTTTCATAGCGGTGAATTTTCAAATTTTTCAAATATTTTCTTCAGTATTTGTACTTCAAATATCTAGTATAGATAATTTTCTAGTAAATTTGCATATACTCTGGTCAGCAGATGAAAAAACTCGACAAAAAGCTATCGGAAGAGCTTGGCCAACCGTAGCGAATAAATCTGAGGCTACGTTTTACATAATCGTAATAAATAATAATAAGTTACATTTTATTGAACAAATTTTCTTCTTTGCTCGACTCGATGTAATAGCAAAGTGAATTTTCAAAGCCATTAATGATGGTTTAATAATTTCAGTTGGCCCAGGCGCACACAAATTACAAAAACGGTAGCACAGGTCAATTGTCAGCGGCGACGGTACTCATGCTGTTCTTCGGTTCGTTAGCGAGAATCTTTACCTCGATTCAAGAGACCGGAGACGCGACTATGATCATCATGTATATTTGCTCGACTTCCGCAAACGGTGTAATAGTGGCGCAGCTATTTTATTACTGGAACGTTGGTACAAAAACGAACAAAAAATTAAACAAGAAGAAGAAGAAGTCGCAGTGAGAGTCGCTGTTAAATTAATTCGTGGGTATCTCTTGTTGAATTCTTCAACGATAATCAATAAAGGCGCGCTGAGGTTTTAATAGGAAAACTGACAACGCGCTGCACGCAGTGGTAGAATCGTCTCAGGATAAAACGAAAAAAGAACAAAAAAAAAAGGTGTAATATTCAATTTGTAATTTTGTAATGAAACGTCTCGTCGGTCTGTAGATTTTCTTCGGTTGTTCTAATTGTTAAGCGCAAATTGTTAATCGCGAACAAATCGCACAACACCAAAAAAAAAAAAAAAACTGACGTATTTCATTGAATTGTAGTGTACACTTTCGCCGTGTATGTTTATTGAAAATATAAATGTTTATAAGAATGTGTATTACACACTTTTCACAGAAAAATCCACCTAGTCATAAAAACATCAATTTACGAATGGGTGAAAATAGAGAACGTTTTTCGTAACGAAAACAAACACATTTAAAATAACAATATCTTTTATTTTCATATAAATAAGATTACAATGTAATACAAATACGAAAGGAACGAGTGTACAACCATAGCGATACGAAAAAGAGTATATTGTCACAGCGAAAAGGCGTTGAGTAAAAAAAAAATGTAATATGCCGAGCAGCGTGGATAAAAAGTTCGCTCTCGCGTTTTATAATACTAAAATATGTACAAATTTACAATGATTGCAACATATCGGCCCGATAGATCGGCTAGGAATGTGTGAGTGTTTTAAGATTGTAGAGAGTCACGCCCTGTGCTCTTGTCAACAGATAATAATAGTGATCGAGAGGCCGCGGATCGAACTCTGTACTGTGATCCGAATGCGGAGTCGGCGGGCGCTCGATCTATTTTTAAGTATAAGAGAGCGAGGTGAAAACCCATCAAACCATTTTGGAGGTATTATTCTCTAGAATATCGAGCTCTTTGGTTATTTCCTTCGGCAGATCTTTGCCGACCTGTGCGTCGAGGTAATCCCTCAATTCGTGGACTTCCTTTTTCCAGAAATCCGCGGGTAATCTGAAGAGTTCGTCGAGATCGACATTTTCCTTGAGTCCTTCGAGATTGATAGATCCTTTCTTGGGAATAAAACCGATCGGTGAATCGACCGCGATATCCTCGCCGTCGATTCTCCTCAAAATCCAGTCGAGAACTCGCGAGTTTTCGCCGAATCCGGGCCACAAAAATCCTTGTGCTCCTTTTCTGAACCAATTCACGTGGAAAATTTCGGGAAGCTGAACGTTTTCCTTGTTCGCCATACTGAGCCAATGTTGGATGTAGTTACCGAAGTTGTAGCCGAAAAATGGCCTCATTGCGAAGGGATCGTTCAGTATCACTTTGCCCTTGTGCTCAGCAGCCGCGGTTGCTTCGGATCTCATCGTCGTACCGATGAAGACACCGTGCTGCCAATTTCTCGCCTGATAAATCAGGGGAACTCCCTGAGGTCTGCGACCGCCGAAGAGAATAGCGTCGATCGGCACTCCTTCCGGATCTTCCCACGCCGGATCGATTATCGGGCATTGCTCCGCCGGTGTACAGAATCTCGAGTTCGGATGAGCAGCAGGCACCTTGGAATCTCGGTTCCATTTTTTTCCCAACCAATCCACGACCTAGAAAACAATGAAAATCGTGATGAATGGTTCGTAAGCTTTAAAAATAATACCGGTATTAAATACTTACACAGTATAGAAAAAAAGATTTGAACAATTTCTAACAACCGGAAGTACGTATATCAGATTTTTCAACTCACTTGTACATTAGGATCGACCTCGTTTTCCATTCCCTCCCAGAAAACTCCACCGTCGCTCGTGGCCGCTACGTTCGTAAAGAGTGTGTTTCGGAATATGGTTTTCATTGCGTTAGGATTGGTCGCACTTCCGGTACCGGGTGCGACACCGAAGAAGCCATTCTCAGGATTTATCGCTCGGAGTTTGCCCTTTTTGTCGAATCTCATCCAGGCGATATCGTCGCCCACGCATTCGATCTTGTATCCCGGAAGTGTTGGCTGCATCATAGCGAGATTCGTCTTTCCACAGGCGCTCGGAAAAGCGGCGGCGATGTATCGTTTCTTGCCTTTCGGATTCGTGATTCCCAATATCTGCAATCGATCGTGAAGAAATCAAAAATACATTTCCAATTTGTCGAAAAATTTAAAAAAAAAGAAGAATTTCTTCAAAAACTCACCAACATGTGCTCAGCAAGCCAGCCTTCCTTTTTGGCGATTGTCGAGCCGATTCTGAGAGCGAAGCATTTTTTTCCCAGGAGCGAATTTCCACCGTAGCCGCTTCCGTACGAGACAATTTCGTTCTTCGCCGGTTTGTGGAGGATGATCGTTCGCTCCGGATCGCAGGGCCACGAAGAGTCAACCGTGACCTTGGAAGCTGCGTTAGGAGCGCCGACCGAGTGAAGGCACTTGACGAAGTCATCGTTGCCCAGAGTCTCCAAAACTTTGGTGCCCATCCTGGTCATTATTCTCATCGAGCACACGACGTACGCCGAATCGGTAATTTCGATACCGATTTTCGATAGCGGAGAACCAACGGGACCCATGCTGAACGGTATCACGTACATTGTTCGCCCTGGATAACGAATTTTAATTAATCATTTCTCGAAATATTTTTCTTCATTCAAATCAATCACTTCGATAATAACTTCTTTTTTTTTTAAATCTCATACCTTTCATACAACCAGGAAAACGTTCGAGAACCGCAGCGTCCATGTCGTTGGGTGATATCCAATTTCCAAGGGTGCCCTTGACTCCATCCCGGGGTGTCGGTATAGTTTCGTTTTTCGTATCGGTGCTGATAAAGGTTTTGCTCTCTACACGCGCGACATCAGCTGGATTGGTTCTCGCGAGCCAGCTAAAAAATTGCGTTTGAGTAACTCAATAAAATTCGCTCGACAAACAAAATAGCTCGCCATTATTTGTTAATTTATAATTATCAAATATATTGGTTCGATTTTGTCGCTTCCTCACAAATAAACCTTTGTAAAAAGCAACGAAAAAAACAAATGGAGAAGCAAAGGAGTGAAAAAAAAAATGGCTTTTACATAAATCACGAAATAATTGATCAATAAAAATTCCTACCAGTTTTCGTATTTCGGTAGAGGCTCGACAGTTCCTTTCTTCTGCAGCAGAGTCAACATAGTCTCGTTTTCGGTTTTACTGCCGTCGCAAATGTAGACGACTTCGGGATTGCAGAGGCGTACGCACTCCTCGACGTAGGCGCGAACCTTCGGAGCAAGAGGAGCGGAGAGTTTGCTGACGATCGGAGTTTCGCCGATCTGATCGTAGCCGTCGTAAGCGGAATGAGGGCTTTTCGCCGCGTGTGTCGCCATGAAGCAGGAGACCCTGAAAAAAAAACGTCGTTGAAAATTATTTTTGACATTTCACCGGCTCCCAAAGAGACCGATAAAGAGCTCTCGAAGACGATGGATAATTGACAGGTTTTTCTAAGTCTTCCTTGGATGGAGTGCGATCGAAAGTGTTGCGCGCGGGGCTTCCTGCTACTGCGACACGATTACAAGAGCAATCGAGAGAGAAAGTTGCGCAGAAAAAAAAACAAAAACTTAAATTCCCAGAACCCACTTTTCCACGATTTTATCCAAACCAATAATCACTGAGTAAAAATCCTTTGCAGAGACACCGAATATTTTCAATTCCAAATTTTGCCCCAATTATATTAAAATTCCAAATCAAATATATTCATATAAATCGATATCGATATCATATTTAAAAAAAAAAGTTCACTTTACATCCGATGGAAAAAAAATAAAATAAATTTTTTAAACGAATAAAAAACGACAAACGGGAATGCGAATGAGAAAAGACGAAAAGGTACTCACTGAGGATAAAGTTTGTCGATGCAGTAAGGCATGTTTGCGTTTTTCGTTGGTAATCTGGACGTGAAAAGAATGGAATATCGTTGGTTCGTTGGTTTGGTCGTCTGGCGAGGAACCAAAAATTCAGGTATACGTGTGGCTCGGTTTGCGCATTGGACAGCTTTGTCGGATCGTTGGAGTGCGCTGGAAAATTCCCGGCTGTGTTTCAGGCAGTTTCTAACACCGTTTACGACCGTCGTCCTCTGTCCCGTGACGATCCACCTGACCGTTGGCATCTCGTCCCGTAGTGAAGCTCTTTTATAGCAAAACCGCGATCGGCCGATCGCAACTCAAATGGTGATGGTAAACGAGCCCCCGAGAATTCGACGTTCCGATTGGTCCGGCGCTCCCGTCTTTGACTTCCGGCCGCGGAAGTGGAGGGGGCGAATCTATGACACAGAGCTCGTAGTACAAATCGCAATACACACACAGCGACACACACACATACACACATATACATAAAAATATGCTTCGACTACGCTCGAAGAGCGAGAGCGCGCCTTAAAAATACCGCGTGTCAGTGTAAATCGCCCCCAGAGACTTGCAGGCTTTTGCTCAACACGTTGACAACAATAACAACAACAAAAATGATTCTTACGGCTGTGTAAAGATCGTTGTTGTCCCTGGACCGTCGGTGGATGATGCAACTCGAATGTGCGTTTGCGAGGGACTTTCCAACGGGGAACGAGTCGCTGAGGTGGCTTCTTCTTGTTTTGCAGTCGCCGAGTGCGCTCGTGCGTTAGGTTTTGACGTTGGGAACGTTTAACCGCGACTGCGGACTGCGATCGTGCGTCCCAGTGGCTTCTCCAGCGGAGATAGGGCAGAGCGGCAGTGGAGGCTCGTCGTGGTGCGTGTGCCGATGCCGGGAGACGATTGAAAAAAAGCCGGTGACGGCGGCTCTCTCTGCAGCGATGATTTCGGCGTTGTCTCGTCGCACGCTTGACTCAGCGGCTAATAAGTGTGGTAAGAGCGATACGAACGCTTCGGGTTTTATATACCGAAAGCTGCTTGGCCCCCCTCGTGTGCTGCTTTATTTTTCTTCGCGACCGGATCGACTTCTCGGATAGCAACGTGCGCCCGAGACGCTATCTCCGTCGAGGCTCTCGCATTCGAGGCACGCAACGCGCCGAGCGTTGCACCGACTCGCCGCTGCCTCGGGAGTCTCCTTTCTTCTATACTACGCCTCTTCGCCTTCGCCTCTTCGAACTCGCTAAACCCGATTCTGGAATTTCGCGGTCGAAGGACGGAAATAAGAGCCTTTTGCCTTTTCTCTCGACATAAATAACAGCCGCGAAGGCCAAAGGAGCATCGGCTTCCACACACTCGAGGAACAATCAACAAGCAACGTCAGAGCAATCCGTCGATCAAAATATTTTCTAGCCCCTATCTGCTCTCCTTATCGGCGGGCAGATCTCGAGTCCGGGTCAACGGGGCTTATCTATTTTATCTATCCACACTGACAATTGATTACCGGCTACAGTAAAAACTTAATATAAGCTCGGTACTTTTGCATCAAACTTTCTACCGATTTTTGTTTTTTTTTTTCGCTGTATTTGTGATTAATTATTAATTGTGTATCTGGGTTCACTTTAGAAAAGGGTTTTTAAAAAAATGCCTTGTATCTTTGGTCTATTATCGTATTTACAAATTGGAGACGATAAAAATGAAATTTTACGTTATGTTTTTGATTGTTCTTCAGAATAATTGTGAAATGATTTCTGTGGAAAAATTTTATCGAATGAAATGAAAAATGATTGTTATTGATTCGTAATTAAGGGTCTTTAAGGATTATGTCGCACAGTAGCTAATGCCGTCGAGCTCAGACAGGATGCTGAACGCGTATGACTTCGCTGCGAGCTCGCGGTACCAACCCAACTCCATTTCCCACCATCGCTGGAAGATCACCCAGCGATGATGACGGGAACCGGTGACGCCCCCTTTTTTAAAATGTCTGGCCCCTCTCTACCCCCTATTCACTTTCCGGTCTTCGCCGCAGTGCATATATATATGTGTATACATATGTATATATATTTGCTGAGATAACGCACGCACTATATTTTATTTTCCACTTGATTCGATGAAGCTGACACTCATTTGAATGTCACTCATTCCCATGTCCTTGTATATTAAATAAATACATTTTTGGAAAAATATATCTATCCAAAATAGTATTCATTTTTCAATTTTTTCGAATTATTTATTCTTAATAATTTGATACAATTGAAAATTTTCGTTATTTAATTATTCAGAGTGCAACATTTTATTTTCCACTTGATTCGATGAATGTCATTCATTACCACGTCCTTGTATATTAAATAAATACATTTTTGGAAAAATATATCTATCCAAAATAGTATTCATTTTTCAATTTTTTCGAATTATTTATTCTTAATAATTTGATACAATTGAAAATTTTCGTTATTTAAATATTCAGAGTGCAAAATTTTATAGGGTGCTGACCTACTTCACCTGGAAAGCCTGTGTAATATTGAATTTGGAAAATTTAATTAGTGATAAGAAAAAATAACTTAATTAATTGTCGTTGGGATTGGAAATTTGGCTATGGCAGAAAAATTCGTAGATTTTAGAAGCTCAATGTCCGTACCGTTTGATTATTTAACGTTAGGGACCTCGACTAATCTTCGGTGCTGCGTGGAGTTCATAGTCCAAGTGGAAGTCTGGAGTCTGGACCCGATAAGAGAGTCGAGACTTCTGTATTCCGGCTTGGACTGCTTCGTCTGCCTTTGAATTTTTTCTAATTCCTTCTTCTTCTTTTTTTTTCGTTTGTCAAGATAAGAGAACGTTGATATCTGAGGTTCGGTCCACTCTTCTGGGTCATCAAGATCGATGGCGAAAATAAAATGCGAAATTGCAAGTCGGTGAAAGTCTGGCGCTGCCAATTTTGACACTTTTTGTCAATGCTATTACACGAAACGGTGTGACATCTATTTTGCAGCCTGTTATCTTATTAAGCGAACTGGGAGATAGCGCGAAAGCTCATTTCGTTAAAATCCGCACCTTCGATTTGATAACGGCGAATTATCAAACCCCGATCCTCTGCCAAAACAACTGCTAATTATTTTCGCATTCTGCTTCCACGTGGAAAATTTGCACGGGAAATTTTTTTTTTCGTTAGGAAAATATTTCGCTAAAATAATTTTGCACGGAAAAAAATTTTTTTCGCTAGGAAAATATTTCGCTAAAATTATTTTTTAAGTGGCAATTTTTTTTTTCATTTGAGCCTGCGAAAAAAATTCTCTCAGAGATAATGAATAATTTCCAATATCCACTTAATTGATTGTCTTTTAAAAAAAAATGCATCCCTTGCATCGGCTGACTGCAACTTCCCAGCGTCAATATTTATTTATCGTTTCTCGCGCACGTAAAACTTGCAATAATATTTTCTGCATGTGCACAACTATATTTATCATGTGTCGGCGCGGTTCGATAAAATATTTGCGTTTTGTTATTCGAGACTCTGAAACCGCGTTATATATAGCGATTGCATGAGTAACTCGCCTATTATGAATTTATCAATCAAGTATCAATAGTAATAACAACAATACATCTGCATGAAAATAATAAATACATGTTCAAAATCTACAAATTTTCTACACGAATTGTCAAAAAGTCTAAGCCGTCAAATTAAAAAAAAAAAAAAAGAAATCAGGTCGATAAAAATAAATTCCCAATCAATTAAAAATAACTTCAGTATCACTGACATTTTCGTCTTATCAATTAGAAATGATATTTCATTTTCAATATTACCGACGATCAAACGACCATTATCAAAAATATCTCTCGATAAGTAATTCTCGACTATTGTACCTTAAACCTTGTAACGCGTGTCACGGATTATTCCTCGATAATCGTGGCTTCATTCGAGCAGCACAAATTCGTCGGCACTCGCGATTCCATTATCTCACGATTTCATCACCTGCTATCGGCATTCCAATCGCCAGAATACCGAATTTTCCTGGGGAACACCTCAAACTCGTTTCGCAAAAAATGTAGTATTTAAAAAAATTTATTCCCTCACACGAGCCAAAAATAAAAAATTGCCCTTAATAAGCACTTAAAGCCCTTTCAAAATTCAACAATTTGTGTTTATCCATTTTCCGCAATTTTCCTCCACCAAAATACCACAAAATAAAATAAACCCCGTTTCACCGAATTTTCAATAAACAAAATCCCAGCGAATAAATCAACATAAAACATTGCAACTTCGCATTAAAGCGCATAAAAAAAAAAAGTGCACTATTAGCAGGAGTAAAGTCTTCGTTCACAACAAAAAAATATTGTGCACGTGTGCGGCTGGAAAATATTGCAAAGGGATGCGCAGAAGTGAATGGGGATCATAGTCGAATGGTCGTGATTTATTTTTCCCTCGATCGATCGATCAATAATTGTTGACGGTGATTTTCAACGGGAATAATTGGCGCGTAGTCGTAATTATACCGAGAGCGTTTGCAGCACGAGCGATAACATTGCACTAATTAATATTATCATTATAAATACTCATCAGGTTGATACACGAACCCGTGGCTTTGTTTGCGTTGCAGACTCGTGTACTCTTGAAATAATGATCGCACTCTTTCCTTTTCAGATAGTTGCCGTTAGCGATGTCAATAAGATCGTGACCGGGGGTCGTTACTTGGGGAGATACCGAGAGCCCCGAGATTTTTTAAAACGGCCCCATTAATTTGCTTACACGCGAGGATACACTTTTGCACCCTTACGCCAAGCGATAAATGGACCTCTTATTTACAGTCGAATTTCGAAACGCGATTATTGATACGCTCGCTAATTGCAACGGAAAATTCTCGGTCAATGGATCATCGTGAATGCAGACTTTGACGTTTCTCATTGTGTCCATTGTTCCCGATATCGAATGCGCCACGCTGATGTAACGTTTCCGAATCATTTGAGCTTTTGTCGCAAGATTTATGTATATAAATGTGTGTGTAGCGGAATTCAAGGTCAACCCATGTTGACGACCATTCGTCGTGTTTAGTGAAACGTTGAGACTCGGTGTTTTGTTGGAATTTACAGTTGCATTCGATTTTTCATTGTCTGTATTGGAATTAATAGGTTTTGTACACTTTCTTGTGAGGAAATCTTTGATATTCGAAAAAAAAAAAAAAAATGGGTACACATTATTTTTATCTCATTGGCATGATAATCATTGTAACGAGCTATTAAGACACTTAAAAGTTTCATAGTGATATTAACGATATTTTAATATGCTTATTAATTTTCCCGCCAAAGGCTCTTGTATCATATTTATCGAAATGAATAGGTTATGCACGCTTTCCTGTGAATAAATCATTGCTATTCGATAAAAATGAGTACACAATATTTTTACCTCCTATTAAGACACTTAGAAATTTCATAATGGTATTAACGATGTTTTAATATGCTTATTAATTTTCCCGCCAAAGGCTCTTATGTCATATTTATCGAAATGAATAGGTTATGTACACTTTCCTGTGAATAAGTCATTGCTATTCGATAAAAATGAGTACACAATATTTTTACCACCTTGGGCTTTCGTTACTTATCACAATAATCATTGTAACGAGCTATTAAGACACTCAGAAATTTCATAGTGATATTAACGATGTTTTAATATGCTTATTGAATTTAGATGCCAAAGGCTCTCCGTCGCTTGATATTATTTTAGTGAGAAACTTGGTAGGGAAACGTTGCAGGCCGCAATGCATCGCATAGGTGTTACTCAATCGCGAGGGCAAGCTCCTCTGGTCGCCTACACTGCGTATATTTCCTAACGACTAAGTGTATAATCGCCGCGCGTTGACCGCGCGCTCTCCTCGTTATATATACGTTATATTGACGATGCGAGAAAAGAGTGATTTGCCGTCGCACACCCGGCGTTAAAATCGCGAACTATCCGGTTCGAGCCAGTTTCATCGAGGAGAGTTTAATGAGCAAGCGTTTAGCCAGTGGGTTAACTGCGGATAATGAAAGTATGTCGCTCGCTATATTTTTCCGCGTGTGCAATTACGCGTGACGACAGGTGAGGATTACATAGTTGTCCAGGATAAGCCTATTATAATCTGCGGTGACCTACACCGGAAATTCCGTTCTAATAACGCATTATTCGATTTTATAATTATTTCGATAGAAGGAGGAACGAATTTTTGGCAAAAAATGCATCGGGAACACCGAGTACATTAATTTTTAATAATGGAGCCAAAAATTATTGTGATTGAATTATTCGATTTTATAATTATTTCGATAGAAGGAGGAACCAATTTTTAGCAAAAAATGCATCGGGAACACCAAGTATATTAATTTTTAATAATGGAGCCAACAATTATTGTGATTGAATTATTCGATTTTATAATTATTTCTATAGAAGGAGGAACCAATTTTTAGCAAAAAATGCATCGGGAACACCGAGTACATTAATTTTTAATAATGAAGCCAAAAATTATTGTGATTGAATTATTCGATTTTATAATTATTTCGATAGAAGGAGGAACGAATTTTTAGAAAAAAATGCATCGGGAACACCGAGTACATTAATTTTTAATAATGGAGCCAAAAATTATTGTAATTGAATATAAAAAAATAAAATTAAAATAGAATATAAATAATTCTATATAAATATAGAATAAAAAATGAATTTAATGCATGAGTTTTGTTTTTTTGGTAAAAATAATTCTGTTATTTTCCATTTTAGCGATTATTGTTGAGAATAGTCGTGTACAATAGAGCGGCAATGAATAAATAAAATCGTAATTTAGCAATCTTTTAGCGGAGCGTGTAGAATTACGAAACTGAGGGTAAGTCGACCGGGAGATAATGTAGTGGAACGAATTGCCGGGACGGGGATGAGGGAGGTCAGAGGTCGCTCGGAGATTGGTTTTGTAATAAGCGACAGAAACATCGCGGGGGGCTATCGAGCCGCACCACCGGCCGCCCGCCCCCTATTATCTCTCCCAACGCTCTGCATAAAACTCTTCATCTCTGGTGTAAGCTCGCTAAAACGTTGAGCAATTTCACCACGAGCGTTCTAGCTTTTGCAATAACATCCAACTTCCCTCCCTTCTGCTTATTATTTGTCGTCGTTTTCGTTGAGAAGATCCGCGAAACCATTTTAAAAAACTTTCGATAAAATATCAAATTCCTTTCGATATTTCCAAAAACAATTCTAAATTTAAAAAACCTAACTAAACCAAAATTAAGCTATCAATAAAACCGAATAAACAGGTTAAGAAGGTTAAAACGTTCTCAAGTATTTTCTGAGAGCATTTACGATAAAAAAACAGAAATTCAATTTATTCTCGTTGTCGAAGAGAAAATCCGTCAAACCATTAAAAAAAAACTTTCGATAAAAAATCAAATTCGATTCAAAATTTCCAAAAACAATTGTATTTAACAAAAACGTAACGAAAAACAAAATTAACCTATCAATAAAACCAAATAAACAGGTTAAGAAGGTTAAAACGTTCTCAAGTATTTTCTGAGAGAATTTACAATAAAAAAACAGAAATTCAATTTATTCTCGTTGTCGAAGAGAAGATCCGCCAAACCATTAAAAAAAACTTTCGATAAAAAACCGAATAAACAGGTTAAAAAGGTTAAAACGTTCTCAAGTAATTTCCGAGAGCATTTATAATTTACAATAATAAAAGAAACAGAAATTCAATTGTTTCAGGGTTACTGTTTTCTCGCTACTTTTTCAATTATCAGCGGAAATACGAAATCTTATCGCATTCCGAATAACGAAATGTACTATTGATTAAAAATATCCAAGCTCTCTCTCTCTCTCCTCTTCATCGTTATCAATTTATCGCGATTTTCAGCGTTTCAGTAGTCGCATCGAATTCCCGAATCGCTTATGCAACGTTGAAGAGAGACGGAACGCCGAGGGCAAACGCGAGCGATATCCCGTTATCGGTTTGCGAGACGGTCGAGCCCCCGGATACGTCACGAATCAACAAGCGGCAAAAGCACGTAGCGAAAATAACGTCACGCGTCGCTTCGTTCACGCGCAGCCTTGGAATCCCACGTTTTATTATGTTTTACATGTATTTCAAGAGCCTCGCGATTTATACCCATTATAAAAAATAAAACATATATATATACATATATATAAATCGATTAATACAAGCATCCCTTCACTTTAGCGAGCGGGAGAAACGACTTTATAATTCAATAGAATTAATTCCGAAAGATCGAGTGGCTTATTGTTATTATTATTTCATAAGCCCCCGAGGCAATTTCAATCGAGAGAGCGACACGTGCGAAATCAGATGCCCATGCAAAGCAGCGACAGTTCGTTCTCTGGAAATTCCCCACAAATCTGCGACAGCGTGAGGCAAACGCAGGAGGAGATTGCATAATTCTCATGAATTTGTCTCCGGTCTTGAGCCTCTCAAGCATTTTTTTTTTTCATTTTATTTCTTTCCGACAGTCTCCCAATATCGTGTATAGTGTAATCAAGGTATCAAAGTGTTAGAATGATAAACGAGTGAGTGTGGAATTGATGGCCAATCATTTTAGAGATAATTGAGCCAGTAATTTCACGCGTTATCAGTTAAGTCACGTCCGACGGTAGATTCGTGGTTACCGTAGCCGCATGATTTTCACTTCGAGTTACGGGATTCCCCGAAATATGTGAGGGAACTTATCGGCGGTCGGTAAGTTACCATCCGTCGGTAAGTTGCCGACGAATTCGCAGCGGCGCGCGAAAACCGCGCGTGAAGCCAGAGAGCTGCACTAAAAGCTATCGGAAATGGGTGCACACTTGTCGTCGAACGCGATGAACGCGTTAATTACGAAATCGTTGCACTCCGTCTCTGCGTTTCCCTTCGAGAAGCTCGAGTTCCGACGGAACGCCGAGACTAATCGTAGCGTTAAGCTATTTTCGGACAATTTCTCTCGCATGAAATGTACCACAGAAAAGCTAAAATCCCCGATCTTCAGTCCTCTCAATTAACCCAAATTGCGTCTCAATTATCCACCCCCCAAACTTAACATCACGCAGAATTTGCGCCCACAAAAGCCCCGCAAAACCCATTGTACTCGATATTTTTTAATTATTCCAATGGGCCTGCCAGTGACGTAAAATATATGGGCACGACTCTATGGGACGACATGCACGTTAAAAAAACGAAAAACATTCCAGCATTCGAGGAAATCGGCAAAAAAACGAGCATCGGCAGGTAACGAGAAATGCGCGGGAATGAGCGATAACGTCATCGCGTTATCTCTCTTACTAAGCTTTCGAAAAAGACCTTGTCGCGTGTTAGTGTTGCGAGGAATAATGCGTCTCTGGAAATGTCGAAAGGTCTCTGCGAGCGGATAAAGAAAAGAGGGGCACTGCGTTGTTGTTGCTGCGACCCTGGCTTATAAAGCGAGGGGATAAAGCGGAGGAGGAGCCTGAGAGCAGCATCACATCAGCTGTTCGGTGACAGTTCGCCAGCAGTGGCGGTGGGAGTGTGAGTGAGCTTGACTGGCAGAAAAGGCAATATGGCCGTTCACTGAGCGCTGCGTTCTCGCTGTGTACGTCGCAGAGACAAAGAAACAACGCAGTACTCGTGAAATATCGAGGCCGCGTTATCTCGCGACTCCGGTGAATTATTTCGTGTTGTTTCGTTGTCGTTCGAGACAAAAGTAATTCGATAATAAAATAGAATGCTGGAGCTCGAAGTGGTGCCCGAGAGGTCCATCGGTTGTGAGCAGTGGGAATTTATTTTAGGCAAGTGACGAAACAACGAGAATCGCGTACGCCTCTATCGCCACGATCCTCTTTCGTATTACGCACAAATATTTCAAAATTAAACAAACAAACAATGGCCCGGGATATTTTGGCACATGTGATTTAGTCTCATCGCCGCAAAACTTTGCGTCGGGCGCTTTGTTATCGAGGCTTGTGTTCCACGGCTTCGCACTTCCGTTCTTGTTACGATATTTGTAAACATTTCGTATTGACAAACGCATGTAAACAATGACGGGCTTTCCGAGATCGTGTGCAGTTTATCGGATTATGTAATTACGGAATTCGAAGATTTTTTACGACGAGGAAGCGCGTCTCTTTTTTTTTTTTTCTGGCTTTCGGTGAATTCTATATCCACTCTGTGTTATATATTTTTTTTTGCACTTTAATCATTATCCTTGTAGACGAGTCGACTCGTACGCTTCTCTTTAGTCGCTGTACACTTTGAATTTCGACTTGGAACGGGACTTGTTTCGTAATTCGCTAGGTTTTTGATGTTTATTTGACAATGCGATTTTTTGTATTACAGGAATGCATTTTTCTCAATCTGTATCTATAATACAGTCACAAGTGGGCATTATAAGAGGCGTACAAGTTCTGTACAGTGATACGGTAAGTGTGGATAAGAAAGCGACGAGCGGTTTGATAAAACGACGAAATTCAATTTTCGTAAGGTCGTGTTTTTTGATTGTGGTGTTTTTTTTGTTTTTTTCAGAATCCTTTAGAAGTAGATCTAGTAATAAATTTACCCCACGACGGGGTGCGGCTTATATTCGATCCTGTCGTTCAGAGGCTCAAGATAATCGAAATATATAATATGAAATTAGTTAAATTGAAATACTGCGGCTTGCCGTTCAACTCGCCAGAAGTATTGCCCTCGATCGAGCAGATAGAACACTCGTTCGGAGCTACCCATCCTGGAGTTTACGACAGCGATAAACAGGTATCTCACGCACTGAGACCCCTTTTATTTGCCAAGAGAAAAGAAGAAGAAAGAGGCTATCTTTTTGGAATGTGGGGGACGACTATCGGCGAATATATTAACACTTTTATCTTTCAGGTCTTTGTGCTCAACTTCCGAGGATTGTCCTTTTATTTTCCGATCGACTCCAAGTTCCAGCCTGGCTACGCTCACGGCTTGGGATCCTTACAGTTTCCCAACGGAACGTCACCTTTGGTTGCCAAAACTGCAATTTACGTTGGCAGCATGGCTGCGGGAGCAGTGGGAAGCGAAGAGCACAGTCTCAAGGCACCGCCTCCTCCGCTTCCTCTGGTAATTTCATTATTTCGCTCTCTCATCGATAGAACTTTTTTTTTTGTGGCCTTTCAGGCATAAATATGTATACACATAGTTCGAGATCGTAATCTACATTTGATTAACATATTTCTTCATGGAATTTGCTTCGTAGAAGAAGAAAAATGTGACTGTTTTGTAGAAATTTGTAAATGTAACTTCAATTTTTCGGATTTTAGACCTGCTACCACAATAATTTATATTTGGAGAAAGCTGAGGTCGTCAGAGACAAGGCACGTACACGAAGCCTCAGATTGCACCTATTTACGGAGGGTAGTTCGGTAACGAGAGTTTTGCTCGAGCCAAAGAAGCATTGTCTCACCAAAGAGGTAAGAAAAACTCGTACCGTAATATTACTTTCGCCTGGAGCATATAAACCCAATGGAGTTGTGGAGTCTCTAAATCGAAGCGTAACGAAGAATTAAAATGCCTCGTCTTCGATTATTCCATTTTTGTATTGAAGGTATGGTTTGGCGATACCTGCGAGGACGTTTTGAGCGCCCTCGGTGCACCTTCAAGAGTCTTCTTCAAGGCTGAGGACAAAATGCGAATTCACAGTCCCCATGCCCATAAGCGAGACAAGACAAAACGCTCCGACTTCTTCTACAACTACTTCACCCTGGGACTGGTGAGTACACATCGTACCAACTCACTATTCTCACTTTATCCCTCAATAGATTGAATATCAAATGAACGACGCAAACTCAAAAAAAAGTCATAAAACAAGTGTTTTTCGTGATGAAATACACGACTTGAAGACGAAAATTCTTGTTTTTCCAGGATGTTCTCTTCGACGCCAAAACCCAGTGTGTCAAGAAGTTCGTGCTTCACACCAATTATCCAGGACATTACAATTTCAATATGTACCACCGTTGTGAATTCACGCTAACTCTACCTCCCGAGACTAGCTCGGCAGATTCAGGAAAGCTCATCGACGTTAGTCCTTCTCCCATCACGGTGAGTCGATATTAATCAATTAAAAGCACGCATGAAAAATAAATCGAAAAAAAAAAACCCTACTAAAAATGCCTTTCAGTTCGAATAATTCTCGATAAATTTGAACAAAGATCAATAATAAAATTGCAGATTTTTTCTTGAGCGACGCAAAAAAAAAAAAAAAATGTACGTTACCTTCTCAAAATTCTTGCAGATCACTGCCTACACGAAATGGGACAAAGTGAGCGAACAGTTGAAAGCTAGCGCTCGTCCCGTCGTGTTGAATCGCGCCTCTTCGACCAACACGACGAATCCCTTCGGATGCACGTTTTGCTACGGCATTCGTGACGCCATAGTCGAAGTTATGGCGAATCAGCATATCGCCAGTGTGACTCTCTACACGGCAGCGTGACCTCGGTAAGCCGCTGCTGCATTTGCTATGTTACATGTAGTGCTGCTCTCTCCTTTATCCGCGGGATAATGAGGAAACGAAAAAGAAAAAAGCCAGAAATATACAAAAAAAAATAAAAAAACGATTCCATTATCGATGGAAACCACCCCCATAACAAAAACTGTGTGTACGGAACAGGGGCTCACTCGGGGTGAGACTATATCGTCGAGATTAAGAGGCATTATGAGTGAAGCGGTGAGTTACGGTGAAAGGTACTTCCGCTCTTCGGGCGTATGCTATTTTCGTAGGGAAAAATACGGGATTTAGAAGCAACTTTCAGTGATGCGTGACGCAATGATATGCACAAGTGCCCTGTTAAAGCAAAGCCAAAAACAAACAAACAAAAAAAAATATTAAAAATAAAAAGTTGGATATTTCGTTGAATCGCAACGTTCTTTCACGTTTCGAAGGGCGACATTAAAAAAAATGGATGGTTGTTCGTGAGCCAAGAATGAATGCGTAACCAACGACGTGTACCCGTATATTTAACGTTAACCCGGGTCCTCGCAAAAACGCGAAAAACAAAAAAATTATAAAATCTAAAAGTAATAAAAAACTTTGATAGATAGTAATGGACAATGATCATGATAACTCTTAGGGGTAATAATTGTTAAGTATAAACATCACTCGTAGATAGGATTCATACATCGTTTCAGTGAACCTCCGATAAACTGTAAATGTATGTATACATATACAAATTGCACATCTACAATATTTGTATATATACATTTATATTCATTTTTCAATCGAGCGTCGCTCGAGACTTTTTTTTTTCGAGCGAGGAGCGGTCTCCCACTCGAAATAAACTCGACGACCTCGCGAACCTTTGCATTAAAAAAAAAAAAAACAAATCTTGTGTCCCATTTATCACCGATTATTATGTTTTATATAGCTTTCGTCGTATGTACATATCCGGAGTATACATATTGATATACCGTTTGCGTTCCTTTTCACAGTGAAAAGTAAAACAAAACAAAACAAAAAAAACAAGAAAATAAGAAAAAAGAAAACGAAAAAAGTTAATAATGTACATATTTCTTCTCGATATCACGTGTCATCGTCGACTAGACTACCGCTACTAACTCCTTACTCTCCGATAATACGAATACTTACAAGTGTTTAATGGTAGAAGGCGTAGGCGTAGGTGTAAATGGGAGTAACGGTGTAACGATTGTTTCTACACCCGACAAAAAGACCAAGACCAAGACTATCTTACAATCTCGCATCGTGAGCGATGAAAGAGAGAGAGAAGAAGCTAATATTTTTATTCTTCGCGACTGCTAAATTCGTTAGACATTAAAATCAACCGTCATTTTATTTTTCGAGAATCCCCGACAAACGCGTGTGTGTGTGTGGCTTTGATTTCACGTAGAAATCCAAAACTCCTTTCCTACTTGCTCGACATATTTCTCCAATTTGCTATTGTTTCCAAAGCAATGAGAGATTATAAGGTTTCAAGATGAAGCACCGTCAATAATAACTCGCTCAGAGTTGACCCAAGACGTAATTTAGAACTACGAAGTTGATCTTGTAATTGCGAATAAGAATGTAGCTCTCGGAATGTGAGTCGAGCGGACTAGTCTTTGCCCGGGCAAGACGTCTACAAGTAGGTACTTATGCATACTTTTCTATGAATCGGCGAGGAATTTAAGCCAATGATAAACCACTAAATTGTAAAAAAAAACAAACGAAAAAAAACAACAAAAAAATACAAAAAGATAAAATATTATTAACGAAAACAAAAAAAAAAACCGCGCGTAGCTGTACAAACGAGTATGACTATTAATGAATATACGTTTGGTAGAGCAAATACTACTTCCATAGGTGCACATTTATACAATGTAACGAAGTTTTTATTTGCATCGGTGGCTGCTGCTAAGTGAACATTGAAAAACGTATCTGAATTATCCGTATATCCGACGTAAATTGTCGATTTCTTCAAGGTACTTCATCAACACGACTGCTGTATATGTAAATACGATTATATTTTAAAAATCGATCGATGCCTCATGAATTTTCGATATTATTGAGTTCGGTCGTTCTCGGAATAAGCATCTCTCACGCAAATTGCACAAATATCAAAAGGAACCTCTGCGAATGTGGGCTAAAATCTGTGAACCTGTAAATATTCTTTCATCAATCGCGGCCCGTTAGATTTTCGACTTTTCATTTGATTTTCATTAGGTACACAATACGATTAGTTGCATTTACCTTATGTACGACCTTAGTGTCTATTTATGCGAGTTAAATTAACAATTGTACTGCGTCTGCCGCGCGTAAGCGCAGTCTGTCAAATTCAGACTGAAAATAAAAGATACAAAATTGGAAGCTCTTCACAAAGTAGAATTTTACGGAGAGCCAATGTATAGTGCAGAGAAAGGTCCAATCGCGACGCTGTTCATTCTAAAATCATCACGCTCGAGACTTGAAAGGAAAACGTGCAGTAAAAGCTCGCCCGAAGCCGAAGCATTGCCCCCCTCCCCCCGCGATATTATAATAATAGTAGCAAGCTAAGTAAACGATTCTTAGCTCATAGCATAATTAGTTAACTTGTTTAACTTGCTCCTCCTTTATTCGAAGGTGCCCCTCAGCAGGTACATACATATATATAAATATAATACGTATCTATATATATGTATATTTACGAGTTTAACGAAAGTAATTTAAGACAGAAAGTTCTTAGCACTTTGTAACACCTCAATGCGCGTCAAAGTTTTCCGAGTCGAGCGTCGACGAGTCGGTTATTATATTTTATTAATTAACTTAGCCATACATATTAAGTTACATTTTATATATATATATATATAATAGAAAATTATTTAATCTATGCGTTATGTAAATTAACGAGAATTGTAAAAAAAAAAGAAAGCAACAACACAAACAGAGACAACGGAAAATAAAATTAACGAAACACAAAAAAAAAAAAATTAAGAACAAGGGAGATACAAGCAGCAGCCGCCGTCGCCAGTTATAGGCGAACATCATGAGTTTTCCTTCGTCTTTCATCTACGATTTAAATTAACGTGAGTGAAAAAACGTTTTTCGCGCGTCCATCGACGACGATTTAATTAATTAATTATTAGTTAATGTTGTCTGACCTCATTACACTTCGCATTGCATACTCCTTTTGTATGTTTACCTGATAAATAAAAGATCTCAAAAGTCATACGTAAAAGATTTCGATTTTCTTTTCATGCTCTCAACGAGACCATTGTAACCGCTTTCTGTCTGACGTACTTGCTAATTACCTTTATTACGATGCAACGTGTTTCAGCGTCACAAGTTCGAGCTGATGCGGAGAACAGAAAGGCCGAGGTCGACACCCGTAGACTCTACTCGTTCCCATTCGACAATGGAAAAGCCACCGAGGCCAAAACTTTACTTTCCGCACTTTCCGACGTCCCTTCTTCCTATCCCGACTCTCGGGCCACCCTTTCTCATTAATTCTGGAGAGTCCACCGCCAAAAGTACGATTTTTCACTGCTTCTCCTGAACTTATTCACCCTGTCGACGACGTTGCAAGACATTTCACCCGTAAATCACGGTCCAATCATTATGGTTTATACATTTTTATGAATTACTCCGAAACTCCAGTGAAGGAATTTAATGAGGAGCAAAAGTCTGGAGCAATGTCAATGTCTTTTATGGAGTCGGTCGACGGAAATGATTTTCCGATGTTAACAATTCATACAAATGCAACTTTTGGCCACTGGCAATTTTTTTAACGACTTTTTGTTGATTTTCTTCAGGTTTTTAACGTCGTGCTGGCTGGAGTATCCGATTAAACAACGGGGCTAAGACTCTTGAAGGAAAGTGTAGGCAATAAAAAGCCCTGAGAGTCTTATTTTTATTACTCAATTATGCACGTGTCAGAAGGCACTGCGCAAATTTTCTCTCGTATAATGAGGTACTATAGATGATCATGGAGTGGTAGTACATGCTCCTTTGTAGAGAACTTTGGAAGCCATTAACATTTCGAGCCTCGAGACAAAGTGTGCCGAAGACTGAACTCTACAATTATCAGCAGCCTCTGGAGAAAGAAATTCCATGGAAAAAAAATAGATAAGGTAAGTGCATAAATCGGCTTATTTTTTTTCACCATTGGAAGCGATTAATAAATCGATTACTCCTCCACGAAAAAATCATTTTATCATACGAATGCAGAAATAAATTCAAAGCCCAAAAATTCATTTACTGACAATTTATTAATATAACTATCGATCAATTTACAGAGATACAAATTTCCACGGGACCGATTCGCTCTTCAGCTGCGCGCGTGAAGTTACTCCGCTGTGTCTTCTTCTTCTTCTTCATCTTCGCAATTTCACCGGCCTCACGTGCGACTATGTCAATGTCTCATTAGAATCTGCGTGAAGCGCGTGCGTTTTTATTTTACGAAGCAGATTTTTAGCCCTCTTAATAAATGGAAGATTACACGTTACGTAGCAAAAGTCGGAAGAGAACTTCAGTAAATATAGTCACTTCTGACATAGCCTTCGTTTCCTGAACGCTATCAAACCGTGATAAGGTAAAAATTATACTTTAAGGCCAAGTGCGAACGCACTCACGAATAAATCAATCGTTAGACGTCGGGCGACGTCTTAAAATGGGAGTCTGCTTTATCGCGAGTTGATGTGTGCATAGATCGCTGTATACACAAAGACGCTAGGCAAATGAGGGAACGGAGTGACTTTTTTTATTTAATTTCCCTGAGATAGCTGATGTGTTCTTCGTCGGTCTTTCATCTTGCGAGTCTCTCGATCGAGATGATACCTTACCGGAGGCAATGGCAAGCCACTTTTGCCCGTGAGCTTTTACATTTGTTCCCAATTATTCTCTGTCTAACGTTAATTAATATTGTGTAATGGTGATTTGAATGATTGTCTTTAAGTGAGCCTGGGAGCATTGACGATCGGTACCACTTCCGGTTGGACTTCGCCTTACATCGCCAAACTCACTAAACCGGATTGCACTCATCCACTGAAGCTCTCGTCTTCGGACGCTTCCTGGATCGCCTCGGTGCTCTACATCGGCAGATTAATTGGCGCCATCGCCGGTGCCGGTCTTCAAGGTATATCGACGTCTCTTCAAGTTCGGATGCCCACGAAATCTCTCGAATTGTGCGTTTTAATGTTGAACAGAATTCGTCGGACGGAAGAGAACACTGCTGTGCGCTTGTCTGCCGATGGTCGTGGGATGGGCGTTGAATCTGGTAGCGCCTTCGGTTCCGTGGCTCTACGCGAGTCGAATTCTCACCGGCGTACCGGTTGGAATGATGTTCACGGCATCCTCTTCGTTTCTGGGAGAAATAGCGGACCCGATGATACGCGGTAGTATGGTAAATTTCGTTGCTGAAGAGAATCACTTCTCCCTGGTACCAAAATGAGATTTTTGGTGCTCCAATCGCACTTTTCGTTTCCTTCAACACCTGAAAACGAAGAAAAAGCTTCTTTATCGATCAGACACATTTCATCGATGAAAATAAGAAAATTTATTACGTTCAGGAGAGAAAAAGTAAATGAAAGTTGAGTGATAAATGTTTGTAACTAAAATGAAATGCGATGTTTTCAGACCTCGGTGCCTGCGAATGGATTTTCGTGCGGATCATTACTGGGCACGATAATGGGAGGCTTTCTTCCGATGGAGACTTTCGCCTACGTGTGCCTCGTGCTGTCGGCATTGTTCTTCGTGGTGTTCGCATTCGTGCCGGAAAGCCCATATTACCACGTGGCGAGGGGTGACATGAAGAAGGCGGAAAGGTCTCTGCGGTGGTACAAGAAGGACGCGAATATGCAGGACGAGACCGAAGAGCTGAAGGCGATGGTTGGAGTGGAGGGCGTTGATTTTTCCAAAATATGCCAGGAATTCAAGAAGCCGGAGAACCGGAAGAACCTTCTTCTCATATTCTTGCTCTGCGGATTTCCTTACTGGGCCGGATTGAATTCGACGGACTCCTACGCCGAAATAATACTCACGAAGAGCAAGGTCGCTTTCACACCGAGTGTCGTTGTGATCTACCTGACCGTTTCCTCGATCGTCGCGGGCATGATACCGATACTATTGGTCGACAGAATTGGGCGAAGAGCGTTGATGATGGGATCCGGATGCGGTTTAGGCCTCGGCCACATTCTTCTGGGCTCCCACTTTCACATGCTCACACTGGGCACCGAGGCAAAATCCATCAATTGGCTCCCAATGCTTTCTCTCTTTCTCGTTTACTTCAGCATCCCCTGCGGGCTGAGCACCGTGAGGGATTCTCTGCTCGGCGAACTTTTTCCGCCGACCCTGAAGACACCGGCCTCCTTCATCTTCGCCGGAACCAGCGCGATAACATCCTTCGTCGTTTCCAAATGTTTTCAACCTTACGTCGACCTCGTTGGCGAGAAATACGTTTTCTGGACGTTCGCCACGACCGCGTTCGCCTCCGTCGTCTTCTCCTACTTCTGCATTCCTGAAACGAAAAAAATGAAGCTGATTGACATTCAAAAAAAATTGAAGACTAATGTCAAGGAAGAGAAAATCACGGACGCGAGCATCGAACTCATGGTCAAGGAAACGTCCAGGACGCCGGAATAATCTGAAGTATTGTCCAAGGCTTCCAGTAAAATGGTTGAATGATCCACTGAACATGTGAATACATTTTTTTAAAAAATTGTTATTAATGTAGCAAAAAATCTGAAGAATCATCCGAATTTTTATGAACTCAATGAAGCATTAATTTTATATCTCAAAGATAATTAAGACGTTAATTTTGAGCCAATTGTTGTAAATATACGCGGTGCTCGTTAAGTTTTGTATTTTTGAGAAAACAGGTCAAAACGTGGAAAATTCCTGACCGCCATCCATATTGTTCCTTGTTCCTCGGGAAAAGTGAACGAAGGGTTGATGGAAGGGGGGGGGGGGGGGGGGTTGTTATAAATGTAGCCCTTACGGAGCGCCGGTTTCGCGTATGGTTCGGGGTTGATATTATGTTACATTGCGACGTTGACTGTGCATCTTACGTTCCATATTGAACAATAAAAAGCAACATCCACGCTGAAAAGTTTCATCTCGACTCCGTCAACCCCCCCCCCCCCCCCCCCCCCCCAAATCTATAACATTTTTATACCTACAAAAAAAAACCTTCGTATATTTCAATTATCCGCCTTTTTATATCGTGCGAGAAAGTAGCTTTTACCCACGAGTGCATAAAATACATAAAATTAACTATCCATAAATCGACTGCGGCTCCTAATTTATCACTGTAAAAATGCCGAAAGCTCTCACCCCCGAGTAAGCGAAAAATTGAAACAGTCGAAGAATGGGAGCGCAGTGACGATGGGCGACACGGGACTTCCAAAAAGCGGGATCCCCAGCGCGAGTTGCGGAGAGGGTTGAGAGCTTTTCTCTCTCTCCCTTGTCCCTCTCATCGGAGAGGGGGATGGAAGGATGCACAAAGCGCGGATATAAAATCGCGCGGAGGGCGGGAGAGGATGCGCGAGTGCGCGAGCATCGGAGCGACGGGCAGTCGTTGGATTTGGGGAGGAAAGCTCGGGCAGCACTCGCTAGGGGAACATCGCGTCGCGCGTATCTCTTCGGCCCGGGTCCGCTGTAAAAAAATTCCATAAAACAATAATCGTTACAAGCCCAACGAGCGTCCAACCCCCGCGGAAATGCCATAAAAAAAAAAAAAAAAAAAAACAGCAGCCACATCTCACTCCGCCACCCTTTTCTCTCCGGGGCCTCGTACCCCCATAAACATTTTCATTTCAATTTGGCACGTGTATATATTTCGCTCGCTCTCGCGGTACAAGCGCAACGCCTCGGCACGTGGTGTATTATAACGGATGTACGCGAAGCGGAGCAGCGGAGAGGAGCGAGTACGCGGTTAAGGGGACACCGCGCGGGGGTGGAAACGCGCCGCAGAGTGGGGAACGTGAGTTAGGGGTGGAATCTGGTTCGGTGTGCCAAGGTGCAGCGAACCACGTGGGCGAGGAATCGATAGTGCAGTGTTGTCGCGCGGGGGTCAGTCAACCCGTGGCTTCGCGGGGTCAACTCCTCATGCGCTTACCGTTTCTCGTAAGTAAATCCCTCCTATTTCTCGCTCATTTTCTCTCTTAATTTTTTTAATATTATTTCGCCACTGGACTTTCTCACTTTCTCTCATATTTTCACCCCTTCTCGAGTACGGCTCTGAAAGGGGGTGAAAAAGACTCGGGTCGTCATACCTTCATCCCCCAAATATTATTCTTCGCTCCGCACGAAACAGAGAAGTGCGCTTATCGCGAATCTTACGAGTGGATTTGCAGGAAATAGGTCATATTGATCCGAAAGCTCTGGCCTGAATTAATAGACGTTTTTGGTGTTTTTGTGTTTTTTTTTTTTTGGCTTTTCTTCGGTGAACCAGTTGCATTTTGTATACTCCCTGATTTTGGGGGGTTCTGGGGTTGCCGGGGAAAATATGTAGTATTTTATTTAGAGGCGCTTTCGAATAATATTTATCGGGGCTTGTATCGATCTGTTGCGAGATATTGTGGGGACGGGGGCGCGGGGGTGGCGCTATTGACAGCTTCGATTCAGTCGGGGATTTTTCTGATTCGGTGATTTTTAATGGGACTTTATTTATCAAGGCTTTTCGTTTGTTCGGGGATGGTGCGGAAATGGTTTTTAAGCCTCGAGCGGTTTCGGGCACGCGAGCTATGATTTTTTGATTGATATTCGTCAATTCGTTTATTTTTTGCAATTTTTATTTTTTATTTTATTTATTTTTCGTACCTGCAATAATATTTTTTTTATAGAGCAGTAGAAAACATGCGATAATCTGAAAATTGTTGCAATGCCTTCAAATACTTTCTACACGAAACTGCATAGCTATTGTTGTTTAAAAAAAAATGATGTGTAATCTATTTCGAAATTCGATGTTTGCGAAAAGTAAACGATCGCATGTAAATAGGCCGTTAATTGCGAGTAAATGAACTATCGTTCAGCGAACGTTGCTGCTTTGAGTAACTCAAATGCATTCGGCAAACAAAATGAACTTTCATATTTATACTTCAATGCTTGTGGTGATCCAGACGCGCAATTAGTAGCCAGTGGATCGAGTGAGTGCCCACTGCTAATTTTCTTCTTGTTACCAGACTTTTTTTTTTTTTTCAACATATACGCGATGTTACGAAAGGGTTGCGTGTCCGGTTGTGCTGATGTCCGCAGTAAGAGCTTTCAGTAAATACGGTTATTGAAACCCGACAGAGATAGATCGAAACGTGAAAGCAAAAAAAAAAAAAAATGCTTAAGCCCTGTAATCTCACATCAGAATTCTCCCTGTCGCAATTTCGATCCTACACGAGACTATTTTATTTCGCTCATCGACATTTCACAAAACTTTCAATGTTTCTCACCTCGCAAATCCATTTTTTATTAATTTTGCGAGAGAAACGTATTTAAAAAAAAATTTTAGTGCTTCATTTTAACAGGTTAATTTTCGTTTAAATAATTCCTTCATTTTCTAACTTGTCATTTAATCCAAAAAATTCAGAGCAGATACAGGAAATTACTAATTATTTTTAGAAAAATAATTTTCAGGAAAATCATTTTCACCCATAAACCCATCGTAGAGACGTCAATCTCTCTCCTTAATCCATTAATCCACTCAATAAATCGATACCTGATGCACTTTGTGATTAATGCATAGTACGAAACGTTGAATCGATGCAAGTACCTAATCGTAAAATAGGCTACCCTCTTAATGTGGTATTACAATGATAAATCGTGTATTCCTATGTAAAGTGGCGTGTAGTATACTACGTGGTAATCCAGAGATTGTAATAGCTTGGGACATGGGCAGCAGCAGCAGCAGCAGCAGCAGCCGAATGCGAATAACCATGGGCAAAGGTGAGCGTGTGTAAGCGCACTTAAAATTGCCACGAGTGACCCCGCGGCATTGTTGGTATGTTCGATACTCCAGTCCCGAGAATAGGAGCACATGCACAGGTGATCAACACAGAAGCTGTTACGTTATGCTCCAACTGCTTGCGGCTGCATAGTGCAATGAATGTATCGAACCACATGTCATTGAAATTGGTTAGAGCTCCGCTTCGAAGCGAAGAGAGAGAGAGAGAGAGAGAGGGTTAACGAATATGTATACACCGAGTGGTGCCGTGCAGTTGACTAGTCGATGCACATTAAGCCACCTGCTGGCGACTCCACGAGCAGTAAAGTCCCGCGCATAATTTACGTTCCGAGTGTTTGATAAAAGGACCAAATATTTGAGTACCCGCAAATCTAATGATTGAGGGTAGAAATTAGAAATTGTGTATTTTGTTTATCGATTAAAGGGAAAGACCTTGTTTGACGTTTTTTTTGTAATTAAAAAAAATTTGTTTATTTTTCTGGGTAAAATTGCTGACCGGTGCGTTTCATTTTTGTGTCGCAATAAGATATTGAACGTGCTGATGGATGGGATTGAAAGTCACGGGCAATTTTTTAAATAACGTGTGTTTAATAAAAGGACCCGCGAATGTAATGATTGAGGGTAGAAATTAGGAATTGTGTATTTTGTTAAACAATTAAAGGGAAAAACCTTGTTTGATGTTATTTTTGTAATTAAAAAAAATTTGTTTATTTTTCTGGGTAAAATTGCTGACCGGTGCGTTTCATTTTTGTGTCGCAATAAGATATTGAACGTGCTGATGGATGGGATTGAAAGTCACGGGCAATTTTTTAAATAACGTGTGTTTAATAAAAGGACCCGCGAATGTAATGATTGAGGGTAGAAATTAGGAATTGTGTATTTTGTTAAGCAATTAAAGGGAAAAACCTTATTTGACGTTATTTTTGTAATTAAAAAAAAATTTGTTTTTTTTTCTGGGTAAAATTGCTGACCGGTGCGTTTCATTTTTGTGTTGCAATAAGATATTGAACGTGCTGATGGATGGGATTGAAAGTCACGGGCAATTTTTTTAATAACGAGCTCTTTCGATATTGTTTTCTTTTTTTTTTTTCGCTGTATCTATCGATTTTATAAATCTCTGCAATTATTCATGCCGGGAATGTGCGCACTGACGTGTGCTTCAGTGCTGGGTTGAAAAAATGGCTGTTGAAAAAAAAAGCTTCTTTTTTCCCTCGCGAGTCTCTGCAGCGTTAAAAAAAATTGGGAATCTTTATGTGCAAACTCGCGAATCGAATTTAACGCAGAATTGTGATAGGAAATGAGAGGATATTTGCGGTGAAAATGAATTGCACTATCGGAATCACTGTACCGTACGTTAATTTCACATCGCATTTACATGCATTTAATGTACGAGTTAATGCATGAAATATTTCTGTAATTGTTAATCAAAATACAAGCCGATTTTTTATTTTTACAGTGCAATTCGATGCTTTTGCGTATTATTTTTTTTCAGTCAATCGAAAAAAGTCGATAATAAAATTCCAATTTTATTTCAGTGATTAAAAAAAAGGTATTTCCACATTTAGTGATATTAGTTTTATAGCGGTGAACTGGACGGGTTATCGGTTGATTAATCTCTTCCGTCGGGAATAATACATCTTACGTCACACATGCATCATCTCACTGAAAAAAAAAAAAAAAAAAATCCGATTATTTTATTCGACGCGGAGCTAAAAACTCGGTCACCTGTGCGTCATCGTTAATTACTACTCATACTTATCAGGAGTTAATTATTACGAGAGCTCTGATTACAAAATCATTTAGAGTGCATATTTTGAATTTTTGGCAAGTATATTATAATTAAACGGTATAAACCCGAAACACGATTTATTCGCGCTTCTTTTAATACATTTTAATTACGCGACTGCTGCCGTGAATTACGCCGCCAGTAAAATGCACCAGCGCCGATGGTTAATTGATTTATAGAGCGCGGTTGATATACGACGTTTTTTTCCCCCCTTTTCCCCCCATATGCTCGTCACTTTTTAATTATCGTTTCAATTCACCGCGGCCTCGATTTCAGTTGTGAAAAATATATTGTCGTTGTTGAGAAAATTCAGAGACTCGACCATAAAATACACCATAAGAATGTCAACATTAATTATTCATAGAAATATAGAATCTAATAAAAACTTTATTCTCCCATTAATAATTCTCTTAAATTTTTTTTATTTTGAATAAATCGAAAAATGAAAACTGCTGATTTAATTGAGAGTGATTGTGGCCTGCAATAATTATATTTTCCAATTAAATACTCGCTCGAAAAAAAAAAAAAAAAAAAATTGAAATGCATTTCAGGGAAAAGTTTTTGATTCAATTTCAGGGAAATGATTTATGCATTGCATATTTATATCGCTGTTTTAACATTTGCGAGAAGCTTCACGAATGACTTTTTTTTTTCTTTCTTTTTTTAACGATGTCCACTTTCTATCGCTTTCAACCTCTCGGACTTATGGCATTCGCTCTCTCTCTCTCCCTCCTAAATTTCGATTGGGCATTTGGCTCTTTTCGAGATATATCCACGCTCTCTGTCTCATGCTGCAGCTAATAACGAGAGCCTTCACAAAACGAAGATAAATGGGAATTGGCCGCATGGCTTTGCCGCGTTATCCGAGCCTCGCTCTTCAGCGATCCCATTATTATCCGTCTTAATTTTCTTTCCGACTCCGAGTGGCCGTTCCAATACTCGACTACCATACCCACTGATAAATCTCCCCGCTATTCCTTCGCTCCTTCGCTTTCCGGATTTTACAATTCACATTTAAGCCACTCGGCCCGTCAAAACGAACCCCATTCAAATGATAATCGAGCCTTTGAATGATATTCGAGAAGACAATTACATGGATTCCATAAAATCCCATAAAACGAATTCCCAGCGGGAAAATTCACGGGCTAATGATTTTGAGAAAAGGGTCCATACTCCCAATAACTTTAATAACCTGAAATCCTCATCATGTTCCTTTATTTGGTACATCAAAAAATATTTTTTTTACCTGCTGTCAAAAAAATTATTATTTTTTTTTCTAATAAAAAAAAACATGTCATGAAGCCAGCAGGTAAAAATACATATATATATTTTTTTACCTGCTGTCAAAAAGATGGTTTTTTTTCTAATAAAAAAAATATATTTTTTCTTAAAGAGGTAGCTCTTGAAAAAAGCGAAAAATAATGGCGAAACAAATGTTCCACTTAGCGTAAAAAAAAAAAAAAAATCGATCGCTAGACATTCTCACATTTTCCCTTATTTATTCACGCTGAGTACTGTTATTTTAAACTGCGCACGTCGCTCAGGTCGCGTCGTCTTTCGCACATGCGACGCAATATTAACTACATCCCCTTCACGCATACCTTCACATCCGTGATATATACACAGCGTATGAAACGCAAATATTAACGCGAAGTTGCAATTATAGCAGTCGTCCAACCGCTAATAAACGCAGGGAAGTGTGTACTCACGAAACGATTGTATTGTAGGCCGCAAGTACTGAGCTCAGGGCTCAACGATATGAGTCTGCGGTCGACATAACAGCCGTACCTTATTCTCCCTTATTTTGTCATTCCAATAAATTTTTTATGGCATCTCCATGCCAGTGAAAATGGAATGTAACGTTATCTCGATAAATCGATTAGCAAATTTGCCGATTGATTATGCATCGACATCGGCAAAATCGATTCTAATTCAATAAATGACATATGACTGATTTAAAAAAAAATAATAGTGAGATATCAGCGACGATATCAGTCGTCTATATATTTCCCAAGCAACACACGAGAGTAAACACGTGCGAGTGACAGCTTGTCTCCAAATTTGACAGATCGATAAAAAGGGCTTTTCAAAATTTCCGCGAGGGTCAATATTACCAGATAATTCTTGTGAACTTCGAGCCCTGTTCCCTTTTATCATTTTCCAAATTTCATTATTTTTTTCAAGGCATTTCCCACCTCATATTTTTATTTTTCATCGACACACAGAATTGAATTAATCGATTTCTGTGGCCACAAGTGGGACTTGATATATATTTTCTTCAATTCCGCGACACGGATACATTATTTTTCAAATACGATTCCCCATGACATTGGTGAATGTGACGTAACATGAAAATTCAAGCGATATTTACCCCTTTCGCTATGTATCCTCGTCGATATTGACAATCAATCGAACAACGGAATGGAATACAACATATACGGTGTAAAGTGAGCTGGCGATAAAAGAGAGCCCATGCCACCCTAACCAACCCTTTTATCTCTCCTCTCCGATAATATTGATTTCGCTGAACATACGTGCCAATATTCGCAGCATCGAATAGCAAACAGGCCATATTTTTTTTTTTTTTTCGTTTCTATCGCTGTTTGTCCAGGTGTTTGCGAAAAGATCGCAGTCCACCGAAGCACCGATGGTGTTTAATCAGTAGGAGCAAATCGGGAAGGAATGTGTTGCAGTAAAGGGGAGCTTTTTCGACGAGGGCTTAAAAATCGACGACTGGTTGATAGTATTGTTAGGAGGGATTATAAACAAATGTTCATACCCATGAAGCGACCATGAAATTCCGTATTTCCGGTTGTACGAGGATGTAAATTATTTCCCTGGCGGTTCTGTGTGCGTTTCGCATTGTATTCCTTTCTGCGAATACGCACAATAGTTCTTTACCTTTTATTTCAACGTCACTTCGGGCGGTTTGTTTGTTTTTTTTTTTATTTGCAACTGTGCGGTTACTGCAGGAACAGTCGTTCCGCTATGTACGTCGACGGGCCGTCAGCGCAGAGCAACGAGACGGCAAATTACTCCGCGCCTGTCACAAATTTGTTTTGTACTAGTCGAGAGAAATAGTCGTGATTAGCATCGCCCCGAGTAAAACAGGATATTTTAATATCAAGCGTGCGACTCTGTTTCAGCAAGTACTTAGCCATACGCTTTTTCAATCGACTGCTTCTCGTACTTAGAGTCAGGAAATTCCACGGTAATAATGTATACACGAGTACCTGAAAAAAAATTCAAAGTCTTGGCCTAAAAATATTTTTTGCAGCCTCCAAAATTATTAGTGAGTCCAGGAGACATGTTTGTTAAAAAGAAAATGTATCCTGGAAAAAAAAGTCCCTTCAAAAAATTGTTAGCTTAACTTTTTGTTGGACTAACAATTTTTTGTTCCTCGTGTTTGGAGAAGTTCCAGGATAATTATGGCAACGGGGCTAACGAGCTGACATTACAGCTGATATCTCTGTACGAAATTTGCAATGGACATACACTCGAGTTCCCGACCACGACGTTATCGTCTTCGGTTCTTGCTTAATTCGTATCCTGAGGAGGGAAGAAGCTGCGGCATTGCGGTTAACCAGGAGTAAGAATAGAACGGGATAACTGCGGATAGTTTCGTGCACCGATCGTAATTCCCTGCTTAATGCCAATCGAGATGGTCCGACTCCCTCTCCGCATCTATAATACATTGCATTAACATACCCCATGCGTACTCCGAAGACGAGCTTCGTGTACGTGAGTTGCTTTGTGCAGCGTACAGCGCTCCCGAATTCCCTCGACAACCCTTCCTGCACAATGTGCCACCCACTGTCTGCAACGAGACTTGCCAATAGCCTCGAGGCCTTCTTCATCACCTGCATCCACGAGGGATCCTTGCGTTTGAGGAAGAAGCGCCAATGGCACTCGTGCACGTCTCCCAAATTTCCAATCCGCACAATATTCACTGGGGAAACTTTCAAAGATAATATTCACCGGATTGCAATTATCTGACTCTGTCCTGGGAAGAGGAAGGTAATGTTTCAGCTGCAATGCCAGATCCTGAAGAGAGTGACGTTGTTGAAAGTAGTGGAGAACATTGTCAGTCGATGAAATTGATGAGGATGTCCAAATAATCGTGTCCTTGAATGCGATAGGATGCAAGGATAAAAAATTGAAGCTTCCGGTATCGTCACATTGCATTGATACTCTCGACAAGCCATTTCATCGTCGCCCAGGCATTGGCAAATTCCCACGGATTTGTCTGTGTCGATCGCCCGGTGATCCACGGTGACTCTCGCATCCTGCACTTCCTTGATCGATGGTCTCGTAACGTAGCCACATTCTAGAAAAAAACGAAATGAAAAATAAAAAAATAAAAATAGGGCATCGCATGGGCGGCATCCAGTACATCAATCAAATGGCATTGACGCTGTGGACCCTGAAGAGCCATGCGCACTTCTCTTTCTGCAGCGGAAGCTACTGATTTGGAGCACGGAAATCGGGGGCCAGATGCTCGTTGAAAGTTTGGGCAAGTGGTAATGCCAACTTTTTATTGGTCACCGCTTAACGAGACAGGATACGTAAAAAGCGCGGGTCTTTTTTATTTTTTTTTTTCGTTGTTTTATTTTGGCTGGACAATTGGAATGAAAAGTTTGCTACTTTTTCGTGAGTTGCATTCGAATATTTTTCACAGGAGATCCTGAATGAAAATTAAAAAAATTCATAGACATTATTTCTCATGGTGACCATTAAATGATAAGTTAATTTTCGTTTACTTAAACATTTGAGAATGTAAAAAAATTTATATTGCTCATCAACGACAAATATTCTTTTTCTCAGTGAGAAGTTTCTGCGTCTATGGGATTCTTCAGATTCTCGTGCAGCAATTTCCTCACTTTCTCATTGTTCAGTTTCCACGTAGCTTGATTCTATATATTTGTTTTTTATTTATTTTTTTACTTTTATGATTTATTTTCATTGTTCGGTCTGCCAGGGGCACTCGCTCGTGTTATTTCGTTTATTTTGCGGACCCTTGGCTATCACCTGCGGTACCTTGAAATTCTATACCCATTTATTTCATTTTTCGCGTTGAGCGAACCCAGCGAAATAAGATTGTCGTGTCGGATTCATCCCGTGAGTGCTGTTAGACGGTTTCTATACCATATCTTCCTTGCACGCAGTCCCTGTACCTTCATCTCCTTTCCGAGCTGTTGTGCGTCACTCACGCAGAGGGTTGCGTTGAAAGGCATCGTTCCGCCAGTGACTCGAGTTTTTCCATTACGACTTCTTCGATTGTTCGACGCCGGACGGGAACTGAGGCTGCTATTTGACTCTGAAGGCATCAGCTCTCACCTGAACGCGTTATAGCGTTTATCGCTCGTGCGTGAAGCAATAAACCTTGGCCATTAACCGGAAGTGGCGGATGCGTAATCGATGAGGAACACAGCGAGCGTGCCGCCAATAGCCCTTGGAAAACCCTTCCGGTTCCTAAAACAGAAGCAACGACAACAATTTATTACAACCCGAAAAAATATTTTAACCCATCCTATTATTTCCACAGGAATTCCAGCTGAAGCCTGGAATTCCCATTTTCGGGTCGGTCTCAAGACATGAGAAAAAAATTCTGATCAATTCCGAGCCAAATTACCCATTTGGGGAGACCCGACCAGATCCTGACCAGGACCGAGTTTCAAACTGGGTCTTCCAAGCAGATCCCGATTTGGGATATATTAAATTAAAAAAAAATGTAGAACATGTTTGCCGAACAAGCTGTCTATCCAACGTCGACGTCCGGCTGCTCGGTTCGATGTTGTGATTAGTTTCGACAGCACGTTTCGTCACAAATCGGCTTAGGGAAGCATTTTATTGGCGATTAGAGGGTAAGCCTCTCGGATACGGGGAGTAATGCTCGCCGTATATTATCTTCGTGCTATGTAATCAGAAGTGTTGCGCTGGTAGGAGTGGATCGAAACTATTTACCATTATCCGCGAGGTAAGTGCTCGCTCAACGGTTGGGAATTTCGTGTTTGATATGCTCTTCGAGGAAGCGCGGGTGTCTCGTCGAGCGATGGGTGCAGCAGCGGATCAATAGCCATATAAAAGCAATAGAGAGCCGTGGCGAAGAGCGCCCGTTGATGAAGTCATCCAACTAACATCGAAGCTGAAAATTACGTGCACTTTCAGATACACATTGCGTATCACCTTTCATCAATTTGCTCTCGACTATTCCAAGAAAATGAAATCATTTTTACAGGCTTTATCAAAAAGTTGCCAATCACTTAAAACAATATTGATGACCATTTCAATCTTCCATTTCTTATTCATCGAAAAAATCTTTTTTATATAGACTAATATATTAAATAAAAATTATCGTGATCAATAATCAATATTGACAATTATGTGGTGAATAATGATTTCCTGGGTTGGATGGTTCCTAAGGGATTATTGTTGTGTTTAATGCAGCCCTAGCTGTTGTTGAATTTTCTGGTAAACCATGCTTTCCTCCTGTCCAGAATGTTTCGCTGGTTGCAAAAGAGCTTTACAACACTTTGGTGTTTGGTATATCTCAAGTGAGTAGTTTCCTGCGAGTTAAATCGGTTAAAGGAGAAGAAAACGTCTTTTATTCTCCTTGACAGCTCCGCGAGAGTAAACCCTTTTGAAAGTAGCTTCAGAATTGGCTATAGGTGAACTATAGCAGCAGAGGGCACAGGCGTACAAAGAAGTAAAGTCGGCGCATTCGGTCCTTGCACTACTTGCGCATTGTTTTCTCGTTTTCTATTCTCCATACCTATTTCACAGCTTTTTACGACCGCCCTGTAAAAACAGGGTACCCTAAATTTTACAGAAGTCAGAACGCCCACGATATTTCGAGTACCACGAGTACGTAACTAGGACAATTCAAAGTACCAACAAATACATTATTTATTTTCGGATTTAATTCTCCATTTTATCTCCAGTTTCAAAAACCATTATTCACCCTTATATTTTAGCGTACTGATTTTGGCGCAGGGACATTGAAGGGCGGGGAGAATACTCCGGCGCCAAAATATCTTCCCTGCCAAATATTCGGGCGCCCAGTTTTTCCAGTGACGAAATATCTTCGCCTGCAGCATTAGGGCTGCCTACACGTTAAGGGCTCGATCCAAATATTTCCTCCCTGCCAAATATTCGGGCGCCCAGATTTTCCAGTGGCGAAATATCTTCGCCTGCGGCATTAGGGCTGCCTACACGTTAAGGGCTCGATCCAAATATTTCCTCCCTGCCGAATATTCGGGCGCCCAGATTTTCCAGTGACGAAATATCGTCGCCTGCGACATTAGGGCTGCCTACACGTTAAGGGCTCGATCCAAATATTTCCTCCCTGCCAAATATTCAGGCGCCCAGTTTTTCCAGTGACGAAATATCTTCGCCTGCGACATTAGGGCTGCCTACACGTTAAGGGCTCGATCCAAATATTTCCTCCCTGCCAAATATTCGAGCGCCCAGATTTTCCAGTAACGGACTATCTTCACCCGCGACATTAGGGCTGCCTACACGTTAAGGGCTCGATCCAAATATTTCCTCCCTGCCAAATATTCAGGGGCCCAGATTTTCCAGTAACGGACTATCTTCACCCGCGACATTAGGGCTGCACCCTAAGGGCGTTATTCGTACTTTGAGACCAAACTCTGACCGTTCGAGTGGGTAAAATCCCTCGGCGGAGGGATGGAAAGCGTGTGGCGTAGGGCTCCCGAGCTTTAACTCGGCATGGCGCGGCGTCGAATGTACAGAAAGCAGTCAGAAAGCCTGCCACTGGGCCATGGTCCTCAGCCCTTTTGGGGTGGGTTCTGTATTGCGCGTTCCGTGCATCAACAGCAGCAGCGGCAGCAGCAGCAGCAGCGACTGATGGGAGAGGAGGCTCTCTTTTTCTCTTTCGCCTTCTCTTGAGGCTATCTATCTTTGGATGGTTGCGGCAGAGCTTTGAAAGCTTCGACGTCTTCGCTTTGCCCTTACCCTACCCTCAATCTCTCTCCCTCCCTTTCCTCCTACGTACCTATACGTATATTCGTGTTCCAAAGGAAAGAAACAGCAGCGGCATACTAGCGCCAACGACGTGGCGCCTGCGCGTCCTTCTCCGTCGCTTTCGCGTTCCAAAGCACAGTAATTCGTGGGGCGCGAAGCGGTAGAGTCGCGCGGTCTTCGTCTTCGTACCTATCGTCCGTGTAGACGCGCGCGCGAAGTAGCCCAAGTCGAGCTCATCGCTCCACGCAGTACACGCTCCTCGCAGTGCACCCTCGATGTCATTGGTGCATCGCCCTGACCGGTGTCGTACTAACTAACTCTACCACCCGAGATTGCTGTCATGCCCTGCCAGCGTGGGGTAGGTTTTCCGTACATTTTTCATTATCCTGCACTCTTCCTTCATTATTTCGTACACCACTTAAATTTTTTTCAAGAATAACGCACTCACACACACACACACACACACGAATCAGCGAATGAAACAACCCTTGAAGTATTAAGAGACATAAACGAAATGAAATTCAATTAGAAACAAGAAAATCTATTGTCACAATCTCTACTTGTTTTTTTTCTTTCTATGTTTTTTATCAAATTTTTGCGAGACTATGCATTCTTATGTTTATGTGTGTTTGAAGTCTAATTGCGATGTGAAATTGACTTAAGTGACGTAGGATTTGAGATTAAAATGGGTAGAAAGTTTTTGCGAAAGCATGTGCGAGGTGAAAAGTGAGGGAGGAAAATGCAAGGGATGCACCTCGTTGCTCCAAATCGTGCTCACCCCTCATTATCATTATTTCGCTCTTATCGCAATGGCATCTTCGTATCCGTGATGCATTCGCCGAAACACTATTGGCCGCTCTCGTTGCCGACGAGTTGAGGAACTTAACGCGGGGGCCTTCGAGCGATATACACTCCCCTTGTTACTGGCATCGTAATCGTTGGCTGCCACGAAACGAGCGATAAACTCTCACGAGCTCGAGCGCGTGCTAAACTCCGCATCGTTTCAACGTTTTCTATCTCGCCGTGTCTCACTTGTTTTCCCGCTGTGTCTCTCGGAGCTTTCGCCCCGTCTCTCTCCGCCGTTCGCGACTGGCTTCCTCCCTCTTCGCTCCACTGCCCCCCTCGTTTAAATAGGTCGACCGCTTCGAGGGAGGTGAGGTTATCGTCCTGCGAGGACGCGCACCGTCTCCGTGCTTTCGGCTTTCTCACTCCTTCCATCGTGTTGTTACTTTCCTCTTGACACTTTTCACCGTGTGTTTTGTTGTTAAGGAACCTTTTGATCCTGGCGAGACACTCGCTGATTCAGGCGAACGCTATTCTTCAGCTATATTTTGGTAAACATCCAAATGTAGTAGTGATGATAAACGAATAGTCAGACGGCGGAAAAAAATCAATATGATTTGAAGGGCCCTTCAGATTTAGGGTACAATTCGCTGTTTATGTTTTTCCTTTTCTTGTTTTTCCCTTTGTTTGTTTCGCGATGATTTGGTTCACCAAGTGCAATGATCTTCAGGGCGAAACGGAGTGGAAAGGCGATTGGCTTGAAGGACGAGATACGATCCAAGGGTTGGCGAAGGTTCCGTGGCATCGGCAAAGAACCGAGGAGATATTAGAGCGATCGCGTGGTTCGAGACCATTTGTCTTGGATTCTGGGACAGCCGGCAGCCCCATCATAAGTTTAGTTCGCTAATGAGACTTCACACGTTCTCTCCCGTGTGTCCTTTCGCACGCGTGAACGGTTGACAATTAATTCACGAGGGTCCTGGCTCGTTCTGAATTTTCTTTTCCCTTTTTTCATTTTTTTTCTTTTCCTTCGTCGATTGTCGATCGGCAATAAACCCGAGCGAGAAAAACACACGCCAGCCAATAAAATACTTGAGAAAGATTTTTATTGGCGTCGCGGATTTTGGTTTATCGTCCCTCTGGCCATTCCGAGGCTTAACTCCTCTTAGGCCAAGGAGAATGTTAGATCAGAAGGAAAAGTTGGCAGAGGTGAAGGGGCATGAAAAGTTTTTCAATGTCCCGGAGCTCCGGCTCGGCCTTAAACTTGATGCCATTCCTGAAGATCCCTCCGAGGCCGGGAAAACTTGACCGGAACTGAAATAATAAGTGAAAATATGTTAATTCATACGGTTCGATATTCCCAAAGTGAATTGGAATTGGAAATCGGATTTTTGTAAATAACGTTTTCATTTATAGTCAGTAAAAAAAAATGTCCAATTTGGATTTAGTTGGAAAATTATATTTTTAAGGTTTAGATTAAAAATAATATTTTGTGCTCTATTTTCACTGTGAGAAATGTTAGGTATTTGTTCGAATGGATAATACACGTCATGTTGAATTTCTTGCCAGGGAATTTCATTTCCGGTGTGAGTCGGTGAAAAGGAATGAGACTTCGCAACAGGAACTACGTCTCCGATGCAATCGAACGGGGGCCTCTTTCCGCGTTGAACTTCCGCTCGGTTAGCTTTTACCTTCGTCATTTCAGGAGTCTCGATATCAGCGATTCGACACTCGACTAACTCGCACCACGTACACCGGACCTAAAAGAAATTGGCTTAATACTCGAATGACAAATGGCCGAGTTTCGAGGGAGCGGCACCCTCTCTTTGTCGCTTATCTCCGGGATATACTTGTTTCAACCTAGTTTCCGGCCCTCAATTTTCTCCTCGCTCAAGATATTTCGAAGGAGAGGCGCAAGGGCCGAATTGCGACGAGGGTCGAGGGTGGACGATACGAGAAAAAAGATGTCTCAATTTCGCCAGAACGAACTGTGTTCCTCTCCCATCGATCTATTGTGTCCCATGAAGGACACTCGAGCTTTTTGTCTGCAAATTCCACCTGCAATTTCACAAATTTCATTTTTATTCCAATACTTCCAGAATCAAAAATACAAAAAAGCTAAAAATTTCTGCTTTGTATAGGCAAACGTAATTCCAAAAAATTATTTCTTACTCAGAAAAGTCCGTTCAAAAGCTTCGTTTGAAAATAGCTTCTAATTTGAATATAAATTTGAGGCAAAATAGATTTTTTAAATAATAAATGGTTTCGATAGTGACATGAAATACCCTCTATGTCAATTTGAGCAATATTGAACAGGTCGACAGGGTAATAATCACCAGAGATTGGTCGATGGGCGAGCTCAAGCGGCCCGAGGAAACCCACATGGCCGCGTCGACGATCGTCTTCCGTTGGTACGACCGTGAGACAGGGACAAAATGTGGGACCTCCCTGTGGTTCCGAGCCATTGGCATCGACTTAGAGCTGCATAATGTAGTGAAGCATCTTATACATCGTTTCTTCGAGAGCACGACGCTCCCATGCATTTTACACCACTTCCAGCCATGGTTAAAACGAACGTACGTTTCCGTCCACAGATACTGCAACAAATTATTCAACAAATATATATTCAATTAAAAATAAATAGCTGTTGAATTACATATACCTGTAATTCTCAAATGGAAGTCTATTATCCGTCACTTTTGTCTCTATAAATATATCAACATATTTCCAATATTAAAATTTAATAACTTGTATTAATAAGCTCATCAAACTGTCAGTTATTACAGCAAATTATTCATAATAATAGTATAGGTTAATAGAAAAATTTTTAAAATAAAAGTAAACTCTGTAATAACACACTTTTTTATGGCTTAATAATAAAGTGCACTCCATTTAAGCGTAGCGTGTCGTGGGTATATAAGGGAAAGAAGAAAAAAATAAAATAAAATAGCTGCATACAATGGGACGAAAATCTAAAACCGTACGAGATTTGAGTGGCGTAACTAATTGAGGATTAGACTATGGTAAATATGAGCCTAGTCGGGGTTTCTCACGGGCTCCTTCCGACGGCATGCGACACGCGAGCAGCGAAAGCCTTTAGCTCTCTCACTCTCTCGACGCTCCAAGTGCTGCTTGAGCGTGGCATAGCCAACTATTAGAGGTTGCGTTTTAGGGGTGCTTTATCATGCACGGCTGCAAGCTCGGCGTAAACTCGAACGGTCGAGAGCTCGGCTGGAAGGAGACGAGGTTTGAGAGAGAGAGAGAGAGAGAGGAAGGGTGAACAGTAGGGAATTGAGCCGGATACCTTCATCTCTCGGGGTGGCTTGGGGTTGTTGACCCGTGCTGATCCTCCTGTTTCTCCTCTCCCGCTCCTTCTGCTGCTGCTTCTATCCTACAGATTCTCCTACATCGATCTACCATTTTTTTCCGAGCGCCGTATGCGACGATTACTCTCCGGGCCTCCCCAACTCCCCGGAGACTTTCGCCTCTTCGAATTTCACCGCTATTTCAATCCTGTTGCTTTTCCATCCTTCGTCAATATCCCAAATCAGTCCCTTCATGGTCTTGTCCTATGATAATTGCCAGTGTACCTGTAACGAATTAACAGGGATTAAACAAACGAATTCGGGCATAGTAACACATGAAAAAAAAAAAAGTTAAAATTCTTCAGGAACACTAGGCAGCCTGACAAACGAATATCAGCTCGAAGAGTGTTGACCCGTGCTGATCCTCCTGTTTCTCCTCTCCCGCTCCTTCTGCTGCTGCTTCTATCCTACAGATTCTCCTACATCGATTCTCCTCTTCGAATTTCACCGCTATTTCAATCCTGTTGCTTTTCCATCCTTCGTCAATATCCCAAATCAGTCCCTTCATGGTCTTGTCCTATGATAATTGCCATTGTACCTGTAACGAATTAACAGGGATTAAACAAACGAATTTGGGCATAGTAACACTTGAAAAAAAAAAAAAAAAAGTGAAAATTCTTCAGGAACACTAGGCAACCTGACAAACAAATATCAGCTCGAAGAGTAAATAGAGTTAGGGATGTGCGAGTGGGGCTTTAAGAAAGATCGGTACTCGAAAAGGCAGAGGAAACCATCTCCTCCGAGTCTCTTGACGCAAAGTCGACATATAATAGAAGGGACACTCCGGTCACTTCACCCCATCAAGCGACCCCTTCTCCTCCCGAAGAGGGGCAGAAGGATTTCTCGATTCACGAACAACTTTCGACCCTTTGTGGGCTAGTCGGTTACTCGCCTCGACTCGCCGGTGAAGGATTGCTCGGTTGGCCCACCTAAACCACCTTGGCACTCGACTTCGACCTCCGCCACCCCCTCCTCCCACAGTCCTCATCGATTTATCACACTTTCGGTAGGCAAAGGCCTCGCGATCTCCTTTTCAAACGAAATGTGACGGTGAGTTAGACCCTTTTTGTTCTTAAGTGATTCCGCTCCTGGTTATCGATCATTCTGTGAACAGTATAAAACGTGTTATCATAAACTTCTTCACATGGCACAAAACTCTTATGGCCCAGTAAAAAAAGCATCCTCAGGACACATTCCGATGACTTTGATGTATTTTAGACGTTCGTGCTTTACGTGAAAAGTCTTGGCAACTTTTTTATGGCAAACGTTTGAAACAGCTTTTGATGAGGTCGACGTCAGGCGAATAATACTTTGGTAATATCTGAATCAGCTCCGATAAAATATGTCAGGCATATACCCCATGACATTTTTGCTCGGGCTGCAGAATCCAAAATCCACTTTCTCCCGAGCTTTTATGGATAACAACGAGACTCGGATAGTAATTCAGAAAAATAATCCACTGAACTTTTTCACTTATTAATTTCCATGCAGTGGAATCGTTGGATTACAGGAGGAGGATAAAATAGTCAAGCTCGCTCACTTAACTGAAAAGGCGTTAAAGAAAAATCGCATTAAATTGAGTTATGCCCCAAGTTACGAGATCAAGCGCTTATGCCCACGAGGTTCGACCCTCCCGATATCTAAAAACTAAAGTTCACGTCACTTTCTATTATCTGTACTAGCTTTCGCCGGAAAACTCCCGCTGGTGATCACCCACCGTGCATAATATCCAGAGGGGCTTGTTACCCGACGATCTCAGAGCACCGACGCTCGTTTTTCTCAGCTTCCCGCTGATGATGGTGCTTGTAGGGTGAGAAAAACATGAAGGGCTAAGAGCACACTCCTATACGAACCCGGCGAAAAAAACATCCCCTCGTAATCCTGAACGAGAGATGCTCTCGATGGAAAAAAACGTGCCGATGGTTATGGGTATTGTGCTGCCCCGCTGTATGTATACAAAACGACAGCCTCGTTTAAGCTCACGGGAATTAAATGTAGAAATTTGTTGGATATTACCGCAGGATTACATATAACTTTGCATTTTTTAAAATCATTATTGTCTCGCAAAAAAAAGAGAGACCAAAGACCTAATTTTTTTGAAACAATGCAATGTTGAAATGGAAAAAACAAATTAATCAAGTAATTGCCAATATTCATGGCGATAAAGTACAAATTTTTGAAAGCTCATTGGGCAATAATAATTTAAGGCAAACGGCTGCTCTCTTTTCGTGATTAATCGATAGCTTATCAATAAAGTTTTGCAAAAACGTAAGATTTAAATCCCGTGTTGACAAAATAGTCATTTGTCAATAACATAAAATCCGAGTATCCGGAAGCTTTCGTGCATCATGCAAGAATGTGACTGGCTACAATTGCTTCCAGTTCCAGGCCAGTTAAGTGAAGTGGCGGTGTCGGTGGCAGCGGAGGCGTAACGAACATGGCACAGAAGCACGCGAGAAAGTTGCACGATCACGTGCTGTACCTTACATTATTAGGTACGCTTGCAATTTACAAGCTTGACCTTCCTCACTTATGTGCCCCCTCGTTATCAGCCCTGGAATGAGACCTCGATGCGAATTACTCGCTTACATTGCTCTAATACCTGAGAGAATTTCAATAATCTCCTCCATTTTCCATAATGGCTACGCAAGCTCCGAACTCAAGCCACAATCGCAAATTAGAGCTTTGCCTATTGCTTCCTTGTATTGTTTCCACTATTTTGCAAAAGCCACATTGGTTGCCAATATATTCTCCACAAACGTGACTGACCAATTTCCGCTTCTTCGTGAAGATAACTTCGTAAAAGTTAATGAGAAATTAATGGCAAATTAATGAACGATCGAGAGTAGTGAATGCCCAGTAGTCACAGTCAATAATTCGTCAGACATTATCGTGAATTATTCTAAACGAAAATAATTTCCCTTCCATTTTCGCTCGAGTATTGTTCATTCCCATTAGAAATCCATAATTGACTTCCCCTCGTTAATGCGGTACGAAATTTGTATTGTTTGGAGAAAATTGGGTTTCCCGACGTCCTGCAAGCTCGTTGTTCCTGCTCTTCCCACCATTTTCCATGGTACAGACTAACTCGATACTCGTACGCCTTTTTTCTGCGGAACGACGCACGAGCTTTTTTTTTTTTATTAATAATTCGTGGAGGATGCTCGCAGACAAAGTGGCATATGGAAGTACGGGCGGAGCACTCCTCCACCACTTTCTACACTTTTATCGACCATTTCCACCCACCATAAGTGAGGCTTCCTCTTCGGATGTGGAAGTGACCAAATCCCGTGTGTGGTTGAAACGTTGCAGAACTTCGATGTGTGATTCGGTAAACTCGAACTTCCGGTTCGCTCCCAATTCCTTTCCCAAAGCCGGCTGATGTTTCCACCGACCACACACCGTATTCTATTTGTCCATGCTAACACCCTAGTTCGCTTGGTTATCTCCCCTTTCCGCTCTTTCCGGGGGCATTTACGCAAATTGGCCAATATTCGGTGTTTATCCAGTTAAAAGAACTCGATACCATCTGAAAGTGAGAGAAATACAGGGCAGGCAAAATTACAGGACGACCTCAAGCGAGCAAAAAGCTCGGGCGTTGAGTCCTTAATTGAAAGCTCGAACAGTGAGTCTCTTTAAAAATTGACAAGAGTTTTGAGAGTCATTATTCGCATTACCCACGATGGTTGCATCCAAGGTGCCAATTGTACACACGAAATTTTTTGCAAATGCTCCCTTTTATTCGACTTTATGAGCTTTCGAAATATAAAAAAAATAAAACACACAGTTTAACCGTCCAAATCGTTATACTTTAACCGAGCGGAAAATGGAGTAATTATCGCGATAATTAATTTATTCTCCAGTGTAGAAATTGCGGAAGTCGCTGAAGAGGATTCTGTTGCAGGGCCTTTCGCCTACCCAAGGTTGATTATCCCGTTAGCATTCGAATAGCAAGAAAATGTAATGCTGTATCGTTTAACAAGGAAAAAAATGGTGGGGAAGGTACGACGAGCCGGGAGCAGGGGTGGAGCTATTTAATCTGGAAGAGAGTAATTAATTTGATAGAATATTGCTGGGAAGTCGTGATCTCCTGGGTCGCCCTCGATGAGATTTATCCCGAGAGCTTCGAGTTACCTCCACTTTCGTTGTGCGCCATTTTACTCCCTTAAAGGTACCCCACTCTCGCAGCCTCCTAGGAGAGGACCATACATTTTTTTTTATCTCTCTTCTATCTGTTTTCCTTTGTACCACGAGACACTCACTTTTTCGCAATAACAAAATAAAAAAAAAAAAACGCTTCATTTGTGTATCCGTCGGTGCGCAGGGGAATTTACAAAGCGGATTTCCGTTTTAACGCCGCACCGACTACCGCTTCTCCTCAGACCATTTTTACCCCCTTTTTTCTCCACTATCTGTTTTCGATACTCGAAGCTTCTCTTTTTACAAAAGCAACGATAACCCCCGAGACAACGTACGGCATCACGAAACTCCGGCTATTTGACGTTTCGGTGAAATTACTTTCGGAACTGCGAGCGAATTCATATTACTTTACGATCCGACGAGACGAGGATAATCGAGTGACCATCAGAAAAAAGTCGTGAGGGTCCATTTGAAATGGTACGAAAAATCATAATCTCCAAGTCCAACGTCCGAGATACGTAGAGTCGTAAGAGGATCCTTCCGACACACACCCACACCCATCGACCTTATCCCGAACCATTTAATCCGTACACATGGTTATTCTCGAGCTTTCCGACCATCGCCGGCTTAATTTCGTGGAACTACACGAAAGCGAGGAGAGCAAATGATACGAGAGAGTGATTTCGCTGTGAAAAAGCGAAACAATCGCTCGGACACGGTGGCGAACACGTCGGTGGACGGACTACGAAATATCCGCTGTTTTTCGTGGGGCTCGGAGCTACAAATGCGAGCCTCGGAACTTAAAAACCTTCTGTTCAATGGCGTACCGGGTTTTTTCTTTCGGCCGAACGAACTCCCGATGCATTCTGCTCGAGCGTTCAACCCCTTCCCAATTTTTCCGCTATCGATCCTCGTATCGAAAAGCCAACTCGGTCCGGGGTTTCAATGCCCGCTAAAAAATCCCATGACTCAGAGGATCCTCATTGCGACGGTCTTACAAAGTTCATTTATATCTCGCCGGAGCGTTTCACAATCGCACCCCAAACTATTCTTCGGATGGATTGTTGGCATCGGATTCTCGGCAAAAAATTCACTCCCTTCTTCTCGCTCCTCCTTTCCTGCTTCCTCCCTCGTCCCAGTTTCGATGCTTTCCGGTGCATAGCTTGATCTTGAACCCCCGATCGATCAATCGCCGTCGTCTTTCGACCCTGTCTCTCTCTCCAGTTGCAATCTACGATGTAACTTTTCCAGCAACAAAGTTTAATAGTCGAAGCAAAGCCTCGGAGCCCTGAAGACTACAACCGCGACCCGTGCACGCCTTATTCCGAAGTTGTTATTAGTTGTGTGAAGATTTCGTTCAACCTCGAAAACCACGGGCTTTGAATGCATTTTTCCCTCGCTGTTATTATTCTCCTCCTGTGGATCATAAATAATTTCCATTATAAATTTGTAAAAATGCATATTGCGTATTATTTCAGCTGTGATATTTCTCTTGAGTCTCATATTCAGCAGACTCTACAGAACTTCAAAATAATCGATCGATTCTATCAAAGACACATTGAGATTTTATTGACCCAGAGGAAATTTCAATGAGCTTACCCAATTTTTTGTTCTGGTGCTCCTTCGATTTCGATAAAAATCTCCTGTCTTTCTGTTTCAGATATTCCGGATACTTTGAAGAATTCGAGGGTTCCGTTATCGTCGAAGGTGAAATCCGTCCGAGTTGGCGAAAGCGCGAGACGAAACAGCAGGTGGACGGTCGACCCGGGGAGACACTTAACCCCGATCGCTCAAAGCTTCGGGAACACTTTAATACCGTCGTCGTTCACTGCGCACCCCCGCATCTCTCGCTGCTCCTGCAACGAAACTATCGAACTCTCGGTGTCGGGGACCACGTAGTGCATATTTCGACTGAAACGAATGAGTCAAATGAGAATAAAGTGACATTGTGTACGAGGGAAAGAGACTGGAAGCCGGAATGAGGAGACTGTGATCCTGTCCGAAGTACCGAAAGCTCAGTTCATGCCCTGAAGACGAACTTTTGTTTCAGCAGCATTTTAGAGTAACGTCAATAGATCCAACGACCAAAGAAAAGCTCTAATAATAATAATAACAATAACAATAAAGCTGAAGGAACAAAAAAAAGCAAAGTACAGAGATGTTATCTCGTGAGGTGATGGTGGGGCCGTCGGTAGCAGCTTGAATGGTCCGAGAAATGGTCCTGAGTGAGAGTTCGTTGGTTTGTAACTGCTTCGAGTCTGGAATAGAGAGAAAGGGAGTAAGTGGTCGTGTAACGAGAACGAGGAGGGTAACAATTGGACGTCAACAGAGAATTTCGTCGAAATCTGTCGAGTCAACGTTCTCCACGGGCACAACGAGGTGGACGACAAGGGAAATCACAAGTGTGAGAGAGGGAGGAAACGAGAGCTAAGAAAGAAGGGCTGATATAAAAGAGCCTCGTGACGGAGGGGCTCCGTACGGCCCTGGCGCGGCTGCGGCACTGCACCCCTCCAGGGGGTTCCCTGCCAAACACTCCGAATCCACCTTCTACCCCCGAGCACAAGGTCCACGTAAGTGCGAATCAACCTTTTTTTTTTTTTTTCATCATTTCGTTCATTTTTCCTCCCATAATTGAATTTTTTCCAAAGACCTAATCTTGAACGATCACGTCCTCATTTATCAGCCCTTGGAGACGATGAAGAATCAAGTCGATTTGAAATTTTTGTAAACGAAAAAATTCACTAAAACACAAAAGTACTGTTGCCATTTTTGTGTGGACATTAACAATTCGGAAGTAATGAATTTTGCAAATTTCACCACTCGATTTATTGGACAGACGCACCGACTTGATAAATGTAATCAGTCACCCTCGCATTACCGCAAAACGTCCGCAAAATTACCGCAGATGTGGCAAAAGGGCGCGACGTGACGAGTCGAGGGCTTCGAGTGATATAAGGGCGGTTAGGATTCACCCCCCTATTCAACTTGACTTGCGAAAATCGTAATACTTTAGTCCCGTGGTTAAGTATACCGGCTACAACTATTCTTGCTATCTCAATCTAGAGGGACTCACTTCAGATTCGGATAAGACCCTTGAGAGCAAGGGAAGAAACAGGGGATTCGAGGTACCTCGAAGATAGAGATAGAAACCGAGGGCGGGACAAGTTCAACACGAAAGCAGAGGGTCCGGAAAGTTTGGGCGACGATTACTCGTAGGACCATTCGATACCATATCTACTTGGCTTCATCAACATTCTTCGTATCCCCATTAAAAAGAAACTCGGATCGCTGTGGACAATAAAGTAGGCAGAGCAATTTATTCGCTGTGGCAGCGAAACGAATGTCTCCAGGTAGACAATAATTTGTTGAGCCAAAAAAAAAATTTGTTCCCATCAACAAATCAAACGAGATCAGTCTTAATTTTTTTTCCAACGCAAATACTTGTTCGTTGAGAGCAAACTTTTTTTTTTCCGCTCCATATTTTTGATAAAAAATTGATTGCCATTTGAGAATTAATTTTTTTTTTAAGTACACGAAGCAATTTTCTCAACAGCAGATACATTTGCAGGCAATCAATTTATTATCGGAAAATAACGAATGACGAGAAGCACGAGGATGCAATCGAAACTTTGGCGAAAAGATGCAGCGAATTCTGTATCCGGATCTGGTATCTCAGCCTGAGCCGAGACTCGGTTCGCTCGGTGCGCTATTGGGACGGAGCTTTGCTAAGATGATTAGATTTGTAAACGGTGGAAAAGTTGTTTTTCCGATGCGAGTATATATGAAGCGCCCGGGATAAAGTTGGAAAAGCCGGGAGTGCTCGTAGGACGCAACGGGCACGGCTATTAGGAGATGGGAGCGGCGACAGCGAAGAAGCGCGGAAACATGTTCGCAACAAAAATTTCTTGGAACGAGCAAGTTGAAGGGGACTCTCGGGATAAGCACGCGAGGGATACACTCGGCCGACGTTACATTTTATTCTTATGCTACGTGCCGTACTCTCTTCTCTCCATTTTTGTGCACCGCTGTTGAAGTTTCAGTTCCTCTCGACACTCACAATTGTCTGTTTTCCGTGCGTTCAACTTGTGAGCTCTTCTAAGTCCAAAATATCCTTTGACAACCTTTTAATTCACTTTCTGTAAAACATATTTGTCAAATTATTATAATTTTCATGAAAACAAAAAATGCAGATCTCCTTTCATTTCGGAGTTCTACATTTTTTTAAAAATGCAATAGCAAATGAATTGCGCTGTCGGTAAGCCTGACATTGCAAATGAAATTTGCTGTTACATGAGAAAAAAAAGGTGCCGGTGAATTTGCTAATCGCTTTTGCAGACTGAATACTTTTCTCTCGGTGAAATAATGAACCTGCAGTTCAATGTACATGAGCGAAACGCACCGTACATGGGAATGATAATAACCATGGTATCCAGGAGTCTCTTGGACATCGGAATGCTGTGCTATTGCGCCCTTGTCCTATTCTGGGATTGGCACGAGAGTGGTGCACCCGTGTCAATCCATACAGAGATGCCCGAACCGGATCATCCACTTCGAATCAACTCGCCATTTAGGCAAATTGGGTAGGCTGTTTGGACCAATTGCTCGCTGCTCTCCCGCGTACTCCGGACAGTTCGATACCATTAGTCGCTTCCAATTTTCGCTGCAGCAACGATTTTTGTAATTAGCCCACCTTTGCAGTATCATCGCCTGTAATTGTTGAGCATATTTTAGGAATTGACAATTTTATCAAATATCGGGCAGAGCACATTGTTTTTACCTCTTTGCTTTTTGTTCGGTGAATTCCATTGACAAATGTGTCATCGCTGTCTGCAGGAAATTCGCGGTGCAATCTTGGCGAGTTAACTCGAATTTTCAGCAGTAATTACGAGTCCAAACATATGACGAAAATAAATCCAACTAAAATGCGGCCGGCGCGAATTTAGTAAAACCGGAAGCAGTGTAAGACCCGACGAGGCTGAATGCATCGTCAAACTTTGACTCACACAGCTGCGCCACTCTGACCCAGAATCTCCACTGACGAGAATGAAGAGAGAATATCCGGCTCTCGTTATTCTCCGCAACCTCCGGTATATTCTCCTCGTCGATCGTCAACATTGCATCCTCAATTTCTCATTGTACTTCTTCGCTGCTCCGAAGCATAGAAATATTTGTTGAATTTGTGGAAGCATAGAGCATGTTCCGAAGAATGAAAAAAAGAAGAAGGTATTGAAGAATGGAAGTCACCGAGGATGGCATTTTGTAAAATGAGCTTTTTTTTTTTCGTCACTGCCAATCGCGAGAAGAAGAACGGCCAATCAGAATCCGAGTACCTATTTCCTTCGATCCAAATGAATTTTTTCTCCCGCATGTAGGTCAACAGAGAAATTTACCGGTTGAGATAAGAAAATTTATGCCACCCTGCAGTCACCCATTCCCCGAGAGTTCAAGTTTAATTTTCGAAAATGGCCTGCCCGAATTTCCGTGTCCTCGTTATTTTCGCGCATTCGTGAGCTCTCATCTTCCGGAATATCTCGGTGACGCTCGTATTCTCGGCTATATTCCCTCGGATCTCAATTAAATTGCTTCACATACAGCAGCTAATAAAGCTTGTCATATTATTTGTCAGCTTTTTTACAACTTGTCGCAACTTCCGAACACCAATAGGAGTACGAGAAGATGTTGATTGATTTACAGCCACTTTTCATTCGACCCTCTCAGACCTGCCCCACTTTTGGTCCCATCAAACTCGTATATCCATCTGCTCCTTGTTCCATGGTTATTTACTACCATTGTATTCCTGACTTTCCATACAAGCACACGAACACATTGTTTGCCATCATCGTCTTCATGTTGAAAAATCCTGTTACCTCTAACCCATCTTGTATTCTCATGTGAAGAGAAAGGAAGAGAGAGAGAGAGAGAGAGAGCGAATGAAACAGAGTAACGTCTTCAATTTTGGTGAACGTGCTGGAAATGAGAGAAACTTCTCGAGGCGAAGAGGGTGGTTGACAATAAACATCATTCTTCCGACAGCCGCTGCCACGCTCTCTTTCCTCTCGGTTCGTGACACTGACTGGAGACTTTTCGCCAGCAATTTGGAATATAAACACGTAGAGTACTCGAGAGGAGGCGAAAAAGAAACGAGAGGAAGTTGAAGACGTTGTGCTCGTTCAATATAACACCGCACACGTTCGTTTCACTGCGCAGTTGACAAGTGCTTGCTCGAGCTCGATGGAAATATTGGACGGTAGCTGGACCAGGATTGAGGCTGCTTGGTTACGCTATAGAAACCGAGCCCGATTTTTGTGTACATCACGTAGCGGCGCACCTGTAGAGAAAAGCCAATAACCCAATATCCCACCCGGAAGAATGAACCGGGCGAACGAAAATACCTATATTGCGGCATCCATCTTCCAGCTTGACTCCGCCGACATAGCTTCGCTCTGATGTTATACACATTCACTCGAGTCTCCTCTTTCTTACTTTGGCTTTGGGTTCTCCTAACCCATCGTGGCATGCCAAAGAGAAGCAGTCGTTTCTGTGCATTGCATAAAACCTTCGCTCCTGCTCTCCTCCTCCTCCTCCTCTTCTCAAGAGAATCTTTGAAGCGCAGTTATACGAGCGAGCTTCCACGCGGTACTCGCACTTTGTGTCTTGCAAAGTACATCATGAAAGTTCTCGTGAAACTGTGAGTTTAAGACGACAAAGAAAGAAATATGGGTAAAGTCATTGAAGAAGTTGGCCGGGTGACCTCTCGTCTGTCTGAAAAAAAAAAAAAAAAAAAAAAAAACAGAGAATAAAAAAGTTATGGAGAAATATGGCGGTTTTGAGCGACCCGCTAAAATGAACAAGTACGCGGAGGCTTTTAAAAGGATTACTCCACTCCTGAGACTCAAGCCACTTGTGCTTGAAAAAATTGGGGAAAGGGGTTTATGGTTTAAGCTCGTAGCTTGTTTCCTGTACACTTTAGCAAACAATGGACTTCGGTCAGTAATACGTACCTAAACTTCCTTTTCTTCTTTTACACAAAAATTCACACCACTAATTCCTTTGGAACCATTGGAAACTTATTTCTTCACTATTTATTGGAAGTCACAAAGCGCTGATTGATTTGTCAAATTTTGTAAAAAAATGAACAGAAGTTAGCTTGTATTTTTTGTTGGTGCATATTTGTTCAGGCGTGATTATCTTTGAATCCTCTGGCTATTCAGGAGAATAATGCTGTGGAGATGCATGTGCACGTTTGGCGAAACAGTAGCGACTCGACGACGGACCTTCGGGAAGCGTGCAATACCTGACGTAACAGTATACCTCAGCAGTTCTTAATTGGCTAGCTGGTAATTAATCTGGTGCTGGCAGGACTGTTACCAGTTGTGTACATCTCTCCCTCCCGCAGCCTACGCTTGTTCTCCAGTGCGTTGCTGCAAGCCCTTTGTTCGAAATCACCATTGTTACATAGGTTGCCATTGCCGAGCGCCAACCCGCTGGCATCGAAACTGCACCGCGCCGCACTATTCATACACATGTCCCATAGAAACGGCAGCGGCAAGGAAACGTGTATCTCAGCGGTCTATCGCATTATCCACTTCATTTTTTTCTCCCTCGGGCCACGTCCTTTACACTCGCTGTCTATTTTCTCTGCAAATATGACTCCATTATTTTCACTCAAGTAGCAATATTAATAAACACTTTTTTTTTTCTATAGTGTCGCTTATCCAAATTGTGTCAGAATTTTTTTTTGGAAGTCAAAAAAGAAAGATTGGCATTTTTTTGAATTGAATGTCGAACCCCGAAAATCAAGCACAGCTTGGTTATTTTTTTAATCGACACCAAAAATTTTACTGTGAATAAATGTTCATCGAGAAGTTGAATATGTTCATCATGAAGAATATCTTGTAAAGAGGATAGTGAAAATGCAGGGAAAATAATAGGGTACACATTGCAGTTGGGACCCTCAAATGGTATGAAAAATTGGAAAAAAATGCAGCAGGGAAATTGTGGAAGCGTGGGAGAAAGAGGAGGACGATGATTAAGTAATTTAACAGAGGGTAAATGGCTGGAGTGTGTGTACCCTGTGCCTGGAGAGCCGGGGGATTGCGAGTGGCGCACAATCCAGCCGCAGTTTCCCGTTCGTAACGGGACCGATTGTCAAGCTAGAAACACGCTGTTATTTGTCAACAGCTCTAGCGGCGGGGGGAGGGAGAGGCCGAGGGTATCGTCGAGCTTGCGCCGGAGTTTCCGGCGTGTTTTCAGCTTTGCCACTCGCTCTTCCACATCGTAATGTCCGGATATTTAACACGTGCCATTTGTAACAACAAATGCCGAAGAGACGTCCACGTCCTACAAAACAAATTGTAACAATTATATTTTTAATTACATATTATACATAAAATTGAATATCAACTATTGTGCTTTGTTTTAATGAAAAAAAAAAAAAAGTTCAATGTCATGACTGTGTCAGAATAGTTGCAATTATTGACACTCCAATTTTGTGTAACTATAACGAAAAATGTTGATGCGGTAACTAGAAATTTTGTGATATCCAAGCGATAAAGTATCGTTCTATCGAAATACCTTCATCGTCGCATTGTCTGTCCTCAGTAGGTTTATAAATAGAGATATCGATGAACGTGAACTCCTGATGCAAAAGGATCGAAATGCGTGGCAGTGGCCAGGGTTCTGCATCGGTTTATTGTGCTCTGGCTCCCGATAATCCTTCGGGCATGAAAAGCAGAATGCAAGCCCTAGATCTCTCGGTGATATGCAGAGCCACGGATTTGCGGGTGTGCTTCGGTCTCGACGAGCCGAAGCCGACTTACATGTCCGGAACTGCAATGTAATAATAGTCATCTCCATCTCAATTATCTTCGTATTGTTCCGCGATATCATGTTTTGGCTGATTCCCTTCCGGTGAATATCTATTCCTGTATCTGGACGACTCTAATTGTTGTCTCCAAAATTCTATAATTCACAATAGTCCTCACGAAATTTCTTCGTTATAGTCATAGATAATTGTTTTTCCTCCGCAAATGTCATGAGGATATTAAAATCTCAACAGGTCACACCAATCGGTTAATTAATATTTCACCGGATATGCTCAAACCACAAACATGAGGTGGACAAGTGGACCACCGCGGCAGGCGTACGAACGAGCATATAGACCACAGCCGAACAGTAGTAACGGTCGGTATATGGTCAGACTGCGAAGGAATAAAAACATTTCCAGCGGTGATCGTGCTGCTGAGGCATTTCCATGATGTCACGTTGCATTCAATTCCAGGAGATATTTTTTCAAGCCCCTCTGGACGAATAAATACAGCCCAACATCAGAAACACAGAATTCGCATTTCCCTTTGACGTACAAAAAATGCGTGAAGTATTCGCACTCTTATCGGATGAATAAAATGCAATTTTTTGAATCTGTCAATAATGACACAAAGTGTCTCTAGGTTGGTGAATTTTGGTCCCGATAAATTTACGCCAAAAAATATCCTCTTCATGGTCCCAGCGACGGGGTTAACCAATTGGATAAGGTTGAGACCCTATCGGCCAACCAAGTTTGCCAAAAAAAAAACCGTGCTGAAGATCCAAGGTAACATTTTCGATGATATATCCATGGAAGCTCGTCGACGAGACCGTCCAGTGTGACTCTCGACGGCGCAGTAAAGTTCACTTGCTGAATATTTCACAATCCATTACATTGATTCACTCGGTGGTGGTAGGACCGGATTACCCTGGTGCACTCGCTCCAGTCGTGTACGCGACTTCTTCAGCGTAGTGTATACGTACACATACACATATATACACACCAATATCTGCACACTAACATTCCATAAAGTTATGTATACATATACATCAGACTCCAAGCATATGGACTAGTTTCCTCTGGGCCTGGCCTGGCTTCCCACCTCCTCAGGTTCTCCATCCTCTTCGCAGCCCTCCAAATACATATTGGCACTCTTAATAAAAGAGGCCCGGGTTTGGGACACTGCCAAATGCATATAGACAACTTTGGGAAACTCTCGCTCATCCTTGTAATGTGTATGTGATGTACTGATCCACATTTCTGCCGATTTAACATAGTAATACGTTCACCAGTGTCAGTTTCGTAACTCAAAAGCCAAACTTCATCTTCATCTTCAGCTTCTGGGTTGGTGGTTGATTTTCGTTGGTTCCCTCGTGTTATTTGATGGCCCTGTAACATTTGACTCGTAAACCCGAGGACAATGAAGATTTTTCCTCATTTTTCTCAACGCTACCTCAGTATTCGTTGATGTGGGTGGCCTTCTTCACTTCGTTGACGACCAAGGGCACCGTTGAAACGAAAGGAGAGCCACAGATTTCATGGAGAATCCAGGCAAGCCTTTGGCTATACCGGAAAACGTAAAATTTTCTTGGGCCACACACCGTAAACACCATGGTAACCGTTTATTACTGTATTCCACATGGATTCCAACAATGAAGTCTCGTAAACTATCGTGGCAGTTCTGTGACGAGAATGTGTGTACCACGTACAAAAGAGCCTGCGGGTATCGAGGCAATAAAACTCAAACTTCCTGCCGGGAAGTTAAACGGGGATTCAGCGTCGGAGTCTCCTCTCCATTCGGTCTCGGTTCCCTCGGCAAAGATAAAATTCACAGTGAGACTTGTCGCAGGAACGAAGTACCAGGCGGGATTCAGCTGGAAAAAAAATTTAAGGGCCTTTTATTAGCGTTCAATTTCAATGATAATTTACCTCGGTTTGACACAGCGTTTTAAGGAATTCAAATCGGATCGACGATTTACGATCCAATGGCGTGGAAAATGCTGCCAATGTTGCGATTCGACATTGGAACTATCAGCGACTGAATCTTGAATGATAAGAGCGCATATTAGCATTTCATATTAGCCCGAGGAGCGCTTGCGATAAAGGGTCAAGGATCGGTCCTTGAATCGAATCATTCGATGACATACCGACGGGAAATCTTTTTTGCTGGGGCTGGAAAATTTTTCTGCCACTCCGGCAAATTTTTTCTAAGTCCAGGAAACATTTGTTGAGCTGGAACAAAATTTCTCTGGCCCACGAAAAATTTTTTGGGCGAAGGGAGAAATTTCATTAGATCGAGAAAATCGGTTCTTTTTTAAAAACGCAATGTTATTTCTGGAAACAAATAAATATTTCAGGTAAATCAATGAAATGTTGGTTTATGGGTGAATTTGAAATTGGGATTCCGGGCATTTCACAATCGATCATTGCACACAATATACATATATATCGAAGGAAACTATAGAAACGAAAGCATCCCTTGTTAAGACCTCGTTCGTATTATTCCGCCCCAATCTCTCCGCAACCGGAACAACGGAGCCGGAAGTTCAGGAAAAAGCCTCATCCGCGTATGTGGACCACTCAGCTTGAGGATAAAGCCCGTTGACCGGGAATATAATTGCACTCGATGCGGTGCGGGGGAGTGGGAGGCGACCTTTAACTCGATATCCGCCACCGGGATTCCAACAGATCCTTATTAGTTAATACGTTTCGATACCCCTTCTCTGGCCTGTATATTCCTCGACTACCGAATATAGTTACATAGATTTATCGCCTCCGTAACATAGCGCAACTCCTGAATTCGAACGTTGAGATAATGGCTAATTTCCACAGCGTTCGACTGTTGAAACTATCCAATGTAAAGCCCGGCAGTTCGCGTCGCAATCTAAACCTCGCTGGGAAATTGGATTAGCGAAGATCGTTCGTACCAATCAGTGATCCGGAGATAAAACGAATAAAAAATATATTTTACACTAACCCCGGAAATTTCTACGGCAATTGCAAGATTTTTCAGATTTTCCAACGCATTTTCATGGCAATTAAAATCAATGTTAATTAAAAAATGTAAACATTACTTATATGTAAAACTGGGGACAATTAAAACACTTTGCTACCACTTCAATTATTCGTTGCCATTCATTGACAGAGCGACAAAAAAATAAATTAGAAATTCTGTATAAATTAAGCGACAAATGCTGAAAGACAATTCTGTCAACTTGTTCGAGTCTCTCCTAAAAATGTACCCGGAAATACTAGATTCGATCACGTTGCTTTTTTCCCATGTTACATTTATCGCAGAGCATCTCCTAGTCCGGTTTTCCGCTTTGGCATTTCATTGTCTTTCTTCCTGTGGGTTATGGTTCCCATCCGAGCGAATGGCTATGAAAGTTGTTGGAAGTTTTGGCGCCACTCGAGTTTCTCCAAAGAGAAATATCGAGGCTCGCGGAGGTCTCGAGAGGCGTCGTAGTTTTTCCTCCTGCTCGAGTACGTGGCGACGACGTCGACCCTGCACTTGCTCCGAGTCAAAGATAAAAGGGTTTCCGAGAGAAGAGAGAGAGAGAGCCGCGTGCGCTACTGACTTGAGCGCAAACTCGTGGGCCGCCCTGTGAAAGAGGGTTCAAGCGTGATGTGAGTTGAGAAGCGATGCGACGAAAGCACAAGCGCGTCGAGGTGCACATGCGGGCTCTTTTATGTACCTACTATACCTACTATCTATACCTACTATTAATGTAGTATTCCACACATGCATACCGACACTATACCTCGATCGCATACACGTATTCACAGAAGGATGGAGCGCACACCTCGCGTGACCCAGATTACTGTTCGCTCGCTCTGGCTCCGCTTCAATACCGCTTTTCGATTCTATACCGATCTAATAATATGAATAGGCAACACAGGGGTTAACGCAATCGATCGTACACAGTTGCACAGTAGCCTCGGGCGCAGTACAGGAGGTGTTCCCCGTGTTGCTGCTTGTTAAGTGAACGATCACGAAGCAGTAAAAAAGAAAAAAAAAAAAACACGATGAGATGAGAGACTCGCGATGCATAATGCAAAGCACGAAGCGAATTTCTCTACTTTTCCAATAATCGTATGTCATTCGCATTCACACAGGATTATGTCGGGAAAAGTCAGACAAGCCATTGATGATAACAATGATTAAGTCACATTACACACGTGCTCACAAATAAATTCTTAAACGAATTAATATGTGAAATTGTGAATGGAGAAAAGGCTTGAAAGACAAAATCGATTTTTTTTTGCAGATATTATGAATATCTGAGGCTGAAGGAGTCTACAAATCCACAGATACACTCTTGAATAAATTTTAATTTTTTTTCTAGTTAATTCAATGAAGAGCATGTTGCAATAAAAAAATATCTAGTGAAAAATTTGAAGAATGTTGAGCAGGAAAAATGTTAATTTCTTGATTGGAGTTATAGACATTTTTTGGCCTAGGTACGCTCACTATTTTATTTACTTTCACAATTACTGCGCTTGGAGGACTTCCCGAGGCGCCGATATATCCGCTCTATATTTATCGGCTGTCGAAGCGAATAATCCTAAACTGCAGGTTTTTCCACTGCACAAAAACTTGCCGCTGTGCGATACTTTCTTTTATCATCGGATCGAGTGCAGCGGAGACCTCTATACTGCATCAAAAGAGCCTGAGTTTTCGTCTGTTATGAAGAAAAAAAAAACAACAACTCAATAAGACGGTATAAGGAGACGGAAATCAGAAGTGAACTCTGATCTGCTTTCTCAATGCGATATGAAAGCTGAAGTGACGGTAACGAAGCGCATCGAGCTCTTTGGAAACTCTGGATTTCCTCCTCCACATCATCACTCCTTCCCTTCGAGGTGAACTAGATTTCCGATAGGGATCAGGGAACAAAAAAAAAAAAAGTGTCTTTTGAGGAAGTTGCGGAGGGGATGAAGCTCGGTGAACGAAGCGAGTAGTTTCGATAACCGGATCTCTTTCCTTATACCGTCGTCCCGTTCTCCAAAGCGCTGTATGAGGCTCACTATATATACGTAATATATGGGAATCCTTGACGGGAACTGCTCTCGACTTGGTGGTACCTCGAGGCTTCCCGTGGGATTATCTTCCCGGTCGTCGTCGCTTCGACGTTCTCATACCGCACGGTAAAATCTTTTACTACTCGCTGTCGTTCCCTATATAATATTCCAAGGGATCGTGGACGTGTCGGACGGACGAAAGAGAGTGTCATTGCAGCGCGATGACGAAGATCTAGGATAACGTCGTTTCGGGGAAGCTCCGGTATGACTCTGCGGGACGATGAGACGAAGAAGTGACGGGACTCTCTCGTGGGACCGAATTCGCAGCTCCGTATGCTCCGATCTTTCAGCCCTTCCCCGCTCGTCCTTTTTCCCACGATCCTTGCGGTTTCGCGAACCTATGCTTACTTCCATCCTCAGAGAAAAGCTGCTTCGCCTGATTTTCAGAAAAGCTTTTGCCAATGAGATAGCACAAGACAGAAGGTGAGAACAGAGACTGAGAAAAGGATTTTCAGTTTACCTGTTATCGCTACCGCCTTCCTGAAGACATCCTCGTAATACCTTGCCAAGGATTCTCACGTTCATCGTCGAAAAAATGGAGTTCACGAATGAAACTTTGTGTTCATCACTTTTTTATAGTCTCAGAGCTGGAAGAAAAAAAAATTAGATGAAAAAATTTTGAGAAGCTTTGAAAAATGCACCTGTCCCTTTAAAGTCAATAAATTTTTTTTTTTTCGTCGTAGCCCTTTTTGTGGCCATCCTGACGCTGCACAAAGCTGCTCTGCTTACTACATTGTTGAGAGAAAAGCTGCTTCGGCTGACGAGCGGAAAATATTGAAAAAGCTCATGCTCTTCAGCTTCTACGAGACAGCACAGACAAGGAGAGCAGAGGCAGAGTGAGAGGAATTTTGAGTTTACCTGTTATAGGTACCGCCATCCTGATGAAGTACCAGTGAACCTCCCACGTCTTCAGCGTCGCGCTCCCCTGTGCGACGTCAAATGCCGCTCACGGTTTCGTTTCCGGTTGCACCGAGGAATAGCCAACAGATCCGAGCGCTGAACGAGCGTACGGCCACGCGTTACGTTTGCATTTAGATAGACTCGCTTGCTCCCGGCCAATCTGTGGGCCCCCACACCAAGAATGCTTTCCTTGCTTTTCCCACTATGTCTGGCGATGCATAAAGGTTTACTCGTGATCACGATACGTTTGCATATCCGACGGCGGCTGTGGAAAGGAAAAACTACATTTACGTGACTTGGATTCTTCCAGCAATTCTTACTTAAAAATAAAAACAATAACGATGCAAACTAGAAGCTCGCGCAGTAATACACCGTGAGCTTGAACTTTTAACAAAGCTTTACATTCACGAGCAAGTATTTCGATCAATTTCAACTTTCACGCTTGCTGAGATGGGAAGAAAAAAATTATTCGATTAATCAGATTTGTTTTGCTGGTGCAGAAAAAAATTTTCCAGCCCCCGGAAAATTATTTGTAACTGCATAAAAAAATATTTGTTGTGTTACCGAGAAAATTTGTGGGAGCAGGGGAAAAAAAGAGAAATTCTTCTCGTGAAATTTTTCCTCTCTGAGATATTTCTGTAGAAGGATTTTCCACGCCCTTAGGAAAAATTGCTGTCGAGGAAAACTGGAAATGCTCGGTGGAATAGACACGAAGAGGCTCTTGTCTCGTATCCCGGGATATACTTGAAGAAGAAAAGTGACTCGTAGAAATGTAACATGAGAATTTACGCCGAGGGACAACGATGCAAAATCGCCAATACATATTTCGATAAAACGTGTTAAACTCACACCCACAAATCCTGTAGAATTTACATAGAGGATTCCACCCCCACAACGAAATCCCATTTTCCGTAGTCGATCGGCCGTTACACGGGAACACGCCCCTCCGCTCCGACTCGTGACTGCGCACTCGAGATATCGCTCCGTGTCTCGCACTCCACTTTTTATTACTGGGTCACCGAACACACATTTCAGCCCCACACACTCCTCGAACAATCAAATTGTTTTCGCTCTCTTTCCCGCAAACCCGAGCACCGCGCGCGATTTCCCGTCGGAAATCAAACAGCCATTTTAGAGAAACTGGAAATAACAAAATATCGAATGTCGATGTGTTTCATAGGAAGAGGAGCCTCGTCTCGTCACTGAAGAAATTTTCTGTAAGCCAGTTAACGATTGTCTCATTGATATCGAACAAAAATCTCCTCGGAGAACCTGAAGAGCGGTTGAAAAAATATTTTCCGGAGCCCAAAAAAAAGTCTCAAATTATTTTCTAATCGATTATCGTTACAATTGGTCCACCGGATGTTTCCTGATTTTGACCAGGGTCATTTTATGACACACAGGGATGTGCGGAAAGCCGTGGCTCACCCGGAAAGGGTGGTAGCACTAGGGGTAGCGGTGCTGATTCCGGAGAGTCGCAGTCGTCGCCGGCCCGTGGAAAGCATCATCACCATCAGCAGCATCAAAATGCGAACAGCACGAGTACCGGAGGAAGTGGCTCGAGCACGAGTGAGGGTGGTGGAAACAGCAACGGATCGAGGGACGGCGATCTGCTGGCCCACGCGGCTTCGGCCCTTCGGCGTCTTCACTTCAAGTCGGCAGGTGGTAGCCGAAGTTGTCGGAGTACCGTTCCGAAGGTCGTGGTCAGGGGTTCGAGCAACGCTTCGGAAACGACCATCAACACAAGCACGGACAGTGCAAACACGATGGTCACCATGGTGAGTAATCCCTTGATTTATTAATCGCACCGAGTCAGGCATCATTTGCACGATGAATTTTCAAAGTGCGCTAAAACTTGTCCTGCACATTCTGTAGTTTCAACCTTGGACCATGTATTCCATTGGAGATATCATAGAAAAATATCGTTAATTGTCTTTGGAAGGGTGGGAGACTGAATTGGTGAAGAAATTGTATTGGGGTGAAGCGTAGATTAAAAGGGTTGGTCATCGACGTTGGGTGTGCAGGTGACAACGACTGACGGCGAGCAGCCGGACGACAGTCTCGATCTGATCGACGGCCTCCCGGAGATGTCACCCCCGCCAGTGCACAGCGATAACACAGCGACCTCGAATAACTCGGGGGCGTCTAGCAACCGTTCGAGCCACTCGGACGGGAATAGCGCCGCTACGACGACCCGGGTTGGTACCAACAATGGGGTTCACCATCAGCAACGCGCCGGCAGCATCGCCGGTGGCACAGGTGTCAATGGAAGTGCCACTGTTCCGGTTATACAAGGGGCAACAACCCCAGCCTCGTCGTCCTCGATCTCGGGATCTTCGATGACAAGCACCACCGCCGGAATATTGAATAATGAAAACTTGGAAGCGAGCGGAATGCCTCCCCCGACGCCGCTCGTCGGCGCGCGTCAGGAGAGCAGGTTCTCCTTCACCCCCGGAAGGACACCTCCACTGCCGGATCTCCGAGCCACGGAATTCTTCAGGTATGTCCTCAGCCTCACGATTAATTCATCATTTCATCAAGCTCCACGCCCAATTCCATCGACTCTCCAAACTATCGGCCAATGTATGAGGCTAATCGATTCACTGTTGCCAGTACACCAGTGAGAGGGTCCGTCGATGCTGGACAACCGGATCCTCATCAATTGAACTCGATGCTGGCGCTTGTCGCGGCAAAGGAGAAGTCAACCAAGTCAAACACGACGCCGTCTCAGTCGCCGGGCACGACCCTCGCCACGACAGCCTCAACCCCGAAGAACGGCCACCAATCACAGCTCCAGAGCGACGTCGGACCCGGGGAACATAACCAAGTGCAATTGCCGTCGAGCGACAAACAGCAGGGCAACTCTAACGTCGGTGGTAACCCAGGAATTGGCTCCCTCGCCGGGACGACAAAGTCATCCCAGAAGCACCAAGTCACGAACAAGCCCAGCATAAACGTCACGACAAATCCCCTGGACATATCGCTGTGCGGGGCCCAGCCACCGTGCGGTACCAACACCCCTAATTCTGGTGGACGAGGCAGAGGGAGAACCGCAGGTAATCAAACTTTTTTTGTTTTTTTTTTTATATTTTTTTTCCCCACTACTATTAATTTCACTTTCCTTCTCTCCGTTACGCTGCTACAGCACAGCCACTTTTTTATTACCGCGCACTCGATTCTCCCTTGTACCGCCTTAAATTCACTTTGTCAAGGGGAAATGACACAACAGCGTTAGAAAAAGAAAAAAATAGCGAAAAGACAGTACCAATTGTTTTCTTCCACTATTTTCCTCCACACTATTTATGATTACTGTCAAACAAATTGTGGTAAAAAAAAGAGAGAGAGAAGAAAAAACGTAAATTTATTTGGTAGCAAACGAAAATGTGGCATTTCCTCTTATCATTCCCTCGTTTATGTGTTTACCAATATTATTAACGTTCAATCTGAGATCAAAGTTGCATGAGATAAAAGGACTAATATAGATTCCTAGATGTGATGAGTTGATTACAAAAAAAAAAGATAAGGGGGTGAATATGCGGGGCATTAAGTAGCGGTGTTAAAAAGCGTGAAAAAGGAGAGAAACGAATGAGAGCGAGAGTGAGAGAGGCAGAGGCAGAAGCAACAGCAATAAGGAAAATGAATCCATGTTCTTTTCTTTCAGAATCTCATCCCCTCGTTTCAGCCATTCATTCATGGGTCAGGCTCTTTTTCCCGTTTTGCGCAATAGGTATAGTTCGCAGTCCATGGAGAGACCTCCGAAATAGCGCCCTTTTCCACCCTCCTCATAAATACATATATATATATATACATCGCGATAGTTGCAATAACTTTCACGGAAATAAATACCTTACGGAGCGGATTTTTATTGAGTATCAATGGCGAAGAATTAAGGGGTGCATTTGGCGAGAAATAAATGGGCTTTCGGGGGTCTTTTCGTGGTGTGCGAACAGTACGTTGGACACGTGTGTGATGCAACGGCGTTTGAACGTTTACAGAGCTTTTGTGCTTTTGTGCATTGCTACTGGCGCGTGAAATACAAATGCATAAGTGAAACACTGTGTCATCACCGCAGACATCACCGGCAATCACTGCGAGTCACTCGGACCGGCTGAAAAAACACCATTAGCACTCGGCGATCGGATTTGAATCGTTGATCATCATTCCCAATACATTCGATGTTAAATTCAACGACTAAAAATCCAAACGTGTGCGAATTAAGCCGCAGAGAAAATTGCTTATCGATCGCTGATTGCTTTGTCGATTGTTATGCGTGCGCGTGTATGCGTGTGTGCTGAGTAATGTGCGCTTTGCCTCTCTGCAAAAAATCGCTGTCATTGCTGCATTAACTTTTTTTTTAATGTCACGCCGGCTTTTTGCCCTCGGCCTGTCACGATTATTTTCCATTTTTATATTTACTCTCTGTCCAATTGGTCAGGTTTTCAGTCACTCTCTTTCTCTTTGATATTTTTCATAATTTGACCACTTTTCGGATGACATTATGGGAATTTTTTTTAAGTTGTAAAGAACTGCTTTTAAAATTGATGTTATTAAGATTGTGGAGGTATTTTTTTTGCGCTGAAAATAGGTGAAAAAAAGATAGCAAACCATGAAAGGGCCCATGGTGGAAAATATCTGAAAGAGACACTGAAAACCTGTTCTTCATTTCTCCATCTCGTTCGTGTTACACTAAATAATTAGCGTGCGTGTGTGTATATTGCTGTTTTCCCGGTTATGTGCTTGAACGTCCGCCTAAATTCTCACACTTGTGCCCTCCGTATGTAATGTACCTTATATACATACTGCCACTATGACCACTAACCTTAATGAAACATTTTCTCTCAATCTAGCCACGTGTGTTTTTTTTTTTTTTTTTTCACTGTCAAATATACCCCACAAATTATTCAATCAAAGTACCAAAAAAACCTCTGTGTGATTTTTTTCCCCAATATTTTAATAAAAACCTTTTTCTCTTTCCAAAGTAAACGTACCCCGAAAATTGGAAAATACTGAAAAAAAAATCTTCACATTAAAAATTGGTAAATTATTTTTTTCTTTAAAAAAAAACGAGTATTTTATAAAATATTGGATAGAAAAAATTGAGGAAATTACTTTTAGTGGAATTATAGGGCACGTCTCAAATGGGCGAAATAAAATATGGCTGAATTGGCACAAAATGCTTCTAACACATAAATACCGCTACTATCATGACTAATACATCTACACACTGCTACCACTCCCACAACTAGTGTTACGTGCAGAGGAGCGCGCGATACATACCAAACGCGATCACTCAAGCGCGGAATCGACCCTTGCACCCTTCTCCACCTGACAACCACAAGCGCGGCGACACACACACACACCCCTCGACTATTCTGTGGCACCGAAATAAATAGCAAAGTCGTGCGAATAGACCTGTGTGCCCTGTCGCGAGGATCCGGCCTCCGTTACTTCCTTTTTTCGTGTTTTCTCGGTGGACCGAGGAAAAAACTCGTTGGCAATGGAAAACTCGGCCGGCTGGGCTAGCAAATGAAAGGGTGTGAATAAAAAAAATTAAAAAAAAAAAAAGGACAAAGACCACCACAGCTACAAAGAAAAAGACCGAAAGTCGATGATAATGGATTTGCCAATTGAACGGGAGTTAATTCACACGTCGATTACCGCCCTTTAATTTCCCATGTGAGAACTACAATTTTTGTCCTATCGTACACAATAAATGCCACGACAAATCCCTTCGAGGTGCCAGTAAATAAAAATGTGAATTTCCCCGCAAAAATTCTATCAAACGTCAGTTTCAATTTCTGCTTTTTTTCTTTTTTTTTCTGTATGTTGTTTTTCACCTTTTCATTAAAGAGCTTCTATCAACATTGTAATGTCGCTTTTTGAGGAAGCGGACGAGGCGTTGTTTTTTGTCGTCTCCCTCTCGTATTGTTGAAACGGCGAATCGATCGTTCGTTTGACGGTGAGACACAGCCGCAGGGAAGCAGTTGGCAAAGGGAGTCTAGTCAGGTTGAATCGGTGCTTTCATAGGAACGTGTAGCAGGTCGCCGTTTGAAATAGGCCAGTGGTTTCCGAACATGTGGCTGACTATCCGTGGCAATACCGAATTCGCCAATTCCCTTTCGTTCTCCAGTGACGAGGAGAAAACCCGAGAGGGGCCCAAATCGATTTGAGCCACGCACGTCGTGTGTTCCAAGCTTCGGGAAAATCCACTGAAATAGCGATGATAACCAAACACTGAACGAGAGAGGAAGAGAGAGAGAGAGAGGATAGAAGTGCAGTGAAATCCGGGCCAGGACCTTTTATGGCGTGTTCGGTGAACCGTGACGAACAAGGTTTTGCCCAAGAGGAGGCAAACTGCAGCGGGGTACACGAGTATACATCGCCGAAAGCCAGAGATAACGCGATCCCATTGGGTCAGAGTATTATCGTAACGTCAACCTGTCGCTCCCACCAATTTCCCATCGGCACTTTTCATTGTCACACCATAAACCGGTTTAAGCTCAAATTAATAGAGTATCGATTCTGCCATAACTCGATACGCGAATTGTAATTGCTTTGGTGATTTATCACCGGAATTGGAGAACAGCTCGAAACTCCGGTGAAGTGATTTTCGAAAAATCCACGTTTTTTTTTTAATCAAAATTATTTCACCGAGATGATTTTTATTCGAAAAAAATAAAATAAAAACAGACGATCCCGTTTGGTATGTCTTCACCGGAGCCTCCTGATAGAATGCCTCCCAAAAATCGGACCACAATCACACGACGAGTCGTCAATGATAACACCAAACACGTTGAACACGCTTATTAAAAATTTAGCTGTCATTATATACCCAGAAAAAGGATTCGCCGACGAATCGGGCGTGAAAAATCTTTTTTCTGGATAACGGATTATTCCAAGATTCACCGACAATACGTTCTTGCCTTTGTGACATCATAATCACTGATAGACGTTAGCCTCCTTAATTCGGCGTATTTCGAAGCTAAACGAAAATTAAGGCTCTTCGTCGTGTCCTCTTTATTTGCGAAAAAGGCGGAAGTGGAACGGGTACCAAGAGATCGGCGCAGGCGACGATCGTCGTGCAGCAGCCCTCGCTGTCTCTGGACGCCCCGGCGGCGACTATACTACTTCGTCCGGACGTGGATGCTCGACGTCGGGAGGAAAACATGCGCCAACTGCTCGACGTTGCCAACACATTGACTCTCCAAGAAATTCACGACTTCGAGATGAGGTGAGTTCGCATTTGGCTTCTTATTTTTACTCCCAGAAATGTGTACTCATATTCCCGTCGGAATCTCTATCTCTCTCGATGCTGAAGAGCGAACGCTCGCGTGAGCATAAATTTTCGTCCATCGAATCGTAAATAAATGGAGGAGAAGTCGCGTGTATCGATCCTCGATAACACACAACGCGAGAGGTGCCATCCAAGGCGTTCTCCTTTCCCATTATCCATATATCTATTGAAGGAGTATCATCTCCACACCCATTCTTATCTCTCTGACGTTCTCCCGACTCGGGACCAAGGATACCTTCAAGGAAAATTTTCTCTCGCTGTGCTGCTCCTCGTTTTTCTGTACTATCTTCGGAATTCGAGGCAGAACTTCACACACACACACACACACACTTGACTCAGGGAACTGTCGAGGAAGTAAAAAACGAAGAGGAAGAAGAAGAAGAAGAAGAAACGATGAGGGCGAATGGAACGGAGATAGATCGCGAGTTGCACGCGACTCGGAGTTTCGCTCTCGTCGACACGTGGATCAATAGATCGTGCGGTACGTACGAGCGCCCACCCGGCGACCATTCTCACACGCTCATTCGTACCTTCAGCCGCGACTCCGGCCGGAAACAATTCCTCTCTCGGACATAGATACAGGAAATTGGAGATCCGATTATAGTCGCGTAGCTCGCTACTCTCTGCCCTTGGATAAATTCGGAATCGAACCACTTCAGCTTCTTCTGCCACGAAGATCACGAGGAACGATTTATCAAATTGGATTCCCCGTCGAATTAAAATGGCACCCGCAATACCGACGACGACTCCTACGATTCGCGACGCCAGCATCCAACCCTTGGACTTCTTGCTCACGTGATGAACACCCCCCCGACGTCACAAACCTGAGTAATTTACGTGTTAGCCCAAGATAAATTGCCCGGGAGAAGAGAGAATCTTGGGGGCTTTCGTGCTGTGCACATGTACAACACTCCGGAGTGATGTATCGAGAAAATCCGTGCAGAAATTTGACCAGGGATTGTCTGTGAAGTATCACGAGGGCCCAATCAATTACCGGGAGGCCTGATGTAGCAGGTGTCAGGATAACAGCATCTGGATCTTAACACAACTCGTAGGGAAGAATAAAGACAAAAATTAGGTGTAATTAGCTGGGGGTGAAGTATGATTGCAATTATACGAGAGGCTGAGGGCTATTTACAGTGATAAAAAAAATTGGTAAACGCGACAGTACACCGATCCGATTTAGCCTCGACTCGCAGCCGATGTAAATCCATAAAGCTGCAGCCTCGCATTCGCATGAATACCGAATAAATGTTTCTGCAGGCGACGACGAGGATGAAGAAGAACGTGAGACCGAGAATTACGTGTTCAGTCTTGAGAGCTCTGCCGATCGATTTTGCCAGGATAAAAAAGGGTTTAAAGGCTCGGTAAATCGGGAGGTAAAGCAAGGGACACCGACTCGGAGAACCTATATTATCCCCTTGAGGAACTCCCAGGAAAACACTCGAGACTGAGAGTAGCAGCGACTTGGAACGCGAGACGCAACGACTTTTCCTTCCTCTTCCTCGGCTCCGTCGAAAGTCACTTTTTCAGACACTTTGATAGTTGACTAGCACAGTCGCACCCTTAGCACCTCTTTCCAAACGTCTCGCTATTGTTGAAGAGGAAAACGATGCTCCAACAACCCAGAAACTTTCCAAACTCGAATTGGCATCTGAAATAAAAAAATGATAGCATTTTTATGGTGTGACATAATATTGTGAATTATGTAAATGACTAATATTTGATTCTATTTCTTTATCCTTTAAGCATCGGAGTAATGGTCTATCAAAAAATCCAGATTCTTTTAATTTGCACGTTGCAAATATTTTTTTACGTCATTTTCTCAATATATTAATGTCAAACGTCGAGATATTTTCAATATTAATTGATATATTGAATTTCCGTGTCGCAGACTTAATTGTCGAGTGCTCTTTGATATCGAATTTGATTGAGAAACGCGTCGAGAAGTGTGGAAGTGAAGCTGCGGTTTGGTTGGTTCTGAAGTTGCAGGTCGCTCGCAAGGGTATCGAATTTACGGCAAGAATTCACCGTAACTTGCGGTGAATGTTTAGCGAGAGGTGAAACAGCACCGAAGACACTGGAGCCGTCGGTAATTCTCGTTAAACTTTAACTGGCGTGATGAAAAGTTTGCTTAAAGAATGAAAAGCTCGCGCTTTACTTGGGAGAATATATTCTCTTTATGCTCGAGGCCAAGATAACCACCGGAAACCCCTATTTTCCTTGGCACACCCTTATTATCTCGCTCGCTCACTTTTATATTAGAAGCAAGAACGAGAAAGATGCCCGAACTACGAGATTCTGAACAATGTACCCGAACAAGAAGTGCGGATCTTGCAAAGCAAAGAGCTTCGATGTTCCCTTTAAATATAGAACAGATATTTCAATGAAACTAAGCCGGAAGAAAAATCAACGGAGCAAATACCGCGGGTTCGTTAATTTTCCCGCGCAACAAGAAGAATCGTTTTCGTTGGACAGCAACCATTTATTTCGCTCGTGATTCAACAAAACTCAAGCCTTAACGAGCATCGCCTGAAATCAAGGATACATCACTTATCAAATTGTCTCACAAAAAATCGTATCTGTGGAATACTTCCTCTGGCAACATTAATTAATATTACAATGTTAATATTACTGCACAATTTTCCATTCAATTAAGAAAATTAGGTAGCCACAATTTTCTTTTTTCCTTTCCACAAGTCAGTACCATCAAAACCAGGAAACGAACCACTCAAACTACCAGAATAAAGTGGGACCAAAAAAGAAATTTCCACTTTCCACCATTAATTTTCACTGGGGCAGAAAATTCGCTGATCTTGGAGCTTTGTGGATTGTACCGCTCCGCAAAATTCTACATTTCAATACCGCCTCCCGCCGGCGTAATACATGCGAGCGGGAGGACAAAAAGTGGATGGGCCGAGGGGCGACACGTCGGATTTGTATAAACTCGCACCCTTACTTTCAGTGACTTGTTAAAAAGCGTCGACGTCTCATCACTCTAGGGGATTGCGAGTGTCGGAGAAAAATACGTTTATTGAGAATAAAAAAAAAGAAAAAAAAAAAAATGTGAAGGAAGAAAGAAAAAGGAGGGAACGGCTGATAAAATCCGCGCCCATACAGTCCATTACTGTACTTACGGGGGTGCTTCAAGAAGAAGATTTATTTTTAGATTGTATTGCGAGGCGAGACATACTTTTATCTTGTTACAAGACAACAGCGTATACACAACGCAATTCAAAAATAAAACCCATCTCGAATCTGTCGTGTGTCGGTATTATTTCCTTTCTACGTCAAAATAACCATCACGAATGGATCAGTCATTTACGAGTGTATACGATAATCTCAATTTTCGTGTCCTGTGATCGACAGCATCGAATAATAAAAAAGTACTTGAAGACAGCCTTCGTTTAAAAATCTTGTGACTTAAAAAAATGATAAGAAAGTAATAAAAATATCATTTGTCTGTTATTTTATTATCCCAGTGAAGGTGAATGTGGTCGTTTGTGTGTTTGCAGGTACGGAAGTCCGCATCACAGTCGATCGCAGTCAGTGAAGACGCCCGGAAGCAGATCTTCGGGTCGGCCGAATTACCTATGTCTTCCGCAGCAGAGATCGCGAGTGGCGAGTATGCCAAACACGGGGGTCGAGGAGGAGTACTACAGACTGAGGCATTTCAGCATAACGGGTAAAGGGATAGTGAACAGGGGTGATTCCCTTAAAAGCCGGAGATCCCGCTCGAACAACAGCATGGCCTCGAGCAATTCTAGGTGAGCCACTTGCACGCATTCCGTCTCGGCGTTCGTATCTCTTACTCGGCTTCCCGCAATGCGAGAAGCTCGTGTGCTTTTTGCGATTTAGTTCGGTGTGCCCGAGGAGGATACAAGCCACTCCCTGTATTTCAAGCCTCGACGTTCGCTCGGAGCGCATTTTTCGCTGAAAAGTATCTCTCGGAATGCCAAGATTTTCAGTATCGTTCGGTGTACCGTATAGCTTTCGTAAGATTTATTTTAAGGAGAGTCCAGAGACGAGCTGTTCGCTCGCGATTGTACATCGGTTGCCCAGGAATAGCCATTCTGTTCTCGGTTCAGATATTTCTTTTTTTTTCTTCTTCTTCTTCTTCTTCTTTACCTCCATTTCGTCGTCCTACCCTCAATAAATTCACTCGGTGGACTAAAAGTTTGTCCGTGCGATGGACGGGCTCCTTGTGCCGGAAAGTAGCCATGGATCCTCCAGAGACTGAACCGGTACACCAACGTGTCGGGTGACCGACCAATAAGGGCATAAGAAATTCGGCGAGGTGGCAGAAAGCAGGCGGCCATTCGAGAGTTAAGAATTATCCTCGTCTCCGGGCGGCACAAATCTCACGGCGAAGGGCCGACCGCACACACGGGATCCCCTTATCCCTTTTGTACCTTCGGGCTCCACTTTTCTGGCTACTGGACTCGAGCTTCAATTTAATGCCTTGGGACATCCGAAGGGCTCTCCCCGAAGCCACGGTCCTTTATACGGACCGCTTAATTAGGGGTAAGCTTTTATAGCATTGCCGTGATCCAAAAGGGCTCCTTTCAATTGTGGTGACCTAAAACCATTTCGAATACGACAGTGAATTACTGTTTCCATTCCTTATTTCAATCGTGACTTTCTTCGATTCTTTCCCATGCTTATGTCAGTTTATCAAAGCTCAGCTTTTCCAAATTTTCCACTCAATTTCAAGCTCAAGACCGAAATTACGTTCCAGCTTAATTACAAAAATTGACTCGTTTGCGTTTACGTGTGATTTCCCACGTGATTTTGAACTTGGGACTGTAAATTCGGCCTTGAATTATGTAGAACCGAGTTTCAACCCTTCAGTTTGAACTTGGCAACGTGTTCCAATTAGCCCCGGTCCCGTCTTCAACGCGGGTTGAGCACGAGGCGAAATACAGGAGAGTTTATAGGGAAACTGTATAACGTCAACGCCGTACTGCGGGGTGGTCCGTATTACGAAGGCGAGTCAGGGAGTCAGTCAAGTCAGCCAACATAACGTGGATGTATTTATGTATCTCCAGGGGGCCTTCCCGGACGGGGGTGTGCCGGGGAGTGGGGCGTAGTTTAACCAGAGCGAAAGTTGCTACGTATCTCGCGTGCAATATTTATACACAGGGCAACGTTGGCTATGAGGAAAATGGGATCGCGCGCTCCACGAATGAGAGTCAGCAAGTGCATACATAAATGGGCATGAAATTTATGTGAGTTTCAGTGGATGAAATTCGTGTAAACGAGCAGTGAGCAAGGGCCAAGGGTTATTACACCTTCCCACTGCCTGCACTGATGTTTATAAACGCACTCGCGATAACATACATTCCGACACTTCAGATTTGGTGTTTCGCAGTGCTTCATTACCAAGTTCCTGACAGTTGGTTAATTGGATACTGATTTCGGGTGCTTACCGAAATCACGGCGACGCGTGACATATCGACGAGTGCATTTCCTGAGTTAGTTTGGATTTACAAGCGTACTCATAATCACCAATTAAACCGCAACACGTGCGCCGTTGTCATAATTTCTCGAGAGACTCTAATGAGCTCGTTTTCCCTTCATTTTTATTTTCCACAAAATTTGTAACTCGAATACGTTACGTATTTCGTAAGATAAATGTCGCCTCCCTCGTGATGTAGGATTTTCGTTTGGACGGTGATAAAGTTGTCTTTTATCGACCTGAAAAAAAAGTAGAGAGTAATTACATGTGACGTACGTTCGTATCTGTCTACTGTCAGTTTTATGGATTCTGAATTAGGCTGAGAAAATGTCTACCGTTGAATCTCCAACAGCTGGTGAGAATTTTTTACGAGCACCGTGATAAGGTCTGGGGTCACAACGAGGAATTATGCTCTAGATCGAACGCGTGAGTTTACGTGTGGCGATGAGGTGACGTAGACCCACGTGTTAGACCTTAGAGCGACTTCCGTTACATCGGAATACCCAGGAAGACGTGGATTACCAACAGCTTCGATTTCGCCCAATGGATTGCGCTCCTGATGATCTGAGGAAGAAAAAAAAAATAGTCAATTAGACACAGAACAATTATTTCCACTGACAGGACAATATTGCTAAAGTCATTTTTATTTATAAGCGTTATTACACAGATCATCGACATCAACGATATATTTTGACACGCATAATGAGGCGAAACATAAATATTTGCGCTGTCGGAAAACTCAAGGAAAGATGCCCCTCTTCGAAATCCTTCAGGAATTGAATAATGGAACGACGCAGATATAGAACGTCGTGAAAGTCGTGAAATACGAAAGGCGAATGACGATTCCCTCCTCCACTGAATCAAGCTAATTTGTCACTTTTTATTTTTTTTAGTTTATTGTTTTTTAACTCTGATTTCATTCGGACTATTGAATGACGACGGAATTTGTTAAGCAGCTTCTCCAGTCTTTTCCAGCCAATGTTTCGAGCTTTTCCTTCTCTGTCTCTCACTATCTGGGTGCCTTTTCTACAGCCTCTCTTCAATTATCTTAGACAATACGATTGAGTCGGCAATCTTTAAGTTGTCGCACTGTAAAACTATTCTCTGTCGTATCGAATTGCTCCGAAGTCGCGCTATCGATCTACTTGATTGGGTCCCTGATAACGGATAATGTTTGAAATGCGATCGGCACTCGATAAGTCCCTGTTCAATTATCCAGACTGACTGGCATTTACGGGGAGGATGAAAAACGTATTGAAGTGATTTTCGACGGGGGCTTGGACGACTTCGGTATCGACTGAGCGGAGAGTGAGTAATCGATAAATGAGTAATGAGGCAATATGAAAGGAAAAGCTCGAAAAAAAGTAAGCGAAATCCCTGCGAAATCGTAGCAGATGTGACTACAATTGGCGCAATTACCCCTCCCCAAGCTAAATGATTGACGGAGCAATCTAATAGTTAATTATGCTGCCGCTAGTTTATCTAACTAATCAGCGCCATTAATTGAACTAGTTTAATTAGTTGCCACACCTAACTAGCTTTATAAATATCTTGGTCATTAGGGGAATGCTTTGGAACTTTCGGTTTTAACGACCAATTTCATCCTTTAGTGGATTCATTGACACGCATTTTATTTGTCATTATGAATTGCTAGTAAAAAAAATATATTTACAAATATCTATTGCTCTGTAAAACGTCCTAGCCCATAAATAAATAAATAAATAACTTTAATAATATAAATATTAATTAATTCCTTGTATGTCTTCAATCGAAATCTCAAAGAAAGTCAATAGCTAAAATTTGGAGCATATTCGTAGCACATTAAAGATGCGAAATTGCGTTTTTCCGGTCGGTAAAGCGAAAGCTTCCTGTTCTTAAGAATACGCGACGAAAATATATATGTACATACAAAAGTTTAGTCAGCGTGTGTCTCATCTCGAGTGTCGGAAACCTCTGCTTTGTTCTTTTACAGCACTGAGCATTTAACAGCCTCTTATCCTGGCTCAGCGAGGAACTCCGCAGCCGGGTCGTTAGCGAGTTCTCGAGAAAGCAGTGCCTCCCAAGGACCATCTCCGTATCGGGTACTGATGCTCGGGGCACCTGCCGTGGGCAAAAGTTCTCTCGTCTCACAGTTCATGACCTCGGAGCACCTGCTCGTCTACGACACCTCAATCGGTGAGTTAGTTTGTCTGCAAATTATTCCATTTATTTAAGTCATACTCCAGTAAAAATGTATTTTCAGGATAGACAAATGGATGTTCTGTATTTATTACGAGCAGTATTATTATTATTATCATCCTGAATGGGATGCAGGAAAATGTGAGGCAAATTGGGTACTCCAAAAAATTCCAGCCAATTAAAAGTTTCAAATACGACTTTTTTTATTCCACTCAACTTTTCAATCTCAAAACTCGTGAAAATCTCATTTTTTTATTGGAAACTAATAAATCTGCGTTATGAGCCCCGGCTAAAGGCCTTTTTTTTCGCTCAGGGTCCATTTTTCCCCACGCTCTCTACGAAAAATTGTGACAGCCGTTTCCAGGCCCTCGTTCTAAAACGTATTTTACAACCGTACGGTGACGTACATTAATCACCCTCATTGCAATCGTGGGACGGCATCGCTTTTCGGACATTTTCAGCGAGCAACGATCTTACGATCACCCGGAATTTCGGGCGCGAATATCACTAATCGTGAAATGAATTCACGTGACTGAGCACCCTCCCTCATTTTCCCGAGACATTATTTCATTTCACTTAGTCTGAGTTTAAATAAAAAATAAGTGATCCCCTGATTTATCGTCTTTGCCACTGGGAGGAAATGTTCGCAGTGATAATTACAGAAATTATTTAACGAATAGCCCTCACTCGGCCCTTTAATTGTCAAGAAATCTTCATGATGGAAATCTTCATTAAAAATAAAATGAACACCACGATTTTTCAATGTCAGTTAAATGAGCCAAGAATTAACAACCTAAGAAACGTTCTGTAATTAGTTAATCAAGCTATTCAGCGAAAAGCATCAACTCAATTAGCTTGATTGTCTGGCTCGGAGCGAGCTCCTGAATTTCCACATTACAATAACTGTAACAGGGTTCGAAGCACGTCGACAAAGAGGGATAAATTTAATCCATCGGGAACGGCACTGTGTAATGTACGATTGGATATCCTCGACACTGAAATCTGTGAGAGGCGAAAAAAGCCATCACAATGCTGCGGATTTATATTTCATGCCGTGAGAGAGAAAGAGAAAGAGACAGAGGACGTTTTTAATACCATCTCGTAATAACGTAATATTCGGAATTACGCGAAAGTGGATAACGAAAGAAAAGCAAGTATAAAGTGAGCGCAGTGGCGGAGTATACATTATAAATAAAACGAGTATCTATGTGCAGAACGCAGACGAGTCATTCCGCGTAGCTGGCAAAGGGAACCGCGTTTGCAGGTCACAGCGGAGCAGAAAAGCGAGCCACAGTTGCTTTCTCGGTGGGGCAAATGTTTATTTGCATAGTTGGTACTCTCTCTTGGCGGCATAACAGGCTCAGCAATATTCCTGATTGCATGAACCGGTTGGGTCCTGGGTCTGTTGATCCTGGCAACGGGTCGAGCGATCAAAGGCTTCATTTACCCTATAAATAAAGCAAGACATAAAGGAATTAACAAATCAATAATTCGCAATTTGTTCTATGGTTGGATCAGCTCATTTAGCTTCTTCATAAAGAGGGCTTTGTTTTTATGGGAACATTTTTCACGTCAGTAAATTCAGAATTGTCCGGGACATCAAGACACATCGTTTGGAAAAATTGTCCCTGTGTCTTCGTCAAATTGTTGAACAATGAGAAAGTTATTTGTAAGCTTTCACTTTCCGGGCATGCTTTATTTCACGTTGGCCAATCGTGACTGGGTTTGAGTCGGAGAGGCAAAGAAAAATGGTTAAATATGCTTTAGGTAATTGCCGCAAATTGGCCTCGTCTCCTTCACCATTTTGTCGTCGTGTACATTGGAATTATTCCACGCATCACGGACGCCGATCGATCCAGCTATTATTTCCAGTTTATATATGTTACAGATGATGAATCCGGCGACAAAACGGTGAGCGTGCTTCTCGCCGGCGAAGAATCGGAATTGACCTTTATCGATCATTCCTGCGCGGATATGACGGTGAGTTTCGACTGTGCTGTGCATGTTTCATCGTATAATTGTCAGTCAGGCATTCGTCGGGCTAACACTCGTGTATTTCGAAGAACGAGGAGACAAAGTAACAACTAGGAAAATGAAAAACGACCACGGGATACACGTGGCGTTGGTATAAATATAATTTTATGTTCTGCCTATGGTAACGAAGCGTAGCTCCACCAGCTGAAGTACCTCTAAATTGACTCACTAAAAGCAACACGCTTTTACCGTGCACACACGGAAGCAGGAACAAAGCAGTTTGGAAAAAGTTCAACCTGAAACAAACTAGTGCGAATTAAATTTCTATTTCACTTATCATCGTTAACGAGTACCACGTGAAACGAGCTTTTGCAATCGTTATTAAAAAATCTCAATCGTGCATTCCACAAGAAACCAAAACAAATTTGAGCAAAATTTCAACATTATTCAGACTATTTTCCTTCGAAACGTTCTTCACGAGGAAGCAAAAACCGATAGAATAATTCCCTCCTGACGGATGAATAAAAGTACTTGGATACATCAGCGTATAACTGCTCGGCACTTTCCGGATGATCGGAAATATCTCGTCGGTGGTTAAATAATTTCGCAGAGTAGCGTACAGAGTATCGACAGAATAATTTACTCGGTACTCTCGTCTGAACGAGGCAAATTCTCTGTATATTAATCAATAACATTGATGATTCTATTGTTCAGTGTGGCGGTAAAATTTATTTAGCGAAGGCAATAATTCGTGTCGAGCACCGAGGACTCGAAGAGGGGACTTCGGAACGGGAAATAAGAGCCACTCCTGTGTCTGCAGAAAATTTAAGGAGTTCGAATCGTTCCGGCGCATCCGAGACGCACGTTTCAAATGATCGTGTCGACATCCTGTGTGTTTCCCGGTGAAAAAGGAGTGTAAAAAGCGATTTAGAAGAGCAGCGAGCTCCGGTTGTGGATTGTGGGACAGACGATAGGATCGCAAGAGAAAAGTATTCGACTGTTCTTCGAAAGAACTCCTTCCCCCTTTTCTCGACGACGATCCTTATCGAGTCACGTGCAGCTTTTCGACGTCGAGACTTTTGGCATCGATATTTCTTCTTCCACCTTACCAAGCTGCCCTACCACAAGAATGGTGATAGATCGAACAGAAAGCGTCTCGTAAGCCTCGCAGCTAACGAAAAAACGAATATGTACATGGGGCTTTCCGTGCCACCTCGACAAATGGCTGAGTCTCATCTTCCCGAAAATATACGACACGTCAAATCAATATCACCGACACTTTCCACAACAGAAAACAATTACTTCTCCCCTTTTGCTTGTGGACCAAAAATTGTATTGCCTATCGCGATATTTTTCTAATTGTGTCGAATATCCAAATTGCAATGTCGTGAAATTCGAAGAAAAAAAACCCATTTTTCATGCGAAAGGATGCCACTAAAAATTGGCAACGTGAGTTTGAATCGACGGTCGAGTTATCACAGAATGGCCCACAAATATTTATCCGAATTACAGAGAGTCTATAGAAGCCAGCAAGGAGCGAGACACAGGAGCCGGAAAAAAGACGACGCGTCACGATTAAAGTAATCCCGAGGAGATATAGTCAGAGTGATGAAGAAGAAGGTGAAGGAGGAGGAGGAGGAGCTAAGGAGAGATGGAAAAGGGCTTGGGATCATGACAAATTACATATTAACCTTGGATCAATTCGGCACGCGTTCTACCCTCTTTCTTCGCCCCTTTAGCCCACCCCCGGCGTTCCCTACTTAAGCGTGCGCGAAACACCAATCGATATTCCATTTTGCGAGCTTTACGTTCCTAAGCGGTGTCCCGCATACGTACCCCTGAATCACGGACAGGGGAGGAAAAGCACCACGTTGTTCACCACCACCTTCCGCCAAGTTCTCCCCCTCCCCCCGTCGCGATGTTTCCTCGTTAGCTATTCAGTTACCAAGTTGAACGAGGTTATAGGCTTGCATTGTCCGACTTCTGGACCAGGTATTAGAGGCAAAGCCCCGCGTTCCCAAGAGTAGATGCGTCAATTTATACACGCCCGAATGGCTAAAGCTTAAGCCCCCGTGGATGTCGGTGGAAAGAAAAGTTTCCATGGACTCGTGCCAAGACCAACACGAGCATTAGCTTTGTTATAATATCTCAGCCCGAGAGCATAACGTACGCTTCGCGACACTATGATTGCACACACGTGTTTCCAATAATCGCTAGTCCCCGCCAACCGAACGCTATGCCTTCCTCATGCTTCGACATTGGAGAATTCGATTAACACTCCCTCTCGCGTTCTCCCTCAACCGCGATTCTAATCTCGTGTTTATGCCGCCACGGGAATATCCTCGAGAAATGCGTTCCCGTCGATTCAATGGGCCCGGCTGACGTGCCACGTCGAAATCTCGCTCCTTGATGACTTGTAGCACACCGCGTATCAATACGCTTTGATATGCTGCGCAGATCTCGCCGGTTACTTAATGAGATTTTCTCGGCTATTCGGTGTAATGATTACACAAAAAGCCTCTTCACTGGCAAGAGGGGAGACAAAATACATGTCAATTCGCCTCGGGTTACCGCGACAATGTCGACGACTTCGTTAAGTAAGTCAAAATCGATGAAATGAGGTACCTCGAAGATTTGTGCAGGGATTTCACAAAATTAAGTACTCTCGGAATATCGTCGTCCACGAGTCTGTCATTCTTCAAACCGGATCCACCCGTAAACCTGCAAAATTATCATATTTTAACGATTTTGATTTAACGAAGGGCTTCCGAAGGGAGTCAATTTTGTATTTCGCATGCAGGGACACGCTTGCGTAATAAGAATTTTCCTTTCCATGCTTTCAAAAAAATGGCATTGTGCTTTAAACCTTACGTTCGAAATTTGGATATTCAAGTATTTTTCTCCATCTTTGGATGCATAATTTGGACAGAGATGTACCAGATTTAAACGAAAGAAAAAAAAAACAAATCATTTGTAAAATGGTAGCGTGCCAGGTGAGCAAACGAACAAATGGTACGATGGTACAATCGCTGTAGATTGGTTAAGGCCATCCCGGCGCATTTTCGTTCCTTCATTCGTAGGTAGTTAATTATTTACCTCGTTAATCGATCCCGGTCGGTCGTGTTACGGGTTCTCGTCGTAGGTACACGTCGGCACGTGCGCTTTTAACCAATGACCAATGGAGGCATGTACGCGCCCTATCGCAACTCGTCGGCGCCTCTATATAGCCACTCCGGCACGTCGCGATTCTCTCCCCCGGTGTTTCTCCGCCGTTTACGAATTCAGTGCAGGCCTGTTCGTTTGTTGGCCGGAGTTGATACTCCTCGGCCGTTTAATCGATCAGCAACGTAGTACAGTAACAGGAGCTACTCATTGTCGAATAATTGCAGTATTGCTTCGTATCCACCGCGAATACGGAGTGAGATACCCACGGAGAAGGAAAATCCAGCATCGTGCCAAGCACAGATGGAGTATAAACAGCGCTCGGTCGGTTTCTATTGGCGAACAGCAGTGCGCCAGTAGTATCAGTCTGTATAGTCAGACGCCGGGACACAAAATGCGAACGAGGAGCTGAAACAAATTGGAAAGACAGTAAAAAGGACAATTTCGCATATAGCGAATTCAATTAATAATTCAATTAATTGATAATGGCAATAACTTGATATATTAGCCAAAAAAAATGAGTAGAACATCAGTAAAACAGGAATAGCACGTGATTTTAGCAGGGAATTAATGAATTCGTGTGACGGAATATGCAAATAATTCTTAGTCGATAGAATAATCATGTCCTACGAAGCGTGTGCATTGCTCCATATTCGCTGTTGTACCTGTACTTCAGTACCTAATTAAATGACACGACGAGCGTCGAATGAGCGAAGAGCACTTGCGCGAGTGACGGAGAAGCAAAGAGTCGAAATTACTTTAGTAGCTGTTCTCCCTCGGCTCGTTCCGCGCTCGCTGACGAACCGAGAGAGCCATTAACTAGTAACGAGACGCGAGTGCACAGACTGCGCGCTCCTGAGAGTCGCGCGAGTGACTGGAGCTTCGAACTGAGAGAATTCATAGAGCGCGGTACTCTCGAAAATCACCGGGGTCAATGGGTACCGCGGCCTACGAATGTTTCAGGGATACCCCACGACGAAAATACTGAATCGAGAAAATCTCGACGACTTTATGTGTGCACCACGATCAAACGCAAAGTTGGGAGAGCTCCGCGAAATAAAAGAGACCGTGCGAAGGCCTCGTGTGTCTCTGTAGTTAATAATTCCGTGGCAACATTGGTGCTCACCAAGCCAAAACTTTATATCCCTTTGCCGGTGCGCTGGAAAATTCGGGGCCTGTGGAAACGAGGCGAGACCCTCGCACTTTTCGCATTGCCAGCTCTCCTCTCCTCTTCTTCTCTCGGCAAAACGCGAACCTCCTCCTCGAGAGAGATGCTCCGATGCGGATTTTACTCCCTCTCTCTTCCACACGAGTGTACGGCGTATGTACGACAGAACGACGACACACGTTTAGCCTCGTTCGTTCGGTCTCGTGTACACACCGAGCTCTCGGTATAGCAGCGGCACATCGAGTTGACCCAGATTGCCGGAGTTGAACCTTCAACCCGACTGTGCTGTCCGTCCACTGTCTCACTTGCCCTCGCTCGTTCGAACCATGCACCCTTTTCCCTCGATCCCTCTCGTGCTTTCCTCCTATTCCACAATGTGTCCCCCTTAATTCCACCGGCGGATCAATTAATTACTCCGCCGAAGCCTCGCGAGTGCAATTGATATTTGGAATTAAGGACGCGGGCTCGTGGAGGAGCACCGGGAAAGTGCGCCACGCCGAAAGGTGAAGAGAATCCACGCCAAGTGACGATGTGACAAAGGCACTTCAGTTTGGATCTTCGGATGCTCGGTGAAAAGGATCTGAAAAATAGATACGGCATTAATTCACTAAATTTCAAAAGCAATGTTCACTTCTGTAGATATGTTCTCACTGTTGCAGAAATTCATTTGCTTAATTTATGTATAGAAAAAAAAAAAAAAAACGTATCTTATGAATTGTCAATTTTGGCCATCCGATTCATTTCCATTTTCGTCAGATGCAATACCCACTTTTTTTAGCGTAGTCCAGCGGCTTACCTTCGTCACCTATCTTTTATTTATATCTCTCCCTCTCTCTCTCTCTCTGCGCCAGAGGCGAGAAGCACTCTATTTAAATTCACTGTAGAACCGGAGATGGGCTTCGTGTAATTTAATGCCGGCGTTAACAAACGCAGGGGACGAGTTTAAAAAGAAGAAATGACGAGGTTGCCATCCCAGTCTTTTGACTCGGCTGATGCCGGAAACCCAACTAGCCAACCCCTCGCCTCCTCTTGTGCTTTCACACGCACCCGAGCGGGCTTGCGATTGGACCGCTGGAGCAAAACCACTACGTACCTTAAGCAGTTTTAAGCTCTCGGTCGCACCGACGGAAAACTTTTATTCACCACTCTTTGTCTCATTGCTACGACGTTTCATTTATTATTATATATATTCTCACGAACGCTTCTTCAGTAGGAGACACCGGAGTCACTCGGATCAGGTGCTGAAAAAATAAAATAAAAAAATCAGCAATTGCATGACTCATTTTTTTTTTTACTAAGAAGCTTCTTGTGCAATCTATACGATCTACGAAATTTGTTCAAATTCACAATTTAAAAAAAAAACGTGAGTAAAAAATTGACTCGTTTAGCCCCGGTCTCCCGGCCTACGGTATATTCTTATCTTTTCACCGCTATTTTTAACCTGTTCGCCCGATTCTTAATACGTAAAATCGCGGAAGTTTACGCATGTTTGCTCGTAGCTTGCATAATACGGGAAACGTTTTTTTTTTAAATCAATGTCCCACGTGAACGTGTAGCTCCGTTGATTTATTCAGTCGAAGCGATTGCGACCTTGTAGCCGGTGAATATTCATAACAGAGACGGGCAAACGCAAGTGGACGCCACGGGATCATCGACTGCTCTTTCGAAATTTACTCGAATATCGGTGTACAACGAGAGTCGCTAAATCTCGTGGCTCGTGTACTCGAGGACATCGAGGAGTGGGAATGAAAATTGCACGGTGATTTCGGTAGTTCGTTTCTCGCGGCGTAACGAGAGTCAAGTTTCTTAATTTGCAATTATGCGAACGGCCGAGGAGACAGAACAGTTTTAATATGCAAAGCGTTGAGTGGCTGAGCGCCCGAGGATAAATGAAGAAACGCGACCTCAGGACAGTGTTTCAACCTCCCAGTAATAATATTAATTACCTGGCCAAATTGTTTTTACCGCTGAAAATCCTCCCGCTTCCCTCAACCGCCTTTTCTCCTGGCTTCCTTATTTATTTTTTCTTCCCACTTTTCTTCCTGGATATTTCGCAGTCGTCCTGGAAAACTGTACCCCGAGAATGAAAGACCCTCTTACTTTTTGGCGACAGTGCCAAACGCAACGCGGAATTTACCTTCGTATATTTCTCGTCCCTTTTTGGCCGTGCTCGCCGCGACAAGACGAGTTCCATTGCGACCTAAAAAAAAAAAAAAAAACAAGACAGACTATAAGTAAAGTCCGGGCTGAATTGGAGGATGGAAAATAGACTTTTTACCTAACATTCTCCCGCGGACGAATACCGCTCTTACTGTGATGGCTGATTTTTCGTCGTCGGCGAGAAACTCCCGTTGGAAAATACCGGGAAGCCGGAACGTTCTTTTTCCGCTGCGCTCGACGATACAGCTTTTAAAAAAATTGCAAATTCGTATCCATGCACTGCTGAATTAATGTAGATTTCCTGTAATATAAAAGCAAATTATTAAAATAAACAGACTTTGCCTCTGAAGTTAGAAAAATAATGAAAAGTACCATGAATTAATTATTGTACCTGTATAGAAAATTGAACTTTTTCTTTTTTACAATGTTATTAAATCATTGCACTGAGATTTCTAAGAACGAGGAAAAACTTCAAGTGTTTGCTGTCTCAACGTTTCTTCCTCCTAAAAATAAAAAATAAAAAACAAATCTCAATATGCCAACAAAATGTGTTATACTGGCTCAGTGGCCATCGAAAGCTGAATGATCGAAGCGCAGCTGCAGCTGAATTTGTGATGATCCGGTATCAAGTATATCGGTTGTGAGCGAACGCGTATTCTCGACGTCTTCCACACAATGTAACACGAGCGGTGCGAGAGGAGTTATGCTGGGTACAGCTCTGCATGCTTGCTCCCGACCGGGGAGTAAATATTAGCAGGCTCCCTCGCTGCACAATATCGCCTTGGGGCTTTCCTTGGCTTATGAGACAGTGCGAGGGAGGAAAGGACAGGAGCGAGAGAGACGAGGGTGGCCAACTGTCTCGGTGAACTCAGGGCTTTCCCGTACATCGGCGAGATGGAAAATAATATCGTTCAGACCCTCTGAATAAAGCAAGATTTGCAAGCTACGCAATTTCACAACTTCCGACCTCGGTGAAAATCGAGTTTTGAGAATTGCCCTTTACCAACGGTAAATACGAGCATTCAACTTGCCAACGTAATACGATACATCTGCATTTCCAGTACCAGGTACTCATAATAATACCAGTCATTTCGTACAACAGACTTTTGAAATTTTCGCCCACTCACGACTTCGTGGTTTGTACCGATGAAAAGGTCCTTTGTATTTAAATTGACTATTAAAATAAGATACATTAAAAAAAAAAATTTTTTTGTTCGAAGCTTCAATGAAAATCTTTTTTTTTTTTACGGGCATTAAATTTGCCCTGGTATCACTCGACGTTATCTACAATGACGAAACACCACAGTCACAAGTTGAAAATTCATCTACAATGCAGACGACGACTCTCTCGCTACGACACGACTTACAAAAAAAAAAGAAACATCTGAGTATACAGAAAATTGCTGCACCTTTTGCAACATAGTAACGCATACGATAAAAGTTCAGAGAAATAAAAGCAGGCGTCACCACTTGAGCAGAAAATAAAATTGTCATACTTTTTTGTGTGCTCTGCGTTTCTATTTAAATTGTGTCCAATTCTAGGGAAAACATGACACGACATCCCACAAAATTGTACGAGGGAAGAGTTACGGTAATGCAGAGAGGGAGAGAAAAGGAGAGCGAAAGATAAGTGCAATAAGACGCACCGCACATAGGATCTTGAGACTGTCATATGAATTCCTTGGCTTTTCTTCCCTCGCAATTCATTCGTTTCATTTTAAAATATTTTTTTTCCGACGCAACGTGAGCCTCACATATTGCAATAACTCGTGTGCAATAACCAGAGTCGACTCTTGATAACGTCGCGCGGAACAAATGTTCAAATTTCCACTTTGCATCCTTCTTATAATCGTAACGAAGCAGGAGGAAAATAAAGTGTAAAAAAAACACATAAAGTACAAAAAAAAATCTTCATTTATGCAGTGTCAAAAGTCCTCTTATCATATCAATTGTATCGCTAGACTATACAGAGATATATAAGAAAAAACGTCTATGCAGTCGGTACTGGCGCGTAGTCAATGGGCATATAGAAGTCAGTCGGTGGTTCAACGGTCGGTGTATCGCATGCCATCATGGTACAAGCCCGACGTCCACCGAGACACTTGCAGTGGTTGCAGCCATCGAAGTAACTCTTGTTCTCCACGCATTTTCGCTCTGAAAATTCACAATGACATATTAGTACGCTTTATAAAATTGCACAATAGAAAAATTGAAAAAAATCGATTGGATAAACTTCAAACGGTGATCAACGAATTCGTTAACCTAATAAACTTAGTCGTTTGGAGTCTCGCAATTAGCTTACAGAAACCACACAGAAAAAAAATGGTTTGACAGCTGATTCTCTTTTTTGCTGGATTAAGAAACTCGTTTTACCGGACCAGCAAATATTCTGGATTTGCAGATAATTTGCTAGACTGGCAACAAAAACGATGTACTGTCAGTGAGCAATTATTTAATTTTTTTTCTTCTCCGACCAATTATTTATTTCCGTGGATTGTTGGAGATAAAAAGCCGGCGATAGTGCCACGAAGAAATAGTGTTTGTGCGATAGGATCACTCACCTTCTACTCTGGCTAAGGCTGACGACACAAGCGCAACCACCACCAGGCACAGCAATAACGTGGCGTGTCTTTTGGACTGCATGGCGAACGTGATAGCGAAGTAGGAGGTTGAGAAAGCTTCGAAGCACTCGTGTCAAATTCTGGTGTCGTGAGAGTAACGGCCGGAGCGTTAGTAACAGGCTGCACTATACTGTTCAGTCTTCCAACTGACTGGAAATCGAGAATCCTCTGAACTTTAATATTACGAGGGTCTCCGGCTTTGCCACCACTCCTACGCTTCGGTGTAGTATCAAGTGTGCCGATGAGCCTTATCTTCGCTCGGACTTACGTGTCTGTGTTTGTCGCATCTGGTTTCCCCCAGTCCCTCTCTCTTTCTCTCTCCTTCTCTCTTTTCCTCTCTCACTCCCTCCTCCTCTGTCTCGCGTCTAGTCCATGAGGTCATAACTCTGACGACTATCAAAGAATTTATCGGAATATCCATATCCGAGCCCGAATTACGAAAAACTAAACAGTATCGAGCGGCAACGCTACACAACGGCGTCATTGCATAGGCATTATCTTCTCAAACGCGTGCTAAATGATCACAAAATAGAAGTAAAGATGAAAGGAGAACCGACGTGGCGTGTCCGAAAAAAAATTCCACTCGTGGACAAGCACACATCTCATTTAGTGTCCATATTTGACTTGTAAAAAATTCTAAATCCTCCGAGTGTCAAAAACGATTTTTCTAATCTAGAAATTATTGATCCACGAGAAACGTCTATATTGAGAAATCGAATTTTCGAGAACATTCGTTGTTTACCAGTGAAATACAAACCGAATTTGTTCTCTGTTTTCCATGGGCAAATACAGGCGAAATTGTTAAAATAGGCGAACCTATTTTAACAATTAACCTTCGTATATCTCCACTGAAATTAGCATAAACTAACATAGAACAAAATTTTCTGCGAAAACCACGACAATTTACTTAGCGGAGTGAAGGACATTCGTCAAAGTCTTTTGTATTGTTACAAACCTCGACGCGGATTTGCTATTGTGACAATATCATTCGTGAATTATTCGCGGAATCATGAATGTACAAATATTGTTTCAGCATTTCAGTCAGATTTCCTGGTTATTTGTTTGGATAAGTTGCTCGATTGTTGCTTGATTTTGACACTTTTCAATTCAAGTTCGTCACTCGGTAGGAATTCTTATTTCTAGCGAAATTCCCTCTCCGAGGAAAAGCTACCGGCATCCAACTGTCGCGGTGCGATCGATAGCTGGACATAACGGTCTTGATGTAACGGATGGAGCTGATATAGTTACTATACATAGACAGGGATTCTACCTGTCGATATGTAAGTCACCGAACCGGAAACTTTGATCACGATAATGGTTTTGTTCCTCCTTCCCTCGTTGCTTTCTCGACTCTCCGAATAGCCACAATGAGCAGTCAGCATTCCGAACAGCAGCGAAACAATTCCTGCAAATTCAAATGTACCCATCAGTTATTTATTCCAGGACTGATAATTTATATCACACACAACGTGACTGACTAATTGAAGGAAAAAATATCAAAACTCTTCGTTTGGGTCGATCAATTGTCAAGATCTTTTTTTTTTCTGCTCTGGCGACTCGATTTGTCTGTCCAATGACCTTAATTTTTCGAAATCGTAACCGATCGCACACGATCGGCATCGACATTGCATAAAAATGTCGAGGAAATGAAGTTGTTGAAGCGAATGTACTCGGGGCAAAGAGAACGAGGTTCGATCTGTAGTGAGTCTCGTGTCTATTTACCTTCGAAGCACAATTCCATCTCATTGTCACTCTTTCTCGTGTCACCGATTTCTGTGCCAAATGCAGATATTCGAGCCACGGTTAAATACAGTACATTGAACGCACAGTGCACCATTTAAAAAATGTAACACTGATTGGCTGGCGTGAGGTACGTGGATTTTTCGAATTTCCCTTTCCCTTGATTTGTTTCCTTTGTTTGCGGGTTGAAGGATGAAAAAATGGTCTACATTTAACCCGATTTCGACGTCGCAATAATGGTAATTGAATTTTCATTACACTGAAATCCATTTACCATCTTCACCCAAGTTAACTGCCCGCTTGTTGTCTCCGACAAATTCGATAAACGAACTTCGCTGACGAATAATTATCATTGGATGTTGTGTGTGTGTCTTATTGACAAGAGCTGAAATAATTTTCTCGGGGATCCGAGGAAAACAAGCAGTATATCTCGATACATAGAACCGTCGCCGGCACTTTTGCTGACGAGTTTGGTTTCGCAGTTTCTGTAGCTGCTTGTCTTTGAGGTAACCGTCACCATTATGTTGCACAAACTTGGTATCTCTTGGTTCAATGCGGCTGTAAGGAGCTGTGACTGTAACATACAGGCTGCCATCGATTCTCCGACGTACAGCGAAACTCGTATCCGTCGCTTCGACTTGCCCTTGCATGCCCTGCACGACAGTGAACAAAGCTTGTGTATCGCAAGCTAGCACAGATTGCGCAGGGAGCTTCCCTCGACTTATCAGAGTCAGCCAGTTGGAAACTTTCGGCGAGATACTGCCGCCGGTTCGCTTCTACGTCAGAATTATCGGGGAACCCTCCAAATGTGGACACGTGGACGTACCTGCAAAAATATCGTCGCAATTAGTCGTATGAATACCGTCACGACTGGTAAGAAAAAAATCGCACCTTCGATTAGCATTCAGCATTGAACATGAAAATTCTTCTAAAAGCCATTTCCGAGTTGAGCGATTGATTTCTGAGTTTCCCCGAACTCTTCTCTAGACTCTGGTTATTCAGAGTCTGTCCTCAGGGTGGACAAAGTTTCGCAAATTTTCCACTTTGTCCCTGATCATTCCAAGTTTCTCGGTGAATCGATACCCGAACCCTGATTATTCGAGGTCCCAGGGAAGTTCATTCGGCATCCGACTACTCCGAGTCTGTTCTTTGAGGACACTTTTCACTTTGATGTTCCAATTAAGATCTTTCACATCGATAAATCAAGTTACAATTGATGGCATGTGCTCTGGACGAAAGGCTGGTGGAAGTGGCTGCGAATGGGTACTGCCATTACAAAGTAATCCACTTGAAATCCGATAATTAACATCATCGCCCGGCGGACCACTCTTCGCCATTGAACGCAAGGTGTGTAAGGGCGATGTAGTTACATGCATTATGCGGGAAATGTAACAGGTAATCAACGTCCTCCGCTTCCATGAGCCAATTATATTCACATTGCACGCGATAGGATGTTTCACCGAGAAGGCAATGTTTTAAACTCGAGTATCTTTGTCACGTGCAATCCTCCTGCTCTTCTGTCTGGTGATATTGGAAGCAACATATCCTCTTAACATCCACGCATTTTTTAAAATCGTCAACGTTAACTCTGAGGCGTTTCGATAACTCGAAAGGGCACAAATGATATAACTATCGAGGTCAATCAGTCTGACGTAACGACTCGTTAGACCTTTAAACTCGTTGGCATTCCAAGCTAATACAAAGTTTGCATTTCGTATACTCGTGGCAAATTAAACAGCGGGCAACAGTTTGTTTTACTTACGAGTAGCTTTTCGGTGGGTATAAACACGGATCTGTTATCATGTCGCAGTGTCGCACATTTGTGATAACCCACGAGATAGCCTCACGTTTATTATGGACCGCTGGTCTCTTTGATGTCGTATTCGCTTTAAGCCTCGGTAAATGATAGATCTCGAATAATATTATCGTGGCGCATGAATTAACGTTCGTGTAAATGCCGTCGGAGCCGTCATGAATATCGTCACTCGACAAACTCCGAGACGTTACGAATTGTACATCAAAAGCGCAAGTTTAAATTCAATCCAGTTGGTACTAAGAAATCGGATTGAGCGTTGATAGCGTTTCGTGGGGTCACGATAGCCTTCGGAAATAGTCGTCATCGTCCTCGGCGAGGGAAACCAAGACCCACGAAAATTAACTTCCAGTATCCTCCCTGCTCATTCCTCCCCGAGACACCAATGGAATCTTTCTTTCGCTTGGCCCGAGGAAAACCGACGTCCTGAAACGTGCAAAGCGACCCGAGCACCTTCCACAAGAGTAACGAGCTGTGAAATGAAGGAGGTCGCCGAGGGCGCGCCGCAAATCCGTCCGCGAATGGAGAACACAAATTCCACCTGCAAAAAGAGAAATATTATTGCGTTATATGAAAGGCGTAGGCTAAATCCCGTAATTGGAACAGGGATTCGATGAAAAACCATTTGAACATGAACACCGAAATACCGCATCCTCATATCTTCAAACCTTTTTTTTCCCTTTCACCCACACACTATTAAAAATACACGAGCTCAAACTCTCCATTGAGACAACTGATTTCGTTAAATTAATTCTCAGGACGACTTTGTAAAGGTGCACGTTTCCTGTGAAGAAATAATGGCTCACCATGATATTCTCCTCATCTATTTCAAATCCGCACGTATTCCCGTGCATAAGACGAACAATTGAAATATCTCTGGTCTCTCTGACTATATATTATTTTCGCTCGAGTGAACTCCTTATTTTCTCCACTTTCATTGGATTCGTCTCGGTCGAGTTATTCTTGCGGGGTTTGCCAGGGTAGCGACGTATATTATTTTCGCAATGCTGATACGACTGGCAAGAGAGGCAAGTTGAAAGTGTACATCCAACAGGAAAACGATGGCGAAACCTGCGAGAGAATGAAAACGTGTCGTGGATCGTCGCTGGTGTGGCTACGCCATGATCCCGGGAACAATTCCCCTACGGAGCGGTATCCTACGGGAATAATGTGTGTTGACTCTCTATGCAAACGAGGACTGAAACGTAAATGTGTTGCGGGTCTTCCTGCAACGAGCTTGTTTTCACGAGTAAGGAGTATTTTATGCCGTTCTGGTGCACAAAGGCGAACATTAGCCAGCTGGGCTTGCGAACAACGCGTATTAAGTAAGCTGCTTCACGGAACTTAGCGCTCACCATTATTATGAATCGTATGTTCACTCGCTTCACTAACTTAAGATGATGTTCCGCACCTTCCTGACGATCTCCATCTTCATTGTCGATGACACTATCCCATTTACTGTCACGGTGTTTCCCATCTCTTCTACGGTAGATCTTTTATCCTGCCAACCAATTAGAAACCTGGAACAGATAGTGATTTAGTTTTTAATCATGTGTACATTTTGTATATCAATATCGTATATTATGAATCGTATGTTCATTCGCTTCACTAACTTAAGATGATGTTCCGCACCTTCCTGACGATCTCCATCTTCATTGTCGATGACACTATCCCATTTACTGTCACGGTGTTTCCCATCTCTTCTACGGTAGATCTTTTATCCTGCCAACCAATTAGAAACCTGGAACAGATAGTGATTTAATTTTTAATCATGTGTAAATTTTGTATATTAATATCGAATATTGCGTGCGACTCGTGTCAGAAAAGGTGACCACCACCTGGCTTCGAACGACGTGCATGCTTTGCCTCGTGCATTGTCTTAGAGTTAAACCAGCCTCGGCCAGGACTGAATTCAATTATCAATTTTCCTCGGTGATTTAACAAGCCCGAATCGCGATATCGCGTGTCCACGTGGAGGTACAGCGTGAATCGAGCCTCACATGCAACAATAACAAGCCGAGGATCCGGGCACCACTTGCTTCCTGCTGATCCTTGTAACTTCGATCGTCCGTAAAACGGATTACGCGACGGTTCGGGATTAACTATCATGACACTGTGCTATCACAGCTGCGCCCACGTAGTCACTGGGATAATTAATAATTTTGCATATGATTTTATATATTTTTTTAAGCCCGCAGAAAAAAAGGGTCTTGCAGTGAACAGATTGAGTTTGTACAACTCGAATGACTCTGTCGATTAAAATAAAAATTGTGGTCCTAAAAATGTTTGAAAAGTGCCAGCTGATATTTTGAAGAATTTGAAAAATCACTGCAGTTTTTCAGTAATTTTAGTCCCGACTATCCGGAATTTTTTACCATTTTTTTTCTAGACCCAATTCTTCGTTTGTTAATTGAATTTTGTTTTCTCTGTTTATTTTTGATTTTTTTTTTAATAATCAACATCGTGACGTGCTGATAGCACTTGCAGGCATTTTCACCGTATCGATTTTATCCCAACGAGAAGCAGACAGTTCTCGTTAATTTTTTATATCCATTAGCGGCCAAACGTACGTGCGTTACCGTTCTGCGGTCAGAAGCATGAAAATTGATTATCTGCCAGTGAAATTAACAAATTTTCCCGATTGAAATATTCTCCGACAGCTGTTTCGTCGGTTGTCAATGTTTTATAAAATCGAAATGTTTTTGCCGCTGAAAATGGTAGGTTTTTATTTTTCGTTTCGTTCAAACAAAATTATAAATTTCATTCCCGAGGGATTTGATAAACCGCGAAAATCATTCATCGGCGCCGGAGCCTCTCCTTCACAAATACACTTGCGAAGTGCATAATGCATTACGAAAGGAGAGGTCGAAAGCGACCGCGTTGGAAGCCGTTTCCGTATCCGATAGGGCTTTTCGATGTAACCTCCTCTCCATTTCACGTCGTGCCAATATGCAGTAAACCGGGGATTTCAAGCACTTTACTCTCGCCAAGTTCCGTGAAACGGAGATCTTGACGTTTCAACGAAAAGCCATCGAAAAGACAAACTATATCTCGCCTGCATTTGTCCTATGCAATGCCAATGTTTTCTCTATCAATAGCAGTAAAAATAAAAAATGACAATATGAAGTCGAACATTTTTTTGTTTTCCAAAACAATAAAATAAAAAAATTGAATATAAAAAAAAATCTGTATGGGAATTTGAATAAAGGAAATCGCTTCTTCAAATAATTGTAACGTTCTCTGCTTTGAAAACAATATTTCATCGAAATGATTGCAAAATAATTCAATCCGCCGATTCCTTCTGAATCAATAAAATCTTTTTTTCTCTTCGTGAACTTTCCCTAAAGCGAAGGCACCGGGTAAACGCCGAGTAATGTGCCGAATATATTATGAAAAAGAGCGAAATCCTAGTTGGGCGGTATACAAAATTCAGTGGCGGAGGCAGACATAATGGAATCTGCCATACACCACACGTGGATGGGGAGCAGAGATCGCGAAACAGGCAGACATGTGTATGCACATGGCAATATGAGAATTTTCCCCACGGTGTGAGGGTGAAAAAGAAAAAAAAAAAAGGGAGCACGATGCCCGAGAGTCTCGAAGAAAAGGGAAAAACGAGGCGACGTGTGTCGGAGGGTTTCAACTTTAAGCGAACACCGGGAAAAAACCAATCGAGCAGGAGTCAAGGGTTTTTTCCATGTGACTCCATCGTCTTCTGCGGCGCCCTCCACTTCGTCTTCTTTCCCACTTTTTCTTCCATTCTTTTCTTCTTTTTCAGCTGCCAGAAACCGTCGCCGCTTTTACCCACCGTGTGAATTTTGCCAGGGAAAACAATCTGTTATTCGGGTGGCCGGTGTCGAAAAGAATATTTTTACTGGCAGCGTGACACCCAAGATGTAGTGCAGTACAGCATTTCGGTAGGGAATTGTCAAAAGCGTCCAAATGTATTTTCTTCATCGTCCTTTACCTCGAGTCTACGATATCTGCAAACAAACAAAATTCAGTTAGAAAAATAATTGCGTGTCCTTAAGTATTTAACATTAAAAAATAGATATTCTAAATACAATGGTGATTATAAACTTTTTATTTTTTAATTACAATAATGGCAACTGGTTAGTACTTCAATCCACTTCGGTAAAAATCAGTACGTCAGCAAATTTATCCTGAGTGCTACGAATGGAACATGAATATTGATGTCTTAAGGGTTTCGCAGCATTGGACTTGACACAAGTTCCGTTTGCGGGTCGAAATAGATTTGACAGTTAATTTCAGGGATGTTATAAATAGATTGGAGCATCGGTATCGTGAAGCAAGGGCTCTCTCGGTATCCGAACGCCTTTGCATCTTCCGCGTTAATTGAAGCTCGTTATCGTTGGCCTGATAACGAGATCCGGACGTTAATTGTCCCTCGACTGACCACGATCGATGGAGTCTGTGTTGCTGATGTTACTCGTGTTAATGTCAAGGTATCGTCGTCGTGTTGGAGCGACCTGATTTTCAAAGTCCCCTGTTCTACACTCATTTTCCTCTTCCACCGAATACTTGTTATCAAGGAATTAAATGAATCCAACATAAATGTACATGACTCTTCCGCTTTGTCACCAACATTACTGAAATCTTGTCCAAGATTTAACTTCGAGAACTTAAGGCACTGTTTCGCCGAGACTACAACTCCGAATTTATGGGAGTAACTACGTACGAAGCCCAAAGGGCCCCACAGGGTCGGTAATACTTGGTGAGCACGAAGCACAACATTCCCATGCTCCATTCTCGTAGCAGTGAAGGTTTTAGGAAGCCCCGAGGTGCACCATGTCTGGTTGGTACATGATTGAACATAATCTCTGTACTAAAGCTCATCCAGAGGTTCTTGAACGCTTAAACTAGGATTGGCGAACCCGTAGAATTTCTGCAATCTGCGGAATCCTGATTTAACTGAACTCGTCTATAGTGATACCATTTTTTTTTTTTTTTTTAAGCACCTAGTCAACCTCAACGAAATTCTACACGCCATGAAATTCTGTAGATTCGACGTACAGTGGATTGCGAATTATTTAAAACTCAATATCTATTTGCCTTTTCGAGTTACAATGGAGACGTCGCGATTGATATAATTCAAGCTTTGGGAGTATTAGCCAAAAACAGTGAAACACGAGATAATTAAGTTAATGGTACATATATCCAGGGAAAACAGCAGGGGTGAAAGCAGTGGCGAAACGGGGAACGGAGAAAGGAGGGATTTAATTCTCCGTCGTGGTATATAACCCTCCTGCCACGAATTGAATTATTATTGAATGGAATTTTAACTATAACATCGACGGGCCATAACTCGGGCTTGGCGACAGCGATGGAAAGGGCGAACGGGATGAAATCCTCGCGCCAAACTTTAATTATCCGTTCAACAAATTCCATTACGGCGAAGTTTACGCTCGACCCCATCTCTCTCTCTCTCTCTCTCTCTCCTACTCTTTTTATCTTTCTCCCTCGTTCTTATTATTTCTGTCTGTTCTCGCATAATGTACTACATGACTAGATTTCTTTTTTTTCCCATCAAGATACCCGTCTCGACGGCTAGCGAAAGGTGAAAAGTTCTTTGATATATTTCGCCTCCTGACCGCGACTTCGCAAACCTGGCCATTACATAAAAAAAAGGGCTTTACTCCTTGGGATAGGTTGGAAACACTCTGAGCCCTCGGTTCTGATGGCGCGCCAAGGATTACGAGGTCACGTGCTAGTCAGCCTCCAACGTGCAAACATTAATTGATTAATTAACGGCCTTTGCGTTGATTGCTCCTTCACATGGTATTTAATTATTGCCTCTATTTCGCCCAGGAGAAAAGATTTGGTGGCATCAACTAAAAGTATCTATTCAATATTCAATTATATCACTCGATTAAAATTCGCTTTGCTATCGGCAGGCTTTCTCATTTTCTAAGTTACACACCGCAAATTTTTATTTTTATCAACCTTTATATAATTATTGACACAAACACGTATTTCTTGGATTTGAATACATTTGCCATTCGATAATTTTATTACTCAGAAATTTAAAAAAAAATTGATTTTACGCAAATTCTAGTAGGTCGACATTCTGATAAGGAAATTTTATTTTCAATGCGTAGATTGTAGTCCCGTTAACTGGATTTTATATCCGGGTGTATAATTAAGTTCTCTCGTGCGAGAAAACTCAATTATAAATAAAGTATAAACGAAGTTACGAGCTTCGTGACACAGTGAAGCTGCCATCCCACCCTCCGCTTGTCTGCTTCTTTTCTGAACGATCGACAAACTTGTTTTTTTTTTTTTCTTCTTCGTTTCTCCTAATAACCCTCGCGCAACTACAATTACACTTAAGTGCGTTAGTCTACCGAACTCTCTCTCTCTTTCTTCCTCTCATCGTTGCGTATCTCCGATGGTTTTTCCCACTCACCGCGAGTCGTACAACAACCGTTGACAGCTCGTAAACTCAATGTCATCCGCGAAATTTATCTCCGACGATAAAAGTCCGTGGGAGTGGCTGAACGGTAGCCCATCAGTCGGGGCCCGACTCCGACGAAACTATACGACGTGCCGCTGGCTCTGCCGGTGTTCCTGGTCGATGACGTATAGTTGAGAAAGCCGTGGCTATTCCGGTAATTGCTACACCGGTGGGCGGTGGGCTTATTTAATTCCCGCTGCACGTCGCGTATGGAAAAGTATCTCCAGAATACAATCCACAGAGTGGAAGGTGAATCCTGCTGCGAAAAGTTGGCGAGATAAAACAGAAAAAAATAGATTAAAAGCTGGGGGGTTAAAAAAAGTATGGAGATTGATGAACTTTTAGTTTGAAAATTCTCGGCTGCACATGCCCTCGTTAATTCTGTTTATTGACCAACATGTTGGCGTCATCGCACGCACATCACCTTCCAAAAAAAGCTTTCGATCTAATCCGAGAAAATAATTGTAAAGCCCAACGCGGAATGTGAATTTAAAAAAAAATAGTCACGTTTGTATAGTCATATTCAGCGTTACTCAACTTGGGTCACTGGTTCACGAATTAATAATCAGTCATGCAGAGAGAAAAAGCTCTCATGCTTCGGTGATGTCGACTTTACTCTCCATCGAGGGATTCTTATAGACCCAGACACAGATTAAAATAACAGTGGACCAAAAAAGTATGGAGAACGATGAACTTTATTTTGAAAATTCTCGGCTGCACATGCCCTCGTTAATTCTGTTTATTGACCAACATGTTGGCGTCATCGCACGCACATCACCTACCGAAAAAAGCTTTCGATCTAATCCGAGGAAATAATTGTAAAGCCCAACGCGGAATGTGAATTAAAAAAAAAATAGTCACGTTTGTATAGTCATATTCAGCGTTACTCAGCTTGGGTCACTGGTTCACGAATTAATAATCAGTCATGCAGAGATAAAAAGCTCTCATGCTTCGGTGATGTCGACTTTACTCTCCATCGAGGGATTCTTATAGACTCAGACACAGATTAAAATAACAGCGGACCAAAAAAGTATGGAGATTGATGAACTTTTAGTTTGAAAATTCTCGGCTGCACATGCCCTCGTTAATTCTGTTTATTGACCAACATGTTGGCGTCATCGCACGCACATCACCTTCCAAAAAAAGCTTTCGATCTAATCCGAGAAAATAATTGTAAAGCCCAACGCGGAATGTGAATTAAAAAAAAAATAGTCACGATTGTATAGTCATATTAAGCGTTATTCAGCTTGGGTCACTGGTTCACGAATTAATAATCAGTCATGCAGAGAGAAAAAGCTCTCATGCTTCGGTGATGTCGACTTTACTCTCCATCGAGGGATTCTTATAGACCCAGACACAGATTAAAATAACAGCGGACCCAAAAAAGTATGGAGAACGATGAACTTTATTTTGAAAATTCTCGGCTGCACATGCCCTCGTCAATTCTGTTTATTGACCAACATGTTGGCGTCATCGCACGCACATCACCTACCGAAAAAAGCTTTCGATCTAATCCGAGGAAATAATTGTAAAGCCCAACGCGGAATGTGAATTTAAAAAAAAATAGTCACGTTAGCATAGTCATATTAAGCGTTATTCAGCTTGGGTCACTGGTTCACGAATTAATAATCAGTCATGCAGAGAGAAAAAGCTCTCATGCTTCGGTGATGTCGACTTTACTCTTCATCGAGGGATTCTTATAGACCCAGACACAGATTAAAATAACAGCGGAGCAATTGAGAATCTCGGGGAGTGGGAAGGGTAGTTGCCGAGGGGTGAAACCTCTTCGTTCCGGAGAACATCCTTCACCGAGGTCAGGAGGGGCAAATTTTATGTCGTCAGTTTATTTCGAGTTGCCTCCGAAGCTCTCGACGTCGGAATTCGAAAATCCGCTGGGAACAAAAATGTATCCCGGGACAGAGAGGGAGGCGATACCCGAGCGAGGTCACCAGTTGGCTAGTGACCACGTATACACACAACAGTACATCGATTATAGGCGACAGAAACCCAGCGGCCCTTGCGAAACGGGATGCGGGAAAGCTCTGGCCGAGGGTATCGAGGCGTTCGCGTTCGTCCGTTCGCTCACTCGGTGGATCGCGTTCTTCTGTGAGACCGGGGGCCCAAGATCAGCCAGGCATATCCGTCGGACAGGGAGGACGTGCGGCCGACCGGAAGCTCACTTCGACTGTAAAACGATCAGCCCCTCCTCCGACCTCCTCGGAGTCTCCGCTACCCTGTCCGATGTATTCAACGATATATTTCGATGAGACGCGAGACGACCAGCGCACTTTTTCCCTCTTCACCAGGATACATTGAATATTGGGGGTTGTCTCAGTGGGGAACCGCCTGATTGAATTTCAAGCTGCATCGAGACTAGCGTATCTACCCAACAGGCCTCATAGAAAAACGTTATCAGACCCGTGAAAATATTATTGAGACGAATTTAGTTATTATTCATATTTAACAATGAGAACCACGACTCAACTTTTTGTCACGGTGTCTATTAAAAAAAGATAAAGTGGAGATGGACATTGAATCCCAAAAAAAAAATCAAGGCAGGCGCTTAATTTCTTCAAACCTAAAACGATTATAATTACTAAATGAGGAACGTGTTAATTAAAATTGTGAAAAAGCAGGGGCCCAAAAATTTGATCAACTGGAATGAAAAAAAAAAAAAAAATAGAGAGATAAATATCAGTGGGATTTACAGCGATTGGTAAAATTCGTTGAAAGCGTTTTTCACTAATTGTGGGAACACGTGGATCGTTGTCGACGATATTTGTTTCGCTCACTGAAATAGCGCGATTAAGAGGTGTAAACGAATCGGAATAATCGAGGCGTAGCAAATCTGTTTAATGATTAAAAAGACCGAGGGGAAGCGGCGAGGGGGGTTTCGGTAATTGTTTGTTCGTCGCTCGTGGTCAATGATGAGCTGGGCTATAATGAACCAACGAGTTTGTGAAAGTCTCCTCCCATCCCTTTTGCTCTTTATTCACCCTTTATCTCGTTTTCACGTCAAACCCATCGACGCTTTCGGGCGTATAATACTACGACGTACGTGGGTGGTCGCGCTCATTGGATGCCGACACGTTCGGCCATGTGAATACCTTGTTGAGTTTCCCAAAGCTATGTGCTATCCCACTTGTTTCACCTCCGACGAAGGTGAAAATCCCTTTTCTCTATGCCCGGGTTGCCCTTTCTCTCTCCGCCTTTCGCTCTCCTATTTTTCTCGTTGCTTCCCTTGCCATCGCGAAATCCTTCATTCTATTAGTTTCTCACAGCACCAAACAAATTCTTTCACAAAGAACATATTCAGCCATCAAAAAACAATTTATTACAGGAGAGAAAAATAATCGAAAATAAAACCGACCGCGAGAAATTTCAATGCAAAGTGAAATGTAATTTAAAAAAAAAAAAAAGATGCAAGTCTCCAGTTTGTTACCTTGTATCGGATAAATTTCTGGAGGTCAGCGAATTTTCAGTTGTCAAATCTCATCTCAATCGGTTGAACGGTTATTGAGTCACGAGTGATTGGATTTTCGTGTCAGCGAACATATAATAACACGAACGAAAACAAAATCATACAGACATTTCTTCTAAACAAGTTCGCTCGACCTTTCGGACCATTAGGAGGGTGGAAAGCTCGAAAACTACTTTTTCATGGACAAAAAAAAAGAAGCTTCCTCTGCGGGGACGCTAAATAATGAATAATAAATGACTTATACGTTGAGTAAACTAATAAAGTGAGTTCGCAAGTGGGATTTACAACTTTGATGAAGACTGGCTGAGGGACACGACGCCGAGAGAATACGAACATAACTGTGAGCGAGTTGATTAGCGTAATCAGGACTGTTGGGCGAGTCGCTTCATCCCTGTGAAATATTTGCTTGGATATCTCGAAGCAACTGCTCCGCAGATTCACCGAGGCTAACATACGTGTGCGACTTGTCCTCTCTAATCCGATGTACATAGTGTCTTTGAACGCAGGCCCTCGCACCAGTCGTACGAGGCAGGCATTCGCCGTCTCTCCCTCTCTAGTTCACCCTGAGAGTTTGGCTCTTCCTTCGCCTCGTTACTTCCGCGCGTGCGAACGCTCAGGGACTGACTAACCCACGTGTCGTTTACACGGACATGGCGACGGAAAACTCCTCATGCGTCGCGTTGCCTTCTCCAGGTTATTCCTAATCACCCAGCTCCCCGGATGTCGTCCGTCTCCACTTCCAAAGCTCCTCCATGGTAAACTGCAACTTCCGCCGGTCACGGAATCCTGAAAAGCATAATTTTACAATTAATCTCAAGACTGAAAGACGAAAATTTGATTGATGAACGAATTAAGGTAAAAGAGAAGCAGTTTAGATTTTGAGTAATTAAACGAATGCTCGAATTAAATCGAAGTGGTACTAAAATTGCAGATCCGAAAGGCGGAAAATAGGTCGCCGAATTTGTGGACAATTGCTCGTAAATTCGAGTTCAGGAAGAGAGGCTTGATGGTATTATCATGTGGATATAATTTCGTTGGTCCCCTCCCCCTCCCCTCCCCCTTTTATGGAGCCCGTAACTAGTGGGAATTTAAGGATGGTCAACGTACGAGGAAAGCGACTTTACCTATTTTGGAGAGACTCTCCGACTATCGAAGCCAACGTTTGTTAATCCTCCACAGTGGAAACAGCGCAAAGCTCTAATTGCTAGTCAAATTCTATGTCCCTGCTGTTGAAACATTTAACGGAGCCCGGAATACACGCGGTACACAGGCGACACGTAAAACAGCTTAGCGAATTCCACTGAAAAGCTTTTCTCGTAAGCTCGAGGTGGCTCTAAGTTGGGCTTCGTGCGGTACGCGAGCGATAGAAGCTTCATTATAAAATCGGAAAGCCAGGAGCTCGCCGTAAAAGTAAAGTGTACCACCAGCCTCATCCTCGAGAGCGATCAACCAAGATTATCAGACTGAATCAAATGAAAATCTCGTGGCGCTTCCTATATATAAGGTAATTTTGGTATAACCGAGAACTGCGATTAGAGAGCCGAAAAATAATGGCCTCTCCCTTCTGAGTGCGTGTACGTATATGCGTTAGATTGATATACGTGTATGTATATGTGTTAGACGTATAAATTCAAGGGAATCACGGTAAAGAGAGTTTAGCTCGAGTGTTACGCACCCTCTAGTCTTACCCCGAAATGGTATGACTCCCCGAGGAGCCTTAGATTGCGTTAGAAAAGGAGGCCCGAGAATCGAGCGACTTCCTGAGCAATCCTCTCCTACTTTATAATAAATCTTCTGCGTTCCAGAAAGAGAGAGAGAGAGAGAGGAGGGAGCAAAAAAAGATGAAGGGAAGAGGGTCGTAGAGATAGAACTCAGAAGCGACGCTTTGTTCGACGTGTAGCCTCCGGTGAACACCGGATGCAAGCAAGACAAGTCGATCTATTCGCTTTGTAACATGAATTTGTCAATCTCGTGAAACGATTTCCTTCCCTATCTCCGGTGAGATTGACACGCAGATTAGAAACCATCGACCGGGATGCTAACTCTTTGCCATAAATTTGACAAGGCTTTTCGATCGGCTCTTTGACCGATGAAAAAATGTCAACGTAACTTAGGAAATTGTGACGACTCTGTTCTTTGGTCACGATGCCTTCATCACTGTAACCTCGAGCTCTGAACCACCGCAGGGAACCGAATACACGCTGCGACAAATGTTGTTACGGTGCTCGTAAAAGCACCGAGGAAAAATAGCCGGCACAAGTGCAGACGCTTGCGCAAGCCACCGAGCTTTTATTTCGTAAAATGAGCACGTCAAAAGCTGCCCTCTAACTAGCGTCAACAAATGAGAAACGAGACCCACGGAAAACGAATCGTTGGAGCGAGGCTCGCTAAAGATTAGAGAATATAAAAGCGTATGACGTCTAATACGACTAATGCGTGCTCCTCACTTTGAGCCTCGCGTGGAGATTATCTGAAGCTCTTTCTTTCTTTTTTTTTTTTTTTGCAACTCGCACTAATTCACTAATCACTCTAATGAATTGTTTCGTTTTATCTTGGTATGTTCGCAGCCGGAAAATTGTATAGCAACGTATGAACCCCACGCCTACTGCGTCGTGTATTCCACGACCGACCGAACGTCGGTTAGGGTCGCCGAGGATGTTCTTCAAACACTTTGGCGCAGCGATCACGTGTCGGCGAGGGCCGTTATACTCGTTGGAAACAAGGTTGATCTCGCCCGTGGCCGGCTCGTTAGTACCGAAGGTAATGCTCTGAAACAAAACATAAATTATTAGATCAATCTGTTCGATTCGATCGATCGAATTGCCTGGAAGGGAATGTAAAGATGTTCAGACCGAAATAAATTTCTCTGTCTATTCGAGTCACAATTTTGATTGTTTCGTTACCCTTTTTGTTCAAATTTCTTTAATCACGCATGATTCCGTAACAAAGTTCGCCTTCGGAATAAAAATAGGCGGGATTTCTTCCCTTGAATCGTAATAAACTGTTGCAAGCGCTCGGTGAGAGAAAAGTGATGCTTATAGATGCTCTGAAACAAGACATAAATTATTAAATCCATCTGTTCGATTCGATCGATCGAATTGCCTGGAAGGGAATGTAAAGATGTTCAGACCGAAATGAATTTCTCTGTCTATTCGAGTCACAATTTTGATTGTTTCGTTCCCCTTTTTGTTTAAATTTCTTTAATAACGCATGATCCCATAACAAAGCTCGCCTTCGGAATAAAAATAGGCGGGTTTACTTCCCTTGAATCGTAATAAACTGTTGCAAGCGCTCGGTGAGAGAAAAGTGATGCTTATAGATTTTTCAAAAAGCGCATATTTCTTCTAAATATCCTGTTGTATGCCACAATAGGACGTGGATTGAAAGAAGAGGTGCTGGAGAATTTGATTAAGTATGCCCTCGAGAGATGAAGCAGTAAACTTGGAACTCTCCCGTGAGCCCGCGTAATATCAGGCATTTCGCGATAAGAAAGTTCTCCGCTCTCCCTCTCTTTTTTTCTGGAGAGCGCTCTTTTCACGGGGAATCCCATGCGAAAATGAGAGCGGTTAATTAAAAATAAAAGTTGATTCAAAGGTCGGAAGCGGAATCAGCGAAGGCGCTCGCTCGGTTCATAACTTTTAGCAATCTAGCACGACGCTTACCTCATTCTTTCTCGTGCGGTTTTAATTTACATCCTACACTTTCATTACGCCGCACTCGAATAAGATATTCCGGCTTTCACAGCCGGACTGAAGTGTCGCGAAGAGAATAATTGTATCGTCACTTTGATTGCTCCGAGAAGAAATAATGATGATTATTAATTGGGCGGTGATTGTTTTGTTGCAGAAGGTAAATCTATGGCGACCTCCTACGACTGCAAGTTCGTCGAGACCTCGGTGGGACTCAATCACAACGTGGACGAGCTTCTCGTCGGTCTCCTCACGCAGATACGTCTCAAGCTCGAGAATCCCGAGAGAAACCGTGACCTCTTTCGTAAGAGATCGCGAAAAAATCGGAGCAAGTCGCCGCTTGGCTCGTGCTCGGAAAACAATTCGCCGAAAAAGTATCGGGGAAGTCGTACGAGCGCCAGTCTCAAGGTTCGACATTTGTTGGACAAGGTATGGGCGCGGGACAGCAAATCCAAGAGCTGCGAAAACCTTCACGTTCTATAGAATCAAAGAAGCTCGTGGCGACGAAAAAAATCCTGAGAGCCGCGAGACGCCGAGTCAGCTTTTCCCGCTGGTACTACGGCGATTAACCCTGAAAATCCAGTGATAAAGATTAATTAAGGAGGCGACAAAAAAAAGCGATTTTGAAAAAAATTAAAAAACAAGTACACAATAATCGTCGAGCGATCAAAGGAGAAGGTTCATTGACTTTTCTTGAGAAATATTAAAACGAGAAGACTGAAACGAGTGGAAAGAAGAGAAGCGCGAGACCCGGAAGAGATACGAGAAATGCCTTTTTTTCATTTCACGCTGCTCCTTCGTTTTTGGCCAATCAACAAAATCCTCTTGACGCATTTAAGGTCTTCCCTCGAACGTATCTTTTATCGTGAGGCAATTTTTTTTTTTCTCCTTAAATCCTTGAGGTAACTTACGGTTTGTGTAAATAGTGCGGTATTTTGAGAAAGAGAAAGAGGAAGAGAGAGTGAGGAAGGAAAAAGTCTCCGGCTTAAATTTGTGCATAACTTTAACGGGAATCCGGAGTCTTGGCAATCTTCTGGAAGTCCAGTGTTGAACATCCTGAATAAATAGAGAGCAGGTCTCTCGCGATTCCCTCGGGCACTCCCGACTGGAGCGTTCAGCGCTATATGTCCTGCGGAGAAATATTACACGCTCATTTTCGGTCGCTCGCCGACCGGAAGTGCTGTCTCTTCAGTCCCCGGATACTCGGCTCTTCCTGCTGAGACAAAAACGATAAAATTTTTCGCGCCCCCAGGGACGTGCGCTCGAGAGAGCCACCGGAAACACAAGCAACTCCAATAATTTCGTAACTGACATTCACTTCTCTTATCCCTCGAGGCAAGAGACTTTTCAATGTTACTCACGTTCTACTGCTCCTCAGGATTATCTTTCGTTACGTATGTACGAGGCATTCCACCTCATTAAAACCCTTGACCCTTCCGATTGCTTGCCAATTTTTTATATATGCCTGGCGTGACGCTGAAAATCACAATTTTTTTTAAACAAATTATCCTCCGAATCGTTTAAGTGAAAATTCCAAAATACCTGAATTCGATGACGAACATTTTTGGTGATCCCAAGGATTTTTTTGGTCTGTAAAAAAAAAAGAGAGAAAAATTAGAGCTTTTTAAAATCATGTCAATCGTATGATAAATAAAGTGGGAAGCCAATTGGAAGGGTCAAGGGTCAGAGTCGTGTCGAAAGCAGGTGAAATGGCTCATATATAACTGACTCTCGCTTTCTCGCTCGCTCAGCGACGAGGATTTCTTGGTTGACCGAGGGTCCAGTGGTGAAATGGTCCGATGGCTGTAATAAATTTCCCCAATTGATCGGGCCAATCAATGTTGTACGAGTAAATATATCAGAGAGGAGAACTGCGAACAGGTTTGGGTTCGATCCACTCGATTATTAGACCTCGAGCCAAGAAGAGTTGTCGCTGAGTGGGAAGCGGAAACTGCGAGGAGTCCGAGGGAGAAGAAGAGGAGGGGGAGGGAAAGCGATGAGTATCGAAAGAGAAGAAACTAGATTCATCGTGGTAGAGCATCCAATAGCTTCTACGTACCAACAAATCGAATTTTATCTTGTATATTCGATCGCTATTCCAACTCCGGAGACATACTTCCGGTCGGAAGCCAATGCAGAAATGATTATATCGATTTTTTGGGATACCGTATGAGGTATCCACCTTGAAGAGGAGACTATCATGGTTGCTGATACAAGATAAAGATAGAAATTTCAAGCAACGAGCAAAGGGATGACTCGTTTCGCGAATGACGTTTCAGTAACTCGAGGAAAAAAAAAAATAGAGGGAAAACGAAAGAAGTCGTCGATAAAAAAGCAATTGCCTTGGGAGCGCTGAGAATTGGATTCAATATTTTTCTGTCCACTATTTCACGATCCTTTGTGATCGTTTACCAGCTTAAATTAAAGAAATTCTTAGGAGTAATGAGGAGTCTACGGGTGAGAATGAAGAAAATTAATGGATATCTGACTAAATTTCAGCCCACAATCGCTGCACAAATAATCGGTCCCGCGGTATTTTTTAATCCCACAAGCCCAACTTCGAGTACGCTTCGATTATAGGTGATTCTACGTGACAAGTGAAAATCGATCAAACGATTCTTTAAATCGGCGACTCTGCAGCTTGTCGTGACACCCGTTTAATAATCGCGTCTGGAAAACTCCCCACGAGCGGCATTAATATTTCTACACCCTCTCAACTCAATAACGCGACAAACAACGGATTTAAAAATAAATGGATTAAAGTTTAATCTAATATACACTCGTTAATTGTAAATCCTTAGAAGAATTTTACTCTCCGCCGTTAAACGAACGCGTATTAATGAATTTACACAATTTTTTACTATTACCATTTTGTACGTTGACCGAGTTTAAATAACGTATTTAACGAAATACAATCAGTTACCAATCAGAGAGAGACTGTGCTTGTGAGTGAGGCTGACCGGGGGAGAGGAGAATGAGAATGAAATGGAACAGGAGAAAGCGGAACCCTGCCGAGTTGAATTAAAAAGAGCTATTTTAATGTATCAAAAACGATAAATAAATATAAATAAATAAACAAACAGAGCTCGATGACGAATACGAGAACGCAAAAATGTAGCGCGCGTATTACGAACATTATAAATGTATAATTGATAGTTCAATTCGATGCTTGCACGAGGTCCATTAGCGAGTAAGTATCGCAATAACTTTGAAACGTTTATATTTTAGCTGCTGTAGTTTCGAATGACGTTATTCTGCGGCGCTAGAAAAAGCGTTTATTGGATACTGCGTTGCATTGAATACACGACACGATCGAACTAATGATTTATATCGATATTTCAACGTCGTACCTTCGACACGAAATTAAAAAATAAAAATCTTGTCTCTAAAGGTGTTACTCGTAATCTGTATTTTAAAAAATCGTCGAGAGTCGTTCTTTCACCGGTAAAGCACTAGGGGTAGGTTTTATTTCATTAAAACAGTAGTTTAAATATTTTTCCATTCGAATGACAGTCTTTTCTTCAACATTAACACGGATAACAATTCTCCAATTGAACAATATGAATTATTTTAAATACTCGGTCATTGTAAAGTGAAAGAAAATTAGGTTGGACTGTAATACGTATATTTCCTACCCCTGTCCAGAATTAGAGTTGGGAGTATCCATCAGTTTTTCAAATAAACATTTATAGTATACATATTTTATAATCGTTACTCCGAAAAAAAAAAAAAAAAATGTTTAAGAATACGGAAATGTAATCGACGCATTGAAATATTGATTAAGGGCTAATTCACATTTTTTTTCCACCGATCTGTAGTTAAATTTAATCAAAGTTGCATACACTTCGCATCGATTGAACAGGTTTGAAAATAATTGAATACCTATCGCCGGTTATTATTATGAAACGATAGTTGTAACATAAATTATACTATGAGTGTTTATTTAATACAGTAGCGAAAATTTGGAAAATCTGTGCCCAACGCGTATCCTCAACGATTTCTCTCGTGTGTTTGCAATCTCGATTATTACCGAATTAACGACAAGCTCGCTGAACTTGCACATTTTAGCGCATTGAGATTAAAGCCAACAATTAAATAATGAGCTCCGCGAATTCGTCGATTTTCCGATTAATCCCCAATACCGACAAAGAAAAATAGCTCGAATACTATATATATGTAAATGTTGATGTAAATTTTTTTCTCAAATCTCCAAACGCCACCTTCCATAAATTGCCGATCTAATCGTTAGCATATCTAGATTGATACACGAATAGTTGAATTTGCAAACGGATTAAAGTTCAATCGAAGCCTCCGAACTCCTCGCGAGCTCGTCGATCGAATTACTGTTATTTTGTTAGTGTCGTCGCATGTAAAGGACTTCGAAAACTGTGTGGAATCGCTTTTTACCCCAATTCCGTCCACGAAACTCGTAATTTATTATTTTTCACGCAGGTGATCACAGGCCTGAAGATTTTCGTTTAGGCCCCGAATTATTATGTCGCCGTAACGCCACGCGCATTCGTCAAATAACGCACGCACTCTCACAGTCTCACACAAATGAAATACCGATTCTTCTCGTGGATAAATGTATAGCCGAAAATTCGTTGATCGGTGTCCGATGACATTGTCGTGCGTGTTTTAATAATTATGTGTCAGATACAAACGTGTGTTCTTTGCCTCCCCATTAAATCGCCCTCGCGAATTATAATTGTAACGATTACGATTACGGTTTGAAAGTAATGATTGACAAACGAGAATTGCAATGTTTACGCTGCAAGCAGAATTTTAACCACCCATTACGTTTGAGCTCACTCTGTTCGCTTATTCGCTCCATTAAAAATTGGATATTCACTATTTTTTTAACAATATTCATCGACTCGTTAGGTTATTCTAAAATAATAGTTAATATCTTATTGTAAACGAGATAAACGACGGAGTGGGATCGAAGGTAATTGATCGTTAGAGCCCAGACTCTAATTAAACGTAATTGAGAAGCCATATTTGCGATTTAATGAGAGACAACTGTAAAAGCCAGCGATAACGACATGCACAGACATTAGCTAATTACAATTGCTCCGATAATTCGAGCAACTTAGAGAGTCGAAGGTTCTCCGAATTTCACGAAATTTATCCGTGAAAAAGTCGACTCGTTTTTGTGTTCCTATGATAAATAAATAAAGACGTAAAGGGTGTATAAAAAACAGGGTCGCCAACGCGACGGCGCCTATTGAAAGCGCATGGGCTTCGTGTAAAACGAGGCTTCTTCCAAATTTCAGAAAGAATGTCATGAGAAAGAGAGTGAGAGAGAGAGAGAGAGAGTAAATAGCGTATGCGATTTGCGAACAAGAGGTGATACCTCGAAATGCTGACGACCAACGGACGCCGATGCGCCATGTAAGCTTCGACCAATTATATAGTTGATAGTCTTATAGTTGAAACAATAATAGCTGATATGTATTGTGTAATTGATTAATTATCGATTAGTCCTATACGCGCGAAAAGGCCGACAGCGCAAGCGAATCAATTGATTAAATTAAATAAAAACAAGGTATTTACCAAAAAAAAAAAAAAAAAAGAAGAAAAAAAATTAAGTGAAAAATACATTGTCCGTAAGGAAATGGTGAGCGGATCAAGTAGATGATGTAAGTTTCGGGACTCGATTAAGAGGATGAAGTAACTGTTCAATGTAGCAAATTCATTGCTTCCGATCGATTGTTCTCCATCTCCAAATTGTCGAGCAGGAGATTGGAACTTTCGATGAGCGTGTCCATCGGAGCTTCCACGATGGGCGTCGAAACAAAATTTCACGTGTCTACGTAGCTGTACCCGGTCGTTTGTAAATTCATTCTATATCATAATAGACGAATGGTGCGACCGGCAATTACTTACTTTTTTACCGCCGATCATGCCCATAACTGCGCATGTCGTTCAATTTATTCACGAGTCTTCAGCGTCCCAAAGGGACACTGTTAATTCTTCATTAAGTATTAACGCGACACGAACAGCGACGCGCACACACACACACACACACACGGAAACCCGAATGAAAGGTTGAATGAGACGCCTCTTCACGATGGTACCTCGTCCTCGTTTCTTCTGATACAGGAATTACGCACCTACGAAAAAAAAAAGAAGAAAAACAGTATAACGCAAACTATATATGGAGAAATTACTAAATATTACGGTGTTTGCACTATCAAAATGGCCACAGATTATATTGTACGGTATACCTAAATTAAAAAGTGAACCTTCGATAGGTAAATAATTATGAATATTATTATGCCATAGAAAGTTAGCAACGTTCGAATAACGAACGATTCGCCAGCTGTCAGTTTATCCGTGGTTACTTTTAATCTTCATTTATTTTTATTTTTATGGATGACATTTACTATGTTTGAAATGTTGCAGAAGAGAACATAATACATAGCCAGTTAAATTCTATGTGAATTCGATCAGGTTTTCCTATACGAAAAGAATTTTCGCACCGGAAAGAAGAAAAAAAAATCTCATTTGCTCGTTTTTCTTTCGTTCCTGACACCACATCCGGACCTTGTGCTGCCTCATTTTTTTACCTCCGCTCCACTGTTGTTGAAACCGAGCGGTTAGCAACGTCCGACGCTCGAACGTTGCCAACCACTTTGCCATGTATATATACGCATATTGTATTGAAAGCCTCCGAACGATTGGGTCTCGATTTTTTGTAGTTTGGAGTATTCTATGTTGGGTAATTACGAAAAATTCATTGTTTTATAATAAAACAAAAATAACAACACATTACGTCCTAATTGTCCTAATTATTGGACCATCTTTGCACGAATAATGCCAACTTCCCTTCCCCAGATTCCAACTTTTACATTTTAACAGCGATACAAGCGAAGCGTGTCGACGAGACCGGAAATAATCGACAATAGGTAACGCGTTGCTTGAAAAATGTACAATGTACGTGACATTAAATTACCAACAAAAAGGAAGCACGTCCCGATCAAAGCCCTCGACAGCTTCAATTGGAGAAAATCGCGATTCGAATTAATCTCGAAAAAAAAAGGAACCCATTGAAGGATACATTTATTCAATTTCCTGTAGCTCGAGCAACGGATCTGCCGATCCAGTGACTTTGTGAACGAGAGATCCATTCAAGAGCCAATTTCAAACTCTCGGGGAAAACGTCGTAGTTGAGTAGTTGGCGGGTGATTATTCGCCGGAAATGAATCACATCGACGTGCGAGCGGTGGGAGGACATGAACAATCGACGGGGATTTCGCTCGGGGAGAAAAGTTGGCTGTTCGGAGCACGAGCCGTAATGTGGCCTGTACGAGGAAGAGGAGGTTGTACACGACAGCCGTGCCTGACTACCTCGTTTCCTTCGCCCCTGTCTCGCTCATCGCTCCGCGGAAAACTACTTTTAATTGTTTCCAACTCCGTTAATGCGCTATTACCGTTGTAACTCCGTTAATCTGGTCTTTATACAGAAAATTGGCTTCCCTTATAAGGCTGAAGTGGCGCATAGCCAGAGGAGCGAGCCTCGTGCTTGCGCCTCCTCCCCGCGCCCCGCAAATCGTTAAGCCCTTCTCGCCAACTATCTTAACGAGTTTTTAACAATAATATAGAATAGTATTGCGAACGAGCCGCTGTTCGTGGAAGGAGAAACACCGGATCGAACTGCCGGAGAGAACTTGCCAAGGCCGGCGGAGTTCAATTATCAGCTACTGGGTTAACAGATAAAATTAAACCCCAAGCTCCATTGGAAAACAAGCCCGAACCTCGTGTCTCTCATCCCAACAGGGCCACACATGCTTTCGAATGAGTTTTAATTGCATTCAATGTGAATATCCGGATATAATCTCACATTCGATATTTCCATTCATTATTTTATCTGCCGATTCTCCGATGTATACGCACACGCACACACGGAACAAATCATTGTTTCACCGACGGCATATCATTTTTTTCTTCTTTTTTTTTGGTATACGTCGAACATTGATAACAATAAAAGTTAAAAACAATAAAGAGGTCTTAAGAGGTACTTTTAGAATGTAGTACTTTTATAACTTGGCCACCCCAGTAATATCATAATTATGGCTATGACCAAAACGTCACTTTATAGAGGATACTGGTGCAGAAAATTGCTTTAATGTGCCCCATAATAATGCTTATGGCGAAAAAGGGACATATTACTTCGCCCTGTGATTCATCGGGTCGTAACGTTGAGATAATTTTTTTTACCGCAAGCTTCCATCGCGTATCTGTTGTGCGACGAACAATACGCGCAATACAGCGCGCGTATATCTTCGTTTTATTAGTCGTTAACTTCTAAGGACCCTTGTTGTTATTGGTTGCGAAAGAAATTTATGCATAGCATCCAGAGGCAGCGGATCAGAGGCAACGCTGATACCAACATTTTTATGCATAGCACCTACACCACCCGGTCAAAGGGAACCTGATACCGTCATCGTACACCCACGCTTTGAGGGATGCGCATGGTTTACTAAATGAAGGTTCACATGATTTATACGCTTCCTGCAAACACCCTTAGCGCGAATACCGACAAGATTTAGCGCTCAACGTCGCAATATTTGCACATCCATCCGTATTTACAAATCTCATCACTCATTCTACGCGTGACTGCCATACAAAAACAGGTAAATTCTGAAAAGACGGAATTAAAGTGATGATTTAAGGTAATTTCGTAACACTGTGAGTAAAAATTGTAACTCATTTTTCTCGCTATGGTTGACTATTTCTTTAAAAATCGCTGAATTGTGAAGTCTACCGTTTTCTCATCCGGAAATTTGAGGTAAAATTTGATTATCCGGTTGATAATCGATAATTGTTTCCCCACTTTTCGTATCAATGTACAGATTTCAATTGAATTTTCTGTATAGTGCTGAATGGTTCATAAGCGGATCATTTTTTTGAACTAGCACAATGAACATTGGGAAGATGTCGAAACTGGGGCACGGGATAACATGTTTTGCTGAGCCAGCAAATCATTTGATAATATGCCGACAGGGAATATTTTTGGGCAGCGAAAATATTTACTGTCGGCGTATTATCAAATGATTTTGGTCCGTCAGAGTGCAACGCCAAGTGTCTTGGACAATTTACCAATAGCTCTGCTGGAAAATGCCTGAGATCGGTAAGTTGATCGCCGATTTTATCGCTTGCGAGAACTGGCGCCTCAGGTGCGGCACAACCGACGTCGAATGGTCGTAGGTGCTATTGCTACCGGCTGTGGCAACCAAGAGACCTTCAGAAACTGAAGCGACATCATCGACAGCCTCAGTTTAAAATACATCAATCGACAGCTGAAACAAAAAAAAATTGGGGACGGTTTTAAAACTGAAATTGATATAAAAGAAAAAAGAAAATCAATTAATTTAAGTAGCATAATAGCGACATAAAAACAGCTTTTAAGATTTTTTTTTTAATTAAAAAAAAACCCGGTTCCTGTTTTATGTTAAAAAAACAAATTAAATATATTCTGCAGAAATGAGTCGAATACTGAAAATCAAATTAAATAAAAAGGGTCAGTTTCTATACTTCATATTGGCCTTTTTCCCGAAGCTAGATCTTAAATCTTCATTCGACAATAAACTGCAAGGCAAACTTAAGCGCAGCGCGAATTAAAATGAGTTCAAGGAATTGAGTTTGGTGAATATTCACGGCTCAGTTTCGAACGCGATAGTATTACCGGTTTTTCTGACCCATGTAGGGCACGCAGCAGGAGCGAAGCAGAGAATGCTCGCGGCTTGTCCCTCGCAAAAGATTTCTCCAGCCAAACTTAGAAGTGGCATGAGACTCGACACCGATACGACCTGTAATCGTGGTGCCGTATCATCACCGGTAATTTCGGAAAGACTTGTCACAAATTTATTATTTTCCGCTTTTTATCAAACTTCTTTATGAGAAAGCAACAATTATTGTTCATACGTTATCAGTAAGTTATAATTTTATCAAAAGTGAACAAAAAAATCATGATTTTTTTTGGTGTTCATTTTTAAAAAATAGCAACCGGAAGTCTATTAATTACAATGTGACCTGATGCTTTTCACGTGTCGCAATAATTGTTCAAACCGTGAATTCCTTTGAAATTCATCGTGTAGGATAGGATCCGGCATTTCGTATACGTGAATCTGGTCAAGGTTTGTGTTTACGTCGCTTAAGGATCGTGTCACCGGTCGCGAAACTTCCTGGTTACAGGGACCAGCCGATCCGGTTCGAATTGGGATGTGTCAGCTCGTACCTAACGTGCGACGCTGATGAGCTCAACCCAAGGTCAACTGAAAGAGAAATTTTCCCGGATTTCTACTTCGATGTACGTGGGGTCTAAATGTCTACGCATGCTGAACGCCGGGTTATACCCAACTGCCCATGGCATCGTTGCTAGACCCCAAACGAACACATACCGCAAGTTTCGTAACAACAATGCAATATATCAAGCATATGCGAAATTTTTGCAGTGAAATAAAAATCCGGTAACCTCAACTTGATCCAATCTATTCGATAAACGTCACTTTCATCGCGCGCTGCATACACAAATCGGAAAAAAAATTTTTTTTTGCATATCTTACAAAAAAAAAAATTCATTGTGATGATAAATCTGAAACCTCCAGACTTTGACCATGCGGCTCGTATTTTTGGACTTGAGAATTTCAAGGTATTTCCCGGGTTCAGATTGAAATTCTGGGAGAGCCTGTAGAGCAGGATGACTAATAGTAGAGAAGAGATGAGCCTCTTGGAGCTTCCCTTTGCTGCGGTGCCGCGAGCATCTCTCCCTTCCGCAAGAAAGAACCTGTAGCTTGTTACCAATACAACGTGAATAGACGGCCAGGTAAACGTAACAACCTACGTACAAGAAGAGACGGGGCGTCGAAGAGATGCGCGGTGTGGAAGGGAAAGGTGGAGAGTCAGGCAACCGAGGTATGGGGAGACTCGAGGTGAGCGTGTATGGAGAAGCCAAAGAGCTGCATACAGGCTCCACCAAAATATACAATCGGCAAAACACTGAACTGTACAATTTTCTACTAACATTACCAAACAACCCTCATTTTTAATAAAATAAAAATTACCTTTCTTCATTTATATTTTATGCAAGAAAAACATATTTTCACGTAAAAACTTAAACGTGAATTTTTCAAAGGGTCATTCTTACTATTTCGGTTCCGGAAAGGGCTAATTATACTCGAATCGATTTTTTGTTTCAATCGGAAAAGGGCTCGTCCGTCCGGTTAGCTGTTTCGTTCGTGTGTTCGTTGTGTGTGCACAGGTGTTTTGATGCGGACTGTAGAGGCTCGGTTACTACGGAGAAGGAGAGAGGCGAGGGTTCTAAGACGAGGAAGGAGTGAGAAGGCGAAGGAAAGGAAGAGAGTCGGAGGATCGAGAATTCTGTTGGTTTCTGATGCTGAGAGTTGAGGCCGTTCGCTCGGACGGTAGAACGGAGAGTGCAGAGGGAGGCTCGCGCGGGACTACGGGACTGGTGGGATAGGACGGCGGAGGAGAAGGAACGGAGCGCGAAAGGCTGGCTTGGCCGCTTGGGAAGCCCGAGCCGATCGAGCTAGATCCTCCACCAGGTCGCCGGAGCCCAAACACGGCACAGTGAACGTGCAAAGTCCCGCTTTATACCTCCCCGACACTTGATCTCGCGCTGCTCGTCGAGCAGCAGGAAAGCAACGCGCGATTTCAAGCGAGACTTCTTCTCGCGCCGGGCTCTACGAAAAATCGCTCTCCCAGCACTCCGGTGTGTCCCAGTGACGTCATTTCGCTTGGTATACCGATACCGGACCTTAAATCTTCATCCGCAAGTGTTTACCAGCATTCAAAAGTTATTCGTTCAATATAGTGAATGAATTGAAGCCATTTTCACTTGAATTTCATTAATCCCACACGCTGAGAGTGTTTGTGCGTGCGAGAAAGTGACGGCAACGATTTATGACGTATTTTTAACTACGTGGATGATAATAGTAATCAACGTAACGGGTTTATGTTGCTCTGTGGTTCGTGAGGTTTTTTCAAGTGCTCAAGGATCGTACGTCCGCAGGATATACCAGTACTCGTGGCAAATCGTTTAGGTGCGCGATTGTCCGATTCCGGAGTGACGAACAAGAATGCGGTAGGATGCGCATCCAGGAAAGATGCTACGTTGGTCGCGTCATGGCGGGACTGTGGCTCCTCGGTTGGGTCGCCCTCGCGTCGGGCGTGGACCATCAACATCCTCTCGGAGGAGTCGTGGGAACCGTGACCATAGACTCGATGACTAGTCCTGGAGAATCTTCTTCCTCGATTTTTATGCATCCTTTTAACGGTAAGTCGTATATTGCCTTTTTTTTCACCCTAGTCAACTCTTGCTCTTTTACTCTCCAGGAATTTTTTTCTTTTTTTTTCGCCACCTGGAAACACGATTGAAGTATATTTTTGACAATACCAAAAACAAAACCTACTCGAATTTCGCGATCATGGTAACGAAAAACCTCGGGAAAATTATTGGCGTATATAAACATTCAATTATTTCGGTAAAATCGAGTGAAATAAATACTATGAAGAATAGATATTAATAGCAAAAGAAGAGGAGCTGAAAATAGAGCATGGATTTGTATGGTAACTTTTTTTTTCAGACTTGAAATGTTATTTAAAAAATTTTGTATTCAGGATTTAAATTGAGGATTTTTATAAGTCTGACCCTCTTATAAGAAAAATTGACTATTCATAAGGTCTCCTCATTTTAAGAGGCGTCTCAATGCATAATCTAGGTTTCTGAAAGGACATTCAAAACCTGCATCGTTCCAATAGTCATCCACCTCGTCGTTGCAAGCCTTTTCTGAGACTCCTCTTCCTCTCGGCTTGTTTTCATCTCTCTGCGTCTTCTTGTAGCTTTCCGTGCGCCGATCTCCGGTCGGCTCGGCTCTTCACCTCTTCCTAGCGAGTTCCACAACCTGCTTGTTTCATCATCGCGCAGCAAATCCTCTCGATGCTTACCAGTGAATGCTGTAACGTGAAAAGCTACATTATTGCACGGTGTATTGCGTTGCGACGAATAAATCTCTGAAAAATGATCGGCTCCGTTTGAGAGCCGATATATTTCCGACGATTTTCCATTTCTCAACTCGATTATTACTGGTCTTTTAATTAATGAGGATAATAGCCTGTTAAGGAGTACGTTGCCTTGCAAAATGCCCGTAGGCAAGGATACTTCCTATTCAAGGTCCTCTCGATCGAGGCCAAAGATTGAAATCGTTAAATCGACTGTGGCTATCAAAGTGCGTGGAATACTTTCGATAAAACAATCAATTGGGGTCGAAGATTGAAGAAAGTATAATAAACGCGACGATAAGTATCGTTGCGATAGTAAATGAGTTCATCGGGAGAATAATAAACGAGGAAACTGCTTGTGCGAATTATCGGAATAAATTATTCGATTCGTCATCGATTTCGCCTCCGCGCATTTTATTCAGTGGAAACGTGGGTTTTGGTAGAACAGGAAGTTTGCATCGACTTGGCCCACATAAAATTTGCCGTAACATTAATTTTTATGGGAAATAAAATCTTCTTTCACCTTTTTAACCGTACGAATAGCGCAAATTGCGATTCACTGGATGTGAATTCGATAAAACGATTTTTTGAGGTCAGCCGACGTATGATAATCAACGAAATTTAATGCAAAAATAGCGGAATTAAAATATAATGCATACGATAAATGATAATGAAGAAGCGGTGCAGCCATGTTGTTGTTCCGCGGGGATTCTTGATCGCCGCGTAGCGGTGAGTTGGCCTCCGGTGCTGGAAAGTTAGTCATCGTCAATCCGTAAGCCGTACATGCTGTACGGAGGATTCCACAGGGGAAATCGAGTCTGCAGGGCAGTAACCGCGTTCCCGTGGTATTTCGACCCGGCGGCGACGCTGTGCGTGATCGACGCTGAGCTATTTCCCGAGAATATGACCCTCCAATGGCCACGATCATCTGCAACAAAGCATTACGCATAAAAATTTATACGATGCTCATGAAAGACCGGTAAATTTTTTTACAGTTTTAACGTCTTCAGGAAATAATTGAAACAAAAAAAAAACAATAAAACACTTTATCATAGCTCATTAATCCCCCATTATTCCGTGGCTTGCGGTGGTGCAATTTCCATAGCGACAAAATAATCCATAGCAACAAAAGGGGAGAAATGACGAAATCGATAGAAAGCACATGAGCTGCTAACCGGAGCTGCGTTGTGTTGCGCACAGTAATTATATTGGCTTGTGTTACGTTGTCCGTGAATAATCATGATTCAGAATGATGTCCGTGTATAGCGAACAACGGTTGTTGTGTAGGCAGGCGATTGAAAGAAAGTTTCGTTTCATCGGTCAACATGGTCAAGTTACTAAGACGCACGATTCGTTGAGTCTTCTTAAATAATTAGTTTCTATTATTGGCGGTATATCATTAGTATCGACAATAATAATAGTAATGGTAAACAGAAGAAAAATTCCATTGATGAAAATACTCGGAAGGATTCTCGTGATTCTCCCGTAATAAATTACTTGTCTTCTTTTTTCCTGCTGAATTCCAACGGTTTTTTTTTTTTTTTCGGCAATCCGTTCGGCCACGTCTCGCCCTGACGCGCTTAAGAGGATTTCGGTGAAATTTCTTCTGTAACGCCTCTTTTCACTCACAGGTTAAATCCACTGCTTTGGTAAAACGAGCTCGATTCTCCCCTCGACGTAATACTTCGTACAGTATTTTTATTTATTTTTTTTCTTTCACGTTTCCTCTCTCTCTCTCTCTCGCAAGACCCCGAAGCGGACCCAATGCCGAAACACCAAGACAACACGCTGCTGCGTTCCGTTTCTTTCTTTTTTTTTTTCTTCGTCTTTCGGTAAGCCAACAGGACACAATATTCAGCAGCGACTCTACCGTGAATAACGGACGAAATAATTAAGGCGGCACAATGCGCGCATTAGGAGCATCCACTCACCAACGGAACGTGAGTGACTAACACACCCATATGGGTTCCCATACCTTAGATTCGTAATACGCTGTCGCCTCCATCCCAATTCATTAGCCGACGTGAGAAATTCTCTGCTCATGTCGGTGATTACTTTTGATTTAGTATCTTCGTCATTATATCTCTCCTCCACTGCAGCTGCCTTATCGCCACTTGCATCTTTGCAACAATGATAATAATAATCGTGATAGAATCTGTCACCAGATTTGCCCGGAGATGTTTATTTAATGAGACTCGTGCAATCGATATCGCCACCTGTAACACAATACAAATAATTTAATCAGAGAGATCTCAATATTTATGTAGGAAACGTATATATAAAATAGGATACGAGGTAAAATTTCCATTACGGTACTAGAATTTTCTAATAAAATGTTTGAAAAGTATGTACAATAAAAGATGAAATTTAAAAGTTTGTTCCGCTGGCGTGATAATTTATGAGTTGCTATGGTATTAACTCCAACTGGTGGGTCAGTGAGCTGTAATATTAATTGTACACTGAATAATACTCATTCATTGTAGCTGTTCCATTCAGAGTTTCTCCGCCTGGCTGAATCTTTAGTAAAACACGCTGAATGTATATATAGATATATATATAAACGCACATATACAAAGAGGGTTTAATGAGCGAACTGATGCGTAAGAGTTTGTACTATCTGTGCATGTCTATAAAACGGAAAGTCGAAATGAAGAACTTGTATGTAAAAACTTCAGTTTCCTCCTCGCACTTCGCTCTGATGATCACAAATTTTAAGCAAACAGTAACCGTGGGAGTCACCGACTAGAATCCTCACCATTAACGCAGCTGCTGTTGAATACAGACTACACGAAAATATTTTATATCATATCTAGTGCACGAGCCTTTGCGTGATTTCCCAGGCGACGTAATCATTACAAACAATTGACATTAAGTAAAATAAGAATGCGGAGAAATGTAACGCGCAAGTCATTGCATCCTGCGCTTACCTGGCGAGCCCGAGAATTCCTAACTTATGACGATTATTTCGCAAAAATACATTTTTTTTAAAGAATGTGCGCACAAGCACAAAAATTCTGTTGCATTCTTACAAAATGTAGGAATTTGTTAATGGAACAAGGCCTTAACAAAAAAAGAAGAAGTGATGAAAAAAAGCATTAAATATATCACTTATTTGCCAGGAAGATGTAGATGTCATTAACCACAAGTCGCTGCCTGTATAACAGCGCAAAATAAAATGAAAAACATCGCAAAACCTCGTGCAGTTGAACGCAGAGAGATTCCAGACGTTCAGCTTCAAGATTTTCCAGTGGAAGAGCCTCTTCCAACTATCGGAGAGTATTCGCCGTTCGCTACACGCGCGGACTTGGAGTAGCGAGCGAAATAGGTACGAGAAGATGAGATTTCTTGCCTATCAATAAAAGCAACGAGAGATTAATGCCGCGAGGCTCGGGGCAAAAACGAAGCTGCAGTTATTCCCGGCTACTTCTGCGACCGTGATCGTCGGTAGCACGCGCCTGTGCGATACGTGGATTCCGCGGCGCAATTTCCGTTCGAAACCCGTAAACACAGAGTATCGATCTCCACGGATTTATGTATAAAATACGAAGCTAAAAATGATCCTTTCGGTTAGTCGGCGTCCGCGACTCGGCAACTTTTCTTCCCGAGACTCGGTACGCTCTGTTATCCCGCAAAGCCAGTCCACGTTTTTCCCAAGTGTCTTTTATTTTCTGCAAGAAACAGAAATACAAAAGCTATACACGTTTCTGTAGGTGAATTGAAACTCCGTTTTCTTTACTCGTACTCCTTGTTCTGTGAAATTGGTGGCAATGAAATCGATTCCGAGAGCGAAAAAAATTCTTAACATTGTGCCAACAAAGTTTCCTCCCATTCAGACGTCGAAAAGATCTACAGGAGAAAACCGGCGTCATTGGACCGGTTACACCAATGGACCGTGAACATTGATAGATCACATGCGATGATAAAGGCTAATTTGTAAACCCCCATTATTCGATTTCAAACACACATTCACCGCACAATTCTATACGTCTGTTTATAGAATTTTATCAAAATCCTGTATAAAATGTTCTCTTCATTACCGATTTTACCCGGACTATTTTCTAGCAATCGATAGAGACGTTTTTCGTGTGTTTCAAATTCACTGGACTCTTATCGTGAGTGTATTATTTAGGTTCGCCCAAGCTCTGTTAAAAATCTATAAAATAACGTTGCTATCTACATGAACTATACTATCCCCAGACATTCACCTGATATTTCGAGCCGCTAAGTAAGCCCGAACCGCAACAATCCGCCAGTTCATTTCTATCTTGTACCACGATAGAAAGATACAAAAGAACAAAGCCTTCACTGGTCTACGATGTGTACTGGCCGGAGAGAGAAACGATGGTTCAGGTCGATTACGAGATATCGCGCTCGGTCGAGCACTGCCGACCAACGAGTCGTTGTCCCCGGCAGATCCAGGTAATAACATTGTGCCGGCGTCGATCGTGAAACCCGATGAACGAGCCGAGGAACCTCCAGGGCGGAGTTCGCGGTTCGTAGCGCTCGTCGAAACCGCCTTCGCTTCCATAGCCTTGAAGAACAATTGACGCTACTGCGGTGATTCCTTCCAGGCTTCTGTGGATCGGTACTCGAAGAACGCCACACCTGCTCAGCAGGTGATACCTGCAAAGACGTAAAACACTTATTTCTGTTCACTATAAAATACTGAAATTCCGATGTCAAATCATAGAAACATTTTTTACCGGGGTACTGACATCTTTCTTTACTTTTGCTTCATCGGGGAGGAATTTGTTTTCTTATGAACGAAAAAATAAATAAATAAAATAGTGTGCAAAGTGATCTTCGGGGTCGACGAAGGGTCGGATCGTTTGGAAAATTAAAACGAAGAATAAGTTGGCGCTAAGAAGGCGCGCCGAGAGACTTCAATGCCCGGCAGAATGGGCGAGACGCTGGGCGAGAAAGTCACGACTCTTCCACCTGCGAGTAGGCCAACTTTATCTTAAATTGGACTCTGAATCAAAAATAGTGCGCAGATTTTTTTTTTGAATTCGAATGTGAAATTTTGCAGGTAAAAATAATTTTGAGATACTCTTGGGAACCCAAGTGATTTCCTCAGGGCATTTGTCTTCTTGACCACGACCCGGACAATAAGAAGATTGCCTACTTCAAGTGGTACGCTTTGGATACGCGAATAACGAATTTATGGCACGCTGCTTTCGCACTTCGGACAGTTAGAAGTAAAAAGAGCGTTGCGACGCCACCAGATGTTGAATAGTACCGCGTGTATCTTTTTCTATGCATGCTTCAGGTGACGGGAAAGACTTACGTATGCGAGAAAGACAAAACTAACGTCAACAGCGAAGCGAGGAATAGGAACACTCCGCGTCGTTCACATCCCGTTAACTGCCGTTATTACGCGCTGCTTCTCCAGCTGATGTTTAGAAATCCTCGCGTACATCCACCGGATTAACTTTGGGCCCTGTAACATGCGCATAAATTGAGTGGAGCGCCGTTAAAGCATTACATGCATCTTTAATACAAATACTCATGAAATTAGAACCAGGAATTTAAATGCACTTTACATTTTTATGTACTTATTAATCAGTCAATTATCCAATTAGCGATAAAGAGCCACAATAATATATCGACTTAAGAGAAATGGAGAATTCTCAATATCTCACTGTCTCATAATCACCCAAGTCTGCACCGAGAGAGAGAGAGAGAGAGAGAGAGACAAAAAGAGGGGCCAAACCGTTGGCCAGGAGAAAATAAAACTGCAAAGAGCGAGTTCGCGATTTAATCTGGCTCGAGGCTGTGAGTGTTCCCAATCTCGTTTCCGTTCACTACCGCAACACATTCAACCGGTTCAAAATAACGTTACAGTTCGGCGCAAATAATCGTAACGATAATAATAATAATTTGCAAGTTAATTAGCCAAACCCATCGACACCACCATAAGTGTATTTACATTATCGCACAACATAATAACGTGAAAAGTGGCTTAAAAAAGAGGAGAACTATCCGAGACTGTGTCGCTTTTGATTGGTCCAAACCACTACCGACTATCTCGGACTAGTTCCGATTTATTTGGATCACCGTTTGTACGAATCTCATTCGCTACTGAAAAAAAAAAAAAATGATACACAAGCGAGACACGATTGTTGTTAAATGGGACGTTTCCCTTGCTTCAACATCTAAAAGACACTCAGCGAAACGTCGTCTCATTATAATCGACTAACGAGTATTCGTTAGAGACGTGTGGCTGAGAGATCAGCAGGGACAATGGATTGAACGATTGTGAGCGTGTTACACTTCCATTTCGTTGGAGATAATTGGTCGCGAAGAGCGCGAGAGAGATTTGTTGAGCTGTGTAGAGCAAACACAACTATTACTACCACCGGCAACAGTTGGTGTAACCTTCAGTAAGGAAAGCCTCGTTATCTGCTTTTGTATATGAATAGTATAGATGCATTATACCTTAGAATAAATATGTATCTCCAGCTCATGTTTATTTATCGCACCTACACGTACGAGACCCTCGCCCGGAGCCAATATATATATATATATGAGCGCCTACGGGTTGGATCTGTTTCTTCAGCTTGTCCTGACAATCCGCGTGTCAAGTCTCGAGTCGCCTCGGTTGCGCCGTTCACCGGCTGTGAACGGCACAGTGCGATCGCGTCGAGATTCCTGCATGGCTAGCGACTCGCCAGCTCCACTAGATGTACCACTTTGACTGCTATATACGTATTATCGGTCATTCCGCTTTCCCTGTACCGGTCCAACTCCCCGCCTCGCAGACTTATTAGTTACCTTCGTTCAATCTATCCAACATTTTTATGAATCGATAAATTTGATAACGCGATAAATTGAAACGTCGAGCTTGTATTTTGTAAGAGCGTCAGATTAACTTGAAACTGTACCGCGTGAAAATAAAAACCTGGAAATTGCTCCAGTGGAAAAATGTTGTGGAGTGCACAAAATCTTCCCCAGGAACAACTCCATTCGCGCTAAAAAAAAATGAATAGTACAATTTTGAAGGATTGTCCGTTCCCATTTGCAAGAATCCGCTTTTACTATTAGACTTTCGTGATTCTTAAGCAAAAAAAAGGTAATTAGCTACATCTCTGGCACTTGAGAAGCCTCAGTCGGTATGTGACATTGCTTCGATCGATAATAACGGTGTATGTGACAAAGCAACCGTAGGTGAAAGTGGCTCACTTTCACGTTGACTGTATGCCAACCACGAACTTGAGTAAAAGTTTGTTGGGAATTAGCGAGAGGATTGGAAAAAATAGTCGCGGGTTTACCGATAAATTTCGATGATGGATGAGGGACTGCGCGCGCTGAGCATAAAATACGTTCAACAGCAAATGTTCGAAGAGTCGCAGTTACTTTTTCCGTGACGCGGAGAGAATGTGAGCAATGCACTCGCGGTCTGCAGATTATTTCAGTATACATGCGGCTGCACAGGCTGGAAGCGTAGCTAAAGCCGCTCGCAACGAGGATCGTTCCGCAGCCGTGCACTCGTGGCGAACGTGCGAGTGTCGCGCTGATCGGTCAAACGTAACGCATGAAATAAAATTATTATTGTACAGTATGGCAATCTGGCGAGCTGCTCCTGCTGCTGCTGCTTCATCTACCGATTCTTCGTGTGTGTAGTTCAGTGATAAAGTTAATAGGGCGCTGAGTACCCGCTGGGCTTAATGCTCCATTCGCTCTAGTCGACTATGACCATTTGTTCTTATGGTTTTTTTTTTTTTTTTTTTTTCTTCATTGCCGCTTCATTCTTAAATAAGAAATGTGTCACACGTAGACCTTCTGGCTCTTCCATCTGCTTTTCCTCAATATCTCAAGTATTCCTGGCCCACATAGTAAATGACTCTGAATTTTTCCAACGTGATTTTTTCACAGCACTGTAACCACTCAAATCATGCTTCCATTTTTTTTAGAGATTTTTTTTTAGAAAGACCTGGCGTGGATGAACTGCTCGGGTAAAAGTACCGTTTAGTGAAATGAGCGGTGTCCAATTATCGATGCATCTATGTACTCGCACGGTGATGATTGTACCGTACGTTACCACGGTTCTCCATCGTCTTGGAATACCTGCGCAGATAAAAGCGTCAAATAAACATCTGTTCATTACTTTCTATATTTTACACGAACAATTGCGAATTATTCCTTCAGCTGGTCAATGCTAAACAATAACTCATCGAATACCGACATTTGAAAATTATTTCGTACTATCTATGCACACGCTTAAGGTTTTCTTTTGTATTTTGAACGCGGGGTCGATTTATCTAATCGCTCAGGATTTCCGGTGAATAAAAATATGCAAAGAGGACAGTGATTATCGGGCCAAAGGCAAATTGCAGCAAAACCGGAAATCGTGCTAAGTAATTTGATGGTCACGTCGCGATTAATACATCCTCCTTGACCCTGACATTGTTGATAATAAACCCAATGGTATTCAGTAGCTTTTGAGGCCAAAAGCATATCAGAAAAAAAATATCGAAAATACCGAAGGCCACTAAATTAATATAAAATTGTATTTAATGTTCCAGACGATCAAAATGACGTGCCAAGTGTTTTGCCATTGGAGGAGAAAACGGTTCCACAGGCGACGGAAGTTCCGAAACCGGATTCTAAAATGAATCCAGGAGAAGCAACGATCGAGTCCGTGAAACCGGAAGTCCTCGCTAAAGTTTCGGATATCAAGATGACAACCGAGGGAAAGAAGAAGCCTGTGACTGAATTCAAAGCTAAAACAGAATCGAAGTACCAAAAAGTGAAGGAGGACGAAAAAACAAGCGATTCGATGGCTACTACGCCTATGTCGGTCATCGAAAAAATGATGGAAATTCAGAATGCTACGGAGGCTCTGAACGTTCCTCTGCTCGTTCGCGGAGAACCCATTAGTTTGCCGGTAAACGCGACTACGAATAACGAGGGAGAGGAGAGCGAGGGGTCTACGAGTACATCGAGAGGCCGAGCACTCAACATATCGGCGCCCGAGCCGACAAATTCCTTGCACGCCAATCTAACGGACCTCAGCGACGTTAGTATGGATGATGAGGACAAGGAAGTCGAAGGTGCGTACAGCTGCACTGGACTTACGCAGACTTACAATTCACAAACTATTGTCGTCGTTACCAGTTCTGCAACGCTTCTTTTATAATCTAAAGGACAATAACTTTTTATTTGCATAGGAGGAGAATACCAGGCTGGTAAAAATGAAACCATCACGATGCCATCCTCGACCCTTCTTCCCACAACGTCGATGCAGTGCGTCGATGGAAATAGGACTTTTGGAATCGGCGAAAAAGTGATGAGAGGTTGCGATGAAAAGTGCGTTTGTTCGGAGGGTGGTAAAATCACAGATTGCGAGCCTGTGTGTCACAGTCCCATGTTACGAGCTGGCAAAAGTGGACAAGATCCGTATTGTCATGAACAAACGGTCGGAGACGACGGATGTTGTGCCATATTGGTGTGCGCCGATTCAGGTACCAACCAATTTTCCTAAAATTCTCAGCAATGTTTCATTTTACAAGTCGATAAAAATGGATTTTTCTCTCGCAGCTCCGGAACCCGACGAAACTTGCATTATCGGCAACAAAACTCTGAACCGGGGACAACGATACGAAGACGGTTGCTCCAAAGTTTGTGTCTGTGAGGCCGAAGGCGCCTTGAAGTGCCAACCGAGATGTCCACCGAACGAAACAACTTCTGGGGTCAATCAGCATGATCGTTGCGTCGCCCTAACCGATCCTCGGTAATGAACTGTTTCGTCGGTGAAAAATAATTCTCTCGTCGATGGAATCAATAATCGAATTTGTCTATGTATTCCAGGGATTCTTGCTGTACGATAACACTCTGCGATGTGACCCTGGGTGACCACGAAATCAAGGCAGAAAACTCGGGCGATCTGTCGGTGAACTTGACGAACGTCAAGGTTCTCAATTCCACAGCGATAAAATTGAAAATGTCATCGGGTTTGTCGAGCGACGTTGTCGTCGAGATATCGGAGGACAATCACGTTTGGAGACAACAAAAGCCGGACAAGAGTGAGTCATATTGTCGGAAAATTAAGTTAATATTAATTGCAACTTCCTAGAGACACCACATTTTTTTCTTTCAGATGGTATAATAACCAACTTGGAGCCAGCTCGCAGTTACTTTGTCCGGGTGACCGAAGGAGGCCGCACAGGACCGGCGCTTCAAGTTTTCCTCCCGGCGGAAGTGATAAAGACGAACATAACGGAAAAAGTGGACAAGAGCTCGTGCAGTCATCGCGGAAAGTTGTACAAAATAGGTGCCGAGTGGTACGACGAGTGTATTTCATTCTGCGTGTGTGGAGAAGGTCCGAAAACCGAGTGCGTGACGATCGAGTGTCCGACGGACTTCGGACTGGACGTTCTGGACCCTCATTGTCTCGATTGGGAAACAGTGCCCGCAAACTTTGTACCAAAAGCTCCACAATGTTGTCCACAAGTAAGATCTTTCAGCACGTGCGTTCACTGAGAAAAAAGAAAGCAAGATAAAAAAAATTGTTATTTGTCTAATGGTCGATTTGTGGGTAATTAACGCTGAATAAATAATCCATCATTGCAGGAGGTTCGCTGCAGAAACAACGGCTCGTGTTTGTACGAAGGATCGAGCTACGACAACTGGAGCGAATTACCGATTAACGTAACTGGTTGCGAGAAGAGATGTTACTGCGAGATGGGCAATGTCACCTGCCAAGCCGCTTGTCCACCGGTCACGGCTCTGCCGCCTCCAACTTTGCAGTGTCCATCGAATCAGGCAACATTGGCTCATTTGCCGGGCGACGATTGCTGTACCCACTGGGTCTGCGACAATTCCGCGACCCATCCTGCAACTGGTAAGTCCCTTCGTCTGCCATCAAACGGTCACGACTAAACCCGGCTAATTTGTTTCTAACGAGTTCTCGTGGTGATGGATACTCGAATTCTCTAACTAAAATGTAGTGAAGCAGGCAAAAGTGAAAAAAAAAAATTAGGGGATCACTGGAGGTGACTGGTTACCATGAAATCCGCCATAACATAGTTGCAACTCTGTTAGGTAGTGGGATCATAACTTGGAACGAGTGATTACTTATTTACCTAATCTTCCGGGCAACGTCAGTGCGAATAACATGAAACTGCTTTGAAAAAATTGGACTTTTCCAATATATAGAAAAGACAACGACAAAATCTCATTTTTAACACACTCGAAAGGTCTTTCCTTCTCCAGAAATGCCATCGCTAAGTACGGTGACATTTTTCAAGCGCTATTAATGAAAAATAAAATTGATACACGAGTCCTACGAACGAAACGCGGGCCTGACTGGTCGGTTATATAGTTCTCGCGGTCCCTGCACACTTTTATCCACAAACGTAACCACCTGAGCTTTTTCGTGGTTGCGAAAAGTGATTCGCTTCTTCCCGGACTCGACTGACAGTCAGACCTCGACACTGCGCATCTGTTTGTACTTCGAATAGATGCGAAATATGGGTGTTCGAGCACAGGTCGAAATGAAGGGGATGCATGTATCGTGGTGAAAAATCCCTCGGCTTGTAAATACTTCGGTACGACAACTGTTTTTATTTTTTTTTTTGTTACTCTCTGTTTCCGAATGCTGTAAATAAGCACACATATGCATGGACAATTGGACGGTGCGAGACTGATGTTAAAAAAACGGACAATCATTATCATGACAAACGACTTTACTATCGTTGCAGGAATGGACGTGACTCGCGGCCCCTTATCGACAGAGCATAAGCTCACCGAGAATACCGAAAGAGTGAATAATAAGTCGTCGATAATCGATCACGGTAGCCAGGGATCAACGAGCACCACTTCTGCCATACCAGACCATCACAATCCCGATAAAAATCCCAATAATGGACTTTTCCATTACCCGATGGATCCCGGCCACCCAACGATACCTTACAACGGACCCTACAGTCCCGATTACAAGCCAGTAGAGCCCAGTGTCGACCAAATATTCCGTTTGCCAGGACATTCCGAAAAACCGATACCCACGCCAAAAGAAAAAACAAAATCAAAGTCCGAGTCGAAGAAGCCTTTGGAGCCGGTCAAGCCTCACAAAGACACGATTCAGAGCCAACAGTACGACTACCAAGGAGAAGATTGGCAGAAAAACCAGCAGCAATCGGTGCCACAACGATTCCCCGGTCCTTTGGCTCCCGACAGATTTCCCCTTGAAAAATCACCTCCTACGCGTACAAAGATCATTGAAAATCCTAACATGATGACCGCGCCGCTCAATCCCAACAAATTACCGCCTCGGGAAAAGACTGGGCACTCGGGCGAGCAGCCACAGTTCATTCCACTAAAACCACAGCCAGATTTGCCCGAAAGACCCTTCGTATTCGTACCGAACAACGGCGAGAATATACCGCCCACTCATTTCGTAAATCAATACGAAAACCCCGATGCCGGACCTCCTTACGGCGGTCCCGCTTTGCACACCCGTCCAGACTTTCACGACCCCAATTTCGTCGTCGCGACAATCCCCAAGAAGAAAACCACAGCCGCGGACACTTATGCCGACGATGTCAAGCCCAAACCCGGGCAAATTTCGCCTGGAAAATCTAAACCCTCGGGACAAAGGACTCAGCAGGATATACTGCCGGAGGAGCTTTATCAACTCATCAATCAGCAACATCCTGGCCTCACTCACTTGGAACACGCTCCTCCGCAAGGACATTCCGGGCTTTACGATATCCATCGGCAAATAGCTGGACAAAAAAATCCTCAGGGTTTCTTCGCTCAGATCGGCGGTGCACCTGGAAATAATAACAACAAACCAGCGCCGAGACCACCTCACATTGTATCTCAGACGGACGAAAACGGACAGACTACTTATCATGTACATACCTCCGAACTTCCGAATTCGCCGCAACAAATCGAAGAACTTTTGGCACACATTACGCAGCACGATTCTAGTCTCAGCCCCTTTCACTATCACCCTGGCCACCCTGCGGTCGGTCATAGCTTCCCGGACGCCGCGGGTCCACCACCCCCACCTCCTGGCGTCGATATTCGCTTGCCTGGCTCATCGAACTCGCCTCATTTGAACCATCCGTTCGCTGCACAAGCCTTGCCCAACCAGTCAGGTTCGTTTCCTCCCATGAAAACTAAAAAGAAAAAAAAAACGAAAATTCGTTACATTGATGATTGATTTATCGATTCGTCTTTGATGCAGTCCGAACACCCACCACGAGGTCGTCGTCGTTAATACACTATTAGCGCTTTCTCTCCCTTCTCTTCTTTCTATCTCCCTTCCTCTCTCACTCTCGTTTCACTAGGTTTTATAGAAGTGCTTTTGTACTTAGATTTTATCGGCAACAATCTGCACTTGTGCAAACGATTTAATGAGTTAACAAAATCGGAGATTTCCATACATTTCAAGATTAATCGACTAGGAAAATAAGATAATTTCAGAACAATCAGGAAATTTGAGTTTCAGTCAACATTTTCACGAGTACAAAACACACACACACGCATAAATCGCTTTGAAGAGCAGTTAATTTTTTTTTCTGCATTAAAACAAATTGTATGAATGGATAGTCAATGGTAGATTTAATTAGAACGCCTTAGGGGGCGTCCGGACTGAAACTTGTGGACAATATGCGAGCCATTGAATGGAAATGTAGGTTCGAATTTGGCATAATTTAATTCATTCATCTCGAAATTCATCGCAGGTATGGAACACCATAATGTACCATCAGGTTTTCCTATTCACGGAGGCATACCAGGCTTTCCTAATAGTGGACAAGGCCTTCAAGGCTCGCAGGACGAGGTCTCGGTGAAAGCTCTGGAGGCCCTCGACGACGGCACCATTCGCATAGTCTTCATGGTACCCCATATTTTCGTCGGACTCCAGGCTCGCGTTGAGTTGCGATACACGAGCGATATGGCGTAAGTTTATTACAACGACTTTTGTTGAATGTTTCGCTTTTTTTTTTAACTTAATTTTTTACACAGGAATCCTGATCCATCGACCTGGAAGTCTCAAGTCTTTATACCACCAAACGATCTCATAGCAACGCCGCAACTGGAGTTCGAGTTGGATGGCCTGGAACCAGCGACCGAATACAAAGTGAAAGTGACGGTGAATCTCCGAGGACTCGAGAACAGTCCGAGCAGCAAAGTGTACCGCGTTCGCACGCTGGACAGACACGAAGAACTGCCGACCTTGCCACCCCAAATCCCCATTGACGCTGAGCTTAAGCTCGTCGAGACAAACTCCACCTGGATCAACGTGATGTGGAAGAAATTCACAGAGTACGAAATGCAATTCATAGACGGCGTCCAGCTGCGCTACAAGGAACACGACGGCAAGGTTTACGCGGCCACTTCACTCATTCATCGCACGGTCACCAGTTACGTTATCGAAAATCTCAAACCGTCGACCAACTACGAAATTGGAATTTCGATTATTCCATTCCCGGGACAAACGACCGAGCTCATCAGTGAAAAAACTGTGAGTTCTTCACGCGTTCACTTCAATTGTTCATTTCTACTCGAAAATCTTCTTGTCAAAGAACATGCATGAATTTAATTGCCATTTGCAGTTTTTAGCTTGGTTTTTAAAATTTTTTATCTAAAAAATATTTCAGATTCAAGTTGTAACAGCAGTGGAACCAGACCCGTACTCCTTCGACGTCAAGGTTGAAATAAAGACGATTAAATCTACCGGTGTCGAGGTATCCTGGAGCGGAGTTCCGTATCCGGAGGACAAGTACGTCAACATATACCGAGCGATCTACCAGAGCGACAGTGGCAAAGAGGACACCAGCACCTTCAAGATCGCCAAGAGAGATTCTCCAGCGAAAACTCTCATCAATGATCTCAAACCGGGAACGCGATATCGCTTGTGGATCGAGGTCTATCTGACGAACGGGCGAATAAAGAAGAGCAACGTGCAGGACTTCGTGACGAAGCCGGGAGGTGTCGCATTACCCGCAGGCGTTTCTCAACAAGGTTCGTCGTTTCAAAAAATTGTACTCAATTTTTTGTTTTTTTTTTGCTAAAATGGGCAAGGAAAAAAAATGTTAATTAAGAAAGAGAAAAGGAGGTCCCTTCAAGGATTAAGCCTGAATATTCACCTTACGAATTGTGTGTTGCAGGGAAACTGGCTTCAATTCCATTGCACGAAGGCGATTACTACGGTCCTCTTGTTATCGTTGCAATCGTTGCTTCACTCGCCATTCTTTCGACTCTCATACTTCTCATGATGCTGATGAAGAGAAGATCCAGCAGCAAGGCAGACATTTCACCTAGAAAAACGACAGCTGCTTACGATAATCCATCCTACAAGGTAGAAATACAACAAGAAACTATGGGTAATTTATATTATCTCTTGTCACTTAATTAACCATTTTTTCATTTATGTACAAATTGGTTACTCGCGATTTTTATCGATTCATCGATATGCCAAGAATAATAAGCGTAAATATCCAAACGATAAAATTGACAAATTGTGATAATTTATTTTTACTCGAAAAACGTCGCTTTTAATTATTTTAATCATTTCGTTTTATGACTTCAGACCTGTGAGGATGCAGCACCGGTCGCCAACGGGCGAAACAAAAGCGCGGACCACGAGATGGCCACGATAAACGTGAACGCCGACGGCAAGGAGACCGCGTGAAATCGAATAACTTATTCAATCGCATATATTTATTTGTATAACGCTGAATGCGATGCGAATCGTACGGTGCGTCATTTGTCCGCGTCAAAAACGTGCGCTTCGTATCGGATACGCGATTAATCCGTGAAACAATCATCCTCGTCGATACGATTCATTTAGATAACATGTTTGTTAAATCGCGATGATTGTTTCATTGACCGGAGAAAGAAAAAAAAAAAAAAAAAAAAAAACAGTGTCGAAGCCCAAAACATTGACAAGAAGTCGTCGATAAAACCGACTTTCAATTATTTATACACGTATCCTTCCGACCACGGGAAGACTGAAATCAAATTGAAAAAAAAAAGAAAAAAATTTCAAAAAATATTTGATAATCGGTCATTGGAATGAGAATATATGTTGTATGAAAGTTTGTACATAGGATTCTTGTGCAATATATTACTTTCTAACGCACGGAAAGACAACACACATATATTATCTGTATCGTATCCTTGCGCTATAAGAATTTTGAGGAATGTATATCTATTTTCCACGAATGAAACGTTGGAGATAATCGTTGAGGAATGAGAGCCGAAAAAATTTTGACGAATATCTCAAAAAGAAGATTAAGTATTCGTAGAGTATTTGTAAATGCACTAGGCAGCTATACAGAATCTCCCGACATGGGACACCACCAATGGCTTCCAATATCTTCTCAATCATTGGAAGACAATGAGAATGTTATCTATGAATATCTCTATTTTATGTATTTAAAACCGTAAATTAAGCGAAAAACTATCATAACTCGAAGAGCCTTATGTGGATTAATATTTTGTACAGTATACGTTTGTTTTAACAAGAAATAAATCTTCAAAAACAATTTTCATTTTTGTGTATCATTGATTCGTTTTGAAAACGTACCCCTTCAAAAAGTGCAATTTATCAATGGATTTTTTACCAAAGTGGCACTAATTTTACTAGTGCCAAGCACAGTTTCCTTAACTTAGCGCAATTTCCTCCTAGCCGACGTATTTAGTAAAAGCAATTTAACTGTCGCGGTAAGCGCGGATAAGGCAGAGGTCTGTAAAATTCCATGCTCAGTGAAACAGGTATCACTCATTATCGCTGTCGGTGCGTTAAATACCGGTACGAGCCTCCGACAGTTGAAAGTGGATCGACAGTAGATTTTAAAAAAAAATAATAATCCATGCACAATCGATTTCGGACTGAACCCAATTGAATTCGCTATTAATAAAAATGTTCCACGGCAGTTAATTATTTTCCTGGGTGCAAAAGTGAACAATTTGTTACCGCAATTATTATTTTCATCATTTTCATCATTTTTGGTCATAAAAAAAAGAAAGAAAAATCATAAAATTTTCCGATCCGATCTCAATTTTTTCCTCTTTGTTAAAATGTCTTATCGTCATATTAGCTGAGATCGCATGAGCCGTAAACTATCGATGATCCGATAGGATTACACTATCGGCTTGTCGGTTATCGCTTTAATCGTCTTAAGCACTTATTAATCGTCACTACTGAGAAAGACAGGAAGTTAAGTCGATTGGAACACCGTGTTTGCTCAGCGCTCGCGTGCCCACATTTATTCTCTGGTTTATAATCCTCATTGAATTATTTCACAAAACAAGGTAACACCTGTGATCAATTTTGCGATAAATCAACATTTAGGGAACAACTATTTGCCGGATAGACGATTCAAATGCAACGAGAAAAAATACCGAGCTGACATAAATCTACACGATTTTCTCTAAACAGAAGTGACACTTCATTAGTAGAAGTCGATCGTGGGCATCGCGACCAACCGATAAGACACTCCATGGGATAGCACACGATTTATCCGGTGTTTTGTATATCCATATATATATACATATATATATATACATCGATGAATATAGTGATAGCAAAGTCGCGGGTTGATATCGTGACGTTATCGTGAGACAACCAGTAGATAGGTGGTCGCCCTCGGTGGTCATTCTTCCTCGGCAGTTCTTGATCGAGGCTTTGTTCCGCGGGACCGAAAAAGGTTGCTCCTGTCGTCCGGCGACAGTGGGAACATTAGTCGAGACTGTGTGCGCCGCGTGGCCGTTAATAATTCGTTAAATCCGCGAGAATATCGCGTGACTGTGTGCAAACTAGCCGTGAGAAGTATTGATCCAAAGTTGACAGAACAATTTATCGAAATTAAAGTGGAAAAGCATGTGTCAGTGGTACTCGGCAGCATAAAATAAAGGAGCGTACGTAACGCTGCGTTTTCCGGGCTCCGACTTTCAATGGACTGTCCAAAAGGGTTTGAAACGGCAGTGTAATTACTGCGGCACTTGTGTACAATTCTTATCGATCGGTGATCAATGCGATCGAGGCATACCGATGATCGATAAGCTCGTGAGGCCAGCAATAACACATGTTTCAATAAGGACGCAATCTGGGTAATACGACGTGCCTGGAAATCGCGCGAGACTGAGGAACGCGCGTCAGACGATGTCTTCGCTACGACTCGATCACTGACACCGGGAAATTCGTCGGGTCTTCCGTGGATCATCGATCTAGCGAGTGCTCCGACGATCCACGAATTTGTATTGCACTTTTTCTTCGGCATTTGTTTTCCGTATGAAATCTGATATCGTAAGTTGAGTGAGTGATCGTTGTACAGTGACTCTTGAAGAAGAAAAATGATTTAAAACCTCACGGACGTCAGTTACTTCACGATAAATTGGTAAGTTAATTGTAGGAATTAAAGCGAGTACCCGGAGGAGATAATACGCGCGTGAGATTGTGATATAGTGCGAAAAGTGGCAATATCCGCACCTCGCACACACATTCGGCCCAGCTAAAAGCCCACTCATCGGGGGGACTTCCACGAACGCCGAATTCGAGGAACACGACGACCGAGAACTCCCGGTGGGCGTTTGTGTCCTTGGCAGCGGTGCATCATGATTCGAATCCACGATTAATCAATTGGGCGGTGGGCGAACGAGCCCCGAATTGGAAAAAACCTTCCTTCCTTCCTTCGATCGCCGAGTGATGTCTCTAAATAAAATAATAAAATATTAGATACGCTCTCTTCCAGGCACTGACATTAGTATTTTTTTATCATGCAAACTCAGAAAAAAATTCGATAACTTTTTTTTTTCCTAAATGGAATTGACATTTTTTAGTCGCATAAAAAAAAAAAGTTTCCAGAATTGTTTTACGACGGGTTCCTTGGAAAACGTGGGTGCAGATCTCAACAATATGATCAAAGAGTATTTCCCATGGGCAGCGAGAGAATTTTTGGTCGTGCAAAAATTAAATTTCCATGTTAATGAAAAAAAAATAGCGGTAGAACCGAAAATAAAAAATGAAAAGGGCTTCCTACAACTTCATGTTACGAACCATTTAGTAAATTAAAAAGTCGTTGCAAAAAGCCTTTGTCTGGAGTTTTCATTTTAAGGCTTTCTCAATGAAACTGGACCTCCAAATTTAACTGCCGAAAAACCTGTCTGGCCACCCGTGGAATAGACCTTGAGCAGATTTAACGACAAAGCTAAATAAAAATAAATGGAAAAACAGAAAACATCGCCCATGCTCTCTTCCATGGCGCGAGTAGTATTTTCGTCGTGCGAGTGACGAAGAGTTTTGAGACCGGCGAATTTTCAGAAAACCTTTGCGACGAGTTTCCTCGTAAAACGCGAGACCGGATCTGAATTGAACGATTAAGTGGAGGGGCGAATTGATGAAATACGCGATCTCGTGGTGAGGAGCCGAGCGGTAGGAACGACTTTTTTTTTTTACAGACGCAGGATGCAATTAAGACGCGAGTCGTCGATTAAACGAGGCGTGTTGAACGACGACGATCGCCACACCGGGAAGTTCTCTGTCGCCTTTTACGAGACTCGCGGCTTCGAGTGGGCATGGAAAAAAAAAAAAAAGAAAAATAACCCGCGGGGACCCGGCGAGCGCCCGCAATTCTACTCGTATTTTATTATTCGCCTGTCCAGTGCACGATTCATAATCCGTTCGTAGAGCCTTCGAAACACGTACGCGCGATAAACTGATGGCTCTTGAATTTATTTACGCTCTGTGTATTATTTTGGGCTTATCATTCGAGCGGCAGACCATAAGCTGCGTAGGCCAATACACCAACTGTACGCTCTTTAAACGTGTACCTGTTTCGTTTGACGTAAACGAAAAACGGAAGAGAAATACATAGAGAGAATCGTCGGACCTACCGCAGTAGCATTTCCGCACGCGTGCTCCCGCCGCTTGTATACTGTTATCGTTAGCCTGCCGGAATATTTATAGAAACTCTGGCTTCGCTCACCGGCAACAAAGATCCATTGGCATTTGTTTCCTTTAGCTCGATTCCGTTGCATTTCCGCGTGGTTTCTGCGAAAAATAAGTACAATTCAAAATTTTCGAAATGAAATAAAATAAAATCTTGAAGAATAGAATACAATTCCTCGCGGAGAATTTCGTCACACGAGTGGCGACGATTTTAACGTTTCGAGTCCCTGAAACGCGCACGTTTTATGCAGTACTGTAACGTGTGTATTACAGCCGAAGTAATCCACACGCGGGAGAAAGTCGAGACGGTTGTCGAAACGCGCAACGATGACTCGCCGGAGATTATTGCGTTCACCTGTCAATCGCGTCCTTCGCACACGCAAGAAACCAAGCGAAGCTTATACGCCTATGCCACCCGAGCCTTAGTATTATTTGGTCACCGCGCGCGGATCACTCTGGCCGAGCGCGTGTCCCTGGCGCTTCGTAATCTCAGCGTTAACATTTATTTCCCGCGTTATCGCCGCTTCTAAATAATTCTGTATACCGTGAAAGGTCGTGTCGCTGTTTCTTCAATTCAGTCTCTCGGTAGTTTACGAAAATTCCCATCGTGTTTGGAGTGTCCCACGTCGATTTTATCGTCGGAAGAGCTCAATCGAGAGGAGTATCACTTCCCGGGGCCGCGCGTTGGACTTTCGTTCTCTCGCGCGAGCCCACAATCCGCAGTTCCAATAATTACTTGAATCCGGATGTTCGAACAGACAGCGGTACCTGGAAGCAGAGAAAAGAAAATGGATAACTGCGATCAGAGCATACGGTCCGGAGGTATAATTTGAGGAAACCTTAAGGGAGTGATCGAGTGTTATCAGAGAGCGGAAGGAAGCTGAGAAGCGAAAGTAAGTCTACGATGGACGTTGAACTTGTGACAAGAACCTCGCTAAGTTCGCTGCATCACGTGGACGACGGCAGAATCGTTTCGCCGAACAGCCTCGACGAATGGACCTGGGCGAGTTTGAGGGTAAGTCGAGTTTTGAGATATTGTAATCACTGTTCGTTACGATGTGAAAAGGAAAATTGTAAATTTTGAACGGCAATATATTCCGAAGTATTGGAGATATATTGTCCGTGTGTATATTATATTCTTGGATATATCCTGGAGAGTGAATAAATAATATACGTGGATCGCAAGCACTTAATTTGTTGCGTCAACGAATTACTCGGTAGACGGCAACTAATTAAATCGTCCGGAGTCGATTGAATCGATATTTTTTTTCCGAGTGTGTTTTAGAATTTACGGTTGATATATTATCCGATAATCGATATCTTTTCCATGGGGGTGCATTAGACGTAACGTCGATCGAGTGCCTCGCGATGATTTTTCTGCATTTATTATTATAACTACGCTCGTATGACGTTCTTCGGCATTTGTATAACTAGTTTTGTTTTTTTTTTTTCTCTCTGCGAGACGATGAGAGCGCGCGAATTCCTGTCGAGACGCTTTCCGAGAAGGAATGCTTGGCTTAAGTGGTGCGTACATTAATTGATCGGTTGAACGACGTGAGCGAAAAAAAAAAAATTAATAGGATGTCGCGCGCTGGCACGAGCACGTGGCCAGGTCTTCTGACAGCCGGAAATTCATTTTGCACGTGTATATGCAGTTATGCCAACATTTAAACACGCAACGCACTGCAACACTCTCGAGTGTTTCCTTCATTTTTCTTTTTTTTTTCACGACGAGCAAAAATGGTTGAGTGACAGTTCTCGATACGACAGCAACTTGCCATTTGTTTGCCTTAAGCCTGCACTATTTTATCTCTCACCTCCTCGACTGGAATGGCCTATCGGCCGATAGATAACCGAACGGAGGTGAGTAAGTGTCGCGCTGACGAGAAGCACGGAAAAGAATCGATTCTCAATCACGACCGTGGCCTTCGGACCGCGGTTAATCCGCGAGTTACTGACACGACGCGCTTTACCTCGGAACCACATTAAAAATGGGAAAAAACAACGGCAAAAAAACCGCAGCTCACAATCGGTTCGGATTTTTGGAAAAATGTTTCGTAATTAACAGAAGATAATACATCTTCGAAAAAATAAAAATAAAGACCCCAAAGAGCCGGCATTAGAAGAAATCCTCGAAATAGTGTTCATGAAAATGTGTTAAAAAATTCAGGGTCAGAGCATGTAAATTTCGGCGAGCCTCGAGAGCAAGTAAATCTCCGGTATCCCTAAAACGTCAGGGCGATTGGTGTGTGAGTAAAGTATATATATATATATATATATATATATATACGCGAAATCTAGTCCCTCAGTTTGTCCTATGGGATTGAAGATCAATATCAAGGCAAGCGGAGCCGCAGGGTTGCAGGAGGAGTGAAGCTCGTGGCTGCTACGAGACTGAATGCCTACTGACGAGTATGTATAGTTAAAGAGGGTGTCTCTCTCTCTCTCTCTCTCTCTGCTCGCTCCAGGGGGTAGCGCCAGCCAGGGAGCGAGGCAGGCGAGAGCGTCTGCGCTCTCTGATATTGCTTTTCGCGAAAAAGCCGAGAGAGAGCTAGCCCCGGGCCTCATACGGGCGTAGGGAGAATATCGCTCTGCTCGGTAATCGTCGTCGCGAGGAGAGCAGTCGTCGTCCTGTTCGTTCTGCTCATTGTTGTCGCCTTCAGCCGTGACAGGATGATCCGAAGTTGCCGAGCGCTGAATCCAAAAGCGTACGTGATTCCTCCATTGAAAGTCCCTATAAATATTTGCATTTTAAATGAGCGTAGTGCCGAATTATGAAGGACCACCCGTTGGGCTGCGCGGCAGCGGCAAGACTTAATAAATCGATCAATATAAAATCTACAGGTGTGCGTTTTCAGGCGCAATAATAGTGTCTACGCTCTGTCGAATAATTGGCAAGTTAATACGAGCCGTGATAATTATCTACGATTTTTTCATCGCCCAATAATCGTGTCTACGCTCTATCGAATAACTCGCGACTAAATCGCAGCGTTATAATTCGAATGGACTTTTATTTCGCGCATTTTAATCGTAAGGACTGCACACAGACACTCAACGACTATAAATAGCTGTGTGTGTGTGTGTGTGTATAAGTAATGCAAATATATTAACGTGGCCGGCTATCCAGTGAGTTATACACACGGAGCACGTACGTACAATATACATGCACATACTGGAGGCTCTAATTCAGGTGGAGAGAAGCGCAGCTGTTCCAGCTCGCTCCTACACTCCATACGTACCGATTTCGCTCCTCTGTCTTTCTATTCTCACTCGCTCGCGATTGTACGTACGAAACGCGGGTTTTGTTCTTCGGTAGTTCGGTGGGAGGTTGGGTGCGTGCATGTGTCGCGACGTCCGCGGCTTCTCCTCTTCTCTTTCCGTCGTATGCAGGTTGACAGTCAGCGATAGATCGCATTACCTGACGGTGCGATATACGGTATTTATAAAAAAAATAATAAAAAATAAAACACGCGCATTATTTCTTCGTCGCTCTCGCGTTATTTTAGTCTACGTTGAACGATAAACGCCAGTGATTAAATTATCAAAGTTGCATAAAGATTGCGACAATAGTTGCAATTATATTTCGAACGCAAACCGGTGAAACATTTATTTGCGATGGTTTAACGGATCGTTAGAGCGGCAGACGACATCGTTGCCTCTCGCGTTTAAAGGACCCAATACGAACCGCGAGAACTCTTATCAGGAATTTCCTAATCGGCGTATATCCGCATCGCGGAGCTATAAAAAAAAAAAAAAGCTGCTCGACACTCGGAAGAGCTCGTGTCGTTCTATAAATACACGCAAATTCTTTCGCTTCCTCTGGCCATTCGACACGCGTATTATCTCGATCGATCGATTCCCCGCGGATATACGGAATTTATTTGCTTCGATGAGTTTTTTCTTTTTTTTTTTTTCTTCGTTTTTTTCTTAAAATTGATGTATTCTGTCTGTGGCAATTGCAGAAACAGTTTGAGTACAAGAACCTCGAAAAGCTGTACTCGATCTACCAGAGGAGACTGCAGAATGGATACCTGTCGCTTTTCGTTTTACTTCAAGTGGTTATCGGAGTCACGCACTGTACCGTGTTAATTATGCAGGTGAGGAACGAGCAAAGTTATTTCCGGGTTGTTATGTTGCTAAGGACGGATAGCACTCGATGGAAAAGCGTTTAAAACGAGATTGTCAAGTGGTATTTTCCTTCGATTCTTCTGACTTCCGGTTGACAATTTAACGAATAAATCAATATGTCGATGTGTAAATTAACTGATTTCGTAGGTCGAATACGCGGCGTCCCTACCGGACGTGGTTACCTGCAGCGTCGTGGGCGCCCTGTTGTGCCCAGTAATAGCTCTGTCCTTCAGATCCAAACTGATAGCCAAAGAGACGTATCTTCCTGTGGTTCTTTCGTGTCTGATAATCGTAATCCTGGTGATAGGTGATCTCGCCATTCCACTCTGGTATACCCTTAACTGCATGGAGGACGTACCTGCGATAAGGTAAAGGACAATTATCACTCAATAAAAATAGTAATTTCACCATAATTTGCCAAGTAATAACAAATATTTGGGAATTAGTAAAAAAAAAAAAGATACGTCGGTAGTGTACGAATTAATGAATATTGACGTGCTATCAATGGTTTATCGATAAAGCAATGTTGAAAAACAACATGTACAACACGATTCGTATGTAGATGGAAAAAAAAAGAAAAAAAATAACAGCTCGCAAGGTGCTAATGGATCGAGGCTCCTAATTATCAGTGCTGACCTTGGTTTGATAATCCTCCCCCCGCACTATTGCGCTCGAACGGCCTAGAAGGCTTGCAACAAGTGCTACCTGAGATATCCCCTTTCCTCTCTCATCGCGCCGCTTTGTCGTCGCTTTATTTTCGTCACTTCCGGTTCTGCGAGCCCGCATATCGGCCCGTGCACTATTTTACTTCGTAAATACAACGTGTATACGCATCTCGTTGTGTTTTTTCAGACCCGCATACGCTACTCACGTGCTACTCGCGTGCTACGTCTTCCTGCCGCTAACGGAGAATCTCCACGCGTTCATTCTCGGCGTTACCGCGACGCTATGCTACCTCGCGAGCCTCTCCCTCGTCACTTACCGCGAGATGCCCGATTACACTGGCAGGGTGAGTTCTCCGGAAATTCCATCTATGATTTAGCATATGAGAGAAGCTTCCCGCTCCCTCGTATTTTTTCGTGACTCACCAGTAATCTCACCTCTTATCACCTCCGTTACTCTCACAGATTATAGCAGACGCCATTTATTTCGCCTGCGTAAACGGCCTCGGTCTCTACTTCAGATTTATGAACGAGATCGTTATCAGGAGATCCTTCCTCGACAGACGGAAGTGCGTCGAGTCAACGCTTAGACTAAACTACGAGAAGGACCAGGAAGTGAGTCGATATCTGAGATTAAATCGCGGCTCTTTTTGTCGAATCCGTTCAGATTTTCATCGGATTTTTCCAAATTTCGAGTATAGTGAAAATTTCCTTTTTTCAAAAATTTATTATACCGCTTCGTAGGAACAATTGACGCGGAGTATATTGCCTCAACATTTCGCGGCGAAGATCAAAAAAGATTTCCGGGATATTTTCAAATTTATCGAGGAGCACAAGAAGCCACCGCCCAAAGGAAGACGGCGCAAGTGAGTTTTCATTCTCCTTTCGCGCGTATTGTCAAAAATCGTTAATAACGCACGATCGATATTGTCGATTACAGTGATTTGTATGTCGAGACCCACGACAACGTGAGCATTCTCTACGCGGATGTGGTTAATTTTTCCGGACTCACGGTTACTCTGCCTGTGCGGAAACTCGTGGAGACCCTGAACGATCTCTTCGGCAGCTTCGACGAGGCTTCGGAGCGTCACAATGTACTGCGGATCAAGTTCCTCGGTGATTGTTACTACTGCGTGAGCGGAGTACCCACACCGAATTCGCAGCATGCCAAAAGCTGCGTCGATCTCGGTAAGAAATTATTTTTCATAGAAAAATGTCTCGTTATCGGTTATTTGAAAAATTGAGACACTAGAATATTTTTCACCGTTGCGCAATGCGATTTTTACAGGCCTGGATATGATAAAGATCATCAAGGAAGTGCGAACGCGAGTTCGGCGCGAATGCGGAGTCGATATTAATATGCGAATCGGCGTTCATTCCGGCAAAATTATATCCGGAATTCTCGGAGCTAATAAATGGCAATACGACGTTTGGTCGCGGGACGTTGTGATAGCGAATAAAATGGAGCAAACCGGAAAGCCGGGCAAGGTTCACGTGACCCAACAAACGTTGAATCTCTTGGACGCGAGCCAATACGACTGCGTACCGGTCGAGACCCTCAATGACGAGACCCTCAAGAAATACGACATCAGGAGCTACCTCATCACTCCCAATATACAGGGCTCCCCTGTATCGCAGGTGAGCGATAAGAGTATCTTGCCCCTTCGGCGGCAACTCCGAGACTCGAGCTAACGACCAATAACTAATAATATTGATCAAGAACATGGAAAATTTTGTCATTGATAAGCTAATTCTTTTACGACTGTTCGATCTGCAAATTGAGATGCTTTAAACGTCTTTACTCGATCAAGTATGTAGATTTTATAAAGTAATTCCTTCAAAACTCAAACTTTAATAGGTTTTTTGTTATAAATTTTTTTAGAAAAAATGTTAATTGATTGAAATGTTTTTTTTTTTCAATCGATAAAAGCAACGTGATGAATTATTGTTCGATAGCTTCGGCCTCGAGTCCCCGCGAAGATCTTACGTACCTCGAGTCGTTGACAGACAAGCCTTGTTGCAGAACAGCGAGAAGACCTTAACGATCACGAGACCGTCGACCCCGCCGCCGCCGCCCAGCAAGCATTACGTGAGATGGTACAGCGTAAGGCCGAGTACGAGTATCGGTGCGTCCTCGAGAACAACACGAAGAGCCACAACGACGATGAAGGACCACGCGGACGTGTTCGCCGGTACCTTCCGACGGAGAACGCACTTCATGGACTCCTGTCTGAGGGATTATCACCTGATGCTCAAAGCCGCGGACGCTGAAATGGAAAATGCGATTAAACAAATGCCCCTCAGCAAGTGGGAGTAAGAAGATTACCATTTTTTCCTTTATTTTTATCTTCCAATTTCTCATTACCTCTTTTACTAAAGTCCTTTTTATTTTCATCGTTCAGGCAGTGGTTCAAGTGGGAACACATTAATCCTCTCTTCCTCACGTTCTCCCGACTCAGCTGGGAAATACCTTTTCTCAAAGAGCCCGATCCGCTCTTCAAGTTTTACGTCGGCTGTGCGGTTCTCGTGTTGCTCTGCATGGGCCTCATATTTTTGGTACCCACTGTCATGCTAGCCGAGTAAGTTTAATTTGAAATTGATACCTGAAAATAATCGTGGTAATTAGTGATTTAATTATTTCGATCAGTAGTATTTTCCAAAAAAAAAAAAAACCAATTCATTAAATGACATATTATATTCTCAGGTGGCACTTCAGTACTACTGTCGGTTACACGATTACGATGTTGTTCCTCATTGCTCTGTTACCTTTGACATGGATGCATTTCGTGTGGAATAGGTGCAAGGATCCCCACGACGAACACGAAGGACACGTTCCTCAACCGCGCAACAAGATTCTCCACTTTATGTACCAAACCAGTATAAAGGTACAACGTGATTGAGATTACAAAAATGCAATGAAATCTCGGACATTTTTTTATCTGATTTTACACGTCCGTGTGTTTGTTCGATAGGTCGTTTGGAGCGCTCTTCTCAGGACTACGCTCTATCTCGTGATAACGATAATGCTAGCAGCGTGCGCCATGTTTGACATGCTTGTAAGTAACTCACCGAATTATTAGTCGCTCACACAATCTGCGGATGCATGAAAATCAATCGTTTGTTCTACCGAAATTTAGTTCGAGTGCAAAAACGAGGATCGTCTGGCAAACAACAACGCAACGGCTGATGTAACGGCGAGCGGAGCTGCCGAGCTTGAGTGTTTATCTACACCTTGGGTATGAATTCAATTAAAATGATGTTTTTAATTTAACTTGATTAATTAATCAATAATAATGTAATGTATTCGCAGCAAATGTCCGAAACATGTTCCCTGGCTATTCTCACGAGTTTTCTCTTTCTGAGAGTTCACTTCGTTCTGAAACTTATGATAGGCATTGGAATCGTCGTGTTTTACGCCTGGAACATCTCCGCCTACAGATCAGTTATATTCCAGGTAACGAAGGAGTAAAAGAAATTTTCAGTGAGTCTGGACGAAAGATTTTGTGACTTTGGGCACTTTTTTCAGGCCGGCGACACGTGGAATCCTCATTTGGAGCCCAGATTGGCTCACATTCTCAACGTCGCTTTCCTCACATTTGCGTTACATCTCATCGATCGCCAGGTAAGTTCATCTCCTTTAATTCCCCCTTTTTTAATCAACTCGACAATCAATTCTCACCTGCGGTTATTAATCCAGGCGGAATACCTGAGCAGACTCGACTATCAGTGGAAACGGCAGCTAATGAAGGAACAGGACGAAGCTTTTCACACGCGAAACGCCAATAAATTGCTGCTCCGCAATATTCTACCCGAGCATGTTGGTGCGTATTAATCCAAGACCTAAAAAAAATGAATATTTTTAATACTAATGAGAATGAAACATTTTTTAAATTCCAGCCGATTTCTATCTAAACATGAACAGAACCGATGAGAATGAGTTGTATCACAAAGCCCACGAAAACGTGGCGGTGATGTTCGCCTCGCTCACGGATCTCTCGATAGACGAGAGCAATATCCTGATCGATCTCAACGAGATAATATGCGAATTCGACAAGCTCCTCTTCGAGCCGAGTTTCGTGTGTAGGATAGAAAAAATAAAGATAGCGGGTACAACGTACATGGCGGCTTGTGGTCTCGAGGCTCACCGTCGCGACTCGATGAAGAGCGAGGAGCCCGATGAGGATCATGTAGTCAAGACGATGGCTCAATTCGCCGCGGAAATGATGGCGGTACTCGACAGACTCAACATCGAATCGTTTCCCAACACCAAGCCGTACAAGTATGTATCTCGTATAGGTACGTAACGAGTCCGTTCTTAAGGTAGTTCACCAGTGTCTCTGAGGAAAAGATAAAAAATGAACGTTCATACTTTTTTTTTTTTTTTTTTTCACTATTGATAAATTTTTCTCGCATATTTTGGAGATCATGAAAAGCTAAAATAACAAATTCACCATCACAATCCTTTTGTTCCGTAGTCCAGCAAAAAGCCATAGCTCTGACTTAACGTAGATTCACTGGTAAACTGCCTTAACAACGACGACAAGTCTTCACGACTAATTTCTCCTTCCGCCCTTTCCCGTAGACTGCGCATTGGAATTTCGCACGGTGAAGTGACCGCCGGTGTCGTGGGTTCCCAGAAGCCTCTCTACGATATTTGGGGAGACGCCGTGAACATGGCATCGCGGATGGACACCACAGGAGTTCCGGGAAAAATTCAGGTTCGCCATATCCTGTAAAAATTTTTAAAAAAATTAATAAACAAAGTATATAAAATTACTTAAATTTAGATTAGACGAAAAAAAATATAATAAACTCGTCCGCGATTTAATAAATAAATCGTCCGTTAAAACGATGGTTTTCATATTTATTGCGTTATAATGTTTCGCGATTATCGAGATATTACAAAAAATGAAACATAAAAAATCGATATTTATATAAAAATGTGGCTTACCGTTTTTGTAAATTGCAGGTGACCACCGAAACGGCAACGGTCCTGGAACACGACGGCGTCAAGTGCGATTTGCGGGGTGAGACGTGGGTGAAGCCGAAGGGCCTGGTGACGACGTACTTCGTGGGGGTGGACGAGGAAAGGCGGCTCCTCAGGATGGAATCCTTGGAGGAGACGAATCTGTGATGCGGCGAAACCTGGAGAACAGTCTCGTCGACGTGAGACAGCTTGTGTTTCCACAGGGACGGCCGTTGATGGCCTTTGGAATGACGACCGGAAGCGATGCCGTGACCGGAGTTGCGAACAACAATTAAATGACCAAAGAGAAGAACCTGAGAGACCAAAGAAGCTTTTTTCGGGCCCCGTGAGAAAATCCTAATTGCGTTTGGGATAAAATCGATTAGCGCGATTTAATTGAGAATGGCCGTCTATGGGGGAACCGGAAGTGGGCCCGAAAAGCATCCCGACAACTCTTAGACTACACACGATTATTTTTCTACGCACGTACAAGCCCGTGCCGTCTATCTGTAAATAATTCTGTACATATATATATTTTGCGAAGTTCCCGTGACGAAAGCGACCAATTATTCCGACGCGCATCGACGAAAGGAACGTTGGAATAAAAGTATTTATTAAAGTGCACGATTCACTGACAGAATAATGCGTTTTTTATTTTTTATTTTTTTTTTTATTTTTTTTTTCGATACTTCCGTCCATGCTCTAAGAATTTTAACGAGAACAAACAACAACAACAACAACAACAAGGTTCTTAACGCACGACAATTTGGATTATCGAACGAGAGGCTACAGCCTAAAATAACTCCTGTTAAATATGTAGGACAAAGAGGTCGGGATTGATAAACTCTAAAAGCTCTTGCTCGTATGTGTGCAGAGCGCGATATGAAAGCGGACCACTTCATTATTAGATAAGCTTTAGATAAAATTAAAATCTCTCTCTCTCTCTCTCTCTCGTGCGAGAAAATAACAGATTGCGTGGGTGTGTGTGTGTGTGTGTGGAAAATGTAGTACGTACCTTTAAAGCTGCGGGAACATCGGACTACTGCTCGTTCGGGTTAATAAGCGACTATTCTTACTTCCGCACTGTCGTTGTCTAGCATCTTCGATGTGTCCGGAAAAATCGCCTTGCTGAGGGTTCTCCAGGATGACCGAAATCTTTTTGGCAATCGCACTGCTAGATTCGCGAACTGTAACCACTTTGTTTTAACCGAACATCGTGAAAAATACCATAAACACTTTGTTTTAACCGAAAACCGTGATAAATACAATAACCACTTTGTTTTAACCGAAAATCATTAAAAATACGATAACCGCTTTGTTTTAACCGAAAACCATGATAAATACGATAACCACTTTGTTTTAACCGAAAAACATGATAAATACGATAACCACTTTGTTTTAACCGAAAACCATGACAAATATGATAACCACTTTGTTTTAACCGAAAACCGTGATAAATACGATAATCACTTTGTTTTAACCGAAAACCGTGATAAATACGATAATCACTTTGTTTTAACCGAAAACCATGAAAAACACGATAACCACTTTGTTTTAACCGAAAACCGTGATAAATACGATAACCGCTTTGTTTTAACCGAAAAGCGTAAAAAGTACGACGACCGCTTTGTCCGAATCGAAGACCGCGAAAATGACCGCGAGACTAAACGCGTTCATTCTCGCCAAAGTGCAACTGCTATTCGTGGTTCCGCACATCAACAAATTTCGTCTTCACTTTGAACAGCGAGTGACCGTTGCTTTTGGGCTCAAATGAATCCGATTGGTTCCTCGATTATTATGCAGCCGACCACTGTTCTGTGGTTGGCCCTTATTTTGCACTGACAACAAAAAATTCTATGAAAATCTCACCGGAAAATTCTGATACTTCCGGTACTTCCGGTACTTCGACTTGGTTTACTCGGTTTTTAGTAAAATCCACCAAAAGACATTACGAACACAATATTTTTTCGGTACAATCATCACACACATCAATTCCATTTTAAAAAATCCAATTCAAACGTAACCGTTTTTTTTTATATTGAAAAAAAAAACATTCCGGCATCCTTGAGACAAAAATAGACACTCGGTCGGTATAAAAGGGTAAAATCCTTATCGCCAAAACTGTTTTCTCTCTTATCGTCTGTCGGTAAGGCAGGATTTCCGTGGAAAAAGAAAAAACATTGAGAGACAGCGGAGCGATAGAGACACCGACTGTATTTCAGCTTTTTCGGCGAATAAAATAAGCCTTGTACACGAGAAATTCCCCTGGAACTTGTCGCAGACCAATCGGAGCCAGTAGTAATCGAGGCGCCGTTCCTGCGACTAGCGATTCTCGTCGTGACGACAGTGCTCATTCAAGATTTTTCTTACAAATAGGCTTTATCGATTTATCTGTAGTTTTAGTGCTTCTCCGTGAACTTGGTGGAACACTGGGTAAGAGCAGGTGCCGAAGAAAAAAAAAAAAGAAAAAAACAAGCATACCGAAAGGTCAAGAAAAATAGGATTTTCCGAGAGTTCATAGTCGCTGTCAGTGAGTCACTCGGAAGCACCGAGTTTTCGCTTTGGCACTTCCCGTCTCGCGTATTTTTGACAGCACTCCAACAAAACAGCATTGCCCTGTCAACTCCCACGCTCTTTTACCGTAACGCCGTTTCGTTTGGTATTATTGGAGCCGGAATTCACTCCGAAAGGCTAATTGCGACTAATTTTTTTAAATCCCCACTCAGTGGTTATCAATTCCTTAAAATTAATCGCGATATTTGACACTTTGATGACACGACGCCCTCCGAACACCCACAACATTTCCTCCTCGCGATATAGATTAATTATCGTGCCACTCGGGTGCACGTATACCCCTCATTTTTTAATCTGACGACTGTCAGGATTTTGGCTCTGACGATAAGTATATCGAAAGGCGATCTGATATCGTAGCGAGGACCAGCGTCCGGAGAAGCTAGAAAGATGGATATCGGCTTCTCGTCTTACCACAACGGAGGTCCCGCCCGGGAGCAGGACTTTGGAAGGCTTTCTCAAACGGTCGGCACTTCTATATTGAAGATATCGCAAAATGGTACGTTTTTCCGAGAGCCGTAAATTCAATCTGCCGTTTAGGGTTCGGATCGTTGCGTTCCGGTGGTTATCGGACTATCGATGCTTTTCCTTTGTAGTTTCTTCGATGCAGAAGATGGTCAACCAGCTGGGAGGCTCGACGGACTCCCAGGAATTGCGGAATCAATTGTAATTATTGAGGGATTTGGAAAATGGTGGTTCGACGTTAATCGCAGAGGCTGATTTTGTTACTCTACTTTCCAGACATCAGATTCAACACTACACCCAACAACTCGCCAAGGACACAAATGTACACCTCAGAGATTTGGCCGCACTGGCCAGCAATTCCGCTTCGAACAGCCCCGGCGAACAACGGCAGAGAAAAATGCAGAAGGAGAGGTTGCAGGATGAATTTACTAGTGCCCTAAACAGTTTCCAGGTAAGAGACGATTCTCCAAAATTAGCTCAACCAAAAAAAGGCAAAGAAACATGGTAAATATTCGAATAGAATAAAAATGAAGCAGTTCACTTTGTAAATTCAAATATTCGAATTTAGTGCTTACAAAGGATATTGACTAAATTCCAATTGAATCTACCAGGGAGTGCAAAGACTGGCAGCGTCGAAAGAGAAGGAGATGGTGAGAAAAGCGAAGGCAAGCGCGGGACTCGTTGGATTCGGGGAGAAGAAGCAGGAGACGCTGATAGAACTGCAGGACAACAGAACGCAGAAGCAAATTCAACAGCAGCATCTGCAGGACGAGCAGAATTTGCGGATGTTGGAGGAACAGGAGGCGAGCATACGTCAGCTCGAAGTGAGTACGAAGAAGCTGCTCGATTGTCGGGATATACGAAATTTCGTGATTCTAATCGACGTTGATGTCGATCTTTACAATTGCAGAGCGACATCAGCGACGTCAATCAGATATTTAAGGATCTCGGTGCGTTGGTACACGATCAAGGCGAAGTAATCGATTCCATAGAGTCTTCGGTCGAGAGAACGGAGGTTTTCGTAAACGAGGGCGCCCAACAATTACGTACAGCCGCCACGTACTCGAATAAATTGCGCAAGAAGAAGTGCATACTCGTGATGATCGGAGCCATTGTGTTATCGATTCTAATCGGCATAATCGCCTGGCAAACATCTTAAGTCCTCCCATTAAAATCGGCTGTGAGTCCTAGCCGAGATTGGATAACCGAGACGATACGTTACTAAGAGTGTAAAGGGAGTGCTTTTCCGCCTTTCCGCTGGAAATGCGTCCCGCCACGTCCTGCATTTTTACTATATTTCAATTGTTTACCGATGTTAAAAGAGAAGGCGAGATTGAAGAAGAAAAAAGAGAAAAAAAAACGTGCACCTCTTGCATAGAATACGACTAAATGGCTACTAAAGCTTATTCGCCGAAAAGCCAGACCCTTTGTACGATAAAAATGAATTTAAAAAACGCGGCGCGATATTAAATTAATCGGGGAGCAAAATATGAGAAATACGCAATCTGTACTAGTTATTAATGGTCTAATTGATATCAACTAACGCTAATCGTGTGCTCCACGTGAGTACCTATCGACACTCCATAGAAAGTATATAAACACGTACGTGAAGATTTTCAAACGTGATATTATTATTATTATTATTATTATTATTTTGTATCCGTGCAACGAGATACTGCAGTTGGAATGATTGAGGATGAACACGAAACTGACGTAAACCTGTGCTACACGGATTTTTTCATACCGCGTCGCCAATAACGATGCATCATGTCCCGGGTATCTTGTCCCCGATAACTACTCTACGTAGAGTTTAATCGTTTCGCAAGAACGACACTTCATAGGCTAAGATATGGAAGATATAACCCGATGTATTATATAATCTTTAAGAATGTTGTTTTATTTTAATCAAAATATAATAAATGATAGAACAAAATAATGATTTTCGTTTCAATTCGTGCTTTCTCCGCAATTCGACTGGAACTCCCAATGTATAACTGGAGAGGAGGAGATGCGCAGGAATAGATAAGGGCAAAAGTTACAGTACAAGGTCGCCCTCTATTTCTTTGACATTTAAAGGTCCTGTGACCTGTGTGTACGTAAATAAAAATAAACGTAAATCAATCACACGAGACATTATATAATAGAGATGAATATTTGTTGATTCATTTTTTATACGAATTAATCACATTTTTCTTGTTTGAACATCAAATGTCATAATAAAAGTTGCTCAAAACTTAACAGAAACGCGCACTAAAATTTAGTCCTGATTTGACTATTGCGACGAGCACCCTAACCTCCTTTGTCTCTTCATCCGCTCGAGGTTGTAGGTTGTGATCTCCAAAACGATTGGTGGATGATATGTCATCGCTTCTCCTGTCAAATTAACGAAAAACACGGCAAACTCGCCGAATTAGGCGCCCGATCTCATTTCGCCGGTCGTGCGCTTCTCGATTTTTGTTTTTCTTTTTATAGCTATTTCCCGCCGCATTTCCTCTTGCAGAAAGTAAACAACACGAAAACATCGCCGAAATGTACGACATTTGCCATCCGAGCGTAAGTTATGATATTTCTGCTATGTTAGTTTCGAGAAAAAACGCAATTCTGTTATAACATCTAAAATCATTTTGTAGAACATGAAATACAAATAAAACACCAGGTATATTGGCGCTTATATGCATACTTCAGTTTTTTTTACTGGGGGCAACCGGAAGTACAAAGTGCGCATGTCCGACAATAGAATTTTTTAGTTCCTGTTTTAAATTTAAAAATATTGGCAATAATTTCAAGTTCGCATTTTTCTTGCTTCGTGAAAGCGTTTGCTGGATAAAATAGGGCCGATTTAATTTCAGTATTACAAAATCGGCGAACTGGGTTGTAAGGACGATGTGAACATTACGACTGCCTTCTACGTGTACATCGAATTATGCGAAGGTATTGATAACATTATCACCGATAAATAACTAATCAATGAGATAATCAACTGTGAATTGATTGAACCAACAGAAAGAAGATTCTGGGACGTTGATTACAAGTACAACAAGGAGCTGGACTTGATTTACCTCCTGGCGAAAATTCGGAAAAATGCGGAGACCGAAATTTACGTCCCTTGGCCAGCGAAGAATGATATAACTCTTCGTAAAATCGAGTGCATTCAGGAAAAACTGGAATGCAGCTGGTAATTCAACTGCACTTCTTATCGTCGTAATCACACTGAAGCAGTCGCGTGTAATTTTCCTTTACTTTTTCCAGTTTTACTCTGGTTCTGAAAAGTGGAGAAAGCAGCAGTATTTTTTATAACGTGAGCCTAGGCCTCAAAAAACCAACGTCGCCTCAAACTTCCAAGGAACTCAAAGCGAAGAGCGAAAAAAAGTCCGAATTGGAAAGAGAAATTCGAAACAACAGCAGGAACTTGTACGAATTGGCTAAAACGGAAACGGAAACGCAACAATAGGCCATGCGAGAGATCGAAGACAATTGACACTAATTGAAAATTCTTATAATCAGTTCAGTTAATATTTTCTCATATGCATCTTACAAATTTAATTACTGGAACGTTATCTTACAATCTGATAGTCATTTATATATATATAAATCTATGTGTATATATATATATATATATGATTTACAGCGAAATAAGTGTATAGTATAATAATATACGATGTGAAAAAAAAAAAAAAAATTGTGTACAATCGAAGAAAACAACAAATCAAATGAATTCGTTATTTAAAATTATTATTCCCGTGAGGTAGACGGTGACTCGGGCGGATTGGGCGGATAGTATTGAGAATCTTAGTCATATTATTCAAAAGTTATTCGACAGGCTGCCTCCGTGACAATGAGCCAAGCGCAGCATTAAGGAGATTCGATCGGCGGAATCTACGGTATTTTTGAAAATTAAAAAAAATTTATTAAAAATCAATTTGTGCAATATTACAAAAGCGATTGATTACCGTGATTTTAATATACCATCCGATAAAACGTAAAATTGAAGGAGAATTTCGATGAGATAAAAATCTGTTAAAAATGAAGCACGTTAAATGAGGCAAAGATTGATTTTGCATTTCACTCGACTTCGCCGATCGAAATCTTATAATTGTTTTTTTTTTGTTTTCCGATTATTAGATAGCTTTCACCGGGCTAAGTCTCATCGAATGACATCGGCATCTAAATAACGTACGACTTGGCCCCGATTACCGATTTTGATTACGAGCCACATACGCAGCATGCATGACGCGTGCAGCAACGCAATCTAAAAACAATATTCACAATAGATCTTTAAGGGCACTTGGACGAACGATTCCGTAGAATCGCAATGTTTCCGGGGCTTTAGAAAATCGGGATTTCGGTTAGCTCAATCTCCTCTAACGATCGTTCATCGAGTTGAGAGTGCATTATATCTCTTTCTCTTTCCGTATTAATTACAAAGAAATGAGCACCTCGAAATGGGCATCGGTCACAATGTACAACACTTTTTCTTCAGTACAAAATAGATTACCAAACTATATCAATTTATTAATGCGTTAAGGCAACGGGAGATCGACAAGTTGCCGGAAATATCACAAGTGGTTCAATAGCTTTCTCGTTCCAAATGGTTCCATGATTTTGTCAGATTTCTCTTGCGTTTTTTCTTCTCACCTTTTTTTTTCTTCCATTTCGCTTGTATTTCTACCTCTTACAATTCCGATTCAACGATAGCCTAGTATAAAAAGCCGCAGTTTCCGCACTCCGCGTTTCGTGAATTCCTCGTTCGCAATTTACGATATTTGCGAGAGATATATAGCCGCAGATTCAAATACCAATATTGGATTAGTTGGTAAAATGTGAGAAAAAAATTATTAGAAAAAAAAATAAAAAAAAAAACAAAGTAACGAGATAGAGAGTGTGAGTAAGTGTGGACCACGAGAAGGGAGGGTATTTCGGTGGCGAAAAATAGACAAGAACTCTCTAAGTGTTATCATAAATTACTACCGCCCGTCGCCATCTCCAGGAACGAGGCGCGCGTCGGGTTTTGCATTTTTTTTCTTCTTCTTTTTTTTTTTCTTTTCTCGATTAGAGTGAAGCGTGAAGCGACTTCGAATCTTGCGTTCATGCTTTTTTTTTCATGCGTAACCAGCTGATGAGTTGATTATTAAGATTATTAGAAATATACAAATTATCGCGATTAGGCGCGTAGACTTTCTGGCGGTCGAAACTTTCTACTCGCGATCGAGCGCGAATCTCAGGATTTTCCGCCGGCATAAAACGTCTCTCTCTCTCTCTGGGTTATCTTGGCCTAGTTATGTCGCGCTTATTTTAGCGTTCAATCGATCCTGACGGATTATTCGTAGCGTTAGCACCAGTCCGCCATATACGTAAAGTCCCGGAAGAGACCTTGTTCCAGGTCGCTTAGCGGCCGTGGATCTTTGGGTGGCGTCAGGTGGGGCTTCTCCGACGTGAATTCCTCGTCGAAGTTGCTAACGTCCTCCACGTTTTGCTGTCGACAGAATTAGACGTGGCGTAGTTAACGAAACCTTCGAATTTCTCTCGTTAAGTATCCACAGTCCGTGGTTACGTAACGGCGATTGACTAAATAATTCGATTGAAATAATGCTAACGGAAATACGGACTAAAATCACAAGGAATGCTAATTTCAAAAATACCATATTCCGAGAAACTTCGTTCAAATTAATCTTGAAAAAAAAAAAAAAATGTTTCACCTAATTGTTATTTACTTATTAAAAAAATTTACTCACGATAACTGGCACGAACGGTGGTTTGACGCGTCGCAAAAGCAAGTCGTCCCAGGCAATGTGCCGGAAGAAGGCCTGTTTCTTAACGTCCTCGGCGTCCCTCTCGCTGCTTCCTAATCTTCGATCGGGCGTCTTTCTCAGCAAGCGCCGCATGATGGCTATCGCTTCGAGGGAAAGGAATCGAGGATATCGTACTTCGTCATTGACGATAGAGTCGAAGACTTCCTCCTCGTCGTCACCGGGGAAGGGAGACTGAAAAATGAGAGTAAATCAACATTGTTATCGCCGCCGAAAAATCAAAGTAGCGATAGCCTTAAGGTATTGAAAGATAGGCGTTTAAAACAACGTTTTTCAACCCACCTCGCCTACGAGCATCTCAAATATCAAGACCCCCAAGCCCCACCAGTCGACAGCACGTGTGTACGAAGTTTCCGTGAGAACTTCCGGTGCAAGGAACTCCGGAGTGCCGCAAAAAGTTCCAGTACGATCTCCGTAGCCCATGCCCTCTTTGCAGAGCCCAAAGTCCGCGATCTTGACGTAACCCTCGGTGTCGAGCAAGAGATTGTCGAGCTTCAAGTCCCTGCAATATGAAGCGTGAAAAGGAACGTTAGAATAAAATTCTAATTTTAATTACACAGCGAACGAGTAGCCGGTAAAAAAAACACGCTTACCTGTAGATTATACGACTCTCATGCAAATACTGTAAACCGAGAACGACGCAGGCCGAATAAAACACGGCCCGAGACTCGCCGAATACGTCGGCGTGTATGTGCATCATCAGATCGCCACCAGCAGCGTATTCCATGACGAAGCATACGTGTGCCTATGCGTGTGTTAAAGACGCGCAAAAACAAGCGAATGAATAAACGACACGTTCTCCAAGAGGCGTAAAAAACGCTTTCCGCGAATTCATCTTGCCCCGTATTTCCCTGGGGAGAAAGGAGAAGGAAGAGGAGAAGAAAGAGCGAGATACTCACCTCGGTCTGGAAACAGGCAAACAGGTTCACGAGGAAAGGGTGCCTCGTCGCGTTAGCAACCTCGAATATTCGCTTCTCCGAGAGCAACGACTCGACCTCGTCCCTCGCTATAATGTCCCCTTTCTTCAGCGCCTTTATCGCGAAATACTCGCCGGTGTTGCGATACTGAGAAAGTATCACTTTGCCGAAGTGGCCACGCCCGAGGACAGACAGAAGCCTGAAGTTCTCGAGCGTCATGCCAGTGTGCTGCGAGTGCCTTCGGGATTCGTACGCGCTGTCGCGGTACTGCAATGGCCTCACCGGCAGCTCATAAACCACCTAAAGAAATAATCAATTCTCATCATTAAAGTTCGAGTTACGGGATTTTATAGAGTTATTTTTCGGCGTTTCCGGTGCTACCCCGCATTGCCATGCACGACGGAGATCATGTCCCAACTTAAGATCTGCTGCCTCCTGCTACTTTTTAACAAGATTTTGTCAATATTCCTCCATCGATGAATTCATCATGAGCCGAGTTTGAACTTTATTTTATCGATAAACGTTTTTGTTTTCTGAAAAGCTCTAACTAATGTGAATACATTGATTTTTTGTTATAAAAGCCGATTGAAATTTTACACGTAGCAAGAGGCGCTCGACTTTATATTTCCCTTTTAGATACCACCGTACGGTTAATAGACAACACAGACAATGTAAAAAGATTTCAAGGCTGTTTCATTGTGTTAGAGCGACAGTAGGACAATTGCACTCTCCGCGCCTCCGCATCCGGTACAATATGGGTTCGTTAAATATACCAGGAGCGAATGCGCGATCCACCCGACAATGGAAAAACTCGTTGCCTTTTAGCATGCATCCAGTAGCGTACCTTCGGTTATAGTAAACAGAGTTTCGCATCGAGAATTTCTCGATAACGGGGGAGAGAGACACCTTTTCCATTAGAGAGTGAGACAATAGCGATCGATCGGTTAGTACGAGGGTTAGTTATACACGGGGACAGGAAGTCACTAGAAACCTTGGGAAATAATGCTTCGACACAGACAGAGGAACAAGAGAATAATGAACAAAAAAAAACGAAAAAAAAAAATAGAGAGAGAAATTGATAGAGCGATAGAAAACACAAAGTCAAACGACGAACGCATTATTTTCGCGCTTATAGAGTGTTTTGGAGGTCTTATCTACCTCATCCTCGGGAAACTCGACGACGGGTTGGGGCGAGGGGGTGCGCGGAGAGGGTGGTGCTATCAGCACTGGACGAGGCTCCGTGACGAGGGGCCTCAAGCTCGCACCCGCCTTCTCCTCGTTGTGCAGGAAATCAAACTCCTTAAGTGCACTCTGTAACTACACGACACTAACTGCTCAGCGTCTGTGCTCTACTTGGCTAATTTGGTGAACGTGAGAGCGAGAGAGAGAGAGAGAGAGAGAGAGAAAAGAGAGAGTAGGAGATTCGATGAAAGAAAAAGAATGGTAGCAGCAGCGATCGGTTGACGGCAAATTAAATAAAACGAAGAAAAAAAAAATCAAAATATTGAAAATAATTGAGAGGAGTGTCGAGCTGGATTCGAATAATATTGAAGATTGAGAGACCGAACTACCACCATCGTAAACCATCACCACGACCGCTCTTACTAAGCCAATTTTCTAATGCGGAAATTTTTGATGAGATTATTTCGATGATTATTCGTGAATATTCGATGATTATCGGATGCTTACTTCTTGATCGAGCTTTGGCTGCGGCGGAGGTCCCAACGACGATGAAGATGACCTCTTAGCGTGAGACGATGGCGGTGGAGGCGGCGGAGGAGTCGTTGGAGGAGGTGGAGGATGCATCTGCGATGATAAGCTGCTACTCGAAGCGGACATACCGAGCGGACGAGCGCCCCCCAAACCTCCTTTTTCCGGGTCTGGCAATTCTCCGGGTGTCTCGACTTTGTCATCCAGTGATGTGTCGAATACGAGCTGCATAGGTTGAGGTCCTGCAAAAATTATCGCATTTTATTAATTATATAATTTATTTTCTCAATTTTCCAGCTTTGGTTTATTCTCTGATTAGTATTATTGACATAAATTTCGACTAGTAGCTAGTATTTAATATTAGAGAAAACAAAATGACAATACTAACCCGACGGTGGGCTCTCGGAATTCCGCGTGCTGTGCAACGAGGGTGCCGATCGCTTAAGAAGTCTTCCCCAGGTGGCAACATTGATATTCATCTGATTAGCGCGCGGGAAGTTCTTGGCCTGTTGCTTGAAGATCTTTCTCTGCCTCTGAAGTTTCGGTTTTCTCGAGATCATAGGATTGAGGAATCGAATTTCGGCGAAAAGGAGTCCCTGGGGCTCCAGTTGCAGCGCCATTCCGTGTCTCACGTCGTCTATGAATTCCTCGAGACGCAAGAATTTAACGGCGCACAAGGAGCGCCAATCCTTCCAATAAATCCCGATCTCGAGCTCTCGCGACTTGTCTAGCTCTATCGAGAACCGCTGGTCCCACGCCTGCTGCGAGCACAGCCGCCAACTTGTTTGAGCTACCGTCTGATTGTCTAGTTTGATCACTGCCATAATATCATCTAAAATAAAAGAATTTTGAGTGACCCAAGGAAAAATTTTATTGACCGAATATTTGTTACGATTTTTTGTAATAACGTTCTGAGTTTAACGCCGTACTTCGCCGCACGCCGTTATTTCGTTGCAAATTTATACTCACTGCTGGTCTCATCCTTAACGCTGTAAGATTTGCTCGAGCTGCGACCGGTGACTCCTTTGACGAAGCTGCGAAGGTCCGGACTCGCCGGGTGGTGATCTCTTCTCGTTCTTCCGGGTATTTCCTCGGCGAGGTCCTGGCAGCCCATTAATCTAACGTCGAGCTGTCCAGTGACAGCGGCGCATCTCGAAAGCGACACAGGTATCGTGGCTCTGCCCTCGAGAGGTCCGCGGAACGGTTGCAACGAAGTATAAGTCACGGGAACGGGGCTGGCCGACTGTACGCTCGCCAATTCTCGCTTCAATTGAGCGGCAGTCGCGCTATCGGCTGGTAGCTCTTGTCTCCTCAGATCGAGGGACAGTCTCAGCAGATCCAATTTTCTGCTAGACTCGGATAAACTTGCTTGGGCCTCGGTCAGAGCCCTTTTGTCAGCGACTTTGGCACTTTGGAGTAGTCGTATTACGTTTTTCGCACCCTCGACGACGGCCGCCTCGATCCTCAGCCGATGACGAAGCTCCTCGACTCTCTCCTCGAGAGCGAGTTCCAGGCTCGGCTCGTACTTATCTGGAATCGTTGATTGCGTTACACGACCTCGTTCTTTCGTTTCAATCGATCAGCCGCATAAAAGAACGAGGCCAATTAAATTTACTACTGAACGGTTAATTTTTTTTTTTTTTTTTCGACAGTATATTGTGATTGCTCCTACTTTCTACCTGAAAATCGTTGACAAACGTGCGATATTCTTTACTGATTATTTTCAGTACCCAGCGATTTTTTAGGAAAAATGCATTGCATAGAAAATTGCTCTTACAATTAGAGTATATGTAAGAGATGCTCTCGTGAATAGAATGAACAAATGAATTACCTTTGTTGGTGGTAGTCGCTTCGCCATTAGGCAAAGGAGCGTCGTCGCGGGTGTGTTGCTGCTGCCGGACTTGGCGCACCTTCCTCACGCGCATTCTTAGGAACTCGATTTTCGCCCGGGAGTCGTCGAGCATCTGTTGAGCTTCCTGCAGAAGTTTCTTGTCCCGATGGCCGCTCGTCAAGCTCTGGATCATGTTTTCCGCTCCCTGTTTCACCTTCAATTCAATATTTAGCTGCTTCTCCAGCGACAATAGCCGAAGATCCGTGAATAGGCCATCCTGGTTTGGGGAAGTTTGACCCATGGGCGACATCGGTGTATCTAATTACCAAAAAAAAACCATTGATTCAATAAAAAAAATTAATGAATTTAGAAAAAGCCGAAAAGAACCGAAAAATCATTTTACAACAATTCTCACCTTGCCCATTGGAATAATCTCTCTGCGGTGATTGCGGCTGACCCTGCGTGAGTATAATTTGACTCTCTAGCTGTTGAAGCTCAGCCTGAAGCTCGTTGAGCTTGCTGTTAGTTTTCCTGACTATGGTAGCTGCGTCTGAAAGTGCCTTCTTATCCTTGGATATATCCCTGATCTTCTCAGCTCCGGCCTTGAACTTGAGTTCCTTCCGAATGGCCTTGCGAATCTGTTCGCGTAGTTCGTCGAGACGCGCGGGCAGCGGCACCTGATCGCCGGCGGAGACTCCATACTTTTGAAACAATTCGCTCAGAACTGGTTGCCTTGCGTAATCGCTCTACAAATAGAACAAGAATTGACAGTCGAATAGCACGAGTATAGAATAGCCTGGAAGGTGGCGGAGAGTGTGCGGTTCAAGAACGCGACAGTCTCCGCTCCTAAGTCGTTCAATTGAGCCAGCTGATTGGCTCGTAAAGAACACTTAACGATTGCAATTACCATGGCAAGGAAATCCGGCAATTACGCTTACTGTCAACACATTCGATTACGCGTCCGGACTCTTAAATAAAAAAACAAAAAAACAAAAAAAAAATCCACAAAAAACCCAAATTCAAAAATGGGAAATCCCCAATGACACAAAATAGCTCATAGACGTCACAGACGCCCGAGTAGCGATTGCCTACGAAAAAGGTCTCGTTGGTAAGGAGAGCATATCCCACACGCCCCATTCGCCTTGGTGAGCGCGTATATACGTGCAACAGCAGCACAATTAACTCATCTCCCCCATCAAAGTCCCCGAGCGCGAATTCGAGACCGTAAATCTCGATGGTTACCGAGAGGGCGGTGAGAAACGAGAATAACGTTACCGGAGAATAAGAAGAGAGAAAGAGAGAGAGAGAAAAAACGAGAGATGGAGAGAGAGTTAATCCCTGCGGAAGGAGAGAGAGGGAAATTGAGAAAAGGAGCGAGAGGAGAGTTTTTAGTCGAGGGGGAGAGGAGGAGGGGGCGGCCAACGGAGAACTCACAGCGCCCGAGCCGTCAACACGTTCCAAACGAATAACTGAACGTTCGATAGCCGGAGCATGGAAACTCGTGTCCTGGACAATAGCGAAAATTCCCGTTCTCGAGAAAAAAAACTTATGAAGGATGAGGGCTAACGCTTCACCTGAGCCTCGGAGTTCGGAGCCTCGGACTCACCTGATAATAGCCCGATTCCGCCATCTTGGCCACCGCGCTGCTTAAAACCTCGGATATCCACGACTTTTCTATCCTTCCTTTGTCCACGAGCAACTCGACGAGTCCATGATCGTCTATAAACGATTAATAATCCTTGGCTCAACTCACTCTCCCGACAAACCGAGCGCTCAGGCCGGCCGCATCGTTATGACGCACTCCGCGATGATAACCCCGCACGCACACACTCACGCGCGCGCGCACACACACTCACACACACGCACACCGTTAATTAGTCACTGTGCTTTTGGCCAACTGGTCCAAGCGACGTCTTCGCGAAGCCGACGAGCGCGCGAGGCACTTGCGGACATGTATCGGGGGCGAAGAGGGGCACGAGGGGGCAGAGATCCGCGGAGGAGAGCAGCGCGACGAGCCTCACTAACCCGACGCACATACGACCGCATTCCACTACACCGCACGGCAGACTGACGGCGAACGGATTTCCGTCCAATCGCTGAACCGCGTTTCGTTTGAGGGGCGGGAAATTTCGGTGCATCCGACTACGCGAGCGACGCCTCGCGGTGAAAGTGCGCGGCGTTTTTAAAAAAAGCGATTTTGAATGCATCCGGGAAAGGGAGGATTGTAGTTTTTTTATAAATTTTGTTAAGACGTTAAGGAGACCGGATGTTGGGTCTGTCGCAAGACTTTCGAGCTAGTTCGATAAGCCAATCGCCCAATTTCCTACTATCCGATGATGATTCATTGGCACTCGACCGGATGAGCCGCAATAACGATAAGAACCTCTGTTTTTTATTAATACCCTTCTGAATCATATACAATCGTGGGATGCCCATTGATCATCCGTTCACTGAGTTACTAGCTTATTTATAAGGTCCTCGGGAGTCCGCACGAAGAGGCTCTCCGGATTCTGGTACAGGTTTTTTGGGTCGTGGCACGCCTCGTACAGCTGCTTGTAAATCGCGCCGATCACCAGGAACGACCTCTTCTGCGTGGTTGCGCGGTGCGTGTTGCTCTGGAGGAGACTTATTTGAGGCAGCAACAGGGCTTCGGTCATTATCAAGAATTCTTCCATTTTATTCTGCAGTTTGGGAGACAAAAAGATTATTTTGTTTTTAATTGGATCCCGTTGAATAAAGAGAGTGACGCACGAAAATGCATTACCGTAAATTCCTTGATGCTCACGGGATCCATGCCAGGAATCGAGGAGAGCGGCGCTTGTTCCCGACTCTGTAAAATAGTGTAGATAGGCCCGAGATTTAAATTGGCAACCAGCGAACTCGCGAGCTCCGACGTGAGAGTGTCTATCTGCGCATCCGATTGCGCTTGCAATCTTTCCAATCGCTGATCCATGTACTCGTACAACGAAAGCGTAGATTGGATCTGGTGCAAGCAGTTCAGAAGATAGACCGCCATGTCCACGGATGGCAATCTCGTCGCGGTTTCATCGACTTCTTGGAGCAGGGGGTCAATGATACAGGACACGATCTGCGAAAGAGGAGATTAATTTATGTTCTGTAAATGTAATTTCATGGGAAAAAAATGTTTGGGGGAAATTCTGATTACCTTGAGCATGTCCTTCTCACGATCTTCGCCGCTGACGATACTCGCGACCGAAAGAACATCGTTGAGAAGCGACAGGAGCCTGGCAACCGAGGCTGCGGGCACCAAATCTTGGCCCGGCGGCTCCGCTCGCTCGCCCAAAGCCGCTCGCGTTTCCCTTTGCAATCGCGACGAAAAACTCTTCTCGCTCAACTCGAGTAATTCGTCGAGTGTCGTTACCAAAATGCTGTCCGGTACGACACCGGCTATTATCGCTCTGTAATATCTTATGAGCGTCATCACCGAGTACAGCACCGTCGCCGGAGCTTCTTCGGCGACTATGTGCTCTATTCTCGATTTTAAAGGATGACAGAGTCCCTCGGTTATATTGCCCAGGGCGTGTTTCACTTGATCCGAGATATCTGCAATAAATCAATAATAATCATCATTGTATTTTTATTATCATTTGTAAAATTCCGATACTCTTATCAATGATGTTCTAGAAGAGCAATTTTTTAATTTTCTAAATGTTTACATTTGAATTTCAAGTCTTAAGACACGAACCCGTTTTGTCGCAAGCTTTCATAAGCGTAAGGATGTTCTCTTTTTCGACCGGTATCGCTTGATGCAGCCAGGCGAGCATATCACCGACGTACCGCGTCGGATCATCGGCGTGCATCTCAATGGGATTCGGTGTAACTCCAAAAACCGTGCCCAATGTGAGGGCGTCGATAAACGCGCCGACGAGAACCGCTCTTCTCGCGGTGCAATATTCGTCTATGATATACTTGAAAAGAACGGGTCTGTCTTGCAATTTGCTCATTGCCTTTATCAGCAACGGAACCAAATGCTCGTTCTCTATGTGCCTGCACTGACTCTGAGTCCAGCGATACAGCCGCTCCAGCGCCGCTTCCTGAAGAAGCGTCATTCTCTGCATCACGTCCAGAGCCAACGTTTGATATCCCGATTGCATTAATATTCTACAGCTACTGTGAATCGACTGCAATTTATTAGCCACTACAAAGAACTCTTCCGTTATCGGTTCTTCTCGCGATGAACCGTGAAGAATTCCGATCTCTGTTCTGCTCAATTCGAAAGTCTGTATAAATGCCTTTGCAACTTCCTGCTGCATAGTCAACTTTTTGCTGAAAAAATTAATTAACGTAACTGTATTTAAAAAAGTTAAAAATTCATGCTAACGATAAAACGCTTTTTTTATCCAATTTATCAATTAAATAAATAATAAAATGAATCAAAGCCTCGTACCTTTCATTCTGAAGTTTAGTGGTCTGATCTATGAGACTCAGAGTCTGAGATTTAGTGGATTGCAATCTGTTAGTCATGGACTGAATAGAAGTGTTCATAGCCAAGACTTCGGTGTGAATGTCGTCCAGAGTAGATTTGACTTCTCTGAACGCGGACAGGAAGTTTTCATTGATGGCGAGGCTTCGTTTTTCGATCTTGCTTCTGAGATTGCGCCTGGACTGCAGAGTATTCTCCGTAAAAAAATTGGACAACTCTCTGAGGGCTTCGAGCGTCTCCTGAAAATTCAATCGCAGATACATCACAGATTTCCCATAGCGTTGACGATAAGTGCAAACTTTCAAACCTTGTCATTTTCAGGCCTCGATTCCAGCAGCTTGTTGACCCTGCGAACCAAAGCTGAGTTCGCACTCTTGTCCACATTGCCACTCATGATTATCTCAAATATCAAATATCTCAAGCTCCAATTATCATCAAAAAAACCATGTTAGCTCCTTGTCACTTGCATTCTGTTGTTGCTATCAGCTGCAAAGCACATTTTGATGACATGGAATGTCTCGATGACAGCTCGACGCCATCTGACGTCGTTCCTTCGAATTCCCGCGTTTTCCTCCTAATCACGCAACACGTACATTAAATTTTCATTTAATTTTTGACATCGAATGCAATTTCTAAAATATCCTGTACTACAAATCCACCGAATATTTTTCACAGAGCATACGATAAATATTTCGACTACATTGTCACGTTTTTTCGTGTCATTCGGAACTCACTAAATTTCCTCGGTTATAGGCGAGCATTCGTTGCTGTCAGTGGAGTGAAAAAAGACATCGGGTCTCCTTTCTCGGTTGGGAGTTGGCGGTTCATGGGCGCAAACGAGGAGAGCTGAACGTCAGTCGGGTCGAGCGGTTGATCGTGGGTGTACGTGCGTTTAGCTGCGACGTGCTCGCGCAAGTGGGAGTGCGTGAATCCAAGTTCTCAATCTAAATGCCGTGATGGACGAGGCCTCAACGAACGGTACGTTTGAAACAAATGTCGCAAGGTATTTTGGATGGTCGGTGGTTTGGCTGGTGATCCCGGGAGGAAGCCCGACGCGGATAATATGTACACAGCTCGTGTGCCTCGGAAAGGACTCCATTCGGTGCTGAGTGACGCCTGACTCCGAGTACAAACGTCTCGTGCGCGTACGCGTGGGCGTCTCGTCCTTCCAAGTTTCTCGCGTGACGATTTCAGAAACGATCTGTATTCCTCTCCGTTCCCAATCTCCTTCCGAACTCTCGGAATCCCACAATCCACGGGATTCGCAGCCTCGAGCGCGAGACTATCGATTCGAAACGCTGCTTTTTGGCACCCACTGACGTTCGCGCTTCTCTGTTTACCATTAGGCACGATGGCATGTTTGGCTTTCCAACTGTGAATCATAAAGGCCTCTCCGGGAATATTTATGTTTTTTAGTGTACCAGGAACGCTCGGTCGGAAGGGTTTTTGAGTGTAGAAGCTGCGGGATGTTTGTTGGCTTGCGATTGTATGTTTTTGTTTTTATTCTCAGATCCTGGCGGTGGCGAAGGCGCAGGAACACTCATTTGCGCAGGATGCCTCAACGCCATCGACGAGGACGAATTCATTCAGGCGCTGAACCAGGAGTGGCACATCGACTGCTTTCAGTAATATTCTATATCTATGAATTTTCTTCATGCGCTTTTTATTTAGGATTTTTGGTATTTTGCTATCAACTGCGACAGAGATTATTGGATTTGTGATTTACTGTATTTTTGTTTAGGTGTTCGGCCTGCGACGCGGCGCTTTCCTCCTGGTACTTTGAAAAAGACGGCCTACTCTTCTGCAAGGATGACTACTGGGCGGCGTACGGCGAGGCTTGCCAGGGCTGCGGACAGGTCATCACAGGCCCGGTCATGCTGGCGGGTGATCACAAATTCCACCCGGAATGCTTCGCCTGCAATTCGTGCGGGGCATTCATCGGCGATGGCGAGAGTTACGCTCTCGTCGAGAGATCGAAACTCTACTGCGGCAACTGCTACAAGCGGCAGATGCAGCCGCTTAAAAGAACGGCGAATTATCCATTTCTGCGAAAGCCGCACAGCATTAGACTCGTGGAGATTCCGCCGAGCGCGAAGAATACTGAAAAACCGAGGGACATTAAATTGACGGTAGACGCGACTCCCAGTCCACGTAATTGTGGCTGCGCGCTACTCCGTATTTCTGAGTAAGTACACCGTAATTTGTACTTTAGGAATGTCGACGAAACGTCGATAATATCGATTCGCCGCTGCGAAACATAAATTTCGAACTTTTACCACTGGAACAGACGTTATTTGCATATTGTTAAAGTTATCTTAATAATCTCAAAATTTTGCTAATTAGGGTGAATTAAAATAGATGGAATAAGTAAATTCCTGATACTATGTACTGGGAAATATTGTTAGGCAAACCCTTAAATATCCTGAGTAATAGAAATAAAATAGTCTCGGAATGTCTTTAGAAACATTGTCAAGAATGAGTCACGAGCATTAATAGTTCACTGATAACGGTTGTGCGGTAACGATAAGTCGAAGAAATTGTGTCTCGTATCGCGTAATTGGGTATTTAAGGGTCATTGTTCCATCCGAGAAAGCAGTCCCTCTAATGACTCTCGATTGATTAATGTAATCGCAGGTTAATGAGAAATGTTCGTGGAAAAATCAATAAGCTGGTGTCCTCTGTGATGGAGGTTCTGTTTAGGCTTTGCTGCCGATTCTCTAATCATAGGTATTCCAGAAATTCGATAATCAATATGCACGAAAATTCCCGTATTCGCACACGTAGATTGTTCTGTTTTGTTCCTTCATTTCGTCAGGTAATTCGTCCATAGATGTTATTATTATTTTTTTTTTTGAGTTGTATAAGCACGTTTCACAGTTTATAAGTTGCATTGTATGCTAATCACGATTTTGTAGCATTTAGGCAGTGTCTAGAGCACAATACATTTTTATTTATTATTTTATCTGGTAAAGAAACGTTTGGAAAATATTTTGCGAAACATCGCCCATAATTCATTCTCCCAAAGGATTGCATTTCGATATATCTTTGTGGTTCCGGCGGAGGATTAAAAAATAAAAACCAGCACATTTGCCAGGGTGGATACAATATTTTCCAAATTTGACTAAATATTACTTCATTTATGTGAAATTATCCTTTAATTGTGTAGTTTTCCCTTTTAGATTCGTCGTCCTTCCTTCTCGATTAGGATATCGCTTGTTCCTATCGTTTGTTTTCCCTTGCATCTACGAAACCTCCTGTGAATCGTTGATTTACGTTAGTGGATTGATTTTTCAGGCTGAACATGTCTGGCGATCTCATGTCGCTGCACATTGGCGATCGAATTCTCGAAGTTAATGGAACACCGGTGAAGGATCAGCCCGTAGAGAGTATCGAGAATCTCATACGATATTCGGACACAGTTTTACAGTTGACAATCGAGCACGATCCCGACGCACTGTCCCGACGAACGAATTATCCCACGACTCCTTCGGCAATCCTTTCGAGCGCCGTGAGCCCGCGAACCAGTCCCGACAGCAAAGAGAGGCTTTTTAAACGTCGCGACGAGGGCTACATAAGTGGCAATCGAAGCAGGCAACTGCGGAGGACGAGGGATCCAACGAACAAGGAACGCAGCAGCTCGATGTCACGATTGCTCGACGGGTATTTATTTTTCCCTTACCTCTCTAGCCGTAAATACGAAAAATGTCAGTGGTATTGATTAATCAGCTCGATTTTTACTCGTCAGCTCGCCTCCGTCCAATTCAACATGCGATTTGAGCCGCACCAGGTCGTTCCGCGTCGAACCGAAGAATCAGCGAATATTTCGCGCCAGCGATCTCGTTAAAGGCGAACTATTGGGCAAGGGTTTCTTCGGACAGGTTTACAAAGTCACGCATCGCGACACCAACGAAGTTATGGTATTAAAGGAATTATACAGGGTCGATGAGGACGCGCAGAAGAATTTCTTGAAGGAGGTGAGACTAAATTCGTACTAAAAATTACAGTGTACGTTTACCTCATAAATTTTTGACAAGCTTGTGTTTATTGGCGTACAAATTTTCTCTGCATTTCGTCGAGACCTTTAATTTAATGCTGTCGCTCGTCAGGTTGCTGTACTGCGTTCGCTTCATCACAACAACGTGTTGCGCTTCATCGGGGTTCTTTACAAAGACAAAAAGCTTCATCTCGTGACGGAGTACATATCCGGCGGCACATTACGAGGTCTTCTTCACGACAGCAACGAGCCTCTTCCGTGGGAGCAACGGACGTCATTCGCGAAGGACATCGCCGCCGGAATGGCTTATCTCCACTCGATGAATATAATACACAGGGACCTGAATTCGCACAATTGTCTAGTGCGCGAAGATAAAACAGTGGTAGTCGCGGATTTTGGCCTCGCGAGAATAATACAAAACGGCAATTCTCCGGACAAACGGAAGTACAACAGACACGCGGACGGTGAAGTTCGATGCTCGAAGAAGGAGCGAAAGAAGCGTTACACAGTCGTAGGAAATCCTTACTGGATGGCGCCGGAAATGATGAAGGGAAACAAGTACGACGAGAAGGTCGATATATTCAGCTTCGGAATCGTCGTCTGCGAGATAATAGGACGCGTTCAGGCGGATCCGGATTATCTGCCGCGATCCTCGGACTTTGGTCTCAATCAGAAAGTATTTCGTGAAAAATTTTGCGCCAATTGCCCGGAGAGCTTTTACATGATTGCCTTTCTCTGCTGCGATTTGAATCCCGACAAAAGGCCGCCTTTCGAGGTGATGGAAGTTTGGCTCGAGGGATTGGCCATGCACTTGTCAGTCGGCGCACCACTTCCGCCGGATCTTGACTCCGATATCAGGCATTACACCGGCCCGAGTCCGAGCAGCAGCGAATCCACGACACCGGAAACTCTCGGACCGCAGCTGAAGCCGATACGCGAGGGTCTCGTGCACCAGGAAAAAAAGAGAGCCAATTGTTGCGACGACAGTACGCTCGAACGTGATCCTAGTCTCAAAGAAAGCGGCGATTTTAAGGCCCCCGAGGCGCCGAATGGTCGTGGCCGATATTCCCGACAGAACAGTAAACAAAACGAACCCGCAGCTGGCTCCGGTAGATTTTCCCGACAAAATTCACGATCGAAAGAGGCGATTATAGATATAGAGAAACCGGGTATCATTATTTCGCCCGATGTGAGCGGTTTCAGCGGGAGATACTTGCGGCAGAACAAAACGAAGAATTCTCCCGGCGAGGAAACTTCCTCGAGTGAAATTAAACGTTCCAACGCGACCCTGGACGTTCCGGTTGTCGAAGGACGACCCAACGCTGTGAAAACAACGATAGAAGCGAAAACACCAGTCGTGGAGAAGATCAAGTACGTAGGCAGCGCGAACAGCGCTGAAAACTTTGAGACACCCGCGGAGCCGCAGAAAATCGACAATAATTATATGTACAGAGTGAGCTCGCCGGCTCAGGGCTGTAAAAAAGCCGAGAGCCCCAAAGAATCGGCAGTCGAGAGCTCCAAAAGTGGCTCCGTTTGTGGACACATTAAATCGGATAAATCGTGGATTTCTCCCGATCCCGGGGGACTCGTCGGTTCGTACTTTAAGCAGATAAGCAAACTCAAGAGTTCTCTCGAGGGAAAAGGAAACAAATCGCTGGCACGACAGCACAGCTTGAACAGCAGCGAATCGAAGAAAAGTCCAGCTGAAAGTAGCAAATGCTCGACTGGCTCGTATCTGCGAAGAATGAAGATCTCTCCGACGAAGGAGCAGACGAAAAATGCGTTCTCGCGTCAGGAAAGCTCAACGTCCGAAAAAATATCGCCGGAAGCCAAGAATTCGGAGAAAACCCGACCGCCTTGCAATCGAGAGATCCTCAAAGACTTCAAATCCAACGAACTCACGCGACAAGCGAGTGTAGCTTCGAGCGTGGGCAGCATCCTCTCCAGGCACGCGAGTCTCGCGACCTCCGACACTCTGCCGAAAAAAAAACGCAACGAGAATCATATTTCAGCAGCGAATCCGCCCAACGAGACGCCACAAGCGAACGATCTGTTCAGACAAGACAGTTTCGCCTCGGATTCTAGCACGCTTAAGAAAAGCGACCTCTATCACACCGACAGCTTCTGCTCCAACGAAAGCACACTCAAAAAAGACGATTTTTCGAGAATCAACAGGGATTTCAAGTCCGTAGAGCCCCGCATCAGTTCCACCGGGGAAAACGATGAGTCGGCGTACGACAGCAATTATCGCGACGGCAGCCGCTCCTCGGAAATACCGGCGAGTCAAGAGAACAACGCGAAACGCGCTTACGCCAGCAGCTTCAGACTCTCGCCCAATGACATCGCTGAATACACCTACAATTCGTGTTACAAAGATTTGTGCAGACAGGACAGCTTCGGTTCTGACAGCGCAGTGGGAACCATGAGGAGCGATTTTTTCGCGGACATCGACCTCGCTAAACTGAGAATGGAAAACGATAATCGAGATATCTGCCGCAGCGCTTCTGACAAATGCCGAACGCCCAATCGCGGCGCCTCGCCGATCGAGAGCACCGCTCTCTAATTATTAGTAATTATTATTATCATTCGAAAGGTGCTTCGCTGCACGCCTATTCATCTAAGATTCGATATTTGTATAAAAGAAAATACGCAGAGATAGCCAAGTTTCGCTACTTCCAAATGTGCGCTTTTTTCTCAAATTAAATCTATTAATTTATTAATAATTATTCAAGAAAAATAACCTGCGCAATATATAACCATCAGTTTGTTCTGGGTTCTTGGACATTTATTTTGCTATGAATTTCGTTAAAGAAAAACTGTAAAATAAATGAGGCAGGTCATAAGTAACGACATTAGCAATCGTTTCTTAATTCTGCTGCATTTATTGTTTTATTAAATTGTTTCATTGCGAAAGAAAGTATTTTAAGGACCGTGTACAAATTTCAAACGTGCAGTTATATATCGCAGGTCGTTTTTATTAAATATGATAAGATAAATTATCGCAGGATAAATAGATCGAGAGTGCGCATTTGAAAGTGAGAGATTGTGGCGATTTCTGAAAACAAGCGGTACAATAAGAAGACTTCGAGGGACCGAAGGGACTGATGCAATAACGTACTGACTCCATGGAAAAGATTTAGAAGCACTGAAGAAAAATGTACTGCTTAAGCTTTTTACAAGACGAGAACGTCCGCGATCGTAATATATCCTAGATAAATGGCCTATTTCGTCTCGAAGACGCGAGAGCCTGTTGCGATAACGTAGAGCGTATATATTTCCTTAATCTCAGAGACTAACGAACCTTTTTTGTGTTTCAACGAACTTCGGTTCTGCGTCCCGAAGATCATCCTCGTACTCGATCGCGCCTATATTATATATCGTTGCACGTAACGGAGTGAGATGCAAATCGTATTAATGCTATATTCCTTGCCGATCAACCAAATGCATTCCTAAAAGATATATCTTGCCGTGCCGGGGAAAATTGATAATCGTGTTACGAAAAAAAAAAAAAAAAGAAAAAACAGTAAAGAGAGGGAGAGAGAAGCGAACGAAAAGACATTCCATCCTAAACGATTTTTGGCGTAATATTTCTCGACGCGTCGAAGAAAAAAAAAACGGATTTGTACAATTTTAATGTTTAGGGATGTAGATCTTTTTCTAACTCATTTTTTTATGTCGTATTTTCACTCGTTAATGAATTAAGTATGCAACTTGAAGTTAAAACGTACGTATACAGGTCCACAGTGTAGCACGAATTAACAGATATCGTTGCGTAGAATTTTTTTATACGAAATTTTCATAAGGCCTAATTTTTAAAAAAATTCCAAACTAATTAGCGTTCCTTCTTACGGTCTAACATGATTATAACATCAATAATTTTAAGAATAATGGGAGAATACCAAGATAGGTCGGACTTGTGTAGGTACCTTCAATTTGTACATAGGTTTGTATATACTTCGATATTCGTCACTTTCAAAACACTAATTTCCGTGCGTAAGCTGTGGCCAGCATTAAAATTCTGTCATTAGGTCAGAGTGACGCGAACGTCGTACCTTCTTATCGTAATTTCGTTTTATTTAAATCGTACGCTTATTGTTGTAAACTAATTTTCAACGTCTATCCTCGTTAATTGCATGATTACTATTATCGACTGCAGATTAAGTGAAGAAAACAAAACGAAAAAAAAAAAAAAAATGAAGAAAACATGTAAACATTAATTACCGGAGTTCCGTGTACGTTACGCAGTTTATTGAATATTGTTCCGCAGTTTGAGAGGATCGTTGCACGATCGAAAAGCAATTTACAATGGAGCTGTACTTACTCGTTAATTTATTACCACCACATTTATTGGGTTTGCGTCTGTCCACGAGAAAATGACTATTGGCAATCGAATATTGAAAATCGCATCATCGATCTGTTATACATACATATATTTTGATGAATCGTCGATGCCTTTTCAATATCGTTTACCATAAATGCATAAACGTTAATTGTCTGTGATAGAAAGTGTTTTGAAATTGTCTCGATGACGATGAATTATATTGAACGATTGTAATTAAAATTCTACTATTATGTAAGTTTAATATATTGTAAAAACAAAAATCAGAAGAAGAAAAACACACACACACACACACAGAAAACACACAAAAAACAAGCAAATACTCATATTATGTAGAAATAACATGCCATTTACCGTTCAACCGAGGATTCATAGAGAATTTCGAATTCGCGTTGATACGCTTGTAATCGGAACAACTTTTGCATCGATGATTTTACGGCGTTTCGTCGAGATAGGCTTCGATCCACGTTGATCTTGCATTACTTCCATTCGGAGCCTATCCCGAAACCTGGCAGTATTATGATGAGGAAGAAGACACAAAAATAAGAAGAAGAAGAAAAGAAATCATTGATTCGCGTTGATCGGTCGCGCGCTCGCAGTATTACGTTCGATTCTCAAGAATGTATATCATGATGAATCTCAGATGTAGCATTTGATACCTTTAGTACGCGTTGAGCCGTTGAATTGAAATTCTATTATGACTTTTACGCTATTTTCAAACAGTTCGAGAGAAGAAACCCAGCGATTTGTTTAACATTCCCCCAACGCACCAGATAAAAAGAGAGAGCGGGAGAGGGCGGATGAATAAATTGTTTTATCACGTATACTAGACCGCACATTTGTCAGAATTTTATTCACCTTCACCCCCTTAATCCCTACTTCATTTTAAAAAATAAACACAAGTGAGAAGTTAATTTTTTTCGGGTAACCGATTTTTCAAATAATTGTTTATAATCCTCAAATGTGCTTTCCCTACTTTCTATTTTCCATAGTAAACAAAAAATTCGAGTATTTGAACATTGAGTATTCAATGTGGTCGCCACCCGCGCAGGATGCCGCACGTCTGCAGAGCGTCCCGCGAAATCCGTCGTAATCTCGGGTAATCCGTCGAATTCGCGTGTAAAAACATTTCGTGCGTCGAGTTGAGCATTTTTGTAATCGTTAGAGACAATTTTTGGACGTCGGGAAGCATAATTGAGGGAAATATCGTCGAATCGAAAATTCGGTGCCGACGCCGAACCGGAAGTCGCTTGAAAATACGTTCAGCGCGAAGGGTATCATAAAAATGAACAACCTTAAGATCAAAAAGACCTTGAAATTAAACAATTAAAACAAGGGCGAGGGATAAAATGTACTTTCGAGTATTACTGTACAATTGTTCGAAAAACGTCGACAATCGAAACAAAGGAGTGACAAAATCAAAGTCTGCGCAGATGACCGTTAAAAAGTTTAGTATGGCCGCAGCTCCCGAAGTACGTGCTTCGCGTTTGCCGGTAAGTCCCGCGAAATCGATCGAAATCACGCGAAATCGATCGAAATTATTGGCAATATTACCGCGCGCGGTGAGTTCGGTATATGGAGTTTCGTTGGGCGGTATTTTTTAATCTCGGGAAGCGAAGATGTTCAAAATATCGTCGGGTGAAAAATTTTTTCCAAAAAAGTTCGAAGTGCAAGGTTCTTTGTCGACCATTGAAAATTCGCGAAATCACGATAATAATTATCGAGTAATCGGTGATTATGAATTTTCATATAATGGTGAGTTGAGTGTCAGTGTTCAGTGTCAGTGTTAATAGTTCCATTCGACAACATTATTGGATCCAGGGAAGTTCGACCTTTGGAAAGAAATTCGTGAAAACATGGAAACGCGAGCGAGTGACCGTTGCAGATCCATCATAGCCGCCGCCGCGGACGTACGTGACGTACGTCTGCAGGTAAGTCCCGCTATAAATTCTTCGACAACTCGACCAATCGATCGAAACCATTGACAAAATCGTGGCGCGCGATTAGTTGGACATGTGAACTATCGTTTTTTTAGCATTTTAAGATCGCGGGGAGTGGAAGTATTTCATATGTGTCGTCGATTGTAAAAAAATTTGCGGCACCTTCTAAGTGCAATTTGGTCGTTGAAAATATAGTGTGGCCGCCAGTCCAGCGGATATCCGCAAAATTTCGAGTAATCGAAAAAATATATATTCCAATATCGATATTAATACAAAATATCAACTGAGAACGGGTAGCCATACGTGTCCGTACGGGTTTATACGCGTTCATACCTGTTCATACCTGTTCATACACGTTCATACCTGTTCGTACACGTTTATGCCCGTTCGTACGTGTCCGAACACGTTTATGCATGTTTGCGCATGTTCATGCGCATTTATGCGTGTCAGCGCATGTTTGTGCGTGTTTATGCATGTTCATGCGCGTTTATGCGTGTTTGCGCATGTTCGTTCGTGTTCATGCGAGTTCATGCGTGTTCATTCGTGTAGCCGAACGCCCAAGTAGTGTAGACCAAGATGCGGTCAACCACGTTTCTTTCGGCCAAAAAGACCGAAATATAGGACAGGAATAAATCTGAATATCATTTAACCGACGTGTAAGTCGGATACGAAACTAAAAATGGTACAACAAAAATTGTGTAAAACTCATTTTTATATATTTTTTTTATTTCATGTTTTTACGAATAATTGACACTTTTTAAATTTATTTTATTTTTTTCAGGTGAAGCGGACATTTTTTGAAATAAAAGAAATTCATCTTTTATTTAAAATGCAAATAATCATTGTGAATGACAACGACTGAATTTTTTAAATGAAATGTTCACAGGTTTATTATTCTGTACTGAGTAGATATACTTTAGGACACCCGGTACATTGCTCACAAAAACCGGCGGAGAAACTTCTTCATCTATCCGACAGATGGCGGCCCCGACTTGGATCGAAGGGCAGATTTTATCGGAATCTCAGAGCTTCATATGCAATTCTTAATTCCCGAAGGTCTTCAACTTGATATTTTTTCATCAATAAAAAAAAAACAGGTGAGTTTTATCCTAAAAAAAATTATCCCAACTTATTACCACTTAAACATTTAACATAACCTAAAGTTTTCTGGAAATCGATTTCACGTCTTTGAGTTCCTCGGAAAAAAAATGTTAATCCCCCAACAAATTATACATATATACCTTTCAATATATTCCACTATAAAATAACATAAACAAAAATAGCCTCAGCTACAAAAAAAAAAACAGGAATTTTCGTAATAACAGAACGTACTTGCATTGGATTGCAAAAAAAAAATGTTGTTATGATAATTTATCGATAATAAGCTTTACAAAAATATTTTGGATGAGCAGATGTTTTTTTTTTTTTCCTAGGATAGAAGAAAATTACGAAGCTGATGGAAATTCAGAGCCAATCTCTAATTGAATTCGGAAGCGCAGATTTTCCGGATCTTCGGAAAAGTGGAGGAAAAAAACTCGCTCGAAGTGCAGGACCTCGAGGATTCCGGACGCGGATTCGCAGCGGAATTATTTTTCGGCTAAGAGAATGAGACGAGGAAAGGGAGAAAAGTAAGAGTGGAAGCGTAACGCGGAAATTTATAGCACCGGCATGTCGACGGAAACCTTAAATTTAACGTGCTTCGCAGTCTGCGGAGGCTGTGCGTTCTCTGGCGTACTTATATCGGTGGACGAGCGGGTTAGGAGCGAGAGAGCGGGAAAGTAACGTCCTCGAGTGTGGGCTAGATGGCGTTGAGAGAATTCGTAGGAAACTAACGGGGCGGGGAATCCTCCGCGAAACACGACTCGTCGGCGAAGCGCATCTGAATAAAATGATAATAAACCGGGGAAAAGGCGCGCGGGCGCGCCGAGATACGCGTACACTCTGTGAGATCACATTGTGCATTCGAAAACGCGAGAATTCGGCAATTCCGGCCAAAGGTCTTGATAAAAATTCTGCATTCCGAAAAAAAAAGTCAACGATTTCCCATTCTGATGAATATTCATTATTACAACCTGAAGAGATTTACATTCGAATGAAAAATGAATTTAAAACACTTTTCCAATGAAATCGTAATTTTTTTGGAAATCACTCCATAAAACTTGTGAAAAAAAGTACAAAAAAGTCAATACCAGTTCCAACGATCAATTACCAATCATTGATTAAAAGCGTACGAAATTAAACTCCCGCATAACTAATATTAATTACAGCTATTCATTGAAAAAGATTTAAAAAATATTTTAAACCAAAGAAAAAAAAGCCCTTTCCGGTCGATTACTGTGAAGGGAGGGTAACGCTTCGTTAGTTGCTCACCGCGCGAAGCCCTAAAACCGATTGATTACTACGACCAACTAGTGGCGCGGTGACAGGGCGACTGCTCCCTTTCATTACCCCGCTTTTGATTGAAGCCCGTGATAAACTATGGAATTAGACGCGGCAAACATATTCCGTCGTATAAACCGCGTATTTTCGTTGCCTGGCTCATTATCACAGAGCGTACGTTTGTGTTTGTCGGAAACGTTGAATCCCTCGGTGAATTTTCGTAGCTCCGTTCTCGCGATGAGAAAGGCTCTCGCGCGTCGAGTTTAGTAGTCGGTACATGTCAACGCACATAATAACAGTGATAACAATAATATGGAAAATGCGTACGTTATCCGTCCGGGAGATGTACGTACGTATTCGCGGTGTCGGGATCGTCGTAGTCGTTCTTCGTCTACTGTTACTGCTGCCGCAGTTGCCTCTGAACGCCTGCCCTCTCTCTCTCTCTCTCCCCCTCGCGTCCTATCGCGATAATACCATTATGCGAATTCGTGATTTGCATATTTCAGAAAGCCGCGCTGCATGCGGCACAGGAAAGCATAAACAACGCTCGGTGGCGTATAACTGGGCTTCCTCGGCAGATGAGTTACATACACGAAAGATTTACGTAAACGCCCGGCTAGCTCGCTGCTTCTTCGCTTCCAAGTCTTCTTTTATAAATATATAGATATATATATATATATATGTATATGCGTGTGTGTGACGTGTGTATGTATGTATATATGTATGACAGTGCATACATATAGTATTTATTTCAGTGGTACCTGTGCATTCGAAACTTCTTTCTGTGACAGAGTAACTCCGTACATAGGAACGTTCCTCAGTAGTGTATAATATAAACACGCTCTCGGTAACTCGGCTATTCTTGTGTTTCTGCCGCGGTTCCGTCCGTGTAACACTGGCGATCATCTATCTTCGATAGTAAATAATTGTATACGACTGTAATACTCTGTGCACCACGTGTATTAATATTCTCGTGGTCGCATAGAGCATTACAATGCTGCGTTGCGCATGCAGCTGCTGCAGTTGGATACGCGCTTTGTCATTTGTCTTTTTTTTTTTTTTAATTCATCGGTAGAGATAAAGAAGCCATAGCTCTTGACGATGTTATTGGTAAAAATTTACATCGTACTAGACATTTTTTAAACGTGGTGTAAAAAATTGCTATTGGGATAATTTAATAGTAGTAGTCGTTTTTTTTCTAAATCAGTAATTATAAAATTTTTGTCATATCTGTGAAATCAGTGAAAAAAATATTGATGAAATTTCCAACTGCGGAATGGAAAGGACGTATTTTTCTCTGTCGAAATACATTTTTACGTGAGAGGCTCACCGATGAAAAATTACGGATTTTTCCTTTGAGTTAGCATGCGACGCGTCGGCAGCGCGAGATATTGGGATATTTACGTTTATAATATGCGCGACGGTGTGCCAGTCGAAAAGGGTCGACAAAATCTCGGCAGGTGACCTCTCCTTCTGTAGTATATATATATATATATACACACACGATATAGGATAGAGGGTCGCATTATACGAACACAAGAAATTAGATGGATGACGAAGGCCCGAGTCGAGGTGGCAGCCGATGGGTGTAAACGAGAGATAGGATCTACCGATGTCGTCTGCTATCCCTAGCTGTATTTCTCGCTTCCACAGTCCCTCTCCGCTTGGCCATCGGCCGTTTGTTTTCTCCATTCCCGAGGATCGGCTCTTGCCAGGCTTTTCCACCCAGGGACACGTCACTCCGCCGGTACGACTTTTAATTATAGCTTTTGAGACAAAGAGCCCTGCGCTTTCCTCACTCTCCGCTTAGGAGCGCTCGTTCGTCGCAGCAGCAACAGCAGCAGCTCCTCTCCTTCCAGACGTGGACACAATGGTCACTGTAGCGTAGAGAGAGATATAGAACGAGGATAGAAGCGTAGAAAAAGCGAAAAACGAGATAGGAGGTTGGCCTCGTCTCGTTATGACGTGCCATTGACAACCCTATGCTCGTCATTCTCTTCAGGCGCGCTCGTCACGCCACCGTCGTCAGTTTATACAACTTGTGTAAATACATACTGCTGCTGTGTTGCTCCTTTGCGCTGATGTACTTCGGAGATTAAATTGACGAGTTTCTTGCAGGACATCAACGCTAGAATGGAGCCAGCGAGAGAGAGAGACAGAGAGAGAATACTAACCGGAACAGCGAGGGCAAATGATGCACGAGTTATCCGCCACCGTCTCCGCGATTGATTCAATCAACAGCAGCAGAAGCACAGCCAACCAGCAAGCACGTGGGTATACAAGCAATGATTAGATAATGACCGATGCAACGTGCGCTCACAGTTATTGTTCATTTAATTCCTCCTCAACTCCTCCCTCTTCGTCATATTCTTCTATTCTCCTTATTCCTACACTTGTACTTCATACATCCACCGTAACGAAGCAGGGCCCAATTCGGGATCGCGATTGTGCTCGTAGAGCGGAAGGAGATGATGCAAACTGATAGATCTTTGTTTTTCTAGATGGCCATCGAATCAACGGGAACAGCACGACTGCCTGGAAGAAAACGTAACCTGCTACTGCTGCTCTTGGATTTTTGGAAGAAATTACAAGAGGCAAGCGTGTCCGTCTCCTTCGTCATTGTTTTGGAGACCTTTCCTGCCGCGGGCTGCTGCTCAAACTCGACGAGGGATACAAAGCGCCGCTATCCGCACCATCAGTGTCCGATACTAGGCTCAGGTGACACGGTTTCTCTTGACGACGCGCGGACCACGAGGACCACTGCTGTAGAGAGAAAAAAGGAGGACGGATACGCGGTACGGCACCGGTTCACCCATCCAAACACGCCGAGGAGCGACCCACGCTCGCTCGAGGGGTGCACCCTCATTGAGGTGGGGATACAGAGGTGGGTTCGCCACTCGCCTCCAAAGCCATCCTCACCCAAGGACCCCGAAGAAAGCGCCGATGACAGCAAATATTTACAACGTCATGCTACCTAGACTGGGCGGGTTCGCGAGTGTCGTTATACCGGCGCCGGTTATATCCTCTTTCTCCTTCTCTCTCGCCCCTTTTCTTTCCTTTTTCTTTCGCCTCTTTCTCAAATTTTTCGGTGTCTCTCTCTCGTATGCATAAACGACGCTTGATGACGCGCGAACTTCAACTCTGACGACGATTCTGATGACTCGAGTTCTTGTTGTTTAGTTTTGTCCTTGAGGAAGAAAAATTCAGTTTTTTATGTCGGATTACGGATAATGCTCCAAATTATCGAGTAAAGTGGTCTAGAAAAAATGTCTGGATGAATGTGTGTGTTTGGCAGGGTTGCGAAATTCAAAATTGTGTTTCAAGAACGGCTTTCACCTCGGCGTCAAGCTCAATGTGCTCAGGGTTTTTTTTTTTTGTAAGACCCGGAGGCGTTCGACAGCCGTCAAGCGGAAGCGTCGTTAGGGCCACTGCTGCTGTTTGGGTATCGCTTTATATTTATTCCACCGAGTCGAGAATAGGCGCCGAACATTGTAGTCCATCGGTCGGAGGATTTTTCGGAGCGGTATCCATAGCAGCTCGTTCGTAATAAACTTATGGCATTGCACCAGCAGTCACGAGAAAACCTTTTGGATAATCCTTGTGTATTTGCTTTCGGTAGAGTGTACACACAGCGAGAGCTGCTGCTGTGGATCCCGGTGTCAGAGGCGGAGAATATAACCCCCGGTATCCCGTACATTGTAACCCGGAGAGCCAACAAATGTGCCTCAAGTGCTTGCTATGGGCGCGCGCGACCGTTCTCCATTTCTAATCTCTCTTATTCTTCCACTAATATACCTTAGCTGCCGACCGTAAGCCCATTGCGGCAATGTTTCCCGCAATTATATTACCTGCTCTTGTGCCCCGAGCAGTGCACAGGCCGGAGATTATTGCGGGGCCAAGACGGAAAGATCTTCGAAGCTTTGGTTGTTATTCCTACCCAGCTAATACAGATAAAACGCTTCCCTGCCTCCGATCCCTGTCTTCTTTCCATTATTCGCTGATAAATAACGTTAATTTTTCTCCTTCGGATAGAATAGATTGTGAATTTCTTGGTGAAAAAGTGGCCTTGCCTTCCTGTCTTGTCTTCTGATAAATAACAAATCGAAATTCTGTATTCCACTGTCGTAGAGGGGAGCTTTTTTTTTTTCTTCGTGTCCGTCACGTCATTCGTGGTCGCGTGGAAAATTCGATCTGAAGAAACGTTGGAGGAGAGCAGAGACCCCCCGTCGAGGTATCGGTTACGCTTAAACCGCGTTTAAAGAGTTCAGGTCCGAAAAATCGTTTTTCCTTCTTCTTCACTCGCATTGATGGGTTTCACTGGCCGTTCCGTGGGTCCCTTTGGCCGTCGTTACCGTTTGCTTTGGACGCTGGGTCCTAGGGCGCTGCGAGGACTTACGAGGTCCTCGAGCGGCCACTGGCGGGCCTTACGGTGGCGCCAAGAAGATCCGTATCTTGGCGCGAGCGTCCGAGCCGACGACGAGCTGTGGGCCGTTCTCTCGGAGCCCTTCTCCCTCTCTCTCTCTCTCTCTCGCTCTCGCAGGGCCTCGCGCACTTTTTCCTATTCCTTCTTCTCTCGTTTCTCCTCCTGTATTCGAAGCAATGGGTCCTGGTGGACAGGGAACGAGCGAGCGAGCACCAGAATCGGTACGCGAAGAGATTCGAGAGGAGGAGGAAGAAGAAGAAGAAGAAGCAGAGGAGGCCGGAGGAGGGGAAGGAATAAAGAGAAGGCTCATCAAAGATAACATCTAATTCCGAATCGTCCGTTCGTGTAGGCTTCCATGTATCGTGGCTGTTGAGCAGCGCGGCGCGCTCGCCTCTCGGCAAGTGTCGTCGCTGCTTCTGCTGCTACTTTTCCTTTCGCTTTGTGCCCGATGTGAACCGAGTACCCATAAACATACACAAGGAGAGGATCGCAGCCGGTGTGCCGCACATCCGAATGGACACGCCACTCCGAAGCACGTCTCTGATCGACTTGAAACTCGAGTTAACCGGATCACCCTCGATCTTTCGTTATTCCAGACCCAAGGATTTTCCATGATCTTTTTATATTTAATATGTCTTCATGGGCTCCTAAGGCGAGCGACAAGTGTCGGCGAATATACTCCTCTTGGCTAAACCTAAAATATACCCTCAGACTTTATTACGCCGAATGAATATCTCGGGATTTTTGTGTGGAACAAACTCACACGAGACTCAAATCAAAGCGAACATTTGTATTCCGCAGAGATTTTTCAACAGCGGCCGCGGTGCTTGGACAGTTTTCTCATTTCGTTTATGGCTGACCGTAACATAACTCTCTAAGCCCGAGAGAGAAGGCAACCGTCACAGGGAATAGAGAAAGAGAGAGAGAGAGAGAGAGAGAAAAAGAGAGATATGTGTACGTTACGTCCTTCCTCCCTGTCCCGAGGCCCAAAGACTAAACGTGGTCCACCTTTTCGCAGCAGTTACAAAAAGGTTCAGCTTTTTCTTCTTCTTTTTTCGGAATTTCGTGCAGCGCTATAAAAATTGAGTATTTCATATTTTTTCGACAAGTTTTGAGAGGATTCCGGGGATTCGGAAATTTGAATTTAAAGAATGATAAAAAAAATGTGCAATAATCTTCGCACCGATTTACTAAAAATTAATTTCCTCGGTTACTCGACTTCATTTTAAAACTTAAATTTAATTATAACCGAAGATTTTGAAAATTTATTCAGTTTTAATGAGCGCCCAATGAATCGTCAGGTCATTAGGCATTTTTTGTTGTTCTTGCCTTAAAATAAAAAGTTTATACAAGCCAACGGCTTCGATTTAACCTTGCAAAAGTGAAACATAAAAATCCACAAAATTCATTGATCCGGCCCGGGTTGATATGTTTTATACGGATATTTAGCAGGTCTTTGGAATAAAGGAGCGGATAGGCTCGCTGTTTTCTGGGTATAGAAGAAGAAGAAGCGTCGAGTCGCGTTGTTGTTGCTGCTGGTTGTGCTGTTCCTAGTGGCTCGCAGACAGGTTCACGCTAAATGGCGGTCAGAACGGGCATGTCGCGCGCCACGGGGCGCCGCTTGGCCAAAAGCGCCGACTCGCTCGGTCCCGACAGCGACGTGTTCACTCGGTTCGGGTCTACGCGTCGCCCTGCGCTTCACCGCGCAAACCTCCCGCTCCCTTTTTGCGTTATCCGCTTCGCTCTTTCCTCGTCTCCTCCTTTGGTATGCGTCGCGCGATATTCTAAATGGCGTCACCCGTTACGAGTTTCGAGAGGATTTCGTCTAGAGCGCAGCGCGCTCGAGTTCCTCAGTGTCCGTTCCGCACGTGACTCGACTTTTCTCATCAATGTCTCAAATTCGGGGCACCCGGTCTCGTGGGACCCCGAAATCGAATAATTATCCACTGTCGATTCGAAAAACGCCCCCGGCTAAACATATGGTTGGCTGACAAAATCTTTGGGAATAAATTCGGACCACTTGGCACATTAACATAAAGCTAAACCGCGCCCGGGTTCCACCTGCCGGTTAAAAGGATCCTCCTGACAAGCTGAACGTACAGAATCCTCGAGTATTTAATGAGATATCGAAATTTCAAGTAATTCTCCTGCTGAAATCGAGTGTTCAAGATGTCGTCGTTGGCGAGATGACAATTTTTTTTGTTATTCAATTTTTTATCTGGAAATACATTGAGCGAAATTTTTTGTCGATGATTGTGAAGAGTTTCGATGAATATGCAGTTACTCCGGGGGTGTTGAGTTTGTTTTAGCAAATCTCTTATTCCAATTTCACGATGTTAGCAGCAATTTGTCTCGAGCATAAAGCTAAACCGCGCCCGGGTTCCACCTGCCGGTTAAAAGGATCCTCCTGACAAGCTGAACGTACAGAATGCTCGAGTATTTAATGAGATATCGAAATTTCAAGTAATTCTCCTGCTGAAATCGAGTGTTCAAGATGTCGTCGTTGGCGAGATGACAATTTTTTTTGTTATCAATTTTTTATCTGGAAATACATTGAGCGAAATTTTTTGTCGATGATTGTGAAGAGTTTAGATGAATATGCAGTTACTCCGGGGGTGTTGAGTTTGTTTTAGCAAATCTCTTATTCCAATTTCACGATGTTAGCAGCAATTTGTCTGGAGCATAAAGCTAAACCGCGCCCGGGTTCCACCTGCCGGTTAAAAGGATCCTCCTGACAAGCTGAACGTACAGAATGCTCGAATATTTAATGAGATATCGAAATTTCAAGTAACTGTCCTGCTGAAATCGAGTGTTCAACATGTCGTCGTTGGCGAGATGACAATTTTTTTTGTTATCAATTTTTTATCTGGAAATACATTGAGCGAAATTTTTTGTCGATGATTGTGAAGAGTTTCGATGAATACGCAGTTACTCCGGGGGTGTTGAGTTTGTTTTAGCAAATCTCTTATTCCAATTTCACGATGTTAGCAGCAATTTGTCTGGAGCTCGAATCCCACGAAGACAACGGCAATTACTTAATTTGTCCTTTACGAAAAGCAGAGGGGTATCTCGCTTAATGAGGCTGTGTCCTGCGGCATTGCACACACCGCGCGACGACGAATCACCGATCGTTCTCTTCCCGCGGCTCGCGGCTCCGCAAAAACTTTATGGATCGTTTCACTCGTGTAGAGAGACCGTGCGCACGTGAGGCCCGCGTGATTTCACGCGGGCAACCGTGAGCGACGACGCGAACAAACTTGATGCTTGGCTCTCACAGCTTCTCGCCTCGGTTATCCTCTCGGTCTTCGCAGTCACGTATTCTTAATTGTCAAACATACGAAGGATTCGTCGTGCTCCGTCAATTTTGATAGATTGCCACTGGAAACTCGTCACTCACCCGTCCCAAACGGTAACGAGTTTGCATTGCAAGCCCAAAAGTTACGGAAGAAAGAAAAATAGGCATGTGCTGTTGCAAATGTTTAATTGTACTTTCAAATTTTGTTTATTGCAAATTTAATGGTCAGAAAATTCTGGGATGAATGAGGAAGTAAATGCAAATGCAGAATATGAAGAAAAAAAAACAGCGGACATGCAAAACGTACCACAAAATTATTCCCAACATCGTAATGCGGCGAAAAATTGTATGTGCCGAAGATATTTATTTAATGACGTCGTTTTGCTCGGCAATTTTCTCACGGGGATCGGCTATTTATCAATGTATCATCTCATACAGAAAACGAGTGTGAAATCGAGAGCTGAAACGTTGATTAATTCGAAAAAATAGGGGCACTGCGCTAAAGATATTAATTTCCCGGTGAGGAACGAGCCGCGAGCGATAGTAGGAATATCCCATTTGCATATGTTACCGCCATTTACAAATGTTCCGCCCATCAATAACAGAGTGGATTTCTTAGAGGCACTACGATGTATTCGTTAAGTCAGTGCGTCGCTCGCGTTATGTGCGTTATTAGGAGTTAACGAGCTGCAAGAAAAAAGGGAACGTTTCGTTAAAATAAAACCCGTCATTTCCGTATTAATGATAAGGCCTTTTATAATCAAGGTAAATACTCTTTTCCAATGCACCGACGTCATCGGCACATGACGCACATGCGCGATAGTCCACCGTTAAACCAGTTTATCGCTGAGAGTCGCATTCCCGGGTTAACGTTAAGTTCAATCCTGTAATTAATCGTTTTCGAGTGAAAACTAGTTCGAATTCGCGATATGACACGCTGACGAACCTGCTCAACTGCGACAGCCCCTTCAATTCCGTATTAATTACGTATTTCGCCACGATATTAATGACACAGTCCAATCCTCGTACCGGCACTGATTGCTTTTTATATCTTGACATACTCTAACCATTTCGACCGTATCTTCAATTGATTACTCGCTTTGCGGATTAAACTTTACGCACGTTGGCCATCGACGCAAATACTAGATTTTATTCTCCTTGTGAATATTGCTACTGGATATGTGACAATTGTTTACCGAGCCGGATTCGCATGTAACTTCCGTTTTTACTGCAAACTTTGCCTCGAGATAAATGTTTTATCAGGCCACACGAGATTTTTTTTTTGCGAATTAATCTTAGCGAAAGTTCTATTTCACAGTTGATATATTATAATTAATTTCAATTCATAAAAATGTTGTATTTCTAAATTACACTGGCATTTAGTATCAAATAGTAAATTTTAATAAAATTCCGTGCTATTTTTCGACTTTTTTTTTGTGCTTAACTTCACAAAGCCGGAAAGATTAACGTAGTACGGGAATATTTTTCTCCTTTCGTACTGTCTCGGTTTTTTTTTTGTTATTCTACGTAGTTGCAGTAATAATTGGATTCCATGTAAAGACTCTGTAATTGCATTAACACCGCAAAGTGAGTTGGACAGTGTACTGACCCCTGTTACTGTGTAAATGAAGTTTTTACGCACTCTTCACAATTCCCAACAAAGTAATCATAATTATTATTCGAGCGCCGAGCCTCGTAAAATCCTACGCTCCGGGGCAGCTTTTTTAAATACTTCGACCAAAACTACATGCCAGAAAACTCGGCTTGTCTACTGCAGCGCTGCGCTCAAGTGATTATCGCTCGGCTCGTGCTGTTTCACAATATTGTGGCGCACCGGTGTTATTTTTTATATATTTTTTTTTCGTCGAGAAACAAAGGACAGATGAATATAGAAGCCGACCTAGATCCTTCAATAGAAATAATTATCGTCGTTTCTCGATATTCTCTCTCCAAGAAATAAAATACTCTTTTCTTCGTACACTTTCTTTCTGTTTCTTCGCTCGACTACTGGAAGAATCTTCATCCGAAGTGAACTAAAGAATTAGCATTCTTTCACTGGCCAAAGTCGACTCGTCGATATTCTCATTTTAATTGCCGTCCTCTTCCGATCATTGGACATACACATCAAAGTTTTGAGCTTCCTCAATAAAACTCAAGAATTCTCAATATCTCGCAAATATATTCTCAAAAATCAGTCCAAAATAATCCCCCGGTCTCTTCCAATTGTTCACTTTCGCCCCAGTGACTGTAACATCGTATGTGCCGAAGCAAACATTCACATTCGTAATACAATTCGTGAAATACGTGAAATTCCAAGTGCAGAAAAATCGTAGGAAATAGGCCACTTGATACTCACGAAATTGGCTATGCATTCGGGATGCTTGGTGGCCATGGAATGGAATAGGGAAAAATTGGGCGAGGGAAAAGCCTCTCCTTTCTCCATCTCACCCGGTGCGGTGTCTCCTCGCGCCAGAACATAAATACGTCGAGATTAATACGCGGCCACAAATCCCAAACGGTCGTAGTTTATCGTCTGATATCCGTGCAGTTGAGGGGAAATGCGACGGTGCTCGGACGCGGGCAATAAAACTGGTAGAACTCTCTCTCTCTCTCTCGCTCGCTCTCACCCTCGTTACTGGCCAAGTGCAGTCGTCGGCTACTGTTATACCAAGTATATACAGTAGTACGTACTACTGCGGACTGTGGTGCGGCTGGTTTCTCTGCTTCTGGGAGATTCGTGGGGTCGCATTGACGCGCATCGTCCGGCGTCCAAGCGAATCGAATGTGACGGACTGCAGGCAATATTGCGCATTCCTATCTCTCCATGAATTTGGTAAGCGCCGTTTCATTCCGCAGAGGTTCCTACACAAGATAACGGTCGGAGTATCGCGAGCCAAAGTATCGAAGCGGCACGTCGAGGTCGAAATCGTCTGGCTGCGCGAATGTCCGTCACGCGTTATCCTCGCACCCCATCATTTGTCAAGGAAAATCATGCGGCTTCTCTCTTTCTCGCTCTCTTCCCCATTGCGGGGGAGAGCCTAGCAGCAGGTCCAGCTGTTCGCTTTGCGGTGGATTAATCCCCAACTATTTGAGATTCTCGCTATGATAATATCCAACAGGGACGAGTTACATTTCGAGGGAGAGAATTTGTGAGGTTTGTTGGGCTTGGAGTTTGAGTATCACAGGGAAAAAAGAAAATTATTTGATAATATAGCGAGAGGAAATATTTTATCAGTAGAACGAGAAAAAAAAAAAAAAATGTAGGTCCAGTAGAAATATTTGTTGAGGTAGTAAAAAAATAATGAGATGTAATCGTGCATCACTTTTTAAATAAGGGGTTGATAAAAACTGTAATTACGAGTGTCGAGACGGGCGATATACTTGTCTTAGGGGATTTTAATAATTGTACTCAACACCTGAACGTTTTATCTTTTCTTGTACGTCAGAAAGGATGAAGGTGAAGGTGAGTTGAAGAGGAGATAATAAAATGATGAAAAAAAGACGAAGAAGGCTTTGAAGGGTTGAGTTTTCGTCGAGGTAGGTGGCGCGTCTTGCCACGGCCAATACTCAAACTTTCGGTTCTCCGTCTTACGCCCGAAGGATACGCGAGAGATAATTTCTTGCCGTTGCTAGCCGCAGTTACCCCGAGGCCGTCATCACGCGAGCAAGCTCTGATTTACTGCTAGTTTACTCACCCACGAAGCGTCCGTCTAATTACAGGGTCCGAGAAACAGCTCGAAAGAGAGAAGCAGAGAGTGAGAGCATCGAAATAACGTATTCCTCAATGTTCGGACATCGTTCAGCGCATGCATATGTGCTTGTCTCTCATTCTCATGCATGCAAAGCTGTTGCACCTTAAATTCTTAAACACCACATAATCTTATCATCGGAAAATGAATGGAGAATCGAATGCTAGAATTTTTCCATATAAAGTAACCCACAATTTACTTTCAATAATTCAAAATAAACAAGATAAAAAGCATTAAAATATTTTCAGGTGCCATCTTTAATGACCCGGGCGGGGGGACGAGCAAGAAGAAATCCAAGCTTCTCAGCGAACATCTTCACGCACGGATCAGCGAGGCACCTTCGCGTATCTGAGCACCGGAGGAGGTCGCGTGGGCGTGCGGAGGATTCCGGGCTCGTGCGAGGCTCCAAACCGGCGATTATGCTGTCGACACTCTCTTTGTCGCGTCGCGGTGCAGTGCCGAAAGCTTTGGATAAGTCAGTCACCGATGCGGGGGCGTTATAGTCTCCCCGGGAGTCGATAAAACGGAGACGATGGAGTGAAAATGCATAGGGATAAAGGAGAGAGAGAGAGAGAGAGGGTAGCGAGGACCGAGGAGGTATAGGACTATAATACGACCGCCATTGCGCTGGGATTGCGCGAGCGGTGTCCTCTCGCCGGCTCACCACCTCCGCTCCCGAGCCTTCCTCTCACGTTTCTCTCTCGGGCTTTCTCTCTGTCCCTCGGCTCTCTGGCTGCTGCTCGATGCGTTAAAATCATTTGTGCACGTACACTCGCGGAGCATGCAGGTAAGTGTGGCTGGGCCGGGGGCGTGGCGGCTTCCTGGTGGTCCCCCACAGGCGTAGCAACTCGTGGCGAGCTCTCCGCTTCATCCCGTGGTAGTAGTTTATTAAATCTGCAATCTCTGAAAAGCTTTTACAATATTACAGGTGAAGACATTAGGAGCGAGAGAGAGAAAGAGGGGATCTTGGTTATCCATAAAAAGGCAGCGGTAACAAAAGGGAAAAACGAGGAGCAGCCGACGAAGGAATGACGATAATAGCTGCGGGAGAGTAGTCAGCGATGGGGAAATCTCGGACGATGGACGCCTCGATTACGCCAATGGGCAGGTAACTACCGCGTAACGAGCCCAGTCGCGCACTCGCCCCTTTCTATACGTCCAGCAGCGTTACAGAGCTCGGTATACGTATATACGAGGGTAGACTGTGAGGAATATACACAAGTGGGGTCGCGCGCGTCCAGTCTTTGCTCTCTACCATGATGCCCCGAGGAAGCGGCGGTCACGAACGCCGCACGCTCGGACCTCACATCGTCAGCGGGAGCTTCGGCAGCAGCACGTAAGGCCTTTCGACCTTTTATGCATCTCCCTCTTTTTTTTTTTTTTTATTTTAATTTTTTTTGTAATTTCCATCCCGCAACGCTCTCGAAGATTTCCGAACAATTTTGTCAAACCTCTCGTGCTATTTCTTAAACACTTGATACTATGTATTCTAGTTAATACGCGCCTCGAGGGACTAGAAAATAAAAGGAGGATTCTCACCGGCGTGTTTATCCCACGGTGTGGCCGCGTATCCATGCCGGAGGCGAGCATCAGCGTCAGCGCCGTCGAAGAAGTCGTCTTCGTGTTCAGGATCGCGCCCCACGGCCGAGTCGAGGCTAAAAACGAGGATAAAAGTATCGGGACGATGGTGCGCTACGTGCTCTTGGCTATCCACAACCGCCCCGCGGTATATACGTCACGGTTCGTCGACATTTGCAGCTTCCGCGAAAGAAGCGAGATCGCGCTTTTTCTCGGCTTTACGACCAAGTGTTGAGCAGCCACTCTTGGCGTTCGATGGTCAACGATGCTGTTGGTCATCTCGGCCCGAAGAGCACCGACTCTTCCAGCGATTTTCGCATCCTTGACAAACGTTTTGCGAGCACGCCGCTCGAACGTAACACTCTTAGGCACAAGTAACTGAGAGAAAAAGGAAGAAAAGTGAAAAAAAAAGGAAGAGAGGAGAGAAAGGAATGAATTTCGTGGACTGCGTGGCGCGTCTCTTGGATAAATGCTACTTTTAGAAACCGCAATTTGGTACGGGTGCCCACAGAGCTGCTGATACTTCTTTTTATTCCATCGTCTTCTTCTTCTTCTTCTTCTACTCTCGTGGCAATGATGTAACGCCAATTGGGCTGTTGATTCCCAAAACTGTAGCATGATTGTCTCGCCAGAGGCGCATCTTCGTATGTGCATATTCCCGTTGCCTTCCTCGCATAAGTGTTTATATCCTCGAGCTCTGAGTATAATATAATATAATGAAGTGGGACGATAGCTTCGAGGTCTCGTGCACCGAGAGGATCGCACGTATCGTGTGCTATTTACACTCGTACATAATAAATACATATGTTTGCGGCACGCATCGTTTAGAATGCCCGATCGTGCAGCACTCGGCGAAACGATCATTCAAATCCAAGTATGCATTTACCTAATTAAACGACGTCAATCACGAGACGATACTTCTGTATGTTAACTTCTGTCGGTTCATGTCCATTCGCGGGATCATTATTATTGGAATTTTCGTGCTGCTAGACGAGAAGAGATTCATTAGTCGAGCCGGAAGTGACGATAGGTGTGGAATATACTTTTCCTCACGCGAATATTATATATATATACGCCCGGTCGTTGTCGTGTTTCTCGCGAAACAATCTTGCCCGCCACTGCCACCACTCGATAATCCTGTTCTCGTTGAGTTTATACAGCTTAGCTGGTTGACTTTGCCGGCATGCGGTGTTGTAAGGACTATAACAAGCCTGTGGCGTGCCAGACAACGATCCGGATGCCATATCGGCTGTAAATCGTTTAAAGCCAACATCTCCCTTGCAACCAACCGGATGAGATTATGAGGAGACGAGCATCGGCAGGCGATAAGTTTTGCGGAAGTGGCACAGACTCAACTCGCTGCTAGTTTTTTTTCCTTCTTCTTTTATTGTACTTAATTTTACGTAATTTTCATTGCTTTCATTCGACGCTATTTTATTTCTCGGATTTTTATTTACTACGGTGAAGAAAGTAACTTTTGGTCGTTTCTCATTACAAAATTCACAGAGCTGACTTCCGGTCGAAAATTCATCTTAATTTTTATTTCTTTGTGGTATCGAATTTTGGTCTTCACTTTTATTGACAAGTTGCATATTCCATCGTTGAAATATTACGATTCCGAATAAACTGCTCTGTGAGATGTAGTCAATGTTGGGACGTTGGGATGTTGAATATGTTACTTCGGAGCCGCGACTGCGTAAGCTGTGGAGGCAATAATCAGAAGGGAACACACGCATCGGCTGTAATATATAGGAACATACGAGGCGCGAGCGAGTGCGAACGAGTTCGCGGTGATGATGATGGTGGTGGGGCTCGCACGCAGAACCGCGTGTTAATTTCACTTCGAAAATCGTAAAATGCAAATGAATGATCCGGGCTGAGCTCGATTGGCAAATTGCGAAAGAAGGTTGGTCCGCGAGCGTGGAGCGCGTTCACCGTCGTCGTCGTCGTCGTCGTCGTCGCCGTCGTCTTCGCGTATAGAAGAGCGAGAGCGAGCTAATCGAGAGGAGCGTTGATGCAAGTGGGACAGCGTTGAGAGAGGCGCCCAAGGTGGTCGGGTAATTTTGTCGAGGAAAAAAATGAGGAAGAAGAAGAAGAAGAAGGAAAAAAAAAGAAAGAAAAACGACCTCCAACCGCGCGAGCACCTCAACAGCTCAACGAAGATTTTGTGATGCTGCTTCTGCTGAGCTTGAGCGTGGAGTTCGGAGGATCCTGAGGAGGAAGAGAGTCGACGAGACTCGCAGAGAAAAGATATCGTTGGCTCGTTGCTTTCGCAAACGAGAGCGAAAGAGCGATTACAAGAAGGAGAAAGGAAGAGGAGGAGCACCTTCAGCATCAACAGCAGCAGCAGCAGCAGAAGAGGAGGAGGAGGAGGAGGGAAAAGGAGGAAGAGGCTGATCGGCGCCCTCCGACGACGTGCTGCTCAGACCCATTGAGAAAGAGGTTTCGGCTGCGGGATATAAAAATGTGTTGATTATACGTTACGTCCAGCGCGAAATCGGGGGAGCTCACGGGAAGACACTGCAACAGCAGCATCATCTTCAGCTTCAGCGTGAGCCTCTGTGGGTTATTTCTTCGGTCTCTCTCGCGCTCCCACCAGAACCCGGGGGTGTCGTTGAGAAAAGGAATACAGCCAAGGGACGCGGGCAAAGGTGCTGCGGACTTGGTATCGTCCTCATCATCGTCTCGGTCCTCCGCGAGAAATCACCGAGACAGCATCTCGCCGTGGCCGGACATTAGGGTACCACTTCCAGGATCGTTAAATGCTTGCGCGCTCTTTATTGCTGCGACGGTGACGAGAGGATCACCACGAGCTCTCGTCTCCTCCACTCCGGACATCTCTACTTCCGTCTCTTCAACTATTTTACCTCCTCGTGGTTCTCGATGCTCAGAAATAGAAAAATTACTCTTGATTTTTCACAAAAAAAAAAAAAAACAATTATTCACTGACATTGTTGTGAATTGTTCCAAAATACAAACTAAATAATTTCTTTACAAAAATACGTAAATATCGTAACATGAACAATTTTTGCCTATACATTTTTTTTTAGAATGTTTTGTTTTTAATCCAAAATTTTTTAATACAGAAATTAGATATCAAATGTTAATTTAGTACGTATGAGAGAGAAAAGAAAAAAAGTTTAGAAAAAGTAAGGGAATGGAGATTATGAGAATGAATACCGAGTGTTAGGGTTCCACAAGTATTTGGAGAATCCCGCCCAAGTCGTCGCTGGGCAATAAGTCTATACAGCATGTGTTTCTGTGTGTTTGAGGTATATCTTATACTCGGGTCCGTGGTAACCGCGGGACGCGTCTCGGGGAAAGAGCGTTATAGCATCGAGCGAGAGGATGAAGATTAAAAATAAATAAAAGGCAATAAGTGCGGGGCCCCGTGCGAGACCAGTCATTACACGAGGCGGGCCCACCTTGTTAGGAGCAGTGAGAAGGCCCCCAGCACGACGCGACTACCACGGACGTTCCCTCGACCTCTCGACTCGTCTATATATATATATACGCACGTTGAACACACTTCCGTATGGACCGAGGCACAGCCAACCAACACAAAACTCTCATTCAGGATCTGCGTCTCGGGCGCGAGCGAACTCCTGGCGCCTACTTCGCCTGAACGGCGTTAAAATTGCCCAAAATTCGAGGAATTTCATCTTCCCATGACTTCATCAGAAAATCATGGCTCTCGGGAGTGAAATAGACACAGATAAAATTATATCTACAACGAAATTTATTCATACTTTTTTTTTTATAAACTCAATTTAATTTTATAAATTGTCCTTGCCTTTTTTCTTTTCTCTTTAACGATATTTTTCGATTTACATTTTTTTTGCGAGTTCCGGTGTTCGATTTATTGAATTTCATGATTTTTTTTTTCAGATGCTGTAATACGCTTTTCAATGAGACTTTATCCTGGAGGATCGTTCCCGAGGATGTTTTTGAAGGAATATAATTCGGTGCCCGATCCGCAGGACACGCGTAGGAGTTGATGGAAGATCGTAGCGCGTGGGGCTTCGGGATTCGTCGCCGGAGTCGTCGCTCGTCCGGAATATCGTGGGTAATGACTAATGCTCGAGCGGTAATTGGACAAAGCAGCCGCAAATTGGACCACCGCGCAAGAGGTCGTCGAGGTCGCCGAACGCTAATTGTCATAGGCCATACCGGCCGTTATTTGCATCTACTGCGTCGATATAGATAGCGAGATACTGGCCAGTCCATATACGCCACATTATGTATATAATAACGCGGTGGAGCTGCACTCGAGCAGCTCATTGCAATCGCTCGTTCAGTCTCTTTCTCTGACGTAATGATACACGCGGGGACAGCGAGAGGAGTGACTGTCTGTGAGCGCATTGGCGATCGCCACCCGCGGAGAGTTTACCAGTCCAGAAATAGAGGAGGAGGACTGAGAAGCGAGAGATTTAATGCCCAGTCGATCTACATTAGAGTTGAGTTTGCCTCAACTTTGTCTCTCTCTCTCTCTCCCATTCACCACAACTCACGTATTTATCCTTTATTTATTTCTTCACTCATCGCATCAACACACAATTATCTTTCAACGCTACGCAATAATCGTTGGAAGCACAGTTGGTTAGTGGATCCTCATGTTTTCTACACCGGAACATATTTTTCATGTTTTTTTTTCTCTAATTCTTTTCTTCTCAATTTCAGGTCTACAAAATCATCCCCTTGTGCTCTACTCGACTCGATATGATGCCGAGAACGAAAAATACGTCTCCAGGAGGAAGAAAGACAGAGAGAGAGAGAGAGAGCGTAGGAGAAGAAACCTATAATTAAGCAGCAGCCGGTAGGTGGACGGATCGGAGAGAGGAGGAAAGGAGAGCGAGAGACACGTAGAACGTTTTTCTGGACTAACGCGTGATCCTTGGTATATACGGCAGTGCTAGGGTCTCGCTCTGTCTCCCGGCCACGCGACGAACTCGTCCTCCCCCTCCTTCCTCGCCTTCTTCCTCCTCTTCGTCTTCTCCTCGTCGTTTTATGCTTCCGCTGTCGTTGCTGGTGGCGAGCGGTAGCTGCCGAGAGATGTTACGCCGAGATCGAGGCAAGGTTCCGGGGCTAATTACGGTAATGAGGCAGCTAGAAGACCAGCCGCTCTCTCTCTCTCTTCCTCTTTCGTTCTTTGGCCTTCTCGCTGCCGTGTTCGCCCGACGAGGACAACCATATTACGTATCGCTAGTAGCGACGAAGCGCGCTCACCGAAGTAGCGTTTGCGGTAGTCTAGCACTTTGTGCTTGCTTGGAAGCCGCCCTCGATCTGATGATAAGATAAGAGCCAAGTGTGTGTTGTTTATAGGAGCGCCCCGACGAAACCACGGATTTTCCTCGTCGCTCGATTTTGCCCTCGCGCTTTCCTCTCTCGCATTCTTCGCTCCTCTCTGCGCGAACCTCCACGTCCGACACCACAAGTCTCTCTTGTTCGTCACTCGCGGCTCAACTTGATTATCCGTGCGTCTCATTTACCGGGATCCTGCCCCGAGATACGATGATCTATCGCCCTCCCGGCTGCTAGCCGGACGATTATCATCGCTTTGCTAACTTCACTCGCGGATTTAACTCAGTGGCACAATTTCCCCCGTGGACTGCCCCGCTCCGATGGACTCTGAATATACGCCACCGGGCTTATGAGTTTCATTATTATTTTAGGGCACTGCGCGAAATACTGCGAGAAGCTGCGAAATTCTCGTCAACCGAATTTAATCCCTCAGGCACTTTTGTTTCCGATATACTTTATCAAAAATATTTGGAGATAGGTACATGTATCGAGCTTGAAAAAAAAAAAAAAATGTTTAATACAATTTTCACCAAACTGTGCGGAGCAATTGAATGAAAAGAAAAAATTCATTAGAAAAACGAAACCTAGAATTCTAACAGTCCTCAAATTTAAGGTCACCGATTTTCCAAAAAACCACATCTGACATTCGAGTAAATGGAGTAAAAAAAAAAATCCCCCAATAACTGAAATAAAAAAGGAAGCACAAGCCTCGATTTTGAATTGAGAGCCATCAAAGGGTTAATATTGGGAGTGAAAAGTCGGTGAAAAGGGAAGTGGAGGTCGAGTGTGGATCATCAGCTGAAAGCTCAGGAGGTACATCTGTGCGTCACGCCTTTCCGTCATATCTTATGGTGGAAATGGTTGTACAGATACAGAAAGCCGAAGAAAAAAAAAAAAAAAAAGGGAGGATATGGTGGACGGCAGGTGTAATAGGTACACGATCCGCTCTCGAGTCCGTGACTCGATGGGAGCGAAGAGATTAGCAGAAGGCGCGCGCGGCCAGCTCAGCCCTCGTCGCTCCTCTGCGGTTGTGTTACGGTGGAGGATCGCTCGCTCGCTCGCGCGCTGCTCCCGTCGAGGGAACGCGAGAGACAGAGCTTCGAGGCGAATGGTGGACGCAGCGCGCGGGTCGGGAGAAAACGACCGCGGCATTAAGTCAAGTAAGTAATCTCTTAGCCGTCACGCCATGGGACCATGGCTTGCCTTCCTGCCTTCCTGCGAGCGTTCGATAGATATATCCTGATTGGTTTTCGTCCCTTTGGTCTCTCTCGTGTCTCTTCGCTCTTCGCCTCGCCTTACGTACTCTTCCCTCGCTCCAGCACGAAAATTTCTTTATCCTCTTCTGCGGTACACCTTCGAGTGAAAGAGGGAAAAAATGGGGGGAGAGAGGGGCAGGCCATTTTCGATATTAACGCGCTAATCGCGCAACCCTCGCGTTCCGCTGCCGCAATCTCACTGGGATTAATACTCGTGTATGGAATCGTGAAGCTTTTCTCCCTGGCATCAAGGGAACCAAGTCGAGTGAAGAAGAGCAGTTATTTTCACTCGACTAACGTTTTTCGGATGGAATCTCATTCTTCTAATCCGACTAATGAATTTATTTAAAATAACACGCCGAGTTATGGTTTAAAAAATCGAAAAAAAATTGTGCTTTTCTTTTGGAGTTGGTCCGAAACCCCTAAAAATCAGCGACCGGATCTGGGAGGTCAGGGGTCAGGCCCACTCCACCTCCACGTTGTCGTATCTCTCAACTTTTTCAATTTTCCCCACTTGAATACAATTCTCTTAAAAAATCTATCACAAAAAAAATAATCTATCAGTACAGGAATTCGTGACGATGAAAACGTAATGAAATTCTGTTGGATAAGCAAGACATCGATCTTTTCGTCGAAATACGCGAAAAATCTGTGTCGAATTCGTACAAAAATGAAGGGGCAAATTCCGAGTGAAATTCTTCTCGGTGGCGGAGGATGGAGAAGAGAAAAGTAAAAAGCGGCGAAATTTTCGCACGTATAACGAGCGAGTCGTAACGATTGGAGTATCATCGGCTGATAAAACGATGTACGGAGAGGAGATTAGTATGGGCCCGCGGCCGGTGCGTTCGGTTGCTTTTGGAACACGATACTTGAGGCCCGTTCGGTGCTCGTTGCTCCTGCGCGGCTCTCGATCAAACGCACGTCTCGCCTACGCACTCGGCATCGCGTAGATATACCTGCTGCTCGCCGATCGTACAACCGCGCGTGATCAGCATTAAACCGATTGCCGTTGCACGTTCGTTCGTTCTCTCGGTTTCGTGGGCACACGATGCGTCGTACACGCATTTATCCGTCCACAACACAGCGTCCAGTAATTCTGTTTCTCGTTCATCGTCAATCCTTTCGGACGTGACGCAGTCAAATTCAAAGCACACACTTTTTATAAATAATATCTATAGCCGTTTAGCCGGATCGCGAGTCTCTCCGTTTGGCAAGCCGAACTCTCGTCCCGGTCCAATCTCCAAAAATTTCCATCAGCCCGTTATGAATCCATTTGGCTGAAACGAAACTCTTTTCGCCGCTGTTTTCGCATTTCCATACTCCACCGTCGTCATTCGCGTGTCCTTGTTTTTAACGTGGCCAAGGATAATATCATTTTCTACAGAAAAGCAAGTTATAATTTATTTAAAAAAAAACAAAAACAGGGTTAAAGAAAATCGGAAACTTTCTCGCAATAAAAACTTAAAACTACGTCTTTTTGTTTTCCCTGTGAAAAAATGTCGAATTTAAAAAATTTTTTTTTACTATCTTGATACTCGATTTATCTGATTTAATACCATCGATGGCTCCTCCTTAATCGCGCAATATTATGCAGTTAGCGATTGCGGCAAGTGGCACGTGACGATTGTCGTGGTGGGTTCGCGCGAGTCGAATAATCGGTAGAATCTCTGGTGGCCGATGACAGCAAAAGCGATGTTATAGGCAGGCGTATCAACTTGTGTGGTCTCTCACTCTCCTCGTTGAATTCTCGCGTTCCCTGGAGGCTCCGGCGCGAGCGGATACCTTAAAGAGAATCCATATCCGCCAAACTCTAGCTAGGCTCTCGGGGCTCGCGGCGATCAATGCGAATTTGCTATCATGACTATTCATGAGCGAGTGAGTCGTCGTCGTCGTCGTTGTCGTCGTTCCTTCGCATTCGTCCTGCGCTGTGGGGGGTGAGCTCAGCGTGTCGAAGCATTTTCCATCTCTCTCTCTCTCGGTCCTAACTTCGGCTTCTCTTCGGCATGTCCTCCTCCTCTTCCCTCTCGTGCACTCGACCGGCGTTGCTCCTCAAAGCAGGGGTTTGTTCTCTCGCGAATATTGGTGGAGGGACACGGACGAAAGGATCTATTGCGTTGCGACAGGAAAGCCAAAAATGCTTGCGGTACAAGCGGTACAGTGATTGAAGATTATATACACCAAATTGCATGCGAAGAGGATGGCGAAAAGGGGGATGCAAGACGTCATTGGCTCTCCCGAAGAGAGCCAATCCCTGGTAACCGTTTGTACGCTATTTCCGCCGGTACTGAATTACCGAATACTCGCTGTTATATATCCGGTAGGACAATGCGTCGTCACCGCTCTCTCTCGGCGTGTCGAGACGACTTCTCTCTCTCTCTTTCTCTCTCGAGGGCGAGGGAACAAAAAAGAAAAACAAGACGACGTCGACGGCAAACAGAAGTATATGATCCAACTTGAAAGGAGCCGACGATGCTGCTTGGTGGTGAAGTATGCTCGCCAGTAGCCGCCGCCCCAGCCCCTCGACAATTCTCCGCAATACAGGCCACTTACTCACCTGTCGACGTGAGTATGTATATCTGCGAATATCCCAAACAATACCGAGATACAGAGTCATTTTTGAGTTCATGAAAATATCATTGTGCAACGTCATATGCTGATACAGAATCCTAAAAAAAAGTTCGGACAAAAACAAAGTTAGCTGTGAAAAAGTTGAGTGCCCTCCAATTAAAAAAAAAAACATTATTTGTAAATGTCAAAAGTTAAATTCTCAACTTCAGTAGAAACGTTCACCCTCAATTTCATCGGACGATTAAAATTTCATCTCTGTAACATCTATTTATAATTCTGTTCTCCAACAGGCGAAACCGAAGAATCACGTAATTCCTGAAGGACAACGAAGCGCCTCGCGAAATTACCAAAGTCCACGTATTCCCGCGGGAGAGCGGAAGTCGTCGGAGGAGCGAGTTTCCCTCGCGATCCGGTGGAGGTTGAACAAGTTTCACCGAGCTGACCGGCCAAGTGTTTGCGGCTCTCTCGGCGGATTTGGAGAGGAGAGCGCGAGAGGCGGAAAGCTTGAAGAGTACCTGCCGAACGTACATACACACCTACGAAGAGAAATACACTTGCCACGGAAGAGTTGCAAGTTCGTCACGCTGTCGAAGAGGATCCCAAAGCACGCGCGCTTCGATGCGACGACGGATTGTCCGAGCTTTCTCTACCTACTCTCTCTCTCTCTCTCTCCCTTCGCAACCATCTGCTTCACTTCCGGACGTAGGGGTTGGTCAGTTAGCCATTGTCAGTGGATGATAGCGTGTGCCCATTGTGGATCGGAGGCTTCGTTAGCTGATTGAGTTAAATCTCTCTCGGTAGGTGGAAGCCGCTCGCTCCCTCTCGCAGCCTCGCGGTCAGAGCACTGATTAGAACAAACTGGCCGGCCTACGCGGCTTGATTGCGAGAGACGGAAAGCGGTTCGCGCGCGTATTCCCAAGCTGTACCAACTATCCGGGAATAATACGCGCAGGGTCCAGCGGAATCTACAGCTGATGATCACGAGCAGCAATACACGTACCCTATCGGTGTGTGTATAAAGGGAACGATCGTGAATTCGTTGGGTCCATGGTCCGGCGTGTTCTCCGACGTACATTACGTTCCGCGCTTGTTCTCCGCACGGAGATTTTCGTTATATCTGCACGAGGAACGAGGGACGAACGTTGGAACGTTGATACGTGACGAGACTGCCAGTCGGACGAATAGTGGACGATTCCTCGCACAGAGTGGAACTATATCGGCTCTTGTGAATAGTGGTGCACGCGATACTGCGTTTCGGAGCCGCTTCCAGATAGTAGAAGTGACTCTCTCTCTTCATCTCTCGTTGGTAGCTTGACTAATTGGCAATACTTGTGGCTCTGGAAGAGCAAATCTCATCCTCTTTCTCTCGGTACCGTAAACGGCCAGGAGGAGCCACTAGGACTCTGAGATGTGGAGAAGTTGGCTCTCCAGTCGAATTAGGCGGAATCCAGGAGCCTCTTCACCAGTATCTCTCCCTCTCTGTTCCTTTCTCTTGGTCGTTACGCTTTCTGGATCTACAAGACTCGTTCGCAACTCCACCACTCCGGTTATACTACTCGCGTTCAGAGACTCTGTTTTACTCCGTTGTTGTCCAAGTTGTGGAGACTCCGCGCACTTGCCTGTGCGTATCTCCTGCTGCTGCTCCGGGGTTAACGTCGAAAATTCGAAAAGTTTAAGGGAGTTCCAAGCTCGGCGTATGCATGCACACACGACGAACGTGTGGGGATGATACCGTATATTGCGAATGAGGGATGGCTAGTGGAGCTCGTAGGAGGGAATCTCTCGCCGCGGCGCCCTTGGCGCTTAAAACCGGCGGCCATGTTTTTGCACTCGAGGAGAAAGAGACGCGACGCGTGTGCGATATAAAGTCGGGCCAGGATGTGGAAGGGATGCCAGAGTCTCGAGTGCATCTCCCTTTGGTGAACCTCTCAGCACCCGCACGTCGAGCCTCCTAACTATGTGCAGGGGGTAGCTCTGCAGCACAGGGAAACTAGCAGTTTCGCTCCTTTTCTCTTTTGCGATCTTGCTTCCTGCGATGGCTGCTTTCCAACCGAGCCTTCCGGCTCTTTCTCCTTCTCTCTCTCTCTCTCTCTCTCTCTTGCCCTTTTTGTATTTTTAGCCAGTGGTTAAGTAGCTACTTTGAAATTCGACGTTGTGCGAATGAGGCTTTTGAAAATTATCAGTGTCCCAGAGATCACAAAGTTGCGAATCGTTTCCGCATTGAAAAGAGTTTGAAAAACGGAAAACTAGGAAGTTGTTATTTATTATAGCAGATAATAACTGAATGACTGTTAGAGCTTTTTGCCTATTGTATTCGTATTGAAATGAAATTAGCAGAGAGTCCAGAAATTGAGACATCGGTTTCGTTACCTTGAAGAACAAATTTTTAATTCAGATTCCGAGTCGCGAGACACAAGAGCGACTTCCGAGCCAGACGTGTCTGTCGAATAACTCGTATGTCTCCTGTAGTTCCGTTACAATAGCGAATCCCAGTGAATTTCTCGGTAAATTTACGATGCCCAGTGGCATTATTCACCTGTTACAACCGCGTCATATCCTGTCCTCCTCCTCCTCCTCCCCCGTCTCGTTCTCCGCAAGATCTAGATCTAGTTTTCATTCATGCGTTTGCGTAACCAGCAGCGCCTCTTTCTCACAGTGAAGTAGCGTTGTCTGAAGGAATATCGAAGCAGCAGGTATTCTCTGTTTATCGCGAGGTCACACGGAAATCTTGCTCTTTCTCGCTCGAGTTACTCGCCGCACGTACGCCCGCGAACAGCAGGCGAAACTGACCAAGTTCCCACACTTTTGAAAGTCATCGTTTCGTCTTGTAATTCATAAAAGTCTCGCGGGGATAGAGAGAGAGAGATTCTCTCGTCAGGCCATCAAGACCTTTATTGCCTCTTCGTGCGCTACCAAGTTTCGTATTTCCCTCGATATACACATGATATATATGTATATATATCACACGGGGTACGTGCAACTGTCCTTAGAGTCCATTCAATTGTTTTATCCGTGTGTGACGGCAGTTGGCGCGGTCCGGTTCTAGTTTTCATTCATACCCGGGCCCGTCGATGGCCTCGTTGACCTTCTGGAGTTGCTCACGCACCGCACACGGCGAACCCGAGATGAATATTACGTTACGCGCTCTTACTTCGTACGCCCGCGCCTCTAATATTTTTCTTTTTTCTTCTCAACAGATTTCCGAGGTTCCGAGTGGCACGAAGAGAGAGAGGACATCACGAGAAAGAGTAGCCCGTCGTTCCCACAGGAAGATGCGTATCTCTGGTGAAGCGCGGACTGCGAGATCTTCTCCGTGGTGGAGACTACGTGCCGCGCGAGGCTAAATCGTTTGACCCCAGCGGGAGAGCGAGAAGGGAGAGAAGAGAACTCGAGGCTTCCAGACGATTGCTCGTCTGCGTTTTGGCCATCATCGCGCCGTCGGAGCTTCGGACCCGTGATGCTTATTTCGTCGCAGCGCGAGATTAATCGCGACAAGCAGGTCGCGTCTCGAACGTGACGCGAGAATAGCGCGAGAGAGCGATCGGCACGTCAACGCACATTCGTTCTGAGCCCCGACCAATTATATTTGGCACTTGATTTCACTCGGAGAAAAGTATTATTGGATTCACGGAATTCTTGAGTAAATTGATTTATATGAAAATATTGAAATGCAAGGTTCATTTGCCTCGAAACAATGATGGTTTCAATTAGAATTTGTTTTTGAGTTCTTTCGTTTGTGCGAGTTACTTTTACTAACTAAACAATGCTATCGATTAAAATCTATATTAAATTCATACAACTATTTATTTATTCGAGTCAACGAAAAATGTAACTGCTTTAATTGTACTGTTTATTTTCATTCAAACAATTCGGCGTTTCTATACAATTCATTCGAGGCAATGTGGCGCTTTGATCGCACGAATCGTAGCTACGGATGCCAAGTTACTAGAATCAATTGTATATTTAATTTTAAATAAATGATTCGGTGTATCCAATATTTTTTTCTCTCTCTCCGAGGGTACATTAGGTCACTCTCGCTTGTTAATTCACGAAGGGTGGTCGTCGGACGCGGCAGATTAATTTATATGCGACTGCACGAGATTCGTCCTACCGATTTTTTCATCTCTCTCTCTCTCTCTTTCTCTTTATGTATCTATGCAGCGGTGGCTTTTTTCCTCCCGAAAGTGAAATACTTTCACGATTAAATGCGTAAGAACGAGAAGGCGAATGAGGGGCGCGAGCGTCGGCGAACGAGAGAGACTCGTGAGAAATTCGAGGAATCAGCATTTTATTCGGAGGCGAAACGCGAGAGTGAGCCGCGCGCTCTCGGTTTCTCCGTGAAGTCGGGACATCTGGGGCTACGTGATGCGCCTCTGCAAAATGATGAGTCGTCGAGTCGTTTCTCCGACGAAACGCTTGCAGACTGTTAGAATAATTTGACGTTCCTGCTGAAAATAGAAGAGCCTATGCCCGAGCGAAGAGGAGAAGAAGAAGAAGACGAAGACGAAGAACAAGAAAAAGAAGAAAAGCCATCAGTCAATATAATACGAGCTCGATGTGCTCGCGATTTCGAATACGAAGAGCGGCCAATAAAACATACCATAACTATAACGATCGACCGTGTGTCCATGCCACCAGCGAATAAACGTTTAATCGATGCAGATTGCGATCTGGGATCGCGCGCGACACATACCGCTCGCGCGAATCTCAAATATTATGCAGCTGAAAGGATTGTACGAATGGAGGTGCGCATTCGGAGCGAGGAAGGGCTGCTTGCGAGAGAGGAGCAATGAAAAAGGGAAGAAGGAGGATAGCGAAGAGTCTGCGAAGATGAAGCAGAGAGGAGCAGAGTCGGAGGGACAGGAGTATAAACAAGAGACGGTCCTCGGCCACCCAGCAAGCCAGCTAGTCGGGGCAGTCCTTATTCCGGGGCCCCCGCGAGTGTTCGGGCCCCGGAGGGCCGACGATCGGGCGTTCGGCGTCGCCACGACGCCGAGCCCTCGCTCCTTCCTCCCGCTGCTCCTCCACTCGCCACTGCCACCCCTTTTGCTCCCTCGATATTCAAACTAATAAATTAGGCCTGCGTTCAGGCTCCCAGTCAAGAGAGAGAGAGAGAGTGCGGCGGTCCAGCTCGCGCGTATATGAATCATCTAAAACAATGGAATGCAGACTAAGATGGCGCCTGGTGGATTCCCAATCTCTATATCTATAGCCAAGTGTTACAGAACGCGTGGGGAGCGAGACGATCCCTCGGTTGTCCACTGACAGCCGACGGACAACAGTTTCGTGGATTGCCATTCAGCTTTCGATTTTCACAATTGTAATTCTGCATTTTCTTTTTTTGTTCGGAGACTTTCGATTTTTTGGGATTTATGATTAAGTCGATGGTGGATGATACAAATTTTCTTAATTTTTTCGCATCACCTTTTGGTCAAAATCCAACCTTGAAGTGAAGTTAAGTGACTCATTGTCAAAAATAGGGGAAGGAATTAAATGACTATGAGCGGAAAAATACAAAAGCGTAGTAGGATAAAACTGCGATGGAAATGCGTAGAAAAAAAACGGTTCTTTCTTTTTCACGTAGCATTTGACTGTGTCTCTGTATCGGTGTATTTTTCTAAAATGCCGATTGACAGTCGAACAGAGTGGTGGAGAATGGAGGTAAAAGTCGGGTTCGAGGGAGGATAGCCAAAGGGCGATTATTGTCGCGATCGTGGCCGGTGTCGCGCGTGTTCTTTTCACAGCGGCTGGCAATCGGCGTTGCTGGGCTGCCGCTTGTCTAGCCGCTGGCCAGCGAATCCATCGTAACCGTGCGAGAGAGGAAAATAAATCAAGCCTCGTGATCCCCCGAAATTCGAGCGTCATTCCCCCGCGAAGCGTGACCGTGTCGGTCAACAATGACCATTGTGTACGGGCGGGGGAGTTAGGGTCACCACTCGAAATGATCTCCGGTCACAAGTCATTACCTTTTCATTTTAAAGCCACCCTCGTTCACCCCGCCTTCTGGCATTCACTCTCCCGTACACACGCACACCCACACATATATACATATATATATATATCCCATTGGGAGGCAAACGGGACGCTTTCAATCCGCACCGGTTACAGAAAACATATATATTAGGTCGAAAGGACCGGCAGGCCACCCCTGATGTTCCTGCTCTTCGTGGTACACTCCATCCAACGTTACACCAACCACCCACACCCTCCAATCCCCGACTTTTCACTCGGGCTTTCCGCAGAGTGTCGTGTTCGTGTGTGTCCTCGATGACTGTCGACCGTCCGGAATAGCGCCACCGACCGGATATCGGTGTATGGACTTTGTTACGTGTACATACCCTCTTCGTGCGATCCATTCGATGATTGTTCTCTTCCACTCGCTGCTTTTGCCGTGTAAATAAAAGCCAGTGTTTCGTGTGCCAAATAATTCAAATATTGTTACAAATACCAGCGGCTCGCACACTTTTCCCTCCCCCGTATACATTTGTTGATCCCCAATCCGGGGGAGGTTTTAACGAAGTTGTTGAAGAATATATCCTGTCGACTGAACGGCCGATAAATTTGTACGATTCTCGTCGGAAATTTCGAGGGCTTAGGTTCTGTCGTTATTTATTATTTTAGCTATGTATTCTCAGAGGAATTTCGGATCGTTGAGGGGGTAAATTGTTCACCGGGTTCGCAGTCTGAAAAATATTTGGTGTGTCGGTACAAAAAGCTATTGCGAATGTCGAATCGCGGTGTAATTATACATTGCGGCATTATAATCGCGGGCATTTAGCGAGCGTTTCCGGTAAACGAGATACGGGGACTGGCGGTAGGCAGTAGGAGAGCGTATAAACGCAGCGGGGCAGCGGTCGTACGGGTCGAAAATTTAAATCAGAATAACCCGGATGGCCGGCAATATGTTCCGATCGTATTGTCGGCGGGTTTGGTGAAAGCGAGTAGCGCGACAATATCGCCCTCTCCCTCCCTCTCTCTCTCTCTTCTGTCGTTTTGTGTGCTCGTTCACCGAGCCCTTTCGCGTGCGCCCTTTTGCGAGAGGGTTTTCCGCCGTCCGACGAGCCAACGACCAGCCACGCCACATTGACACACAGAAGCGAGCAAGCGAGTGAGCGCTTTGGTAAACATTGCTTGAAAATTTGAAAATCTGGCCTCTCCGCGCTCGGCGCGACACTGATTTATTTATAAATTCATATATCCACAGCGCCCGTTTAAATACCTCGCCATTTACATGCCCGGGCACAACGCGCGTATCGCGAAATTAACGCCAACTTCGTACGTACCTCCTCCTCCTCCTCCTCCTCCTCGTCCTCTTCGAGGGCATGCACAGGTGCGAGACTTAACGAGTGGAGTATGAACTGGCTGCGAACGCTCGCACGCGCGCGCAATCGCGAGTAAATTGCTCGGAGAAAGATGGAATGAGAGAATAAACGAGCGAAGGAGAGAGAGGGAGGGAGAAAAAGGAGCTTGCCTTCTCTTCGGGTTCACGCGGCGAGCTTCGTACACAACGTGTGCACTAATACCCACAAGCGATCCTATGTTCCTATCGCGTACACTGTCCAACGATGTACACACATTATAACGACTTTATAATAGTCTGTAAATTAAATGCGAAAATAATTGGAAGCTCGGCGTCTCGAAAGGCGACACGGCCAATTTATTTCGATATTCAGACTGGATCCTGAAGAGAAGCAAAGTCGATGGTCTGCCGAGGAAGATCGGGGGATATATATATATATGTACATGAGATAAAAACAAATGGAAAAACGACAAAAGGAATAAAAAGTTGGCAGGAAGAGCGAACTAATGAATCGACGATTTACGAGAGAGTTTCGTCCTTCTCCGAGAAATTCACTGGCAGGCGCGTGTACGCGTTACGTGTTATACGATGTACACCTCGGCGAGCTCATCGCCGTGGCTCTTCGGGGTTTTTATTGGAGAGCTTTGCGCCGATCGTCTCTCGACCACCGGCCACCAGTTTGCTGAGTATTTATTTTTGTTCTTCTAGATTCAGCGGAAAAGGGTGGCAGTGATCGATGGCCCCGCGAGTTCGACTCACCGCATTGACTGGCGATGGGTTTTTGGAAAAATCAACAACAAGCAAAAATATACATCGTCCCTGATAGATCTGGAGCACCGGATACGCATTCAAGGAAGAGCACACGTTTCGATGATTATGGGATCGATGTATTTCACTTGGCAAGTTTTTCGGACTTTGCCCGAGTAAAAGGAGAGATCTTCTGGTACTGAGAAATCCAACTGGCCGCGGTTGCTTCGTTGATGAAGGTTAGTTTTTTACAAGTTTCATTCAAAATACGTATTTTATTTCATACGTATTCAAACATAACGAGTCTGAAGATTTAAATGTCATCTTAAGTCTTATCTATGTATTATATCGATGACAAAAATAATTAAATTTTGCAGGCAATAATAATTTCCAAGAAGACATACAGAAGCTATTTTTCCGGGGGTCGTTGGCTCTGTTGGGAACCACATGGAATCGGTCAAACTTCCTTCCTGTCGAGGAGACGCGGCTAGTGGACGTTGGACGTTCGTCGCTCTTCAATTCCTTTGAACTTCCTGAAGAGTGCGAGTGGAGTGCGTGCAGGCGCGTCGCTCTCTTCCTCCCCGATGATTCCCGAATGTCGGATTATTGGCCTGTCGACCGCCGGCACCTTTGCCTTCATTCACACACTCGACTCTTCCATTATCCTTACACCACTTCTTCTTCTACTTCTCTTGTTTCTTCTTCTCCTCCTTTCCGACTGTCTGTTATTTTGCGGTGGCTTCCGGAGGTGCTGGAACTGGTACCATTATCCCGAGGGCGAAAGATCCGTTCCCTTTCGTGTTTCCTCCGTCGGCGAGACGAATAAACGGGTGCACATACCGCAGTATCCTTCCGGCATCGCTAAAGCCACTTTCCTTTTCCTTATTCCTCTCTTCATTCACATTTCCACGGTGCCAGCAGTCGCACGTACATCCGAAGATACGAGTTACACGTCGAGAACGAGTGTCCGGCCGGTGGAGCTCCTATCGCACCCCCAAAACCGCAGAACGGCATATTGGCCTTTTGTCGGTCGATCGTTTCTTGGGTAATACGCACTAGAGAAGCAGATGAGGAGCCCGTTTGTTGTCGGTAGCGCATAACGCGCCGGTAATGCTTGCGGTGAGCGCGATGGTCGCGTTACGTCACGCGAGAGACTCTCCTTCCTTCGTTATTACAACGACATTCGACGCTTGCGAACCAACAGATGTTTCCCGCTAATGCATGTACGGCCCGAGGGATTTCCTGTTGTTCCTCTCTCGCTTTTTCGTCCTCCTCCTCTCCTCCCGACTGGTCACGACGCTTCGCATTAGAAATTCTTAGCCGGACTTCCGACTCGAGTGTCGCATGTGCGACTCTGGATGACCGTGAAAAATCAGGCGCGCGCCTCGCATGGTTCCTCACTTATTTTCTCGTTAAGCGGGTTAGTCTGGCGAACGAATAGGGCGAAAGCGTCCGTCAACCCCTATCACTCTCCAACCGGCAACCCCTCAACTCCAGGCTATTAATTTCCTTCTCGTTATACAAAGTTCCCGCGTTACATTCGGTGGAAAAATAGCGGAAAGAGAGAAAATTTGAGGGCACCGTGTACTCCGGACGATTCTCGACCCTTCGTCGTGGGCTCCTCCTGCGGTTTGTGTTTATCCTGTCGTTAGGACCCATCAACGTGTACCGTACAACCAGAAAACGCCAAGACCTCGGAAATTCGTCACGGCAATTAACGCGCCAAACTGGAATCACGAACGGAAATTGGTGTAACGGTGACTGGCGAACGATTAGTCTCATTCCAACTGGTCTGTTAACATCCTTCTGTCATGTGCATGCTGTAAAAAAAAAAAAAAAAAAAAAAACATAGACGACCGCAGTTTCGTTGCGGAATCGCGGAACTCCATGAGAGAGATTAAAAATTCTTTTTGTTTCAGGTAAACGAAAGCACAGAGTTTGGGAGCGAAGGACTCTGAATGCGGATGGAAATGAGTGAAATGGCGCATATATTACACGGGGAACTGTGTGGGCAAACGGAAATTTAGTGGCAGAATCTCCACAGTCAAGCCGATTAATTTCTTTTGTAGTTGAGACTTGAGAGCTGGAACAAGCCGAGCAACGGACAGTCGAGCGCTACCGTTTCTCTCGGTGATGCCTGGACCTCTATGATGCTGTGTGCATTCTCCCGGCCTCCAGAGAGAGAGAGAGAGAGAGAGAGCTCTCTGGACAGCGATCATCTCTCGTGGTAGCGCAGACAGAGAACTGACTAGCGACAGGAGCAGCGGTTTTCCCGGGGATGATGAACGAGAGTGGAGCCAGAGGATATACCGCGCATCCAGAGCGACTCTTGCGGTTTGCGGAGGCTCCTGTCCCGGCACGGGAGGGGCGGGGGATCCTTTGAAGCGAAAACAGCTATGTGGTTTTGGTCCGAGCACAGCAACATCAGGATTATCGAGTACTGTTCCGAACACACACACACACACACACACACACGTACAAAGTACCTCAAAGCGCGTGTTATATCCCATTATAATAGACATCACAGTGAACATTTTAGAGCCCGAAGAATTCTTGAATTTCAATGAGTCGTATTAGACAAGATTATTATTCCAATTTTTTTTTCCTGCTAATATCGCGGTTAAAATATAAATTTGGATATTCGATATATTCATTAAACGTTGCGAAAAAATGTTCAGTCGAAGCCAATTAATAGACCAATTAACAGAATTATGTGTGTGTGTCTTGAAGAGTTATTCGTCAGCTGGCGACTTCCGAACTTGGTTAACTCATCCAATCTCTTTTCTCTGTTTCCAGTTTTGTCGGGATACAAGAAATCCGAAGGGAATGGCAAATTCGGATTTGAATGAAGAAACTCGTGAGGCGAGGTTCAGTACAAATGTGGAGAACACGTGGCGGTGGACGTACCGAAAATGGTTAATGTACCATATTTGCGCGCGTTCCCCGGAGTACGTGTGAAACAAGATGAGTTTGTCGAAAGAAAAATAAGAGAGGAGCGAGGATACGAGAGGTATAGAGAGACGGTTTTGACAAAAACAGAGGCGCCGGCGCTATGGCGGATGGTGCGCCGCGTCGACTGAGCGAGAAAGCGCGAGGACCGTCAAAGGTCTCTTCTCGGTATAGTATCATCGGGCAGGAGGGCAAGCGTTTCGCAAAGAGCGTGGTCCCTCTCACGGAGCGCAGCTCCTTTTCTTATTCTTCTTCTTCCTCTTCTTCTGAACCAGCGAAGCTCGCGCGGCCTGTCGCAGCAGCCCAAATATCCAAAAGAAAGGCCGGCCTTATGCGCGCGTAAAGAAGCACCAGCGAACGGAGAAAAAGCGCGGCGAGCTGGGACGGTACGTGACACAAAGGTTCCGCCGTTCTCTTTCCTCTCTCACTGTCACAAGAATCAGTGGATTACTTTCATGGAGAAATTAATCGCGCCAACAGATTCCCATGCGCTCGAATTAATTCACAGGAGAATCAGTGGAAAATGCTCTCAATAATGTCTGAACTCTCCTTCGTTGATTAGAACTCTGTAGAAAAAAAAAAAAAAAAACAACAAAAATTGTTGGAATTTGGTATAGAAGTGCTGGAACTTTTAATAATCATTTCATTCATTCCAACTGCAGTAGTAATTTCATTTTTATCATTATAAAAAATCACAATTACAATATTAATTTGTACTTTTTCCTGCGTGATTATCATGAGGGTTTTGTTATTTTTGAATCACCGCAGATTACGTAGTATTGCTTTCCGTGTAACCAATTAATTTTTCCGTGTCTCCGCTCTACTTAAATTTTGCAAAATTAATAGCGCCGACTGATTCTCACGAGATGGTGTAAACGCACGAGACAACGAGCGTTAAATAGTACGCCGGTAAATGACATTGAGTCTTCGGGAGTTAACGTCGTTACGAATGATATTAAAATTACACGTTTGCATTGTACGGGTATTATTAAAATGATAAAACGAGAACGCTCCGGCGCGATCTAGCTCGCCGATAGTTACGGACAGCGGGCCTCTCGCGTACGTTTTGTAACTGGGTGCGCGCTGCGTGCGCGAGTACGTGTCGCATTTCCCGCAGTTAACTCGACGCTGTACGAGAACATGTACGCGGGTATGCCAGCATTACGAGTGTAAAAGAGACGAGGAATATTCGTGACTCGGGCACGAGTCTCCGGACGGTGTGAAAAAGCGAGCGCGTCGGATCGCGCGTCCCGATCTACCGGATCGAACGTGACTTCTCGGTGAGCACCTGTCGTCCCTCACCGATGTGTATAACTACCGTACGCCACCATGAGCTACACGCACCAAGAGCCGAAGCATCGTTTGCCATCAGCACGCAGACTTTCCCTTCCACGAAGAAGAAACTCGCTCGCGCCCTGTCGCCAACTTTCTGCGCTCCTTCCTTCCTCTTCTCTTTACAACGCTTCACTCGAGCTGACGACTCGCGGAATTATTTCGCGAGCTATATCGACGCAACTTGTACAATTATCCGTGGACCGGAAGTTCGATGCATATGCTCGTAAATCTTGAGTGATTATCGCACATGTCTTTTCCAGTTAAGTTCATTGGCTATTTATGTGGAAACACATTGATTTATCGACGCGGGATTGTAAAAATGTCACGTCCATTCGAATGTTGTGAATGTTTCGTTGTGCACCTAGGGAAATGAATTTTGTAGCAATTTTTATTTGGATTATCTTTTTACAATTTTATAGCGAGTTGTGTTTTGACAAAATTTTTGATTTCCTTTTTCAGATTGATCCGTTGGTTGTTCGTGGGATATTCCGGGCAAAATGAGGGACGGCGAGTGTCTCGTTACTCGCGGCGAGAGTTGGATGGAAAGAAACCCGACGGAGCCTCGTCTTCGCGTCTTCGAACTCGGTGCTTTGTTTCTACGATTCAGCGGGATCTCTCGCGCGCGGGCACTTATAAGGGCGAGGATTGAACGATCGACTTCTTCGGGGCGACAAGAAAAGCTCTTTAACTGAGAGGAGCGAGAGGAGCTCGGTGGAGATGAGAAAGGAGACCCGCAACGAGAGAAGAGAAGTGAAGAGGATGGAACGTACGGTGGACGTTGAGAAAAAGCGAAGAAACTAACAAGAGAGAGGCGCTTCTCTCTCCGAGGCTAAATGAAAACATAAAATGATCTCGCACGGCTATTAATTGTCGCGGACCACCTTCAGGACGCGGCGTCACCCGGCTGATGGCATTTCTTTGGGCCTCATCGTTTGCAGCCTGCAGGCAGGCGGTCGTTGCATTTCTTCTCTCTCTCTCTCTGTCTCTCACGGTTTCTTTCTTCATCTTAGCCAGCGTATATCGTCGCGAGGACGCAGCGTGGACAGACACGTTGCGCCCAGTGGTCCCGGCAGCAACCAACAGCGGCCATCTTGGTACCATCGTCCAGGAAACACAATGGTCGCTCTGAGCAGCGAGACTCGAGAGCGAGAGTTCTCTCTCTCTCTCTTTCTTTTCCTCGTCGGAGGCTGGAGCTTCGGACTCTCCGTCAGTATTAGTACACGCCGAGTCCCTTTCGATATACGATCGAGCTTTACGTGTATTTTCGCCCCTCGAATCGAGAAACACGGAGCCGGCTCGCTACGAGCGAGTATATATTTTATTATCCTGTCTAATTGATGCTGCGGAGGTTGAGCCCGCACACGCACCGAGTCAATCTTCATTCTTGCCAGTGCGTTTTATGGGATCCCTTCTCTCTCTCTCTCTCTCTCTCGTCACTTTTGCTTTTTCATAGGCAGCAACGTTTTTTCCTATGTATAAATTACAAAAAAAAAATTATACCGTCCTTTTCGATTTTATAAACGTTGCTTTTTTTTTGGAAAGAGTTTTTCCATTTTTCTCCATTTTTGAGAGATAAAATATCATGAGGAAGCAATGTGCAAGGTTCTACTTTATGTTTTCATCGTTATCTTTCTCTCTCTCTCTCTCTCTCTCTCTCTGCTTCTGCTGTTTCATATCAACGCCTCGCTCGTTTGGCTATTGTTTATCTAAATTTCAAGCTTCATTTTTTCTCTCTCTCTCTTCTTGTTCTTTTGTTAGCGAGGAAATCGGTGGCAGTCGGAGCGGAAGTTGCGAGGCCGACAGGAACACCGTCGGAACCCGAGTGCTTTGCGTTTTTCGCGTCATAACAGAATTGCGACATATTCCGTGCACCGGGAGTGCAGGATATTGCAGTGCGCTTGTCACCGCGACGCGTATATATATTCAGAGGCGACGCGACGCGCACGAATTGCGTTGACGTCGGGACTCTCTTTTGCTTTTGGAAACAACACACGGAGCATTTTTTCGCAGCCAGATACATACACACACACACGTGTGTGTATAGACGCGTGCGTCAGAAATGACATGGAAACGACACGGGACGTGGGCGAAGCGAGGCTGATATTCCGCTGGTGAGCATGCGGTATGACGAGAAAACAAAAGAAGCCAATAATTTCGGGCAATTTGGAAGCAGCCGGGCGAGACACCGGCACGTCGCGGTGCGCGCTACTCGCCTCGCTAGTTCGTCGCGTGACTCTCTATTATACACGCCTCGCGGTTACTCGCTGCATATTCCATCTCCTTTGCACTCTCGCGCATCAGCTTTACGCGAGGTGGACGCGCGCGAACCTGGCTATACACCGGGCATACGCGTTTCCACACATACCGCGGGCCAATTGCACTTATAGTTGCTCTACGTATGAACCGAGGCTATAGAACGATAGAATATAGCATCGCGGCAACCGTGGCTCCTCATGTTTTCCATCGTGGATTAGAAAATTACTCGCTTGAAATATTTTACTCATTAGTTTACCGTAGCGATAATTATTCAACTGTAATTCAATAGTTTTTTTTTTTCCGCTAGTAATTACCAAGATTAGGTGGTTAATCCGACTCGAATAATGAAAAAAAAATCTGAATTATTATTCAAAGACATTTTTTCATCATTCGAGTGTCGGCGAATTCCCAGCAGTGGTCAAGAAAATTATATTATTTATCATTCAATCTATTCAGAGCCTCATTTTCGTGAATCGGAGCTCAGAATATTTTTATCACAATTTTCTGGATCAATTTATTCACTCGATTTCCCGTTTACTTCGTATCTAATTTTGAATATACGTCCTAACACGATAACCCGGTTTGTTCTATTGATAGAGTACCTACGTTTGGTCTATGCGCGAGCTTATAGAACGAGGGAATATAGCATCGCAGCTAAGCTCGCGATGAATTAGACAGACGACCGTGAAAAAGGCGCAGAGCGAAAATAGCCAACTCGGGTTACGAGTCTCGGTCATCTTTGTCATCGGCGGAAGGTGGATTATCGGAAGGAGTTGTGTGGGCTTCTGGTGGTGCTGCTCGCGGCGGTGGTTTTATCGTTTGCGATCGCGTACGGATATAAATTCGCTCCTACTTATTTCTGTCCTCGCGGGCATTCGTGTCAGCGATCTCGGCGGCGGTAGGCGCGCGAGGAGAATTCACGCAACGTGTATTATAGAGGAGAGCCGAGCGGGACCGTCACTCCGTGACTAACCATACGACGAGGAGCGGAGGATGCCACCGTCGCTGAGAGGAGCGCGGCGACTCGTCGTCGAATGGCACCCAGGCGCGCGACTAATTCTACGGCGAAGGCGGTGGCGTTGCTCGCGTCGCCATTGTGACAAAACTCTCCACCATATACTTTTCCGCTTGGCGAAGTAACGCTGCCGCGTGTTCCCGGACGCCAATAGCGGCTTATTCATTACCGGAGACTATTTTTTTTTTTTCTCTCTCTCTTTTGCTCGACTCGCGAGCGAACGCTACCGTAATAAAGCGTCGGCGCTGCTGCCGCACGCCGCTGGGTACAATGTATGGGATAAACGCGACGGGCGTGCACTACGAGCCACGAACACGCACGTCCAGCTCTCCTCGCCGGCACGCCGCGACGATCAAACCGACGCGCGAATCTAATGACCGGCTCTCTTCGTGCCATCCGACTTCCGTTCTGAAGAAATGGAAAATAGCCGGGCTCCTATTTATCCGGCTCTTGATTTATACTCCTGAGATTTTTTTTTTTTTTTCGTGTCGGTTGTAATCAAAGTCGCAATAATATTAGGCAGGATTTTCGGTTCTCCATTTGTTATTTTTACTTTTCTGTATTGTATGTATATAATTTAGTAGAAATTGTTCGACAATTTTTTTTTTTCATGTATTCATAGTTATTGGAAGTATAATTAATAAAAACGGAAGGAAAAAAAATCTATCTCTCCAGCCTTGGGTGAATAAATAGATGACTGAATAAAAACGTGTGCGTGAGTTTTACGGCGTATCGTTAACCAAATAATAGCGAGTATCGAAATAGCCGGAAGTGAGTGATGGCAAATATTTGCCTAATCCATTTGGCAAAAGCAGCGAGCGCGGGACTCTTCGGCGTTGGGGGAGGGAAATATTTAGCACTAAAGGTGAATTCGTCGTCGGTCGGCAGAGTTCATGAGCGGAAAAGTAAGTTGCAGAAGCGTTTGAAGTTGCCTCTTGGGCACATGTCGCGGGGGCTGTGGAAAATTCTGCTTACAAAGTGACGAGGGGCAGGAGTAACTTTTTCCCTCTTGGGGGTCCGGCTATTTCCGGGGGCTAGAGCACACATAGTTTGTCCGTGTTTCGCGAAAGGCCGCACAGGTAGCCTCGATTTTTCCCCCTTTCTCCTTTACTCGGGTGGTTATCGAGGTGAGCACGGAACTTGCGGACTCGCTCCCACACGGCACAGCGAAACTCTTCTCCTCGCCAGCGGTTCGGACTATCGTGCGAGGGTTAACACGTGCGAACGACCACCGGCTATCCTATCCAATGGATAATAAATCGCTACCGTGTATTCAGCGGCGTCGCTCCGTCCGTTCGTCCATGGCAGCAGAGTTCACCCTCTGCCGTTCACCACCACCACCACCATCATCACCACCACCCCGGAAAGCAAAGCGCGAGCATTACCGTTGTTCGCCGCGCGCTTCCGCGTTTACCCGGATCGATTTGATTCGAGTCCAGCCAGAAACAGCCAACGCTACCTGCGAAGTTGCACGCGAGTCGTAAGTCTATTTTACGAGGGCTTTGCTCTGGGTATATATGTATACACATATATAATCTTTACATGCACGTATATCGCACTATATTCACGAGAAAATGCTTTAGGTATTCCCTCAGGGATTCTCTCTGTTGCTGTCTGACTGTCTGGTCGCCTCTACTTGCATATTCTCTGGAAGAGTGTTGCTGGGATCCAAAAAAAAAAAAAGAAGATAGTGGAGAGCTTGTTGGTCAGGCGAATGGTGTCGAAGGTAATTATAGTTATAACGAGGCTGAATGAGGACCTATGATTTCACGTACTATAACAACCGTTCTCATGTGTTGCAGGCAACAGTTTGGCCGGCTGTGGACGTTCAGCCGCAGGGTCTTTGCCTCCTGGATATTCCGGCGCAAAGGCAGCAAGGAGGAAGAGTTTCGAAAAAAAGAGGCCCCTCGTTTGGGCTTTATTCCGCAGCATCAAAGCTCATTTTGGTACTGATGTAACAATGCATTTTTTGGGACTCGGAAATTTAACTGGGAGAGTGGCTTTTGATGTCGCCGGAAAAAGGGAACAGAGGATATGATAGGGAAGAGATTTTTTTGTTGGTGTTTGAAGTGGTGGTGAATATACAAATTGCAATGAGCAGTTTTGCCGGTGAAAATTTAATTACGGTGGACGGTATCAACGAACGGGTTAAATTTCCGGTTGTACTGATGTTACCTTGGTTTTATTTGATTGTTTTTTTTTCCTTCTGTTTCAGAGCTGATTTTGTTAACGACAAATCGTTTTGTCATTTCGGCTAACTTGAGGAATATCTTCTGATACTTTGGGAAAGGAGGCCGAGCTAACAATTTGCTCATTCAGGGCTGCTCCGGAGGAGCGTTTCATTTTTCTGAAGCCGCCGTCTCAAATGCCATTTTCACTGTTGTCAACGTTTATTCTGAAAAGAATTACATAACCGTTACAAAAATGAAACAGAAACGCTGGAATTGAGACAAAGAGTGGCCTAGGTACCGTCATCGTGACCCGGAACAGAAAAAAACGCGGTGCATTCAGCCGGGTTACGTTTTTCTTCCACATTTTAATTCCATTGTCTTTGCAACAATGTTTCCGTGCTCGCGAACCTCCCGATGGTAAAGGTAATTGAAGGTACGACATTGCTGATTGAAACTCGTTGAGAGTCTATTGTAAAAACTATTCCGATGGGTGTTCCAGTCGCTGGTATAAAAATTCTAGGAAATGTGCAGTCGAACGCTTCAATATTCGAGCTGAAAAGTGGCACATTGCGCCATTCTAATTTCCCTTGCTTATAAATCACTGCAAAGAATCATACATATCCAATGACGACTTTCCAGAAATTCAGAATCATCAATTCCACAATAAAAATCAAATTCCTCCACGGTAAAAATAAATAATTCACCCTTTTTTTTGTTCAAATTAAAATCATTCAAAAAGTTATGAACTCCCTCGAGAAATCATAAATCTAAATCATAATTAAATTCTCAGCCCCTTAAAGTCTTTGTCACTGGGGGGCCCGGTACATAATCGAATTACACTAAACTCACGAGCCCAATTATCTTCAACACTTGTTAAATTTAATTACAGCTATAAAGTCGTTTATTAACGCTCATCGAGACTTATAGTTACGTGTATTACATCCAATAAAAAAGTTTGCTCAAAAAAAATCACCTCCCTCGGTGTATTTCCAGGTACGAGAATTGCAAGTGCAGGGGATGTCCATCTGGATGGAGTATCGGAGCGGAAAGGTAGCACATTATACCCTGGACACTGTAAATCGGAGGGTAGGACTGCCGATCTCGTTCTTCGTGCTTATAACCCTGCATCAAAGCGTACACAATAACAGCAGCAGCAGCAGCAGCAGCAGCAGGAACAGCAGCAGTTAGTATACAGACATATATCTCAGGCCCATTGCGGCTCACCCTCAATACCAGACGTGGGTGGCCGCTATGATTTCTCCCCGGTTGGCTTATCCTCGCCGGGATCTCGATAGCCGAGTAATTCCGACGTTCCGCGCGCTCGTATAGTCTCAGAGCGCGTATAGAGCGAGTGGTAAGCCTCCGCGGTTAATGGGTGGTGGGGGGTGCGAGGGAGCAAGTCGCATTGCTGACACCTCCGCGAGTGTAGGCCCATAAGGCATGCGCCGAGTCGGGTAGGAATCGCTGACTCCGCGGGCCTTGGTCCCCGCCAGTGAAACGCGTGGTGGCCCTCGATTTTCTCTCTCTCTCTTTCTCTCGGATTGCGCGGATCTTACGATGTGCACCTCGTGTTTGACGTTGTCCGCGTTCGCGAAAGAGAGCGCGATAAAGAAGCCGAAGAAGAAGAAGAAGAAGAAGAGGAGAAAGATTGTATGTGTGTATGTAGGAGCGAGTGGAATATAGTATAGCGTTGCATAAAACGAGAGTATAGTAAACGAGCACGAAGAGGTTCAAGCTGAGGTTCGGCCTCGATCCGGTCAGGCCCACCGTTAAGCCTACGAGCCAACCAGAGCCGAGAAGAACGACTCTCGTTCTCGTACACCCTCGTAGCCACACCTCTGGCTCTTTCTCTGCCTGTTTCACGAACCTGATCTTCTGCATCTCCCTCTCTCTATTCTTCCTCTTCTTCGTGTTTTTTTTTCCTCTTCTTCTTCTTTTTTCTCTTTTTCTTTTTTATTTTTGTGTGTGTGTGTGTGTGTGTGTTTTTTTTTCCAAATGTTTTCTCCCTCGTTCTCTCTCGAGTAGCTTCATCCCCTCTCGTTCGTTCTGTTCTTCTTCTTCTTACTCTCGTTCTTTCTGTCGGCCGGTGAGAGGCTGGTCCTTCTCTCTTCTTTGGGTTCTTTTGTAGCCCTCGCTCTTTATCCCCCGATTTCTCTCTTTATCCCTTTCACCCTTTATGTCACTCCTCTTTGTCGATGCCGCGCGCGCCCTGGTAGCCACCGAGCCTCGGCTCTCCTCGAGGATTTCATTTTTTCTTTTTTTTTTTTTTCTTCTCTCTTTTGCTTAACGTCCCCTTCTTTTTTTTTATTCGCAGGGCCCCTCCCGCTGGCTCCCCCCTGCGGGACCGCGAGACTCGGCGAAAGAGCCCGGAGAAAACTGGGATGGGAGCTGAGGACCTCTGGAGGTCGGCTCTGGCAAAATGCCTCCGGGCCTTCGCGACTTCTCCACGGGCAACGAGGGGTTGATATCAAGTTTGTCGTCGATTGTGCTTGGGTGCTGCAATTCGCGTTAAAGTTTCCTAACATTTTTTTTTTTACGCAAGAGGTGAGTACTTTTGTTGCTTCGAAATAATCTGGTGTATGCGCTTGTGTTATTTTTTTTTTTTCGGTTAATGCTAATTTTAATTTTCTATTTTTTTTTTCCAGGGGAAAATGGAGAAATTTGCAGAGCGTGCATCAGCGAAATCTTCGGCTTCTCTTCCGCTTCTCCGTACCCTGAAGAAACGCACCAGCAACCCTTGGCGGGCGCACGTTGGGGATCATGGAAAATAAGCGGCAAAGACACGGCTCCCCTCAACGTTCCATCCCTGCCGCCTTCTCTCCCGGGGGAGCGAGAAAATTAATTAGCTTTGCGTTACCGAAAAAAAAGGAGTTCAAAGGAAGTGCAGAGGCGCGCCTACTGCGACTATGCGACGGCTACGTCGACGACCGTAGCTCGCGGCTCTCTCCCTCGACTTCCGCGACGTAAAACTCCGCGAGGGGCTGCTGCTGCCGCTGCTTCTCCACGCACTCATTAATTATTACCAAATGCGTATTCTCTCCCGAAATTCAACCGAAATCACGCCGAATACATAGCTTTTTAAATACGAAACTAAAAAATAGCCTTATTACGTGCTCGAACAAAAATTAAACTGCACATGCGTATAGAATTTCGAAGTTAAAAATTACCCAACCTTGCAACATTGTTGCTGCACTAAATTCACTGACAGCTGTCATTCCCAGGGTCGAAAAAAAAAAAAAATTCCGCGCCTTTCGCCTCTCCATTTTCTCTCTTCGTTCCAAAACATGACGAAAGAGTCCCTGAAATATTAATATTAGTATATAGCCTTGATATTATTGTGTATATTCAGAATTCACGGGGCATGGAATTTTTTTAGAGATGGCCGAGTTAACGGATAAGCTTGCGAGATGACGAGACCCTCGAGCCGAGGTCGCTCGAGCGGTTTTTATTATTTCGAGTCAGCTACACCGTGAGTTTTTGCGCGAGAACGAGCTCGACGTTTGCGCGCCCGTCGTCGTCGTCGCGCTCTTTACGATCTTCGCCGCGAGACAACCGCTGTACGTTGTGTATATCCTACGGCTCGCGGAGTATTACGGGCGCGCAATCACTCCGTCGTCAATGCGAAATAGTAACGTATTCGCCGGCACCGTGGTGCGCGATAAAATCATTGAAAATGAATTCGAACGGCCGTTCCGCGTGTGTAATGCCCTGTGTAGCTTCACTCGTGACGACGCGTGTGGTCGAAGAGCTCCGGTGCATGGTATACCTACTACTAGCCGAGGAGAACATAAATTGCTGCATATAGCAGTGGCTCTACCGTCGCGCTGTGCTATCTTCTTGGCTCACTCTTCCACCGTCCAGTGGATCCTCGTCAGAGTTATGTTTCCACTCGACGCGTATGAAAAACAATTGCGCTCTTCGTCCAAAGAAAAGTAGTACAATGCACGAAAAAAAAAAGAAAAGCAAAAAAAAACCGCTTCAACTTGCGAAACGAAACATTAAATCCACTTTTATGTGAAGAGCCTTTTGCTCTATTTTGTGGTTAAAATAGTTGGAGCTCTTGACGAAAAAAGAAGTAACCAGCTCACGGTTAAAACGATTACAAGAAATTCTCTCGTAAATTTAATAGAAGCATTTGAATCTAGTCTTTAATTTCTTGTTACTCTTGAAAATTGGCGTTGAGTGAAGACGTTTTGTCACGGTCGGTTTCTCAGCTCGTGAAAATTTTCTTCGATTTATGCACAGTTTATCTACTCAAGTCGGATTGTGCGGAAAATAGAGTTCAATTTTAACTGCACTGAAATATTTTTAAGAGCAGCTTGTTTTCCTGTTTTTTTTTGTTTTCGAAATCTTCAATCGCTCATCTCACTTCGTGTCTGCTTTCAGGTACGAAAAAAATAGAAGAAGAAGAAGAAAAGAAAAACAAGGAAAAGCTGGAGGGTGAGAAGACAATCCAAAGTCGAAGCGCTTCATATCTCGGCGGAGCGTACTATTCGAAGCGGATGGTATAAGGCTGTGGGAAGCCGATGCAAATAGCTCGGTTGCCGAGGCCGGGAGAGTAATACACGAGCGGCACCATCAGCACCACTACGGAGACTCGCATCAGAGCTGAGAACCGCACCAGCAGTTTCATCCCCTTTCGCGTTCCGCGGTGTCATCGTCAGAGGGCGCTGCGGTTGACACAGAATGACACTCCCCGCCTGGCCCCCGGGGGGACAACGAGCTCGGGGACACCCCTTTCCATCGAGGACGATCGAGAAGCCAACCCTCGCGGTGCCGAAATAGCGCTATCTGCCTCATCGCGCCCTCACCTCACTCGTCTTTCGCTATTCCTCTTTTTATCTTTTTTCTCTCCTCCTCATCCTCCCGCTCCTCTCCTCGTTTCATCTCCTCTTCCCTCCTGGCGTATCGACAGAGCTCAATTCGCTCTCGCTTGTCCCGCTCTTTCATATCTCCTTCGTTTCTTTGTCGTGCACAATGCACAACATCCCCTGCAGTATTTTTTATCATCCCTCCCCTGTTATACCGTATCCTCTCTATCGCTCTCTTTATCTGCTCCTTCTCCTTCGCCTCCTCCTCGTCCACGTCGTCGTCGTCGTCGTCGTCGTCGTCGTTTCGAACAAACAAAACAGTGTCTCAATCAGCCACCCTCTCGCTTTGACTCTCGCGACCCTGTGCTACGAGTTTGACCCGTTAAATCTCGGCTCCATGAATTCAGGGGGTGGATACCCGAGCTGGTATGATCGCTCGGGTGCTAAGGGTTGCAAACAGAGCAAAGAGAGAGGGAGAGAGAGAGAGAGGAGGACAGTAAATCTACCGTTCTGGATGTATACCGTACTACTTCCGAGCGGTGGCTTGCCCATCCCCTTCCACCCCCTGGGTTAACCCACGACGTGGCAGCCAAGGAGGATTTGAAATTTAAATTTTATTTGATTATATTTGAATTTAATTTAATTCCGTAACTTGTACCAGGGGGTGGATTTGGGATCGTTACTAACCAGCCCTCTGGCTTTTGCTCTGCCTATCCCAGCGATATATAGAAGCAGCAACACGCGGTGGTGGTGCTGCTGCTGCTTCACCACCAACTCAGCGGGGAGGATATCATTTCGGGTGCTTCGCTTTCTTCCTCTCTCTCTCTCTCTTATTTTTCCACAGTTACTGGGAAACGAGCACCAAAAAGTAAGCGATCGTTTCGTGCAGCGTACACGACGACGACGCAGCAGCACGAGAAAGTCACGAAGTATACGCCGTATATTCTCGACTAGTTTAATACAGTGAAACTGAGAAAGAGAGAATATATCAAGCGGGGTATATATTTTAGCTGGCTCTTCGTGTACCAGCTACTGGAGAATACAAGTCCGCGTTGTAGCTAGACTATCTCTCTTTCTCTCCGTTGCTTCGTGTCTCGCTCTTCCTACGAAGAAAGTCCCGGATAAGTGCAGTCTCGACGACTTACCGTGTGTATGATGTATCGGACGATATAGGATATATTGTCGTGAGCCGGTATTGGTATGCCGCGCCTATTTACGATATAAACTCGGCCGCGGTGGCACGAGTCTATACGCTCAACGATCGATTCGAATTAACGACACGCGCTTATACCGTATAACTCGGCTCGGTATCGCATACCACACGTTCACAACCACGAGCAATCACTGTATATAATAATATTACGTATATCCCACGTTGCACCAGATGGAATTATTGTATTTATGTGGGGCTCCGTGTGTGGTGGACGTTCGTGTTAATTAAAACTCATCCGGACAATATTTATTCACATAATAATAAAGCACATTGCGATCGGACGTTCGCACCAAAATTCACACTCAAAATCACACATCCACTCATTATTATCATTCTCTACACGAACTTATTAATATTGCAGGGGTAAAAAAATTTTTCGTCGGTTGATTCATTTTTTTCCTAGCTTAACAAATATCTCTCCTAGTCTCCCAAATAATTTTCCGGGCCGGCAAAAAATGTTTCTCACCCTAGCAAAAAAAATTAATAAAAAATTGCCGTCGGTATATTGTCAAGTTTTTTGGTTAACATTGTGCGCAGAGGAAATAAAAAAATGTCATCGGGTACCAATAATAATTTTTGGAAATAAAAATCGGTATATGAAGAATATTGAATTTTTAAAGCCAGATTTTTGTACCTGACTCTCTTTTTCTCGGCTCTTAATTAATTATGTGTTAAATCTGATTTCAGATAGGAACTTCGTTTAAAATTGGGCCCGCAAAGTGGACAATAACGTTCCTCACTCGCCTGTTTATTCTGTGAGTTCTCGTTAATTCGGAACTACAGCGATATTAAAATGATGCGACGAAGGACTGGAGAACGGAAAGGTGGTGCATCTGGATAATGGACAGGACGAGGGAGGATAACGAGAGAAAGGGAGGGAGAGAAAAAATTGCGTGACCGATGCGGCAATTAGCGGGGTCGTTGAGCTCCTCGTGTGTGAGCGCCGAGATGAGGCGCGTGTACATATCCCGGCCGATGTATCGGACTTGCAACGAGCGAGAGAAGGGAAGAAGTTACGAGGACCGCGTTGGCGTAACACTCGACGGCATGTTCCCCAAGCCGACAAAGACTGGGACCTCATGCGGACGGGCCCAACTTCAATGATCGCCTCTTCGACTACAGTGGAGGGCCTCAAAAGTGCATTTTTCTCTCTGCAAACGCCCAACCAATGTACCGAAGGAGGGAGCCACGAAAATGCATTGCCATTATGCATCGTTAGCAGAGAAAATTGAAGCGGAATAAATTTTAGGGAAGATCTCTCTCAATCTTCATGAATATGCATCTTTTCAGTCCTGGCTAACAATCAAAACTTTCAACTTAAAAAAAAATATCTAAAAATATGAAATTTCGAAAAACGACAAATTATTTTAGTGTTTTGTGAAATTTCACAAAAAATTCTCAGTGATTTTTTATTTTTTTATTTAAGCACTTTGGCGGGAAGAGGAGTTGACGAAGTGGTTGATAAAATTCATCGTCACTCGGAGACATCGCTCTCTCGGTTGTATAATGTAACACTCGATATTGCGTCGGGGGGTTGCGAACCGGAAATTCGTTGGACCACCACTGTGTTTAATCCCTCTTGGTTCTCGGTCCTGCAGAACCCCGAGCTCCCGGGGAAATCTCACACAGGGGAGGCTGGCGCATCTTCTTTGGCCGAGGGTTTACACTGGGAACATGGAAATCCCGTGGCCGGGTTCGAGTCGTCGATATCCTCGAGTCATCCTCCGTCGTCAGGCTCCGCAGGTCATCCTCCGTCGAATTGACACGCGAGAGAGCAGCGAAAGCGACGAGACAATGTGGATCGTTAAGTCGAGAGGTGACGAGAAGTCGGTTTGTACTTGAAGAATGAAAATTTCCATTTTTTGTCCCGTAAATATACGATATATCAAATTTACATATGAATTATGAAAAAAAAAATGTTTGTTCGCAGTGTTGACTCGGAAAACAGTGGACCAAATTCTGCAATTGATTTACGGATCGGGTGATTTCGAGATGACGAATAAAGGCGCTCCTTCTTCCTGTTGCGGAGACGCAGGTGGGACAATTATCGTCTGCGCAGCGAGGCGAACGCGATTGTCTTCTCCTGGCGAGTCTCTGTCTTATGCTTTAATTGTTCTCTGCCGCTGCGTAAATCCTAATTAAGACTGAATTATTTAACCGGCACCGAGCGAACGCGAGCAGAGGAGCCGCGCTCGGTGTATTCATGGTGGTGTTCGGATCTGGGAAATACGAAGAGAGAAAGAGGAAAGAATGTCCCTGACGTCTGCGAAACTCGTGGCTTTACGATACTGCGATTGGGCTGATGCTGAGAAGCTGAGAGAGAGAGAGAGAGAGAGAGAGAGAGAGAGAAGCGGTTACAGCATAACGAAACATCAGTAGCAATCCTTTTCCTCTTCGGGAAACTAAAACTCGACTCTTCCCTCCTCTCCTCCTCTCCTCCTCTCCTCGTTTTCGCCATTGCAGCGAAGCAACTTTGCGATATTCGTTACTCACTCGTTTCTTATCTCTTCGTTTCTTCGTTCCTCCATCGAGCGACGATGAAGAAGCCAACTTCTTGGCGTCTCTTTATCGCGTCGGGACGCTTCCGACTTTGAAAAGGTTCAGCCCTCACCCTTATTTCGGAGCGGCCGCCGCGCGACGACATCTCGCAACGAGATTCTCTTCCACGAGCTTACAGAACAACCACTTCGAGTCCTTTTGAGTGTACGGCCAAGCACAATATCCTCATTCGCCAAAGAAGCTTCTCTTCATCATCCTCATCGCATAATACGCATACACACAGCGACGCTCCTCTTCGTTTAGCTCCACGACCTAGAGTATTGTCAATTTTCGCTGCAGATTCTCTCAGAGATGTGATGATACGAGATTCCTCTGGTGAACCCTTTTCGAGAGTATGTGAAGAGATCGGACAACGAAAGAAAGCTCCATTCATCCTCCATAATCATCACGAATATTCTTCTTTTTTTCTTTTTTTTTTTCATTCTTCAAACAAACTTTGTACCAAAAATATTTTGTAAAATCTTTATTGAAAGATTATCGATACAATAAAATTATTAATAATGCCAATCAAGTGCACAATTTTTTTAACCCAACGAATTTCGGAGCGGAGATTTTCATCTCATCCGGAGCCATTCGAAGTCGCTTCGACGCTGAGCCTCGATAAATTTCAATCTAAACATCACGTCATCATCACTCGAGAGCAATAATCGTCGTAAATTGTTGGAATAACGAGGGGGGGGAACGCCACCTGCCGCGGCAGGTGTCGTCCCCCTTCCTTTCTCCATAAGTTCTCCGGAGCCGTCGATTGGTATCCGCCAAATTCGATCTTTTCCAAAATCCGTGAGCCACGATAAACAACCTAAAACGAGGATCGCCTGGGAATAAAAGCCGGAGGAATGAAAAAATCGAAAACCCAGACGAAGCGTGGAGAATCACGTGTTCATGGTTATTGGCAGTTGGCTCGTAAAGAGGCAGGAAGAAAAAGGAGGATGAAGAGGAACGACGCGATAGAGAGAAAGAGAAGAGCACGAAGAAGCGAAGAGCTATGGAGCAAAAAGGGAGAAAATGGCGGTGGTGAAACGAAGAGTCGAAGGGGCGGGAGGAAGATGGCCAGCCTCGCGCAGGGCCAGCGCGTCCTTCACGGTGGTCCACGGTTCTTCAGGAGAGGCTCCGCCGTTCGTCGCTTTATCTCGGGCCTCCTGCTCGTGCTGATGCTGCTGCCTCTAGCCTTAAGAGCGTCCAGTCGACGGGGACCAAGCGTTGCTGAGGAATAGGAAAGATTCGGAGGGTTCGACGAGGCAGTGAGGCCCCGCGGGCCCTAATATCCGGGATGGGCCGTATCCTCCCTTATTTCGTGCGCCAGCTCGAAGCTGGCGTGGAGAGAGAGAGAGAGAGGAGATGATGAGGACGCGTGTGCGTTTACGAAATAGCATAATGATATAGACGTCTCGTTAGGAACAGCGCATGGAAAATAAAGAAAAATAAAATATGGAAGAAGAAAAAGGAGCGAGGGAGATGGATAGACAGAGAGCGAAAGGATATTCAGGATTGCTTCTCTCCTCCGAGCGTATGCATGGCTAATGAGCAGTTGGGAACAGCTGCCGTCTAGTCGGCATCTCCGTGGCGTGTCTCGCGTGTCCAACGACACGCGTGTGCATTTAGAAAATCATCGAGATGTCTGTAAAAGTTCTATAACTGTTACAGGCCTCGTTCCGACGATACCAAAAACGTTTAAGCGCCGCTTTGCCAGTCTTTCGTCGTTTATTGTATCGCCGAATAATCTCCGCTTTGAGATAATGAGGAATTAGGGAAAAAGGGAGAAAATCAACCACTGAGTGAACCACTTTGCTCCTCGAAATCGTTAATTATCAAATCAATACACGGCAATTTTTTTTAAAGCGATAATAATTTTTTATAATCTTGCTTATCCATAATACCATTAAAAACCGTTCAATTTAATCACACTCTCAAAAATATTATACAATTGTCTTTTGCAGAGGAACGAGGTCCCAATTCTTTCGTGGAATTTCCTTCCGGTTCTCCACCACAGTCGCCAAGAAGCATCGCAGCAGCAACAGCAGAATGGAGTATTTAATTCGTGCGCCATAAATCCCACGGATTCATGGGAGCCGCGTCCGTAAGTCAGGGCTCATTGGGCCAGTCGGACCACCTTGTCGCAGGGCGGTGGAGCGTGGGTCTTCGGATGCTTGGTTCGCCGCATTATATACACGGTATATATTTACCGAGTGCACCGAGGGAAGAGATTTCATTGACTCCGAAAGAAATGAGTGGACAGCTTTTGTTTCCCATTGACTCCAAAGAAGAAAAAAAAATTTTTCCCTCCATCCCAAATAATGATACACATTTGCTGATGGTTAAAAAGCAAAGAACCGCCCAAAAATGTGTTGGCTATCGGCGTTTGTTCATCAGTGAAGATCAGAAGTAGGTAACAGTACGACTATCAAGTTTAGCCGAGCTTCACGAGCTTGTCTAGCTCATCTCGTTACCGCTACACGAACCTCTCGGCTCATAGCCACGATTATGATTTGCAGATCCGCACGCGCGCACCCTGAAGACCACCTAGGCAGTAGGCGAACGGCTAAAGAGATCCCGACATACAACGTACCACGTCGGCTCTTGTATTTCTCGGTAGCACATGTCGACCGGGTGTACACGATATTGGCAATACGTCTGGCAGTCTAGCGCTCGTCTGATCATCTCCATCTTACCCTTCCCTTCTATTATGCATTCGAAAATTTCCCAGAGCGATGGGAGCGTAAGTATACTCTTACTTTCACTCTCTTTATTTTTATTTTTTGGTTCAATACTAAAGGCAACGAGAATATAGTCAGAAGTAATGTTTATCTTTGCTGAGGATTAACTTTGCCAAATCAATAAAATCCAAACCTCCACAATTATCACTGATTTTCTTTTTAACACACAGAGAATAACAATTGTTTATTTTTTTTCCAGGGAACATAATGCTTGGACCCCTCGTTCTTGAATGTCCAGAAACGAAGGACTTTTCATTGGAATTTCTTGGGAGCGCGGTGATTTAAAATATTTTAAATAATTCCTGCGACGATAATGTACGAAAAAAGAGAGCTTAATTACCGTAGAAGTTTGCGCAAGACACGGAACGACGCTGGGGGTACTCGCTGGTTATTCATTATTTATAAGGGCCGTTCCAGCGATTTTATGGTTCCCATGGCACGTGAGCTATACGCGGACTCTCGTCGGAGTGGATGCTGCTGCTGCTGCTGCTGCTGCTGCTGCTTCAATGTATGCTGTATATACGCACTCTCCTCACGTACAGTATTCAGTACCAGGAGTATTCTATATATCGTGAGACGGTTTTAGTGGTCACAGTGGCTACACACCCCCGCGATAAACTCCCGCGCTACTAGCAAGATTCGCCACGCTGGTCCGAACCGCCCTGGACGAGAGTTGGGGTGGCGCACCCTCGGTGCGTACGTCTCAACTTTGTGTAGGTTTACACAACCGCAGGATGTCGAGTCTGGTGTGCGTGCCGCCTGGAAGGATACCGAGAGCACGAGCTATTCACGGCCGATCCGATCCAGGTATTAACGTAAGAAGAGCGTGACCGATCCTTTCGATTCGCCATATCCTCCTCGATCTCTCTATTACCTTCGTATTTTGCTTTTATTTATTTTATTTATTTTTTTCTCCTCCCTTCTATCATTGCACCATTGAGAATAGCATCGGATCAAAATGTACTTTGCACAAGATTTTTCTCTTCAGGAGCAGAACTTCTCAAAAATAAGACGTTAAATTGCAGGGGTTTGTAAAGTCTGTAACCGGAAGTTCGAACTGTGAATTCTGGAACGAAAAAATTTTGTTTATTTAGACTGAAAGGGAAAAAGGATTTTTGTTTTTTAGTTGGGGGAATGCATGACTTAACGACAGTGAATTCAATGAATTTAGGAGAAAAGGAAAATAAATTGGAGTCAATTTTTCTTCTAAATTTCAGTACTTAACTGTAGCTCAATTGCGCAAACTCAACCACAATATTGTTACAGATTGAATCGGGCTCCCCAGCGTCAGTGCCTAAAGCACTTTGTCACCGAGTACGAGGCCGGAAGTCCATTTTATCGGTGGTTCTCATGACTGCAGTCTCGTGTTTGATGGCGACAATGACAGTGCGTCTCATTGTTGTGCCGCACTGTTGTACGAAAACGTGACGCGACCGACACGTGGACGTAGCCGAAGAGATTCGAAGGAGGAGCCGAAGAGTCAGAGTCCACAGATTCACCGCCGCTGGTAAACGAGGGTGAGCTAAAACTTCCAACACCGAAGATTAAGTGATTCGGGAATGAGATTTCGCTTTAACAAAAATCCCGGTAATTCTCTATCTCTCTCTCTCTCTCTCTCTTTCCAGCGTCAACCTCCAACCTTCAGGGCATAGAATCGTTCGTCTCTCGATGGTCCCTCGGCTAGACTAATAGGACCTACACGGAGATACAAAAGGGAGAGAAACCATCGAATCGTCCGCCAGGAGAGCGAGATGGTGGATGCACACGCGAGGGACGCACGTGAATATCCAAGGGAAGATGCGACGTCACCAAGCGGAACCCGAACGTCGCCCGGAAGTAGCCCGGTCACGTGGCTTAGCCAACACGCAATTGTGTCCGGCATAATAAAGCATAGCTCAGTGCTGCACACGAATCCAAATAGCCATATACACACAAACACACACACACACAGTCAAACAGGCGAACTCGAACGATTCTACTGTCTGTAACCAATGCGCCTATTCGTCGGCTGTGCGTTATACTGCAGGAGCAACAGAGTAGCCACGAGATACTTGCCTCAACTACGACTCTATGGCCTGTTACTCCGCAGTACATGGCTGGATCTCAATGCAATAATATAGTACAGATCTACAGATATATGAGATAGGAGGATAGGAGTGTATCTGAGTATACCGCTTCGCCGCCCCGAAAGTGAGGTAGCCAGCCACGTTATGCTATGCGTTCCTTGTACATACATACATACATACAGAAGGTTAGAGTCGTGTGGGTTCAGTGCCGGCGAATGCAACTGCGCGAACACACAGGGGTTGGTGCTGCTGGTGCTGGTGCTGCTGTTGCTGCGAATACGTAGCATTGATTTATGCCCTCGTGACGGATCGCGCGTCGCTTACGGAGAGCGAACGAGCGAACGTACGTCTCTTCTCTACAACGACCACTGCATCCCACCCTGTAGAATGTTCTCCTTGTAAATGTGCAGGACTCGCCTGTGTCTGTGTGCATTGAATGTTTGTGCGTTTGCACGTAACGCTTTCGCTGTGGATACAGGAGAATGTGCATCAGTTTGTGAATATGTGTGGTGAAGTACAGAAGAGAGAGAGGGAGAGAGAGAGAGAAAGGGAGGAAGGAAGGGAAAGGGCCACTCGCGGGACAACTTCGTATTTATTTATTTTCTTTCGTGTGTTAGACGTCCTTACCGCACAGAACGAAAGAGAGTTGGGTAGCGCAGGTAGCTACCGATCTACGTGTACTTAACGTATGTATGTGGTACTCGATGTGTATGTATGTATGTATATGTGTATTATGTACATATATATATATATGTCTAACTCTTTTTCGTAGGCCGCACGCGGCCTCGTTTAACGTCCGAGTTGTGAGCCCGCATAAAAGCGAGCCACGACGACGAGGACAAGTTCCGCTACTGCTACTGCCGCTGCTGCTGCTGCTGCTGCTGCTAAGAGCCTGCGTTTCTCACGGGGAAGCTAACGCAAGGAATTATATTGGCCCCATCGAGACACTCGAATGGCTCGTGATCCGCGGTGACTCGAGGGAAAACCGAGGAGATCTCTCGAGCTCCGCTCGCTTTTCTTTTCCTTCCCTCGCTCGCGAACCGTTTTACATCCGAGCCCAGGGTAAACGTTGATGGGAAGGCCTTCGTCATGTAGTTTCCGAGGTTCAGTCTTTATGATATATATTTATATCTCGAGTGTCTCGATGCACTTTTTTTTCAACGTGGAGGACGAAAATTGGCGGTTTTTTCGATCGATTTTTAGGGGATTATTTTGCTCTCGTAATTGTTCTGTCCATGGGAGGAAAATGGAAAGAGGTCCTGAAACATAATTGACCTAAGTTTCCAGCAGAACCGAGGAAAGTTTTTTTTTTCAAAGTAAAATTTTTGCAATTTGTAGGAACAGATTTTTGGGTTAGACGATAGATTTTGAGGGCACAAATTTAAGGGGTAAGGTCTTGAGGTTCGCGATGATATCCTACAGGGTTGCATTAATAGTGCTAGGATGGTTTTGCTCTAATATTGGTTGTACACATGGAGGAAAGATGGGAAGGGGTCCTTCGACACCCCTCGTACCGTCGCTCGTCCGGTCGCGCGCTTCGCAACATTCCCCCTTTCCACCCCGCGGAGCACGACCCTTTGTATCATTATTTGTTAGCAATTTTCCAAGCTGTCGACGTACTGGCAGAAGCCGCGTGCCGAGCTCGCTTCTCTCGCTTCCTCTTCTCCTCAATCGACGCTGATACTAATACAGAACGATCGTTATTGCGGTCATTGTCATTGTAATTCGCTCTCGGACGAGAATGATGGATAATGCGAAAGTGGTACGCGTGTTTCTGTCTATGCGTGTTGTCTCGTGTGCATCAACTATTCAAATACAATTTTTTTTCGTTTCTTTTCTCACTTCATTCACATATCAATAATTTTAAAAATTTTTACATTACATTATATTTATAAAAATCAGCTTTAAATAAAAAATAATTACGTGGCAAATTTTATTCTGCGTTCAGAACAATTTTTTTCTAAATAAACTCTACCCAAATTCAGTTTATCAATTTTATCGAAAAAAATTTATTTGAAACCTCTTAAAAGGATTATTTGAAAAATCACAAAGTCCTGTAATGAGAAACGATACAACATAATACAGATCATGACACGTAAAACCCGTTGCAAACTCGTCGACGCTTTTCCCTCCGTCTCGCTCCTCTTCTAATTCTCGTGTAATTCCAGAATCAATATTATCCTGAAATCGGGAAAAAGTATATAGCTCGCTGTTAGGGGAGAGAAAGGAGGGAGAGGGATGGAATTGTGAAGGAGCTGGGTATCGATGTCGAGGAGGGTCGATTTCTGGAGTGGTGTCGTTTGTACGACTGAGCGAGCGGTACGAGATCTCTCTATCCCCAGTGGCGAGAGAGTTCGGCTTAGTCGTGTAGCTCATTCTCGTACAGTAGTAGGTACAGCATCCCTCGTGAACGGTCGCCGGGTTCATAGCTTCTCGGGGTACATAGCAGACATCCAGGCAGGCAAGCATCAGCATCAGCATCAGCAGCAGCAGCAGGGAATCCGTGTTTATTGACACAGGAAGTGATTGCTGCGCCCGTGGGTCGAGGGGTTTCACGGTTCCCCACAGGGGAGCACTCGTCCGGGGTCGTGCTTCGCTCTCTCTTTTTTTCTCTCTCTCTCTTATTTGCACCGTAATCCCATGATAAATTATCAAACGGCCGCGGAGCAAGATAAGCTCTATTAATTTTGCGTTATAAAACGGGGTGGCCCTTTCCATCATTACTCACAGCAGTCTCAATGGTTATCACAACTGTTTAGATGCTCACTGCTAATTTCCGGTTTGTTTGAGAGTACGAAAAAATTTTTTCCAAAATTTCGCCAAATAAAAATCTCATTTTTATGTATAACGATTATTAACGTCAAACACAAACGATAATTTTTTTCTGAACGCCCTGAAAATCGACATCGTGAAATATTGTGTGATTTCCTTGCTGCCATAATTACAATGCTATAAATAAATATTGCATATCGAATTATTAATCGGAAACTCTCAAGACAAAAAATTTCAAATTATTGTTTCTAAGATAGCATTTGATCGGTTGCCCTTATCATTTGAAAATCGATGGGGTTATTGTGCCTGCTCCGAACCGTGGCCACGTATTACGGTGAGACGTTAAAATCCAATCGAAATTAATACGTCGTACTTTTCGGAGGCGTAATTTCACAATGAATTATTATCGAATGGAGCAACAACAGCAGCAGCAGCAACCACAGCACGATAAGCTCTATTAATTTTACGTTACGTTATAAACTGAGCGGTTACCCTCGTGCGCATAAGGGCGCGCGAGGGGAGGATCGCTCGTCGGAGACGTAAACTTTTCGTACCAAGCGACGGCGTATTTATTGCTTGTTAAGCCGTCGCCGCGCGGAGGTACTTCGACAACACACAACGTCGGTACGCGTGCGTATGTACAGAGGAGGCTTATTGATGTCCGTGGACTGGCTGTCTGTGAGAGGCGAGGGATACACGCCGAGCTCGATCATGCCCCATATAATTTTTACGCTCGCCTTTGAAAATCCGAGGCGAATTTACGGGCTCGTTAAATATTTCCTTTCAGTCGGACGCACTCGGTATCCCGACGCAGTCGTGGTCCTCTCAAGCAACCTGGATGCTGCGACTCTTCCATATATATATATATTTATGTATATATACATCGCATCGTCATTCTGGGCAATGGTAACCATGAGAAATTGAGAAAACCATAAATGTACGTATTATTATTTAATAAAGGAGGCTTATCCGCGGTAACGTTGAATTATATTGCACCGAATAGTGGGGATAATGAGTCGTTAAATTAATTCACACATGCCATTGCGAAGAGCGAGCGTCGCGGCAGGGTCAAACAGTTCTCCTCGTGTGTATCTTCCCTCTTAACGTACGCGTCATTCAATTACGCGCCAACGTTACGACAGTACTTTGCTACCAACGAGCATAACTCTAATTCTTTAATGTTGATTTTTTGTTTATCTTTTTTCTTTCAATTCCAGTTCTGGGAGGCCGAGCGTGAGCGGAACGATAAATGGAAGCTGAAGAGGAGGAGGAGGAGGAGGAGGAGGAGGACTGTAATCTCTAGAAGCGGTGCCTCGATTCTACACACCCCATTCCTCGCCGCGCCGGCTAATCTTATCTCGTCCACGTGATTTGATAAATTAATCGACATTAAGGAGAGCAACGGAGATACGCGAGCAGTGCCAAGAGGCTCGGGATGCTGAGGACCGAGGGAGAGAGGAACGCGTCATCTGTGTGATCTGAATTGCGTCGATCTATCAAGCCCGAAAAACCCGGAGAGCTCGTGGCTATCTCCGAACGGCGAGCGGGCGTTTGTATCGCCCGAGACTCGAGAGGCCCACAGTCGTTTAAATCTTGAGACACGTCGCTCTTATTCGTACCGGTGTCGGAGCCAGGAGATCTCGCGAGCCGCGCCCGCTTCCTCCGACCACTGCGTCATTAATAATCCATCGCACTCGCCTACACCTACGCACCGAACAAACGACACCCGCGAGTCTTCACGCACGCTCCTCTTTACTCTTCTTTCTTAGCTTCTCATAATTTCAATCGAATTGTAAGCCGCAAGAAATACGCTTCCTCGGATTTATCGCTTGGCGATACGTCACACATTTTTGGCACTTACAAACGATATTTCTCGCGAGAATTCACTGCGCGCCAATATTTCAATTTTATTCAAATGCCCGGGCTATTATTTTATATATTATGCATAGTTTTCGAGGAAATTTATTTGGACTTACACAAATTTTTTTAATGAAAAATGGTAATGATAAAAATAGAATACGGATAATTTATATTAGAATAATTTGAGTGTATTTTGATTGAAATATTTTCTGTGCAGGTACCGGAGAGCTTGAAATTTTTTGTTTTCAAGCCCAATTTCATCCGGAGAGTGAGATTACGAGGCGGACACGAGTTTTCTCACTACACGAGCAAGCGGAGGATCGATTGACCGACTTATCGAAGGGATCGGATCCAGTTATTGTTGGTCGCGCAGGGAACGGCGTCGATTATTGCCTGGTGGATGTCTGTCGAGGTTCCCGACGACGTCTGGAGCTGGGCTGACGGTCCCCCGAAGGAGGAATGCGGACCGGGGGCCCCGCAGGACTTACATCTTTTTCCGCGCTCGGGCGCATAAATAAAACGGTCCACGGAGCACGAACGACAGCAGGAGTCGTTCCTCGATGTGGGATCTCCGGGTGAACATAGACAGACGTACACAAGGGAAAGAGCGGGAGGGAAGAAGAAAAGGGAGTGGAGGAACTGTTGGAAGAGGAGCAGAAGCAGCAGCAGCAGCAGCAACAACCCCTTCCTCATTTCATTTCTATCGCTCACCGCCTCGAACTCGGACGTCTAGGCGCCGCTCTTTTGTCTTAGCTAATAGAACACGCGTTCCTGCGCGTCCCTTTCGGTAAAAATGCCCGAAATGTGTCCCGTCGTATAATCCCTCGGCCGATCGCTCTTCTCGCCGGCCTTCGCTTCTCTCCTTTCCAACATTTCTTCCTTTTTTTTTTCTCTTCATCTTCTTCTTCTTCTTCTTCTCTTTATTTCTTCACCAACTACTCCCTTTCCAGTCAGTCGACTTTTGATCTTCCCAGTTGCTCGACATTTCTCTCTTCATATCGAATTATAATATCCCTCCGCTGTCGTTTCTTTCGGCGCTCGCCTTATTCGCGCGATCACAAAACCGCGATAATTATTGCCCGCTAATTGATCGCCGATCGGCGAAATTGCTCGGGCGAGATAAGCGGCTGATTGATCGCATCTTGCGGCGGACTGTCCACCATCTCCGCTCGGCATACACATGTGTGTATATACCTGAGCAACCCGAGGAACGCCGTCTCTTACCTTTCACAGCCGTTTATATCACTCGACTCGTGTTAATGCGTGAGAAACCTTTTCGGGAAATAATATAATACGCTACATGGACGTATTAATTTATGTATCCACCAATTGGATTCTCAGGGGTTCCGGGAGGAGAGGACCTTTCGTTAATTAGTCAGTCGTCCGTGAGAGTGTGTGGACAGGGGGACAAAATAGTCATCGACTCGCTCTCATCTTCTAGGACCGTAGGCCGGAATTTCTCGGCTTCGTTTCTGTCCTTCGCTCAAGTCAAACTCGCGCATACTGCGCGTTCCCCGGGTGTAACATCAACGGACACGATGTCCGACAGCAGAGATGCTGAAGAGAAGAAGAGCGGTGAGTGAGTGAGTGAGAGAGAGACAAAGGAGGGAGGCAGGAATGTTTGAACTCACGGACCATTCGTCTCAGGGATTATTAATTTTTGTTGCAGCGACGCGATCAGCCCGACAACAACGAGAACGCGGGATTCTTCGAGGCCGAAGCTGCGCGCACAGGAGGAAGCGAGAGGACTGCACGATAATACCAAGTATTTTGGGGTAGAATTGGATCTGCTGTGCAGGGAAGCTGTGCCCGATGAGATAGTGAAAAATAGAGAACGTGAAACGAGTCTGAGAGATGAAGAAGAGGATGAAGAGTACGAAGAAGAAAAGGCGAAGAGCGAAGGGCGAGATGTGAGTGAAGAACGAGAGAATGAAAGGTTGCGCGCATACTGGCGCCACTCGGAGCATACCTCGTGCTTTGGTCCAGCAGCACGAACACGAGGACCAGCAGAAGCACGAGTTCACTCGTACACCACCTCAATCTCTCTCTCTCTCTCTATTTCACATATTATGTTTATGTCTGTTCCGCTCCCTCTTTCACTAGCGTGTATTCATCGCATTTCGATCCCACACTGATACCAGCAGTTGGATGAGCCCGAACGCCCGGAGTCTCCAACGAGCTAGCGTTCGGAACGCCTAACTTATTGTTTTATTATTGGACCACCATCGCTGCTGCTCGATTGCCTCGCCCGAGATTTTTCTTCACCCCAACAATCATCCACGAAGATGTTGCTGATGAAAATTTCAACGAAACGTATTTCGAAGAGGACCTTCCTCACTTCGTTACTTTGGATCATTATCACCGGGATTTGGAATTACAAAATTGATGAAAAAGATTCACGAAAATCCTTGAGGCATCGATATTTCTCCAGGGCAGACACTTCATCGACCAGTTTTCTCCTCGAGTTGACATCGACGATTCTCTTTATATTTCCTTAATTCCATCTTCGGAAAAATGGCTCGTTGACCTCGGTTATCTCGAGGATAAGACGTTTAGCATCCTCTGGAATATCGGAAAATCCGAAGGGCATAACAGACAAGGAGAATTCTCGACAGTTGTGAGCCCATGAAGCCCCTGAAGAGGGAGCAAAGACACGAGAGACGTTGGGTCGCATCGGGAGTCTCGTTGACCGAGGAATATCAAGAATTCCAGTCCGCGGGAAAGAGAGAGAGAGACCGGCAAGCCGAAGAAACAGAGAGAGAGAATAATCGAGACGACAATTCGCTCTCCGCGGCACGTTCACTCAGCGGGGATTCGCTATGTGTTCCCGAAGTGAATCTCCGGAGAGTGCAGTTAGTTGTTTCCGAAGCAGTAACTCCGAGGGCATGTTACACATGGAAACGAGCGTGGTTGGATGTCCACCGAGGATTTCGTACCAATAAACACTTCGTCCGGCTACCGCGGGGCTTTCCACCGGCTCCGATGTCCACTCCTGACAGCCAAAGTTACGCTGATGAGAGCTTCGAGCTCTGGGCTCTCTGTTGTTGCTGTTGCTGTTGCCATTGATCGCACCGGTACATTGTACCAACACAAGGAAACTCCAGGGCGGAGGATCGGTAGAGTGAAAGGCAGAGAGAGTAAGAGGAGTAAGAGACAAGCCGCACGGAATAGATCAGAGTCGTTCGATTCTATCCGGAGACTCGGGATTCCTCGTTCTCGATAGCTATCTCGAATTCTGAGCTATCAAACCATTGCCACAGGAGCAACCCACACCGACGGCAACCCGTATACACACGTAGAAACATGCGAGAGGTTGAGATTCAGTCGTCTTCGAGGTCGGAGAACTCCTCTTCTCGATGAAGCTCATCCGGCGCTGGCGCCAGCGAGCAACTCCAACGAGAGGCCCCCGGTACAACCTGTTAAAACGCTTCGGAAATATGTTAAACACGCGCGCGGCCCTCCGCTGACCGCCTATTAACTCTCGCGCCCCCTCCCCCTCCCCCTCCTCGCTGGAGATAATCTCGTGTCTCTCCAGTTCGCTCTCGTTTATATATGTTTATGGGTTCTTCGGGTTTTCGTGGCTCGGATCTCCCATCATCCGTGGACGGACTCTGTCATGGTGTGAAATTAATGAGAGAGAGAGAGAGAGGGAGAGGAAGGCACTACTTCGAAAATCATCTGCTCTGTAATTATGAAGAAACGTGAAGAGCAACGAGCTCATGGAAAATAATGTGGAAAAGTACGTTTCCCAAGGAATTTGACGTCGGGAAGAGGGACTCGGGAATGCAAAAGAGGCCGTCTGCCGTCGTGTCCCCCTTGGGAAGTCCCTCGGTCGCCGCTGAGGGGGTTTGGCAACACGTTAATGAGCCTGAAACAAAAGAATCTCTTCGGGGTCCTCGGTGTCCTCTCTTTCGGCCTGGCCGGGACCGCGTGCGGTATAATCCGAAGCCCCGTCGAGCGGGAAAACTGCGGGGGGTTGCTGGCGCCACGAGCTGTCATCACGTGTCCAACGCGAGGTACACGATACACCCAGGTAGAGATATTTCAACGGATCTTCGATCCTTTCCCTCTTCCACGGCTTCGCCAATGATTTTTCCTTCAACCCTCAAAGGGACCCCATAGCGAGGACACAAACTACCCTTTATGTACAATCACTGGGGCACCTTGTCGTTAAACCTCAAAAACATCCAATGTCAGCGAAAAATCCTTGACCCTTCAGCCCCTGGATGCGTACTGTCTCTTCGGGTTATTAATCACTTCAGCATCTCCTCTGATTTCAATATTATTTCTCGGTAAATTAATAATCACACGGGTTCACCAGGCCAATCAAGAAAAAGAGGAGAGAGAGAAACATAAACGCTGGTGAACGTGGGAGTACAAAAAACGTGCCAGGTGCTATTAGACCGAGAGAGAAAAGCATTATTACCGCAATCTCGTCTCGGCCACTTTGTATAATCCTGACTCACGTACCTCAGCCAAGCACCCACACACCCACACATGCACATCCACACATCCACACATCCACACATCCACAGAAATCCTCGCAGAGGATCCGTGTATGAAAGCTGGCTCTTCGCGGTTCGTAATACGGTGAGAGAGCAGCACCAGCAGCAGCAGCAGGTTGGCCACCCGTGGTGGAATCGACGAAAATTGCGTTTCCATCGGTCTGGGGCGCGAGCTCGCGTAAGAGACCACGTCGTCGACGTCGGGGACTCGCCATACTCTCTCCGTCTCGGTGTTTCTCTCTCAACGTGGGTCTCACTCGCGCGGGCACATGCGCCGTTTAGCAATCTGGTTAAGACATCTAGCAGCGGGAGCAAACGCGCGGGACCAGAGAGAAAAGGATAGTGAGAAAGAGCGAGAGAAGGGCTATCGTGGCCACGGCCGAGTTGCGGATAAATTGACCCGCGACACCGCCAATTCACGTTGCGAAGGAGCTGGACGATAGTTTTTCGTTCGGGGAGGTATGCGCCGGGACCACACACGCCGGCGCCATACCCACACCACTTGCTCGAGCGGGGGGCCGCTCTCTCGCTCCTTTTCGTCCCGGTGTATGTGCCTCCGCTTTCTCGGTATATATTCTGCCCGGCCTGGCGAACGAGACCCGCAAACACCATCGCGATAATACATACACGGCCTCCTCGTCGTACGTATAAACCCACCGACTACACGCACGTGTACGTACGTACACACATTGAGAGATCTACACGCCAGAATTGGGAAGAGAACGAGGCGAAGGAGGACGAGAGAGAGAGAGAGAGAGGAAGAATCGCCGCGCGTCTCTCCCTACGTGGAAACGATAAATAAACTATAACTAACCGCCCTCGGTTCGTAGTGACAGGTGAATGGTGGATCCTCTTGTTAGGCCGGGCGCGCGTCCTCCGGGAGGTGGAGGAGCGCCCTCTCCGCCGAGGACGCCGACGCCGCTTGTGGATTCGCAGGAGCCACGCACGGATGTTGAAGAAGAGAAGCAGAAGCGAAAGGTTCCTCGCGAGGAGAACCGCGACGACGACGACGACGACGACGACGACCACTGGAGAAGACGACGCCGCTCTTTTACGGGGAAACCGGGCCGAACGAATCGGCCACCGCGTTCTCCACTCTTTTCTCCTTCTTTCTTCATCCTCTATATATTCCCAAGCGTCGTTTCGTTCACGCTCCTTCGCTCACCGATTTGGCGAGATCGCCAACTTCGCTGCACGAGCCAGCGACGTTTCTTCTCTGTTACCATTTCTTCCTCTTCGTCCTCGCGTTCTCCTCTTGGTACTTTTATTTCGGTGTATATGCATACCGACGGAGATATACTCCGCGCAAGCTTCGAAGAAATAATCCGAAGGATTCGCGAATCTCGGATGAACGCGCTGCGCTACGAAATGGCAGCCACAATGGAACGGGAATAAGAAACATCTCCTTGCCTCGGATTGTACAATCCGCGGTGCGAAGTTGATGGATCTTTATGATGTCGTCGAGAGCTCTGCCAAACGCTTTTCTCTCTTTCTTCCTCTTTTACTCGCGCTTCTCTCTCTCCCTCTCTCTCTCTCTCTCGCTTCTTGCTGCTGTGTCGTTTACTTAGACCGTTCCTCGTGTACAACGGCTATTATTTATCGTTAACGTATGGAGGCGATTTATGCTTCGCCCGCTAGTGGATAACTCGACGCCGTGAACTGGTTTGAGTAGGTCGTTTTGTAAAATGGTCAAATACGTTGTTTCCGGCTGGTTGAACCGGAGAGATTTGCGCGAAAGCCCTCGAGCCCTAATTTTAAGCAAATTTGCGGCCATTCTGTAGTGAAATTGGTTAAGCGTGTCTCTTCGCTCGTGTATATCGTATACCTGAAGAGGTTTACGCCGGCCGCACGCCCTCTGCACGCGATTGAAGCCCCGCTGGGCCTCGCCAGCGTTGACCATTATTCCTCCGGTCTCTTCTGTCACGCTTATCCAATATTTCGGCATTGTCGAACGCTCCGGGCGAGGCACTTTTCCTCTTATTCAGGTATACAACTCGTCGTGTCGCACCGAACGGAGGACAATGAGCCTCCAGCTTCTCGCGGTATCGCAAGAAACGAGTATCCGTAACCAACACCAATTGGATTAAACGTATCCATTACCCATTGTACCATTCCACCATTCACATTCACCATCGACGGCACCCTGATCCTGAATGACAGCAACAATTCCGGAGAATAATCGAGCACTCGGAGCAGGATTATTGACGTTAAACCGTTTACCCAGAGGCTTCTTCCTATTTTGGCGATCCTAACGAGCAGCGAATTCCTGCCGCCACAAACATTAAGTAAGTTCCCTCTATATGCTTTTCTTTCCACTCAAAATATTTTTTTGTCATTGTGAAAACAATTATTTCGTTTCCAAAAAAATCTTCCTTCACTGAGCGAAGAATGGTCCAAGTAAAAAAAAATTCCTGTCATTTTTCTTAAATAAAAACAATCAAATCCGAAGCAAAAATATGTTCCTTCACTAAACGAAGAATGGTCCAAGTAAAAAAAAATTCCTGTCATTTTTCTTAAATAAAAAAAATCAAATCCGAAGCAATTCGAGGAAACTTTGTTTCTCTAGTGGAAAAATAATAATTCTCAGGTGTTTCACGAAAGTACAGAATTACGCATTACGTTGACAGGTTGGCAGTTCGGTGAGCGCAGCGAGGGATTGCAACATCGGAGATGAGTTTACCGGCAAAGAAGAATGCGCTACTCTCGCCTCATTGGGCAACGAGTGCTCGTGTATACGGGGACAAGACAGTACTTAACGTAGGTAAGTATGTAGCCTCAGATGTAGAAACGAAAATAGTGAGAGAGAGAGAGAGAGGAGAAGGAGAAACTTAACCGCGGCTACTTTTGCTTAAGCTGCCGTAAGGGCTGATGGCGAAGAAGGGCCCGCGCGCCGTCGTGTTGCCATTGTGCGAATGAAATTAGCCCTGAAATGCCAGGAAGATAATCCCGTGGGTCTCCTTCTCTCGCTCGCGTACTTTCAGGAGCTCTCGTCTCTTCGCCGCGCCCGGTTTCGCCTATATTCCCGTTGCTAGACAGCCCGCGGCTTCTCCCTTTTCTCGTTCAAGCGCGCGAGTGCTCTTCCGTAGCCAGATCATCCCGTTAAACGGATCCGTTTCTCCTTCTCCCTCCGACATCATCCGTTGCCCCGGTCTCCCTCGCGTTTCTCCACTTAATTCTTCACATCGGTTTCTCTTTCGCTCCGTCAGAGTTCTCCTCAAGACCCACTACCGCTGCTGTTTTTCCTCAACCTTTCGCTTCTTTCTTTTCCACCTTTTTTCCCCGTCTTATTTACCTTTTTTCTTCTTCTTCTTTTTTTTTTTTATCAGCCGACAGAGCGAACCCAATGGTTTCTGGGACTGCACGCTCGACCGCACGTACCATCTTCATTCTCGTAATACTCCTCACTGCACTATTATCCTTGCTCATCTCCGAGTGCGTTTGTTATTATACTTGTTACAGTACCGTGAAGTATATTGCGCACCGATGTGTGTCGCTCCTCGAATAACCAGACGACAAACGGTTGTCAATGGAGAATTTGTTTAGACAGTCGTGGAATTGTCCACAGGTTAGACAAAAATAAATACGAGAACCGAAGACTCGCGGGTCGTACGAAAAAATCTTCCTGCCGAGTACAGATATTTATTTATTAAAATTATCGCAACGATTACAATAAAATGATTTGATATTTGCAGATATAATCGGAAGGAGGACGAGAGTGTAGAGTGGCGGATGAAGAGGAGCATAGAGGACATAAAGAAGAACACGACTCAACACGAGCAGCAAATGAAATGCGTGTCCGATGCTTTTTGCGAAGGGTTGGAAGGAGAGTCTCCGGAGTGAGCGAGTATAGCAGGGGGAGGGGGACGACGACCACGAGGACATCTTCGCGGATCCCCAGAAGCTGCACGAGCGAACAGTAGCCAACAGCAGCGGACAAGTAAAAGGAATAGAAGAAGAAGAATAAGAAGAAGAGGCAGAAAATAAGGACAGCGAGCGGCGAAGAGAGAGGAGCAAAAATTCGTGTATAACAGAGCGAGAGTTTCAGGGCACCCGCTATGAACACCCCGGAGCGAGATCCAAGATCGAGTTAAGATAATTGCTCGTTTGTTTAAACATTTGACCGCGAGGGGAGTGAGAGAAAGCGAGCGGAGCGAGAGGGAATCTCCTGCGAGAGCCCATTTCACTTTTTGTGCCTCGCGATTGTAGCGGAGGAGCGTAGCGAAGTAGCGTTTGTGTGCTCTCGATCCTCTCCGGGACTCTCCGCTGTCTGGAAGTCTCCGGTGCAGTCCCAACTTTGGTACAGTTTGTATAAACTGGCATACATATATGCAGCCATATAGGTATATTCCTTTTTCTCTCTCCTCCTCTCTCCTCTTCTTTCCTCCCTTTTTCCCTTCGCCATTTCTTTCCTGCTCTCCGGAGATCCTCGTGCTCTTGTTTCTCCTCGCTTCTTATCCCTGCTCGCCTCCGCAGACCCATATTATACATGTAGTGTCTCTCTAATGCGCTGCAATCCTCTCCGCTCGGTCGTACGCGCTCTCACCGGCTAAGGGATGCTGCGCCTGTTTCGTCCCTCTGGACCTGCTCAGCTCGGACCACCAGCGAGCTCCCAGGCTCTTCTCCACTCCGACGATATATTTCTCTTAAAGAATTACTAGTTTTTCCGTCCTCCTGGATTTCCGATGAACGTGGAAGCACTGATAAACGGGACTTTATTCCGCGAGCTGGACCATACGTTTGCCCAATAATTTATTCGCTAATTGACATTTTATCGGCTGCAATGAAACGTCAGTTAAATATGAAAACATACGAATTATTGAATTAACGAGACGCGAAACGATATTTATTCAGCTGAATGTGAAAGAGAGTTTTAAAAAAACCAATTTGAAAATTCTTGGTAAACCAGACTATTTTTTCTTTTTTCTTCTATTCACTTCAGCCTCCTCGTTATTAATTTTCGACAACTTTAAGATAAATGCAGTACAAAAAATACCATAATATGATTTTATTTAGCTCGTTCTTTACATGGGAATTTTTGTTGGTTGCTTTCAGAAAGAAGCGTAAATACATGGGGAATAGTGGAGAGCACGGAAGGCTCCACGAGAAACGCGACGTCTCTCGTTGCCTGCGTCCCTGCGGCACGTCGCTGTCCGTGACAGAAAGTTAACCCGTCGTCGTGTTACTGCGGGAATGGCGTTCGTTTTTCGTCTCCCTCTCTCGCTATCCCGTGCGGGGGTGGTTTTCGTGCGTCGGAATTATAGAGTCGGTTGGCTGGCTCTCGCTACATAGCTTCACCCCGACGGAGTGAGTCTATATATACACTCACCAGCCACACCGCAGCGTCGGTTTTGCGAACGACGTCTCGGTATTACACGCCCGAGAGAATCACCGCGCGATGTAAAGCACCGGCAGAAGCAGACGCAGCGGTGGAACCCACCGATGCTCACCCTCCGAGCTATCTCACCACCCTCTCCCCCAGCGCCCAACTTCTTCTTCTTCTTCTTCCTCTTCCGCATATTACATACTCCGCAGAACCTCCGGAATATAGTGTGCTAAGCTGCTGGCCCCTTGGAAGGACGCGCGAGCCCTTTGCCATTTTTTTTTCTCTTTTCTTTTTTTTTTTGTATTTTCATCCCTCTGAGAAGAAAAATAAGGAAGACACTTTCCGTAAGAGAGGAGCCACCCTTCTGACAGTAGCGGAATTCATAGCGTGCACCTATAGAAAAATATTACTAGCGACACTCGCGATAAAAAAGAAAGAAATCTTCTATATTCTCGACAACGCATTTCTCTTCTATAGATCAACAGCGGGCAATGAAATATTCCTGCTGAGAATCTACGCGTGTGCAATAAAGTGGAGCACAAACACTCGATCGAAACTCGAGCACTTATCACAAATGTCAGCAGCAACTTCTTTATAAGTACAACATTATTTATTAATTTACACTATTTTCTGCTAATTACGAAAAAAAAAAAACACCAGTTACTAAAAAAACAAAATCCACACAAAATGTCGTTAAGATCAAAATAATCCCCATTGATTTTCTCTCATATTCAAAAATCAGTCTATGTCCCTTATGAATTAACGAAAAAAAAAAAAAAAAAAAAAAACAAAAAAAAATGCAAGTCCGAATGTAATAGGTTACAACTTGGATCGTAGGGAGTCTTCTGATCGTACGTTTCCCCAGTAGCATGTACTCCATTCGAGAACAATATATATATATATATATATATATATAATATATACACACATATGTATATAGTACGGCGCTACCTCACATTCATTTCTCGTCTGTCTACATGCGAGTCCGTGTAGCGTCCTCGTTTTTTACGATCCTAATATATATTCTACGGTTTGTGGGCGAGCAGAGAGAAGACAGGGCTCGGATACATTGGCAAAAGATGCGAACACGTGTGTGTGTGTGTGAGTACGAGCGAGAGGATCTTCGGGTATGTCGCTTGGCGATCTCGCGCATAACTCCGCGAAGAGCTGCCCGGCCAGCGATTCAATAACGCCGGTGTCGGCTGCAGGACAATGCTGCTGTTGCTTGCTGGCTTCGCTCCTACTGCCCTGGCGCCCAGACTTATAGCTATATCACCGGGAGCGGACAGCTTCACGAGCATAGATCCTCTGGATGCATCCCCGTCTAATATGCATATACGCCTATATTATATCATGGGTTATAGCCTCCCCCTCGGGTGAGGTTATAGCTTCATATCTCCCTCCCCCCCCCGACAGTCAAACCACATTTTATATTCGTTCAGTACATAGAGAATAAGACAGTGGTTCGGCTTATCGCCTCGCGATAACCGCAATCCTTCACAGCTCCCGTCACTTTCTCAATCTGATACTCGGGAAACAATTTTTTCAACTCTGTGTCATTTTCTCGTAGAAAAGTTTTTGCTCTCATGACATTTTTTTTTTGAGATTGTCCTGAGAGAAAGTAGAAAAAGGAAATTCGAGGACGAGAAAAATTATGCAAGATGGGTTCAATTATTGTTATTGTTTTATGGGATTTTTGAAATATTTTGAATGTGTGTAAAGTGGAATGAAAAAATTAATATAAAATTTGAACTGATTTTTTTTTTTTTTTTACTTTTATGAAGCGTTCTGTCAGGGATTTATTGTTTATTGTATTGAGTATGTTCAATATTTAATTAATTTGTTATTCGATGTAATTTTGTGAGTAACTAATAATTGTGAAAGTCGATAATGCGCTTGTCTCTGATGACGAAAGGAAGTTTGGTGTATGAATATTGAAAATTAATAGTCGCGGGGATGTTATTCGGGGCTTGGATTGAACTATAACGATTGCGACCCCCCCAAGCGGCGAGTAAATTGGGGTAGCCGAGGGGGAGGCTCGGGGAAGATGAGACAGCAGGCTAAAAGGTGAGTCGCACACGCGATCACGACGCAACAACGACAGCGACTTCGTGAACCGTGATGTTGGTAATCTTGGCTCACGCGCATCGAGGACGAAGGGCGCTTCCGAGAAAATTGATCGATCGGGAGAGACGCCGAGCGAAGAGAGGACGAGCCTCTCGCGATCGAGTAGCGCTACTCTCTTATTTCTTCCCGGGCTCGTAAAACGGCGGAGAAAAATGCGCGACGATATCGTCGCTCGATAGGTGCCCGAGAATTCAACGGAAACTCCTTCGACCTTTTTTTACCTCTTTCTCTTCCTCCGCGTCCAACTTTTCAATCGCCTCTCTTCCACGAACTCCCTCAATGATTCTGGCGCATCAAACTTTCCGTGAACTCTCGAAAAATTAAGAGACCCCGAAGAAAAGCGAAAATGAAAATGCTTTTCCGTACTGCATTCGCGGAAATAATTTTTTTCCCCTGGATTCCATAAAAACATCGCTTGTCTGCACAATGTCAACTTTTTGACATATGCGATTTTTATTGTTTTATTATTTTGGAAAATTTTCTAAGTGGTAACATTTATTGTTGATTTATAAAAATAAAAATAAAAGAACTTAGAAAAGTATATATATTGTGAGTAAAGTCTAGAGATTTTTTATAGATAAATAATATAATGGGATCATGTTAAATGAATGGGTTGGATATAATAGCCTGAAAAAAGTGTGAGACGAAAAAAAAAAGTGAAAAAAAAATATATACATTTGAGCTGATAAAATGCTGTAACACATTGAATGATCGGGAGGGCAGCGTTTGCGGGCGTGTTTCGCAAAAGCCTATAAGCAACCACCATTGCGCCTCGAAAGCCTATTATTTTCTCGGCAAATCGTCCACAGGGTATTTTTGTCTCGCGTGTTTGCATAGGAAAATCGTCGGCGAGTGCGAGAGAAGCATAGGCAGGCATGTTTAACGGCGCACGCACACGGGAGGAGGGTGAAATAGCACGAGGAGAGGGTTGCACTTGGACGGGAGCAAAGTTCGAATTGGCAATATCCACAGAAGTGGCGTAACTCGAGGTGAGGTATTTTCATACCTTCTAAAAAATAAATCAACCTCGACAGGGGAAAAAATTGCAAGTTTTGTCCATAAACAAATTGTTCGTCGACAAATACAAGCGAAAAAACACCACATAAATTTCTCATTCAGGCCTTCGAGAACTTCTTTTCCTAGTCTCAAAAATCACTCGGGAATCAAATAAAATGATCTCGGTACTCTGTACATCAATAAAGTACTATCTTCAGCAGCGTCAATCAAATTTGGATTTTTTTTTTATGGGATAGAAAAACCAAATGCCATCATTTTACCATTTTCATGAGACGTCAAACTGAAATTCAAACAAATTATCCACCGAAAAAAAAAAAAAAAAAAGTTCAAAAACCATTAATTAGTAATTTAATGAAATCTGTCCCTTTGCCGTGCAAAAAAAGCGTCACTTACGCCCTAAAACCCAAATATATATTTTTTTCTCAGACAAATAACCCACAACGAAATATCATGGAAAATCCTATAAATGCGCTATATTTTTTATCAGTCCCTCGATCGAAGTTATAGTCAAAAGTCTTTTCTAAAAGCGTTCGGTGGTCCAATAAAGCGGCTCACGTGCGATAGATAAAAAGCACGAGGACGAGAAGGAGAAGGAGTAGGAGAAGCGCAGGGAGGTCTCGTAGAGGGTCCGTCCATAAATTCACCTGCGCAGGGTGAGAGTGGCGGGTTGGAGAGGGGGGTGGGGGGTGGATGGCGGGCAAGGGCGCGCATATACTCCCTCGTTCGTTCTCCTTTCGTGCTAGCCCCGACTCGGAAACTCGGAACTCGCACGAGCCAAGAAAAGAAGGAGGAATAATATACCATATACTCGCCTCTCGGACGTTTTTCGCGTTGACCACCGGCTACCCACCACCACCGATAGTCCAGTGTAGCCCTCCTCGCACACCCTCGCCCCTCTCCGCCCTCCTCCCCCTCGAGCAAACCATTTTGGGCGCGTCTTTTAGCTGCCCAGAGTCTCGCTCGGCTCTTTCGCCTTTCCGTGTGTGTACATAAAAGCTCTCCACGTTCACAGGAGCAGCGGCACCCCCAACAGCCGTACATTGATAAGGGGATGAGGGCATGAGAGTGCGAGCGACGCGGTAACCCCTCCTCCCTCTCTTCTCCCCTTCGTATATAATCGGTCAACGTACATAAGCGAACTTGTGTATGTACTCGTGTGCATGTACATGTGTCAGTGTCCATAGGGGCAACATTTATGTATGTATGTATGTATGTACGTAAGGAAGGAAGGAAGAGAGTGGAAGGAGGGATGAGGAATCGTGCGAGGGTTAGTTGGGTCGCTCGTGTGTCCAGTCCACTCCACTGGAGCCCAGGGCAGCCCGTTCGATCAATAGAGGGTAGAGGCTACGGGTTTCTAGGAGGTGGACACGAGAGCCACCACCGCCACCGCCACCGCCTTCGTCCGGCACTCTGCCCTCGTCCCGCTGCTCTAGCTGCTTCGCCACTCACACTCGCTCACACGTACACGACCCTCACCCCGAGAATTCCTCGTTCCGGAGTACAACATCGCATCAGCTCCAGAAGCTACCAACAGTCACCTTCCATCGACTACGACTCTCGCCAAATGAAAACTCAAACTTCCATCTACGTGGAAATTGTTTCTCTAGGCTGCGAGCCAGGCGAATAAATTATCAGTCGTTTTCACGGACATTTTGAGTTCTTTCGTGTCTGGGGGGGGTCTTCATATCCAATTTTTCTTTTTTTATTGTGGGTCACTGTAAATCTTGTTCCCACTATTTTTTTTAAATTTTTCCGTCAGTCTCGTGAGTCTGAAAAAAATATATGTAATTGGGAAGCTGCGAGTCTATGATGCGAAAACAAATCTAATTGATTTTCAATCGATTCTACGGTTTTTCAGCGTGAAAGTCGTGATTGTCGGTGACGTTGTCACTGAAAGTAGGGGAAATTGTTGGAAAGACGGTGGTGAAAATGAGGATTTTGTGCTAGGGACACTAAATTCTGAAGATTGATACAAGTGGTTCGTCGACCTTGGCCCCCGGAAAATAACCGAGATCACCGCACAGCTCGTCGTGCTCCTCTTCTCCTTCTTCATCATCTTTTTCTTCTCCTTCTTCTTCTTCTTCTCTACTTGGTCTTCTCTCGCTTGGTCCACTCTTGGAGTGGAGAGTCTCTCGTCCACTCGGCTAAGAGCAGGAGCCGAAGAGCGAGGGAGAAATACACAGCGAAAGTAGAGAGACTCGGTAGGTCTTGATCCAATTATCTCATGTCCCTTGTCGGGATCGGCTACGTACTACGCCATTGGTCCGACGCTGTGGCTGCTGGGCCGTTTGTTTTGTAAGTCTAATCGCAGAACGGTTCTCCGGTGGTCTGCTTCGGCCACCTCCACCTCGTTCCTCGACGAGCCCTCTCAAGCCTGCTCTCATCCCTCTCGCGCTCTCCTTCCCTCTCGTTATTCTCCTCCGCTCTCCCGACGGCTCGCTGCCATTTTATTTCCAAATAAAAATGAAAAAGGAACCAGAAGAAGAAGAAGAAAAAAAATAACACGAATCGCCAACGTGTACCACGTGAGATCGGAGCTGCACTTTCGCGTACACAGCTTCCATCCTCTGGATATTTCATAGTGAACCTCACGAGAGTCCACCACTGGCGCCATGCTGAAGAGCGTGACCGACGAAGCCGCAGAAATAGTCACGATTATTTATTTCGATGCCTCAACATTTTTTTTTCTTCTTCTTCTCATTACTCCACGAGTCCAATTTACAATTCACTTTGTCTACGCCAAATCACACTTTTTTTTATCGTGTCGATTGACGGACAGATTTTTCTTCAAGTCTGTTGAGCTAAGATAACGTTAAGGGTATAATTGTACGAATGAAAAAAATGTATTTCCCATAAACACAGTGTCCTTTATCCGAATTTCTTCACGTCGGGATATTTCGTCTGAGATTTTTTGGTGGTATTCTTCATTTATGGCTCTTTATATTTGCGATGAAATAACGTTGAGAGTATAACAGTAGCTGGCTGATAAAATTGTATGAATGAAAAAAAAAATTTCCATAAACCTAATGTCCTTCATCCGAATTTCTTCACGTCGGGATATTTTTTCTGAGATTTTTTGGTGGTATTCTTCATCTATGGCTCTTTATATTTGCGATGAAATAACATTGAGTGGAGGAGATTAATCTCGTATGTTGCGGCCTTTGAGAGAATTTTTGCGGACACATTTATCCACTCGCAGACAATTATTCAGAACGCTCGGCGGAATAAAAAAAAAAAAGGCGAAAATAGTGGCGTGTACGGTGAAGAGTGTAGGAGCAGCGGTGGGTGCTGCTGTTGCCGTTGGAGAGCGAGAGATTTTCGGAGTAAAATAACGCCCGAGCTATGGGTAATATATATTTCCTCTGCGGAGCGCAAGTTCGGCGGGCCCGGAGAGCCGAACATAGTGGCGGGTTATGTGTGCTCTGGCGCCACGGCTAAGAGCCCTGGACCGCCCTGAGAGCAGCAGCAGCATCGCGAGACCAACCGAGAGAGCCCAAGGGAAAGTATATATCTCGTTCCGCGATAGAGCGAGACCAAGAGCCCGAGAACGAGCGAGAGAACGAGTAAAAGATGAACGTTCCAACGGCTCGGGCTCATCCCGAAACACTTTGATACAATAACCGACTCCTCAGGAACAACTCCTTCGATAGATGGACAATTAAAGATCCAATGTAAAATGAAACCAAGTAAAAAAAAAATTCCTAATTCGAGAATAATAATTTTAATCAATATATTTGAGTCTAATTTCGAATCATCGGGAAGAGTTAAACAAATTTTTTTATAATGCATACTAATAACTAATTAATAAAGGTTCTAGTGAAAAAAAAATATATATGTTTGATAATATAGGAATAATAATTTTTTAATCTAATCTGGAATAATGAGGAAGAGCAAAAAAAATTGTGCACAAGCCGAAATTTTCAAAGTGTGTGCTTGCTCTATAATAACAATAATACTAACTAACTAATAAAGGCTCTGGAGATGAGGAGAAGAAAATTCGGTGGAAGAAGAAAGCGAGGAAGTAAAGAATAGGGAGAGAGAGAGAGAGAGTCCTCGAAATGCTTTCACATAAAGACGCAACCCCACAAGACTTCATCCCCTTTTATGTGCCCCGATCCTACGCTTTCTCCCCGAAATGCTCGTCGACGCGTGTATTCGCCCAGTGCGTGTGAGAGTTCGGCAACGGGAAAAGAAGGGAGGAGATGAGAAAAGTGTGTGCGTGTGTCGTGCGTTAGCCCCGCGCAAAAGAGGATCGATCCTTCTCTCCTCGAATTCTCTCCCTTTCCCGACACCCCCTCACCACCCCCTTCAACCCCTCCGTATCGGAGTACACTGTAGTTCGTGCGTAAAAACCACCCTCTTCCCCTTCGCGACTTCTCTCTTTTTTTCCGTAGCCCCAACTTCCTCCTCTCCTCCTTCCACCCCCTCGTCCACTAACCACCACCACCTCGACTCCTCGCTCTTTCATCCCTTTCAGTGAGATACACCGCGGCAACTTTTCGATTCTCTCGCTCCTCATGATTTCTTTGCTCTGTATCTTTTTTTTTTTTTCACATTCATTTTCATGACAATATTTTACACCCTCACAGTAAAAATGTTTCCAGACTGATTTTCGTCTCTTTGGCAAATTTTCCGTTCGAACTCAAATTTTTTTGATGCACGATCATGAGGAAAAAAATGCTCGTGAAAATAATTATTAAAAAAATTGCTGTTCCTGAAGAGTGAATTTGAGTGGAAATATTTTTAGGTGAACAAATATGTCAGATGCATACTTTTTTTTTTGTACAGTGTATTTATTTTAACTTTCGTGTATTATACTTGCAGGGAATAATTCGGAGGTCGACGATAGGAACCTTCTTAAACCCGGAAGTTCCGTTTTCAAGACCTTATGCTGGTTCCGCTGGTTCCGTCTCTCTCCGGAAAAACACTTGGGCGCCTCGGAGAGCTTAACAAAAGTGTCACAATGGCCGATGCGGTCGCGTTGACAAAAGATTCAGATTTCGGTGGGGAAAGGAGCACGAAAGCGACAAGGGTATGATTTATGTCAGGAAAATTAAGGGCGAATGTGGCTAATATCTGGTTTCTGGGCTCGAGGCGCGTGGACCATGGATGCGCGATGGCGTCCACCGATAGAGCCATCCAAAATCTTCGTTATTCCACAAACATTAAAATTAATATTCCGCCCAGTTACTGAAAAAAAAAATCGTCTATCTCAAAATAAAAGCAGAAGGTGAGTGTCCAAAAAATAGTAAGTAAATCCAATAATCGAGCCCGACAAGTCCGACTCAAATGCACTGACAACTTAATTTTTTCTTTCAGATTCACCGAAGCAAGAAACTACGCAACGGCAATGACTTCTTTAACGCGCATTGGAAGAAAACCCAAGAAGAGAAATGATCCGAGAGGAATTTCCGAGCGAAGTGAAACTAGACGGGACGTTTGCAGCCGTCTCATTAAATTCAATTCTCGCGCAAATAAACGAGGAAATAAATCACGAATGGGAATGGAGAGGAGCGTCGCGGGGGGTTAATAAAACGATGAAAAATCGCATGGGTCCATTGAGCTCCACGTGACACGCAGACTTCCCGCTCAATGTGCGAGAGACAGAGAGAGAAAAATGAGCAATCGGTAAAGTCACTGTTACCGGCGTGTATAAAGCAGGAGCTAAAAGCGCGGAGAGCGAAAGAACCGCGGAACGGCCATCATCTCGCTGTCCCCGGCGGCGCGCAAAACGATCCAAAGAGTTATGATCGAATAATGATAATTTCCGCGAACTCTTCGACAGCTGGAGGACTCGTTATGACGACGATGACGGGCACCGGTGTTTCTTTCTGTATTATCGCGTCTGTCAAAGTATCTAAGATATGTGTACGTTTAATTTACGGTGATCATTGCGCCTCGAGACACGTATTCGAAAAGTTCATCGGCCTCTGGAGAACCGCAATGACACTCCTTGTCATCTCCATTGCTTCATTACTCCAGCATCCCCCTCTTCGTTACGTCACAAAGTCCGTCGTTAATTTTTTTTCCACTTCTTCATCGACATTCGCACTTCATTCTTAAAAATCTGCACACAAATTGAAATGTGACAATAGCGAATGAAATAATTGCATTCGATAAAACTGAGCACTGAAATTTTGGCTTAAATCTGCAACAAGTAATTGAAGGAATTTGAAAAAGATGTTGAATGTTTTGGGCAAGTGCTCAAGGAAAGTTATAGAATAACACGTAGAATTATGGAAATTGAAGAAGAGATTTTTTTTTTTTTCAAAGCAATTTAAAAAATGTGCATATTATTTTGCAGTCAGTTTTTTGTGACGGTAATTATAGCGGAATAATGAGTGTTAAGAGAATACGATCAATGTAATTGCTGAGTTGTTTGAAGACAATTTTATAGTCGACGTTTATTCGACTTTAAAAGTGCAGTCCACTATTATCTCTCGTTTACGTCACTCGTCACAATAATCGTGGCTCTTCTTCTTGCAATTTCTTTTTTATTCCTCGCACTCTGGATACTGAGAAAAGGGCAGACGAGCCAAACGGCAGAAGATATCGTCAACAAGCGTAATACCACATTTTACGAAGGGAAAGTACACACCGTATAATCTTGGTGTGCATAAAAATTTTCAAGAACTTTAATAACTGTGTTTCATACTTTGATAAAAAAAATATATTAAGATCTCACGTACATTATGAGAACAGTAGAGAAGATAAGTAATTTTTTCGACACACGTTCCTGCGAAATTTAACGATTTTTCTTGAAAAGCAATTAAAAAAAAGGGGTACAATGTTTTACATAATTATTAACGGCGATAGTTGGTGAAGAGAATAACGATTATTACAAGACAATTATAAAATCAATATAACAGCGAGCTCCGTTGCAGAGAAATTTATGTTATCGAACCCACTGAGACTTTAAAACGTACTCCTCAATTATCTCGTCTTTACGTCACTCCCCACAATATTAATCGTAACTTTTATCGCTATTTTTCTTCATTATTCGCACTCTATATACTTAGCAAAGGTCACAACAAACCGAACCGCGGGAAATATATTGCCCACGACGAATATGATACCTATATGTACGAGGGCAAAGTGGGCACTATAATCTTGGCTAGAAATAGAAATCGAATAAGACTCGGTGTGTCCAAGTCCTCGGGGCGAATCGTTTCTTTTTTTATGCCCTCTCTTTCTCACTCCCATCTACATTTCTTCATCATCTCTCCCTCATCTGGACACGAGCGGATATATTTTATGGCGGGGTTGAAACACGAGGTGGGGTACACACGTTGTTGCATCGGCAACGCCATCAGAGCCATAAAGTAAGTAAAAGAGAGAGAGAGAGAATTGCTAGTGAGAGGCGGGATGGGTCGTGAGACCCGTCGGTTTCATTGGTGCCCTTACCTTAGGGGTGGTTTTTACTCGAGCTACCACGAAGAAAAGAGAGAATCTATAGTATGTTATATATATGCTATAATACATATATATATATATAAACATGTGTGCCCATGTGCTTGGGCATCTCTGGCTTAAAAAAAAAAAAATCTATATATAGAATAGTTTTTGAGAGAGTGCGAGTGTGAGACTCGGTACCACCCTCAGAAAAAGGATAGAAGAGGGAGAGAGCGTAGCGCATAATGGAAACGCGCAGGGTAGCGTTGCTCCTGGTCCATGTACCACTGTATTCGAACGTCCATTGGGAATTTTCGAAATATTTCGTGCCATTGTCGAGCGCGGTGGGCTGATGCCAATGGATCCCTCCACGCTCTTACAATATTTCCGCAGGCATCCGGAATTTCCACTTCTTTCTCTTCTCGATCCTCCTGCTGCTCCATTTTTATTTTATTTCATTTTATTTTCCTCTCATTCTTGTTGTTGGTTCTTCAAGGAACCCACGTGATTCTTCTTTCATGAGAAAACTCGGAAAAAGCGCGCGCGGAGTATCGCGTTTCCTTTTCGGTTGGCGAACACCCTCCGCTCGCTCGGACACCCCGAGTGTCGAGGCATTTTTGACCAGAAGCTCCGGGAAACGTGAGAAGCCGAGCGACTATCGAATTTGCTTTTCTTCTTCCCTCCGAATTGCTATCCGCTCTTTTTTTTTTTTTTTTTTTTTTTTTTTTAAGGCCCAGGCTTTCGAACGAGTAGACCTTAGCATAAATGTCCTCCTCGCCGGTTTTGGCTACTTTCCAGATGGAATTGAAACCTCGCCGCGAGAGCAGAACGCGGCGGAAGAGGAGGACACCGCGACGCGCCCAACTTCCGAGCCTCCGCGACCAGCCACGTCCTCCACGACACTAATAATTTATAAACTGTACGCGCGGCCGGCGAGAGCCACCAGCCGCGGCTCAGGCGTAACAAACTCGCGGCCCCGTACACGTATCCGTGCCATCCTTCACCCACGCGCCAACAACCACACCGCCGCAACACACATTTTCTCTAGTAACTCTCACTCACTCCCTCACCTGCTGCTCCTCTATGCGCTATGATTATATGTATACAAATATACACGGCGACATGGGGTTATATTGAAGAGTTGCGAAAAATTCAAGGCCCAAGTTGCGTTTTAAAAAACTCGATTTTCTTACAAATTTCTTAAACAGGGAAACATTTTTTCAAATTATAAAATCATTTTGAGCACAATAATTAGAAAATAAAATCGCATATTTACATTTTTTTTTTAATCATACTAATCCACAGTCAAAAATTTTTTTTTCCCTCTCAATATCTCAATTCCGTTCGTACAATTTTTTTCAAAACATTTTTCCCCGAGTTTCTTCCAAAAAAATAATTAAATACTAGACATCATATATAAAATTTTTTGAAAATATTTTCATTGCTTATTAATTTTTTAGAAATGTCCATACTCGAAGTAGATTACACGTATACCTTAGCAATTTTCCGCTTTACGTGCAAAGTGACGTTGCGTCGTACGTAAATTCTATGGCATTGGCAACGAGTTTACGTACTTAGAATTGCGCGGAGTTGGAGTTACAAAACAGTAGGCAAACTATTATATATAAATACAGGCGGTGTATCCATTGTGAATCCCGTGTCGGAGTTTTCATCATCGACATATGTCAGCGCTGATATCGATTGCGACATTAACGTTCCTGTACACATGGAGTGACGAGGTTCAGCATGAGCAACGACAGACGATATACGCGAGGCGGAGTGTCTCCCCCGACGATGACCATCGTCATCGGGGAACTTGTCGGGGCATTAAATTTTCACGAACGTGCACAGCGCGCTCGTGGCTCCGCGGGGATCATTACAACCGCGGTTCCACGTTATTTCACTGGGAATGGTGGTGGAAAAGGGGTGGCGAGGTTCGGGCGAGGACGTTCCATCCGCGACATTGAATTATCGATGAAGCTAGTCGCGCGAGCGCGTCTATTCTATATTTTGCGTCGTCGGTAACGGACAACGAGGAGCTCCTCGTGCGCCATCGTGTCCGTCGTCCGTCACCGCGACGCGTGTCGTTTTCTTTCCCTTATTCACGGCCTTTTTCTTTTTTCCTTCTCTCTTTCCGATCGATTATTCATTCGCCTGTCGTACGCCACCGCGACAACAACAGAAGCCATCCGGAGGCTCGAGCTTTTCACTCCTCCCCCTTTTCTTGCGCAAAACACCGCAAGTTCCACGGCAAACAATTTTTTCCCCGGTTCACACAAATCTTCACCCACCAAATTACGTACTTGGATTTTTATAATTTTTTTCTTTCTTCTAAAGATCAAGGAAAAAAATTATTGAAAAATTTTGGAGACACTAAAGGCAACATTTTAATTATAAAAGAATTTTCGGGTAAAAGAATAAATGGAGAAAAAAATGTTTCGTGCGCAAAACACTGCAAGTTCCACGGCAAACAATTTTTTCCCCGGTTCACACAAATCTTCACCCACCAAATTACGTACTTGGATTTTTATAATTTTTTTTTCTTTCAAAGATCAAGGAAAAAAATTATTGAAAAATTTTAATTATAAACGAATTTTTGGGTAAAGGAATAAGTGGAGAAAAAATATGGTTTTCTGTGATTTTATCGGAGTTAAAGAAATATTTTGTTGGAATTAATGAATAAAAAATAAATAAAATGCCGAATTTCTTTGCAGTGAATGAAATCTTTTCTCTCGATTCCCCGAGCGAAATTTCGAAATCGGCGCACGTTCCTCGTTCACAAAGAAAGTAGCAGCATCAGCGCTGGCTCGGCTCGGTGATTCGCGAGGATTGCTCTACTCCGGTGTCCGGCGCGGGCCGCCATCCCGATGAGACACCGAACGAGCCAGTTGCAGGCGAGAGAACTCGGTGCCAGACTCCAAATCTTTGCCAGCAGCTACCGAGGCTACGGAGTCGAGTTTGCGGAACGTAATTGGCACAGCCGATGTGGTACCAGCTTCACTTCGGTATTTTTACTTGGCACCGGGAGATGGAGGCAGCTTTTCGTTGCAACTATTTCATTGCATCCTCCGAAAAAACATAAATATTTGTACAACATAAAATAGAACATTCGGTCATTAACTGAGTCAAGCGAAAACTTGTAGTAGAATTTATTTTTATCAATATTTCATTTTCATAAATAATAGCCTGCTCATTATTTTTTTTTACATTCGAGTATAATTCCAAAAGAAATTTATCATTATTATTCGAAGGAAAAAAAAATTATTTACAGACTCGAAAATAAAAACCAATTTCCAACATGAGTTAAGTTAATTAATTAAATTTAAAAATCTAAAAAAATTCACTGGTAGTAAAATTGATTTTTATAAATATTTCATTTTCACAAATAACAAGCTATTCCATTTCTTCAAAAATTCTAGTGCAATTCCGAGAGAAATTTATTTCCAATAATTCTGTAATCAATAAATCGAAGTGTGCACTATTATTTATCGGAAGGTAAAACAAATTTTCATTCACAGACTCAGAAACAAAAATAACTTTAATTCGTTTTGAAAAATAAAAAAATCTCCAAAAAATCAGAGTACTGATATATGGGCGATTCGTCTTCAGATCGGAGAGGATCGAAAAAAAGTGAGCGAGTCGGTGGAGAATGCCTCGTATGCGTGGACATATATTTACAAAACCGAACAGCGAGCATCAACAGGGGAAAATAGTGGAGGACAGTATATATTTCTAATACTATTAAGCGGTGTTCCGTTACACGCAACGACAGATGTACAGATGTCGGTGATCTCTGTCCTCGGGACGTGTGCGCAATAGAGCCGCGGGTTCGCCTCTCTCATTTTCTCTCATAGAGCCCCTCTCTCTCTCTCTCTTTCTGTTTGGATTACTCTCTCTCGAAACACGGGGGTGGGTATCGGCGCAGCTGCTCTCCCGTGTAAACCGTTTCTATATAACGTAACGCTCCCATATACACGCACTATCGTGAGCATTTGCGCCCCTCCCCCACCCCATCCAATCGATTGATTGTTTGGACAAACGGGACATTCGATGCGGGGGCGCGTACGATCATCCCCATCCACGTCGTCTTCTTCCTGCGCTACAATCATAGAAATCGCGCAATCCTCAAAAACCATAAAGCCAAACCTCTTCATTTTTCATCCTTGATACTCCTCTTCGTCACCACGAAAAACTAAAAATAAAATGGTAATTTCTTTTAGCCAGAAAAAAAAAATTCCTATGTCCCTAAAATAAATATCTGATAAAAAAATCCCCTGAAAAGAATTTTAATTGAAAATAAGGTGTGCGAAATTTCCAAGCCAATTATCGTAAATAATTATTCATAGATTAATTCCACAATGAATTAAATAAACGCGATTGTATTAATGATCGTAAAAAAAAAAAAAAAAAAAAAAAATCCTGGTGAAATGTGAAAGACGAAAGCTGTTGTTTAGTGACTGTGGAATTACCGGTGCATTTACCCCAGCTCGTTATTCATCGGTGGTGCCTGTGGGACAATTTCTTCGAAGCATCGATGCCAAGTTGTGATTGATAATTAAAAGCATCGTGTAATAATACTGATTCCGATTTTTTTTTCTCTCTCTCTCTCTCTCGTTTTTTCTCGTAATACGCACTGTTGTACGTAAATACGCGGGTATTTTACGTAGGGGAGCGGAATTCTCTCGCGGGGAAAAGTGATCGCACCCTCTACGAGTCCTCTCGGATTTGCGATTACTTAGCAATATCGATCCCGGGGACAGAAGCGTGGATTACACGGTAAAAACACACTTGTGGCTACGCGAAAATTCACCCTTCCCCTACAATATTATCCCCGGGTCTATGGTGCTTGAGGCAACCCTGTAAATAACATACGTGGAGCGCTGTAATAAGCACAGGATGCAAAGTATACGAGGGATTGTTCTCTCCTGCCGGGCCTCCGCGGATTTGCCCTCCGTAAGGGCTTGCGGATTTACTCCGGACGATAAGTACGAGCGATACGAGTTTCGCATTAGCGACGAGGGCATTACATGAGGGAACGATCAACGTAACGAGAACCACTTCAATTATTATCCGGACTCGTGGGCTTCGAGATTTACCGTGCAAATCTTAGCATATTTATTGGAAATTTATTTCATCAGTCGACTCCAACGGGGCACGATATATTATTGATAAAGTAACCGTGAATTTCACAACGACCAACATTCCAATTTTACCTTCAATATTAATCCCCATTTTTTTATCAATATCCCAGAATAATTCGATAAAATAGAATATTTTTTTTTTAAATTCGATAGAATAAAAAAGGAGACATTACAAAATTTAATCTGAATTTATAACAATATAATATAATTATTTTAAACTCCGTGAAAAATCTTGTAACAATATTTTATTATCATGGATTAATTCCTATTGTTTCCGAGTGTAAATAATTCGCAAGATCTCAGAAAAAAAAGTAGCAAACATTTTCAGTGTGTTTCCTTTTTGAAAAAAAAAAAAGGAAATAGAGGCTTGCCCTATTTACCGGTGTGCATTGGTGAAGGGTTCTCCTCGCGACTCTCGGGGCGAGTCGAGAGCGAAATAGCGATGGTTAATTAATGGATCGGCACGCGAGAGAAGAGTGCCGATCCGGATAGTCTCCTCGCTTTCGCAGCCCGCAAGAGAGACAGAGAGAGAAAGCGAGTGGAGAGAAAAAAGAGCGCGAGAGAGTCGCCGAGCTCGGAGGGCCACAGAGGCTGCGCTGCTGCTGCAGGGTCTCATCGTAGGTCGCTCTCGGAGCTGAGAGTTGCTGCGGAGAGGTTCTATTGTCGCCGCTATGTTTTGTCCCGTCAGTCCGGACGCGCAATGCGATATCTACGCTTCCTTTTGGAGCCCGTCTCTCGCTCTGGTTTCTCTGTGCGCGCCGCGAGAGCCGAAAGCCGCCAGCCTCGCCGCATAATACGCGATCTCGACGTCGACCAGAGAGAGAGAGAGAGAGAAAGCACCGCGAGAGGATTATTGAGAGGCCCGGGCGGCCAGGAGCTGAAGCATAAGCAGTAGCGGTAACGCAGCTCGCAGTTAGAGCTGTTTGTTGCTAGAGTGTACGACACTCGCGTGTGTGAGACGCCGCGCGCGGTATCCGCGGTCTAAGAAAAGAGGCACAGAGAAAAGCCGGCCGACGATTACAGGCCGAGAGAGAAACGCGAGATACTCTCTTTCCGACACCGCGTGTAGAGCATAGAATTGAAAAAAAAAAAAAAAAAAAAAAAGCGTATATATAAATGTGTGTGTGTGAGTATAGATATATAAAAAAAGCTACGAAATCACAGGAAGAGAGAGGACAAACGGTAAAAGAGACCTTTGCCAGCTCGGCTCACTTGCCGCGCGGTTAAGTTCAGTCGTCGTCGCGTCGGCGTCGCCCTCTTTGTGCCGATATATAAATTTTGCGGGGGCGGGGGTGAGACACGACCTAATTATTTTCCTATCGACAACCCTCTCTTTTTATTTTATTTTTTTTATTAAGGGATAGTCTCTCTTTCTATCTCGAGCAAGGGAAGCCCTTTTCTCTTTTCGGTATTACGTGTATATATGTGTATATATATATATATATATATGCAACGACGAAGAACGATATCGAGCTCGAGTTGGAAGCGAGAGATTCGAAGCTCGCACCGGGGGTCACGCTCGTACTTTATCGCCAGCACGAGACTCCACTTCCGGATATCTCGCGCGGTTACCGGAAGCCGCGAAGGCCCACCTCCTCTCGACTCTCTCGCCAGTAGGACCCCCGAGTACCGAGCAAATTCCGCTGCAAAATTATTTCATCCACGAGGTCGAAGAGCGAGAGAGAGAGAGAGAGAATGGGGTTGAGGGAGGGAGAAAGAAAGAAAGGGTGGTCGTTGTCGAGGAGAGATAGGAGGAGAGCCAGGCGCCGAGGAGACGACGCTGTTCGCGTTTTCGCTTTTTGCCTCCAAACTCCCGCGCGAGAGATACTATCCTCCACCCACCCCCCACCCACTCTTTCTCCATCCTCTTCGGTTTTGTATTTGTCCTCTGTGAGCACAACCACTCGAGTGGCTTTCTTTCTCTATATCAGTTCGTCCTGACGATAGCAGAAACGCGTAACCCCCCCCCCCCTCTCTTGACTCTCTGTGTGTCGCACGATAGAGACGAGCAGATAACAGCACAGAGTCAGTCGCACCGATCGATTCACACAAATTTAAACGTTCCCTCTTCTCCATTTATCTCTTCTCACTACTGCAACTACAGAGCTCGTGTACATCGCCGGTGGGAAAAGGTTTTCGCTTTTCCACCGAACCAACATCACCCACTGTCCACCACTCGTTAACCCTGCAGCAGCATCCACAGCCTCCAATGTATACATGCGCCGCTGCAACTCATTGAGCGCCCTCTGGCGGAATTTCCTCTCGATCTCTCGTGTCCACCGTATTCCCCGCTACAGCCAATTGTTTCCCTCGATTGTTACAAGCTACCGTCCTTCCTGATCACCATTTAAAGTGCCTAATTGGTTTGTCGCGCTCCAACTTTACTGCATCCACGCCGAGCCAATTTCCACTCGCTCTCTAACTGTCGATACTCCACTGATAGATTCACGGTAATTGCCCCGAGGCTCGTTATTTATTCTCCGTTAAAACCTGCCTTTTCCATTGACTTAAAAAACTAAACATTAGAATTTCGGTGGTGAGAAATCTTCTGAGAATTCTTCGCTCTCTCGAAGTAAAATAAAAATCGTAATCCTTCGCGAGAAGTTATGATTTTTGGAGCGTTTGTTTTGAAAAATTGTGGATATTGGTGATTAAAGGTGAATCAGTTGGCAATAGAATTAAAAAAATGAAATAAAAAATTTCCCGATATGCCAATATTTGACGTACCTTTTCTACGGAAAGATAAAGAAACTGCCGGGCGGCAAAAATGAGACACTTTTTAACAGTTCCTCTATTTTTCAATATCCGTTATCGGCTCGATTATTATTTCCATCGATAACCGAATAATATTCGGAGGAGAAATTTTCGCCGGAGGCGGTGTAACGCTCGGGAAAGTGGCTGACGACGGGCGATTTGGCGAAGAGGAGAAAACGAGAGGAAAAAAAAAGGAGAAGATGCGGAGATGAGCCAGGAAGACGTTCGGGCGGAGGTGAACAGCGAGGGTGGCTAAATTCGCGGCAAAGTTTCTCCGTCTCCTGGTGTTTATTCCGTCTTATTCTCGCTCGCCCCCTCGCGCAAACGATATATATAATCCAGCTCGTCGTACGTCATTCGCGCGTCGTTAACGCGGAAGAGCGCGAGACGCTCGCGGTCGCCGGAGAAGTAAGATACATCGGATAATGCACAGCCGGGCTCCGGCTTTATTATGTGTATGTATATGGAGAGAGAGAGAGAGAGAGAAAAAGGAGTTGAAAGTTCGGGCCGAGAAAAGCCACTCGCGCCCTCTGCCATAAAGCCCGTCTGCTCTGAGAGACCTTCCGACTTGTTCCTTTTCCTTCCCGAGCCTCGCTGTAATAGCACCGCGAGAGATCTTCTCCGCGAATCGAAAGCACCCAGAGGAGGACGCTCCTTGTTCCTTACTTTATCGTCTGCTGGCTCAACGGCATCGTTCCGTCACGCTCTGCGGCTGCGGATCATCTTACTCGTCACGAGTAAAGCTCCATAAAAAAACGATTTTTTTTTTTTTCGAGAAAAAAAAATTATTTCGATCAAATTCAATAATCAGGAATAAAGAAAAAATGTCTTCGTGTATTTTTCTTCGCTCTTTATTAATTTCTATTCGATAAGTTGCTTAAAAAAAATTAAGACAATAAAAAGTCAGCATATCTGTAGCTAAAAAAAAATTTTCTTAATTAATCTCTATTCGATAAGTTGCTAAAAAAAATTAAGACAATTATTGTACAGCAGTGTGACAATAAAAAATCCAAATGCGGCATAATTGTAACTAAAAAATTTTTTTTTCCATTAATTTCGATGAAATTAATTAGTCAGGGACTATTTTGTCGATAAATTTGATTTGATAAATTGGAGAAAAAAATAAATCAGCACAGATTATTCAGGAATATAATGATAAAAAGGGTAAATGCATAGGCATACCCATATCATTGATGACATAAATCGAATGCAAATACAAATTGATTATGATGCCAGTAATTCCTTAATTGACTGCGGAGCATTGGAGCAATGAAGTCGTTTGTGATTTACTGGAGGGAGAGCATTGAAAATGTCATTTGGGGGAGAGTGAGAAGAGAGGTCGAGTGGAGTTTGGAGAATGGACGGGATATCCATCGTCCTCTCGTCTCGAAATGCTCGCCGATCGTGCTGGCGAGACATTTGCCGTTTCTTGCGGCAGGCCAAGTGACTACTATCTTCCACCTACGCCCGGTACCGCTCGCTGGCGCATCGTATCGCGCACATATCCGTCGGCGTCACGCACATGCTCCACAACGTACTCCACGTATGCCGCACGACCTTTTGCATCAAAAGCTTTGTTTATGAGCCGAGGAGATTTATAGTCAGGCCAGACAGAGAACAGCAGCTCGAGATCCTCGACTCTCGAGTACTTTATACGCGCTCTGCCCCGAGATCTGGCGATCGGGATACGTATACATCTACGGAAAGAGAGCGGGAGAGGGAGAGAGGGCGAACGCCGAAGAAAATTAATTTTTCGAAGCGCGCCTCGGTGAGTTACGACCATACGTTTCTCCATACCTCTCACGCTCTCTATCCGTGACTCCATCGTGAACGTTGGCGCCATTTCGCGATATTGTGTTTTAGACAACGCGAGCTCTCTGCGATATACGAGCAACAGTTTCTTTTTTTTTTTTAGTCCATTGGTTTCCGGTCAGCTGCGATTTATGGATAATTAATTATTTTGCAATATAAAAAAAACACATTTGCTGGGACAGCGTAATTTACATTACAGTAATTTCTATGTAGGTTTGTTTAATTTTTGAAAGGAAAGGCTGGAATTTTTAATCGAATTTATTTAGGATCTTATGAAAAGTATTTAAGAATTACCGGGCATTTTTTTTTTGTTGCATAAAAAAATAGTAATCGTTTATTCTTTCAGTTGTTCCGGTGGATCCTCTGCAGAATTTCCTCAACTTGTGAAAACAACAACAAGAAGAAGGATACACGAGTAGAAATCATGGGACTTTCCATAAGAAGCAGGATCTCCACGAGCAGACAGTGCGCCTCGGCGTATCTCAACGATATTTGCGTCTATCACGAGGTAAACACTCGCAGCCGTCAAGTGGATGTCCCCAGCGTGTGTTCAGCCGTCTTCGGCAACTCGTGCAACTTCATGTCCGGATGTTACGAGCTTTCGACGTCGCTGAGTTACGATCCTCTCCTTATTTCACGGTAATAATATACCCCCAATATCTCCACCCTCATAATCATTAGTAGACCGCGTGTTTCTGTGACGGAGAAATAAGTAAAATGACAATATATATTGTCATTGACCTAAGACCACTTCTGTCATTCTGCTTTTTTTTCTCACCGCTATTTTCTCCCTTTCTTTTCTCGTATGTCTTGCCACTAGATTTCCCTGCAGAGAAAGAGAGAAATAGTATTTCTCTTTCTTCCGAATATTACCACCCTTAATAATGATTAGTAAACCCCGTATTTCTGTGACTGAGGAATAAATAAAATGACAATATATATTGTCATTGACCTAAGACCACTTCTATCATCCTGCTTTTTTTTCTCACCGCTATTTTCTCCCTTTCTTTTCTCGTATGTCTTGCTACTGGATTTTCCTGCAGAGAAAGAGAGAAATAGTATTTCTCCCTCTGAATTTAGCTGTGATCTCTCCTTATTTTTCAGTCACAATACATTCCGAATATTCCCACCCTTAATAATCATTAGTAAACCTCGTATTTCTGTGACTAAGAAATAAATAAAATGACAATATATATTGTCATTGACCTAAGACCACTTCTATCATCCTGCTTTTTTTTCTCACCGCTATTTTCTCCCTTTCTTTTCTCGTATGTCTTGCCACTAGATTTCCCTGCAGAGAAAGAGAGAAATAGTATTTCTCCCTCTGAATTTAGCTGTTATCTCTCCTTATTTTCCAGTCACAATACATTCCGAATATTCCCACCCTTAATAATCATTAGTAAACCTCGTATTTCTGTGACTAAGAAATAAATAAAATGACAATATATATTGTCATTGACCTAAGACCACTTCTATCATCCTGCTTTTTTTTCTCACCGCTATTTTCTCCCTTTCTTTTCTCGTATGTCTTGCCACTAGATTTCCCTGCAGAGAAAGAGAGAAATAGTATTTCTCCCTCTGAATTTAGCTGTTATCTCTCCTTATTTTCCAGTCACAATACATTCCGAATATTCCCACCCTTAATAATCATTAGTAAACCCCGTATTTCTGTGACTGAGAAATAAATAAAATGACAATATATATTGTCATTGACCTAAGACCACTTCTATCATCCTGTTTTTTTTTTCCTCACCGCTATTTTCTCGTATCTCGTGTGCCTCGTCACTAGATTTTCCTGCAGAGAAAGAGAGAAATAGTATTTCTCCCTCTGGATTTAGCCGCGATCTCGACTTTCACCTTCTCGCTCGCACTCGCGTCCTGAGGGAGATCAAGCAGAAACGAGCAAGCGTGTGGTGCACGACAAGCAGCGGGTCTTCCCCTCCAGAGCACCGCCGAGCATTCGCTATCACTCTCTCTCTATCTTCGCGCACTTTGTTCGTGCTGTATCAGCGAGCACAGTACCGGCTTTCGGTGAAAGAGAAAGAGAGAGAGTGGGAGAAAAGGCAGGTTTCTCGGGCGGGGCCATTGGTGGTTTGGGCCACGCCTCCGAACTCCAGCGCCTCCACGGTTCTCTCGTGTCAACGTCGTCGTCGTCGTCGTCGGCGCTGCCGCGTTGCCTTTTTCCCAGCTCTCGAATCCACGCTCCTCTTGCTCCTCGTGGCTCATCAAATGTTTTTCGTCGCGGATTATGACGCGGACTGCGCGATTATGACCACCGCTGGCAGGAGGAGCAGCCTCTCTCTTCTCTTCTCTTCTTCCTTTCTTCCTTTTCTCATCCTCCATGGCATGTACGGCTCTACGGGATGTATGTACATACTATGTATGTATATTTATAGTATATAGACTTTTCGCCTTTGGTTACTCTATTTTTACTCCCTCTTTCACTCTTTCTCCTCCCGGTTTAGCTTCTGCGTTCACTGCTGGTCTGTTGAACTTTTTTTTTTTTTTTTCTTCAATGTTCTTTCACTGCTTCTTCTTCTTCTTCTTCTCATTAGCTACTTTCTCTACTCCTTCTTTTCTTCGTTTCGTTCGCTTTCGCCGCAGCCCGTCGCTCACTGATGACTGGCTATGACGTCTCGAGTACGTGAGCTAGGTGAGCCTTTTTATTATCATTCCCTTCGGCCAATGGACCACGGATATGTCACCTGATTGTCCGCAATCGCTCTCGATTCCTCATCGATCTGCTATGCGTGTGAATGCGTGTTGGATTATTTGGCTGACGAATGTACCGAAACGTAGTTGAAATACAAAATACAAGAAGAAGTTTGACCCTCTGATGTTATCTACAGCCTATCGTCGACCCTGAATTTGAAAAAAAAAAATTATGTGAAAAAGAATATGATCGGTGTGTTGCTAATGAATATTTTTAACGTCACTTAAAATCGATCCAACATTTATATGAACCAAAATAAATATACCCAAGACCCTGAAAAAAAAAAAAAAAAAAATTACAAACTCACGTGACATTTACAAAAATCTACATAAACTTTGTACGATTTTATGCAATTGCCTCGCGGATCAGATTTTTCACGAAATGCACGTTGCAATTTTTCAATAATACCCAGTACGTTCCACAGGACAGAGAGTGTAATAATTAAAAAATTGACGAATAGTCCAAATTACAAAAACGCTTTGAGTGATTATCGCGTTAATGTAATATTCGTTGAAAATTTGCACCGAGTCCAGTGTGAAGTGTCGATAAGGATGTCGCAATGTACTTGTAGTACTTGTCACGGAGCCTTTGGAGCGACACTTAGTGCGCCATTTGGTGTAATTATTGTTAAGTTAATCCACGGAAAGAACGTCGTCGAGGGTGTGTGTGTGTGTGTGTATGGGAGGGGGTGTAGAAGGGGTGGCGAGTGTGACACACACTCGCGATGTACAGCCATAATACAGTACAGATACACTTATGGTCGCACAGAGACAGGCGCGCGTGCCTCACTCTCAGCTCGCACGGACGCTCTGGGCGTCGTAGTGACACTCTGCGCGCGAAGGACGACGACGTAAAAGAGTTTGCGTGTGCACACGAACGTGAAGCCGCGGTGAGTTCGTGTGTGTGTGTGGTGATCGGCTCAGATCGGTAGTCTCTCGGTGGGGCGTTTGTAGGGAGGGCTGAGAGGTCGCCACGCGTGTCGGTGGTGGTGGTCGTCGTGCGGAGGGTGGGGGGCGACAGTGGGCGGAGTCAGCGCGGTAGAATCGCGCGACGGTGACGTAGCGCTCTTCCCCGCCGTCGCTATTCCGCGAGAGAGCAAACGCGGCGCGTCAAAGCGCGAGAGGGAGAGTCCCTGTCGCCTCGAAGCGCGAATTTCGCCACGAATACCCCGAAAGTTTACCGTCTACTTTTCCTCTCCAAAGCCCCCGTACCCACCCACTCCCCCGTATGCGCAACGCACCGCCAGTTGCGAATTTAACTCGAGAAGTGAGAGGATCAATTTTCGCTTCCCTCGGAACTCGCATTCCCATCGTGAATTCCACTGGCGTTTTTCACTTTCGCGATAATATCTCCGGTTCAACGAAATAAATAAAGCACTTGGTGCGAGTGACAGGATATTGTCACCACACAAGAAGCGGGAAAATCACATGAGAAACGAAGAAAAAAAAAAAAGAAAATTTTGCTTTTTCTCCTTTGCCGACGATAAATAGTTAAATTTATCGGTTGTTGTTCTATGGATATCGTTAATTCCCGGATATCATTGATAGGAGCTTCGCGGAGTTGGCGGTGGGTTCCTCGGGACCGACACGACACGTTGTATGCAGAAGGGTTGGTGGGGATCGGGTGGGTGGCTGGTGTTAATGGGCGTACTCGCGGTTAACACCCTTAGAGCAGTTGGGCATAGGAGGACGGTGGGTGGAGAGGGGGGGAGAGAGAGAGGGAGGGAGGATCGGGAGAAGCGGTTCGGGCCGATAGTGCAGGCGTCGCGGTGGCATAGGTCCGGAGGGTTAGCGGGGGTTAGCGGGGCCGGCGTCGCAGCGTCGGAAAAGGCGTCGCGTCCAACGCCACCCGGATTGGCGTTCCGGCGCCAATCCGGGCGGCGGGCGCTCATTATCGCCCAACGGCGGGACGGTAGGAGAGAGAGAGAGAGAGAGAGAGAGTGAGGCGAGGGATTTCACGTTGCCCCCACTTTTCCCACGGGTTTGCCCCCACCGCGCGGCCGCGAGTGGTAAAAGGGGGCGAGCGAGTGGTCCCCTCCACGAGGACGGTTTCCCCCACCAGGGAGCGCGGTTACGGCGAGACCGGAGGCCCGTAGTGAAGTGGCGGACGCCGGGGAGCTGGCAACAGGGGAAGGGAAAGGAGGAGGCCCGTATGCTCTCAGTCTTGGCGTTGCTGCCCTCCAGCATTCACGCCTACCGCGTTCGTCGCGGCATCGTCCCGCGCGCCGTTTCTTCGGCTCCTCTCCTCGCTCGCTCGCTCTCTCCCTCCCTCTCTCTCTCTCGTTCATCCCCCACTGGGGCGTCTCTCGGTTTTTCTCTCCCTCTCGCTTCCACGCGGTATAACGCCTATACAGCGCCAGGGACTTTAGCACACCAACACCTCGGTGCGAGCGCGGGAGGTGTGGGGGTGAGCCCCGGAGGAGGTGTCAATCCTAGCGCTGCTCAGTGACCATCGCGGCGCCACCCAAGTAACACCTTGCTCTCTCCTCACGGGCAACACGGAACGACCGTCGCGAGAGAGAAACCCGTGCGAGCTCCCGAGCTCACGACGACGACTGCCACTGCCGAGGAGAGGACGATCCGCGGTTATCGTCGCATTGTCTCTTATCCCTTCGCGTTTTATCGTGAACGCGAATATATATCGAGTGCGTGGATCCGCGATACGGCAACGCGCTTCCGCGTATAAGTGCGTGAGAAAAAAAAAAAATATATATATATATACATATATATATATATATACACACACGTAATAATAATAATTGTAAGGTATTATTTATTTGGAGGAGGAAATATTTTTACGACCTTACTTTACGACGAACAAGTGTGGTTTATTGTGGCGCGAATTGGCCGAGAGAATAGTGCGAGAGAGAGAGAGAGAAAGAGAGCAGCAGCAGCAGCAGCGGAGACAAGCGTTACGAACGTGAGAAGCCGGCGAGCACCGAGAGTCACCGCTTGGTCTGCCGGCCGTCGGCAACTGCGCTGAGCCCGGCACCGGAGACGCGAGGCGCCTTTGCCTTTCAACCCTTCGGCTGCTGATTATACCTGTGAAACGGATCCCGAGACTCCGGGGGCCTCTCCTCGAGTCAGTCCCTTCTCGAGACTGGCGTCGAAAGGTTCTCGGGAGATAAACTCGTCGAGGAACGAGGAAACGCGAAACGAAGTGTCGTTGCGTACGAGAAGTTCGTCGCTGAAGAGAGAGAAACGAAAGCACCGACAAAAACATTTCTCTCTCTCTTTCTCTCTCTCTCTCTCTCTCTCTCCATCGATAAGTCCCTGATACATTTGCGCAGTGCGGGAATTGATACGTAAAGTGTGATTGGTGATAGGTGTGACGATTGTAATGAATTTGTAAAAGTGACTCTGACTCGATGGAAGCACGACACCGGATACCGCTGTTCTACGTGTGACTAATGTGCGAAAAGGGGTGAAAGCCCACCACCGACGGTTGAACCATTAGATCGTTTATCAGCGAACAGCCGGGAAATTCGGTTCGTCCGGCGACGGGTGCGCTCAGTGTGCATCGGTATACGTGCGCGCCAAGTTCGTCATTGAATTGCCGATGTGTGAGAGGCGCTTCGATTAGGTGTCTCAAAAATATCCAGTATCAATCGGTGCGAGTGTTCCGAAGAATTTTATCCTCCTCCTCGCTGAGAGTAACGAAAAAAAAAAAGGCAGCAAAAAATACGAAAGAGTGCGATCGCCGTAAGTCCACCGATCGTCGATCGTCGATCCGGTATCAATGAAAATGACGACTCTGTTGTCGAGATCGTGGATGATTTGTCGCAGCAGAGAGGCCGAGATACAGCTGCGCGGAATATCGCGTCAGCGTACGAAAATAAGGTGTCTCGAGTGGTGAGCATCGAGCGATGTGATGATCGTGTGAACGTTTGAGCTTCCCAAGTTACACGTCGAGTGCTCTTCGTTCCCGAGCGACAATCGCGTGCCGATAATTCATTATACACGAGTCGATTATAATTATAATCACGTGGGGGTGAAAAATTAGGATAGGAGTTTGTGAAAGGGACAAAGGTACAGGGGAAGGTTTATCAGCAGCGTTTTAATATAAAGGCGGCTATTGAGTCACTCGAAGAGTAATCTCGCGCGACTCGGTAAAATCGCCACATCTCGATGAGATTCGAACAAGACACGTCGTGCAGGGGTACCCACTGCGCCAGCACTCCGTTACCGGCTCCAGCAGCAGCAGCAGCAGCAGCAGCAGCGCAGCAGCAGCGTACGAGGCCGACGAAGCAGGAGGAAGATCCGGAGGAGGAGGTCGAGGCGGACGGTAATTCAGCCGGTACCAACAATAACAACAACAACAACAACAACAACAGCTTCAACATCGCCGGTGATACCCTCGGCCCGGCGGCCGCCACCTCGAGGCGTTACGATATATTCGTCGACGGCTACTCTAATTATCCTAATAGCATTAATTACAACCAGGGTATACGAGAATTGGAGATAAACGTAATCGAGGGTGCCAAGACGGGGCTGAGAGGGGTGGCGGGGGGGCCTGGGATGGCGTACCCCGCTCCAGCAGCCGCTCTCAATCAGCACTCGCCATTCTCGACGATAAGCGGCAGCAATTCGGGGGCCAGTCCCGGAAACGGTAACAGTCATCTGGCCTCGAGTCATTTACCGGCACCGGCGGCACCGAGACCAACCGACTTCAGCGTCTCCTCGCTGTTGACCGCTGCCAACACTCACCCGCCTCTACTCGGTGGCTCTTCCTCTCAGGGCAGCGCATCACCGCCTCCCGGTGGACCCGGAAGTCCCGCCGCCGCACCCGAAACACCGCCACCCCTCAACAATCAACGGGAATTGTCGCATCCCTCGTCCGCCGAAGCCGCCGCTGCCAATTACTTCAACGCCCTCGCCGCTGCCGGATTCTGCAATCCCGGCGGTCATCTACCACCCAACAGCTCACCCAACGCTCATCACTTACCCGGAAAGAGCATACTCACCAGTCCTCATCATCATCCGCAGTTCAACCTTCACGGCCTCACACCACAAGGTGAGAGGATTTTCACGACCCTCGCGGCTACACCCCCAACGCCGACGCCGCCGCGGCGATGGTTATGTTCTTTTTTTTTTTTGCTTTTTAGGGCTTAGCTTATCGCGAATATGGAAATGGATTTATTTTTAACTGTCCTCACGAAATATTCGTAGGGTCACACGCGGTTCGACGTTCATGGTCTCGGACCACAAGGTGAGCGAATTTCTACGACGCTTGTGACTACCGCGCGATGGTTATATTCTTTATCTCAGGGCTTAGCTTATCGCGAATATTCCACTGGGCTCATTTTTAACCATTCTGACGAAATATTCGTAGGGTCACACGCGGTTCAACCTTCATGGTCTCGGGCCACAAGGTGAGCGAATTTCTACGACGCTTGTGACTACCGCGCGATGGTTATATTCTTTATCTCAGGGCTTAGCTGATCGCGAATATTCCAATGCGCTCATTTTTAACTGTCCTCACGAAATATTCGTAGGGTCACACGCGGTTCGACGTTCATGGTCTTGGACCATAAGGTGAGCGAATTTCTACGACGCTTGTGACTACCGCGCGATGGTTATATTCTTTATCTCAGGGCTTAGCTTATCGCGAATATTCCACTGGGCTCATTTTTAACTGTCCTCACGAAATATTCGTAGGGTCACACGCGGTTCGACGTTCATGGTCTCGGACCACAAGGTTAGCGAATTTCTACGACGCTTGTGACTACCGCGCGATCGTTAATTTCTCTATTTTAGGGCTTACCTTATCGCGAATATTCCTGAAGAAATTTTCATTCGCAGAAAATCAAGCGGATTTAATATTTAATATCGCCCCTTTTCTCTTATCTCTCACTCTGTTGTCATTGTCGTTGTCGGTATGAATTACTCGCAATAACGTGTGGATTTCCTTGCTATTGACGAAGAAGTAATGCCAAGGAGAGCCACAAGGGTGTTGCCGGGAAGGATTTCGTCTGGGCCGCAAAACACCTTCGTGACTCGGGCCGGCGCTCGCGGTTCGACACGATAACTACACCGACTGTATCCAGACCCGACGAAAGCCCGGAGAAAAGTTTTTGCACTCCCTCGCGGACTGGCGCACGTTTTTCCTCCTCGTCTCGCTCACTGTGGATAACGCGGTGCCGCCGGTGGGTACACGAAGTGGCCGCACGAATGTAAAACGATAATACAGACTCGGGCATTACGTGTTGTGTCTCGTGAAGAGGCGCAACGCCGCGAGAATAACCGCTCCGTCGAGGTGCTGCTGAGGCTTCGTTCCGTCTAGACCAGTCTAGACGTTCTTTACGACCTCTACTCCCCCGCATCACCAATATCCCCGACGAAATATCCCGCGCGATATTAACACGAGTGTGAAGACAACCGGCGGCCTATTTTCCATCGAGTTATCAATCGGTCAGAAGAATCGTCCGCGACCAGCGCCCCGTGGCATTTATTCGCTCGGACTCACTCACTTTCCAACCCTGAAGAGAGACTGACTACTTCAACGATCCTCTTCGCGCCTCTCGCGAAATTTTCCGTTTTTTTTTTTTTTTTTCTCATAGTTATTTCTAATTTGAAGGAATCAATGGTTGCGAAAATTTTGGAGGCAAATTTTTCGGCTCACTTTCTAACCCTGAAGAGAGACTAGCTACTTCCACGATTCTCTTCGCGCCTCTCGCGAAATTTTCCGTTTTTTATCCTCAGACTTATTTCCAAATTGAAGGAATCGATGGTTGCGAAAATTTTGGAGGCCAATTTTTCGGCTCACTTTCTAACCCTGAAGAGAGACTGGATACTTCCACGATCCTCTTCGCGCCTCTCGCGGAATTTTCCGTTTTTTTTTCCTCAGACTTATTTCCAATTTGAAGGAATCGATGGTTGCTAAAATTTTGGAGGCAAATTTTTCGACGAATCCCGGCTCACTTTCTAACCCTGAAGAGAGACTGGCTACTTCCACGATCCTCTTCGCGGCTCTCGCGGAATTTTCCGTTTTTTTTTCCTCAGACTTATTTCCAATTTGAAGGAACCGATGCATGCGAAAATTTTAGTAGGCAAATTTGTCGACGAATTTTCAAGCAATTTCAAGCTATGGTGACCATAAGCTTTGGGAAAATTGTGTGGGGGATTTTTGTTTTTTTTTTTTTCGGGCTAGGGATTTGTCAGTCTCGTAAAATTTCGGTCTTGTATATGTCGTTACTGTCGAGAACTTCTCGCTTTCTTAATTCTCCGTGTCTCTTTTATTGGGCTGTCAGTAAGAACATCTTGGGAACATGAGTGGAAAGACCAAAGAGGAAAATACAATGTTTGATGGTCAGGATCTGAGGGATATTAATTTTGTCGAGCGACGCGTAACGCGCTGGAAGAGAATCGTGAGCCAAAGCCTCTTCTTCCTTCGACTCAGTCACACACGAATTTCATATATATATATATATATATATGTATAATACGTCGTCCGTCTGTTTTACTGGTGGTGATTAATCTTTGCCAAGGGCACTCAGCATCACGCTGCTTGCATTCGAAATTCGTACGCGTACGTAATCGTCGCGGACTATGAGAGAGCCACTCTTCGTCTTCGAAAATAGAGATTCGCTGAACAAAGTAATCACCAGCGTTTTTAATTTCGAGTCATTTAAATCATTGCTTTGACTATGTAGATTATTTAAAAAAACATCGCGGTTCATTTTACCGGTAAATTGATGTCAATTAATATGGGAAATGTGTCAGTTATGAATTTCCATTTATTTCTAGTGTATTTATGTTTTATTCGGTGCATCGAAACGAAATAATTTCACACCGAAATTTTATTCGATATGCTTCGTGAAAAGTTTGTGGGAGGAATTAAGTGGGTTAAATTTAATTTACAAGTATAATGCAGAATAAATGTACTCGCGGGTTTGATATCTCTGAAACATCACGCTTAACATAAAATTACATCAATTTGACATGACACTTATATGTGAAGGGTTGTGTATACTAATTTCTGCAGCGGACAGCCTCACAAAATTACGGTAATTTTTCGTAAACTTTCACAATGCGGAATAATTATTACACTGTGATAATTTAATTTAATTTGCGGCGAGAGAGAATTTCATTGAGTCATCACAAATTTTGTGGAGCTGACTTAACATGCCGGGCGGTGAAGTTGAACCTTGTTTACCACCATATATTATTTAACTGTGAGCTATGACCTAACGAAAATTCATAGCGATGAAATATATCGAAAAATGTATCTCAAACATACGACTAAAATATATAACACGTGCTACAAATATATTTAAAAAAATATACGCAGTCTATATTTTCGTCTCAAAATAAATCCCATCGAATATACAGTTTCCCATATTTCACTACAAAAATTTTTTCGACATACCAAAAAAAAAATAGTCTTTGAGCCCCTGAAATTCACAAGCCCAAAAATAAATGCTCCATCTTGGAAATTATTCTCGTTAAACTTTTACACATGATTTCGTAACATTTGGCGGCGAAATTTGTTTTGATTCTGAGATAACAATGGCTAATTAACGAAACGATATTCGACAAAATTGAAATTCACGGTGCATTTATTGTGCGAACAAAAAAAAAATATATTCCGTGTCGCCAGGAGAAGTGGCGGCCATTTTGCTGAGAGTGTGGGCTTCGTGACGGAAATTCAACTGGCGAATAGAGATACGCAAAGCTCATTTTATTATTGCACATAAAATCTTAGGAAGGAGAGCGAAGCAAGATAATTCGGTGGATCACGATAAAATAAATTGAGGGACGCAGTGGAAGAGCTTAACGAGGAAGAGATGACGAGTTTCGCGGAGTGTGGCTGTCGTTTGTGGTGCATCTCGTGTTGGCTTGACCTCGTGGCTCGTCGCGACTTCTCGTTTACCCTTAATTCGCCGATGTATCGCGTTGCATTGGAACGCGCGACATGCCGCAAATAAATCTGCGTGCAAATTCTCGGGTTGCGCAACGTAAACGTCGGCCAGTTCGTAGGATTCGTCGAATCGGCGCGGACGAGCGCAAGGAAAACTCGTACAGCATTTTATATGATAAACGTCATATATCGCGGGGCGCAATTAACCACTGGTCGAATAAAATGACCGTGACGTTACGTCGGCCGACGATTGCGCACGCGGCTGTTTAATTGATTAAATATTATTTTCGCTAATTAACGATAAAACTCGATTGAGCGCACTTGTCATCGTCGTTGATTATATTTAACGCGCATAGGTAAAAATGTGGGTACGCGTCCAATCCGATGATTTATTATTATTCGATAAACTCCAAACGCGCTCGAATTTAATCACCGAAAATTTCATCGCGCTAATTCTAGTTCGGCTGTAAAATATAATTCTCCGGCCAACGAAACGAAATATCGATACTCATCGAACTGAAGATTCTATAAATTTTCAATGTTTTTTTAAAACTGATTCTCAATCTATCAACGCTCCAATTAATTAGTATAAAATATTTTATTGTATCACATTTGTCTCGAATAAACTACAATTCATAAATAATCCATTAAAAAGTTAAAATTTTTTCGGAGAACTTTATTAAATAAATTTTCTTCGCGGTAAATATTTTTTTATAAGCACTGTAAGGTTATTACTGTACTATATAACAATTATCAAATAAATTTAAGTTTTTAAAATTCCATAAAAATAAATAAATAAAAATAGTAACATCATCCCCAAGTTTCTTGAAATTGCTGCGTCGAATAAATCGAATTATTGTGAATTTATGTAATTCGTAGCGCGAATAAATCGTGAAATGTGTTTGTTGAAACGATTTTTCCGATATTCGTGTTTTTTTTTGACAATCGATAACCGATGCATGATAATGGGTCATCGGTACAGAGAATCATGTTCAGAGGAATGCAAATACGATGCAATAGACAGTAAACGTATAGTAGCAGCAGCAGAAGCGAGGCTCGTGCGCGCACGAGCGATACCGTATTTCTTTCCATTGGTTTGCTGCGGTGGTTTTATACCGATGCACTATGATTGCGCCCTTTGCCATGTAAGTACAGCCGTGTAGAGGGGCTCTGTATCTAGCGAGCCCGGTGAAATATGATTTGCTCGTTGTGAGGGATAAGCAAAGAGAGAGATAGAGAGGAAAACCATAAAAATAAAAATAATCTCACAAAAGAAGAAATAGCCTCGAGTCGTAGAGTGAGCCGGTGGTTTACGTCAACGAGAGAAGCACGCGTTATCCACCACCCCGTTCCTTCGCCAAATTGATATCCCCTCAAACTCGTTCCGTTCACCAACAACGAGATACCGATTGCGGTATTTACACGATGCAAAATGCACGTTTCCCCTTCGACAAAATCCTTCGTGTAGAAGCTGCAGTTTTTCACCGTCGACTCTACCGATATCTTCGATTTTTTTTTTTTTGGTTGCAGTTTGTAAATTTTTTTTAAATTCACCATCAATTCGGGCCATTTTTCCAGATGCATTGTTTTCAATTTTTTTTATTTTCATCAAAGTTGTTCTTTTTTTTTGGGTGCCTGTTTGTAATTTTTTTTTTAATTCACCACCAATTCGGGCCATTTTTCCAGGTGCATTGTTTTCAATTTTTTTTTTATTTTCATCAAAGTTGTTTTATTTTTGGTGATTGAATGATTTCCACTGATTTTTTTGTTAGACAGTTTTTCAAAGGGCAATATTTTTCATAAAATCCGTATTTAGGAATTTTTTTTTTTTTTTTATTGTATGGATTTTACAGTGAAAAAGGAAATTAACGGATATATCTAACCGGAGGATATTCCTCGTTTCCTGTTTGTTTTCAAGGGCTGGGGCTCGGACCTCATACACCGGAGGAGGCAAACGCAGCGGTCCTGGCGGCAGCAGCGGCGGCCCTCCACCACCATCACCAGGGTGGGCCTGGTGGGCCAGCGATGCGGCCTCTGAGGCTTCCCCTGCCCCCGGGGATGATGCATTCGTCGCCATTGCCGATGGCTCCGCATCATCCCTTGGCGGCGTCTCATCACCTGGTGCCACCTCATCACCCTGAGGAGGACGGGGTTGTGGACGACCCTAAAGTCACCCTGGAGGGTAAGGAACTTTGGGAAAAGTTTCACAAGCTCGGAACCGAGATGGTCATCACGAAGAGCGGCCGGTAAGAATAACAGAATCATTTTTTTCATTTCCCCGATCGGATTTATTCTTCAAAACGGTTTCATCGCATCCGGTTGAACAGGAAGTACGCTAGTCCCCGTGAAATAATAATTGTCTTCAGAAATGACGAAAATCATCGATAATTTCTTCATTTAAATCGATGAAATTTTTTCTTCAAATTGGTTTCATCGCTTCCGGTTAGACAGGAAATGCGCTAGTCCCCGTGAAATAATAATTCTCTTCATAAACGACGAAATTCATCGATAAGAATAACAGAATCATCCGAAAAATCATTTTCTTCATTTAAATCGATGAAATTTTTTTTTTTCAAAATGCTTTCATCGCTTCCGGTTAGACAGGAAATGCGCTAGTCCCCGTGAAATAATAATTGTCTTCATAAACGACGAAATTCATCGATAAGAATAATAGAATCATCCGAAAAATCATTTTCTTCATTTAAATCGATGAAATTTTTTTTTCAAAATGCTTTCATCGCTTCCGGTTAGACAGGAAATGCGCTAGTCCCCGTGAAATAATGATTGTCTTCATAACCGACGAAATTCTTCGATAAGAATAACAGAATCATCCGAAAAATCATTTTCTTCATTTGAATCGATGAAATTTTTTCTTCAAAATGCTTTCATCGCTTCCGGTTAGACAGGAAATGCGCTAATCCCCGTGAAATAATAATTGTCTTGATAAACGACGAAATTCATTGATAAGAATAACAGAATCATCCGAAAAATCATTTTCTTCATTTAAATCGATGAAATTTTTTCTTCGGAATGCTTTCATCGCTTCCGGTTAGACAGGAAATGCGCTAGTCCTCGCGAAATAATAATTGTCTTCGCTTCCGGTGACACGAGAAATACGCGAATCCCCGTGAAATAATAATCGTCTTCAGAAATGACGATATTCATCGAGCAACGTTTGGATATAACGTGGATTTGTCGCGTCGCGCGCGGTGCATTTAATCAAACACATTTGGCAGCCAATTTCGCGTGTCGCCCTCGCGCGCGCGAGCGCGTGCTACTCGAGCCTCGTTATGCATTCTCTCTCTGCTCTCGTTCTACTCTCGTATTGCGAATTGTCAGATGGTTTAGTGGCGCTCGAGTCCCGCACACGGACTCGTTTCGAGGTCTTCGCTTCGTTCTATAATTCATTCGCGACAGCCGCCACGCTACCGCTGCTTCTACTGGTGCTACTGGTGGTGGTGGTGGTGGTGGTGGTGGTGGTGGTGGTGGTTTTGCTTGCCCTCCCGATCGAACCTCGATTCCCGTGCACTGCTGTGCGCGCTTTACAATTTCCATTTTCTTTTTTTTTATTCCTTTTCTCCGTTTCTTTATTATTAACGCTCCTTCCGCGACTATAGTCACGGGAAAACGAGCAAGTGTGCGCTCCTGTATAATTTACTTGCCATCCGCACATCTACCAGAATACAGACACTGTCAACAGTGCGATAATTATTCTCACTTTCACAAAAGCGATTAACAATCGAGGAAATAGATTTTTATCAATGCACTCGTGTCATCGTATATCGATAATTAAAGGGACAAATTATTGATTTTATTAAATGCTGATAGAAAAAATGTGGTTTTCAAAGAAAATTTTAATTACACAGTTTTTTTTTCTAAAAATGTGATTTACTCTCGATTATTACTGAAATTTATGTAGCAATTTCGAGTATCGAAAAAATAAATTTCTGTATAATTGTTAAATTTTACTTTAAATTGAGATGAAAAATGTTTGATATTGTCTCGATGAAATTTTTAATTGAGCTCGTAAAAATTGATGAGTCGATGTAAAATAGTTGATCTCAACAATGTTGTTAATGCTGAAAGGGAGATTGAAAAAATGGTGTAATTTATGGAAACAAAAGGAGCAGGAGGAATATGGGCTGTGAAGTTGTGGCGAAGTCGTTATTCAATGCGGAGACAGGAGTGCAAAGCAATGGCTTGATCCCTGGCTGCGTGCGAAGGGGTGAGCGGGCGGGGGTAGCGAAAGAGCGAGCATACACCGCGCGCGCATTGAATATTTAACGTGCGAGAGACAGGTGCGTATGCTCGGACGAGTCGTAACTCACAGCGAGCCACGTCTCTGCGTTGTCCGTTTGCGTTGTGAATTCCGCCCTTCGCCCTCCAGTCCGCCTCGATTTCACCATTATTTTTTTTCAATCCGGTTCATCCCTCGTTTCTCCTTCTCAAATCATTTTTTCCATTATTCTATTTTTTCTCTTCCCTCAATCACGACTCACTTGATTCAATGAATTTCGCCACATTCACGAAAAAAAAAATAATAAATTTAATTAACCTCCCCATAATTACCGTGTCGCCAACATAATTTCATGAAAATCGTTCCTACTTATCTAAATTACCAGATGGTTATCATCATTCGGGCCACTTTTCTGTGAGATTTCACCCGAGCGAATTGACGTCTTAATGACCTCGGCCATTAAGCCCCGTTTCACAAGGCACTCGGCACGCGTTGTAAATTAACATTTTCATTCGCTGCTCCCTTGACTCAACAGCTAATACTCGATACCATAAATTACTTCTCCAAATAGAAATATCCATAACCTTGAAAAAAATGACCGTACAATTCAAAATTTTGAATCATTCTAATTTTCACCCCAGACTCAACAATCAAAAGTGCCAAATAAAAATTGCTCCCTTAACTCAGCAGCTAATATTGGATACCATAAATTACTTCTCCAAATTGAAATATCCATAACCTTGAAAAAAATGACCGTACAATCCAAAATTCACCACATTCTAATTTTCACCCGAGACTCAACAATCAAAAGTGCCAAATAAAAATTGCTCCCTTGACTCAACATCTAATATCCGATACCACAAATTACTTCTCCAAATTAAAATACCCGCGACCTTAAAAAAAATGTTAATAACCGTACAATCCAAAATGAACCACATTCCAATTTTCACCCCAGCCTCAAAACCAAAAGTGGTAACAAATTTTAAAAATAATAATAAAAAATATATAAAAAATATACACATTTCGCTGGTGATCGCTCTAAACCCATGGCAAGTTCCGCGGGGCACAGGCGAGCGATTTCGCAGGATCGCGTATGCACACGGGGCGCAGTTTATCGATGGCGGTAATAATCTGCCGGAGATCTGGTGGAGGCTCGCTCTAAATCAATCTGCATCGATAAATCGATCGTTCGCTTTTCTACCACACGCGAGCCGTGGAACAACGTTCATCGATGAGGAGGCGACTAAGCTGAGAGCTGCGTCGAGGAGAGAAGAGAGTGGTCGTGGTGAACGCGCAGCTCGAAGCCCGGGCCAGGAGCAGAGGAGTAGCAACAGCAACAGCAACAGCAGCAGCAGCAGCAGGATCAGAAGCACGGTGGTTAAATCGTGGAGAGCACGTTGCAACGCGGATACACGATACTTTGGTGCGCTGGCTGGTTGTGCTGGTCGTTCCTGCTCAGCGAAGAGGAGGAGGATGAGGAGGAGGAGGGGAGCGAAGCAAGGAAGGAAAGGAGGGATGGTTTCAGAGGCTCGGCCAGGCGTACGCGTTCGCGAACGTAAAACAAACGCGGTGGTCGATAATTACACAGGTTGGAAATTACGCGGGGCCGAGGGGGCACTGCGATCGCCGGGCCCGGTGTCCGTATCGCGGGCCCCGAGAGCCGTCGTGTGGTCTCTACGTCTCAATACGAGGAGCGAGAGTCTCTCGCGTCTGTGAGACTCGAAGTTCTCTCACTGGAGGCGCTCACCACACGCGCACACATGGACATAACCACAAGCAAAGATTTCTCATCTCTTCTGGGCCTTCTCGCACCCACTCACATCATCACAGCCTCGGCATGTCCGTGTAACAACGTAGCTTGTATGGAGGACCGTGTTGACTGGCCCCGAATTACATACAACACACACTCCGGGGCCCCGGAGTTTCTACCAGTACCCCAGCCAAGGAAATAAGTTGGTCCACCCGAAACAAGCTCGCAACACACACCGAAATATATATCTCCCGGTGAATTCATCTCACTCTCTCTGTGTGCGAGTCCCCGTAGTCATAGGCCCTGGATCTTCCGAGCGGGCCCCGCACACGGATGTAGGTAAATGCATATCTCGTTCGGATCGGCCTGGTGCTGGATGAGTCTCGCGAAGAAGGAGGTAAATGGACCTCCGGGGATGGAACGAAGAGGAGAATGGACGGGAAGGCCCAGGCGAAAGCTCGCGACAGAGAAAGAGAGACATACATATATATATATATATTTGAGAACGAGTGTACAACAGTGTGCCAGGGTTTCTTGGTGTATATAGTATGTATATACACGGTAAAGTGAGTCAGCATTGGCAGGGAGTGCAAGAGAGAAAGGGAGAGACGAGGAGATGTTGACGAGGATGACGAGAAGGACGAGTCCGACGACCAAGCTCAGAGTAGAATTGGATGCACATAGAAGGGAGCAAATAATGCTGGAAGCTCCAGCCGTCGGAGGGAGAAGGAGATAGTGAGAGATCTTAAGTATAGGTCTCGGTTAACGATGTTTGTTTTATACATTGGCAGCCTCTTCGAACCTGTAATCTTTCTAAACGAGATATTATACCGAAGGGGCCCCCAGAGCCTCACTAAGGCCCTATACCCACGGTCTCGAACCCTCCGTTTCTCTCTCTCTCTCTCTCTCCTTCACGTTTACACGTTCTCGCATATTGGCCTTCGTACTTTCTCACTCGCACTCTCTTCTCACTTGGGACTCGTGTATCTGTACTCGTTGAACTTGTGCACAAACACAGATGCTTCTTCAGGGTGTCTGTGTCTGGATCTTTGGAAGTCTCTTCGAGAAAGAGCTCGTTCGTGCTGCTGGCGTTTGCTGAGGAACTCCGAACCGAGAGAGAAAGAGAGACTTTTGGGCCTTAGATCCGAAATTGCTTCCTTCCCTTCCTTCCGTTAGGCCCACTCGCTCTTTTGTCTCTCTCTCTCTCTCGCGCCCTCCTTGCAACCCTTTCTTTCTTTTTCGATGGTGCATCTTCTCTCTACGACCCACTACTCTCAGCTGCATCTCAGATTGCCCGGCCATTCACGGACCCCCGCCGGCCTCCGGGCACCCACATCGGCTCGATTTTATCGCCCGCGAGGACAGCGGGAAACCGGAGGAAGCTGAAGACGTGGAGAGAAAATATTTTATTGACTTTAAAAATGATTTTTTTTTTTTTTGTCTTTTTCGTTCCTTGATTTCAATGAAATGTTGCATTCAAATTTTACAACATTTTATTGCATGCGAAAAAAAAGTTTACTCGATGAGCTTCAAATGGGAGATTGAAAAATAAAAAAAATTGTATCATCCGGGAAGGTGAAGACGTAAAGAGAAAATATTTTATTGACTTCGAGAATGATTTTTTTTTTTTGCAACATTTTATTGCACGTAACTTGATGAGGTTTAAATGTGAAATTGGAAAAAAAATAATGGTATCATCGTTTTTTTCTGCTGACTGGATCCCCTTAAGGACATTTTTTTTTCTTTGGCTTCAATCCTCCTGGTACGCTCGGCACTCACGAGGGAAGAATTCTCCATCCGGTAATTCGACGATGTATGCGATTCGAAGCCAGCGGCCCTCGAGTTGCGTGACTCGAAATTAAATTCGCCGTACAATTAGCTAAATTTCTAATTTGCCAACTCGTTTGCCGGGGTCTCGGTGGCTATAAGACTCGAGGGAATTATTACGAGCATTATGAGAAGTGATGCCGAGGCGCGTGAGCCAAAGTGTGTACGCACTCGGGTATGTAACTGGCGTGCAATGAGAAACGAGAATCGATCGATCATTATTGCCGAGAGTCGGAGTCATTGGAAACTAACGTAGAATTATATACTTATACGCGCTTAAGGGGAGACCGATGTGAGCCTTGGGCTCGCGGAACTTTAAAAGTCCGCTGGTTATTAGCTAAGTACTTACGTTGTACCTTGTTAAATACGGGAATTCGATTTACCGAGTCGTTAATACACTCTTCGTGGACGTCATCAGCAGTGCTTGAAGTACACCGAACAAAATACCGTCTAAACAGTCCTTAATTTTTTTTTATTATCTCTAATCACTTCGCAACACGAAGAAAATACTTTTTCCCAATTTATTCACGTGCTGCCTTAAATTATTTTATCACCGACAAAATTTTGTCGATTCAAATTCAAACTCAATTCAACTGCTCATTAAAAAAAAAAAAAAAAGATCTATTCATCCAAGGTGAAAAAAAAAAATTCGATAAAATTCGCGCAATTAATAAAAATAAAAAACAATGCCGAATTCCCGCTGAGGTTTTTCGTGTCATTTCATTACCCACCCTCTGCAGGAATGGTATACTTTATTTCCCCACTCATGTTGCTCGAGGTTGGATGAAAGGGAATTCAAGATGAGGTTAACGCTGTGCGCGCACACACCCACACCCACAAACGCGGATATTTTTATTTATAAAATTGCGCGGTAGCACGGTGGCCGTGTGGATTGGAAAGAATCCACTTTGCGTCACGCAACGAGGCCAATAAACGCGTGTATTCCGGGGCTCCCAGTGAGTCTGGTCGCGCGGTGGGAGACGGGGCTTAATTCCTCTGATTTTCAAATCAAATAGACGCCGAAGAGCGAGAGTGAGGAAAGAGTAAACAGGCCGTGAAGCACGCGCCACTTCGACGAGGACCCGGCTCATCGTGAGCCACCGCCAAGACGTGAACAAACGGTCCGCTCCTAACCTCGTGTCTCTCGTGTCTCGTGACTTTTCGTCACCCGGGCTTAAAACGACGACCAAGAACGTATTACTCCCTCTTTCTATTTTACCTCTCTCCCTTTCTCTTTCACCGGAGAGTGCATAATATCCCGAAAACCTTCGCCCTCGTCACCCCGATCCAACACACGTGATGTATGTACCGAGTGGTTGCACCCGTTCAAGCACCCCACCCTCGGTGCAACGTCTTCACTCGCACTCTCTACTGGTAACAGTGCAGCGCATAGTATGCAACTCGAATTGCACCACCAGCACGTGAAAGTAGGAACGAGGGATTGGGGGAGAGAGAGAGAGAGAGAGTGTGGGCGCGTGTCCCACTCCAGGCGTTTTTTTTTTTTTTACTTTTATTTCTCTTGCCCTCTCGAGAGTTCAGGCGGCCGAGCACGCTACTCTCCTAGCTCTCGCACTCCCGAGCACCCCCCACAGCAGCAGCAGCATCAGCATCCACCACGTGCGTCGATTCTCTCGTGCCTCCCTCCAGTGGTGGAAGTGAGAAGCCACCCTCTCCACCCAGTGCACTCCAGAGGCTTCCACGTTCAGTGATTGACCACTGTCCAGTCATTGGCAGTACGCGAAAAAACCTTAATATTTTTCCTCTGCCGGCCTGGAAAATTATTTTGTCCATGGAGGAAACATATTTTATTGGACTACTTTTTTAAAAATGCTTATACGTATTTTATTTGTATATATAGTGAAAGGATATTTATCGACGATACGGAGAAATATTTCTGATGTGTTTCGAATGATCGATTGAAAAGTGAAGAAAATTATATTTTCTGGAGAAAATTTTTTTTTTTTCTTTGTTCAGGGAAAGAAATGTTGAATCCGGTGAAAGGGGTAGAGCGAACGATGCTACACTGACTCGAGGTTGATTGGCCAATGATTGCGCGGATGCCGTGCCCTCCGTACGGTCACCGCATTGTCTCCCACTCGTGGATCCAGTGAAATCTGAAGTTGGCCGCAAACTTCGTTGCTAGCCATGCATCGAACGGGGGCCCCCCTTCCACTCTCCTTTCTTCGCTCACTCCCACGCACACGTCGCTCACTCTTGTACGTGGATTAATACCACCCGCGACACACACACACACACATATACACAATGGCACACGTACAGAGGCGTGTGAAAGAGATGCGTTTTTCTCTCTCCCTCTCTCACGCGCTGTTCCCCAGGGTCGTGGCGAGAGCGAGCGGTGTCCCGGCCCGGTAATTAGCTGTAGTGGCGTTGGCCTCCCCCGCCTCGCTCTCCTCACCCCCCGTTTTTTTTTTACTCCTTCCTTATATCCATCTCCTTTTTTCTCCCGTGGCCGTAACCCTTCTCCTTTCTGACTCCTCTCTCTCTCTTTCGATTTTTTTTTTTTTCACCCTTCGCCCCCATGCACGCGCGTGTGATTCTGAAAATCGCGTTTTGCGATTGTAGTACACTCTCTCGCCTAATACAGAGTGGCTTAGTGTGCACGTGGGTGTCGCGGTTGTGTCGGTGCACCGACTGAGAAAGAGAGAGAGAGAGAGGAGAAAGCAAAGCATCGAGGCTTTGAAAGCCAGCATCCAGAAACACGCGAACCACGACTAACACCAACCACCGAGCGGGCGTTCGCCGCCGCACCGAGGAAGCGGAACGTCGTCGACGCCTCACCTTCTTCTTCTCTTCTCGCGGGATCGCGCGGTTTTTTTCCTCCCTCTCATTCTCTCTCCCTTTCCAGCGGCTCTCCTTCACCGCCACCTCCTTCACCTGCTCTGTGTGAAGGCTCTCTCGCCCCGGCGCCCAACACTTGGTCGTCTACGTCGTCGTCAGCTAATGCGTTCCTCGAGAAAGTTCCTCCTGGGCTGCTTTTCTCCGTCGCCTTTCTCTGTTTTCTTGGGCTTTAACCCCAACGCTAAAAGAACTACCCTTCCTCCCGGGAATACGTAGAATGCAAAGAGGGGCCGGGGGGCGGAAGGGGGGGGATGCACCCTATACACAAAACGACTCACCCTTAATTCATTCTCTTCTCCTGTTTATCCCATTCCTCGCTTCCGGGTCTCTTTGTACAAATATTTATTTTCCTACGTCAATTTTCTGAATTATTTTCCACATTCTTTCGAAGTTCACAATTTTTTTTGAGAGGATTAATTAGCCCCGATTTTTTCATTTTCCAAAATCATTTTGATAAAATGAAAATTTCTCCGAATAACGCATTAAATGAAAATAAATGTTCACCTGTTCGGTGAACATTTTTATTTTTTTTATTTTACAGAAAACAATAGAACGATTAAAAAATCCGTTGTGAAAAAGGGTTAAATCGGCTATATATTAATATATACACCTGGGCGAATTTTTCTTATCTCTCAGCGTTGCAGTACTTGCCGTTTGTGTACGTGTTTCAAGGCTGCAACGAGAAAGATATAAGCGAAAAAAAGAAGAAAAAAAAAAAAAAAATGTTGGGCTCGCACTCGCACGCGATTACGAGATAGCGCATCGGATCGGGTCGCACGCAAGGCATCAGCGCCCATCAGTTTGGTCGCCGTGGCCGAGCCTCGGTGCGTTTCGAGCCGCTCGAGACTTTCGAGAGAGTCCATTCTCTCTTCCTCGTCACTGCTTTTTTTCCGCTCCCTTTCATTTTTCCTTTTCTCTCTCTCTCACTTCGTACCATCGCCTCGGACAGCGGGCGCGTTACTACTATCATCGCGATGCGGGTCGCACGCGATGATATAGTTGTACGTAGCGCATGGTATGCACCGTTGCGAATCAAAACTGTACATCATCGTATCGTGTAACTCTTTATCCCTGAACGCCTCGTTCATTATTTATTCCCGAGCGACGAGACACGGAGAGCTTTGCCATTTTTTTTTTTTTACCCTTATTTTTCTATCCACTGGTTTACATATTGCGGCATACGATTATATTATTATATTCATGGCTTGTCCATTTATTCGAGTGAAGAACCGCCGGATAGGAACTCGGCCTCTTATCGTCTCTCTCTCTCTCTCTCTCTCTCGTGTACACCGACGTGTTATACGTAACACGCGCTTATTCTCACCCGCGAATAATTGTATTTACGCTCACGAGTTAGTAAAACATACGTATAACGTATATTGCATGATAGCTCGCTTATATGAACGATGTGCAATGCTTTATATATGTATGTGTGTGTGTGTGGGTAAGCGCTGCCTGCGTGGAGTAAATAATGGGGTGCTAATTATTGCGGGCACCGGCGCACTCGCGAGAGCAATTAATTATACGACGCGCGCGCCGGGCAAACGAGTCTGAATATTTCCTTATGCGGTGTATAGATAGTCTCGCTCGACACCTAGCGCTCTGTACTCGCGCACACACACACAGCAGTGGCCACCTCGCGCTGACAACCACTCTACTTACCTTCTGCCTATGCATTATCTACTTGTATAATGGGCTGGCCCCAATGAGGAACATGAAATCTTAAAGCAGGCACGGGTTAGCTTCCTGCTGTCAAGGTCGCTCACCTAATCAACAGGAATGTTGTAACCGTCGCATTACTTTGCACCGCGATTTTCTATTTATTTAACTAAATCATTCGCTTGCACGTGTGCAAACACTCGGACTGTATTTCACACGTGCTGTAAATTTAAATTTAATTATTGTTTCATTAATATTCAATTTGCGCAGTGCACAATATTTTTGTGAGAAAATGTGTCATGTTAATAATTAATTACACGGATTGTTAAGAATATTTAGAAACCATTTTCTCAATCAATTTAATCCATAATGATAAAGTATCCTGGAAAAAAAAATCGTTGACACGCAAGATTGGAATTTTGAAAATAATTCTCTTCGTCGGGAATTTTTGAAAGCGACTTGAGGGAAAATTATTCATGATTTTGATGTAAATGACAAGGAGTTCGGTTGTGTGCAGGCTGTAATTTTTCTCGAATTCACACATGCGATGAAAAATGAGCACTCACCTGATTCGAGGATCGCTCGGTTTCTCGGAAATAATTTAAAAGGATGTAAGACATAATTGAGAGCAGAAAGTAACAGGTCAATCAAATAAGTTGTACATCACAAAAAAAAAATGAAATGGAATAGCAGTGAACCGTGGTGAGAAGAAATATAAAAATTACCATATCATTTAGAGAGAGGAACGACGCGTAGATTATTAGCTTCTGCTGGTATTATTATCGATACACGCTGTGGGCTCCTCTTCACGTCTTAACTGATCGTGACCGGCGTGGATATGTAATTCCAATGCGACTTACAAGCTGAAAGCACGAGAGAGAGAGATAAGTAGTGTAATAACGAGCCTCGTCGAGAGACAAGGTGTGAGATCTCCGAGCATTCAAGCGGCTTTCCCATTGCATGCATGTAATCAAACGCATACACATAGACATTTACAAATCTACATGCAACAATATATACACACGGGATAATCCCCTTCGATTCAACCTGTCAGACCTCGTCACTTATTTTTTATATTTTTCTTTTGACTTAAAAAAAAACCTATCGCTTTTTCAAAGTTAAAAAAAAAGCATTCTCCACACTTGAAAATTTACAATTCTACATGCAACAATATATACACACGGGATAATCCCCTTCGTTTCAACCTGTCAGACCTCGTCACTTATTTTTTATATTTTTCTTCCAACTTAAAAAATAAAAAATAAAAACCTATCACTTTTTCATAGTAACCAAAAAATTGTTTAACATTTTTTTAAACTCCACACTTGAAAATGTACCTAGTCTCAAGACGTCAAAAGAGAAATAAGTAAAAAAACTTCAAAGAATTCTGCTTTTCTTCACTGACTGACAGGAAAATAAATAAATAAATCAGCAACGAGAGTCTGCAGGTCAAGGGTTCACTTCGAATTGGTGTGAATTGCCCCATATAAAAAACCCCCCACACATACACGTACACTCGGTACCCATATAATGTCAGAGCTGCTTGAAAAGTGTGCAATGTGCTCGTTTGTTGGCGAGAGAAGCGTTCAACAACCGGGCGTGACTGGTGAATCGATCGTCACGAGACGAAGTCTCGGACTCTTGGGTCTCTCTCAGGAGCAGAGCGTGTCGCTCGCATGTAACTCGTTGAGGAGTCTCGTTGCACACACACACACAGCCCTCGCAGTTGAGGTGTTTCTCGCAGACACGTGTTCCTTCTTTGGTCCGCTTTCCCTCCCTCTCGGTGTTCCTCTTCCCTCGATCATCCTCCTTATTCGTACCCGAGCACAGCCGTGGATCGGAATTAGCGATCGGCGAGGATCTACGGGGTATAAAAGCGCCGAAGGGCAGGAGCGCCGGATGATCGAGGCGCAGGCAGCGATGAGTCCACGTTATGTGAAAAGGTCTCCTTTCCTCCCCCTCTCCCCCTCTCTCTCTCTGGTTAATCGCGATCCAGTTCCGGACACGAGGAATAAATTAATTCCGTCGTTTCTCGGCACGTGCTGAACGCCGAGCGCGACGGAAATTTTTCCTCGAGTCCAACACCACTGACATATATATATATATTATTCTTCGTTACGTTATACCCGAGTTCATTCGATTCGCACATGTTTCTCGCACCGATTGTCACCACTCGTTGATATGGAACGCGTGATGAACGAGAATCCACATAATGTGTGTGCACACATACACACACACACACACACACACACATGTTCCACGTGGCACATAGACGTAAATATATTTCGCGTGTGTGTTCGTGTGTATGTATATTTATGTGGAGTACATGCATATGTATACGGAGATATGTATATACATAGTGTAAAGTCGATTCGACCACCGGGGCGAGCACGCACATACACGAGGCCTGCCACTTAGCATTTATATTGGTGTGCGCTAGTGGCGTGAATAGATAATGACCGCTTACAGGCAGACCGGTCAGCTCTCGGCACACACAGCAACGCGCTCAGCAGCTCGACTCTCGTATTAAACACACGACGAAGGCTCTCATCGTTCTCGACGAAAGCCCGAGAGCGTGCGATTCGATCGTACCGAAACAGCCCCCAATGCGCCGTAACCCCGAGTCCGCCGCAGCCCGATTGCATGCCTCGACTTTGAGCTGACGACACGCACCGTATATCCACAAACCAGCCGAACGACACGTATTAATATTCCATGTAACGGTGGCATTCGTCGCGTTAAGCGCACTACTACCTACGGAACCTTCTCCGTACAATTATCATTAAACATTAAAGACCTTTTTTTTTTTTTTTTTCTCTCTCCTAAAATGCCCATATTTATCTCACATTTTTGTTACACGGCTAAAAAATCTCGTGACCAGATAACACCACCGAAATGGTGTTTATAATTTCACACCAGTTGTCGTGATAAATTGGGATTAATAAAATATAGGAAAATAAGGAGAAATAATAATAATAATGACCCTCATTTCATTATCAATTATCCGTACGACCGAAGTATCGTGTTGGCCAATGAAAATAATAGACTGCGAGGGAGAAATGTGAATTTTTCGACGGGGGTTTGGACGGAGACGATGAAGACGTGACGTGCGGCTCTCTTCCGCCGCAGTATTCTCGAGCTCGCAGCAGCAGCAGCAGCAGCAGCACGTTGTGTGAGTGTGATAATCAAAGGGTTGGTGCATGCTCCGACTCCCCTCCGTCCTCGTCCTTCCTCCTCTCTCTCTCTCTCTCTCGCCCTTCCTTTATTTTCTCCACTACTCTGCACTATCTCCGAGGCGTGCTGCTCCCTCTTCATTCTCTTCCTTCCCGAGGCCTTCCTTTATACAGCCTGCGTGTGGCTACTGCGCTGCCCCGAAGCCACCAAGAAATTCATCGACACCAGAATCGTTGCCACGAATCTCTCTCTCCCCCTCTCTCTCTCTCTCTCTCTCTCTCTCCGACAGCTCCGAGGTACGTACTTCGAACCGTTTGAGATGATGCCAGGGCACGGTTATCGCGAAGAGAAGCTAAAGGAAATGTTGGAGAGACCAGAGAGGATAGCTATACTCACACACACACACACATACACCCCCACAACACACAACTATACATATATACATATAAAGAAAGCACAGGGGAGTGTAACTAGAGGATAGAGAGAAAGACCAGGAGCGCAGAGAGAGAGAGAGAGAGAGGAAGGCGCGCAAAGCGAGGTGGCCGTGGCGTAGTTGGCGGCCAATTTCTCAATGCAAATACCGTTGGTGTCGAAGGGCGAGGCTGAAAAGGGGGTAGTATGCAAATAGAAAGCTGTTACGCGAGATCCTTCTCCATCCCTTTTCCTCGAATCTCACTCACTCGCTCGCTCCTTGTGCCAACAGACTTTTGCATATATATATATATATATACACATAAAGAGCAGACACACACACACACACACACACACACACACACAGATGGAAAGGTAACGGAGTACGGTCTCGCGCTTCCACCCTCAACGCTAGCTCTTCCACCCTCTCGCGTTTCTCGCCCTCACACTCCTACGAGATCGTGGCTGCTTGCTCACGGATATAGATAGGATCGCGTGGGTAAACCTCGTGCACTGCGACACGTAGCACCAGCCCTCTCTCCTCGCCCACACCTTTTCGACTGCGCGCGGGGGTGTCGGAGTTGTGTGTGCGCGCACCACGATCTCTCGCTCACTGCTTATTTCACGGTGCAAATGTACACATTGGCAACGACAACGACGACTATGAGAGAGAGAGGAAGGGATGCTGGATGAAATACGCGTGAATTCAATGCGAAATCCCCGAGAAATAGAGAGATAGACTGGCCAGTGTGTACAGCGGTGAGCTATGCACGATGAGGATGAGTGTACGGAGTCTATGGGCTTATTATGCCAGACGTGAGAAGCCGAGAGAACGGGTTAGTGTGTGTATGTGTGTGTGTGTGTGTACACTGAGGAATCGGAGGAAAGAGAGAGAGAGAGCGATTGCCCTCTCGGGCTATTTCGACGCGCGTGCATTCATTCGAGTCCGCGCAAACGTTCGTTCATTCAGTCTGGCGCGAACGACGAGGCCACTCTCCGCTCTCCTTCATCCCTCGCCACCTCCGCATGTTTATTAATATGTATACCTATGTCGCTCGGGCGCTTTTTCTTTCCTCTCCGGCCTCGAAATGAGGGAGGCTCGCGTTTCGTGGCTCCCATTCTACACCCAGTACTATGCGATAAGCGCGAAAGAAAAAAAAAACAGAAAGTGTCGAATTTTTTGGAATTTTCGCTTTTTTTTTTTTTCTTCGGGTACTTGATATATTATTTCTGCAGAAATTGGGATACAGAATATTCCAAAAATATTTGTAGAGTTGATACCAATGTTTGTAAAAAAAATTTGAAAATCGTAAAGTTTACAATTTTTTTTCTTCCCCAATGACAAATGATTTTGGGTGACCCGAATTTTCATGAAATTCAATTGAAAGCTCATTTTTTCCCGGGGCTGTTAGAAAGTAAATTGATCAATTGATCACTTACAATCAACAGCTCGTATATGATGATGCAAATGAATTCGGTCTGAATTTTAATTTGAAATATTAAACGGGGCCTTAAGTGCGCGGATCATGAGCTCGGGAGGCTAATTTTTCAGTGGAAAAAAGGCATTTTGTCGCGTCAGGAGGAGAGACGGGCCGAATAATGTTCGATAAGGCCCCGAGGGCCCAGCAAGGGCGAAAGCGAGAAGAAGCAAAGAACTCGAGAGAGAGAGAGAGAGAGAGAGAGGGGGGGAGGCAGAGAGTTACGCAGGATGCGAGATGAGAGGAGCAGAGCAAGGCGCGTTCGCTGCGGGGCCCTCGGGCCCCTCGAGGTAGCCACGGTATAATTTAGGCGTTTATGGCTCGCCAAGAACAAATAATAATTTAGTGGGCGTCTCGGCGTCTCTTCGCCACCCTCTCCGGGCCCTCTTCTCCTCCCCCCGTACCCTCGACAGCCCCTTGGACCCTCACCCCTTCCCAAACCGTATAAATAACGAGTGGCGCCAGCCAAACATCCACTGTTGCATTATACCATCCTATCCACTCTTTCACTGCCACCAACACTCAAACGACTCCACCTTGGCCCAGCTGTGCCTCCGTATACTCGCGTTTACGTGAGTATATAACAGCACACAATCCGATGAGACTCTCGTGCAGCGACCAAACCGTGATCCAATATAGTAGTTAACATCCACACACACACACACACACACGAATTCTTGCAAAGACATTGTAAAACTGGGATATTATAGGTGTGTGCACAGGTAGAAAAAAAAAAAAAAAAAAAAATTCCTGGGCCCTCTCGGAATACTTCTTATTAGTCGAAAATCATCTCCTTTCCCTTTTACTCTCCATCGTTGTGTCTCGGCTCGCGGGATTTTACAGGCCCTCTTGCCCACCGAGAAATCCTTCGAGTTTCTCAAAGTCGAAGGTGTGAGAAACCGCGATATTACTCCTTCACTCCGGGCCCCTGTGCAGCAACCGGCAATCATCTTATACCGGGTGGCCCGGACTCGAGTCGATGGGTAAAAAGTCTTTCCTGCTTTCTTTTATTTTTATTTTTTTTTTGCTATTTTTCTGGGCCCTTTAGAGATAAAGGAAAATTAAACTAGAGTCGAGCACGTGTGTGTGTGTGTTTAAAAAAAATTAATTATCGAATTTGCGTGGTACATGGTTTTTTAATTAATACCAAAAAGGAACGGCTATTGGTACCCATCGTGTCGCCTCATGGTTGGACAACTCCGAAACGCGCCCGGTTTCCGCGCCGCTGGCAGATGGTCTCGTGGTGCAAAGGGCACGCACCGTAGGCCCATTAAAATTCTCTTCTGGGCTGATTAATCGCTCGCGCTCGACCACCGATGCATGATTATTCAAATAATATTCGGCATGAATGCTCGTCGCCACTCGGCGCCCTTTTACACTCGCCCTTTTTTCTTTTCCTTTTTTTTTTTCTCCCTTTCTTAATCTCCTTCGTTATAAATTTTCCACATGTGCCCCCACGACTCTCGACTCTCATTCGCATTCCAATTTCCGGAAGGAGGCAGAAAATTTGGATTCCACTTGCAGCACGTTTCCTTTTCCGGTTAGCCATTTATATATCTGTAGATAAAATGTACTTAGCAGTTCTTAGCTATGTGCTACACGAGTTCCGAGAACCACGAGGGAAACAATAACTGCGGGCCTTCGTTCTAACGTTCTATAGTCACCGCTTCTGGTATTAACGACCCGCGAGACTCTCGTGTGCATCGAGTATCGCCCCGTACCATATATTCTTCCTCCTCCTCCCGCCCCACGTAATTGTAACGACTCGAAGGTGGAATTCTTGGTCGTGGCCATTCGTGCCACGTACTCGCGACACTCGAGCCTCGGAGAGAGAGAGAGAGAGAGAGAGAGAGAGAGAGAGAGAGAGAGAGAGAGAGAGAGACTCGAGGGTAAGAAGCTCAAAGAGAGCAGTCGAACAAAGTGACTATCGTGCTCGAGAAACTCGCGAGGAAAAGAGCGAGAGAAGGAATTAAGAAAAAAAAAAAAAAAAAAACGAGACTCGAAGCTCTGATGTATACTTTCCCTCCCTTAAAAACCCTCGCAAAATCTTTCGCAACTCCGGTCACGACGAAACTTACTTACCTCACCGACTAATTGCCCAGGAAAGCCCTTAACTCGTTAGTGCTTGTGCGAATCACCGTAGAAAAGTCGAGTACCGAAGAAAAAGTCACTTTTCGGCACTCGTAGCAAAATGAGCTCTCGATGGAAAAATTCGAAAGAAAAATTTACTGTATTTTGCATTTTTATGATTGTACGTGGATTATAAATTAACGAGAACTTCCGTTCTACCTGAAAATTCGGATAGGAATTTTTTTTTACAAGACAAACATCGGGAAAAATGTACTTTTCTGATTAATCTTTTTTTTTTTTAATTAATTTCAACAATGGAACGTGGATATGAGAATAGCGAAGCTAAAGAGGCGGTTACATTCTTCCGCACGCAGCCCTACGAGCTCCCGATTACTTATGCACGCTTTTAATCACACTCTCTCTCTCTCTCTCGTAAATCCAACACTGCTGACCGACTTTACAACGCTCGGGAGAGTAGTGGCCGCGCTGTCCTTCGTTTACATCGCTCGTGGCCAGCGCCAACAGCAGCAGCAGCAGCCGAGATTAAATCGTTTCTCGCACGCGGGCGACAAAGAGAAGCCGCGGGCGCACGTCGCCCCGACAAAAAGGGAAAAACGCACGATGAGCTACGGAAGGAGCGAAGTGACACACGAGTGAGAGAAAATAAAATTGCTTAGCTCCGCCAAGAAGAAGAAGAAGAAGAAGAAGAAGAAAGCAAAGCAAACAAATGAAATTAAAAAAAAAATACACACACACACAAATAAGAGAAAATAAAAAATGGGAAAGAAACGAGACGTGGAAAAGCGTCGTGACGACTCGGCAAAAGCGACTTTGAGAATTCCGCGTGTTCACCGGTTGTGGTGCCTCGCTGCGGGGGTCCTCGCCCGATTGCCACAAGAAGAAGGACCGCAGGACCTTAAGAGAGCCTTAGAGAGAGAGAGAAAGCGAAATCGAGGAAGAAAGAGAGAAGCTAAGAAACGAGAGGATCGAGCGGAGGAGAAACGGAGGCTGAAGAGCGCGCGGTCGGGCTATCGGTTTCCCTATCAGCTTGCTCATCTCTCTTCGGGACCTCGGGTTCTCTTCCTCCACTCTCCGCGCTCGGCGCTCTCTTCGCCCTTTCCCGAGAGGCAAACGGACCGAGAGAACCAAAGCCACATATAAACTCGGCCTTAACTGCTTTACGACGATCGTTTGTACCGATTTGTTCGACAAGAGTCCGCAGCGAGCGAGCGACGAGAGCGCCGATTCTCTCCCTTCGTCCTCCGCCTCTCCTCCTCCTCCGCGCTCCCTTCTTCCGCCACGTCCTCGGTGCGTGCGTCCACTACGCTCTTCCACCCCGCCGATTCACTCTTTTATTTCGTACTATCCTCCACCGCGTGATCCTTCCTCCGGGTCCGCAAACTTCCCAAATGGATTTGTACCTTCGCCGAGTCCGCCGATAAACTTTCTTACTCTCCCTTCGATCCTCTGCGGAGCGGACCGCGGAAGGAGCGGACCGTCGCGCAAGAGCCATCGCCTCGTCTCCTCCGAGATATCGGACTTCCGCTCGTTTATCATTTATTGGAAAATTGCTTTATCGGCCGCGGCCACTTGCACCGGAACAAAAATGTTGAGAGCCTCGAAGACCCCTGCACTGTAAAACCGAGACACCCGCGCCTCCGGGTCATCGAGAAACCCGGAGATTTTATGGAATTTCGATAAACCCGAGGGGGCAAAGTCGTAGAAAAGTCGTGGAATTTCTTGCCTCCGGAAATTTTTATTCTGTATCGGTTTAGAGGCTCAAAGAATCACGAAAATCGGTCGGACAATCCGAATTACCAACTTTTCGGTCCTTTCCACTCTGCAGATTTATTTCGGGAGCCATGGAAAATGTTTGCATCTTTTTTTTTATGATTGAAAAAATGTTCATTCTTCCAAAAAATTCAAATAAACAGCAAAGATTAACGCCGCAGAAAATACAAAAAATGCTACCGTCCCAAAACATGAACCCGTTCGAATCTCAATATTCTCTACTTTTCCGCTTGATGTTCGGGGAAGGTGCGATTCGCAGTGAAATAAGGTTGGAGATTTGTGTGTAGGAAGGTGAACACAGGATGAGGAAGACGAGGGGGGGGATCGGGAGGAAATCGTGTACGAGCGCACGCGGCGCGATAAAATAAATTAAGCCGCGATGCTACCGGGTTGCGGAATTCTTTATACGACTCTCTCTCCCTCTCGCTCGGTACGTTAATGACGTGCCGTAAATAACGAGCGGGTTTCGATTTATCGGCGAAGTTCGCGGCGACGTGGAGAAACGATCGGGATCTCGAGGCAGGGCCAGTAGGCTAGCGGGCGCGAGACACTCGCGAGGCTTTCGCTGTCCGGCCGTTTATTATCCTTCACTTATAGTACGTCACTGTGTAACCCATTACACCGCAAACTTTTGCGTACACACGTACACTGTAAATCGTCCAAGTGTTGCATTGTCGAGCGGTGATTTTAACGCTCGCCTTTTACTCTCCCGCGGCTCCCGAACGTATCTCCGGGGCGTTCGACTCGTACTTTATATCTGCCCGAGCGCGTTTCGCGAATCATTTTGCGATATCTCGGATATTATATCGCGAGAGAGAGAGAAAGAGAGAGGAGAGAGTGTCGCAACGATAGAGCCATAACGCCGAAAATTAGTGCGCAACGGAGAGGCACGTGACGTTCGAGATAAACAAGTACACACCACGAAGACAATGTCGAAATCCTCGGGCATGGATAAATTCGAAGGAGCAACAGCAGCCACGGCGGAGAGCGAACGGACCGTCGAGTTTCGTGGAAGCGATCTTTCTTCCACCTGCCAACAGCAGCAACACCAGCAGCAGCAGCAACAGCCACGTACCGAAAGCGGAGATCTAAAAGCCGCACGACGAAACGGGCCGCACTCGCAACTACGACGACAGCAGCCTCGAGCCTCCGGAATCCATACGGGGTGTCCCGGAAGTGCGGCTGGACGAACCGCAACGTTCGAAATCTCACCGACCAGCCAATCTCTCCCTCGACGTCCGGGTTACCGAGACCTCGAGGCTCTCAACTATTCTCTACCTTCCTTACCTTTATTAACAGTCATTACGAAATAAAAGTGAGCTTCGCCGAGAAAGGGGAGGGGGAGGGGAGGATTTATGATCATACGAATGTGGGACAATCCAATTTCAACTTCCACTATAAAATAACGATTTTATTTTTAAAAAAATTAAAATAGAAAAAATAGTTACTCAATCGATTTTCTAGAATTAAAAAAATTGGGCTTTTCGTTTGGAGGTTGGGACAAGATAAAAATTGGCGATGAAATATGAAAGGAGACATGATCAACTCGTGTGGATTTTTTCATATTCATTGATACCATTTTTTTTTTTTTTCTTCTTCAAACATTTTTTAAAAAATATTTTTTCGAGGCGTATATCCTCTTTTTCCGATCTGAGCCTCGAGCCATTAAACGAAGAGGAGCGAGCTCATCGCTCTGGGAACGGAACGCCCGGTATGCAGAGAAACCGGGGAAAGGGTCGGGCCCTTATAACCGATCCGATGCCTGGCGCCTGTAGTTCGTCCTCACTGAAGTCCGCACTAAGCGGCTCGTTAAACGTCCGGGCGATACCAACGAGCCGTGTCGAACGGTTTATGATTTTCCAATAAGAAACTTGGAGATGGTGGATGGGATTGTTCGAAGGATCCCTTTTTTTTTTTTTTTTTTTCGACAATTATTTGTGCAATACAAAATTTTTGACGAGGATCCGAAGGTTTTCTCATTCTCGTCTAATTGCACACTGAATTTTTAACGAATTTTGGCAATTTTGGCAACGAAGGGATGACAGTCCCTTCATTAGGGCCTTGCGGTGCCATTAGTGATCTTTCGCAATGCATTTTGATACCTCGGACCTTAAATCGAACACCTGCGGTAGGATACATTTTTTTTTTTTTTTTCAATGGATAGCGATACCCCGGATTATCCGGCTTAAGGTCCTCGAGGCTCCCCGAAGTGTGTGAATGAGATGTGCAGACAGATTTGTGGCGATCGTGCGAACGATCCCTCTGACCCTTCGACTCGTACTCGCGTCTTCTTATTCTTCGGCATTGAGAGTGGAAGGAAATAGTGGGCAGATGCTCCCGAGAAAATCCGTGCGTGGACAGAGAGGTCAGTCACCCTCAAATCCGCGGGGAGAATTTTTGCATCGCTCCCAATATTTATTTCTCGAGGGTCCTGCAAGAAAGTAGGGAATACCTGCGTTTTCAGGGTGCGATGAAACATTTTGTAGAATCGGATGAAACATTTTTCTCTCACCAAAAAATATTTTCAGATATTTTAAGACCACGGAATTTTTTTTTTTAAGTTGTACAAAAATATTATGCTCGAAATTGTTATTTTTATTTGCACAGAAAATTATTTCCAAATTTTGTTGGACTTGAAAATTAGACATTAAGTCCGAAAAAAAAAATAAAAATATCCATACATTCACACAATTATTTTCTACTGTGTTGCAAAAATCCAGCGTTTAATCTACCAAACAGGTTATGAAATTCGCGATTACCATGCGAGTACATGAATTTAGCATCATTATTGTACAATAAATTAGCTCCAATATCGATATCTCGTATCTGCAAAAAAATGTCCCATGCGGTGTTTAATTTTTCCATTAACCATTTGAATGAATTCTCGTATCGACTTCATTAAATTAAGATAACCCGCTGGAAAAGGTGCAATCAATTTCCCGGTTTGATAAATTGAACAAACGAACACGTGTGAAAAAGATTATTGTGTCTTCGGTAGCTCGTGAAAAGTGTACGGCGAGGATTGATGATCGATACGAGTGACGGGATTGCGATAAATAAATGAATTAATCGGCTGCCGAGTGTGTTTATCAATGCCTCGAGTTACACGTGCATAAATTATAAAAAGCTTCGTCAATCGGTGCATGCTAATATCTCCAATCGCGTTACAATCTCGTACCACTGCTAATAACATTATTAATAGCCGATCGCTGTGAGCGTACGAACCGACGATCTAATGGGTATGTAAATGTTGATCGGGGGTCTAGGCAGATGTTTCCTCAGATGAAGTTCCGAGTTTCCGGTTTGGACGCCAAGGCGAAGTACATCCTGCTGCTGGATATCGTTGCTGCCGACGACTACAGATACAAGTTTCACAACAGGTAGACGATCTCTCGATCGCTGACTTCGATTTCCAAAAAAAAAAAAAAAAAAAGAGTGGAGACATCGGCATAAACAGTGCGACACAGTTTGCATTTCGTACACACACAAGGCCCAGGGATACGATAACAATATGCATTGTAAAAATAATATTTAATATTTCCTCTTCCTTTTCTTCTTCTTCTTCATGATATACCGATCGACGAATAAATCCAAGCCTGTGGACGAAAGTAATGAACTAATCGGCTGTGTTTTGCCCTTTGCTGTTGCAAATTGTTCGCAGACGCATGTTCCCCGCTTATAAAGTGAGGGTGTCCGGGTTAGACAGACAGGCTAGCTACATACTCCTGATGGACATCGCGGCATCCGACGATTACCGATATAAGTTTCACAACAGGTGATTACCCTGAAAAATTTACACGCATAAGAAAAAAAAAAAGAAAAAGAAAGAAAAGAGGTTCCCTCTCTTACGAAAAGTGTGGAGCGTGCGCTGCGAACAATTCCTCATACTCGTCGAAATAAATCATTGGCCCCCTTAATACGTACGACGTTATCTTGCTCTTGGGGGTGATAATGCGAGAGAAAAAATGAATAATAATTTTTTAAAAATTAAAAAGGCTCAAGGGTCGTTAAGATATCGAGGGGCTCATATTTGTTATTACGGTAGAATCTATTTTTCCCCGATTCGATGATTCTCCAGGGAAAGAGCAGAAGAGGGAGAGAAAGATAAAGAAGAGGATGGAGAAGGTCGTGGATATGGTGGACGTAAGATCGTAAAGTCTTGCTCGTATTTATTGCTCGAACGATCGGAGCCCTTCCTTCAGATATTTCCGGAGATTTAGCCCCCCTCACGAAATGTCGCCATTGTTCTCGTAATCTCAACAAAACGCTCGAGTAATTATTTCGACTTGTATGGGGATCGCAAGCCTTCACTCTTTACTTTGAAAAAAAAAAATTAAAAAAATTAAAAACAAAAAAAAAAGTAGAGTAGAGAGAGCTTTGTGAACTTTATACACTAAAATGTAATCTCTATTTTCCACGGGAGCAGTAGATGGATGGTGGCCGGTAAAGCGGACCCGGAAATGCCGAAGAGGATGTACATTCATCCGGATTCGCCGAGCAGCGGTGAACAGTGGATGCAGAAGGTCGTGAGCTTCCACAAGCTCAAGCTCACCAACAACATGAGCGACAAGCACGGCTATGTAAGTACTGTACGTAACGCCAACCAAACAATCACTTACTACTTAGTCATTAAGTTTTTCATTATTTACAATATAATTATTTTTTATTTTGCATAACCCAGCTTTTTAGGTAAAATAATAACAAATAGAGCAAGTGACCATGAAAGATAGTCGCTTCGATCGTCAAAGCCCATTTTTTATGGGAGGATATGACCCGAAGAATCTTTGTATCGTCATTAAGTCTTTCATTATTTACAATATAATTATTTTTTATTTTTGCATAACCCAGCTCATTACGTAAAATAATAACAAATAGAGCAAGTGACCATGAAAGATAGCCGCTTCGATCGTCAAAGCCCATTTTTTATGGGAGAATATGACCCGAAGAATTTTTATATCGTCATTAAGTCTTTCATTATTTACAATATAATTATTTTTTATTTTTGCATAACCCAGCTCATTACGTAAAATAATAACAAATAGAGCAAATGACCATGAAAGATAGTCGCTTCGATCGTCAAAGCCCATTTCTTATGGGAGGATATGACCCGAAGAATTTTTGTATCGTATTTTTGTATCAAATCCCATTTCTCATGGGCGGATATGACCCGAAGAATTTTTATATCGTCATTAAGTCTTTCATTATTTACAATATAATTATTTTTTATTTTTGCATAACCCAGCTTTTTAGGTAAAATAATAAACAATAGAGCAAGTGACCATGAAACATAGTCGCTTCGATCGTCAAATTCCATTTCTCATGGGCGGATATAACCCGAAGAATTTTTATTAGGCTACCGAAGAATGCCTCGGGTTCTTCTTTTTTGTTTCCGCGTTGGTTTTTTTCGGTTTCTCTGTTTCAGCGCCGTTCTCTGAGTCTCCACCAAGAGAAACGTTCTGTGCTCGATGATGTGCCCCCTCTCTCTCTCTCTCTCTCTAGGTAGAGTCGACAAGGGGAGCCACCCCCACCGCGGTCTACCGGTGGATAGCACCCCCGCGCGTTATAGTTCCTCTCGGCGCGGCGTAAACTTCCCTCTGCGGAGCTGAGCGCGCGGTCCCAAGTTCTCTCGGTCTCTCCGCGAATCCCTTTTGCGGCCGCGTCGGCGTCCTTTGAAGGATCCTGCATCGCTGGCTCGTGAAATCTAGTCCTCCTTTACCCAACCTCGATGTCAATGGTTCTGCTGCTGCTGCTGCTGCTGCTGCTGCTGCAGCGTGTGGTACCTTGTGTGTGCGTGGCAGCAGCCGACCTTTGTTAGGCCACTCTCGTTTTTCTTAGCCTCTCTTCTCTTCAGCTACCCTCACTCGTTGAGTCGTTCCCTTTGGCCCAGTAGCCATCAGCGTTCTCTCGTATGTGGGTATACAAACGTGGTCTGCTCTCGCTCTCTTCCACATTCCCTCATCTTTCTCTTTCCGTCTTGTTGCTCGCTGACGTTTATTCGTCCGCCTCCCCCCCCCCCCCCCCCCCTCCATTCCTCCCCCAATGTCCGACCGAGGATCCGTTGTTGTGTGCTCGTCGTAGCTTCGTGCTCCATATACGTTTTTTTTTTTTTTCCCCTCTCCTCTAATCCTTTCCCTCGTTGCCTGTTTACTCGGAAGCTCGTCCGCGCACTCCACCGAAATCTGGAGACCTTTTTCGCTCGTTCACTTGGCGAACGTTTATGTTTTATGGTCCACCATAGCGTTCCCGAAGGATGGCAACCTCGGGGCTTCCTCGTCTTCGATCCACACTAGAGCTTCTGGCTCCAAGGACCTCTTAAGACCGTGTCTACACTCAACCCTCCACTTTGGAAAAGCCCCGCGATCCAGTTTGCTCACGAGCCCAGAAAATGCCCATGGAGTGCCTCGAAAAACCCTTCCATCGGGCTAATAGAGCTGTATCTTCGGCTTGCTTCACCTGGCTGACTGGTGTGCGGCACCGCGAGGACCCCGGAGATGATGGCTAAGTATAGACGACGAGATCGCATTAGGGCGAGGATCGCTAGTGGCGCGAGAGATCCATTCACGGGATGACTGACGAGCTCTCTTTATTATCTCGCACCGATGCTCATCCATCGGAGCTCGTACTCCGAGGGACTTTGCTCACCGCAAAAATCCTTCTTGCTCTTTCACCATTTTTCTTTTTGTACCTTTGGACTCTCTAAGAAAATCGTCGACTACTTTTCTCTCGAGTCAAGATTCCCTTTGTCGCTGTGATCGTATCGCTTACAAATCCCTGCGATGCATTTCTACCCTTTGACAATTATTGGCTTGAATACTTCCGAAGTTTCTTCAGCATCTAGTGTCTCTGTTTCATTTTTTTTAAATGTATTTCATTAAAAAAAAAAAAACGATTAATTGAGTCATTAAATTTTCTTCGTTTTGCCGGAAAAAAAATAATTATAATTGCAGACTAAAAAATCACAGCAGTGATGTGACATCGTTGAGAATTTGATGACCGAGATAATTTCATCTGTCGGTTAGAAAATCCTTCGAAGCCACTTGGTGGTCGCTGTCGGTGAATCCACGTACACAAACACACACACACACTCGAGGGTCAGAGTGACGATGGGTCGAGGACGGCAAACACAGAAGAGAAGGAGGTATAGTGAGGAGTGAACGGAATAGAGAGAACCGCCGACTCGGAGGGCAGTCGACGTTGGTAGATGAGAGGTAGAATACGGCGCAAACGCACTGAAGAAACTGGCGGACAGTGAGAGCCGCGTCGCTAAAGACCGACAGGAGAATAAAGGCGGAAGATAAAAAGAGAGTGAGATAAGTAAAAGACCAGCTGCTTCTTGTGCTCCCGTTTAAAACGTTACCCACAGCTCCACCGCCGCAGCCAGGATTTCGCGTTGTCCTGCAGACCTGTAGGATCACTCGTCACACACACACACACACACAGGACTCTTCAGGGTTGGAAGCGAAAAAGAGAGAGAGAAGGCGAAGGGACAAGGGAACAGAGGCGCCACGCGGCTTCCCTCCATCTCCCTACCTCCTTCCGCCACTTCCTTTCCTAATTCTTGTGGGAAATTCTAAAGAGTGTTGACCCACCGCCTCTTTGTCATCGCCTCTTATTTTCACCCCGCCACTTTGGTCACTGTTTTTCCTTGACCCGAGCGAGGTGGGCCTACAAACTCGCTTCAACAAATATCCCTTCGAAGGCCAGAGGCGCCTTTTCCCTTCTGTCTTCATCTTCCTCTTCCACTCTGTCCACTCGGGACTCCTGTCCTTTATCAATAAGGGGAATCCCCGTTCAAACGCTGTGATCCTGGATTTCAAGGATCGTCGATGTGTGCGGAATGCACCTCTACATATTTTGTCTCTAAAATCTTAAAAAAAAAAAAAAAATTACCTAAAAAAATCCGCTCAACATCAAGTTCACCTGGCCATCAATTTTTCCCATCGTATTAATCGCCTTCCGGCTCAAATTCGAATACCTCGATGAAAGATAAAAATGACCGGAAGATTCTTGCTCCAGGTACATCGGATTCGTCTCCTTCCGGCTCAAATTTTCGGCAAATTCGAATGCCTCGATGAAATATCAAAATGACCGGAAGATTCTTGCTCCAGGTACATCGTATTCGTCTCCTTCCGGCTGCGAATTTTCTGCAAATTCGAATGCCTCGATACAAGATAAAAGTGGGCGGAGGATTCTCGCTCCCGGTAACGAGCGATACGAGACTCAGGGAGACTCGATCGAGTCGCACAGTGCACCGAGCTCCGGCGATGCATGATATAATAATATACACCTCACGCGGACAGCGTCGATGCTTATAGATAATCGCGGTGGGCAATAGTGGCAACGAGTTTCGCTGGTACTCGGGCGTATCCGCGATTATCATCTCTCGTTCGCGCTCGCTCGCGTGAGCACACGTAAACGTCCGGCCACACGAGAGCACAGCAGTAGCATCGGCTCTCGCTACTCATCGTCAGAGCTACGAAAGGAGCCTAAGCAAAGCCCTCTTCTATCAACGTGCATCTCTATATCTATATATAAAAGCACATATCCATATATACATATATATCAGTAGATGCGTGCGTGTACGCAGCGCAGCAATACTTCGTGAAGCCCCGCACGCAATATTATGCTCCAGGATTAAAAGCTCGATTAACGATGAGTTCCCTATCAAGACATCATCGTGTCGGACACTGCGACGGACGAGAGCGGACGCTCGGCTGGATGAAGGCGAGCGAGTTGAGGTGCGAAAGAGACGGGAAAGCTTATCGTGTACGCGAGTGGAGGTTACGAGGATCTGCAGTACCGGAAAAAAAAAATAGAAATACATCTACGGGGGTGTATAATATAGTACAAAGTGAAGAGACGTGTAAGGAGAGTCGCAATTTGCGTCGGAGCGAGTCAACGACCACAAGACGATTGGACACCGGCGATGGAGCGTGAGCGTATATGGAAAATCCGGTAGACCGGCGCCGATCGTTATTATAAATGGGATAACGACGTAACGGAAGATTTAACGTCATAATTATTACATGTGGCTTGGATGGGATGGTACCCCGTAGGAGAAACCAAGAGTCGCACGCTCCTAGTCGACTCTATGTATATATATACGTATATATATATATAAAGATGCTACACGCGCTATGAGACTTCTTTCACGATTTTCTCGCGAGAGCCAATGACAATGAGGCTTCTCGTCTTTATCATTATTAATCGTCGTGATTATTATTGGTTCCGTGAAAAATCGTCAATCTCGGGTGTAATTATGAATCGAGAGTCTCTTTGGGAATATAGTCGCGGGCTTTGTGAAAGAGCGAGAGAGAGAGAGGAGAGCGGCGGGTGTAAACGAGTCTCGGATGTTGTGACCCAGCGGCCTGTCAAACCGTTATCTTATTTAAGACCTCGTCCAGCGTCAGAAGCAGGTCTATATACATATATATATATATATATATAGACATAAGTATATGGTAATACATAAAACCATGTCGCGGATCCTCTCGTTAATCATCTCGAGCGCAGAGAGGCTCGTGTGTGCGCGATGAGGAGGCTAGAAAATTTTCGGTCCTCGTTGGGAAACGCGTCGCGAAACCAGAATCATCGTCGCTATATACTCGATGGCTCTTTGATCCTCGGAATGATCGCCGACGCGACGCGAGAGATCTCCTTCTCATCCGCTGGCGTTATATTCTTCTGTATATACCGCTTAATATAGTATTGTGTGTATATATATATATATATATATGCACGTTGTAATGTGCCGAGGAGACGAGGAAACTCGCACGCAAACGCTCAGAAATATATTTCATCGGCTAATTAATCCACGGTGAGCGCGCGGGGGTCTCCACTCTCTCTCTCTTTCTCTCTCGCATCATCCACCGCCGGCCGCTTCTCTTCTCCTCGCGTTCTAATTGAATGATCAAAAGCACCGAATTCCTTGGGTCCCGCAGACTGGAGATGAGCTCTTTGCGTTTCGAACAATAAATATGTCTCGTTAATGCGTCCTCTGTCCCGCTGTCCTCGTCGCCTCTCCGCTGTGCTCGATATTACGGGGATCGACAAAATCTACGAAGACTATTTTTTCAATTAAACGGCATTTTTCAAGTATACGGAATTTGTTGCAGATTAAAATCAGTGAATTTACATTGAGCCGAGAGGCCGTAAACATCCAATCACTTTCAAATATGTTTATATGCTCCATAAATTATTAAATGGATTTTTTTTATTTTCGGACACTCTTGGTGTATTTTTAAAAAAATGTCCGAGCTTTTAATTGAGAATAAACATTTTTTTTTTGCCGTATTTACTGGATCGTCGTGATGGTCAAAGTGACGTTTTGTTGGTTTCTCAGCTCGGCTTATTAGTTTTGTCATGTTTTTTTTTTTTTTAATTATTCTCGCCAGATAATCACCCGGTGTTTATTCGCGTTTGTGCAATTCACTTTGGCGAAAATTCGTTTTTATAATTAGCTCGCGAGATAATAAAAGGCGAACGAGGCTCCGCGGCATGCGAGACCGACAACTTTCACGGCGAACGGAGGGAGAAATTTGCTTCCTCTCCATACTCATTACCGACTAATTGGAGATGGCCTTTTGTAGCCAACTGCAAAGCTATTTCTGTCTTATATCCTCGGTCATCTTACCTTATTGATCGTCGATTTAACAAATTTACGAAAATCAAACTAACCAAAAAAGCGCCGAGCTCCTATTTTCCTCGGTACTCGTTACGCTATTTTCAAATCGCCTCCGCATGAACTTTTTGCAAATTCAGCGCAACGTAAAATTGACAATCCTACCCAAGGAGAAAGTTCCAATTTTTTTTTTTAACCAATTCCCACAATTATCACTATTTTATTACCAAAAAAATAAAAATAAAGGAAAATAAATACAGACAAGAAAAATAAAGTAATCAAAATTAAATTTAATAAAGCTTAAAAAAATTATTCCATCGTCTCGTTAACGAGAAGCTCGTCCAGCTTTAACGAAGCTCTTCGGGTTTATGTCTCGAAGAACCGTCCATATTTATCTGCGTCGCTGTGCGAGCTCCTTAATAAAAAGAAATCACAAAACGTAGGTCGCGCTAACGCGATTTCCTCGCTCTGTAATTCGTGTGTACACGAGGAGAGACGTGGAGTGAATCGAACGAATCGACGCGGCCGGAGATACGACGCGGAGAAAACACGAAGCGCGAGGTTGCGAGCAAAGCCTCTTTGGGGGTTTGGCCCTGGGGCGGCTGTACGTACTATAGAGGGCTTTGCTGGGGTGGGCATACCACTGCTGTACTACACAACCACCGCCACTGCTACTACTCCACTCTTCTCGGTTTAATAGAATCGAACAGCCGTCGCAGTCGTCGTCGTCGACGACGTCGTAAGGCGATCCCCGACGATCTATCTTTCACTCGTGAACGGTCCAATTGAGATCCTCCTCCCCTGGTCCCTTCTATCGTCCTCTGATCCAACATCCCCGACATTTATAAACAACCCCCAATGTGTGTTACAAGTACGAGCCAACTTTTCACGGTGTGTCTGTGTGCGAATGTGTGTGCGAGCATAAGGGATGGCGAACGCGTGTTTCACCCCCCAAAGTGATGGATTCCTCGACCGTTCTCGACCCAACTCCACTCTGTATCTCAATAAGTAATGGCGGAACTGGGTGTCCTGCGCCACTGGCTTCTTCTTCTTCGTCTTCTTCTTCTTCTCTAATAGATGGGGAGACCAACGGAGAGAACTACTTACTCCACTGCTCGAGTGCTCTGAAATGTATATATGTGTGTGTGTGTGGGTGGGTGTGTGTGTGGGTGGGTGTGGGGTTTTTTTTTTTTTTTCTTTGCCACACGATGTTGCTTTTACTTTGAAGAGAATTTAATTTAAGCAGTGGATGAATATTGAAAACACTTTTTCTTCGGCGAATTTTCGTGTTTCACCGGAGTTTAATTAGCCGTGGGAATAAACGAAGAGCTTCGCGGTGAATGATGCCGCGGGGCCTCGGTCGCGAGAATGGAAAAAAATCGGGGGCTGCGAGCATCAATTTCGAAAATTAACCTTCCCCGCTCTGCACATCCCAATTCGCGTTTTACTATCACAATCGTAGGGCTCCCTACTGGAATTTCGTAAATTGAAAAGTGTGATTGAAATTCCATCGACACAATGCTCTGTTTATTTATTTTGATTTTTTTTTTCTTTTTCTTTCGCCGGGGAAAATAAATTTATAGCGTGGAAAATATCGATTTTCAAAACTCAAGCAAGACTGCAAAATTTCATGGCATTCGATTCGAAGACAAAAATTCTCCGGAGCCATGGCAAATTTCGAAAATGAATTTTTTCGCTTCCCCATTGAAATCCGCTGGAAATAACACATAAAAAATCGCCAATGAAGCATCAGCCACGTTCCAAATTCTCATCACGAAAAAATCAACATTTATTCCACGAAAGACAAAAAATAATATTTTTCAATTACAAAATACCACAAAGTATCGGAAAATAAATTGCCAAATCCTAATCCGCGTTGTGCCATAAAATATAATTCATAACCCAACAACACCACATATTACCCCTTCGCTGCATTTGATGACATTTACTCGAAAAAAAAAAAAAAAAAAAATCTCTTCTACGTAAGATAGCGATTTAAAAAAATGCAGAAGAGCATATAGAGTCGTATCACGACGTGCGGCGTGCGAAGGCGAAAATTCTCGGGAGAGTCGAGCGGCGAGAGGTTGTGCGCAGAGCCCTCGGGAAAAATCGAGGCGATATTATCGCACGTTCTCGGTTCACCGCGAGGCTCGCTTGTCCTCGTCGTCGTCGTCGTCGACGACGACAACGCGGTTACAAGCCATATAGCTCGATAAGGTGTAGCACGTAGGCGCGTCGACGTGTGCACTGTCGCTCTCAGCAAAATACATAGACCCGGGGGCACACATGGGAATATTAACACACGTGTGGTACTCGACAGGAGGAGACACAGCGTTGGTGCTGTTGCGAAGCCAGCCAAGAGAGCCTCTCTCTGGGTTCTGCGTGTGGAATATTCGAAGGGGAAGAGCTGATAGAAAGAGAGAGAAAGAGAGAGAAAAAAGAGAGAGAGAGAGCACGAGAGCCCCGAAGGGCGTTTCTGGAGGCGGTCGGTTGGTCCCCCCACCGCTCGGCGCATAAAATGCGCATAAAGTGGTGGCGGTGTCCCGAGATATATCGTATTATAGTGTACGCGAGTATAGCATAGCGTATTCAGCCAGGGGGAGAGATATGTATGCGCGTTCGTTTATGGTGGGGATGATTATGCATTCGCGCTCTCGCGACCAAGACGAAGACGACCAAGGAGACGAGGAGGAGGAGGAGGAGGAGGAGGAGGAGGACGAGGACGTCGGGACCGCTCTCGTTATATTGCGACGAAAAATAAATCGTGACCAAGTTTTGTGTGCAACTTGTCGACCTCTCTCTCTCTCTCTCTCTCTCTCTCTCTCTCTCTCTCTCTCTCTCTCTCTCGGATTCTCTTTGGATTCTCGTCGTTGCCGTCGCGGTGAAATCGGACTCCCCCGTAGAGCGAACTGCTGGCCGGCTTGCTGATTTTATTTTTACTTACTCCATTGCCTCTCCCGCTGGCTCTGTGTTCTTCTCTCTCACTGGCAATTTTTTTTTTCCTTGTATTTCTCTTCATTTTGTTTTTGTGTTTTTCCCTTTTTTTTTTTTTAATACTTCATTTCTCTCTTCTTATTTCTCGAGCAGTCCAATTATTTTTCTTAGCAGGGCTCGCTCGGAGAGCAGAGGAGGAACCGAAAGCGGAATAACGAAGCGTATCGCGTACTCCGGTGGTTTACTCGACGTACTCGATCGGCTTTTACCTGCGCTGAGAAACCTCGATTTTTTCTTTTCCCTTTTTGTTGCTCTTTTTCATGCCTCGGAAATTTTTCGAAAAATTCTTCACAACCTCGTCACTGCTGTGGCAAGTCGATAGCAATAATAAACTGGTTATTCTCGAGAGGGAAAGAGAGAGAGAGAGGAGTCAAGATCTTGAAATTCACAGGCATCTCTTATGCCGCCACGAATTCTTCGCTCCCATCGAAGAATTCGAGGCATTTTAGAAGGAGGGTTGTGCCCAGGCGCCAGTCGACACCACTCGGCCGCACACGCTGCTTCCAGGGGCCTTCCTGGATGGAATATATTGAGATATCATCCAGGAATCTCCAATAATACGTATACCAGTCTCTCTCGTTATCTCACTGTGACATTTTTCTATCCGCATGAGAGAAAAAACAAAAAAAAAAAAAAAAACGTAAAACGTGTCGCTTATTTCCAAGTGAGAGCTGATAAAAACAATAGTAAGCACAATTAATAATTACGTCATCAACTATAACAAATATATCAAAAGCATTCGCATTTTAAAATCCCAAAAAAAAAATTCTCAGAGAGATTTCAACGTAGTGTAATTTTTTTTAATTAACACAAAATAAAGTGTTGCTCGTTACCTGGTGGAAATGCAAGCACATGGCTTATAATGGACAGTAAACGAACACTCGTTCATTAAAAAAGAGCGGGTAAATTTTGAAATGAAAGTTCGAAATGCGGTTCTGCTCGGATTTCGGTGAAATTTGCCTCGTTAACGCGAATCGCGAGGCAGAGGAGGACTTTCTCGGTGTTTTTGGTGTGCGTGGTGTTGGGCGCGCGCGCGGAACGACGGCGGAGCTTCGCAGTCGGAGCAGCATGGCGGCGTGATGTTTTCGGTGGGTAAATATTAATTAGCCAGCGTGTTCATTTCGTTTCTGCAAGCTCTGACGCTGCCAACAGCGCTGGATATGTGCACAAGTGAAAGAGAGAGGGAGAGGTTTGTTTTCCACCCGCAGAACTACAACGAAAGCTTGGCAAGCTAGTCGCGCGACGGCCACCCCCGCCTCGCGTTTGCGTTTCGCGTTCATCGGCGACGGCGGTGGCGCGGCGGGGCACGTCGCTCGAAACGGCGTTAACGCGAATAAACACATTTCGCCGAGTCCAGTCACACCTTCGGGGATTTGGGGCTGTGCCGGTTGCTCTCCGCTCTCTCTCTCTCTCTCTCCGCTCTGCTCTGCACCCTGAATAATTAAATGCCCGTGCGACCACCGAGCACCACGTACTTTCCGACCGCTCGATACAAATACCCATGCGACGCCACCATTTTACGGTTCACCGACCAACACGATTTTTAATACCCTCCGTTTGTACAGCGTTACTGAGAGCAGTTGAATATCGTGTTTTTTAATGTACAGGGGATTAAGCACATTTATTTATCGGTTCGGTTAAATATCGTGGCTAAGAATAACGCCGGTGTTTATTTTATTTTAATTATGGGAAATATTTGATCGATCGCTCGATACAAATACCCATGCGACGCCACCATTTTATGGTTCAGCAACCAACACGTTTTTTAATGTGCAAAGGATTAAGCACATTTATTTATCGGTTCGGTTAAATATTGTGGCTAAGAATAACGGCGGTGTTTATTTTATTTTAATTATGGGAAATATTTAATCGATCGCTCGATACAAATACCCATGCGACGCCACCATTTTACGGTTCACCAACCAACACGTTTTTTAATGTGCAAAGGATTAAGCACATTTATCAGTATAAGGCCGGTATTCATTTTATTTTAATTATGGGACATATTTGATCCACGTATTTTCCAACCGCGCGATACAAATACCCATGCGACGCCATAATTTTATGGTTCACCGACCAAAACGATTTTTAATACCCTCCGTTTGTACAGCGTTACTGAGAGCAGTGAAATATCATATTTTTTATAATGTGGCAAGGAAAAAGGACATTTATCAGAATAACGCTGGTATTAATTTAATTTTAATTATGGGGAATATTTGATCTACGTACTTTCCGACCGCTCGATACAAATACCCAAGCGACGCCATAATATTATGGTTCACACACCAACACGGTTTTTAATACCCTCCGTTTGGACAGCGTTATTGAAAGCAGTGAAATGTCATGGTTTTCAATGCACAGGGGATTAAACTCATTGATCAGTTCGGTTAAATATTGTGGCTAAGAATAACGCCGGTATTAATTTCATTTGATTTTAATAATGGGGAATAATTCATCGAGCGACACTGAAAACGTAATAATAAATTCAATTTTTTTCTGCCAGATTCACTGAAAAATGTGGTTAAAAAAATGTGTGTGATGGTTAAAAATGAAAATCGGGACTTTTTGAACTCGTGCGTTGATTTCGACTGAACTTGTGTTACGTAGTTTCAGGAAAATGAGCGAAGGTCTCGTTTCACCGTCACGTGCGACCGGAACATTGACGACCAGGTCATCGATACGCGCGGACACGCATTCGCCCTGCAAATTCAGCTTCGTTAACGCGCTTCAACGATAGCGCTCTGCATTCGCAGCGGCGATAAATAATCGAACACGCGTCCACACTCTGTCAACTATGAAAACGTCCTCGTTAAACTCCATAGCCACGCATCACGCAGCGCGAAGATGCACCAGATATCCGCGAAAATTCACGATATCATCTTCGCCACAAAGGTCTCATGCTTTTTATGGACGTAGTCCTGGAACGTCCAGCGGAATCGACGTTCGCACCATCGATCGCTCTATCCGAGCCATTATTTATTTTTGCAATGAAAAATGCTTCGTATTTTTCATTGCAAAAATAAACAATTATCTCAGGAAATAAAAAATCTCTTCGAAAATTCAGATAAACGGCCATGAAAAAAATTTCCCCGCCAGGAAAAAAATTCCCAGACTTTTCTCTATGAAGAATTTATAATCATTCAAACCATCCTAACAATTTGAATTTATATATTTATCCAATAAAATTATTTACAATATTTTTTGTCAATCGGTGACAATTTTTAGAAACCAAAAATTCCGTCTCTTTGCCTCCCTGCGAAAAAAAAAACCCTCAGATTTCATCGCCGCGTGGTATTTGTCATCATTTTTTTGCCCGTCGTTTTATAAGATTTTTGCGGTTTGGTTAATCCAATGGGTTGGATGGGCAGCCCTTAGAGCGAGGAGCGCGGCGTCGTGTCGAGGAGCGTTCGATGCTCGCGCGGCCCGATTGTCACTTAAGTCGGCGGATATAAATAAAGGATAAATTTTGGTGGCGTCGGCGAGAGAGGAAGCGAGAAACGTAGAAGCCATGGGTTCGGGCGGACGGAGTGGCTCGCCAAGCGAAGCGTGAGCTCGACAAGACCGCGCGGGCTATCTCATTCGTCGTTTGTTCTGGCTAACCCGGCGCGACATCTCAGAAACCGCTACACGTCTTTTGGCCGCCCGCGTGCGATGCTCGCGCCGCACTTGTTCATAACCTTCCGTCTCTTTCCGTCGATTTTAAATACGATTTCATCGAACACGCCTCCGCCGAAACGCTTCCACACACTCCACGAAAAAAAAAAAAAAAAAAACACACACACACAAAACAGACAATTTTTTACCCTCTCTTTTCATCCATAGAAAAAAAAAAACTAAAGCAACTCAGAAGTCACCTGAGCTACGCAAATTCGACATAACTCTTCGGCTTACGATTTTGCTTCGGCAAAAGGCAAATTTATAGTCCAACGAATTATTAGCTACAAAAAAATTATTTTCCATCAGCAAATTAATTGCCAATAGATGCATATATAAAAAAAAATAATCACATCTGCTGTAGGAAAAACTGTCTCAACGTCCATCGACTGCCTAATTATCTCCCGGCAACTGACGAATTTCCAGCGTCACGAAAAAATCAGAAAAGCGTCTCAGCTAAATGCACTAGTTACTTTGGATATACCGTTGAGTAAATGAGCCTTTGAAGTAAAGCCACGACATTGACGTTCTCCCACTTGGCGAGCGATCGCAGAGGGTGGAATACCCTCCCACGTTCGCAATCTTCTATATAGTTGCGCATTAACGCCCAATGGTCGTTGCCCTCCGAATATATATATATATATACGTACACACACATATATATATCCGAGTTCAAAACGCCTTCTTCTCTCTCTCCGTCCACTGGCCGTGCTCGTATTCCTCGCGTGACCCGCGATCGGCTCTCGGAGTCGAGCGCGTGTCGCGATATATTTCTCGCCACGCGAGTTACGTTGTACGTCGTAAAGTGACGTTTGGAGAAACGTTGCTGCTGTTGCCCGAGTCAACTCCCTCGAGCAAAACGCGGAGAAGAGAGAGAGAAAGTCTCTCTATCCACGTCTCTCCTTCGACTACTTTTCCCGTTGAACAACGCACAAGACCGAGAGTTTATGCTACTGCAGGACGCACTCGAATCGGTACGTACGAGGAGAAGGCGATCATCAAGTGAATGCACGTATCGGCAGTGCAGTACCTTTCGCTTAGACGATAATAATTCTAGTCACCCGTGCGCCGATGGCTACGCAGGCGAAGGGAAAGGAAGAGAATCGAAGGCTGTATAAAAGCCATTCATAACCCATAAGAGCGTATGGGAGGAGGTTGCCCAGCGAGCGAGTCCTCGTTGCTTCTGGCGCCAGCCGCGCGGTCATCAATTTCACGGGAAATTGTGGCTCGATTTCGTATTTTGACGTTTCGGCCACGACCCCCCTTTTCGGTCAGCTTATACGAGTCCCATGGACTATTCGCCGGGCGAGACGATGACGTCTCACCGCTCCGCCTCCTTTTTTTCCTTTTTTTTTTTTTTTTCTCTACGCTTTGGATAACCATGAACACTCAGGTATATACACCATAAACGTTTCAACCTGCCCTCTCCAAATTATCAGTACATGACAGAAAATTATATACCCACTGAAACCGCGTTCGATTCATCAATTCCCACCTCGGTGTACCCCTTTCTTCACGGACAATCCACGAAATCAGTCGTGGTACATAATAAACGTCAAACATTCGGTTCGAGGACATTCCAAAATTTCTCTGGGACCTCCACGCAAAGATAAATAATTTTTTTCAACTTTCATTATTCATACAATGAACGTGATAATTAGAAATCGGTATAAAAATAATTTTGTCGATTGCATTTGACACTGGAGAAAAAAAAATGCCATGAGATAATAAATAACTCGATTTTTTTAAAGACTTTTCGTGGATCGATCCAATGGCCTCCAGGGTCTGACATCCATCCGAATGGACATATGGCTCGTGGGTAGATGGTGCCGATAAAATTTTCGAGCGAGTTCTCGATGGTAACGCGACGAATCGAGCATCCCTCGGTCCCGATATTTCGGGATTACGGTTCGGAGGGCTCCGCAGGGACGCGCGGGGCTAAACTGCCACCCCGAGGGGTGCGAGCGATACGTATAAACCGCTCCTGTATATTGTGTAATCCATGGGGTCCCTCGTGGCCGCACTCGACAGCTCTATCATTTTCCAATCTCCGTAAAATCACGTATCACCCAACTGCGCCACTGCAAGCGAAGGAATAAGCAAGAGAGAAGACGAATTCCAAAATGGCACGCGAGTGAAGCCGAAGAGAAGCGACGCTGGCGAAAGCAGAATCCGTCGTCCTCTTCAGCAACCGAGGAGCGAAGCAGTAGCGGCCAAACGATGGAAAGAAGAGCGAGGTTGCGTTCGGCATACCTTCACGCGCACCTCCGAAGGTGCGAGAGACGTCTCAATCTCCACGAAGAGTTCCTCTCGCTCCTCTCCACGCACGTATATCGTACGTGGATGGAGTGTGCTCCGTGCGAGCGTTCGCGCGATCCTAACGTACATGTGGCCTCTTCGAGTCCGCATGTAACACACATACGTGTATAAATACACACATGCGTAGCTGGAAAAATGTGGTACCGCGAGGTCACTTTCCGAGCAGCAAATCTGTATAAGCAACGGGAACGAGAAAAACGAGTGATCAATTGGTTAGAGGATCCGAGAAGTGGTGGAGTTTGGTCTCGTGTCTCTTCCGAAATGGATAATGAATGAGTATCCCACGGTGTTACTTCTGGTGGAGGCGATGACGTACGGGGAGACCGGTATTTAATGTCTGCTACGTGGACTTTTGTCCTCTCCACTACTAAATACCGGTGTACCAGTTTTCCCTGCTATTTACAGTAATGTATGTAGTGGTTACGGTTTACATGCGTGGATATGCTTGTACGTGTGTATGTGCGCGTTCGTTTATGTATCCAACGGTGGTCCTGGTGCACTACGAACAGCGGATCGATTGCTCTGGCTCTCTCGCGCCCTTCTACGACTTTACCGTGTTCGTCGAGTTTTCGCCACGCTCGCGAATTCACGAGACACGCTGGCTGGCTGACAGCTCGACGTTTCACCAACGGCGAACCAAGTACGTTCTCGTTAGCGTTTCGATCGCTTCCTCTTTCGCTTTCGCGTTTCGGTGCAGAAACGGCAGCCAACTCTCTTCAGCTTCGCCGGATGCCGAGTCTTAGGACCTCCTCAGGGTGTACGTGTGTGTGTGTGTGGGTGTGAGTGGAGCTGTGGGAGCTCACCAACACTCATTTCTTCGACCGGGCTACTCCCATTAGCCAGGTGATTATGCTTCGGCATATTTCCATAACGACTCGTTATAGAGGATCTTCAGACGCGTGCGTTTTCTCGACTCACGTATCTTCGAGGTACACCCTTAATATACGATCCACCTAATATCACAGCCACCTGCGCAGTTGGTCCTGGGCTCGCGCTGTCTCGTTCTCACTTTTTTTACTCTCGGTATCTTGTTTTTTTTTTTTTTTTTTTTCTTCGTCTCTTCGTGGGCACGACGTCGAAGACGTGTCTCGTTGTTGGTACCCGGCGCCCAACGATCAGCTCGCGTCTCGCCGGAGCCCGCGAGTCACCTCGCCGTGGGTGGCGTGGCGCCCAACCAACGACCACTGCCCAACGTGGGAAAGCACGAGGACCAGCATCTCTTCGTCTTTTCGTCTCTTCTTCAATGTCGTACTCGCGATGACGAGAACGGTCATTGCAGAAATATATTCGTTACAAATCACTTTGCAATTGTCGATACGTCGAATTTAAAAACCATTTTTTTTTTCTGGTTGGATGGAAATAATTTCCCTGTGAGTAATGTAGAAAAAAAAAAAAAAAAACAAAAGGCTTGTCGAAAACAAAATAATCAACACGTGCTTCACCAGCTAAACTTGAACGACATTTCTTGTTGTTTTTCCTTCACTCGATAAAAAAGCATACAAAAAAATATTCCAGGGAACAAAAGATTCGTCATAACCACCGACATAATATTTTCTCACTCGTAAATAACGAAGAAATAAAGCCGTAGAAAAGTGGCTGAGAGTGTTGGGTCGATAAAAAGCAATTATTACGATATGGTCATTAAATTTAGCGACGCGGGGGGTGGGAGGGGGTGTTTATACACGAGAGTAATACGGGATTAATAGCTCGAGCAGTATTTGAAGAGGCAATAATCGTAGTGTATAGGGTCGTTGAGTTTTTGTGTGTACCTGGCGAAGAGAGGAAGAAAAAGAAGCTGAAGAAGATGAAGAGGGAGATGAAGAAGGTGCTGTGACCAAGCGCGCGGGTTCTCTCTTCGTCACCGACGCATAAACCGAGAATACGAGGCTCGCTATCTGTCCGGGCGCGCGGCGAGCATGAAAGGAAAGGCTTATCCACAATGCCCCGAGTATTTTCGGCCCCACCACTTTAAACACCCGGTACTCCGCAGTGTGCGGTAAAGGATTCTCGTGTACCACGAAGATAGATCTTATTTATGCTCCTCTTGGAGAGCTACCGATTAAATCCCCGCTATAATAGCGTATTCCTAGATATCGTCGCGTCTCTGGCACACCGGCCAACACTAGCCGCGAGTGTTTCTCTCCGTCCAGGTGCCGTTTCGCTCAGCAGCTTTCAGGAAAGCGAACCAAACGAGCGGCCACTCGTTCACCTGCAGTAGCTCGACCGTTTAAATGCCTTTCTCGCTTATCTCTTCGAGTATTCGAGATACGAGGACGCGCGTACCTCCCGGCAACGAGTCCCCGAGCTTTTTCATCTCTCCTACGTACTCCTCAGCATCTCGGTCCAGCGAAATGGTATCCCCGGTAGCTCCGGTGACTCCCAGCCTCGTCACGACTCTCGCTGATTCGATTCGATTCGCTCTTCGCGACTCGGAGATTTCGTCGACGAGATACGATTTCACGGAGGCTTCGCGCCACGACGAATCAATTCGAACGGAAGAAATTCCGAAGGCTGAGGATCCCTCGTTTAGGAGGACCTCGACGGAGGCTGACGAGAGAGAGAGAGACGTTCGTGCGCGCCTCTCTTCAGCATCCCATACCCGAAGCATACCTGCCACTCGGCCAAGGCGAATCTCACCCACACTCTCCTCGCCTCTCACCTCTCCATTCGTCAGACCAAACGAGACCCGGTCCTCCTCTCCTTGCAGCTTTCAAACAAAGCCTCTCGTATCATTTCGGACACAGTTTTTCAGGGAGAACGAATCTTCACTTTGCCCCCGATGTCATCGTTGACAAACGCTTGCCGTCATTTACCTACTCTCATTTTTTATTTTGCCTTCTTCCTTGGCGAATAATTAGACAGGAAATAATGATGAAGAATACAAATTCGATTCTATTGCAATGATTTTTTTGTTTTTTTTTCTAATTGTTATTGGAGTGATGCAAAAAAGAACGAAGAACGTGGCTCATCTAAATGGCAAATCTCGTTCGATGCTCCGACACACCTTCAGCTTCGTATTATGGGAAGGGTGTCTATCCCTCGGGATGTTAATAAGCGTGGAAGGTAGCGGAGTTCGAAACATGGGCGATCTCCGGAGCCCACGAAGCTGCACCGCCACACGTTCACCTCGGAGGCCGGTGTGAGTGCGGATAGCACGAAGAGCTTCCTCAGGATCACGCAGTGATGTCTTGGTGCGGCGATCATCTCTCGGCCGGCCCGGACCCCCCGCGACATGGCGCCACGGTGCTCCGCCTTCTCCTCGGCTCGTCCGGAGAGCCTCTTCGAGACCTCACGAACCACCGTGGCCCCGAGATTCCGCACTCGCGGGCGGTGAGAAGCTTCAGCATCGCGTGAACCAACGTCTTCGGGTATTACACCTTCCGGCACACGGTAAAAATGACCCTGAAGAAGGGGGCAAAGATAGTTGTCGAAAAAAAAAAAAAAAAAAAAGTGTGATCGCGGATGAATGGACCACGAAAAAAGGAAACCAACGAAAGTCCCGAAGAAGCGAGAGAGAGAGAAAGGAGGCTGCGTGAAATACGGAGCTTTTATGAGAGTTTAAAGCGCGTAAAATCTGCTCGCTCCATTAATATGTCCGGTCCGGCGTGTGCAGCCTGGTTCTGGATGGGAGTCCGTTCCCTGGGTCATCCATCATCACTTCTGCCGCCGGTGTAACGAGAAAGAGAGAGAAATATGCTCGCGTAAAATTCATGGGAGGAGGAGGAGGAGGGGGAGAAGGTGAAACAGCTACGAGAGAGAGAGAGAGGGATGAGAAATGGGAGTCGGAGGAAAGAAAAAAAAAAAAAACGTGTATCTTTGTTTCGTGGGCTCTGACTGTGCTCGGGGTGGTCAGTGGCCGGAGGCGACCATCGAGGGTGGCGGAGGGGGAACGAGAACGATAGGGACCGTAGCCTCGTTGCGGATGAGGGGTTTTGGAGTTAAAACAAACATGTGATTACCGCTGCCTACAGCTGGCTACATTATATCTGCTGCGCCTAAGCCATCACCGGAGAACGAGGCAAATGTGCTTCGCTCCTTATTCGCTGCATCAACCTCCACGCGTACCCTCTCACTCTCACTCTCTCTTTCTCTGTATCGGTTCCTCCGAGGAGTCCGGAGTCTTTCGCCAGTCCCGGAGGCTATAACGCGTTACGACTCTCCGCGGGATCGTCGTCTCCAGTATTTCCTACCTGTAGACAAGAGAGATGAAGAAATAAAACAGTGGAGAAGAACACCGCACTCATCCGAGAGCCTCATTCTCAAACAGCCTCGACGCTTCGTCCTCCCGAACACGCGCTCGTCATTTTTAACATGCCTAAATCACCGACTTTGCCAATTATTCACCAACAGCTGTACACCTCCCCAAATTTTTCTACAACTGCTAATCATTGATACAATGCCACAAAATATTTACTCGAATTTTTTTTTTCACATTTTCATAGAGGCACCTTGAAAATTTCCTGAGGGTACCAAATTACTGCCATATTTTTATTCGCTTATTGAAATTATTTTTAAAAAATAAATAAAAAACGGCAAAACATTTTTTCGTCTTACAAAAATTGGGTTCGTTGAATTACCGGTGGGTTAAAAAATACAATGAGGCGAGGCAGAGGCCCGTGAATTTTTTTTTCAACTGCTAATCATTAATACAATGCCACAAAATATTTATTCGAATTTTTTTTTCTTCACTTTTTCATAGAGGCACCTTGGAAATTTCCTGAGGGTACCAAATTACTGCCATATTTTTATTCGCTTCGTAAAATTATTTTTAAAAAATAAATAAAAAAACGGCAAAACATTTTTTCGTCTCACAAAAATTGGGTTCGTTGAATTACCGGTGGGTTAAAAAATACAATGAGGCGAGGCAGAGGCCCGTGAATTTTTTGTTTCTAAGAGCGATGCGAGGCACGAGCTTATACTAATTTTTCCAACTCGGTTCAGCCAATCTGGAACAATTAGAGGAGTCGAAGAAGAGGAGCGGGATAAACGGTGCGGTCTCTGGGCCATTTGTTGACGACGTTGCTCTCGTAATCTTGGGTCCGGTGGATATATCGGGCGATGGGGTTCAACGAGATGGAAGGAGACGGTGGTTACTTGAGTTCGGCCATATTGAAAAATGAATTGAAATGATAAAATGTACGTTGCGTTGGTGTGCATGCGAGCGCGGCTCGCGCAATGGGCGAACGGTGCGGGCACCCAAGAAGGGATGCTAATGGGTCCGCTTCGTCGGGACGGCTTCCTGCTTAACGCCGGGCCACTCGCCACGTCCGCTCTCTCGCCCGCGATTTCCCCGCGCGGTCCCTCGCTCCGAATGGACCGTCGACGTCTCCGTTTCTCTCTCTCTCTCTCTCTCTTTTGCGCTGGACGCAACGTACAACTTCTACGTACTCGACCACTCGCCCGGGCCAATTCACTCGCTCGATCAATCTACCAATCATAATTTCTATCAGAGCCACCTCCGGGTGACGATACTGAGGACAATCGCACGGGGGGAGCCCATTGGGGCCCCCCTCCGGACGCTCTTTGTCTCTCACCGACGCCCTCCGACTCTCGTTACTGCCAACTCAACGCCAAGATGACCATCGCACTCTCCACGCGATAAATAACCACACAAACCACTACTTTGTACCATTATTTTCACCATTTTCTACCAAAGGCACGTGGGTTGCAATATTGGCAGTATATATTTGTGGAGTAACAATGAGGGAATTAATTCAATTAATTTGTTTAATTAGACACTTTTCTACGGAGACAATTTACGTGTCCAGGTTTTTTTTTTTTTTTTTTTTTTTTTTTCGTGGTAAATTGCACACAATAATTTTGTTCTCATTCGCTGAGACTGTACCACTTTTAAATATCTTCCAATGGAATGAACGGTTAACCTAATTACCGATGACAATTAAGGTACTCTGCCGTTTCACAGGAAGATTCTTCCGGCGCATATCCGGCACAAGTCCGTAGTGCGTTTATGTAATTCTCACTCGGGAGCCTCCGGTGAAGAGACGAGTGGTCCAAGGCTCGTAGCTTTCGCAGCATCCGAGTGGGTGCGTGTGTGTGTGGGTGTTTCATTTTGTTTTTCAAAAGCGAGAAAGCCTCATCTTCGGCTTTTCAGCTACTCAAACCGAGTGTAAAACGAGTCTCGAGACTTTCTACTCTCTTTGTCTCTCACCGACGCCCTCCGACTCTCGTTACTGCCAACTCAACGCCAAGATGACCATCGCACTCTCCACGCGATAAATAACCACACAAACCACTACTTTGTACCATTATTTTCACCATTTTCTACCAAAGGCACGTGGGTCGCAATATTGGCAGCATATTTTCGTGGAGTAACAATGAGGGAATTAATTCAATTAATTTGTTTAATTAGACACTTTTCTACGGAGACAATTTACGTGTCCAGGTTGTTTTTTTTTTTTTTTTTTTTTTTTCGTGGTAAATTGCACACAATAATTTTGTTCTCATTCGCTGAGACTGTACCACTTTTAAATATCTTCCAATGGAATGAACGGTTAACCTAATTACCGATGACAATTAAGGTACTCTGCCGTTTCACAGGAAGATTCTTCCGGCGCATATCCGGCACAAGTCCGTAGTGCGTTTATGTAATTCTCACTCGGGAGCCTCCGGTGAAGAGACGAGTGGTCCAAGGCTCGTAGCTTTCGCAGCATCCGAGTGGGTGCGTGTGTGTGTGGGTGTTTCATTTTGTTTTTCAAAAGCGAGAAAGCCTCATCTTCGGCTTTTCAGCTACTCAAACCGAGTGTAAAACGAGTCTCGAGACTTTCTACTCTCTTTGTCTCTCACCGACGCCCTCCGACTCTCGTTACTGCCAACTCAACGCCAAGATGACCATCGCACTCTCCACGCGATAAATAACCACACAAACCACTACTTTGTACCATTATTTTCACCATTTTCTACCAAAGGCACGTGGGTTGCAATATTGGCAGCATATTTTTGTGGAGTAACAATGAGGGAATTAATTCAATTAATTTGTTTAATTAGACACTTCTGTACGGAGACAATTTACGTGTCCAGGTTTTTTTTTTTTTTTTTTTTTTTTTTCGTGGTAAATTGCACACAATAATTTTGTTCTCATTCGCTGAGAATGTACCACTTTTAAATATCTTCCAATGGAATGAACGGTTAACCTAATTACCGATGACAATTAAGGTACTCTGCCGTTTCACAGGAAGATTCTTCCGGCGCATATCCGGCACAAGTCCGTAGTGCGTTTATGTAATTCTCACTCGGGAGCCTCCGGTGAAGAGACAAGTGGTCCAAGGCTCGTAGCTGTCGCAGCATCCGAGTGGGTGCGTGTGTGTGTGGGTGTTTCATTTTGTTTTTCAAAAGCGAGAAAGCCTCATCTTCGGCTTTTCAGCTACTCAAACCGAGTGTAAAACGAGTCTCGAGACTTTCTACTCTCTATACTCTAGCGTATTTTCTTATAAAGTTGCGCGCGCGCGCGTTTCTTTATCTTGCCTCGTTTGGTGGGGGCGGTGAGAGTCAGTCTCGCAGAATCGCGAGCCAAGGAAAGATAAAGAAGAAAAAAAATAAGAAGAAGAAGAACGAGAGAAAAAAAAAAGAAAAAGGGTTGCAGAGTGCAAGGCTGTCGGCGCTACGGGTGCACACCCGCGAAAACATTACGTAGCTATTATGTGGCCTTGGTGTGTGCGCCAAGCGGCGTCTTTGAGTAAATTGAAAACACCCGTTGGATTCGGCTAATTACCGAAACATAATGAGGCCACTCTCCCGCGATTTAGCCGTCGCGTCGCGCCCACGAGACCCTGTGGCCCTCTTGCGCCTTCTCCTCGCTCCTCCGCTCCGTTTATTCAACCTTCGCGTTTTCTCTCGGCCTCTTCATCTTCTTATTATTCTTCTTTCGACGCGGCGCGCAACGTTTGCGGCCAAGCGCCACCGAAGCACCGTTCGAAACTCCCTCTCGCTCCCTCCTCAGCCTCGCTCCCGTTGCATCCCAGCTTTCTGATGGCATGGCGCCATCGGAATACGCTTCTACACGGAATTCATGCCGCTTTCCTGGATTTCCGGCTTTTAAATCCCTCCCGACAGCCTCAGCCACCCATCCCACTCCCCCCCGCGCACATGAAAGAGTGCCGATCTCTTTTAATTTCTCCTTATCCTCCTCCTCCTCTTTACCATGGCGCCTCGACTTTTCCGCCTCCAGATTGCACACGCGCGATACATCACAATCACCGAACGATACATGTGGAGAATCGTCAGCGGTGACTTTAAACGCTTCCCTTCATCTCCCGCTCCTAAAACACGCTTTTCCCATCGACTTCCCATGACAACACGACACAAAAATCATCTTTTCGCCCGGTACAACTTTTTAAAATCGCCAAAAGGCATAAACGCTGCCTCCTCGAGCGTGAAATCAACGTCCGAGGTGTCTACTTTTTATTTTTCGCAATAAGAGAAACCAAGAGTGTGATAAATTTGAGAATACAAATTTTTAAGCACTTGGGATTAAAAAGCCACGAGATACTTCATTTTTTTAATACCGGAATGAAATTATCCGGAAGGAGAAGTGATTGTTTTTTTTTAATTTTGCTGCACTAATTTGGCTCTCGTGATTAGTGATCAAACTGCTCACTTTTATAACAAGCGACAATGATGTATGTGTGTATGTATGAATGGCAAGAAATGGAATATCGAAGAAAAGGCGTAGAAGAATAAGATCTCAGAGACAGATTGGGAATGATAAGGAATATAAACAGGAAGCTATGTAAGCAGTGGAGTTGCGTGTCACGGGGCACTATAATTTGTTTCTCGGTATATCACACTTTTTATTGCTTCACCAAGTGCTCCGGCGAGGAGTGAATGATGATTCCGATATGAATGACCCTTGATTATATAACTGGCGCGGAAATAAACCGACAGGTAGAAGAAGGTGGATGATGTGGAATAGGAGGACGAGCTCGGATCCTCGAGATAGAAAGTGTAGGAAGGCTGAAAGGCGCCAATATCCCCGACATTATACGACGATGATGATGTACGTGCGGTGCTAGGGGCCACGCGACACTCCGCAACGAACCACTGCCGTCACGAGGCCCTCCCGGCTCCGTAATACCCGCTTACATGTGTTTCGAATTTACCGCCACACTCGCCGTGTGCTAATGGATGAAAGAAAAACAAAAATTGCTCACTTCCGGTGGCGCGATACTGCAATACCGGGAAGAAACGAGAGACGCGACGCTTTTTCTCCTCGCTAACTGCTCGGAAGAAATATTTCGTAATCGTTTTTTTCGTTTTTTTTATTCAAATATACGTACCAATTTTTATCAACACAGTTTTAGAATTTTTTAATTCAGAAATTTTTATCGATATAATGAAGCAATGAACATTTATTCGCGTGTGTTTTTCTTGGATTTTTTTGAAACGATATTTTTGCCTCTATTTAAATCGATATTATTTCTTTCAGCGCTTTGAATCAATATTGTATTGAATTTTGATGTGATTAATGAGAAATTAATTTTTTTTTTTTTTTTTTTCAATGGGGATTACGGAATTGCGGTAAGCGATTGCAAGTAAGGACGAATTGTGTGCAAGAGAAGCTGTCGAGGGTGAAACATATAGAAAGAGGGGAAAATTGGTTAGCGGTTATTTGCTTCGGTGCGAGACGCGTCGCGGTCGTCGTATGTGATCGGCGGAAGATCAGAGGCGCCGCCGCGCAAACTCCGCTAATGGACATCGGTGAGCGCGCTCCGAGAGACACGACCGGGCGAAAGGATCGAATCTCTCCTCGCGGCTCCCTCTCTTTCTCACACTCTCTCACCCATCGGAGCCCAGTTATTCCGCCAGTTTCGACGCTGCCTTCTTACCTTCTTCTCTACTGTTTGTCGTTTGAATGTTTTAGGACCGATGTTTAACCAACTCACTTACTGCCTCTGTGTGTGGTGACAGAGAGACCAACCGGTGCTCTTTTATTTGCACACGCGGTATATCCTCTTCTGTTCCACTGTCGCCCTTCGACGACAGCAGCAACAGCAGCAGGAGCAGAAGCTTCTTATTCCCACTTTCCCGGAGGAAAAAAAAAATGACTATCAATTCCCAACACTCATATGCTTCTTATTCCCACTTTCCGGACGAAAAAAAAAAAAAAAATTCACATTCATAATGTAATTAAAGCTGATCGTATTACGCAAATAAACTATTTTTCATATTGCAATATTGTAGAAAAAGAATGTTTTTTTAAATGTCTATAGCTTCGTTATAATTATCAACATGACCGCAGTTGAAAAATAATACATTAAACGTCAGAATGAAGAAGAAAAGAAGTGTCGAGTCAATGTCTTGGATTTTTAATTAAAATGACATTGCGATTCTATGGCCAGATGCCGTCGACAGACACCTCGATAATATCCACGCAATTCTCCTCCTCAAAGTCAGCAATTTCCCGAGTTATCTGATCCCTGGCGCTTCCTATAATCGCCTGACGATTGTGGCATATCAGACACACAAACCCACACACACACACACGTGTACGTATACACAGACAGGTGTAGTTTTTCCTCGGATCGTCATCATTATGGCATAACGAGGTGCTCGGTACTCTCGCGAGAATATCGCACGTACCGCGCGCGCGCGGCGAGTACCTAACGGGTTAATCACAGGGTTTTCCTAATGACGCTTAATAAACAAGTGTCTCTCTGTGTTGCGGCATTAATTTTCCGGTAGCGAGGAAACGAGTGAGCCCCGCGACTAATCGCTCCACTCAATTATACTTATTATCCCGATTGCTCGAAGATCATCGACATCGGCATCTGAATTTCCGATAAAGACGTGTCTATTATTATCTGTCGAGGCGCTGCGCGTGCCTCTTGTGCATTGTTAATCGTGGATCCGAGCCTCGAGGATTACGCTCGTTATTTCGCTGAGTTTTTTCTCCGGAGACGAGACGTCGTTGCGTACATTTTGTATATTTAATGTCGCTCCGAGGAAAAAGTGAGTGGCGTTCTCGAGTCTCATGGTTTACTGCATATACGATGGGAGAGATGCTGCGGTAATCTCGGCGCGGTGTGGAGAAGCAGCAGCAGCAGCACGTCGCGGGTAATTGCGTCTCGGTCTCGGGGCAACGCGATGACGTTCAGCCGAGCGAGTCCGCGAGACAGATTGTGACGGAACGGTTCGAACTCCGGGGTTATCGCCGGGAGAATATTATATTCCCGAGGCTCGTACGCTCGGCAACGAGCGGCCCATCATCATCGTGGCACTCGAGCGGCCATATCTTCGCTCCACGAACCGAGAGAGCCAACCGTTTCGGTGATAACGACCTTCCCCCGAGAGAAAACACTGTGCGGCAATGCGAGACCGTATTTGTTAAATTATCTATCGTGTCCACGGTCTCGTTAACTTTTCAACGAAAAACTGTGAAATATGTGACCTCTTGGAGCGAAGATTTCTTTTTTCTTTTTTTTTTTACGACAATCAATGTGACGACAGCTTCACAAACGAGAAGATGTTTGACGAGGCTTCTGATCGCGCTTTGGAAATCGACTTTTTATTATGGATCACGGTGAATCGATGGAAAATTGTCCAGCTCTGATTTTTTTTTTTTTAGGGCAATAAATGTGACAATAGCTTCACAAACGAGAAGATCTTTGACGAGGTTTCTGATCGCGCTTTAGAAATCGACTTTTTATTATGGTTTACGGTGAATCGATGGAAAATTGTCCAGCTCTGATTTTTTTTTTTTTAAGACAATAAATGTGACAATAGCTTCACAAACGAGAAGATCTTTGAAGAAGTTGAAAATCGACTTTTTAACATGGATTTTCTAGCGTTGAATAAAAAATACAACGTGTTGGTTGTGTTTTGTAGAAAATTTTCGAAAAAAATTGGAAAATTGCGTTGCTGATTATTTTTTTACTTGAAAATAATTTGGCGTTTAATGAAATTCGATTATTAGGGGCTGTGTGAGTTTTGGAATAATGTTATCGTGTCAAATGGCGATGCTCCGTCGAATATCGGTCAATTGTCCTGAAGAAACGTGAACGGACTGCGTCGAGACGTACGTCCGCCGAAATTTGTATGGCCCGTACGATTACGCAGCTGAATTCGGTGGTCCGGGATCCGGCAAGGGTGAAGAGGGGTAGTTCGATACGTGGTCGAATTCACAGGGGCGCGGCTGTCTTTTTTTACGTTTGACCCGCGGCCGCAAAATTACGGGGTCGCGACGTTCGGAGCGGAAGCGATTGCTTGCGGGTGTCGGCGCGCCCCAACGTCGCTTCAGCCGAATAGCCGAAGATTCGGGGGCCGGTGGGAGGCTGAGAATCGACGAGGAAAGATAAAAAGAAGAAGAAGAAGAAGAAGAGAAAAAAAAAAAATCTACTCAATCGCCTTCAATCAGCGCGACTATTGTCGGTGGTGAACAGTAATTCGACGCTTCGAGATAAAAAGACAGAGTCGTCGCCCACAGTTTGTCATAGAAAAGCGATCAATTATTTATGAGCCTATTTTTTGATCCTCCGTACTTTTTTCAAAATAAAAAAAAAAATACGTGACTAATAAAACAGAGAAGATCGTCGTGTAAATAAAATAAAACGTATTCTCTTTCACGCTGTAATTCAGCTTCCGGTTAAAAATGAGTAAAATGGATTTTTAGTCTGTGAAAATATTTGCGATTTCACTGAATATCACTTTTTCAATGTTGGGGCTGAATAAACACGGCAATTTATTCATTCGAGTTCTGGGTTTCATCTTTTTTCATTTCGCTTTCTTACTCTTTTTTTTTTTTTTTTTTAAGCTAGCAGTTTTGCGGTAAAGCGAGACTGACGATGTAGCGCCGCGTCTCGTATTAGTTCTTCTTTACACGGGCATTAATTTCACACTCCGGAATCTCCTCCGGCTCTCTCTCTCTCTCTCTCTCTCGTATATTTTTCTTGGGGCAATGGAGAGATATCGAAAGCGTCGGCGAAGCAGCACCCGAAGCGTGTGCCTCAAAGAGTTTCCCTCGAGAAAAACCGAGAGAAGAATCCCCGAGCGAGGCAGACCGCAGAGAGGGAGAGAGAGAGAGAGAGAGAGAGGCAGCCTTTGTGCTACACCAGTCGCGTTGTAAGCAGGCTGATTTCCGTTTAACGTTTCCTTTTTAGCGGAGCTTCCCTCTCCGCTTCCTTCCGCCGAACGAAAGATCGTGAAAAGCGGTCTACGCTTTTTTTATACGCTCGACCGTCTCCATCGCTCGAATTTTTTTTCCTCTCTCTTTTTTCCCTGGAGGGTGCCGAAACTTTCCGGTAAACAAGTTCTGCTCTTTCGTGAGAAGACTTTGAGACGCTCGACGGTTCAGCATTTTTTTTTTCCTCTCTCCTCTTCATTTTATTTCTCCTCTCTACCTTTCTCCTTTCATGCTCTGCATCAACGAAAAATTGTATTCGACGTGACGTGTGAATTTTTCATTCAATTAGAGCACAACAAATGCACGATTACATTTAAAATAGGCTTTTAAATAATAAATAAATGAATTTATCGGATCACGAGGGTAGTAAAATTGACGTAAGGGATGCAAACGCGCTTGCCTCCTCCTCCTTCTTCTTCTTCTTCTTCTCCTTCTCTTCAGCTCCTGGAGACGCGGTGGCGGCGTTGGTGTTGCTGCCGGACAATCCACCCCTTTTTCGGCCGGTCGATACCGAGACGCTTCTCGCACGCGTTCGTCGCTGCTGCTGCTGCTGAGTCTCTTCAGGGCGCACGCGGCCTTCGCAGAGCACCTTCGCCTCGCCTTTTCTCCTTTCTCCGGCGTAGTCTTTGCACACGGCACAGCACACAGCCATATTGTGTGGGGGATACGAGGAAAGGACCATATATATATATACATACACACACATATATATATATGAAAAGGGTGTTGCTGAAGTCCACCAGAGGGTTGGCCGTGGTGATGTTGGCTGCGCAGGAAGGGAGGTTTTCCGTGGGAAGAGTGAGTGTTGGAGTTGCTGAGGAGAGACGTAGGCCATTGGGAGGGCGCCACCTACGGTGTGTCCCTGCCGGAACAACCCTCTTCTCTCTGAATCATCCCCTAGCGTATATGTGTGTATAGTCAAAGGCCAACAAGCAACGCGGCGGCCTCTTTCTTCGTAATATCCAGCGTCTTAAAGGGTGGCGTTTTTTTTTTTTTTTTTATAACTATGTATAGAGAGACGTGTGGCTTTCTCCTGGCCGGTTGAACGAGCAAGGAACGAAACTATTAATGTGTACCCAGACGCCGGGCGGTCACTGTGTGCGAGCAATCCTCTTGGACCATCAGCTAACTCTCGTTAACTCTCAAAGTATGTACGATGAAAAGAGCGTCGTCGTCTCCGTCGTCGTCGTCGTCGTCGCCCTGTTGGATGGCTGGGGGGTAGTTGTACTACACCAGCGGCTCGTTGTCTCTTTCGCCGCTGCTTAGGACGCTACGGAGCTTTTTTCTTTTTTTTTTTTCTTTTTCTTTCCGTTCTTATTCACTATCTTTCAGACGAGCTGTCTTTGCCTCTCTCTCTCTCGACGCTCTTCTCTTGACTCTTGTCTACTTGCTCGGCATTGGAGACACACAAGAGCGGACTTTGTATAATGATTCTTCAAGTTGAAGCACGACGAGCCTCCGGCTATGAGGGATGAGTTTTATTTATTTTCAAGCGATAAACGAGAGGAAGAAGAGGCTTGGAATCAAGGGCTTTGGGCTTGAAGTTAGAGACCCTGAAGTGATGAAAAGTTTATCGGTCATTTCCGATTATTTATCCTTCGAGAATTTTTTAATCCTGTTACAATTTGGTTTTTTCTTTTTTTTTGTGGCTTATTGTCATTTGACGAAGAAGAGCCGACTTTGTATAATTATTCTCGAAGCTGAAGAGGTCGACTCTTAGTTAGTTAGTTTTTTTTTTAAAGAGGAGGAGAGGAAGAAGCTGCCCGAATTAATATTCAGAACGTGCGGTGTCGGTAAAGGAGCGACTCGTGCACTATCGGCTCAACGTTAAAGCCATTAACGTGATCAAAAGGGAGCGCATTCCGACTTTTCCCGGTGCGGCTGGTACCGCCGCGTGTCATCCTCACGATCCGTGTCCTTTCGCGAGAGCAACTCGACGACGACCACCCCGAGCTTCCGCGAACCATCGCCGGACTCACTTATTTATTTAATTCCACATCGCGCGCGCTCCTCGCTCTCTCATTACCGCTCTCTCCTGAGGAGATGACGCGCGAAGATGATGATCGTAAAAGGGGTTATATCGCTGTAACCGTAGTATTAGTTAGTTCGATAAAATCATTCGAGATTAGCAGGATTTAAAAACGTCGACCAGTTCCTAATTGATTCAACGAAGCCGCAGGCAAAATTTATTTATTTCCAAAACAAACTGACTCAACTGACACATACTAAGTGCAACATTCCAATTAAAAATCTTTTTTTTTTTTTTACTATGGGAAAATTTAATAAAATAATAAACACAGAAATCGAAATCAATGGAGAAATATTTCCACTGGAGGAAATTTATTTTGTTTCACGACAAATTTACATTCACTCGGTGCATTAATTAATTAAAATTAAAAATATAAGGTATTTTCATTTTGTGGATGAAATAATAAATAAAAATAATTCATAGAGCGTGGAATCGAATGCTGAGGAGAAATGTATCGGCAAGAAGACGTCGCTCGAGAGTCGCCGAGAGAGCTGCGCTCTCGTGATTCCAAGTAGGTGGGCCCAGGTAGCCAGGAGGACAGATAACACCCCGAGATTACCTCGGACAGAGTCATTAGCCGCGTCGGCTTCTGTGTGTGTCATGCGATGCTCCTCTGTGTTGTCTGCTTTTGCCGGGAGTCCGAAGAGGCCTCGGCAGTTATCCGGAGCTCCTCTCTCTCTTCAGAGAGAGAGAGAGAGAGAGAGCCACTATATACAATCGCTCTGTTAATTCTCCCTTTTTCTCCTCGGAAAGGCCTTCCTCGGTTCTCCACCGCGTTGGCATCTTCCTCTTTTCCGGTCGTGTTCCAATTTCTCCATTTTTATTCTCAGCCGCGTCGGGATCTCAAAGTCGCCAATTTTCTTCTTCTTTATTTTTTATATTTTTCTCTATTTAGTTAGCACCAAACTCGGACAAAGGACGGGCTTTTTATTCAAAGTGCTTTACATGATATTGCGGACCCTGAAGATGTTCACGCAGTTTTCGCCGCCTTTTCTCCCGCCGCAAAAACAGCCGCAATTTTCCGTTCGGACGGCCTCATTTATCGAAATACGAAAAATATATGAGACACAGCGCTAATGACAGCTGATTAAGTGGTAGATTCGGAAGGAGTTCAAGCGAGAACCGTGACCTTCGAGCGCTGAAACATGATCAGGCGGATGAAAAAAAAAAAAAAAAAAAAAAAATTGTAAATTACTCGCTCGTAATTTCGTTATTCTCGATTGTGCCTTGCGTTGGCGCCTCACTTCGGCATCGTTCTCCGTCAAATTGGAAGTCTGGTAGCAAGTTGCCTCACGAGATGACCTCCGCGCGGAGATAGAGCGAACGGGAGGAGGAGGAGGAGATTTTCTCTCTCCCGAGAAATACTAATTGCTCTACGTGTTCTCACATATTTCGCGGTGCACGTTTCTTCGAGGTACGGGCGCGATTGTGGACCACGAAGTAGAGAGGGAGTACCGAGAAAAGTCTTGGAAGAGCCGCGGGGAAAGGGGGGGGGGGAGGAGAGGAGGGGGGGCGAGCTCAGTCACTCGCTCGTGAGCGAGTTCGACGCGGGGAGGAGGCATTTAGCTTTGATAGGCTAATGACAAACGCGTAGATTAGTCCTATCTACTCGGCACTAATTATTTCCCCTTTGTAGCGTGCCGCCGCCGCGGCGATCTTTAGCCGAGCGCGCGAGGAGTGCAAATGGCGGCGGGATATTTTATTTATTACCGCGAGTTCCCGCCTCGCCTTCGCCCCTCCACCTCCCGAACGCGCTCCGCGTACTTTTTATTTATTTTTTTATATCCCGACCGCGCTGATTTCTCACCACTCTTCAGGGACGAATCGAATTTTCGTAATTACGCTGTGGTTGTAATTAAAATTTAATACGATTATAATTTCATGTGAATTTGAACTCCGGACTTTTGAGATAAATAATTAATGAGATTGGAGCTCCGGAGCTGTTGAAAAGTTGGTTTATTGGTGTTTTCTGATTGTTTATCTCCCGCGGCTTTGTTCACCACGTTAATCGACTTGTGTGGGTGTATTTTTTTTTAAATATTTTTTGCATTTGCCTTATATCAATCTCCGAGAGTTGCCGACGTTCGACTAAACAATTCTCGAGGTTTATTCTCCCCCAACGGCGCAAAAGCAACCACCAGCCAGTAAATAACTTAACTCGCGATAATAAATATAGACGCGAGCTCTACGACCCGTGGGCAATTACCAGCAGCGGCACAAGCAACGAGAGGAGATCCACGCGGTCCATAGAAACGGTAGCGAATAAACAGATTTATCGGGAGGACGGGGACGGGAGGAGAGGAGCGCGAGAATGCGTCGCGGGGCAATCTTGTTAGCGGTTCTCTCTCGCCGGGCGAAGATCTCCGAAGATCTGCATAGAAGCAATGCGGCGAAATAGCGGGGGTGGGAACGTCGCTAAGGATCGAGACTGAGGAATGAAAAAAAAATATATATATATATGTATACAATTTACAAAAAAAAATAGACTGTCGCGCATTCGCCGCGTGCCTCTCGTACCTTCATTTATCCGGAAATCGGTACTGCAATTGACGATCGAAGCGAATATCTGCTATATATTTCTCGTGAGACATTATTAAAAAAATATCCCGGAAATTCTCATATTTTCCAGTTGAAAATTTTTTCGTAATCGAACGATAAATATTTTTTTAATTTTTGTAGATTCGATTCGAGTACAAGATTCCATTGATATATTTTTAAAAAAAGATTTGTGTCTATGAGAAATATATAGTGTCCATTAATTTAAGGGTTTTATGTTAATAAATGTACTAAATCAGTAGCGATATTATTTTGTAATAATGCATGTGCATAGTACATATATATATATATATATACTGGTGAATATTTCTTCATTAAAATTAATGTGTAAAATCGTATAAGCAATCTACTTTGAAATTAATGAACGTGAAGTTAATTATCCATAAATTAGTCCACTAAATTATGTGTAGAAGCGTTCAATTGATTTATGGTAAAGCAAAAACGTTGAACTCATTTGACGTTACAAAATTACTTCAATTTCACTGCGAAAGCGTAGTGCATTTTTTTTTTTTTTTAATAGAGAAATTATTGACAGTATCAATGATTGTTGCATGAGACATTAAATATCCGAAAAAGTGTGAAGCAGTCTGTCCGAAATATGCTCCCTTTTAATGTTTCAGACGATATTAAACTCGATGCACAAGTACCAGCCGAGGTTTCATCTCGTACGAGCGAACGACGTTCTCAAGTTGCCGTACTCGACGTTCAGGAGTTACGTATTCAAAGAGACGGAATTCATCGCGGTAACGGCTTACCAAAACGAGAAGGTGAGTGTCGGAGCTGCGAGCCGGCATCGGGAGAGATCATCCTTTTTCTCATTCGTATTCTCCTTCTTCCCGCTGCTCCTCTTCCTCTTAACTCCGCAAGTAGAATCCAATATTGACCTGTCGGCCGGAGTCAAACACCCGGAGGATAAGGATGGAAAAGGAAGGAGCAAAAAAAAAAAGAACTGTAAAAAATAATATATACATATATAAAATAAAAAAGCACGTTGAGAAGAGAGTCGCGCGGGCGCTTTACGTCGAGAGTTAAGTTTTACGAGACACCTGGAAGCCTTTCCAAGAGCTTGTACCGCAGCCAGGAGCTTCCATCGTCTCTGGTCCATATTCCACTCCAGTGAGATTTCCAATTTTTTCACTGGACCATTTATCCCCGTCGATCGCGTTCTCCCGCTGCCAGTTTCGATTCGATTATTGCACTGAGTCGTCTCGAATCTCGCTCGCCATTGGCCCGGAGTTAAAGAGGGTATCACCGCGACCTGCTGAATTACGGGCACATATCACGTTCTCCACTTATGAACGGGGTCTTTGAAAAAATCTGCTGATCGTGACTCACTCTCCTCTCGTGTTTACGCGGCGCCCTCCGCTCTGCTCCGTTTGCTGCAAGATGGAAAATTTTTTTTTTTAACACATCTTGACGTCCGGGTGCGCGACGACGAATTTTCGACAGTCGAATTCACGAATTTTAGGGGTCAATCTATTGACTGGGGATAATGCAATATGTCGATATAAATGTTGATGAAATTTAACAATTTTTTAGTGGCGAAATAACTCCATTTCCCATTACCCGATCCTCTCATTTCTCTGTCATGTATATATGTCAATATAATTTTCATAAATGATAAAAAACATTTTTTTTTACCACACATCTTGACGTCCGGGTGCGCGATTACTCGATTTTTAATTCGGCATTTAATTCCATCGATCAATCAACCGATGACGAATTTTCGACAGTCGAATTCACGAATTTTATGGGTCAATCTATTGACTGGAGTTAATGCAATATGTCGATATAAATGTTGATGAAATTTAACAATTTTTTAGTGGCGAATTAACTCCATTTCCCATTACCCGATCCTCTCATTTCTCTGTCATGTATGTCAATATAATTGTCATAAATAATGGAAAATTTTTTTTTTTTTTTTTTTTCAGATTACGCAGCTGAAGATCGACAACAATCCATTCGCCAAGGGATTCCGGGATACGGGTGCCGGCAAGCGAGAGAAAAAGTGAGTGTCGCTTTCAAAACTTCACGGCGATTTTAATCCGTCGTGTAAAATGATGGAGAAGCGGTAGATTAATTTTACTTTTTTTTTTCCAACTCCGCCCTTCGGCGAGGGTGATAGGGGCGGGTTTGTAGCGGGGGGTCGTACGAAGCGCGCGAAAGCCTCATTTGCACGGGAGCGCTCGCTCTCTCGTCCATTTGTATTCAATATTGCAAGTTTATGAGCTTATGTCGGTCTCGCCCCCTCGGGGCCATTGTTGGCCTGCTCGGCGATGAAACCCATTTGAATTTGGGGGGTGGCGGTGGCGCGTCGACCGCGTCGGGGTGCCAGAGCTCAAGTGGATTTTGATGACGTTAAGTTCCTATGCATAGAATCCCCGGAGCGAGAGGAGACTCCATAAACCGCACCGTGCGCTAAATATATAGAGCGTATATTCGCGAGCCCATAATTATATTTCTCTTTTTTCTCGCCGTCCATCAATCCTCCGTTTAACCTCGTGCCAGAAGAATTTTTCAGCTCTCAACTGGCGAAGAACCGAGCGCGCGTGTTAAAGGGAATCAGTCCACATCGACAACACCCTTCCTCACATGGTCCAATCTTCGCCAATTCAACCTGACCCTCGACCCATGGATCCGGACGGTGATTTTTAAATAGCTGTTCCAATTCTAAAAAAAAAAAAAAATTTCTTTACTTATCACTCAATCCAAAATGAATTAAAAAAAAAATGTTTAATTCTTCCTTTTAGAGTTGAAATAAAAAGTCCAGAGCTTCAGGCGCAGGTCGAATTGGTGTGGATTAGCCCGGATATATATGCCGTCGGTGTGAATGCAAAGAGCGAGCGGATGTAGCGGCAAAGGATACAGAGATGCGGCTAATTAGCGAGCAGGGAGGGTTGCTTTTGGCTTATGGTTACGATTACAAGGGTGGCAAAGATCGAAGTCGGAGCGTGTCGAGTCTCTCCGGCGAGAAGTGGCATGGTTGGCTCGCGGTTGGAAAGGGAGAGAAAGAGAGAGAGAAGTGTATCGCGGGATGAGGTTGGAACATAGCCAATCATCGGATTAGCATACTGATGCGCAGGGGGCGGTGCTATCGTTAATGTTGAGGGTGCCACACGCTCTCTCTCCCTTTTTTCCTTTCCCAGTGGCTGTTGGCAAGGACGACGGCGGTGCGGCTTTGAGTTTAATATATTATCCACACACGCGTAAGCGAAGCTTCGTCGGTGGTACGCCGATCCTTTGCGCCACCGCGATAAAGACCAGCATTTTTCGAGCGTGCAAAGCTCTCGGTTTAAAACGTCGAGCGCGCGAAGAAGCATCGCCTCTTCGAGAATTTCGCGTGTGCTAAACACGCGAAAAATCGCGAGACAACAAGCGGCAGGAAAAAAAAGGAAGTTGAAGGAGGAGGAGGAGAAGAGGAGGAGGGGAGGGTCCTCCTCTCGAGTCAAGGAGAGCCTCACTTATTCTCTATCACTTTCGTTATCCTCTATCAGCAACTCGCTGGAGAACGATGAGAGTGGAAAAGAGCTTTGCAACGAAGCTGCCCCCATCTCCCTCCCCCTCCGCCACCCCCTCGGATCTGCTTGGAACTTTGCGGGATTCGTGGGGTAAACGCGTGTACACACACTTCTGTGCGAAGACTTTGATGTATTGAGGTTAATTCGGTGCTACGTGGATAATATAAACTGCACTGGCGAACGAGACCCAGAATTGGATGAATTTTCACGTAGTCCACCACACACGAGCTTTCCGACCTCGGTAATGCCTCACTGTTCAAGACGCAACTTTCATTTTTCATCAACTACTGTCTCCCTTTACCGTCGCCGCATCGAGTTTCATCTTTACACACTGTTGAAAAAAAAAAAAAAAAAAAAGTTTCATTGTATTAACATACTCGTGTAGTTAATTTTCTTTGAGTCTAATTACACTACACATGTGAAAAGTTTCCAAATTTCGTGCACTCTTGTTCGGAAAAAAAAATTAATAAAGATAAAAAAATTTGCAGCAAACGGATCCACGGAAAAAAAATATTCACCGAGATATCCGTGCGATCTTCGGTGATCGGTGAAGGAAAAGTTTGAGCGAGCGGCGACCGAGCCGAGAGCGTTACTGGAGCCTACTTATTCTCCGGGGAATCCCATAGCGAAGAGAGCCGTTTTGTTCGCTGCTGTGCCATGTGCACTATCGATTGCCTCGTCGTTACCGCACGCTGTCCGAAGCTCGGGCTGGTATTAGTGTCCACACCGGAGTATTTTCCGCGTGTATTCACGACGGCGAAGCTCGTCACACAAAAGTTGGAAAGCTCGGGGAGAGAGAGATCGGAGCGCGGATGTGTGAGCGCACGTACGAAACGACAGACCAGCATAAAGTTGCGTGTGCTTGCGTCGGTGCACACTGATCGCATTACACGGCATTAGGGAATCGGTAAGCCTCTGTCGTTCGCGCGCAGACCGAGCACGACGAATATATACCAACACCTAAATGCGTACATATATGGATGCAGTGTACGCTATTAATACCGTCGACTGTACGAGCAACGACGACAACACCAGCAGCCAACTTACACGGGGCTTTGCGTTGTCCAGCTTGACGCGGAAAAACGCCTCAGTTTAACGCTCGGTGTTCTCTCGTATCGTTACCGATTGCTCCGCTGTCTCCACGAGCAACGAGGGAAAACGAGAGACGGCGATTTTGTCGCTTATTAAAAGCGAGGGCCCCGCGAGCGTATTCGGGGATCGTACTTCTCTCTCTCTTTCTCTGTAGCCTGCTATTTTCCATGGCTCCCCGTGTACGTCGAGGTGCGAAATAGCGATTAGAGGCAGAATACTGATGATCGACGCCCGGGAGCCTCGACTTTGCTCCACTGGTGTGTGCACACGCGAGGGGATCAACTCGGAGCTTTCACGAGGGTGACAGTGAGACGTGGGCAGAGGGTGAATCTTCAGTACCCGGCGCTCGGACCTGAAAGAAAGAAGAAAAAAAATAATGTACATTCTGAAGAGTTTCGCTCAAATGTGTGTGAGTTTGTGTGGGTGTGTGGCGTCCGCGAGAAAGAATTTTGCATTTCGAGGGAAAGATGATATTACAACTTGCCCCACGAGCGAAATTGGAGCGCGTTTAACGGCGAATAGAAAGCTTTAATCACAGTTCGTATCGAATGTCCAAACGCGAGTGGAATATAATGGAAAAGAAGAAAAAAAATGAAAAATCGAGAACTATGGAACATCGATTTGAAATGTGCTTGAATAATAGATTGTAATATCAATGTGCATATGTATATATGTATATGCATACATACTCGAGGAAACTTTTAGTCGACGAGAAATAATTTTGAAAAAAAAAAAATCAAGTTCCTGTAAAAGTCTGTACGTAAAGTTGATATTTTTGAGAATGACAAAAAAAAATCTGCCTCTGCGACGAAGTACGTGAATCGATTTTGAACCGGTGAAGCCGCTTTCGCAAGCCGATGTGGCTTAATGGACGAGAGAGTGACGAGCTCGAAGGAAAATCCAGTTGTTGGTATAAATTGATGAAGTGGTTACAGAAGAGGTGCATGTAATTAACGTAATTAATCTAATACACGGCTGACCCCATGGCAAATAGCTATTGGAAGTCCGGGTTCGGTATTTACGAAATTCCTTCGTGTCGATCGTGCGCACGGGTCTCCATTTATTATGAAGTATGTCGAGTTATTATTGCCGCGGACAGGTTCGCAGATAGTGGCTCGCGGTGGAAGGGGTTACCGAGTAAGGTACGATCGGTTTTCCTCGATTGCTCGGTATTACTGTGTACACGTATATGTATGTGTACAACATGTTGCCGCGGCTCGTCGGCCACTCTATTAGGTCTAAACGTTTGACGTCGCCGGCTATTTGCTCGGTTCGGTGACGACCGGTATATTTGTTTCTCTCGCTCGCTCCGTCGATATCTCACCGTCGCCGATTGCATATAACCGCCGCAATGGGTAACAAGTTCATTAGTCAATTGCGGAAACGCTCATCGCGCTCAGCGCTGGTTTATCGGTATTGTTTGACACGCGATCGTACCAATGAATTTTCCGTATCGCCTTACGTTATTACAACCGGCAATTATCCTCATTTTTTAAAATTTAACCTAGATGTAAATTTTCGTTATCGATGCATGGACATCAAAGGGTAGGTTGTTGATAATCGTTGTTGACATTATTGCTAACGCACAGTCGTTGTTGCAAAAGTCAGGCGCTGTTGACCGTTTCCCAGTTTTCCTTATTTTTTTAAATTTAATATACATGCAAATTTTCGTTATCGATTCATGGATAAGCTAAGGATAGGTTGTTGATAATCGTTGTTGACATTATTGCTAACGCACAGTCGTTGTTGCAAAAGTCAGGCGCTGTTGACCGTTTCCCAGTTTTCCTTATTTTTTAAAATTCAATATACATGCAAATTTTCGTTATCGATTTATGAATAAGCTAAGGGTAGGTTGTTGATAATCGTTGTTGACATTATTGCTAACGCACAGTCGTTGTTGCAAAAGTCAGGCGCTGTTGACCGTTTCCCAGTGTTCCTTATTTTTTAAAATTTAACATACATGCAAATTTTCGTTATCGATTCACGAATAAGCTAAGGGTAGGTTGTTGATAACCGTTGTTGACATTATTGCTAACGCACAGTCGTTGTTGCAGAAGACAGGCGCTGTTGACCGTTTCCGGAGGAGGATCCCGTCTCACGTCAGGAGCGCCAGCCTCGCCGGACAAGCGCAGGTCCTCAAATTCGGTGAACGATCTCATGGACGACGATGACAAGCTGCTGGACGTCGTTGGACCCGATACCCCGCATCCGGCTCATCATCATCACAGGGATCGCGATCATTCGAGGGATCGGGACGACAGGACGAGCGAGCGCGGAGAGGGAAGCGAATCCTCGGGCTCGGAGAGCGGCGGCGTACCTGGTGGACCCCCTGGATCCGAGGGACCCAGGCCCGACGTATCCGTTGGTCCTCCCGTTCTTCATCCACCTCTTCTACCTTACTTTTATCCACCGGTACCGGGCTTGTATCCTGGTCCCGGTCCCCTTATACCTCCCAGCCCTCTTGGACTTCACAGCGGTGTGACTCCGGGTATGCTGCTGAACGCTCAACTGGCACTCGCCGCTTCTCAACATCCGGCGCTGTTCGCTCACTATCCACATCCGCTATCGAGTCCCCTTCATCAACTAAAGGGACACCGTTTTGCGCCTTACACACTACCAGCACCTTCGCACGGTTCCGCCTTCGAAACGGTAACCCCAGGAAGTCGGACTCTCAGCCCGAGGTCACCACCCCCCAGGCCACCCACGGGATCACCCACTCCCGTTGGAGGACCCGGACTCAATTCCACCAACAGCGGCGGGGCCGCTTCCGCGACCGGTGAACTCAAGTCCATCGAGAATATGGTGAACGGTCTTCAGGAAAGGAGGAACATGAAGAGAAGAAGAAGTCCGAGCTTGACGCCCGGTCACAGAAACAACGAGGCGGACGGAGGGGGCGGGAGTCCGTGACAGGAGAACGAACCCGTTACCAGCACCAAGGAGGATCCCGAGGACGAGGATCTCGACGTAACCAGCGGCGACGAGTCACTCGTCGACGAACGTGAACTCGCGCCGGACTCGACTTCCGAACCGTCGTAGCCGAGGCAGCGCAAATCCACCTAAGTCGCTTGTTCATTCGCTGGCGATTGGTACCCACTTTTGCCTCGGAAACCGGACGACGACGACCACGACGACGACGACGACGACGACGACGACGGAAAGCAATCGCTTAACCCTTCGTATTTTTCGGGGCGGGACGAACTCGCGGCTCCGGGGATTTGAAAAATCCCTTCACGAGACGCCACCGGTTTTCTTCGCCACGTTTTACACGCTTCAGGGCCAACGATTCCGACTACAAAGTGCAATTTAATGAATATACTGAGACGAAGATGGACGCCAACGCTGATGCAGCGTCGCGTGCGTGTGTCGTGTGTGCGTGTGTGTGTGTGTGTGTGTGTAAATAAATTTTTAAATAGTGTTTTTTTTTTTTTTTTGGGGCCCGAGAAAAATGAGATATCGATTCGGACCGGAACGCTGAACATTCTTGAGTGTTCTCAATAACGATGGAAAAATTAATTGATAAAAAAAAACACCCGTGGACACGCTGCGATGAAAATAAAAAAGAAAAATGGAAAAAACACGATTATTATTAAAGTGCCGGTGCATCCCCTGTAAATTGCACGAGCTAAAAGATATTTCGCGACTACGGAGGATATGATTAGCGAAGGAAAGAGATATCGAAGCGAAGGAGAGCCTGTCTTTTGTTCTTGCCTGCGAATTATTTAGGGCTTGTGAGAAATTAAGCGACAATTTCAACGATCGATGAGTTATTGCAATATTAAAGCACCTCCACTCTTTGCAGAATTAACCCGTGACCGTCGTTCACCCGACCAGCGACACTCCCGAAATGTAAATATGTACCCTAGTGATATATATTAATATTATTATATTATATTATATTATATTATATATATATATATATATACATACATATATATATACGTATAAATACAAGTACCCTCCTCTGTATTAATTATTGACTATATTAATTACGGTAATTGATTATTAGAGACGTGAGAGAGTCAAAATGCATGATGAACAAAATGCGAATGAAGAGAGAACAAATAAAAATTGAAAAATTGAACACGCTCGCGCGCAGTCGAAGGCTACGATAGCATCTTCGATGGTAAATCGGGTACACGACGTACGTCGAGACGACGACGCCGCTTCCGCCGACCAACAGACGAGATACGCCGTTTCAATATCCACCAGTATTTTCGCGTCCGTCTTGTTTTCTCTACGGTATTACGATGATATTGTCACCCGTTATCGCGGATTATTCTCGTGAATTCACCGCGACGCTAATGCTAAATTATTAAATTATTAAAAGGTGAGAGGACGACGCGCCCTCTCTCTCCCTCTCTCTCTCTCTCTCTCTCTCTCTCTCGTGGTATCATTCATTTGTGATAAGAGTGTAACGATTAATCGCAATATTATTGTAACGATCGTCGAATGGATTTTCCTCTCTCGCTCTTTGCTCCATTTATTCGTGTCCCCCTCACCATTATTCACTTTCTATGTAGATAAACTCCCACTCTCGCGCCTCTCTGTACCGAATTTCACGTTATCGATGTTTTTAATTTTTTTTTCTTCTTTTTTTTTTGTTTTTTTTTTTTTTTTGCGAACGGTATTTTGTCGAATTTTTTGCTCGTAGAACGAGTTCGGCTCACCGTTTCCGGACCCCTTCTGGTTTTACCCAGACGATGGTACCGCCGCAACACGCCGAAAACACACACGAACGGCCACCGGAAACCGGGCCTTGCCAGAAACTTGTATAAAACGTAGAAATTTATGTAGATAACTATTAAATATGTAATAGAGCGTCGTCGATTAACGTTACGATCAATGTCTGCGTGCGAGTCTTATTAGAGAGCACACGAAGGAATATCCCCGTCACCCGAGCTACGCGACCGTATTTTTCCACGCGGGCACCAATGAATGAGCATTTTTTATCAGATGAAAATTAATTTGCCATACGAATTTTAATTGTACGATTTAAAAAAAAAAAGAAAAAAGGTAACCCCTCTGCCCTTTCATGACCATAATACACCGCGAAAGTCCGAATTTTACTTCTGCTCAATCATTGGTGCTCAAGCGTGCGAAAAAAAAAAAAAGTAAAATATGTAAATGCAAAAACCAGCACCAAAATTGAACAAAAAAAATAGCGAACCAGGAGATCGCGAGCGAGAGTGAAAAAAACAATTCAGAGAAAAGTCTCTATCGTTTGTACGCGCCGAAAAAACTGACGATTATTATAAATACGAAAAAAAAAAAAAACAAGAACAACTAAAATTATATATATATATATACAGAACACACAGGAGAATGTACTACGAAGCTTTGGTTTTGGTACCTGTTACATATTCGACATGAATTTTGGTGAATAATTGGCGCGAAAAAAAAAAAACAAAAAACTCGGAAAAATGAAAATGATTTTGGAAAAATCGGCGGACGGTGCGTACACGCGAGGACGTATTCGCAGCCCGGAGCCGTATGTGCGATATGGACATTGATTCGCGATAATTTGCTCAACTCGTAAGCTGCTTCCGGAGAGTTTTGACATACGGCTCCGGAGCTCACGATCGAGCAGCCCCGTCGCCCTGCGAGCGAGTCTTTTACCGTGGAAATAAACAAGAAAACAACAAAAAAAAAAAAGCGTAATGAAAAGCGAAAAAGCAATAAGAAAAGGCCCTGGGCGGCCTTATCATTCCCATGAATTATAATTCCTACGGCTTGTATTGTATATTGTACACCCTCGAACTCGACCCTCGCCATTCCTACCCCCCTTTCCTCTTCCTCGAACCCCAAACCCCACACGACTAAAAATTATATATTAATTTAAAAATATACACGAGAAGCATTTTCTTATTTATCGTCGTTAATCAAAAATTCGTCGCACATTTTTCCGGCAGCTGAGAAGAAGAAATCACCGACATTCAACGCTGAGATAAAAATATGTTATTGAATACACGAAATTTTCAAGTAAACCATTTATTTGAACCGGGTATATATTTAATTATTTGATTTTAATGAAATACATATTTTATTTTATCACCACAAAATTTTATGTATGTATATATATATTTTTTAAATTAATAATTTGGTGTATGCAATTATGTATTTTTTCTCTCAGCGACTGGGATCATCGACGCGCCGCGAAGATGAAACCCGATTCTTTATTGCCCTTAGAAATATTTCAGCCGCTCCGAGTTTTTAACAGCCTCGAAGTGCCGCTTTGGCCGGGCGGTAAATTCCGATGATTAGGCAGATAAGTCGAGCCACGAGGCGTCCGAGCCGACCTCGTAATTATGGCGTGCCGAGTGCCGTCGGTGACGCGGTAGAAGCGGCATATGTAACGGTATCTTCCCCAGAACTCAACAGATATCGATACTATCGAGCAATTAGCCCCGGCCTTCCATTCGCTTCTCTTGCCAATTATTTTCTCGTGCTCGCACGCACGCATTTCGTCGCTTTTGTCGCATTTACTTTTCTCACCGTCTATCCTCACTATACAATTCCCAATTACGTTTTTTTTTTTTTTCTTTATCAGCATCGCGTGTCTACGAGCGACAGGGCGTTAAGCGAAGCGCAAAACAAACCGCATTTTGTGTCACAATTTCGTAACTACACGAACAACTGATTATTACTCAATTTTAGTCGAGATAGACACTTTAATTGCCTAACCATTATTATCATAAAACAAGAAAAAAAAAAAAAAAAACTACAAGAAGTGTCTTACATATATTTTTCTATAATTCTGCTAATTGATTCGCGGGTAATTGGCGTTCGGTAACGAGACAGGCAAATTGAAATTGGCTGACGAGGTTGAGGCATGCCCTCGAAGACAGGGCCCCTCAGAATTGTCGTCGGAAGACTCGGGCTTCTTGGGATTAGAATAGAAACTACGGAGGAATGCTCTTGGGCTCCTTTGAGCGGCGTCTCGCGGAACGAGCTGCGGTTGTCTCGTTCTCGTTCGCTTGTACGAATTACAGAGAAGCGGTCGGTCGTTTTAGTGTGTAGTGGAGAAGAAGCGAGCAGCGAGGCGTGGATCGGTCGAAGCACTCGAGAGGATTGGAACGAGGATTTAATTGACACCGGGAGGTGTCGTCGCACTAAACTATGCAAAGTGGACGACCAAGAAGACGATCGCTCGCCGGTCCTCGCCGGCTTCCTTTGCCTCTCGGACTCTCCAACAACTCGAGGACCCACGAGTACCACGAGCGTCCGTCGCTTCACCGCCGAGACACCACCAAACCCAATCGGAAAACGAAAAACGAAATATTTGTCACTCGAGAGGAGCGCCAAATCGGAAATCGATCTCGTCCGACCGCCAGATTCGAGCGAGAAAAAAATAAAAAATAAAATCAACTCGCGTGAACGCGGAGAACAACTTTTTTTGTCTTCTCAATCTTGGCTCAAATGAAAGCTTCACTTTTGTGCCAAATTCCGAGGCGATCGGATGAACGATTCTTGAATTACAGCTAATCGAAATTTCAAAGCTTGCGTTTTGAACATTTTTCATTACTCAACTTAATAAGAATAATGATTTTTAGAAAAATTTCTGTAGCCCACCATGAGAAATTGAAGTAATATCTTATCGATAATTCGTGATCGAGCTTCACTCACGCAAAGAAAGCGCCAGTACTGTTAATCGAAATTAATCAAGGCGTGTGAGAAAATAAGTGGAAAAAGAGTAGCAGCGACAGAATGTGCGCGACGGGGCGGCGAAAAAAAAAAAAAAAAACGAAAAAAGGGGGTTTTAAAAAAAATGGCGAAAAATGCGAAGTTCTCGCCGAGCGGTCGGCGACAAAGGGCTGCTGGTGGGTATCGTCGCGGGAAGATAAATCTCGGTCTCGGTGCCCGGTCCTCGGGAGAGCGCCGCCGGACTCGAAGAGCCCCGACGACGACTCGCTCGAAATCGTGTGGGCAAGGCTATAGCCAGAAGCTCGCACTCAACCGCATCAACGGCAGCTCGTGCTCCGAGACTCGGGCTCTCATTTACACTCGGCTCTTCCTTCCCCGCTTTCCTCCGGAGGATTTACTGTCCGTGGAATACAATGCGGACCTGTCCGTGTCCATCTAGTCTCGCCGGCGGAAGGCGCACTCGCAGCGCGCGAGCGTCGTGTAGTCACTTCGGACCGGGACCATAGATATTCCACCGGCGAACGGCAACTTCCACACGGTAGCGTTTCTTCCCACCGGGCAACCCCTCACCTCTGGATTCCGAAATCCTTGGGATAATGAAAATCGAGCCCCGAGGACAACAGCGAACCGCCGCCCGAGTCTCATTACGGAGAAATCTCATTTGATTTATGTGAATAAAGTAATCCATCTGAAATCAATAAGAATTCGTTTGAATGAACAACTCATTGAAATTAAGATATTTCAAATAATAACAAATAAATGTCTACATTAACGCAATGAAATTTTAAATAGATCCAGTATTTAGGTAATTTGAAGAAAAAAAAAATTCGTACAGAAAAATAATAGCGGTAAATGTGACAATGAAAGCTCAATAATTATGACTCCCGTTGAGCGAGGCTTAATTCGCAGATGCTAAAAAATTGACACGACTCTAGGTCTAATGGAAAGAGCGGCTTGGAGCGCTTTCCGCTGGTGGACTGCTAATGAATCGACGTAAATCGAAAGAGGTACATAAACCCCATAATTCAGCGAGAAGTAATAGTTAGTCGCCATAGCACACGCCCAGGCTTCAATGAGCCATCTTTATGAGAGAAACTGAGCGCGAGGATGAAGCACAAGAAGAATAAGAGGACGACGACGAAGGCAATAAGAGGCAGAGAGGTGGACGAAGAGGAGCAGCGCAGGTAGGAGAAGGGGAATTCCTAGTGAGACAGCGTTTGTCGGCACGTTTGTGGGACCGACGCCGCCTCGAGGTGTAGAGTCCTCTTCTCCGCTGAGCAAGTTCTCGACTCTGCCTAGGCACACCGAGAGAGTACCCAGCGCGTTTGGCGTGCGCTGCTTCCGAGTCGACCGACAACGTCCTATCGAGTTTATCTCCCGAGCTTTTGCTAATTCAACACAGTGACGCGTTTTTTCTTCCCTTTTTTTCCTCTCCCAAGGATTCCAGAGATGGCTCAACTAGGAGTAAACGCTTTTAAAGCTTCCACCAGTCAAATGATTGCGATAAATGCATTTCAATGTCACCAACTTCACAAAATGCGAAATTACCACATAAGATTTCGTTAACGAATTAAATACAGTTAAATTTTATAAATTATTGCAAATTATCAATCCCCCAAAAAGCCTACCCTCAAAAAAAAATTGCGCACTTCCCTTGCCCATGGCATATACTCTATTACAATGAATTTGGTGCCGATAATTCGGATGAAAATAAGAGAAAAAACAGAATAGCAGACGTACTGGCGTCGCGAGTGAACGAAAAGTGGCGGCGCCCGAGCCTCTGTCCGATTGTGTGGGTGGAGAGGGAGTCGCAAGCACGAAGCGCAGCTGATTTGCGATCAATTTGCCCTGATTTACAATCGGGCCCGGAGCATCTTCACCTCTCGTTCCTTTGGCTTCTCTTCACCTTCTCTTCTTTCGATTCGCTGCCGTTTCTTCGAGGGACCCGTCGACGTGGCATTCCGGGTTCCTCCTCGTCCGGCGATGCTAACGCGGCTTGCCCTTCCATAGGACACGGCCAAGGGCTCTCTTTTCTCCCTGCGACAAAAAAAAGCCTTCACACTGAATACGAGTTAAGCTGAGAGACGCACGAGTGAAATCTTCGGATCTTACCGCTCCGCGTAAAGCGCGAGTGCGCTTAACTACCGGACTATTCAACGTGCAGTATTATTTATAAATGCGATTGCATGAACGTGGACGGTGCGAGCTCGCAGCAGCAGCAGCACGCGCGTGCAACGCTCGAAAGAGAGATCGCGTGGCCTCGTTAAGAAGTCGGCGGGGTCTTGTCAGCATCGTCGTTCCTCCGCCTAACAGCAGTAGTCGCAGCAAGGTGGATGCGTGCATCCGTCACGTATCTCTCTAATCGTCTTGTCACCCAGCGACGCAGTGGCACGACTTCTACGCAACGTTAATTGCCGTCGTTTGATCGCGACGACAGAATCCTAGCTGGAGTTCTCATGGCCAACGCGATACACACCGCGAACCTCCTGCCACACATGGAAGACTCGAGATGAAAATTAGTCGCCATGGTACGCTGTCTGAATCGGTCCGCAGCCGGCATTCCTCTCCAACTATTTCGAAAAGTGGTAAATTATTGCAATGTCCTTATTATTATTATTATTATTGTTATTGTCATTCGCTGGTTGTTGACTCTTCCTTTTTCATTTTTCAATCGATCAATAATTATCCGAAATTATTTAGAAGACATATTATTTCGAAAGGTGGTAAATTATCGCAATGTTATTATTATTATTGTCATTCGCTGGTTGTTGACTCTTCCTTTTTCATTTTTGAATCGATCAATAATTATCCGAAATTATTTAGAAGACATATTATTTCGAAAAGTGGTAAATTATCGCAATGTCATTATTATTATTGTCATTCGCTGGTTGTTGACTCTGCTTTCAAAGAGCTTCTTCCTTTTTTCATTTTTTAATCGACCAATAATTAGTCCAAGTGTTTTTTTTGAAGACATAGTTAAAAATCCATTTTTAGTAAAAATTCATTCTTTTTTGTTTTGAAAAATTTTCTTGGCCTCTTTGATTGCAGAATGAAGATTTCCGTGATGAACATCGTCGGCTTAGAGGTTATTAATAAATATTATAAATAATAGTGAGGCACTCTACCGTATGAAAATCTCGACGATCATTTTACTCGTTCCTGCGAAGAGAGAGAGAGAGAGAGGAGAACTCGCGCGTAACCCTCGCGCGCCGCAATACATAACGCCAGCGAAGCCTCCAACAAAGGAGTCGTGGTGAGATGGTAGCCTACAAGATCCGATAATATGGGCAGTTATTTGTCGGCGCCGATGTTGGTTTTTCGGGCTGGGATGTGTGGAGCGGCGCTGACTGGCCGATAGGGCGCGCGACTGCCGCTATATATACGTGAGTCAGGCCCCCCGCGGTGCCAAACCCGCTGGGTGCGGGCTCAAGGCCCTTTCTCCGCGCCCCGGGTACTCCTCTTCTCTCTCTCTCCTTTCCCTTCTATTTTCTCTTATTACTTCTCATCCTTTCGTCTCCTCTCCGTTCCACCTCACCGTCGTCCGCAAATTTCAGCTGCTGAAAGATTCCAAACACAATAAACGATCAAAAACTCTTCGAAACATTCAAGAATAAAGAAAGACATTTTTCTTTTCCCGATAACTTTTCAATAATTAAATAAATGAAATGATAAAAACGAGTTTGCTTGCGAAAATAAATATTTAATTCCACACCTTTCGGTTCTTATTTAATACGCGGCGGTCAAACGAAAGAGCGAAGCCTGCGAAGGTTGAGACCTGGAGATGGGAGTCCGTAACGTCTTTTAATCACGAACCTATGTTCCTCTCTCTCTCTCTCTCTCTCTCTTTGGTATGCTCAAGTTCCCATGTCCCGGCTTTCTTATTCTCGTATATTCGCCCCTTTGGCCGAATTAAGTAAATCAATAAATAAGTAGCTTCTCGCTGGAGAAACACCTGCGGCCAATGGGTTTCTCCGTCTCTCCGAGTGATAGCCGCGGCAAAGTCCGTGCGTGAGGACAAGCCACTGGATATAAACACAAAATACCGTCGAGGAGACACGTGAAGCCTCGTATCTCTTGCGCCTCGTGTGCTGGAAGGTCGTTTCGGACACATCGTTGTTTCGCAGTCCGAGCGCGCGCATTTATATCCACTCTATCTACGTTTTTCCTTCTCTCCCGTTCGCCCGATCAACGCACCGCGGTAATGTGTCTTGATCTATGTCTCAATTTTCTCGAGTGCGCCGAGGCTCTCGCGATCACTACGCGCTAAGCAGCCTTCGGGGATCGATTATTCTCGCCGGAGGCACCTGATGCTGAGAGAACCTCACGAGTTAGAAGCCAACGGGAGGGGCGCGCGGGGAAATATATATTTACGACGCTCGCGTAAACTACCGGAGAATTTTATTCGCACGATGTACACAAACGCAACGGACGCTCTTCGATGCGTCCTCCTTTAGGACGCAGCGCTCTTACGTTTACCGGCAAATCCAAACGAATTCTAATCGACGGTTTTTTATACTCTTAAAGGGAAAGCAGATTTTTTTTTCGTATTCTTTTACATATCGACTCTAAAAAAAAATCAGTCGGCTGCAATGTAAATATTTTAAAAAATGCTGTGAACGTGGATTTTATAAAAAAAAATACACGGACAAATTACCTCGTGCGGTGATACATCGTTTTATTTTTTTTGTACTAAAAAGTGATAAGTTAGAGAGATCTTTTTTAAAATTCATTTTTAGGATGTGAAGAAAATAGTAACGAGCGTCAAGATGCGAGAGGTCGTTGCTCAGACTAAATCGGCTGAGGCCGGTACGAACAAAAGTGCGATTCTTCGGTCGACTCGTATTCTTCGGGCAGCTCGTTTCGTGCGTGCGGCTGTAACTCGCGTGTAAACCCGTGTAACCCGGAGGACCCCGAGGGCACCTTCAGGATCAGTTCCACCGGCAGCGCGTCGTTTGCTCGCGAAACTCACACACACACACACACATACATATCAACAAGCCTCTTGGCGTTGATACGAGAGAACGCGCGCGCGTGTGTGTGCGATATACACGTTGCTGAAGAGGTGAGCCTCGGTCCTGAATAATGTATACGGTAGTCGTTGACTCGCTCTCACTCTCGCCTTCAGGTCCGTTACCGTTTCTCTCGCGGCCGTTACCGGCGCGTTGCTCGTCGCTGCTGCTGCTGCTGCTGGTGACGTTACTCGGCGCGTACACTTTTTCCGCTCGGTTCTCTCGTCGCGGTATCTCTCGCACGCCCGCGTCAACACCAGACACACTATCGAATGAGATCCTGAGAAATAAGCAATTAAGCAGCGTTGCGCGCTGAAAAAGGATTCGCGCGACGAGGCGACGCGACGCGACAACGATCGACGATCTGAAGAAGAAGAAGAAGAAGAAGGAGGGGCGGAGAATCGGACGCACAGATCGCGAGCATGTCGCTGCTGCAGTTCGATCGAGACTCGCGCGCAACCATTAAAGGCGACCGCGACTTTTTCAGCGCCTCGCTAATGGCATCGGACGACGATGAGGTCATCCCGCCAGTTAGACAACTAGATTCGTGTTTCTCGATCTCTCGCTCTCCGCGAGATAACTCTTTTCTATATCCCCCCCCCCCCCCCCTCGGCGCTTTATATCCGACACTCGTATATCTCGATTACCGCGATGTATTTCACGATTTCTCGATCGCTCGAAGCAAATCTTCCCGAGATTATTGCATAATCAATGGGAATTTAATTGAGTGACAATTGAAATGCTTTTTTTTTTTTGCATTTCGCCTTTTTTTATGAATGCCAAGCGTAATTTCGTGACAAACGCTGGAGAATATGCAGCGGCGTACGGTACGTTTTTGTCATAATCTTCGGAGCGTTAACGGTGTTGCAAATCGAGCACCGAGAAAACGTTCTTTACGAGCGGAGAGCTTCGCGTTGCTCAGCACGAAGAGGAGCGGGAGAGAGAGAGAGGATCTTCTGGGCGAATTTCTTGTGTGTGGTCCCGCTGGTTCGAGAGCTAAGCGTGCCGATAAATCTTGTCAGCGCGGTGTATATAACGTCGTCGTCGTCGTCGTCGTTGGCCGTCCTTGGCAAGATCAGCACCTCGCTTCCTCGGAGCCCGCGTTGCGCGCACCAGTATATATACTGTTATATGCGCTCGAGGCATATATATTCGAGGCTTTATACTCGGCCACGTAATTAGTGTGAGACCAACAGGTGAGCTCGTCGGGCGAGGACAGCTGCCTCGGCGATGCGATGCGCGGCCGACGGTCTCCTTCTCTCGCGCCTACTTTATTCTCTTTGCTATTGCTGCTGCTGCTGCTGTTGCTGCTCTTCAACAGCCGAACAGCGCGTACTTGATTAATTCTCGATAAAGAAGGGCCCGATCCTTTTCGAACTCCACGTATTTTTCGAATTAACTTAATCATACATCGAGCGGATTGGCATGCTACGACACGTGCGCTCTCAGCGTTTTTTTTTTTTTTTATTCAATCTAAGATCTGTGTAACGATGTATCGATCGTTAATTCAATTTTTTTTTTTTGTTCAGGAGGCGAATTTATCGGAAATTCGATTGGCGAATATTCGAGTGATTGTAAAGATCTAAGATCTGTGTAACGATGTATCGATCGCTAATTCGATTTTTTTAATGTTCAGGAGGCGAATTTATCGGAAATTCGATTGGCGAATATTCGAGTGATTGTAAAGATGAGTTTGTTTTATTGAAATTAGCAATTTTTATTGGATTTTTTTTTTTTCTTATATTACTTCGAATTTAGATAGGATCGGCGTATGTCAGATCAATTTGATTGAGAGCGATGAGGATGATTGTAATAATGGAAATAATTATTTGTGGCTGTTTGAATGTGATGGGGTTTTTTGGTTTTGCTTGGATTTTGCTGGGTGAACCCGCAGAGTACACACATCAACGGGGAAGAGAGATGCGATCGAGTTGCGAGCTTGCTGACGACGACGACGAGGACGAGGAGGACGACGTGCTGCGCCGGATGAATCCACTTTTTCATAGTGCGTGTCAGGGCGTCTCGCGGGAGAGTCGCGCTGGATATATAGCAAGGGCTACGCACAACGCCGCGTCCTGTACGCATTTTGCTAGAGCTAAGTGAAACGTCGTGTAGCGGAGGAACGTGCTTATACGTTTCCTCGTTCGCGAGGGAACGAACCGGCGCGCAGCCGAGCGCGCAAAAAGCATCGGGATCGTTAGACACCGCATCGCGCTGCTGCTTCGCAGTCGTCCTCGCGCCAACTGACGGAATTAACCGGCATCGGCCCACGAGTCCTACATACCTCAAACTCTCAATCGCTCTCCTCTTTTTATTTCGCACTAACAAAATCACGCATCTTATATTTTGTCATTAAAATTAAAATAAACAATTTTAATATAAAACAACGTGCTGCACTCATTTTTATCAATAATTCTTTCCGAACGCACAAAATTTCGATAATAAATATGATATCAACAAAATATCCCAAACTATTTCAATTATTCCTATAAAATTGAGTAGATCCCAAAATTCGAGGCCTTCGACCGGAAGTCAAATCCGTGAATTACGTACAAAATACGTAGGATTTTTTTTTTTTTTTTCTCGATTAATTGAAACCACTCATCCAATTACATAAAGGAACGTGTAATATTTCAATAACTGTATTTAAATTCGATGATTCTGAATGTAGAAACGTCAGTCAGAGTCCGTGTGGAAAGAGCCTAACGACGGACGACGACACCTCGTGGTATAAAGTTGTCCGTGGCGATGCGGCTGCCGAAGCGAGTATTCCAGCAGAAAACTGGGCGGCTCCTGGTGGAAGCGAGGAGAAGGAAGGATAGAGATGGACGGAGGTTAGAGCGACGTCCGCACGGGCAGAATAAAGACGAGAGGGAAGAGTGTATGAAATAAGGAAAGGAGGAGAATAAAACGGGCTGCGTCGTTACACGGTATCTCGTTTGCGCTGCGGCACTTGGCCGGCGTTTTCGAGCGACCAGCGAGCGAATCTATCGCGAACCCGAGGAGAGGGCAGCACCGCAGTTGCCACTAGACGGCAGCGGGGATCATCTGATTGCGTGCGACCGAGCGAAAGATCCAATTCTCCCAATTAAGCTTTCGCACTTTTTGATGTCGCGCGACTTCTCCCTCGATCTTACGGGTCCGAAAGGGAACCAGCATCCAATATAGATCCGCACTGGGTGACTCTCACCCAGTACCTCTAAATTCGATCCAAACGCCTCGTGTCACGTTCACTCGTTTACCGCGAATTCACGCGTGAATACCTCCACGAGAATCGCAATTATCTGCACTTCAAAAAACAAAAAAAAAACATATCAGCTTCATTATTACAGAATTGATTAAGATACAATTAAAAAATGGGATATCGATTTTATCCGGAATCGGTAATTAATGTTTTTTTTAAATTGTATAAATATAATTGTTTTTTCTTCATTAATTGATTAAATGACATGACATTGATTAAAATCTAATTAACTAATGTTTTTTTTTTAATTGTATAAATATAATTTTTTTTTTCTTCATTAAGATAGAAGAGAATTACGGTATCTGAAAATTGACAAAAGTGGCTTACGCCACAAATACACGAACTGCCCCATCGTTTTGTGAAGGAAATATCAGTCACAGATTCTCGCAGTGAAGAATCGGCTCAGCCTCTTAATCGTAGAACGCTGAGAGCGTGAAAAAAAAAACATATCAGCTTCATTATTACAGAATTGATTAAAATCTAATTAAAAAATGGGATATCGATTTTATCCGGAATCGGTAACTAATGTTTTTTTTTAAATTGTATAAATATAATTTTTTTTTCTTGATTAAGATAGAAGAGAATTACGGTATCTGAAAATTGACAAAAGTGGCTTACGCCACAAATACACGAACTGCCCCATCGTTTTGTGAAGGAAATATCAGTCACAGATTCTCGCAGTGAAGAATCGGCTCAGCCGCTTAATCGTGTAACGCCGAGAGCGTGACACCCCTGGATCAACTACTGTATACTGTACATATATATATGTGTGTATCTTTCACTTTCGAGGGGTTATAACGTTAGCTCGTGGTCTATTCTGTGAGTGATACGCCGGTCCACGCGAGACTCGGTAAATAGTGGCCATAGGAGTCGAAGACACCGTCTGAATAAGCGGCACGTTGCTCCGGCGCCTGGTCAGGAAGGCTCTCTCTCGCGTATACAGCAACAGCAGTTATAGTTGATGCTTCCATGGCTCCAAACACGACAAAACCAGCACTAATTTCACAAACGAATAAACGCGCGCCGTCCTCCGTCTCCCTTGGCAAAAGGGCAAGGGACTTTTGGGGTGATCCACCACCGCCGGACCGACACAAATACGTTACGCGCGTTCATCCCCTCTCTCCAGGGCTCCTCGAGATGAAACTGACAGAGAACAGAAGCGAGAGGGCGAATGGAACGTGATAACACATAGGGCGATACCGATACCCCCCTCCCCGCCGCTGCTGTTCCATGGAGATGAGTCAGCTCGGCGCGACCCTTCTCTACAACCTTTCGTTTGTTACGAATTCACCCTAAAAACGCAAGTCTACGAAAAAAAAAAAAAATCATCTACTTCTGCGACGATCGTTTTATTAATTGGAGATCGAATTTGTGATTAAATATAAATCGAGGTAATACAAAAAAAAAGAACCAACAATTCCAGTAACTCACTAAGATTCACAATCAGCAGTGAAAAAAAAAAAAAAAAAAAAAAAAATCGATAAACATGATAAACCATCGCGTAAAATAAGTTGGAAAGTAACGTTGCTCGAATTAATAGCACGCCGATTAATATATTTATGGACGTCCTTTTCCCCGTGCAATATTGTCGTCGATACGTGCGTCATAACTACGGCGTATCTAAAGTCCCCCGAGCGCAATAACGCGTAAATAGAGTGAATTAAATGTGAAAATTCAATCAGCGTCGGTCGCTCCTTCTCAATTTCGCTTTCTTTCTCAAGCGATCGTCGAGACGAGTGGATGAGCATCGGTTTATTTTTCCTGCTGGGAGCGGCACGTACTGTGCGTAGGTCGTTCGTGTGTATGTCCAAGAAGGTAGCAACTATATATACATACATATATACATATACATATAGCTACCGATCCGCTCGTTCGGACGATACGAAGGAGCGCGCGAGCTACTTCGGTAGGCGTCGTTCCTAATGTCGTTGGGTTCTCGTATCTCGTGAGTATCTCTCGTGTCTCTCGACGACGACGGCGGCGGCGGCGGCGATCCGAGTTTATCTCCGCACCGTTCGCGCGGTATAAGCGAAACGATGTCCGTTGCGTGAGTTCCTCCTCTCCCTCTCAATTATAGACATATATTAGGCGGACAGCGGCATCGCGACTATCGCTTCGTCGCGCTCTTATATTTATTTATTGGTTTTTATAAGAGAGCTGCTTCTGGTGGCGCTCCTCGGCTCCTCGGGCAGTGTGCCGCGCGCTGCTATCGGCTGTGCTCGGGTGTCGAAACACCTCGACCAATTATCGAGAAACTGGAATCCCTGACCACCCAAGCCTCTCTGCTCTCTCGCCTCCTTCCCCTTTATCCTCTTCACTCTCTCTCTCTCTCTCTCTCTCTCTCTCACATTCGTCGTCCCTCGCCGATCCAACGCAGCACAAAACGAGCAACGCCGCGCGACTCTCTCGACTCTCCGAAGTTAATTAAGGCTGATCCTCAGCCGGCTAAGGACCTTCTGGCTTACGCTTTAAGTTCGCGCGATCGGGCGACGAGCGCGCGGCGGTCGCCGCGATCGCAGCGCCGCTCGCCGATTCCTTAACCTCTTTTGTTCTCGTGCTTTCTCCCTCTCCCATTACGTTTCCCCGCTCTTTTGTACCTCGTTCGCTCGCTAAAACGGGCGAGAGTAACGACGATGGCATTTTCGAATCGCTCGGATGCTTGTAGTTTCACTGCGCGCGGACTCTTTCGCCGAGATTCCGACCCGAGCTGAGACGCTTCGCCGGGGAAATAAAGCGCCGCCGGTGTCGCTTTGCTGAGTTACATTGGCTGGGCGGGAAAATGACCTTCGAGCGAAGAACAATCGACGGAATCTTCGGAATTGCGTGGTAACGCATCGGAGATTAACATCGTGGAGGTCTCCGCCGCGCGGTTACGAAGTCATCGACGCGAGGTATCGATAAGAAATCATAATTAATCGAGAGCCGATGAGAGGAGGGGAACTCACGCGAGTTTGGCCCTGGGGATTCGGTCCATCTGCGCCAGCCTATCTTCCATCGTCTCCCTTCAAACTGTATATACATGTACACCGTTCGGTGGATGAGGGGAAATGAGATAGAGGCTCGCAGGTCCCGGCACTGCGCCGTCGCCTATCCTCCTTCTCGCGCACTTTGATCTCTATCTCCTTTCGACGACAACACCGGATTCGTGTCACCGCCCAATATTCGTCCCGTGGACCACAAAGTCCACGGGACATGCTTTTTTTGCGTTACGAAAATACGTCGCACATTTTTACTATACACTGTGCATGGATTTTGTACGGATACCGTAAAGATTTGCGGAAAATTACGTTTTTTTTATTTACTATCTTAAGTTCGAAAGACAAGTATCGACATAAAATACATTTTTTATTTATCTATTGAATAAGAAAACAATTGCAGTTCCAGCAAATTTGGGATAAAGATGTAATATTACATACATGTTAGAATTGTATTTGGATAAATAAAATGGTAATGCAGCTTACGAGCGGATTTTATTTTGATAAAAAGGTGACTATGAACTTTCGTAGTTGGTTTCTGTTCTCGAGGAACAATTCTCGGAAGCACGAGCGCGTAAATCATGTCTAAGCATCGTCCGCACGCATGTACGTTTGTAAAACGAGGCTGAGAGGAGCGAGGGAGTGGAGCATCGTGTTAAACGCGTGTAGAAAGCTCCATCGAATGTTGGCAGCGAGGGAGAGAGAGAGAGAGAGACACGTGTCCCCGACGGGGTGTCGGATGCATACGAGATAAAGTTGCCCTACGGTTTCCGGTGAGCTTCGTGACTCCGCGACGTGAACATCGGAGAGGACCGCGCGAGACGAGACCCCGGCTCTCGCGAGGATACGCTCCTCTAGCCCTCGCCGCCCCTTTATGATCCCTCGCCCCACAGCTCGAGTTAAAAAAGTCACGAGAACGTGGCGGAACTACGAAATCCTCCTCAACTCTTTCACGTAGATAGAGATCTTCGCGCGGTGAATGCATCCACCGCGCGGTCAACGTGCTTCTCGAAACTCGACTACCTCCGGCTACACATAGACATTACGCTCTTTACCCTGAGAAAAATAGCCTCGCCGTTTACCTCACTCTTCACATAAATCCACAGAGTTTTTATTAAAAAAACGCAAAATCCCAACAATTTTCCATTGGTCACAACGAAAAATTAATTTTTCCCAAAACAAAAACGAGTCCAAGTGTAACATCAGCTTTGTCTAATTCGTTTTTCTTTTTTTTTTAAGTCATGCTTACTGTAATTATTCCGATATTTTAAAAAAGACAATAATAAAACGTGAAATTCGTTACTCGAATTATTTCTTGAATAACAAAAGTATATGTTTTCCGTGAAAGCGGTTAAAAGTTGGGAATTAATGTTGTAAGAACAAAGCAAGAGTCTCGGGTAGTGAGGTATGATTGAGTGTGCATTACGTGGTGAAACACCAGTGGTTTTAGTCGGATAAAGTAGTGGCCGGTCGAGGGTGGAAGCGCGAGCCACGTACGTTATCAGTGGGTCGGAAGCGTTGTGGCTAGGCGCGTAACGCGCGTGCGTCTCTGCGCTCGTGTTTACGCGAAGCATCGCCCGGGTTATTGTCAGTGGGCCAGCGGGACGCGCGGCGGGAAAGGCGGGGGGGAGTGTCGAAGCCGGCCGCGCGCGCCGAGCGTACACAACGCTCGGCGTCGAAGCGCCTAGCGCCGACACTCGCGCTCTCTCGTCGTAAACATCGTAATCTGTAATTGGGCTGTAAAACAATAAAGTCTATTAGAGGAGGCTCCGGCAATTGAAGGCGCGAGAGGGCAAAGTGACCGCGGCACTTCGCACCGTCTCGTGACTTTCCACGAAAGGTCCTTAAAAAAGTCACGCCCCGAAATAATAATAACAACAACAACAACCGAACGGAAGAGCGAGCTGTAATCATAATCTCGCACCGAGAAGTGACGACCACGACGTAAATTCGTTTTGATAGGAATTTTTCGGCCTACGCTGTAATCCCGCTAATTACGCTTTCGCTAAATCACCACGAATTCTCGTCACTCTCTCTCTCTCTCTCTCCTGATGCTTTTTATGTGTGTTTTTTTTTCACTCATCACACAGGGCGAAGAAGACACCATAAACTTTGCACTCCATCGTCAGCGGTGATGCGGGCACCTTTTTTTTTTTTTTTTTTTTAGGATCTGTACAAAATTTAGTTATATTCTCTTGATTAGTGGAAGGCAGTGAAAATATAAAGAAGGTGCATCGTAATCGTAATCTCGCACCGAGAAGTGGCGACCACGACGTAAATTCGTTTTGATAGGAATTTTTCGGCCTATGCTGTAATCCCGCTAATTACGCTTTCGCTAAATCACCACGAATCCTCGTCACTCTCTCTCTCTCTCTCTCTCTCTCTCTCCTGATGCTGTTTATGTGTGAGTTTTTTTTTTCACTCATCACACAGGGCGAAGAAGACTGATAAACGCGGCACGCTCACATCGTAGCGTTAAGTGCTTCACCGCTGACGCGAGAGGACACCATAAACTTTGCACTCCATCGTCAGCGATGATGCGGGCACCTTTTTTTTTTTTTTTCTAGGATTTCTACAAAATTTAGTTATATTCTCTTGATTAGTGGAACGCAGTGAAGATATAACGAAGGTGCATCGTGTACTACATAGAAAATCGCTTCGCTCGATGGACGTTGTGTGAGTAGACGAAGAGAGTGCGGAATATTCGGCGGAAGCCTGAGAATAAGCGCACAGTAGTCCTCGCGTTATCTCTCGCTCGTAGAGAGGACCAAGAATACCGAATGACGAGGAGAGAGACAGTAGTCCTCGCGTTATCTAAAGTGCTTCAGCGGCGGCTTCAGCCTCAGGTTAACGCGGAGACTTCGAAGTCGAGACTTCCTCGTATATCCGAGCGATTCCCATGCAGAATCGCCGTCACCTCCGCCGACCCGAGTCACTAAACAGGAAAGATCAAAGCCGAAACACTAAATGTATCGATCGCGGATCCCGATTTCGATGTTTTTCGATTTACTCGTATTTTTAACACACGTTCATACCTCGTCCACCACTTTAAACACACAGAAAAAAAATGTTCAAACCTGTTTTCTCGCAAAACTAGTCGACAGAAATATCTCAAATTTTGAGAGAATCTTTAGAATGATCGTATCCATTTCTGGCTTCTCGATAAAGTCGTTATCAGGGGATTTACTCAACAGTGCATCACTGACCTTTGACATCGAAGACAGTTTCATCGGGCGAGGTTTTCGCGGAGGGAAGAAGAAGCGGCGAGGATTCGTGGCTGAAACAGCGGCGGAGGGGGGAGAGAGGGGAGGCAATGCTGCTGGTGTCGAGCGACACTTGTCGCACCGTGAAAAACTGGAAGTCCCTTGGTGCCCATGGGCGCCGCGGAGGGGCGCTCGCCGCGCTCGAAGCGCTGATCTTAGCGAAAGGAGAAGACGTTCGCGTTGACGCCGTTGGTACGTCCACCGGACGAGCCGTCCATCCATCCATCAGCGAGTGGTGCGCCTCTGTCGTCGTCCGGGTTTTCAGTGCGGCATTTAATCGTCTCTCCCTTGCTTCTTCTTTATCCCTTTTCTCCGCCGGGCGATGAGTCTCTTATTCGCTTCTGCGACAGAGAGAGAGAGAGGGAGTCTCTCCACGAGGAAACTTCATTTCTCCGGCGAGGAATTTCTCCCGTTACATTAAACCCACGAGTTCTAACCTGTGATGCGAGCGGCAAACTCACCTGCGCCGCAGAAGCAACTCCGACGTAGCCAAACCTTCGAGCAGGTGAGGCACTCGACTTCTGGACTCCTCGGCTTCCAGGAACCCGCCGAGGGAAAGGTCTATCGCGAAAGGTTATCGAATATCTCGACCACGCTTCTGTTGATACGTTTTAGGTTATCTTGTTATTAACGACTAATACGGCGTTAATATAACGCACGAAAAATGGCCCTCGGTCAAAGGGCCTTTTGTGACTCATGGAAAATAAATATGTACAGGGGTTTTATCCGAGGAATTAGAAATAAAAGTAGGATGCATTATATACATATATATATATACATAATGTTTTAATTTTTTTATTTTGTTGTGTGGATATCACGAATTATCGATCTTCACCAAAATTCCGGGTGTTAAATTAATAAATTCAGTGGTAACACGAGTAGTTTCCGGGAGGCCGGTTTTTTTTTTTACGTAAGAATAACATTTCGTTAATTGCTATTGGATCGGGCAAAGTCGATTCATAATTAAGGCGCGAGATCAAGATCGGCGTAGAAATTCGTGGAAAAGGTGAAATGGGCGGACAATGAAATCGGCATTCTGTGGAGGTGCGAGCGCGTGAGAGGATACACACTAAGGCTTGTTAATATAAAACCATAATACCCGGGTTCCCGCGTAAAACCGAGCGGCCACGCACGCACGGGTGAACCGCGTATACATATATTATCTAATAATAGTATAACGCGCTGCTGCGAGCCGTCCAAGTGCTGCTAGAAGCGCGCGCGGACTGGGGGAGAGGGTGAAAAGCACGAGATCCAGGGAGACGATAATATACTCGAGTTTTCTCGCTGTGGTGAGTCGTCGCCTCGCACGCGTCCTTACCGCTGTACGAGCCTTCCGGTCGACTCGCGTTGTACACAACGCTCTCCCCCCTCTCTCTAGAAATTGACGCGTATCTCATACGTTTTTTACGAGGCGTACTATATAAAAGATGAAGGAGCAAGAGTAGAGCGCTTCGAGTATAGAGGGAACAAAAGGAAGAGGCGAGAATAGAGAAGTCGAAGAGAGAGAGAGTGAGTGAAAAGATGAGAGAGAGAGAGAGAGAGAGAGGAGTGTCGGGCATTCTCACCCGAGAATTCACTCCGTCGAGCTGCGCGGCATTATAATTCTTTGGTCGTGCGAAGGACTAACTGTAAAGGAAACCCTCAGAGCAAACACCGGCGGCTTATCCGTAGGATCACGGGGACACCCCGTTCGCCGCCTACACGAAAAGGTCGTCGTCGTCGTCGTCGTCGCTGCGACAATGTGGTAGCGACGGAGAATTCACTCACTCGGACGTGGATACTTTCCTCGCGCATGACCAAGTGCGTCGCCCGTGTCGCTGCGTGCCGAGATATACGTCGACTCTCAATGTCACGCGGCTTCACCTTGGACGTATCATTCTCAACAACGTCTCCTGCAAATTATCCCATCACGAGAATTCTCTTATTATCGGCATTTTTCTCATTTGAATTTTCACACATCCGTCATATCCGGTCCGGTTAATTTTTTAAAAATGGATTAGTGATTCGGAAAATTTTTAAACCCTCGACTCTTCGAGTCGAAAAATGAAAAGCACCCCTGAGAGAAAGGTGCGAATGAGCCTCGCTGACTATTGCGCCCCGGGGATACTTATATGACTTATAATCCGAGTCACACGCGTTCTCGGTGTACGGCGTATATCGTATATTATAACTTAATTTTTTTTAAATGGATTAGTGATTTGGAAAATTTTTAAACCCTCGACTCTTCGAGTCGAAAAATGAAAAGCACCCCTGAACGAAAGGTGTGAATGAGCCTCGCTGACTATTGCGCCCCGGGGATACTTATATGACTTATAATCCGAGTCACACGTCTCTCCGGTGGTGTTAATTGGCTCGCGCGTTCTCGGTGTACGGCGTATATCGTATATTATAATATACGTCGTGTTGGCATCCCGACGCTGTGTGGCGCGGTTTTACAACGAGAGGATATACACACGTTGGCGAATGTGCACATAATATGGTCGCGCGGGCGATCCTGAGCTAGGAACGAGCCGGTAAGAGCCAGCAGCGTTTAATTGGATCGGTTTACTGCTCGAGCCCCGTGTAACGCTCTTAGCAGAGAGAGAGAGACCTCTAATTCGTTTACGATCCGCTCGCCGGGCATACGACGCCTATAGCCGCTGCCGATCCACTCTTCCGACGTCCTTAAACCCATATCGCATCTCGTTGACGACTCCGCGCCTGCGGATGGCCAACCACTGTCGACTTACCGCGCTACATTAACTCTCCATCTATCCGTGCCTCGTTCTCTCGATCCCATCTCAACGCCCACGCGCTCTCTCCAACTTTTTCGCCCACTGTTACCTCCGAGAAACTCGATCAGCGATCACCGCGACCGTGTGCAGATTAATGCACCAATAATAAATTAACTCCTCGCAAATGCACCGGGTACTTGATTTTTTTTTTTTTTTTTTTTGGGGGGATGATTTACTCGACTGTCGATGGTCCGAAATTACATCACTCGAAATTGAGTCGATTTTTATTGATTAATATTATTTTTCGGACAAGACAAAAGAAGTGAACTTTGTTTTTTTGTCTTGCAAAATTCGAAATAATTTTTGACTTCACTTATTTCGCAATACATTGATATATAATTCAGTATAGTCGATAAAAAAGCGAGTGGTTCGAAAATTGATATTTCGTCAAGCAGGTAATTGAGATATCGGAATTAATGGTCGATGGGTGAAAGGAGATGGAAAAAAAGAGGAGAGGAAGAAGAAGAAGAGGAGGTTTTTTTCCACTAATGACCGCAGTTTATAGTCGCGAGTGGGCCAATCGAAGGTGGCGAAAAAGTTGGGCGATGCGATGAGAAACGCGAGGCGAGGCTAAAAACGTCGCGGCTAAAATCCGCTGGCGAATACATCAGCGCGTGAAAGAAATAAATAAATAAAGGAGATGAAAGGTTTGGCGGGATCGCGGGAACGAGGCTCGCGCGGTGTGAATCTCATCTTTTATTCAGCCGCTGAAGCTGAAGCTGAGAGCGGCCGCTTTTCAGCTTCGCTCTTCGGGGGCCGGCCGCGCGCGCGCGCGGTGTAACGGCATGCGAGAATGTAACCCGCGAGGATACGTGTGAGCGGCGACGATTCCTTCCCCGGTGCTTAAACCCGTGAACAGAGAGACCGCTCGCCACTTAGGGTGTGAAACGGCGACGTTCCATCGAAATCCTCTCCAACGGGCCGCCGCCCGACAGAGACAGCGTTATAAGTGTAGCGACCGATCCCCGGGTCACCTCCACTGAGAATTCACTCTACGAACTCCTCTTTCCCTCTCCGCATTCATTCGCCACCTCGTTGCGCCTGAAAAACCCTTTGGTATTTCCAGCGTGAGGAATTTTTCGAATTCTATAAGAAAAAATATTTAATTTGTTTCTGTTGATATTAAAATAATTCAAACAAAATATAAATGAAAGTGCCTGAAAAAATTCCATCTGGAATATATATATATATATTTTTTAATCTGAGTAAACCCTTTGGTATTTCCAGCGTGAGGAATTTTTCGAATTCTATAAAAAAAAAAATGTTTCATTTGTTTATGTTAATATTAAAATAATTCAAACAAAATATAAATGAAAGTGCCTGAAAAAATGCTATCAGGAATATATATATATATATTTTTTTTTAATATGAGTAAACCCTTTTTTTTTTAGAAACTGTAATTCTGAATTAATTCAATTGCAACGATATTGATTTCTATTGAAGGGCAATTTGTTAAGCAATATTACGTCACGACGTGGTAATTGATAAAAGGCAATGAGTGACAGGAGAAATTTCGTGTGTAATTCGATGAATTCTATTCTCGTGCCGTTGAATGGGTGAAGATAACAGTTTTCCGTTATCTCGGCTGTGTTTTACATGGGAGGGGGGAGGGGGAGGAAGGGTTTTCGTCGGTGCTATCGATCACGAGGAAAATTAGAGGTTGCGCGGAGGTTCCATTAGAGAGGTATGGCATTAGAGAAGTGGGAGGGAATAGAGTAGATTGTGTGTATCAGCCTCGAGGAAGGGGGTGATCCGGTATTAGGTATTACGAGGTGAATATCGCAGCGGCGCATCCCTTTCGTCGTGCTCGTTGTCGTGGCGGTCGCGGAAGGGTTCTCGTGGGTGGCCCACATCATTGGGCACGGTAGCGGCATCGGCGAAAGGGAATTATTACGGCGTTTAGGATCTAATTGGCCCGTCAACGTCTCTCGTTACTCTTTCCCCGTCCTGGGCCCTCCGTCCGCAGGTTCCCTTTCTCTCTCTCTCTCTCTCCTCGTCGTTTCCGCACTCGCACACGGGACACCGTGACAGTTGGTACCAACCGCCGTGCTTTATTTACAGTTGTCCGCCCACACGATCCTCTCGTGGCAAATTAAATGTCGCGTCACCTGCTATACCAAAAACCGACCCCTCCGCGCAATCGATTCGTAATGGAGAATTTTCTCCTCAGGGAAAAACACACACCGGGAATAAAAATTTATTTTCACCCCGAAAAATAAAACCCACGCGTACAGAGACATTGCATTGATTCAACCAAAATTCTCACTGTTATTTACGAAAATCCATTTGACGTTGAAATAATAATTTCCATATTTTCGATTTTTTTTTAGAGTCGTTTATAAGCATTTCTTCTCAATATTTATATGTATATTCTAAGCGTATAGATTGATAGGAATAATATAAATCAATAATTCGGATTTAACGATAATTTCGTCACGGCTATTCACGGGATTTTGCGCGGTTTTTATTTTTCTTCGGAATTTAAACGCTTTCGAAAAAGATCAAGGCTAGCCGCCGATGAATTTCACGTATTAATGCGCCCGGGGTGGATAATAAAAGGCGTCCTCCCCCCAAAGCGGTGCGGGGAGAGAGGGGGGGGGGGGCAGAGCGCGGCCGAGTGGCTATACGGAATTACGGAAGCCACGCCGATATTTCAAGTATTCGCAGCACTTAAGCCGGAGTAACGAGGTGAGATAAGAGCAGCGAGCCGAGCCTACCGTATTATGTGCGCGCCGGGAGCGCGTTCCTCGGGCCCCGAGAGCACCGGGGGCCCACACACGATAACGCGCTTAGTGCGAGAGCGGGGCCCGCATTCGTCGGGGGAGAACGCGCGGGGCATCAGCGCCGCTGTTATTTCACCTTCGCCGCGCGCGCGCACGGCTTTAAATAATCGCCATAACGTTTTCGTCGGACGCACTCCGCGCGCTGCTCGCTCACTGTGACTAACCGCGTCCGCGTACGACTCCTCGATCTATCTACAGTAGAATCCCCATTAAGCGCGATCCTCGGGGCCGAAAGATCCGAAACAGCTAAAGTGTGTAACTTGTGAATTAATGACGTTAGAAATTTATTTTCACTAATATAAAATCATTTCGTACAGCTTTCCCTCGATTAGGGTGTAAATGTTTCACTAGTATTTGCATTTTATTTTATTTCAATATGAATTTCGCATTTCTGCAGTTCGCTCGACCGGAAGAGCTGAGAAAAAATGTTTATTTCGGAAGACACACGGTCAATTCGCTTTCCGGTTAATCGGGGTTCTACTGTATATACTTATGCACGTATTAAGCGCGATCCTCGGGACCGAAAGATCCGAAATAAACAGCTAAAGTGTGTAACTTGTGAATTAGTGATGTTAGAAATTTATTTTCACTAATATGAAACCATTTCGTACAGCTTTCCCTCGATTAGGGTGTAAATATTTCACTAGTAGTTGCATTTTATTTTATTTTATTTTATTTTATTTTATTTCAATACGAATTTCGCATTTCAACGCATGTCTGCAGTTCGCTTGACCGGAAGAGCCAAGAAAAAATGTTTATTTCGGAAGATACACGGTCAATCCGCTTTCCGGTTAATCGGGGTTCTACTGTATATACTTATGCACGTATTAAACGCGATGCTCGGGACCGGAAAATCCGAAATAAACAGCTAAAGTGTGTAACTTGTAAATTAGTGATATTAGAAATTTATTTTCACTAATATTAAATCATTTCGTACAGCTTTCCCTCGATTAGGGTGTAAATGTTTCACTAGTAGTTGCATTTTATTTTATTTTATTTTATTTCAATATGAATTTCGCATTTCTGCAGTTCGCTCGACCGGAAGAGCTAAGAAAAAAATTTTATTCGGAAGATACACGATTAATCCGCTCTCCGGTTAATCGGGGTTCTACTGTATATACTTATGCACATATTAAGCACGAAAGCCAGTGAGAAGAGAGCAGTCAACGGGCAACAGGACTGAACAAACGCCACAACGAGCATGTATCGTTAGCTTAAATATTTACAGCTGTTTCCCGTACTGTAAACACTTAAGCTCGCGGTGAAATTGACTGAGAAACTTTCGGATGTTGCCGGGAAGGCGTCAACTTTACCGCCCGGACGATGAGAATCCTCGCGCGCATAGATAATCGCGTAGCTCTTCATGATACCCGTTCGTCTTGGAGATTACAATCTCGTGACTCTCTCATTTCGTTGCCCCGCTGTATATACGCCTGTAACGCATGTTTCTTCCCTGCTCGCCTCTCTTTTTCAGTCACCGCACTCGCCGATGGACACCAGAGGAGGAATGGAAGGCGCGTGTGGATGGAATCTCAAAGTGAAAACCTCCTTTTCGACACGTCTCGCTGCTCAATCTTTTTTATTCCCTTTTTTTTTCACTACGCACGCCAATGAAATACCATATTTACCAGATTTATCTCCTATTGTCTAGGAGAGCACTAGAAAAAAATTCCTGTGTACAAATAAAAGCAGCGAAAGTCATAAAAATTGTCGCTCAATTACAATGTCAAAAATAAAATACTTGACAATCCCCCCATAAAATTATTTCGTCACAAAATTTTTCATAAAAATGAAAAATCGATGATTCCATTAATTCCTAATTAAAATGAAACGCGCCGAAAAGCGTAACAGTAAAAACGTGTGGGAATTTCGGAAATCTCTTTATCCGTTATCCTCCCGGATAATAATCACGTGGCTAGTGAGAGAGTGGTGTTTTTTTTTAAATTTATCGCAACGTTGGCAATCGCGGTGCGTAATAAAACAGCCGCGCGTAGAAAAATCGGGCGTTAATTGCAAGGCCCGATATCACGAAGAAGCCGCGGAGAGTCGTATACTTATTTTCCGGCCAATTTGCGGCTATTAGCGAGCGTCTCGAGCCGCACCGGTGCGATATCTTTTCCACGCCGCTTCTCGGCTACCCTCGCGAACAAGCGGACACTCGAATCGCATTATATTTAACAAGCCGGCGCAGCAGAAGCGCGCGCAAGGCGAACCTCTCGGTTGCTCGATCGTTTGCCTTTCCGTCACAGACAATTTAACACCTGGCCTAAATGGTTTGTTAGCGCATAATAATATCAAGTCCCACACACACACACACGTACACAAAGAGACGACAGGATACAGGCCACAGGCTGGGATCGTGGAGCTGACCCGTTTACTATATTACAATATGGAAATTATTCGCTTTTGCTCGACGTCCGATATTAACGTGTGTGGGCCCACACATCGGACACGGCCAATTTCTGTCACTCCGTGTGTCGTTCCCCCTCCACACACTCGCCGCGCGGCACAAACTCGCCACGCCACTAATGCCCTCTGCCACGGATCGGTTGAGGTCAAACGGATATCTCCTTCGAATCGGTCTGCTCGCCGCTGGGTGCGTCCCCCCGCTCGATGAGAACGAGAAACATAATGCTAAAGCCCCACGAGCGTGCAACCTATATCGCGGGCTCTCTGGTGCGTATAGGTAGCCACTATATTTTATTCGTCTCGTTTCCTCTTCCGAGCGCGAGCGTGACGACTGAAAAATACCGGTGAAACGTGCATACCGCACGAGACTGACGATTGTCACCCGAAATGGGAGGGAGCTCAAGTGCTTTATTTTTTTTTTTTTTGGTTTACGTCGCTTTGTTTTATTGCCCCGGATGACTTTGGACACTCCACCGCGCACGGTAATCGATCGAGGTCAAACGAGACTCGCGGACTCTAAATTGGTAGATTGGTGTACTTACGTATCACGTGGAAGTGAGATAAGAGAGGAGAAAATAAAAGAGACGCGCTGGGTGGAGGAGGAGGGGAGAAAGGGAATGAGAACCCGGCGGAAAGTAGCCGATTCATTGGCGACGACGTCCTCGACGAGACTCGTGCAGAATTAAACACTGTTTTCTTCCGACTTCGATTTGTCCGTGTCGAAGGGTGAACCTACGTCCTCGCTACTCACTACCTCACTCACAGCGCCACTTTGCCTCCGAGACTATAGATCCTATAACGCTTTCCCTCATACACCAGCCAATTTTCTCTACACTCTAGAGCTCGACTATAATCCATTGATTTACAACGTACACTTTTGTGCTTCTGTCGAGCCACAATATTGTCCCTCGTTGCTGAGTAATAGCTGCAAATTCATATTTTTGTAATGGAAATTGTCTGTGCTTAATTTGCTTTTTTTTAAGGACGTTTTTTATTTATTTTTTTATTTTTTTCAATTTTGGTTAATACGGTTTTTTGTTTTTTTTTTTTTTTTTATAATAATGATTTTGTGTATGTAAAAATGATGTGCGTTGTGATGTAATGGAAATGATGATGTTATCGGTTTTAGATAAGGTTTGGATTTTTTTAAAAATAGATTTTTTTTTTAATGCTCGTGCATCGCAGTTGCAGTGGTTATAGGAGATATAATTTATTCATCGTCCAATGCACTTTATTTATGACGGCGAACGAGCCGGCGACTTTATTGCGTCAATAAATACGAATTAATATTTCATTCGGGAATCTCGCGGCGGTGGGGAGAAAGACTAATATTTTTACGACGAAAGTTTCCGCCGCACAAGAGAATGACGCGCGTTTCGCTAGATTTTTCTTTGTCGTAATATTCCTAGAGAAAAAAAAAAGCTTTACAGTTATTATTTATTTATTTTCATATGTAGCGCATTTGGCTTGCGTCCTGCTTTCGGTGTTATTGCTGCAATAGGAATTAATATTTAATCCTCAAATTTTCATGAGAATCAGAGTCAATATGGTATATTTTATTAATCTTGTTTTTCAACAACAACGAAATTATTTATATTCACAAGAGCGCTTAATAAACGTAAGTTACATGAAGAAGAATTTTTTTTTACATCACATACTATAAAAAAAAAATCAAGAGCGAATTTTTTTTTTTTGCGGTTTGTGCAAATTCACACAAAGTGCGTTATGATAATTAGGGCTCGCATGATCAACCGTCTTCGGCGTCTTGGGCGGAATCGAAGGAGGCCACGCGCTGCACGTGCAACAACCACGTGTGCCGATGCATTTCCGTGCGTATTCTCTAAGGCGGCGCCGTCCTTGAAGGGCTCATCGGACGTTGTGGCCAACGGTCCACATCGTCGTGCTCCTCGTTCTCACCGGATGCCGGCACTTCCTGCGTTCGATAGCTCGCCTACATTTATGATACCTGTAATATATATATTTCGTTTCCACCCCTATATTACACGGTGAGCTTTGCGATTGGATGTATATGGCTTGTCGAGGCTTCCCGTATCTGTCAGTTGGTCACGTCAAGGCGTCTATAAAATTATACGTTACGCACATCAAGCCCACGCATATACCATTATACCGAGAGCCAGAGAATCGAGCGATAGGAATCAAGGTTCAGAAATTCCGGATAAACGATTCTCCCAAACGCCACCATAACATTAATTCAACTTCTTCTCATATTGTGTTATTGTTATGAAATATCAAAGTAATATAAAAGATAAGTTCCGAAATGAAAAATTCTTCCTTTGACCTTGATTTTCAATATTTTTCCTCCCATTTTAACCCAAACATGATAAAAAATGATTTTTTTTTTCGCAAACAGGAAGTTCGGTACGCTCTGGACTGCGTCCATAAATAATTTATGACCATTCCCTTCAGGAACGAAATTTTTTTTCTCTCGCTGCATATTAGCGTCTGTCCGATTATCTTCCAGCTGATCGAGCTCGTGGACCGACCCTCCTAATAAGTTTCCGGGCTGCGGAGGGACGAGCTCCCGGGTGGAAAGAAAGCATCGGCAGCGGTGGACCGGCGCAGATAAATCACCGGACGCGTGGCTTTCCGTGTGTCCCACGGAACTACAAGCGGCTGCTGTTGCAATTCCATGGGTTTCCATGAAAGGGGAAAATTACGGGCATGTAGGGGAGGCTGCGGTCCTCGGCCGTGCCGAGACGTGCCGGCGGGTATCGTACGACGTCAGCCGCGATTCTGGGCTCTCTCGGGTTGTGCCACTGGCATTGCCAGTGACGCGAACATATTATGACCGGACCGTGTGCCGCCGTCACCAACACCGCGAGTGTTTGACCGGTGGCCTGAGCGCGGGGGTGGCTCCTGGACACGTGGAACATACACACACACACACACACACACACACACGTGTCTACCGGTAGCATTCGAGTTGACGTTTGCCTTTTAGCAGCGGCGAGCGAGTGAGAAAGAGGAGCTTTATAGATTTGTAGTGAGCTCGAGGGTGCGACAGAGTAAGAGCGTGTACGAGTCGACGCTGCGTTTGACCACACCCTCGATCCACGACAAGATTTATCGGCACGTCGCGCGTTCTCTCGCCGCGCACCGCCACCCACAACCGGCATCGTGTCCTTCCTCCGCTTCGTTCCCATCGTCTGCTGCTCTCTCGTACATACCTCCCCCCCCCCCCTCCCCGCGCCGTTGTGCGCCCCAACCACCAGAAACGCTAGTTCCGCTCTCGCCGGACTTGTTACCAATTTCGATCGGCAGTTTGGCTTGTAACTACCGGCCCGCGATAGACGACCACGTAAATAAACACACGCCGCTTCGACTACGCGTGTACAAGCTCGACTCTCGTTCTCCCGAACGCCTAGAGGGCATTTCGCACCGAAACATGACCTCCAACGCTTCTGTTTATCTCCGCTCTTTTTTCCCCGTCGCTCGCTATCCGGCGGCACTATTTTAATGCGGATGAAAGTTTCAAGGTCAAGCCCGTGCAAAATGATACACGGGACAGTTTTTTTTCTCTCGCTGAATATCTGCCGCAATCGATTCCATTGAGAATTGTTATGTAATTCTCCTGAAAAACTGAATGTATGAGGAATTATCGTTTTTTTTTTTTTTTTTTGAAATTATTTAAAAATAGGGAGAAAGCAATAAATTTCGAGTACGCGTGGAAGGTGCGATAGCCGGCGAACGCGGCGACTCGTCCGCGAGACCGAGAGCCACGAGATGTGGTACATTGCGAGCGTGACAACGGTGATCGAATGTCCAACAAAGTAAGAACGGTTAAATGCACGGAGGTAATCGATCGAGCGTCGAATGTTAAGGCTCGACGACGTATATTGTGTACGATGACGACTGTTTACGAGTAACTCGACACTGCCTCTCGTTACGCACAGCGAACACCGCGAGACGCACGACGCACGAAATCGCGGTTCCTCTTTCGCAGCGGGATTAATGGTTACGCACGCCGGAGCGATTCCACCCTCGCCTCGCGAAAGGAAAGCCTCGTTTCGTCTCGAGAAGTTCTTGCGGTTGTCGTTGTTTCGCATTCGTTGATGCGCGTCACTCAAAACGGTCGATCGACACGCACGGATCGCCTTTGCTTCTTTGCTTTTTCTTTCTCTCTCTTCATTCGTTTTCTTGGTTCCCTCGCTTGTATTCGCTTCGTTCGTTTCCTCGAAGCGCTGGTAAACAGCAACGCCAATAGTCTTTAGTGCACTTTCTTCGAGCAGGGACACGACATGTGTGAAAAAGGAAGCCCGAAGCGGTGCACCAGCGGCACGCCGATGCGTTCCCGAGTTATTGCCTCTTTCCGGCGTTTATAGGTGTCCATTACCCGGCCGTGCAACCGCACCAGCGTTTCCATTGTTAACCACCCGCGACACTCCCACTGCGGAGCACCTCCGCGCTTCCATTCTCGCCGCTTTTCACCGGTCCCTCCACGTTTTTTCTTCTCCGCTTGCCTGCCTTTTTCCTCTCTTTCTCCCCTCGCGCCTCCTTCTTCGGTCCTTCTTACATTCATTCGTCGCATCCGCTCTGCCATTTATCGCGCGGCGCTCTACTCCTTTCGTCGCGTAATTAAGTCACCTATCGATGAGCTCTAAACGTCGGGACGACGAGATTGGAAGGAACTTTTATTTGGAAATGAATAATCATTTTAAAACATTTTTTTTACAAAATACGCGAGGAATGAGAAAAATCGTTCGACTTTTTTTTCGTCGTTTTCGTGGGTTCGAAAGTGAAGTGGATTATCGGGGCTCGTATCTAATTATCCATTGGGTGTTAAAATATAGCCGGGCGCGATGATAGATCCTAATGAGTGCTCGCACTCACCGAATCGCTATCTCCCCGGAAAATACAGATTAAAAAGAGTGTTCCGGGCGGCGAGTGCCCCGGGCGTTTGCGGCGTTGGTTAGATAACGCGCGACGAGTTATCTAATTCATTAATTATGGCGTCGATAACCCGGCGATAAAGGCGGTGAAAGCTGTCTCTATTATGCCGAACAAATTTCTTTGCTTTCTCGAGTGTGGAAATGTATGCTTATTCCTTTTATCGCCGAGTTTATTTTACCCGTGTTCGTTATCGCGAACTGACGGTCTCGATAATTTTCATAATTCCTTAATACCTTTCCTCATGTACGGAGAAAGGCGATAAGGTCACTACTAAAGGTCCAATATTTTCCAATTACGAATAAATTTTTTAAATTTCCTAACATAAAATAACATCGATGAATTAAACAAAAATTAATAAGCCGAAATGGCAAACTCGAAATTCCCAGCTCAATAATCCTTCATTCGACCTTCTCCCGATCTCAGTGCGTCAATTAATCTGAAATCGTCCGTGAGTCGAAAAAGTGTCTGTCGGTGATGCAGGTTCATCGTCATTTGGCAAAGAGTGGCCAAAAGTCTGTCTAATTTTCATAATTCCTTAATACCTTTCCTCATGTACGGAGAAAGGCGATAAGGTCACTACTAAAGGTCCAATATTTTCCAATTACGAATAAATTTTTTAGATTCACTAACATAAAATAACATCGATGAATTATAAACAAAATTAATAAGCCGAAATGGCAAACTCGTAATTCCCAGCTCAATTACGATCTCAATAATCCTTCATTCGACCTTCTCCCGACTTCAGTGCCTTTCTCCGTGCGTCAATTAATCGGAAATCGTCCGTGAGTCGAAACAGTGTCTGTCGGTGATGCAGGATCATCGTCATTCGGCAAAGAGTGGCAAAAAGTCTGTTGCGAAGGGATAGAAAGAAGGTCGTGCGAGTGAGCGAGGGCGAAGAAGAAGAACGAAAGTGCCATCCCAATTTTCTCGCAGATATATACGTCAAGGGCAGCGAAGGAGAGGAGCGCGGCGGCCGGGGGGGGGGGGGGGGAATAGGGGCACTGCTGCGGGGGTAAAGTTCACCGGAGCGAGAGTGCGGTGATCACACAGGACATTGAGCAGGGCGTCGGCGTCGCCACGACTGCCGTCGCTCTCGGCCTCGCCAAATTATAACTTATTTTATGACTTTTTTGCACCGGCCATTTAACCTAACCCGAGAGTGGCACAAAGCGATGTAACCTTAGCGTGGCGATACAAAAGACAAGGAAATACTCGCTAACGGGGCGTGCATATGACACACACGCAACAACACAATCTATATATATATATATATATATATATATATATATATATATATATATATACCCAAATTCGGAAATGAAATCACACCCTAATAACTTCCAGCGGCGCAGTGCACTGTGTAACAGCATCCGCGCGAAATTCTAGCAAACCGAGGGTCGTTTTCATGTCCCGCTGTGCGTAACTCTCTCTCTCTCTTTGTCTCTTTCTCTCGACTCACGAGCTTTCGTTCGTCTCGATTTCCTTTCCGGTTGCTCTCAGCACGGGTATCAATTAATCGTGCGCGTACTGCGGACAGACGAGCGAAAAATCGGTTGTCAACGATAGTACGAGCGTTTTCGACGTTCAGAGACAATAACACGTTGTCGAAGTGTATAGTCCGAGTGGAGAGAAAACGCGGGGTAGGTACATACACCACTGGTAGGCGTCTCTGGTGAGTGCGCAGCGGAGATAGAGGTTAGCTTCGTCGACACGGCATCACGCTGCGCGCGGGCCGCGCTGTTTTATCGTTTTCGACGGAGAAACTAAACTTATTACGCTGCGGGGGGGCCCCGAGCAACCCCGCCGCAAAAGGGGAAACGGCCCCGGGGCGATTTTTTTTATTAAATCACGCGCCCGAGACCGCACTGTGGATCCTCGTGGTCGCCGCGTCTCCTCGACCGATTAATTTCCTCGACAGACACTCTCTCTCTCTCTCTCTCTCTTGAGAATTACATATTTCAGCGGTGATATATTGTTATATAGAGTCGTTGGAATAACCGGTTGACACCCACGTGATCCATTCGATCCTTCCGAACGATAAGCGCGCATAGTAATCATCGACAATGTTTTACAAAATTAATATTTCAGTGCGTAAATAACAATTTCTTGTCTTCGGGTAAAGAAGCCGAAAATAAGTTAGAAATTTAAAAAAAAAACATAGCGGAAATCGGTAATGAATTCGGGAATAAATGAATGCAACTTCCGAACGATAAGCGCGCATAGTAATCATCGACAATGTTTTACAAAATGAATTTCAGTGCGTAGATAACAATTTTTTGTCTTCGGGTAAAGAAGCCTAAAATAAGTAAAAAAATAAAAAAAAGAACATAGCGGAAATCGGTAATGAATTCGGGAATAAATGAATGCCCGTTTAAAGCGCCGCCCTTTTATCTCACTACATTTATTCGACAATCAATTTTCTCAGTGTGATTGAAATGTGTGTTTTTTTTTAGGAAATCAGTGCGGCAGGGGCGCGGCCGGTGATCCCCGATCGAGGAAAATTCAACGATCAATCGTCGGAGCGTTCGGTGCATGAAGGATTACCGGGATCTCGGCTCTCTCTCTCTCTCGGCCACTCAAGTCCGAGCGACACACGTGGACGACCGAGTTATGGGGGTGCGGACGGACTTTGTTGTTACGGGGTGTATGCGGACGAGAGAAAACGGAGAGGCTAAGAATGAACGGGCACTGCGAGGGACGGCTAATTCCATCGTGATCGCATCTGATCGATGTCCCTTCGCTACAGGCACAGCTATATATATATATATATATATATAATATACATGTAGTGGAGTATCCCCCGGTGCTTGCTGCCTGGCTGTCCTCCTTCGGCTCGACAAACTATTGGCCACACCGTACGATCTTTCTCTCCTTCTGTCTCGTCTTTGCTGAATATTTAAATTCACCGCATTGCCGTGAGCACTGTCCGGCAGAACGACGATAGCTCATATCCCCGAGTCTTTCCTCTCCACATTGACCATCAGCGACAAAGAGAAAGAGAGAGAGAGGGAGGTGAAAAATATTTAAAATACCAGGGATCGATAAAAATATTTTTGGAACACTGCAAAAGGAATGGAAGATTAAAGATTTTACCAATTCACTATTTTTTAAAGCTCATTTCAGTAGAGAGAAAAATGTATTTAAAGGCTTTTTATATTGGGTGATTGATGAGCTTTGAAAAAATATATTTTTTTTTAAATCTCTGGTCAATTTTTTTGAGAGAGAGAGAGAGAGGGAGGTGAAAAATATTTAAAATACCAGGGATCGATAAAAATATTTTTGTAACACTGCAAAAGGAATGGAAGATTAAAGATTTTACCAATTCTCTATTTTTTAATGTTCATTTCAGTAGAGAGAAAAATGTATTTAAAGGCTTTTTGTATTGGGTGATTGATGAGCTTTGAAAAAATAATTTTTTTTTAAATCTCTGGTCGATTTTTTTGAGAGAGAGAGAGGGAGGTGAAAAATATTTAAAATACCATGGATCGATAAAAATATTTTTGGAACACTGCAAAAGGAATGGAAGATTAAAGATTTTACCAATTCTCAATTTTGTAATGTCAATTTCAGTAGAGAGAAAAATGTATTTAAAGGCTTTTTATATTGGGTGATTGATAAATTTTGAAAAAATAATTTTTTTTAAAAATCTCTAGTCAATTTTTTTTTTTTTTGCGCACTTTGTTGTCGATCAAGGGCCAACCCCAGCCAGCATGCTACTTTTGTTTAACTTTCTCTCAAGTTCAGAATCTCCGCTTGGACCCAATATGGGTTCCAGCTGTGAAAGTATATGGGGTATGTACTTGGATGGTAAGACCACCGAAAATTGACCTTCTGTTTCGTGTTTTTCCTGAGCCGAGCCCTTATCCACTGTTTCAGGGCTCCCTCTTTTTGCTGGCGGTACGAGTCCGAAGACGCGGAAAAATTACTCGGCGGATCTGACGATGTTTGGAGGAGAGCGAGGGTTGGATTGGGTTCGATTGGAACGAGGGGATGATAAGGAGACCGCATATGGTAGCAAGTTTGAAGGGTGGCGCGGTCTTGCGAGAGCAGAGCGTGCGGATGACCTTCTTATCTTATCGCACCGCCGATAGATTCGAGCTTTCGATATATATATATATATATATTCGAGTCCCTTCTCCTCTGACCACCGAAAATTAAGACACGCTCGAGCAACAACAGAAGCCCCGGCGTCCTCTTAATTAACTCTCCTCGTGCTTTTACGACTTAGTCATAGGACATTGAGCCCGGACACGCATTACGCTTGCCAAACTCTTGAAAAGTCCTCCGGCTCCGCGGGCTGACCGGGGGACCACTCGCTCCCAAAATTTCGTATTCCTCCCACGCACCGTCTTATCTCCGTAGCCATTTTTATATCGCACCGCGCGTGTCCTCTCTTTTATTCATATTTCATATTCTTCCTCCCCCCCTCCCCTTTTTCAAAGTTTATGAAAATCGAGAGAGAGAGATGCGAACTGACCACCAACGATCAGTGAGAAGGAATTGCCCAAAGGGCCACGAAAATATCTTCGATTATAAAATGAAGGAAATTTATACCTTATTACGATTATCCGCGATAAGGGCTTACAAATTTCGAGGGGAATCCCCACTTTTGGGGGGATTCCCCTTGGGGAGCACTTGACAGGAAATTCCCTATATGGAGATATATATATATCTATTCGGACGAGAAAAATTTTCGTCCTTTTTTTTTTTTATTTTAGGGTCAGTGTAATTTGACTGTATCTTTGTAATTTTCAGCAGGAAAAAATGTCTCGTATTTAATTTTACATAACGTAGAAATTTCGGAATTTTTAATGTCTTGTTTAATATAAATTATTTTTATTTTACTGCAATCGAATATTTAATTTATCGGGCGATGAATATATGTTTCCGGTAACGTTAATTTGATACGTAAAATGCAGACCACTCGATAGTCGGTATGAATTAATATGGCTGTCCTTGAAAAGTGTAGGTACGGGTCCGCTTGGCCTCGGAGCGCCTTAATTCGACTCACCGGAAGCGCGGACGAGACGAGAGGATCCTTAATTACAATCGAATAACCCGACGTGTCACTGGATTAACACGCAGGGGTAATGACCGTCGAGAGGGTGCGGGTAGGTATGTACAAATTCTCTTCTCTATATCCGCGCATAGTGCGCCTCTATATATATATATATATATATATATATAGGTATTGCAATGACTCGATAAAAAGCGGGTACTAAATTGGGACGCAGTGTGAAATACGTGAAGCGTGAACGCGTTCGAGAGTGACGAAATTTAATCCTATATTCGGAAAAGGCGAGGGGTGTTACACGCAATTTGCCCCGTTTCGCAATAATGACTTGCCGTCCCGTTCCCCTCTTCCACTACGTCGACACACAACGTAATATATTTTATCGCTTCAGCCCTGAATAACACATAACTCACAGCTCACCGCGCAACTTGTCTCACATTTATCTCAAGCACTATTACATAAAGGGCTTTCCTTCTATATATCAAATTACACGCAAATTGTAACTAAATTCTGCAAAATTATCCCTCCGCAAAAATGTACGTCGAAAAACAGAAACCTGCGCATTGCTTCCTCATTCTTACGGACAATCACCTACAAAGTATCACTGCTAGCAAAAAATTGTAAGTTTTCATTTTCAGAAGCTGATAAAAAATGAATTCAATAAAATTGTGATATAAAATTAACGTATTTTTGTGGTGACATTGAAGGAAATCATAAAATATTGAATGACTTTCGCTAAATTCAAAGTAAATAAGAAAAATGATACATTTTAAATTGTAGGTCGCACTCATACATAAAATTTCGTCTCTCGATCATTTATCGAGTTATAAATCTGAATATAGTGAATCACAACAGTATTTGTTTCCCGACCGTTTATTTCACAGTAAATAGGCGAAATCAAAGTTAGAGTGAAAAAAAAAAAAATAAACAATGTTATTCGCCGGCATACGCGAAGGCTGCTAGCGCCGCGTGCGTTTTCCTTTGTGAGACAAGGGCAAACGTCACTGTTTACAAACTGAGCAGCACCGGCAACTGCGAATACAAAGGAATCGTTCCCGCGCGGCGTTACAACCGCACTCAGAAGCGTCCGTGTATTACGCGCGATAAAAACCGTCTGGAGGTTTGTCATACTATGACGATAACGGCTTTCCTTCATTCGAATGATTATTTAATTTTAAAAGTAAGTAGACACATCAACAATCCGTAGATTCCCGGTTGAAATCCTCGACTTTTTCGCTACGTTTTTGAGGTTATACACAGAAAAACGCCGGCTTTCTTTTTTCTCGTTGATAGTTAATGACAATTGTTGTTATTAATTACAGGCGTGAACTCCCTGTTGAAATGAGTAACGAAAGGACTAATTTGCCCTTGGGTCCAAGGGAAGTAATCAACATTTCCTCTGAAAATGAATCTGAGGCAACGGAAGACGAGCAATTCCAAGAGCAATTATCCTGTGTGGATATGTCAGACTTCCCATTGGAAGCCTTTTTGCAGAGTTCGACTCACCGAGCGAAGGAAAGAGAAAAAGAAAACACACCACCCGACGATCACCAAAGATGTCCCCCGAAGGGAACGGAATTCCGAGCGGAATCGCCGGATTTGAATACTACGAGAGTTTCGTCAAGCGTCGATTGGCATTATTTGAGTGAACGAGGTCACGGAAGTGGAGAAGAAAAGAAGGCGCCGAACGATCGGCAAAAATGTCTCCCGAAGGGAACGGAATTCCGAGCGGAATCGCTGGATCTGAATACTACGAGAGTTTCGTCGAGCGTCGATTGGCAGTATTTGAGTGAACGAGTTCACGAAAGAGAAAAAGGAAAGGAGGCGCTGGACGATCAGGAAAAATGTCTGCCGAAAGGAACAGAATTCCAAGTGGAATCGCCGGATCTGAATACTACGAGAGTCTCGACGAGTGTCGATTGGCAGCGTTTATGTGACCGAGACCACAAAGAAGAAAAGGAGGCACTGGACAATCGGCAAAAGTTTCTCCCGGAAGTTGAAGAATCTCAAGAGGAACCGCCGGATTTGAATACTTCGAGAGCTTCGTCGAGCGTCGATCGGCAGCATTTAACTGACCGAGTTCAGGAAGAAGAAAACGAAAAGGACCCGCCGGAGGAGCAGCGAAAATTTCTCCCTTCCGAAGAAATGCTCGCCTGCGAAACTGAATCGGCAAAATCAAAAATCACTGCAAAGCCCATGTTTTCTTGGAAAACAGCACAAATATGGAACGACTATGCGTCGAGCCGTAATAAACGAAAACGCTTTGAAGAGAATCAAGCGGGAAGTTCAAACGAAGGAGCGTTCAACGAACATGGTTCAAAATCTAAAAAAATACCTATGATCATATTAGAGTCCAGCGATGACTCCGAAGAGGCTGAAGATTCTAAAATCCACAGTTCCGAGGAACCAGCGTCGAGTAGTTCTAATTCTACGGAGATAAATCGAGCTGCGATACAGGACGACCCACCGGTACAAAAACGTGAGAAACGACGAATAAGAGAAATTAAAATACAAAGTTCCGGGGAAGTGGTGACGAGTGCGAGTTGTTCCAAGTCTTCGGAGATAAAAGGACCTGTGATACACAACGAAACACCAGCAAAGGAGCCCAAGCCACGAAAAGTGCGTCTACGGGAATGGTTGACTTCGTCGAGTAGTTCTAATCGTACGGAGACAAATCGAGCTGCGATACAGGACGACCCACCGGTACAAAAACCTGAGAAACGAAGAATAAGAGCAGTTAAAATACAAAGTACCGGGGAAGTGGTGACGAGTGTGAGTTGTTCTGAGTCTTCGGAGATAAATGAACCTGTGATACACAACGAGACACCAGCAAAGGAGCCTGAGCCACCAAAAGAGCGTCCTCAGGAAAGGTTGACGGTCCAGAAGATCAAAGTATTGATGCCAGTGAAGCCGTACAAGTGCCAGATGCAAGTGATTAATGCGGTGAGTTTCCCTTTTTACACCATTGAGATTGATGCCATTTTTCTTGTTACTCGAGATTACGATATGTGAATTAAATCAGTAATTGCAATGGTAATGGTATACATTATGGTTACAGGTTATCAAGGCATGCACGAACCAACAAAATTGCCTTATAGAGAGTCCGACTGGCAGCGGAAAGACCCTTGCACTGCTTTGTGGCGCACTGGCTTGGCAGACCGATTATCAGGGTGAGTACCCAATGATTAACACGCAAGTTACTCGTTTATAGATATACACATTTTTTTGTAATTCATGCGCTGTTAACAAAATTTTCTTTGGCATGAATGCGTCGACATAAAACGTTTCCATGTTAGCAATGTAATTATACTGCAGATTCCAAAAGGTCTGCATTTTTAATTGAGAAAGTATCCCAAATTTATAATTAATTTTTGTAATTGTTTTTATTTTATTAATGCATACAGGAACCATTACTTTGTTCTGCATATTCACGTGATTGTTATTTTAAGTGCGCCAAGCAATACACGAAAAACATATTCAATACATTTGCATAATGAAATGATGTATCGGAAAGCATGTGACAATAACAATAGTTAGGGAAGTGCATCGTTGATGTCGATAATTGTTCAACGACCGCAATGCATTTGAACGTTCTTTCTTATCCACAGGAGTCATTACAACTGCCGATTTTAATATTGATTATTACAGATATTAACAAAATGATATTTCATGTACATAATTATTACGTTTGGTGCATAATCGGGTGAATTTCTGACCGATATTATGATATGTTTATAATATTCCCGCGCATATACAACGACTTCGTTGTGCAAATTGTCGTTTTTGCCGTGATTACGTTGAGTGTTTCATATTTGATGATTCTATGATCCTCGCAGATTTGATTAATTATAATTTTTTTTCAATTTTATTAGTTTTCAGGTTGTTAAAAAAGTGAAAATGCACGGGAATCATCAATGACTTCGACAGAAAAGTATATTTTACATTTATTTACATATATTTATTCCAAGGCTTATTGTGACTTACTTGAAGTGTTTCATATTTGAAGATTCTATGAGGTTCACAATTTTTCGGTATTCACAATTACCTCGCATAATACGAAAGGACAGAAAAGTCTCCTGCAATACCGTCTCGATATACGTTACGTTCATAGCGGTGGATTCGCGGTTTCTCGACGTCTGATATCGTGACGTCGGGTCGTTAGCGTTCGCTAACGTTTTCGTCGGTCTGTTCCGTTCTCGGGCGATTTCTCGAGCGACTCTACTTTGCTCTTTTCGTCGTCGCTAAGTCAAGGCACCCTCGAATAATTCGCAAGAGCCAGCGGAATTCCCAAAAATTCCAATTAACCGTCACTCCGATTTCTCGGCTTGTCGAGAAAAATATAAAGAACGAGGGAAAATAGTGAAAAACAGGGTGGAAAAAAAAAAAAACAGAAAACATTAACTGCCATCGCAGCAGTTCGCGTTGCGTCTTCTTTCTCTTCATCAACGTCTCACAACTCGCGGAAAAGTTGGCTTGCAACCGCGTGTCTCAGTGTACTCGACTCTGTTTCCCCTGATAATAGTCTAGGGGATGTTCTCTCTTTCTCCCCCCCCCCCCCCGCCCCGCTCGAGGTCTGTTCGTGGCAGCGGCAAACCGAGCTAGTTTTCCTCGCAACTTTTTTTTCACTCTCCTAGTTTCCGAGGAAAACAAAAGGGAAATGTGTAAGGCCGAGACTGCGGCGATATGCGTCGTCGTCTTCTTTCCCTTTTCCTTCTCCTCCTCCTCCTTGCACTTTCCCTCCCTGTACCTGGCCTCGCAGCCTTTTTCGGTACGTTAAAAGACGAGCAACAAGTTGTTCTCTCGACAAACTTGAGTTCCTTCATCGTTCTTGTACTCTGCCGCTTTTCCTACCTCACAACCTTCTCTCATTCTCTTACAGCCTGTGAATACCTATTCGCCTCCTATTCAGGAAGCCCGTACAACGCACCGGTCTACTTCAATGGTCCGTACACTCTTGATTAGAGATAACACACAACGACGAATTAACGAGACTCTCCCTCGTTAATTTCTCAACTTCAAACTCGACGTCTAAGCCGTTTTTTTCTTCTTTATTTTTCAGTTATCCTTTGAGAAGCTAGGGCGACGCGACACTCGATCTTCCTGCATCATTCATCATCAGGAATTATGCAGTCATCGTTGCTTCACGTGTGCGCAAATACTCGTGGAAATCGGCATGAAGCGACTTCTTGGCGTATAACAATCAAGCACGCATCGGTGGTACACGTTTTAACAAAGCGTGGCAAGAGAGCGAGCCGAACAATTAGCAATTCCTCGCCCGGCATATCAATTTAAATTATTCAACCGTTTATTTCCACCCAAGGGCCCTTGTGTGCGGCTTTGCCGTATAAAATAGTCTTCCGTTGATGGTTCCCAGTCGGTGCTATAGTGCCGCGCATCACGTACGTTACCGCCGAGCGGCGGTCCCGCATGCCGCTAATTGCGCACGCCATCCGCGCGCGCAATTCCTAAACAATTAAAGCCCTCTTTCCACGGATTGTGTTACTCGCTCTCGTCCTTCGTCGTTGTCGTCCTCGCGTTTTCTCGTAGCCCCTCGCGCACTGGCCAAAAAAATTGATACTTTGATTTCTCCTTTCAGGACAATCGCAATTTCCCGGTCGTACATTGATGAAGAGAAGAGGAGTGCGTGAGGGACGATAAACGCTTGAGGACGTCATGCATAGAAGGACAAGGAGGATGCGTGTTTTTCGGCTTATCAGTTTGACTCCTCTTATCCGAATGCTCTATCGTAATGGCCAATAACCATTGGGACGAAACGATCGGTACATTCGAGGGCAACGAGATACTTCGGAAAGTTGACGTACACCCAACGTATTCTTCGAGGGTTGGTAAAATAAATGGGTGATCCTCTCCACTCGTGAGTCAGGGAATATCATTTACTTTTTGCCACACCGACAATCATATCGTTATCCGGAGATAGCTGCGACAGCAGAGTTTGTTTTGTCCTAAATAATTTAGCTTAATAGCTCTCTCGTCGCAGCGAACGCGTTGAGAGCTTTCCGTTATCCAGCTCATTTATGACTCGAGGCCAGAATAACGCGATCACTTAGCAGTAAAGAGCGGCAAAGTCGAGAAAGGAGTAGGCTGTCGTGTGTTTCGCGAGGAAACGAGGGAACGATCGAAAGAGCGAATTAGGTTGACTGTAAAATTCCGGTAATTCGTAAATTCCTGTAATTTGTCATAGGGCAGCTTAATAGAGGTGGTAGTTGGGATAGCGGAGGGTACACGCGGCCGCGGGACATAACGAGGCTGCAAAGAGGGTCGGAGACGATTTCGGTGGGGCCGAACGAAGCATTTTTGAGCGGGGAACGATCGCGTGCCATTTCGGGTCACGTGAAATTAAACGTTTCTCTAACGTTAACGTCGTATTTGCGTGCGGAATCGCTTCCTCTTCGTCCCTCGTAGTCGATGAGCTCTTCTTCTTATTCTTCTTCTTCCTTCACCGCATCGTCCCCGTCGTTTTAGAGTAAAGAGCGCCACTAGTAGCCGAAGCAAAAGGCAAACCAGTCTATTTCTCCCCGGGCTTTATAGGACTTTTTATTCTTCGTTTTCCAGGCGTTGTCCGCGGTTCCCGGAACCGGCTGGAACACCCGGCTCTCGCGGTTCTAACTTCCCTCGCAATTCCCATAGATAGAGTAGCGTTATATAGAGAGTTAAAAAAACGCTTGTCGTAGCTCTATACCCGGGGAGGAGTAAAGAAGCGACGTCCCACGCGCTTTGTCACGGCATAATTCATAGCCAGGAGGAGACGTCTCGAACGGCACGCAATCCACGGTGGATAATCAAGTGTGCATACCCAGTGGAAGTTTAGGCGGCGGGTGAGCTTCCACCTCCTTTTCTTCGTCTCTTCGTTTATCGGTGATGGAAAGTAATAAAGCGTCTCTTCGTGCTTTCGTGTCGCCGGTTTCCTCTTCGTCTACTATTATTTCATCGAAAATAACTAATTCCCTCGAACGATGATCGTGAAACAAGCCCGAGGTTCCGCTCGCGAACTCGTTTTGTCCTCTCGTCGTCGCTTCGACCCCTCGGCCTTCCTTCCACCGCATTTCTGATTGTATTTACATTCGATTCCATCTCGTAAATTGCCAAATCGTGCACTCTCTAAGACTCGTCACGACCACTGTCGTCGACGCTCAGGTACACCACCAACAGAGACACGATAGTCGCCTGTGTACGCGTTGTAGTTTGAAATCCTTGCGTACCCAGCACAGAATTTAAAGTCACCCTCTGGTTCAACTCTGTATCGTATTTCATCGACAATTATAGACGTCGAGAAGTTTTCGAGAAGTGGCCTCGACACGCTCTCCTCGTTCTCGTTGTCGTCGTCGTCGTCGTCGACGACGTCGTCTTCGCTTGTACTCGTCGCAGTAGTTTCGTGTATGCCAGTTACATTGCACGACATCGTGTTCCTTCTGCTGCTGTTGGTGCTGTTGCTGCTCCTGTTGGCGCTGCTCGCTCCTGTTCTATAATTTATTTTATGCTTTAAAAGACCCCGCGGCACAACGCGCCCCGACTGTCACGCTTTTCCCGGTCAGGGGTCGAGTGGTACTGCTAGCCCCGGACTCGAAACTTCGTTAGCAAGCGAACAGCCCCGTGTCCTCATCGTGGACATAAATTAGCTTCTGCCGAGTCGAAAATGGAGAAGGAGAACATAAAAAGCTTTAAGAGAATAACGTTAAATAGAACAAGAGGGAAAAGAGAGATGAGAGAGGAAAACACACACACACACACACACACACAAACACAAACGCATACAGTTCGTTGCGGTTTAATCGATGAGGCTAACCGTCGTAAAGTACATTTTTAGGTTTCGAAACGACGACAGCCCGGCGATCGCTATCCAAGATCCTTTCTTTGGGTTAAAGGGCGTGTCAACTTTCGGGGTTTGACACCCCAGCTTGGTAGCTGCCGAACGACAAGGTAAAGATCGCCTCCAGCGATTAGCCCCCTTGATTTGTGACTTTTGTCTCTATATTACCTTTTTCTTTCTTTCTTTCTTTCCTTCTTTTTTTTTTTCAGCTTTCACCTTCACTTCAACATTGTAACCCGTCGGAAGATCCGACTGGTGTTACCTAATTTATCTACGAGGGAAAATGTGTTACAATGGAAGAGCCGCTGATGACAAGCATTGTTGTGCGCATTAAAGGGAAACGAGGCTCGTTGCTGAATCACGAAGACACTCGTCGATGGAGCTTAAATAAGCGAATGTCCCTCTGGATTCAACACCGAGAAATAAAATCCATATGAGCGTTGTACGCTCCGAAAGTGCGGTTGGTGTGCTGCACTCTGGATCGCATTGCATGTAGAAAGTGGATGGAGCTGGAGCTATCGAAGAGAAGTTGCTGGCTTGCGGAAGTCACACGATACATATGAAACTCTGCTTGTCGCTCTTTCTCGTTTTCTCTTTCTCTCGTCGCGAGTTGGATCGTCGCATCGGCCAGAAGAGCGCGAGTACTCGAGGAAAAATGCTGCGACACACTCGGGACTCGGTGGGGAAAAAAGAAATATGGCCGCGAGGGCTGATCGTCGCACGGCATACCGCGAGGGCGTTCGGGGGTTGGAAGCGGCTCTAAAGGGTTGAGTGCCGAGCTTCCCCATGAATATCCACCGGTGGAAGGGAGACGAGAGACAAGAAAAACTTTCCGGGGAGCGAGGGAAAGAGAGCACCACTGGGAAATCGACGAATCGACGTGAACGAGGGAGCGAAAAAGAACTAGAGCGTGTTCCGGGCGTGGAAGAGTTCACGAGAGATAGAGAGAAAGACGCGGAGCCACTGAGAAAGTCAAAGGGAACGCGAGGCGCGGAGAGAGAAACCGCGAAGGCATCGAGGAGTGGCGAATAAATTTCAGAAGTTTATCGCAGTATCGCATGCCACGGCAAAGTCACTTTATTACTGACGGATCGCAGAAGCGGAACGAGTCATGTGCGCTCTATACTGCACTGCTTCCCTTATTTTCCTACCTCCGCCGTGCTCTTTTACCACCGATTACGCTATGATACTCTTCTACCTTATACCATTATTCACCAGGCTTTGTCGATGGCTGAGCTATATTCGCACACTTTCCTACAACCAATACTGCATACCCTCGCGTATCAATGTAGCCATTTTTCTGCCCATGTTTTTTATCGAAAAAGAATTAAGTAAACGACCCCCGAGTGACAAAAATTGAACAGTGCTTAGAGACAAGAAAATTTCATAAATTTCTCTGATCGCATTTCTTTTTATAATTAATTTATTAAAACATTCAGAATAGATTTATTCGAGAAGCACAAATTTCCTTAATTATTGCAACATATCTTAATGTCAAGAATAAAATTGCCGTAAGAAAAAAAAAAAAAACACTTGCCGAGTTCGTCTGGTGAAAAAGTCAAAGTTGCTTGCCATAAAATGCCAACTATTTCCAAAGAACATTGGCTACATCGAAGCGCCAAAGTTCCTCACCGCCGAATCCCTGTTTACCTCGAAGTGGGAGGATATCTTGAAGCCGGAGCGACAGAGCGCGAGAGAGAGAGAGAGAGAGAGCTCGTCGTCGCATTGTCATGGCGCAGGAAGCCCCGGTACGCGTTCATAATAATTATCGGCGAACGCGGAATTATATATCGTGTCGCGTATAGCGAGCGGTGGTTCGCTACGGAGCCAGGCGGGTAATAGCGTAGACATGCGAGCGCCGTTCTAGGACGGAATAATACATGTAGGTATGTTCATGCATACATACACACGTACGAGAGGCAGCGACGGGCGACGTTCTTGTGCGCGGTGCTGGCGTCCTGACATTAATAATGTCCTTCCTTTCCGAGACCCGCGCGCCCGCGGTGAAGGTGGAGGAGGAGTAGTAGTTGTACCCGCGCGCGCGGGTGCGGAAAGAGGCGAAAAGAGCGAGCCGCCAGTGTCGCACGATTCCGAGGGAGTAAAGGAGAAGGAGAACGACTGAGAATGAGAGAAAGAGACCGCAAGGAAGCAGCCACGAGGAGGTGGGAGGTGGGGAACGGGGGTGGCCGGAGGAGGAGAGGGTACCACACCGTGGTACCAACCTCGAGCATTATTCCCAGAGGCCGAGAAGCTTTTAAATTGGAGTGTAATTTCAGTCCCGGGCGTACGTACACGCGGCGGCATCGCAGCAGCATCGTCGTTCGTCGTCGCATCGATACCTCTCGTGCCCGTTCGTACTCTCTCCCTCGTCTTCCTCCCACCTTATTCTTTTCTTCTTTTTCCATTTTATTTTCCATTATCTATTTTTCTTTTTTTTTTAAATCTCAATCGTTGTCGACGGTTTCCCCTTTTCCTGCCTTCTTCAGGTATTCATTTATTTCCACTCTATGCCTTATTCGTTAATCCAACTTGTTGTCTATTTCAGGGTCTGTAACTACACCTCCATACATCAACCGACGACTCATCGACAGGCCGAGATCTCGGGGATCTCGGAGAGGAGAGCGACAAGCGTGTTGACAACGATCGGGGCACATAGGTTGTTGTCGGACACTAACCGAGGGTCCGAGGGTTGGAGAGACCTCGGAACTAGCGAGCTCGCTGCCCTTCTTCATCACCGGGCCACGGGAGGGCTACCCGCAGTGTGCCCCTCTTCGCTACTACGTACTGACGGCGGCGAGTACCTTTCTGCCTCTCTCTCTCTGTCTCGCTCACTCTCTCTCTCTCTCTCTCTCTCTCCGGTTATGCCTGCACTCGTTGCGAGACCGCGAATCCACCAGCAGAGAGACAAAGGGGCGGTCCATGCTTTCATCCTGCCGACATTAAGGTACCTACTGCTATATAGGACTCGCTCGCGCGCGTACACGTCCCTCCTGGGACAATGAGGTCCGCATGCGGGTCCAACGGATCTCACGTCGTCCCTGTCGCCGTTCCTGCTGATGCTGCTGCTGCTACTGCGCTTACTCACGACTCCCTATGCACACCGCGTACAGTGGCGTGCGGTGTGCCTTACCGGTAGTTAGCAGAGGTCGCCAACCAGGAGGGACTCGGTCGTCGTCGTCGTCATCTGTACTGCCGCGCCGACCGCCAATTCCAATCCGCGACCTCTCTCGCACACCCTCAGCCACGTTACTTCATCATCTCGTGGGATACACGTCCGCACAATGGCGCGGTTGCACAATTGTCAATGCTACGAGGAGGGAAAGTGAGGCGGACAGCCGGAATTGAAGGAAAAAAAATGGAAGAGTAAATATGATCGCTGGATATGATTGGAAAATTTGGAAATTCTATCGAGTGTCGCGAGGACAGGAGTAAGATGAAAAAAAAAAAAAAAAAAAAATAGAGGAAGAGAAAGGGGATATGGTGGATATGCGACGGCGGGGCCTGATTCTCCCGGATGGAGAGTCTCGCGAGAGGGAGAGCAATGAGGAGATAAGGGACCCCCCCAAAGTCCTCGCTGGGCGCCGGCGGCTCGCATCGAGTCCTGAACTTCTCTCTCGGGTGGTCCTTAACGTTCTCCACCGGCGCGGGTCCCACTCTCTCTCTCTTCTCCCTCTTGCAGTGAGTTCGCTCGCGCGCCCGCGCCGCGCGTTTTTCTTTTATAGTATGCGCGCCTGGTCAGCTCCTCTCTCACTCTTTCCTTCTCGTCCGCACTCTTGTGGCTTTTATCCTCACTCCTTTATTCGTATTCTTTTCATTCTCGATATTGCAGGCCTCCTCTTCTATCTCATCGGCTGTTATTCGCCACCGCACGGAGCTCAACGAGAGAGGAAGAGCGATCGGGAGGCTCGCGGTCGCGCCACCGAACTCCACCGATCTCCCCTTCCGAGAAGACGCAACAGCGAGAGCAAGGGGCCTCCCCGCCGGATTCGAAAAGGCGCCGCGAGAGAAAGATACGCGCACGGGCGCCTCCCGACCATGCGGCGAGCTCGCGGATTCTTGGACCCCCGGCTACTTACATAATTCGTCGCGGTCCCGACCGACCTTCCCGCTCCGCCGTTCCTGCTTCTGATTCTGCTTCTGCTTCTCCTCTCCGGATTCCCTAAGCGACTTGTGTCTTCGGCTTCCGACGAAGCCGCGAGCTTCGGGTTCATCTCGTTCCGATCTCTTTTTCACATCTCTCTCTCTTTCTCTTTCTCTCTTGTCTCGCCCTTCTGCAACGTGACCACGAGGATCCGAACTGGTCTTGGAAATCTTGGTCCACTTCGAGACTTGCCGGACACCCTTAAGTCGCACTTCAGCGATTCGTTTTTTTTGGTCACTTTTGTCACGACGTCAATTTCAACAATTGATTGAACAAAAAATATTAATCGAGTATACGAGGTTAAATTAATTCTAAATGAGAATAAATTGAATCGTTAATTGAAAAAGCGATTGTAGGAGTTGAGAATAATATACGAAACACAAAAATTAAATGCCGCGTAGGTATTTGCACGGTGGAAGGAGCGAGAGTGGCGGCGAGTATATGGATAATTACGAAAGGTGGCTCATAAGTATTTATCGGCTGAGCGTTGAGGCGAGCGTGTAGATCGGTATCGACGCCGTGTTAACTAGCCTCGCGGTTCGTGCTCCGGCATACGCGTAACAAACTACAACGACGACTAGGAGTACGAGGAGACGACCTCCTGGCAATGCGGGGGCTCAACTGCTCGTGGAATATAATATCCGAGCCGAGATCTGTCTCCGTAAGCAGAGGGAAAGAGAGCAGCTCGCTCTCCCGCTGAATAAATCTGTTAAAAGTAAATCAGGAATCCCGTGACACGTGGCTGACTGAGCTGGATAATTAAGCCTGCTGGATCTCTCATTAGTGATCGAGACCTCGGTGACCTGCTTCGATTTTTGCGCACAATTACATGGGAGGACTTTGAAACGATTGGCCGTGCGATCAAAACGTGAGAAATTTATTTAAAAACAATTTTTCATTTATATAATAAAATTTATTAATCCCACAGATTTAACCATTGATTCAACGGCCTCAAAGAGCGGCTTCCACGCGAGGGTTTCGTCAGGAAGAAATCCACACTCGACGAATAAGTGGAACGGACCTGATCGCGGGAAATACTTTGAAGCCTCGCCGGCCGGACTCTCAAGACTCGTGGAATCGCACAGGCGGCTTGTGCGCTAGCGTTAAGTGCAGAAATCGTTTTCTACGCCGCATTCCCCGCTTCGGCGGTGCGTCGGCGAGCTAAGCTTCTAGGTAGTACACTAATTTATAGCGCGCATGCATACGCACAATGAATATACGAACGCGAGCGCACCAGGTTAAACAAAGCAGGGGTAAACGCAGTACGCGGTAGCAGCGAGACCATAGCATAGCTCGGTGTGTGCCCACATACGCGCTATTTCGAATAGTAAGTGTGGGTAAGCGCGGTTAAAATGTGTGCGTTGAGGCGGACAGAACTCTCGGTGATGTGTGAGAGTTTGGATGTGGTGAGTGCGTATGTATCGTGCGTATGTATTTGTTCACACTCTGGGAACCGAGCGGATAGAGTCCTTGCGAATCTCATCGTGTGCGAATTTAACTCGCTCGCTCCCTCGCGCTCTCGTTTAACCAGATCGTCTCTCGTTTCGTCTTGCTTGCGTTGTACGTGTGTGCGTGAGAGATCAAAGAGCTATGCCGCCTTCTCTTTCCGCCCCCCCCCCGCCCTTCATCCACCCCGTGCACCAGCTCCACTAGCTCGTCGTATCTCGCTCTCTTTCCCTCGCGTTCACTCGCGAGCTTTGTTTTTTATTTTTTTTTTTTTCTTTCCGTTCTTCTCTTCTTTTGCTTTTAATTTTCTCTTTATTCGCATTATGGTTGTAGTATGTTAGGATTAGTAGCGTAGAGGATGAAAATGCAACGGAGCCCGGGGAGTAAACTGGAGCTTTTCGGGACGTTCGGTTATCGCGAGAGATAGACCGCGAATTTAACGAAATCTTTAGCGAATCGCCGGGAATTACCGCTAGGTAAATTGGTTGGCACGATCGCGGAGATTAACGCGCTTGTTCGGGGAGAGCCTGGTGGGCAACAAGGCTGCTTTTTGAATTTATCGAGGCGACCCACGAAGACTTTCGTGCGTCGAGGGACTTTGCGTGAGGAGGCATTCTCTCATTTCCTCTCTTTCTCTCGCTCTCTCTCTCTGGCTGTCGCCCTCGCGAGGGCTCAACCCCCTCCGAATTTATTATTTAATTATTCCACGTACCCATCGGGCTCTGCCCACTTCTCGATAGTCCACCACCGGGTGTTAATTAACTCACAATTGTGAGTATCATATATGCTCTGCCGCTCGGATTAATTAGAACAAGACGTGCTGCTGCTGCTGCTGGTATTGCCTCGTGTACTCGCGTGTGCCCCAGTTAAATTAGGGATTCATAACACTACTGTATTACTGTATACGTGGCGGAGGAGTCTGGGAGGCTCGAGAACGCGATATGACATTAACGTGGAAATAAATTGAGCGGCAGTGGAAATGCTCGCCATAATTTTTTTCCACATTTTTTTTTTTTTTTTTTTTCAGTCAATCGAAATGTAGGATTAATTCCTAATTTCCTTACACGACTCTCCAATTTTTTGTTCAGAATTAAAAAATTGAAATTAAGGATTTCGAGTGAAGCTCAGATGAAAATGATTTTTATTAACTATAATTGTCTCTCACTGAATCTCGGAAAAATCTGGATTTATAAAATGTGCGTTGACATTTTATAAATTCAAAATAGGCAGAAAATTTTCCAAGGGGGGACAATATGAATGACAATTAATTACGGGGAGAAAAGCCCGTTGACGTTCGTGCGGATAATTGCGGATTAATAATAAGCTCGTCCGGTGTTGAGGGTAGCAGTTATCTCGGGAATAGTGAGAAGTGACGACGATAAGCGTCCGTCTCGAAGGCTCTTAGCTAAAGCAGGTGAGAAAATCGTTTTACGAGCGGTAATAGCAATAAAAAACGTAGGGGAACGAGTGAGAGCGAGAGAAGCGAAGACAATAAAAATAAATATTAAAAAAAAAAACATAAATTAAAAAAAAATACGCAGTACAGAGAGCGGCGGCGGCGGAAGTCGCTCGATGTGGTGCGATCTCGAGTCTCGTTAGGCGAGTACCTAGAACGAGAAGTCCACCGGGCCGGATAATGTGCCCACAGCAGAAGGAATTCACCGCTCGCGCCCGCACAATTCCTTCGGCCGATGGTTCTTCTCCGTACGCACGTTGCCGCTGTCGGTATTAGACCTCACCGCTATACTCGAACCCTCCCGGCGTCTCGAGGAAGTGAATACTAATTAATGACTCTTAATTTTCTTAATTGCCGCGCGCTGCGAATGCGACGATTGCTCGGAAGCGCCCGCTTGTGCTCTGCCATAACTGTTTTACGTTTATAACGGCGAAACATAGTAATGCGCACTATACTAGCGAAGAAAAAGTCCACAGTCGGTTTCTCCGACTAATTTTTAGGGCATCAGGTGCAATAGAATTTTTTTTTTTTTAATTGCAATTATCAAATAATTACCGACGGTGGAAAATTTTTCTCTACTTTATACACGTTTTTCACAATACCACGCGGCTTTGTTAATCACTGTTATTTTAACGCTAATTATATTGAGTACTTATATCGCGGCGAGAAAGCTTGACTATAGTCTATGGGAAATTGCAGCGCGAGCGGAGCGAACATCCCTTGCGAAGCGAAAGAGGCAGACTTCGACCTGGTGATTCCATCTGACGCAGAAACGGCGAAACTCGTAGCCGAACGCCTCGAGTAGCCCGGACGCGAACCCCATGTAACGGGTGTCCCACGAAATATAAACCTCGCCCATGGTAAAGTCGGACTCCGCTCGAGAAATCTGTAATCCGCGAATTTATACAGATTTTACAATTTCCAAGTCAACATTTTTTTAAATTATTTTTTATGTACTTAAGGATTGGTTTTACGATTTTTTTTTTGGTCGTTTATGAATTTTTTCTTTTTTTTTAAACAATGCTGAATGCATTGTCAACGTGAATTTTTATATGATTTATTTTTAACGAGACGAGAATGTTGAAAAATGTGGTACTGGATGAACCACATTTTTTTGGAAAATATTTTTTCGAAATTACTTGAAAAGCGTCTCGAAGCGTTTGATGGAGAGATTGAAGAATAGCGACTGACAGGCCGATTGTAATATAAACATCGGGCCTTTTAGTCATTCAAGCGCCTTTTTCTATCTCTTTCAATACCTCCGGCTCCGACTGTAAACTTGGAATAGGCAAAGCGTTTCTCTTTTGGCCAGAAGACACGGATAGACATGGGAGGATGAGGGGTTTTTCGAGGGAGACGGAAAGCCAATCCCGATTGGTTTTATTAGGTGGCTTTCCTCGATCTTGGAGAACCCATCGCCCACTGTCGAGTCTCTTTTCTCTTTGCGCTTTAGTTTTCTTTGTAACGCGCGGATATGGCTGAGGGTGGAGAGCGAGGATCCAGGGATTTGGCTTTTCTGGGTCTGGTGAAGGAACGCGAAACGGGAACACCGCCGGGCGAGCACTGCGAGAGAAGAAAGTGCCGTGACACGGAAGACGTCTATATACTGTATACCTTCCCAAGTGTATATACACAGCCAGGAGAAAAGAGGGTTTTCCCTCTTTCCATTATTGCCATCAGGAAGGATCTTCCCCTCGTAAATTCAGACGGAGGATGCGAACCCTACCTCGTGAGTATACGTATCCCGGAAAAAATAGCTCAGAGAGCAAGGGAGAAAGAACATTTAATACCCTAGATGTTCCATTTTTCTATAACCATTTGCGCTCACGTTCACGGTGCCCTGAATTCTCATCATTAGAATATCATTCCAGGCGTTAATATTACCATGTTTTCAGGGTATTCATCTTGTTCTCCGGGCTTCATCTTGTCATTGCCGAGAGAAAGAGCGACGGGAGGAAACTAATGCGGGGACGAGTGGCACGCGTGCTCGTGACTTTCGGAGCGGGAGAAAGCCACGAGGAGGAAAGAAAAGCCGGAGAAAGAGGATGAAGAGGAGAGAGAGGAGGAGGAGGAGGAGGAGGACGTCGACTTCGTCGGTGGGCATTGTCACGGAGCGGCATTGTTTTCCATGTCGGGAATCCGCGAGAGTGGCCCAGCCTTCCAATGGCTCGAGGGTTGTTCATTTTTCGTTTTCGCTTCAACCCTCATACCCTCGTCGAGGCTATTCTTCGGCAGCGCTAACTTCTTTTTTTATTTGTGACATGATCCTACGGATTTCAGGAGACGCGCACTGGCTGCTGTCGCCCGGGTGTTCTCCCATTTGGTCTCCCAGTCACATTCGTGTGCATCCCCAATGCTGGTTTAGGCGATGGATTAGAGACGCGTCTCTGCACCTGCGAATCATTCTCTATCAAGATTCAACGATCCGTGGTGACCCCGACTTTACCGCAGCGTCAATCCCGGAGAAACGCTTCGGCGATATAATCCTCGGTACCGTAATCTCTGAGCGCCCGGAAACCCGCTTGGATAATGGAATGGAAAATGGACATGGAGAATTAGCTAACGCCATTATCTCGCTGTTCCGTCGGAACATAGAAATAGCGAGCAGTTACAAAGCTCCGAAACATGTATGCCGTTTATCTCCTCTTGCTCCGTGCTCCGCGCCATCGCCACCCACCGAGCGAAACCCGTAGGTGAGTACGCATTGTACAACCTCGTACCACGCTGATATGATAGTACACGCGTCTCTGCTGTGTAACCAACGCACCGGCAGTGGTTACAGCGTCGAACATGCACCAGAGAAGCCCCGCTAACCCACCCCGCCTCCTTCTAATTAACCGATTCTCATTACGTAGTCGCGCGGGTACGCGCGAGCTCGCTGGGCCCGGTTAATGAGACCACCGTGGATCTCCGTGTCTGTTAGAACTCCAGCTGATAACGCTGGCAACCGTATCCTACTCCGATTCATGAGTAATACCATGTAATGCACGTTCACCCGTTTCATCCTATAACAGGCTCAATTCGTACTTTGATACCCGTCCCTTCGGCAATCCGGCTTATCAAAAATTCATCATTTCTACTACTCGTTAATCGCTTGCCCGCAAAGATACGCGACACTAATCTGGACCTATTTACAGCCCTGAAAAATTGTTACAAAGTTATTGAGCTATGCTTAATTATTGACATCTTCGATGAGCTGGAATATTGCACTTAATTGTCATTTATAGTAAAATATCGACGTAGCCAATGCGTTATTGACAGCAATTGCTATCGAGTACCATAGATTTTCTTTCGCCGGATAGGTTGCAATTTTTTTTTTCAAAATAGCTGGAATACATGTTTCATAAATAGTTTATCGACAAATAAAGGATTTTGGAGCTTATCAGAATGGAGGAGAGTTCAGGTCATCAGCAACGGAGCACAGAAGCTTAAACAATATCCATTCGACTTTGAGTCTTTGTTGCGAAACGATATATAGAAACGCGAGTGAGCCTTATCGTATATATCCGGTACACGCTGATGCTTACGTACTCCTCGCATCGAATGCGCCACTATACGTGTATAATCTACCCCTATACATTTATGTTATAGAAATGGCACACAGAACGCCAGGAGGAGTAGACACGAGCCGGCGACGTATCTAACGTCCCCCGACGATGTACATTGTCCTTCCGCCACCCGAGATTCCTGATTTACGATTGGAGGAAAGCGTCCCCGTCGACCACGCCCATTCTCTGCTCGCTTCTCTCGCTCTACGCGGAATATCACCCACACGATTCGGTCCTCTTTCGGTCTCTCTCTCACACACGCTATCCGCATCTCCCACACACAGAGGACCGTCTCCCATTCTGTCCCTTCGCTCGTCGAAGAATATTTCGAGAGTCGCCAAAGAGGATTCTCGCTAAGGATTCAACGGGAGAACGCGTTATTCCGCACCCCCGCGCACCCTCCCCCATTGAAAACCATGAGTCGGTCCTCCATACGTATTTTCATCCTTCTTCTGTTTTTCTTCATATTTTTCACGAGCGTTTTCGTGAAATAGAAACGAGGAGAGCCTCGACTCAATCGATGGTGTTTATCGTTTCTCGGCTGAGTATTATCCTCTTTTCGTTAGACGCAACAAAAATACGGTGATTATCGGGAGAAAATTGTGTGGAGATGGACTCGGCAGGAAAATTTAAGTCTCAGCTGGAATATTAAATAGACTTTTTCATTTTATGGAACGCAACGAATAAGGTTCACCGCTTTTGTTTCTGCAAACCTTGAAACTATCATTCAAATTGTCAAATTAACACTACGATGATTCAATCTGACATATGGTCAATGCATGGAAATCCATTTATAGATTTCAGATATGAGTACAGACCTTGTCACGCGAACAGGGTTCCGATAAGTTCGGGGGGTCACCCTGTGATATATCGTAATCTCACATATTTATCGGAAATCTGTTCATGCTGTACGAAAGAAAAAAAATTGTATTTACATCGAGAATAAATAAATCGATTTTCGCACGATCAAATGTCCTCCTAAAAATAAATAAGTCAGCCAAAAAAAAAAGTAGTTTCCAGGAGAGGAAAAGTGTTCAAAAAATTGTTATTTAAAAAAATCCAATGCTATCCAACCAAATATTTTCCATATTATCGAAAAAATAGATTATCAATTATATACAAAATTACGACATGGACAATTGATTAATAGTCGCCCGCACAATTTCCCTGACCAAAGTAACTCAGTAAAATCGATTGATAAAAATTGTCAGCATTGCAGACACTTATGCAGGCCCGATAGTATTTGTTAGAGTGCGGTGAACCGAGGTAAATGTGTCGAACAAAAACCACCCCTTTCATCCTCTTGATATCAACAGTCGTCCTACAGCTCGCAGGGACATTGGCGCTGTTCCCCAGGGCGCAGCTCGGTTTCGCTCGGTCTCTGAGTCTGCGAGATCACTCTCCGGCACCCTCGCGTATTCGGATCAGCGTAAGAAGTCCCCGGGGAAGGCCGAAGGTATATCTTACCACGGACAAGCCGAGCTCACGCACGTTACTCTCGCTCTTTGACGCATACACACATGTTCAACAGCAGCGGGGCGTTCGTTCATTCATTTTATTATTCCCTTTCAACTGGCGAGCGGGTCGAATGAGCCGAGGGACTGTATTTTGTAACTCTATATAATCTCGAATCGCTCTTCGGTCTCTCTGAATTTATATAGTAAAGGAGAGAGAGAGAGAGAGAGAGAGCAAAGTAGAAAGGTGGCACTTGTGGAGACAGTACAGAGGGAAAACTACAGTGTCCTTCACAAAATACATTCATCTCTTTCTCATTCGCAGGAATCACGAGGAGGAGGAGGAGGAGGAGAGGTCTCTCGCTCAATCGGAAACGGAATAGTGATGACGACGCGCCCGGTTATCAGGGAAATCTAGAAGCGGCCACCAAGAATTGGCCGTATTATATTTTCCGCGTCATTGTTGCTCCCGTGGAAGGAAGCAGCGAATGGGAGAGGGGGACCGAGGACCCGCCGGTATTTTCTCTTCAATCTATTTTCTATGTCTCACTTGCCTCACTCCCTTTTCTTCGGTTTCTCTTCTCTCCGCAGTTGCCCGCTGATGCTGGATGCTACTGGCTCCGCTTGTGCTCCTCGAGTGTTTACGCAATAGCTGCTTTGTCCATCGAGCGATGAGCGGTATTGTCTGTCTGTCGGGTTCGAGCGTCCATCCGTCCGTCTGTCTGTTTACCGAATAGATCGTGGGATCTCTCCTCGAGCACGAGAGATGTACTTTTGTGCCTTTATGAGAAAGAGAGAAGAGGAGCCGAGCGAACCAGCAACGGCGCCCCGAGAGTTCGTCCTCTTTTGTTCTTTGTGCTCCTCTCCGCGCGGGCTTTACGTTTCGAGAGACAGCGAGAGAGAGAGAGAGAGAGAGAGAGAGAGATCCATGGACCGCCAGGGCGCGCACGAGATATAGACCCTCGACGGGAGGGTGAGTCGGTAAAGGGAGCAAGGAGGATTCCTGCCAGAATATCGCAGGACTTATACGCGTTGGCATCGCACAGCCCAGGCCTTATGGAAACTTCTCTGTCGCCTCCTCCTCCTCCTCGTCCTCCTCCAAGGATATGCGCGCACCTGTGCTCCCAGCATTAGTACCGCGAATACCTGAGCTCCGCCGTTTTTTTTTTTATCTCCCTTCAATATATTGTATGATAAACAGGCATCTGCCGACGGGCTCTTATACACTTGGAATTAAAACGGCGAGCTATAAAAGGCGATGGAGTATTAACGGCGTTATTCAAAGGATTATGAATCAACGACTGCGGTCGGAAAGTACTCCTCATTTTCCTGCTTATCGAAGCACACGAGACTCAGTGATTCGCTTACAGTTAACGTTTCAATAGCCGGAATTTTTTTTTTTCCAAGGGTATTTAAAGAAGAATGCGTTTTTTGGATTGTCAAACCATATTTCTAAGCCGGTTGGGCAAGAATTGGTTGACTCAAAGCCTGTGTAATTTTTGGTTCTTCATATTTCGGAAAAATTTGCGCTTTTTCCATATTTACGAAGGACGAAGGAATGCATAACTAACGTCCTAATTAGTGCGAGATGCCCATTGAGGGGTTAATTATCGTGGTTGGCCATTCGCACACATCGTTCGTGTGCTTCCATCAATATCCAACAATGTGACCGGGCTTTAGTACGGCCGGGCGATGCCCGAGGCGATGCGAAGACCGGATTACCGGACGCGTTAAATTCAGCCGTCTTAAATTCGATCGGTGAAGAAAAGATACGTTTTCTCGCCGCAAGCATTTGAGTACAATTTAAATGCACACATTTAAAAAGTATCAAAACAAATATTCCAAGGACTTTTATCATCGTCAACAAGACATAATACACTTTTCAATCAATCAAATTCATCATCACCGAAATTCGCTTTTTTACAGGAGAAAAATAATTCTACAAAAAAAATGAGCTCCCAGATGACCGGCCATGGGGGCCTCATTCTATTCGCACATTTTTCACAGACTCGATTGTATCAGCCTGGAAAATGCGTTTAACAGGGGCGCGATTTTACAGCGCCATTACGGTGGCCATATTTTCTACCCCCGAGGAGTCGACGAGCAGCGCAACGGGGGGTCCCCCATGGTGTTCACGTACCCGCCGAACTCTCGGAGCGTGTGCTCGTACAGCCGGCGTCAAAAGTCGTCGCGCCGGGGCGATTACCTTCGTGACTCCTCCTACAGCCTGAAATCCTATGGTGCTCATGGTAAGCCTAAGCTTTCCGGAGCATTTTTGAAATATCGTCTTCATCTCCACACTTTTTTCAGTTATCGCGATGACATTTTTTCGTTTCGCTATTCTTGTTAAAATGGTGTTTTTATTTATTTTTTTAGCACTGCCATCCAGGCGGACGTTGGTCGAAAAAAAAAGAAAAAAAAAAAATGGAGCTTGTTAGTGACCGGCGGGGTAACTTGTTAGACCGGCGGGCACTCCGGCAAACTAGAAGACTCGAGGTGCACTCTCGCGAGGGTCCCTCATCGTGGGCAAAGCACGGTTCCGCCTCGTCCTATTCTCCGCAAGCTCCGCGCGAGCTCTGTACACCCCCGTGAGACCTCTTTGCTCTTTGCTCTTGGCGCACTGGCACAGAGCGTACTCTCTATAGCGTTGCTGCTTCAGTTATAGCAGCTGGACTCGGAGGCAAGAGCCGCCAGAGATGAAAAGGAAAGATGAAAATGCCCCTCTCGTCTATATCCACACGGAGCGCATACAGGTACATCAAACAATGTGTCGTGGAGTGCGCGCGTACTCGCGCTCTCGTGTGCGAACTTCGAAAGATCCTCGCGAGGAAAGAAACAAACGGAAAATACACTTTGACTGTGAACCGAGCGAATAATTAATGGCCCTGCACTTTACTGACCCCTCGCTCCGAGCCTGAAAACGAGATGCGCAGCTTCTGAGACACCGTGAAAGGGAAATGGACCGGAGGAGAGAGAATAAGCAACACGCATAACAAGTCGCGAAATACCCTCGCCGAGAGGTCATTCAGCTACACAAAAACACGGCATAATGAGGACCATTGCTTAATTGGACCTGCGATTATGCGACACATGTCTAATTCTAGACTTCGCGAAGGGAATATATAATATCCGACGTAATGAGACTCGGGCATATATTTTCCTTACTAAAAACGTAGAAGAAACATTAACTTTTTAAATATTATTATAAAAAAAAAAAAAATAAATAAACCGGGAAACAAATTTGGCAATTGGAATAAAAAAATCTTTGCCAAGAGAATTTATTTACAAAACGTACAACCGACGAAGAATCAATAGCATCGCATCGGGAAAATAAAAGTCTCAGTAGTAAAACCCATCGAAGTCAGACGCGCCGATGAGTACGCGAAAAGAGGAAATAATGCGCAAGATTGTTGTTGCAGAGAGCAACGCTTGCGGGATGATTTCACAGGGCAAAGTTAAGAAGAGGAATAAAAGGAAGAAGTGGACCAGTCGGGATCGGGCGCGCGAGAGATCGAGCGAAGTGTGCTTGGCGAGGCGGCTAGACGCTTGAAACCGGAGAAGCCGCTGGTGGCCGTCGCAGCCGCTTGCTCATGTCGTCGCCGGCGCGCTCTCTGAGACGAACAATTCCTAATTTCAAAGGGCCGAGCCGCGAGCTCTCTCGTTCGGCTCCTCGTTCCCTCCACAATCCCTGGGACCTCTCGCGCGCGCTTACACGTCTCAGCGCTGACTTTATCTATTATACATAGCCGGGCCTATGAATAAAGAGCCGAGAACCGAGAGATTTCGCTGTGCGCTCGAGCGAGTAAAGTTCTGATGGAATTAAATTAACCGATCTCTTGCTCGATTAATTAATTTTCTCGCTGGAGAATGTACACGAACACACAGAGAAGCCTCTTCTTCTTCTTCTTGACTAACAGCTTCGATTCCCCAACGAAATTTCGTTCCCCATTTGTGGCCTTTTTTTTTTCTCATCGTTTTAAAATATTTCACTGGGTCACCCAGTGAAACGTACGATGAGAAGCTCCAAGAGAGAAAGAAGAAGCGAAAGCCAAGGGAATATTTATACACAGATATACGCGACAATGTACGTAGCCAATGGAATAGGAAGCACACATGGCTTTTAATGAGGCAAACGCTGTGGGAGAACGCGACCAAACAACCCCACAAATTCAGCCCACTATTTCGTTGTTCCCAATCGAAAATTGCACCTTCGCTCGCGCATCCCGATGAATCGACGCGTTAACTGCGAATCGGTCAACGCCACACAGAGAGTTTCTCACTGTATTTTCCCTCTGGTACGCGGATGTACTGTGTGCGAGAGGGCGGCCGATGCCATTGGAAACAAGCGAGCATTCGCGTTTTCCTCTCACTTCTCTGTGTCGAGCCAGTCGCTCGGTTACCGATGTGAAATCCGCGACGAGAGGATGGAGCTCTTCCACCGTTTTATTTTATCTTTATTAATTCACTGTTTTTTTATTTCTTTTTTTTTTATTTAGTTTTAAAAATCATTTCAATAGACATACATTCACGGTTATTAAACCGGAGTGTCAAAAAAAAAAAAAAGGCGAAATCAGGCGATCGAGAGTACATCGGTTCTTCATTGAGCGGTGCGAAAGAGTCATTTATTAGTCGATAGAAGTCGGCGAATGTATTACTACGCGGCGTAGGCTACATTTGGATAGAGAAAGCCCGCGCGCGAACGAGAGGCTATAAAAGCGTGTGAGATCAATTGGGCCGGTTGGCCGGCAGCGATTCGTCGGGGCGGAAGCTTCGCCTCGGCTTTGCTTTCCGCTTTCTACTATGGGAAAGCGAAGCGTGCGCGGGCCAAAGCCCTACCAAATTGCCCGGAGCGAAAGATTAAACTCGTGCGTGTGTGTAACGCCCGAGTTAATGGAGGATTTTTTTTTTTTTTTAAACGATATATCGCCCGCGGTCTGTTTGCACACCTGAGGTTTTGCCAGACGTGCATCGCGTTTTTTCTTCCCTCCTTCCTTTCTTCTCCACTTCGTCTCACATTTTACTTTGCCACTTATGTGTTACAGCTACCATGCCCATGGCGAAATCCATACATAAATATAGATCTCCAGGACAATGGGTGAATACCATACTGTCTGCCGTTGAACAATCAGTCCCCGGAAAGAATAACGCCATGGAGTTTGGTGAAAAATAGATGGACCACGACGTGGAAGAGGATGGAAGGAACCAGGAGAATCGAAGAGAGGAGCCCAGGAAAAAAAGCGTGGAGGAGAGCGCCGAGCGGAGAGCGAGAGACAGAGAGAGCGGAAGAAGTGATTTCGCAAATTGAGTTGGCCAAGCCACGATGTCGACGGCGGTGGCGGAGGGCTCTCTTCGGTGTCGGTGCGTCTGTCCACCATATTGATCGCGCGCGGGCGGAGGCGTAGGTGGTAGCAGCATCAGCAGCAGCAGCAGCAGCCCAGCTCTTCACGTGTACACACACACACACACACACCAGGCCAACTTGTGCACTTCCTACATGCAAGAGAGTACTATGTACCAAGGGCGATACATGTATACGTGTAACACGGAGAATGGCTTTGGAGGGCAGGGGTTGGTGGCTTCGAGGCATTCGTGAGGGTACGAAGCGAGAAGGGGGTTCCCGCTGGAAAGCCACCCTGACGAGAGAGAGAGAGGATGGCTGCGCTGCGTCCGCTACGACCGAAGGGCGGTATGAGGGTGGCGGAAGGGCGAGGGTGAAAAGCGCGAGCGAACGGCAGCAGCAGCAGCAGCAGCTTCACCAGAAGCAGAGAGGCAGGCGGTAGTTGGAGAGGACGAGGCGAGAGAGAAACCGAGGGGGTGGCGAAGTAGCGAGAGGGATTCGGGTGGCGTTGGAGCCGACACTCGCGGGTGCCGCCGTTACCATGACTACCCACCACCCTCGCTGTGAACAAGCCCTCCACGTCATATTGGCATAGTATATTCCCAGCACCATAAACCCAAATAATCTAACGGGTGAAATTTCGTCGAATCTTCAACGAGAAACGAAAGGCAAATACGAGGAGATTTGTGTGTCATCGGATGCACCGTCAATCGGCAAGATCCTTATCGACGAATTCAAGTCGACAGGCTTATTTTATGCTGATTAATTAATCAGAAAAATAGTTTCCGATCGAAATAGCGAACGAATTGAGAACTACTGTGTTCCTCGAGGCTCGTGTGCCGAAGAGGAGACCAATTCAGCAATTTCTCCCCCCCCCTAACCGAGAGTGAGGATATCGGCGATGGTGTTGTCGATAGTCAATAGTCCTGTTCCGGAGGCCGCGTGCCCGACTCGAGAGGAAACGAAATTATATTCTCGTCGGCTTGAAATTTAACTTGTACTACCCTCCTTCTCTCGTTTTTTTTTTTTTTCTAGGCTGCAGACCCGCAGACTTTCCATCCGATATCCACGCTGTCGCGGTTACGGAATCGCTGCTGGCGCACAGAGAAACGCGACGGGATGTCGAAGGGTAAAAGGCGAGTGTGTATCCGTGGAACGAACGGGAGTGCGGGAGGAGGCGGAGGAGAGGAGAAGTTACATCGGAGATAGGATCGGAGAAAGAGAGCTGTCGGCGAGAGGCGAAGCGAGGCTCATTTTGTCGGTGGCGGATGGCGGATGGTGCACCCTCGTCTCACCGGGGGTTGGATGGCGAATGGCTTCGTCATCGCGCGCCCGTACGACACAACCGGGGAAAACGAGATGGAGAGAAGAACGCCGCCGCCGCTCGCTCGCTCTCTAGCCTCGAGAGAGGGTGGCGGAGATTCTGAAAGCGGCTGGGTGGTTGTACAGCGGCGGAGAAGCGACCGGGGGTGGCGACGCCGGGGGTGGTGAATGCTACACAGCCGCGCTGTTGCTGTAGATGGCGTATACCGGGAACGAGGAACGCCTGGCTGGCGACATTATTAGACGCCCCCGGTGAGTGAGTGCAGAGTGTACTAAGACCCGGGTAACCGGGGAGGCTGCGGCAAGGGGACGAGTAAGCGAAGAGCACCGAGGCTGAGTAATGAGAAGAGAAGATGGCCCGATGGCCCGACGTGGATGTATAGGCAGCAGAGGATAGCGCGCGGGGTACTCTCTACGCCCGTTATCCTGACTCCGACGGTGAAAAATTCTGTCTGCGTCAGCCTCACCCTGCTCATCTCCATCTCTCTGTCACCCCGTTTTCTTCTTTTTTTCCTTTTTCTTTTTTTTTTTTTTTTCAACCCCTGACGGCGCCAGAAGCACCAGCGGAATCTCACTCGGTATTCCCCGCATTCTTGTTTTCTTTTTCACTCTCCTTTCACTATTTCGCTTCGTCGTTCCCGGTATATATAAGTACTCTTTCGCCTGGGCACGTACTCCAGTCGTAAAAAGGACAATTTTCGCCGTTGACGTTTTATCTATTCCTCCCTCTCTCTCTCTCTCGATCTCTCTTTGCTCTCTTCCTCCCCGTATGCCAGCCTCGCTTCGACAGCGACCTTTTTCCACCGTGAAAACTTCGTGGACATAAGCGAAGCTACCGAGGTGAACGATGAAACGGGAGATAACTGCTGGCTCTGAGATGAGATATAGAAGAATATATATGTATATGCATTACAAAAAAAAAAGGAAGAAAGAACGAAAAAAAAAAGAACAGCATGTCGAGAGAACCGCTTCGCTTCGGGAAGAGAATTGAGCGTCAGAACGAGAGTAGAACGAGCAACGGGAAGGGGCTCGCGGGGCGAACACCGGAGGATCCGTTGCCCGGAGATTTGACGACAATCGAGGAGTTTATCTGCACAGCCGGAGGTCGAGAGTCTTTATATCGCAGACTCTCTAGACTACGAGATAAATCGAGGAGTTGCCGCTACTGGTATCGCGAATCCACCGAATAGAGACCCGCTTCGCTTCTTTTTTTTTTCACTGTATCCACATTTTTTTTTACTTTCTTTCTTTTTTCATTCTTTGCCTAGGTACCAGTCGAATCTCCGCGGGTACCAATAGGAGACTCTACGATTCTCGTGACGATTTTGGCCAAGTGCCAAAAGCATCCGCGACGATTTCTAATACCAGAGAATCGATTGGATATTACCAGAAGATCGAATAAACGGAGATACGAGGAAGCTTCAGCGAGGGATAACGAGCAACGTGGTGTCGACTGCCGACGGATCCTCGTCTTTTCACGTCAGTTAAGGGCCTTTATCATTCCCTTCATATCTCAATCTCCACTATCTCCATCAGCCCGGGAAGCAGTTTCTTTTCAATCCAGTATCTCTCCAGTGGCTGGTTATTACGCTCCTCGTCGAGTCACTCAAGCTCTCGGGCATATCCAGCCCATGGAAAATATGGCCCCGTCGCCTCGGATAAGACAAAGAACCGCTCATCATACTGCACCATCCGTCTGCATGCTCGACGATGGCGACGACGACGACGACGATGCTACTGCTGGCGTGTCAAGCCTCCCTTTCCCCGACTCGCTGGCTTATCGCTGCTCGCTGCACCCGCGCGGTTATCCCGAAATTAAACGCCGTCGGTTATCCCGAGGCTTTTATTCGATTCTAGATCCGAGGACGCAGATAGGCATTCGCGCTCTTCCCTCACTTGAACGTCGCGCACCGGGTGCTCGGAAGTCTCGTGGCTACCGAGGGAGCCGCAAACTGGGGTTGCCTCCCGTTGAAAGCCCGGAGAAGAGGAGAGAGCGCGCGGTAACCGAGAGGCGAGTATAGAATATATGAACTTAAAACGCGGATGGAGTCGCGAGGGCGGCGGCACCGGGGCAAGGGGAAAGAGGCGAGAGTGGATGAGTCGGCGATCCTCTCCATCATACACGGGGAATGAAAATCAGCCGAGAAGAGAAGCCCAGGGGGAGAGTCAGAATTAAAATGGCTGTCACACGCAGCCCGGGGATTGCTCTTCTCCGCGCTGCCTTCGGAACGAGATACCTTTCCACTCCTCGCCCCTCTCGAACCCCCTACGCGATAACACCGAACCACCCGCTTTCATTTTGCTTTTCTTTTCAATTATTATTTTTTATTTTTTTTATTTTTTTTCCACCACGCCTCCTCGTCATACACGCCAACCCAGTCGATTCAATTTTCAAGCCACCACCAGATTCCATTGCTACACTCGCTCGGTTTATTCATACGTAATATGAATTTTGTGATTTCAAGTGTAACAAGTTGCTGCGATGGTGAGTGAAATTATGGGCAATTTTTGAAGATGGACTACCAACGAAGTGCTACCCTTAATTGCCATCAAGTGTTTATTTTGTTGAAGGAAAGAAGAAAGAAAAAAAAAAAGAAAAATGTCTGTGAGTAGATGATTTTTACAATGTATAACATAAACTATTACTTATATTATCTGAAAATTGCTTGCAGAATTTCTGGGAGAATTCGACAACGCGAAGAAGATCCAAGTTTGGAGGGTGCATTTCTTGCCTGGCTAACTACTACCTACAATTCAGCGTAAACTCTCCATGGAGCTCATATCATCTCATCGCTTCGACCGGTTTCATGTCCTCCGTGGGGTCTCATCGCCTGTAGCGCCAGAACCAGGGAGCGTCTCTCTTTTTTCATCTCTCAATCCCCTTCCCTCTCTCTCTTGTTCTGCCCCGGGGGGTTGAAATTAAAATGACAATGAACAGGGCAGATCCGAGAAGGGTGGCTAAAAACGTGTTCCCTCGACGCGGAGAGCCAATCGGAGGGCGCGAGGCCTTCGTAACGCCGCCATAGTTTCTACCCTCGAGCAACTGGCAGCTATAGCCAGTACTCAGAGCCATCGGGGGCCCGAAGCAACCACTCTTGTCCTCGTAGTCGTCGACGTCGTCGTCAACGAAAGAGCCAAGAAGAGAGAGAAAAAAAAAACACACACACACACACAGCGAGACTCGGAGAGAGTATGCGAAGAGGAAAATGGATGAGAAACGTGAGGGATACAAGGAGGCACTTGCATGTAGCACCGAAAAACTTAGTCACGACGACGTCTGTATTAGCGGAGCACTGTAACTCTTATTTTCAGCGAGATTGCGAGCGCACCCGGAGAAAAGCGGATACGGAGACGCCTTCTCTCTCAAGCCCAGTAATTAAAGTCTTGGCGTGTAATTATTGCGAAAAAAACGCTGCTTCTGCATACTCCGAGCGACGTACTGAATGCATGAGCCGCCCAAGAACTAGGAGGGAAAACCCTTGAGACATGCTACCGCGCATATTTTCTCCCGATCCTTTTTTTTTCCTCTTTTTTTCGATTTTTCTCAGAGCTCCCGCAATCATGCATCCTCCGCTTTCGTTCAAGTCCCGCGCGGTAGTCTTCTTTCACCGGTGCATCCCGGAGTCGAGAGTAAAGAGTAAAGGGAAAAACGTGAAGAGTGAAGAAAACGAAAATGCGAAGGATAAAAAGTGGACAGCGGGGGGCGAAGGTTCCTCGCGGCTGAATTGGTGGTACCGCCGTCCAATTTCACAACGTATACGCGAGACGAGAGCTCGTTCGGCTCTTCTCCGTTCCATCTCAAGTCCGACGAGTGGGACAAGAGTGAATACGGTTTAAATGGGAAAGTGGAACTTACCGGAGACACGGAGGAAAACGGTGGCTTCGATGTTCGAAATTAGCTGGCTTATTTTTGAGTGGAATACTCGATGGTGAATGGTGCGCGAATTGGAGATTATTTACGAGTACGTACCGCTGCTAATAATATAAACGTCTCTTTGTTTTTAAGGCTATCAGCGGATATACACCTGCCCTCTCGCTATTCCCAAAGCCCGAATAATAATCATTCCCCGTTGGAGGTTGCAAAAACGACGCTGGACTATCGCGCTCTACGCCGGAGGGCCGATTGAAATGAGAGGACCATCAGCAATTCATCTCGGCGAATGCGATATGTATATACCGTTTGTGAATTCATTATATCACGTCGGCTTTATTGAAACGGCCTGTAACCATCGCCGCCCGCTCCACCGCTTCGAGAGGGCTTTGCCATTGCCGCCTCGACCGTATACCGTTGCCGTTCTGCGGTCTCCCCGTTTCATCGCACAATAATATGACGGAAACGTCAGTCAATTAATAAGCATAACGAACCTGACTATAATTTCCGCTCTCGTCTCGTTTTTGAGGACACGCTGCAAGGGGTTTGAGCGCGAGAGAGAGAGAGGGAGAGGGTGAGTGAGAGAGCCAAGACCGAGGAGAGTCCTGGAGAGGAATCGGGAGCGAGGGGCCTACCCGAAGCTTATATACACTACAGTGGGGACGGATGAATGAAGCGCCGGGCATTATGCGGCTTTATGATTGGTCAGATCCGTATCTCGACAGCCGGTTTCCGCTTTTCAATTCTCCCGAGAGCCGCACGTCAAAACTTCCCGAACGAGACCTTTTAACGGCGTGCACGTGCCACGCTACTCTTCTCTTCTTGGCCCGCTTGCCGCTTGCACCACCATCCAACACTCGTCTGACGGACTCTTCAGCATCTTCGGATTCAGCGCACACTTTCCGTCAAGATTTCTATATCAACCAACTACAATCTTTCCCGCTTTCAAGCTGCATCGAGGACTCCTTTCTCTTTTTTATTTTACGCTTATTATGTCGCTTATCGTTCAATTCAAGTTCCGTGTATTATTCAACAAGTATCGCCTCGTGCCTCTGTGACCCGAGAAATTTTGTAACAAACAGCGATAAGAATGGTTTATTATGAAAATGCATTTTAAATAGTTTGGTGACCGAACGATTGTGAATTTGTACGACTGTTGAATACCGGAACTCGTTTTGAAGGAACAATTTATGTGTACTGTCTAAATTATTGTATGAAGCATGTGAATATATAATATTTTATGTGATTATTAATCGGATTTTTTTTTTACTCACAGAATCTGCCGAAGAAGAACGTCCGATAAAAAGTATCAGGATTAAAAATGCGGACCGTAGCAGCGCAACGTCGATTATTCGATCGGCCAAATTCGCAGAGCATTCGATAGGGCGATTGCGATTGCCGTTACATGGAACGACTGCGGAGTGCCGAAACGATTTCATTACGCAGCCTAGCGCAAGGGATGATATCCTGCGATTCCACGGAGCATAACAGCCCCGAAGGGGATCAAATTCAGAACTCTCATCTCCCACGAGGGATAAACACCATAGTTTCCCCGGAGAGTCTTCCCAGTGAGCCACTCAATTCTCCCTAAATTTACTGCCTCTCACTTTCACCACCTCGTATTCACCGCGTGCTACCAAAGCTTCGAAGAAGCTCCAAAACACCGCTATTTTTATCAAGTACAAACTATAATATCAATTTCAAACTCCTCGAAACTTTTAATCAGCAACGAAATTTTTATTTCGCACTTTTTTTCATTTCGAGTCTCGAACTTCTGTAAATTTTGGCAGAGCTAATAATGCGTAGCAATGATGAAGAGTCGGTTGCTGAAGACGAGAATTACTGTCTTTGCGACTTTCACTGAACTCTCTAGGAAGTTTTTGGTGAGGCGCCTCTTCTCGACATTGGATAACGCCTATCCTTTTATAATCAGCTCCTTCCTCTGCCTCGTTCTTTCATCCTGCTAAAGAATCTCTCTCGCAAGCTTCTCGTTGGCGGGTGTTCTTTCGGAGCGTTGCTCGAGCGCGGCTTCTTTGAAGACCTTGCCGCGTTTGTCGAGTCGTACTGGCTATTATTCGACTGCGGATAAGTGTGCGAGTGCACCAACACGATTTTGTACGAGAATTTGCTTTCTCTCTCTCTCTCTCTCCGTACGTACATTGCGATTAGTATTAAATGCAGACATTGTAAAAGGGCCCTTCCCGTATCAGATGTGCCCCGGGAGAGACCCTAGACCAGTTATTAGCCCTCTGACAAGCCCATAATCCCGGGACTCCCATAATACCAACTGGAAATATAATGCCTATTAGCGAGGATCTTTTCAATGCATGAAAATACATATACGCGCCGCGGATACGCACCACGTGTGCTGCAACGATTTCGGTTAGTGAGATATTCAGGGTATCCGGGGGGCCCACCTTCGAATCGATATGATTTTTCTCCGTGGGTCTTTTAAAGCCCTTCCCAAAGAATTCTCACGAGCGTGTAAAAATAGTGTATCACTGAAATTAGTGCAGGGTATTAAAAAATCGTGCATTATAAAAAATACAATTTTATTGATCGTTACATTGTATTTGTAATAGATTTTATTAATTATTTTATTTCATAAAAGTGTGATAAAAAAAAATAGAAAAAAAAAAATTCTTTTGCTAGAGTTTTCTAGGTTGCGTTAGCGGCCGTGAACGTTGCTCGTGAGATTGAACTACCTGAGCGCGGCCGCGAATATTTTCGGTTTTCCGCACCCATTGTTCGCCAAGTACACTCGAAGAAGACTATGTAGGGCGCTCCCGGGGGCCGGCCGACGTAACGAGATAATATTGCGTAACATATTCCGACTCATTAGAGCGCGAAGACTCGAGAGATATTAAATTCACCGCTGAATGTGCTGTTATTATTCGTGGAAAGCCCGCGTTGTAACATCTGCTTTGCGAGGATATCCTAGCGCGTCCCTAGATAACAATGAATTTGCTTTGGCTCCTCGCGCTCTCTCCCTCCCTCTTTCTCTGTAGCTCAATCGAGGTAACGAAAGAAGCCTCGAAATTTACGAAACCCCAATGATTGACGCGAGAATGCCTGGAGAATTCTTGTCCAGGGAGCACACAATTACAGCATGTCAATTGCTCGGTGGAAATCGAGAAGGACAGACAGAGAGAGAGAGAGAGTAACTGGAGGTTAGCGACGCTGTACCTCGACGCAGCGGGGGTGTATATTAAACGCTTACGCAGAGGTGTATTTACGCAATGTAGATCCGCGGGGGTGGGAAGAGATGAAGGGTACAGAGGACAGAGAGAGAGAGAGAGAAGGGAGAAGGGCGAGAGAGAGAGAGAAAGCAGCACAGCTTGCAGCGTATATAGATGGGACACGAAGGCGAATTCGCGCTCGGAGGCCAAGGGGTTGGGCAACGGTTGGTCGTCATGGCGACCAGCAACCCCCAGGACCTCCGAGCCCGTATTGCCGGGTTGGTTGAAAGGGTGGCCCAGGGCGGCTGGACCGGGTTAGGTTGGCCTCAACGAATGTCACACGAAGGGGACACAAGGACGGGTATTCCTCTGCCTACCCCCTGTCGCGTACACTCCCTCTCTCTATCTCTTCAGGTTCTCTCGCTCAGTCTCCCTATCATCCAGCCAGCCAGTCGGCCAAGATGGCCGCCCCGACACCACCATGTCAATAACACCCTCTCGGAGGCTCACGCACGCACAACTTCAACATCCCATTCCTCTTCGTCCTCCTCTTCGTCATCGCCTCTCTCTCTCTCTCTCTCTCTCTTCTATTTCCTCCTCCTTTCTCCCGAGCCTCCGGCACCAGAGGGAGAAAGGAGCCTCTTTCCTCCTTCTCCCCATCAGCTTTCGAGTGAAAAGGATGAAGAGGGAGAGCGCCCAGTGTGTTCGTCCTCTTCACCCTCCACGTAGGGCACTCTCGCTCCACCATTTTGCTCCTTTCCTCGACGCGCGTAATTAACGTCGTGCTCGAGGGCCCAACAGACGAAGAGAGCGGAATGGCGAAAGCAAGGACGCCAGAGGAGATGACGCAAACCCCGTGCACGAGGGCGAAAGAGGAACGCCTCGCGGATGGTTTACCTATCCACTGAACCAAAGGGCCGCGCGTCTACTACTCTTCATCTCATTTGCCTCCTAGCACTCGCTCTACGCGGCCACTCTTCCCCTGGTTATGGCCACTCCGATGACGACCATCCATAATGTCCTCCAGTCTCTTCGTGAACTTCGTTAGCTCGCTTTTGGCTCACGATTTTCCACGCAATTCGACTGCCCTGTTGCCTTTACGTGTAGGACAACAAGGTTTTGGGCAGGAGCATTGATGGTCCGGGTTATCGGTTATTCATGGAAATCGAAGGAGCATGAATTATTGAAAAAGAAAAAACATCGTGAGGAAGGGAAGGGATTTATTGACGGAAACACTCTGATCCCGATCGATATCCTGCTGAGCGCGATTCATTGATCTCATACGCACGGTACCAGTTGCTTCCGGTCCGCTCGGGGGTTGATACCCGTTGTATTTAATTATCGGCGCTTCCTCTGGTTTGCCTCCTGGAAATTCGCCCGACGAGTCCACTCCTCGAGGGTCTTCGTCAATTTAGTTAGGCTGCTTTTAGCTGACAAGGGATGTTGAAGAGGAAGATGATACCAAAAAAATGAGATATCGATATATTGTTATAGCACTTTTTTGCTCATCAATTGAACCATCGCCGTCTTTAGTGATGATTCTATGGTTCGAGACATTGAAAGATAATATTCTTCGTTGGATGTTAAATGCTTTCAGTCTCTTCAGCATTCATGTACTCACGAACTAACGAAGCTCAAAGGGGTTTGAATAATTGATGAAGAAAATAGTGAGGGAGTAAAAGGGAAGGGAGAAATAAATGGAGAAACTGCGAATCGCACCTCATCGATATCCTGTTTCGCATGATTGATTGACTTCATACGCGCTCCACCACTCGCTTCCGGTTCCCTCCGGGAGAGAGAGAGTTCCCTTCTATTTAATTATCGGTAGAGACTACGCCATCCTCCCTCCCTCCCATTCCACGAGAGCATCGCGCTTCCGGAACGCAGAAGCCTTCTGATTGATATCAAGAGCCTCGAGGTCATTCAATTTGCTCTGGTCGTGTACTTCGGGAACAGTACTTTGTTCCAGTTACCTATGTCAACAGCTCTATAGTGTGACTAAGAGGTGACTTTGATCCACTTTGAAATGGCGAGCTGTTCATGATTAACCAAATGCCCATTAACTTTTCCACTGGATTTAAGAGTACAACTGCAAATAAACATATTTAATATCATGTATTTACATGTTTGATTGTAAATATTTAATCACCGTACAATACGAGTGATATTTACAGGATTTGTGGTCGATGGAATATTTGTCCCTTGTAAATAACTGAAATTGCAAAACGACTCTTGGAATTATCGATAACATCAGGTAAATATAATAATTTTTTTTTCTATTATATTCCGCGACTGTCAATGTTGACAACCAGTATTTGTATAGTATTTGTATATGGCCATTTAAATGACAATATATTTATCATTGAATTTTTTTTTCAGAATGTGCGATTCGAAATCACTGGAAAAAAAATTTGGGAGGCTTACCATCAATTATGCATTAATAATTGAACACTCGTAACTATTTCGAAGATAAATTGGAAACCAAGCTTTTCAACAAACATTTCATGCTTCAAGACGCGCATTCAGTGAAAATATTCCAAGGCTTAATTAACCGAATGCGAACCCTCGAATTTGTCGTCTCAAGAATCAGCGATCAGCAGTCGACCAACTCCTGGCAAAAACGAAGGGAAGCAATGCCGAGTTCAAGGATGTTTCCCAATTGATTGGATTCAAAGAACAAAGCATCGAGACGTCATCTAAATTCTACCAAACGACAACCTTTGTCCCGCGAGGGAACTTCATCAAAGACCCGCTCCTACTCTCGGGGAATTTATTAATTGGCTTTTATGGAGTCTCCAGGGCGACGCCCTATCCATATTTACAATGGGGAATCCCGGAAGATTGCCATTGACCGAAAATATTTCCGTCGCTCTATCATATCCGAACACTTCGTGCAATTTATAAGCGACAAGACGCTAAAAAATAAGTGAAAAAAAAAAAAAAAAAATCATCAGGAGCAGAAGAAATGAGTGCATTTATTCATTACAATCTACGACGAAAAAATCTATCCCAATCAGCGAGGCAATTTTTTTTTGCATCTCCTTCCTTACATAATTGGAGAAAGCAAAGTCTTCGTGATGACTTCCTACATAAGTACACCGGAAGTTGATGCAAGAGGAAGAATCGGCAACAGTAGGAAACTTCACACTTATTCGCCGGAGCCTCTCAAGGGTGCGATAACTTTCGCGACGGACTGTATTCCAGGGGATGAGACCTCTGTCGGGGTTTTCTCCCCTCGGGTGTTGGGGTGTGTTTGGTTGCCTGGCAACGACACCCTCGAAGTCCGCACTCTGATTGGCCCCGTTCTCTTTCCTGTCTTAGTCGTGCCTCTCTTCTCCTCCCCCATCCCCCCATTTATCCCTCGCTCTCTTGCTCACCCTCGGAGCCTCGGAGAAGCCTCTTCTTTCTCCGCGCGGCGCACATTCACCCTTCCACCAATCAGCCACCCCTTCGCGGACTCCTGAGCCTTTCCACTCTCGTGAGTGCATGCATACAACACGCGACCGCTATATATTCCTCGAGTACTCCCTTTCTCTCTCTCTCTCCAGCAATATAATCCCCCATGAATCGAGTCACCCTTGCGTTAGTCACACAGCCCACACGTGCTCATCGACTGCACTGAATCGCTCGCTTCCTCCGCCTACCGCCCTGCGTATTAATCTCACACTGATAACAGAACAAAGGTTTTGTTTCTGTATCGTGGTGCAGCGATGAAAAATAATCAGTATATATCTACCGCTTGTTGCTTACCATGCACTTGGCTTTATCCTACATTGAAATTCGCATTGGGGCTTATAATCGAAGAGTACGACAATTATTCTGTCAATTTTTACATGGATTTTACAGCGATTCTTTGGCTGCACTTTCATTTTCAGGCGTGAATATTATGTACATTTTGATGTTAATTCTATTTATTTTTTACTAATAATCCTCAGGAAATTTCAGGGGTGAAAAAAATGCTGAAAATAAAGCAGAAGGTGTTCCGGAGTTGCAGTGAGAAATAGAATTTATTTAATTGAGATGTATGTTTTATAGGAAGAGCAGACGCAGGAGTCATTGGAATATCCACTTTTGTATGTCTGACTGAATAAGTCGTCGAGCAAACCGTTCACAATGCTGCGCTTGTACTAAATGTTCGACGATCCTTTAGAGCTATCCGTAAAAAGGACCTCAACATGGATCTTCGAGGATTAGGGTCTCAGCAATCCCATTGATGTCGTTCTCAATGGTTTTTCGTTTACCGTCCCTTTTTCGTTGATGCGTGTTTTGACATCGAAATCGCTCACCCCTTAAGTGAGGATTTCATACGAAGAGACGAGTGGGTTAACAATTCCGTTTTTTTTTGTTTTTTCTTCAGAAAAAATTGACGCGGCAAAAAAGCAAGGACAATGTCAAGTCGAGGAGACAGCAGGAAGTTCAGACGAGAAAAAAGTCGAAGGGACCGATGCAAGCAAGTTCTTTTCGGAAAACGATAAGGGGTGTGACTGCACTGAACTGTACGTATGGAATTTTAATCAAACTTGTAAATGAATATACAAATATCTAGTTTACTGCATCGATTAATAATTTTATTATGCTGCAGGTGCAGGCTCTTAACAAAAGCAAAGATATTTTATTGTTCCCGAACACACATGCAACTGTATCAGGTGTCGACGGAATTTACAAAAACCGGTTACCATGATAAGCGGTAAGATAAAATCGTATAATACTGCTTGAGATGAAGTATATAAACTTTAAATATATTTTCACAAACTTAGGATGACGATTTTGAGCAGCAGGGAGATAACTTGCATTCAACAGACGGACAGACCGAAGCGTGAGCTTTGCGGAGAACTCCTTGATCCCTCCAAAGTACAGATAAATAATCGTTGTTCCTCTCTCCTGTGATTCATTCTTTCACGCAAATATTAAAGTGAATATTTCGCATCTTGCCAGCAAAAAGGCTGTCCCTATTACAACGAAAGCAACAAAGCTACTCTGGGTACCTACCGCGGATTGTACCAAGCGGGCGTAGAAACTCCGTGGGATATTGAGGACTTGATCACAGCGGGTCGGCAACATAATGCCTGCCCGTACTTTGCCGCACGGTCTTTGGTGGAGGAGGCAGAAATAGTATTCTGCCCCTATAATTATATCCTTGACCCCGCGATACGAGAAAGCGTGAGTTACTTTATAGATCACTCAAGATATTGGAGCGTTTCTGTAATTCATTATTAATTCCAGATGCAGCTCGACGTTCGCGGGGCCATAATAATTTTAGACGAGGCACATAATATGGAGGAGGTCTGCCGGGAAGTGGGGAGTATTTCGGTAACGAGGCCTCTCTTGGAATGTGTGATTAAGGACTGCACCGAAATCCTCGAGTTTGCAAGGCCAAAACATTTGCTCAATCAGGTTTCGTATGCCAGTGCGATCGAACGTTATTGTCAGGTTCTCCGAAAGTTTATAAACACGATGGTATTGCGTCCAAAGGTGAATAGCCGATTTAATTATGGTGTAACGACTCATGTTTTTTATCGATTAGGTGCACCAGCAAAAAATCCATTTGACTAAACGTTTTTCGATTGTTTTTTTAATTTCTAATTATTAGCAAGGTACTTCCAACTCTTCGAGCAGTAATCAGTGGACTGGCTCCGAACTGCTCGCGTTATTCGAGATCAATAACTTGGATAATGAAACGACAGATAACTTTCTTCGCTCGGCTCGAGAAGCCATTCGCATGTTTAACGTCGCCAAGGAAAACTTTCGCTACGGAAAGCCCACCAACGTTCCCACGCTCACGACTGACGGTGTAAGAAATCTGGAAATGATTGTGATGGCCTTGAACATGATCAGCTCGGAGCACGCGGTTGACTACAGAACAGTCGTCAAGGAAGTAACTGTCGGTGTAGGTACATTTAGTAATGTTCTCTCCAAGCTTCGAACAGCGCACAAATCTCGCTGAAGAATCTCTTCTCATTTCAATTTTTCGATATATTTGTTTTATTCTCAGCACAAGCAGGTACGCTCTTTGGAATTCTTGTGCATGAATCCCAATGTGATATTCGGGCCTCTCAGCAAAATGGCCCGAACCATCATCTTGGCTTCCGGCACACTCGCACCTACGAGCTCCTTCGCCAGCGAATTGGGTGTCGAGTTTCCCATAACGGTTCAAGCGAGTCACGTTACTCCCAGTAATCAAATCTGCGTAAAGTGCGTGAAATCAGGACCAAACGGCAAGCTACTCAGGGCGAACTTTGAGAATGTGAATACATGGCAATTTCAGGTATAATTGGACAACGATATCGGTAAATTTGAACGATCTTTCTCTCGATGCATTATCGTTAACTTTGTAAATTTTCGTTTCAGGACGAAGTCGGAAGTGTAATCGCCTCCGTCTGCGAGGCTGTGCCTCACGGAATCCTCGTTTTCTTCTCGTCCTACACTGTGATGAGCACTCTCGTTAGGAGATGGGAGTTGACTGAAGCGATGAGAAAAATCACCAAAGTCAAATACGTATTCAAAGAAACCCGAGGAAGCGGTAACTTGGCGAATATGATGATGAACTATCGCTCGGCTATTCGAAATACCTCAGATGGACCTATCGACAACGTAAACGGCGCTGTCCTGTTCGCCGTATTCCGAGGAAAAATTGCCGAAGGCATCGATTTCAGCGACAACGAAGCCCGAGCGGTTCTATCGGTACGTCGTAACCATAATATTCGTCATTTTTTAAAGAAGTTCGAGTGAAAATTCAGCAAATCCTTCCAATGGCCGATCCTTTAGTCATGGTAAAATGATATTGCTTGTCGCTTCGCGTAGATTGGAATACCGTTTTCGACGAGAAGCGAGCCCGCGATCGACATGAAATGTCGATACAACGATGCTAACAAATCGAAAGGGTTGTTGGGCGGTTTCGAGTGGTATACCGTTCAAGCGTTCAGAGCGCTGAACCAAGCGCTGGGAAGAGCGATTAGGCACATCAATGACTGGGGTGCCATCATTTTAATCGACGAAAGGTGTGCTATTTATTTCTCAACTTCCGGATCAGTAATTAGGACTCGTTTAATTAATCGCATTTCTCTTGTCAGACTCACCGACAGCCGTTACGTGAATTATCTTCCGCATTGGATTCAATTGGAGGTGAGAGGACTTTAGTTTTTTCTTGGCTCTCTCATAAACAAGAATTTCTTAATTCGCGTATTATCGATTTTGCAGATACCACGAAACGAATCTCAGTTGGATTTGAGCCAAAGTCTGAGGGCATTCGTTGCGCGGCAGAAGAAGCGCGATAACAAGTCCTAAGGACGTCGTAAGAGTTCAGTATTTCGAAAAATATTGACAATCGTTCATAGTTCGATAATTTTTTATAAAAGTTTTTTCTATATTCGAATATTACAATTAATACTTCCAGTTATCATTATTCGTTTGTATCTCGTTTTTCAATGAGTCTCAGCTGTTTTTTCTTCATACGTTTTATCTTCGCAGTGTTCCTTATCTGTAATCAAGAGACAAAAGTATTAAACTATGTTTTGTAAACCGTTACAAAGGCAAAGTGTGAGAGGAAGCCCAAATATACTCACCACTTGCACAACTTCGCTCTTTTTTCTGTTCTCCTCGGCGCGTCTCAAATTTTCTATCCTCCGTTGCTTCTTCGCTTCTTTGGCCTCCTTGCGCTGCGCTATTATGGCACGTGACTGTTCTTTCACTCGTTTCAGATCCTCTCGCAGCTTTTGTTTCTTTTCGAACGAAGAACGAATGCCTCGTGACTTGACAATCGACGAAAACCTACAAAGACGAGTCGCAAGATGAGATGCACATAACGACAATATTCACCAAATCCGGAACATCTTTAAATACATTTTCCCATGCGATAGCAAACTATAAAAACACAACGCTGAGTGGAAGAAACAAAATTGAACCAAAATAAATAGCAGCCGTCGCCTCGAGCACAGTCACCGATATTTAAATATGCCAATAGCTCTAAAAAATCGATTACACAGTTGCAAATAATTTCGTTTATCAAAACAATAATTCTTTCTCACCTCTGCTTCTTTTCCTTCCATACTCTGCCTGACTTTGGTTTGCCCATTGGAATTTGGCTTTCTATCGAAGCTTTCTTTTTTTTCAGTGGGTCTGTGCTCGGCGCTATTTGCGGTGGCTTTTTTTCCAGTAAATCCTCCATCGTCGTTACTTTAACTTCTGTCTCCATATTTGTTGCACTTAATAAAATATCAACAAGTGAATTCACGTTTTTCCGCCTCGATTGAAGGTTATATTATTGATCCACCACGTGGAGAAGGTTATGTTGTCGACAGGATAGCCAACGTTGCAATTGCGCAGTTTTTACGAGCGTCTTGTCGTCTCTGCAACGCCATTGGCTGGTTCAATAGTTACGCGCGCCTTCCATTGGCTCATCCACGCCGCCGAGCAAAATGTCCGCTTCCGGCGCAATTGAGTTGCGCCCAGTGTCGCCGCTGATCTTTCCGATCCCGTGCTCGCATGCACGTGGACTGCGATTATTGTTGTGGTCCCTATTTTCAATATTCGTGAAGGAAGATCATAATAAACGGCGGAAAAATGTCGATGTACAATTTCAAAAAAATCGCCATCGTGCCCACGGCGAAGGTAAGCGATCGAAAGCCTGTTATTAACGTCGCATCGACGACTCCGAAAATTTATAGGTTAACGTCACACTGACACTGATGCGTATGCTATTTTTCAACATCATCTTTCCCTCCTCAGGACTTCATCGACATCATTTTGTCGAAAACACAACGAAAAACACCAACCGTCGTACACAAAAATTACAAAATCTCCAGGATACGCGCCTTCTACACCCGCAAAGTCAAGTTCACTCAACAGAGCTTCCACGATCGTCTCACTCAGATTATTCAGGAATTTCCAAAGCTCGACGATGTCCATCCTTTCTACGCCGACCTCATGAATGTCCTGTACGACAAGGATCACTACAAATTGGCGCTCGGTCAGATTAACACAGCACGGCATCTTATCGATAAGTGAGTGTGTTTAAAAAAATTGTGTATCAAGATTACTGTCATTTTTGAAAATTTCGATTATTGCCGTTGTCATTATTTTTGTTATTGTATAGTTTTTGTTTGAACGTTTTTTTTTATTAACTACCGAGTCGCAGTATTTTATTCCGAGGTTTTGAGATTTATATCTTTTCTTTAGCGTCGCTAAGGATTATGTACGTCTACTCAAATACGGAGACTCTCTGTATCGTTGCAAACAACTGAAGAAAGCTGCTCTGGGTCGAATGGCCACTATAATGAAAAGACAAGCGGCAAATTTGACGTACCTCGAGCAGGTCAGACAGCATCTCGCGAGATTGCCGAGCATCGATCCTTACACGCGAACCATAATTATTTGTGGATTCCCGAACGTTGGAAAGAGCAGTTTTATTAACAAGGTAAATACACGAAACAAAAAAAAAAAAAATTTCGGTGGCTGATACAAGAATTTGAGGGATTCGGTCGTTTCTTTGAATTTACCTACTGTTTTGACTCTTCAGATCACTCGCGCCGACGTGGAAGTTCAGCCGTACGCATTCACGACGAAATCTCTGTACGTCGGTCACACGGACTACAAATACTTGCGTTGGCAAGTAGTGGACACTCCAGGAATTCTCGATCATCCACTGGAGGATCGTAACGTTATAGAGATGCAGGCGGTGACGGCTTTGGCTCATCTGCGCGCAGCAGTTTTGTACTTTTGCGATATTTCGGAACAGTGCGGACACTCGTTAGAGGAGCAGGTGCGTAAAATGATTTTATCTTCGTATAACGAAACATGCGACACTGCTCAAAAAAATAACGATTATTCGTCCGGTTCGCAGGTGAAATTATTCGACTCTATCAAGCCTCTGTTCACCAACAAGCCGCTGATGGTAGTGGTGAACAAAGTGGACGTTACGCGACTGGATGAGTTGCCTCCGGAGAAGCGGGAGATCTTGAAGCAATTGGAAAACGACGACAAAGTTCCTCTGATGGAGATGAGTACGATCAACGATTTCGGGGTGATGGAAGTGAAGACCGAGGCGTGTGAGCGTCTCTTGTCATTCCGAGTAGATCAGAAGATCCGAACGAAGAAAGTGGACGGTCTGTTGAATCGTCTTCACGTCGCGATGCCGGCGCCGAGGGACACCAAAGTTCGAGCTCCTTGTATTCCGGAGAGCGTGATGCTGAAGAAACAAGCGGCCGCTGCTAAAGCGGAAAGAAAGAGGAAACTGGAGCGCGAGATTGAGGAGGAAATGGGCGACGATTACGTGCTGGATCTCAAGAAGAACTACGACATCGAGGGCGATCAGAAGTTCGACGTTATCCCCGAAATTTGGGAGGGTCACAACGTCGCGGATTACATCGATCTCGATATATTCGAGAAACTCAACGAACTCGAGAGGGAAGAAGATTTGCGCACCGAGGCCGGTGTCTACGATTACAAGGTCCCGGAACTCAGCGAAACGATGAAGGAGATCGAGAATCTCGCCAAGCAAATTCGCGAGAAGAAGATCATTATGAAGGACGAGGCGCGCGTCAACAAAGCGTCCACCAAACCGGTTATGCCTCGCACAGCTGCCGCTAAAACTCGTGGCAGATCCGTTACTCGGCTTAAGGAACAAATGGAGGATCTTGGTATCGATATGGAGGACACTGATAACGTAAGTATCTGCTGCTAAGTATAAACGATAGCTGGTCACATTTACACTATTGTAAAAGGCTTTTTCCCTCAAAAAATCGGTAATCAAATAAACTAAAACATGTGAACGTATTTTCCAGGCACATTTCACCAAGACTCGAGCCCGCTCCAGGTCAGCATCGGAGCCCGCGAAAAAGAGGCAACGTTTGCAATCGATGTCGCAGTCGCGAGCTCGCAGCAGCTCGAGGCCAGCTCGCGATGAGATGGGAGTCAAGGACGTTGTGGTACGTGGACGACGAATCCCTAAAATGCACGATAAACTCGCGTATTTTTTTTTACTAACGCTTGAATTATCTTCCACAGATGAAGACGAAGCTGAAGAACATTGCGCACAGAGCGATCAGCAAGAAGGTCGGAAAGAAGGGTCTCAAGGGCGAAGCCGATCGCTTCATCGGCACGAAAATGCCGAGACATCTGTTCTCCGGAAAGCGCGGCACCGGCAAAACCGACAGAAGATAAACAATTGTGCACCGGCTGTTACCGAATTCATGAGAACAATAAAAAAAAGCCTATCACGTTTCATTTGCACCTTCCGCCTCTGCTTTATTTAAGAAAGAAAGCGACTAAAACGACACGACATCGAGACAAATTCAAATTTCGCGCCCGCGAAGCCATATTGCGCTTCGGCGCGCGCGCATTTATTGTCTTTGCGCCACGCGGGGTGCAAAAGGGGCGGAAAAGATCTCTTCCAAATCGCCGACTGTCACTGCGGGATGAAAGCATGCAATTGTCGTGATTCGATTTATAGATCGGAGTTTAATAAAATATATTTTTCAATTCTCATTTCCATTCACATGAATTTTCGTCAGGCGGAAAGTGCATCTTTAAAAATGTACTTCTAGTTTATAGATGCTGAGGATCGTGCCAAAATTCGTGAAATTTTCCGGGTTTTCGAAAAAAAAAAAAAGTAGAGATGTCGAAATTTTGGGGAAAATAAGGGAGAGGGTTGAGCGTGGCGAGAGTGTCCGGAGAGCCGCGCGCGCGGCAGGGTGCGCATTGCCAAATAAGGTGTTTCACAAGGGTTTCCGGTTTTCCGTGTCAAGCAGCGCCGCCGAGCGGCCCTCCGTCCAATTATCCATCACGCAGCTTTGTAAGTCGACGGCTATTGCGTGCGTTTAAAATTATAAATCGGCCGTGCGCCGCGGAGTTGTAGTTGCCAAAAATACGAGATGCAAGAAACATGCAAAATTGCAATGGGAACTGAAACTTTCGTGAGAGTCCTCGTGTGTTAACGCGCTTTATGGATATATTTAACTGCGCCGGAGAGCAACAGTCGTGTTTAGCGCCTATATTCATAAGTAGACTAAAATCTCACGACTAAGCTCGTAATTAAGCTACTTCTGCTCTCTCAGTATTAGGTAAGTTTCCACGAGAATCCTGTGTAATATTGTGCCCGTATAATCACCGTAACAGCTTCAATCACTAACAATAAAATATTTCCAAAAAACTATAACGAAATAGAAAGAAAGAAAAAATATATCTATATTTATAAATGTCGCTTGATAAAAAAAAAAGTAACGCAAGATAACTGCAGCACATGTTGGTACCATAATCCACCAAATGCGATGCTTTTTCCTAATTTCTCGCGACTCGCGTTTATACATTATATCGTCACAATGATAATGATTTACCGGAGCATAAATAAATTCGCGCGTCATATCTTATTGTGGTCAGTTTCTCGGTGGAACTTTCGTCCAAATAGCCTATATATATATATATATATACACACACGTACATATACATATATATAATCGACTATATAAATCGCCTCGATTCCTGAGAATGAAGAGTTCCCGAGGCTGAAAATAAATCGGGAAATATTCAGTGAACGGATTAAGAACTCTGAATCACATGGATTTCTCGCGAGTGATCGTCGCCGAAAAGTTTAAGTAAAGTCCGGTATATATAGCGAGTATACGGGGAGTGACACGCGTCGACGGAATTAAAGTATCATCGGCGCGAGGCTCCACGGGCCTTTCGAGGCACTTTTGAGCGGGCTTTGTGCGCGCCTTTTTAGGCACTTTTTATCGGCGATGGGTTTGCGAGGAGATAAGTAAACGGGGTATACGGGATAAGAGGCCCGCGACGATAGTACAACCCCGAGTTTTTCGAAGAGGAGAGCGTGCGATCTCGCGCCCGACAATTGGCAACGCCGTGTAAAGCACATTCGCGCTCACTTCTCTCTCTCTCTCTCTCTCTCTCTCGCTCTCCTCGTTGGCACTATTACCGTGCCCATTGGAATTCTCGGTGATTCGAAAATATTCGGATTTTCAGTCGTGTCCGTTTCGGCTTCGAGGGTGGGGAATCTATTTATAACAAGTTCGGGGGATGATCCACGCGACGCCCACGCCCCGAGCTCGCCACGTAATAACGATAATTTATTGAAATAATAATAATGATAATAGCTCAGCCGGCGTAGACGTTATTGCGGCGAGAACGTTGTAGGTTAAAGCCTCGCTTGGTTTAATCGTTGCGTTTGTTGTTTTTTTCTCTCTCTCTCTCTCTCTCTCGCCCTCTCTCTCTCCCTCTTCGTTTCGTTCCTCTCTTCTTTCTTTTTTGTTTCTCTCTTCATTGTTGGAACGTAGGTGCAGGTGCAGGTATGTCTTTTCGTGTGGTGCGCAGCAGCAAGTTCCGCCACGTGTACGGAACTGCTCTGAAACGAGAGCAATGTTACGATAACATAAGAGTCTCCAAATCCTCCTGGGACTCGACATTCTGTGCAGTGAATCCAAAGTTTCTCGCTATTATCGTCGAATCGGCGGGAGGCGGTGCCTTCATAGTTTTACCTCATAATAAGGTGAGTACATTAGGACGAAAGTTAGTCATTATATCGCTTTATCAATCGAACCCCGCGACCCTTCCACTATTTTCAAGCTGAAAGCGACTTATTTTCCTTTGGTTTTCGATAAAATGTTTATCGTTAATTATGCGCGCCGAGCTAACATCGATGAATCGTTTGGCCTTCGACGTACATAACCGTAATTTTAATGCGCCGACTGGCGCATTCCGAAGCCTGTGGGCTCTTTTACGCTCCCGACCATGAATCACTGCTCGCGGTGTGCATACCGGATATGAAACGATAAAAAAAAAAACAACACACACACACACGCGAGCGCTAACGAAATTCGCGCTTGTGATAGACGCATTATGGCTCGTTATCGCTTGATACTCGACTACCGATGATAACGCGACGTTTTGTCGCTTCGCTTTTTCAACGTTTCACAGTCAATGATGTTTTTATTATTGTACAGTTTGGATTTGAAACAATAATTTATCGAGTATGCGTTCACTGCGGAGATGTGAAATTTTGTCAAAATGAAAATAATACAGTTTTGGTAACGAGGCAGGGGAATATTAAGATTTGTACAAATTTACTGAAAATTTTCTTTATAACGAAGATAAGTCCTTTCGTCTTGCATTTTTACAAAATTTTGGTCGAAAGCATCTAAAATCAGCAAAAATGTCATGCGTCATTTTTTATTTTGTTTTTTTTTTTGACATTATTAGGTGGGCAGAATATCTGCGGATCATCCTCTGGTGGGTGGACACAAAGGCCCAGTATTAGACATCGCATGGTGCCCGCACAATGACAACGTCATTGCCTCGGGTTCGGAGGACTGCGTTGTCAAAGTATGGCAAATACCGGACGGCGGAATATCCAGAACGCTCACAGAGCCCGTGGTGGATCTCCAGCTTCACCAGAGGCGAGTCGGCTTGGTGCTGTGGCATCCGACCGCCCTGAACGTCCTGCTCACCGCCGGCTCCGACAATCTCGTTATTATCTGGAACGTGGGAACGGGAGAGGCTCTCGTTCGCATAAACTGCCATCCTGACGTTGTTTACTCGGCGTGCTGGAATTGGGACGGCTCCAGAGTCGTCACAACTTGCAAAGACAAGAAAATTCGTATTCTCGATCCACGCTCGGGCGAAGTTCTCGAAGAGGCAGTGGCGCACGAGGGAAGCAAGGCCACTCGTGCTATTTTCCTTAGGTAAACAGCAGTCTATGGTCGTTAAAAACGAATATGTACACGAATAACCGTGAGGATTTTTTCAGGGGAGGCCTCATATTTACAACAGGCTTCAGCAAGATGTCGGAAAGGCAATATTCGTTGAGAGCGCCGGATATGCTCGGCGAGCCGATTGTAATGGTGGAATTGGACACGAGTAACGGAGTTATGTTCCCGCTGTACGATCCCGACACGAGCATGGTCTACCTCTGCGGAAAGGGCGATTCGGTGATACGTTATTTCGAAATAACGCCCGAACCGCCGTTCGTTCATTACATCAACACTTTCCAAACCCCGGATCCCCAAAGAGGAATAGGAATGATGCCGAAGCGCGGAAGCGACGTCAATAGCTGCGAAATCGGGCGGTTTTATCGTTTAAACAATTCGGGATTTTGTCAGGTCATTTCTATGACTGTACCGAGAAAGGTGAGGCCTCGAAACGGATGTTAATAAATAATACAAAAATGGGCCTTCGAGATAACGAGCTTCAAGGATAAAACGACGATTGTATTCTCTTTGCAGTCGGAACTCTTCCAAGAAGACCTGTACCCCGATACTCCTGGAGATACTGCTGCTATCTCAGCCGAGGAGTGGGAAGCCGGCACCGATGCCGAGCCCATTCTCATATCTTTGAGAGATGGCTATCAACCCACAGCCTCGAAAAATGACCTCAAGGTTCATAAAAAAGCTAATGTACTTGGCAAAGGCGGCAAGGTCGGTGCCGGTGGACAAGGCGTTGCGCAAAGTGGCGTGGGCATTTCCGTAAGTGCAATACTCTTCTGTCTTCTATTTAAATCGCGTCGTTGCGAAAACTTTAGGTCGATGACCTAATCGTTCAGATAGTAAACTATTTGAAATATCTCGTCGAGTAAATACGTAGTTATGATAGATTTTGTAAAGAAGATATGAGACGAGAGTCGTTTATTTACCGATGATATTATTTACCGTTTTTTCGTTTTTGTTTGCAGGAGGACATTATAAAGGAGTTCTCCGAAGAAATAAGAAAGTTAAAGGCGGTGATTGTGAAGCACGAAGGCAGAATTCGTGTGCTCGAGTCGGCGGTCGCGCTCCAAATGAAAGAAGAGGAAAGAAACGAGAAGCAAGCATCTCCGAACCCCGACAAAGAGCTTCTCGCTTCCGACGAAGTCTGATTAAGCTCAGAATCGTATTTTTGTAAACGTATGATGAAAACATAAGAGTCCTGCAACGAAACGAAAAAAACAAAAAAAAAAAAACAAACAAACGAAACAAACAAACAATGACGAAGGAACTATTATATTTTGATATGATAATTTGTGTAAATATTAGGTACTAGCAGAGTTGCCCGTTTTAATCTTTCTTTTGCTATATGAACTTTATTATTTATTGTACATCCAATCATCGCGTCTCCTTCATATTTTTACTGTGACATTTTCTATCATAATACATTTTAATCGGGCGTCGCGGCTCACGAGGCGCTACATCATATTAACATACCCCAACGGGTATAACGTTACTTTTTTTTTTTTTCTTTTTCAAACTCTAATAACGCGTATTGCAATACCTAACGAGAAGAAATAACTCTTTATAACATGCGAGTGCCTCATTTGTATAGACAATATTCAGATGTAAAGTAACTAAAATAAGAGATGAATCTATTTGAGTATAAGTCTCGCGTGTTCACTTTCTTCTACGCCAGAATTGCTCACGAAGTGTGTACCAGCTGAAATAAAAGATGCTATTTGGTGCAAAAGTATTGTTTTTTTCAAATTTCCTTAAAATCCTTTGACCCATTTCCAAATTTTCAAGGCCAAATCCAAGCGCTTTTAAAAAACAAGATAAAAAATAAAAATTGTCAAGACGAAGGTGAAATGTTAATTAAAAATTTAATTACGGAATTTGCTGTGATAGCCCTCGGTCGGTAATATAGGGCACATGGAAGAAAAAAAAAGGGTTCGGTGATGAAAACGATACATCGAATCTGCAGAATCGATTCTACGCGAAACGTCACGTCAAAATCGCGATCACCGCACATACCTAATGCATCAGTACTGTCGTTTGAGCGCATAGTAAAAACAAAAACCCATTGATTCACAGTATAATTAATGAATAATGGGAACCCACGAGGAAGACGAGATCGAAGAGTTGCAGTCCACTGTCTACACTTTTCCAGCGAGTGTTCAGACAGTGATAGAGCAGGTTAGAAAATTGTATACCTCTCAGTTGTCAAACTTACCTTACATTTGACATATCGCTCAGCTGATCCGAAATATCATTCTTTACAAAAAAAAATAAAAATGTGCAGGGAAATTGTCGTAAAAATGATAATAATCTTGCAGGTTTTGCCAAGCTCGGATCCTCTGGACCAGCCAAATTTCAATGTCGTCGATTACATCAATACGCTGTTCCCTACCGAACAGTCTCTCTCGAATATAGACGACGTAGTGAACGAAATGGAACTGAAGATATGTTCTATAGACAAGGAGGTGAGGTCCGTGGTGAGGGGCCAGACAAACGTGGGCCAGGACGGCAGAGCCGCTCTGGACGATGCGCAAAAAGTCATAAGACAGCTGTTCATTCACATAAAAGACATAAAGGACAAAGCGGAACAGTCCGAGGAAACTGTGAAGGAAATAACGAGGGACATAAAGCAGCTGGACTTTGCAAAAAGGAATCTCACTGCCTCGATCACAGCTCTGAACAAATTGCATGTTCTGGTTGGTGAGGTAGATAGCCTGAAGTTAGTATTCTCACTCCGGGGAACAAAATCTTGAAGAGAAATTCAAAGTACGAGTCCCGGGGGAACGAAAATTGTCGAGAAATAAATTTAACATTTTTTTATTGCGAACAAATACACCTCGAGATAGGATACTACTTTGATTTTCTCAATGAGCAACAGGTTGCTGAGGGTTCCCTCTTTTTCTGATTCATTCTACTCATCGGTCGGTATTGTTATTATAGAGTATTAACACAGAAGAAACAGTACGGAGAGATTGTCCTGAAGCTGCAGGCAATCATGGAAGTTATGAGGTACTTCAGCAGCTACATGGACATCCCTCAGATAAAGCAATTGTCAGACGAGGTGCATAAGATTGAAATTGAGTTGGCTCAGCAAATAACGTCAGACTTTAAGGAAGCATTCTCAGGCCAAAATCCCAAGCACTTCACGCAATTGACCGAAGGATGTTTGGTGCTTTCTGTGCTTGATCCCAAAGTGAAGTATGTCACTGGACAGCTGCAAATTTGTTGTATTTTTTTAATAAGAACATATATTTTCATACATCCTTCCCTAGGAGAGATCTGCTTACGTGGTTCGTCGGCATACAATTGCAAGAATATGCGCACTTGTTCGACGAGAACCAAGACTACGCGTGGCTCGATAAAATCGACCGTCGTTACACGTGGATCAAGAAGCACCTGCTCGATTTCGAAGTCAAGTTCGGAACGATATTCCCTCCCGATTGGGAAATATCCGAGAGAATCGCCGTTCAATTTTGCAACGTAACGCGGGAAGATCTCGCTAAGCTCATGCAGAAGAGACACGTGGAGATCGACGTGAAATTGCTGCTGTACGCTATTCAGAGAACGACGAGCTTTGAGGGATTGTTGGCAAAACGTTTTGCTGGAATTACGCTGGAAGGCTCCGACGCGGCGGTCAATAAAACGCCGATTGCAAACGTTCAGGGAGAAACCGCAGTTTCTACCAATCCATTCGAGGAAGGCGGCACCGAAAAGGTACTCGAAATAATTATGCAATCTGGTAATATTATAAAATTACACAGATTTCTCCTTTACAATATTCTCTACGTATAATGTGAGTCATTCCTTTCAGGTCGAGAGCGATAAACCTCCAGCGATATCGCCATTCGCAAATCTAATCGGCAAATGTTTCGAGCCTTATTTGAATATTTATATAGAGAGCTTGGACCGAAATCTCGCTGATCTCATGGACAAATTCGTGAGCGACTGCAAGAGTCAACCACCCGGTGCAAAAGACTTCGACGGAGTGGAAGGTCCCAGCAGCGTTCTCTCTTCTTGCGCCGATCTTTTCGTATTCTACAAGAAGTGCATGCTCCAGTGCACTCAATTAAGCACCGGTTCTATTATGTTGAATCTCGCGGAAACGTTTCAAAAGTATCTCAGAGAGTACGCGCTTAAACTGCTGCAAAACAATTTGCCCAAGTGCGTTTTCATTTTCCGTTCATTGTAATTTCGAGATTTCTTTTTACTATTTTTCTTCATCCATGCTCTTGTACAAATTCCAGAATCGGCGGCAGCTCGAGCATCGGCACAAGTATGAGCAGCATAACTCGGGACTTTCGCGATCTCTCCACGGCTGGTTTGATTCAGAATTTTCAGAGTTTTCTGAAGGAAGGAGAAAGCACGCGCTTCAGCAAAGAGGAGCAGTCTCGCATATGCTGGTGAGTTGTGAATGTGTATTTTACAGAAAGGGCGAAGAAAATGAGCGAATTTATAATTAGAAAATGATCTTGTGGCTTAGCTTTGCCTAAATTGTTCTTTTCTTTAAAAGCATTCTAACAACCGCTGAATACTGTCTGGAAACGACTCAGCAACTGGAGGAAAAGTTGCGCGAAAAAACCGACAAATGTTATGCGGAGAAAATTAACTTGTCTCAAGAACAAGACATTTTCCATAGGTAAGAATTTCTCGCAATACCAAATTCGTATCACTTCGAATTATCGTTGTTTTTTTTTCTAGCGTTATATCGAACTGCATACAATTATTGGTACAAGACCTGGAAGCACCTTGCGAAACCGCTTTAACAGCTATGACCAAAATTCAGTGGGCTGCAATTGAAGGCGTTGGTGATCAGAGTAGCTACGTTAGCACAATTGTAGCTCATCTGCGACAAACTATTCCCGCTATAAGAGATCGATTGTCTTCCTGTCGAAAATATTTTACGCAGCTGTGCGTTAAATTTGTCAGGTACGCGAAGTTTTTATCTTTTTACTCACGAATGGCTAAGTAAATGTGAATATTGACTGAGATTGTGAGTACTGATTTATCCTTTGTATTTCACAGCTCTTTTATCCCGAAGTTAGTTCAACAATTGTACAAATGCAAGCCATTGAACGCGGTAGGAGCTGAGCAACTTTTGCTGGATGTGCACATGCTGAAAACTGCTCTTCTCGATTTACCATCGACGGGATGTCAGATCTCACGAAAAGCTCCTGCAACGTACACGAAAGTCGTGGTGAAAGGCATGGCGAAGGCTGAAATGATTCTTAAAATCGTCATGTCCACCACTGAATGTCCACGAGCATTTGCAGATCAATGCAGAAAACTTCTGCCGGATCTGCAAATACCGGAATTCCAAAAAATCTTGGACATGAAGGTAATTATTGTGGGATAAATTGGAAAATTACCGACGAAAGTCGCGATTGTTATGAAATTTTCAATGATTTTAGGGACTGAGGAAAACCGAACAGCTCCATTTAGTCGAGCAATTTAAACAGACCGGAAGTACAGACGCCGCGCGAGAAACTCATCACTACGTGGCACGTGATAGTCCCGAGCACGAAGCCGGAAAAATCAAGAGACTTGAAAAATTAATTAAGAAACGAATGTAGATGATTTTTATATTAATGTACATACAGTATGAATTGTAATATAACGGGTCGCGTTATCGCATTGTATTTTTTATCTTCCTTCGTCGCGTCGTATTCCCGTAACAGAAATATTAAATAATAAGATATTTACAAAGAATTTGGTGTTTTTTTTTTGTAGTTTTTATTGATCGGCCAGATAAGTCTATAAACCCAAGATGTTAAGCAACGTCAAATTAACCCTGCTTTTGGGCAAGTTCCTTAGCCTTAGCCTTCTCCAACTTGGCGATCCTGGCGGCAGATTTGCTGCCGAGAAGACCACCGCCCCAGTGACGCCTGATCTCATCGTGACGGTCATTGAAGTTCGTCTTGATGGCCTCGACGACCTTAGCGAAGTTTGCTCTGTCACCGGAGTCCACCTAAAACCAAAAAAAGCGCGTATTAGCACCGAAAAATATTTCTGAAAAATAGTCTCCCGGATTTTTGGGATTTATCAGTCGGTTTTTCATATCACGGAATCTCATGGGATTGGCTCATAATTCTTTCATCATTACATTTAATTTCTCACAAAAGAAGAATCAATTTTTCGTTCCATTTACGATCAATTTATTTATATTTATAAATTCGTACCTGAGTGAGCGCGATCGACGTGCAAGTCTTGCGTCTGACGAGACGTCCAAGACGAGCTTTTCCCTTGATGATACAGTAAGGGACGCCCATCTTTCTGCAAAGGGCTGGGAGGAATAGGACAACCTGTAATAAGAAAAAAAAAAGAAGCAAAAATTAGGGCGAAAGTCAAAGATTCTCATTGAACGCAGTAAAGGAATAAGCACTCAGAGTCAAGTTACATCCTCCGGATGAAAAAAACCGTAGTTTTTATCTCCTCAGGTGAAGAAATTCTAACATCATTTGGTAGATATGATCGTTTGGTCGTTATTTCGTGGACGACAATTCAGTGAGCATTATTACCTCGATGGGGTCGACGTCGTGGGCGATGACGACCAGTTGAGCTTTCTTCTGCTCGACGAGGGTCGTGACGGTGTTGGTGCCGCTGCGAATCATGTTTGGCCTCTTGGTGGGAGTGTCTTCCTTTTTGGCGGCCTTCTCTTCGGCCCTAGCCTTCAGCCTCTTCTTCTTGGCCTCGGCCGACTCAGGACGGTACTTGTCCAAGATTTTGAAGAGCTGGGTCGCTGTAAAATTATCATTAATTAAAAACCTGTTAGCGCAAAAAGCTGCAATTAAATTCCCCTGCATTTACGCGCCTCACAAAACACAATTCTCGTTTCTTACCATAAAACTTACTTCCCTTTTCATTCTTATTTTATATTGCCTTGAAAATTCATTGTATATGACAATTGACCAAATTGAATTGAATGAAGAATAAAAAAAAGAGAAAACATTGTCCTACCCTCAAATTAATTTGCATGGAATTCCCAATTTCCCAAAGACAGCAAGTTTGTCCGATAGAAATGGCTCGTAAAGCTCCGAAAGTACGTTTTTTTGATATCGATCCACTCACCGGTTTGTTTGTCGAGGGTCTGAGTGAACTGGTTGATGGGTGGCGGAACCTTCAGCCTCTTTTGGAGGACGGCTCGCTGTCTCTGAATGCGAATGTACTTGGGCCATTTGACGAATCTGCTGAGATCACGGTCGGGTTGGATATCCTGGCCGATGCCGAAGTTGCGGGTGCGCTTCTCGAAGAGCGGGTTAGTCTGCTTCTTGGGCTCGACTTTCTTGACGGCCAAGGGAGCAGCTGCTACCTTCTTTCCGGTCTTCTTCTTGGGCTAAGGTCGAAAGTGAGGTTAGGTTAGATTGTTGTAATTAACACTGGACAAAAACACAGTGAGGGCTAATTAAAACTAATTGAACAACGAGAGAAGGTCAACCGAAATTCGGTGAAGCTATCGAGAGCACTTATCCTCACGAGAATCAATCGATTTAATGACCGGAGCGTTAACAATGACAACGTGTCTGTTGATAGCGTGAACGAAATGTGGACAGTCGAGTCGCGCGACTCGCCGCGACTTTCGGCGATCGATAAAATAGTCAAAGTCTTTTCGCAGCCGTAAAATATTCGTGTTTTCGTTTAGAGAAAATCTCATACCTTCTTTTGGACCATCTTTGCGGGTAAGGATCCGGTGGATTCCTTAACACCTTGTTGGATTACAAAGAATACACTTCGCGAAAGAAAACGCGAAGGATGGCGGCTAAGCGCGTAAAGGGAGGGCCGAAGTCAGCGCCACCTTAAGGTACTACGATTTTGGGAGTGGGGGATGCGCGGAGCCAAAGCGCAACATCAAAATGATGGCGGGAATTGGGCGGTCACGTGACCGGTTATTTGAAATGATAAAGAAATGTGCATTGAATTTGTGAAGGAATTTTTAATAAATTGAACGGTTTTTTGTCGAGTTTTATTTATTTACACACACTACGCGAAGGTAAGGATCCGGTGGATTCCTTAACACCTTGTTGGATTACAAAGAATACACTTGGCGAAAGAAAACGCGAAGGATGGCGGCTAAGCGCGTAAAGGGAGAGCCGAAGTCAGCGCCACCTTAAGGTACGACGATTTTGGGAGTGGGGGATGCGCGGAGTCAAAGCGCAACATCAAAATGATGGCGGGAACTGGGCGGTCACGTGACCGGTTATTTGAACTACGTGAATTTTTTACATAAAATGTTTGCCTAATTTTTAACAAATTCGGTGTTCGTTCCGTGTTATGTACATTGATTAAAATTCGAGAGAGTTAAAAAAAAGGAAAGCTTTATTTCCATTGTAGAATTTCCAACAAAGTGCATACATACGCGCTGTTTACCCGAACTGTACGTAATCCACGTCGCGTGTACAAGTACAAGCGACAGAGGGAATGATTTAGTTCGACGATCCGACAGAGTTTACGTTGCGACGTCGCGTGCAAAACGTGGCCGTTCATCCACCGGCTGGAGAGCTATTGGCTATTCTTGAATACAATGTTGCTTGCCGTCGGCTGCGAATACCCGAAGGGAACATCGTACTTTGTATTGGGAAGTAACACCAGACAGGAATGGCAGAAAATCCTTTTTATAATGAAAAAGGAGAAGCTGATACTTCCTGGAACATTGTAGATCGTGCAACTGGAACAGAATAATTACGCTTCGTTCACCAGATGTTGTGTTACTTTTTATGATTTCTTATGCGTGTTATTATGTTTAGTTTGAAATACGTGAATCCATATTGTTTTTTTACTACGCGGCAAGAATGGGGGAAGAAATTCTCGAGAGGAAAAAACGAGGAGAGAATTACCGTGAAAGTGCGGGGCACGATTCGCCATAGACGGAAGAGAAGCGTGCACCTCTCGAGCAGCAACGAAAAGGAGGCGCGCCGTGTCGTTAACGGCACCCCGCGCGGCTTTAAAAACTCATATTTCCATCATTGTTAGCCTTTACGAGTTTGCGAGTGGCGCATTCCCAGCAGGTGCTCGAGGGTCGTATCGTTCTCTTAACAGAAGAAAGAAAGTTGAAGAGGAGAGAGGAAACGAAAAATATATGAGAAAGTGTAACGGGAATGGCTCGACTCCTGAAGGAATACCAAATTCCTATTTAGGGCTCCGTTAAAACGTAATTTTCTTCCTTTTTTCTGGAGGATGAAAGTGTGGCCCCGAGAGATTTTCGAGCCTCGTGACTTCTCCGGTTCTCCATCTTCTCATTTGGTTGCTCTTTTCTTTGCATCCAACGAATTGTCATGGCAAGTTGTTATCATGGAATATGCAGATCTGCGATTAAAAAATGGAAAAATAACAATTAACCATGATTACCGAGAGCAGGAAAACGTTTTAGTGGCATTGAGTATTCGTACTATTTTTTACCGGTTACCGAAGAGAGTCGTCGTTACGTAGGAAAGCCAGCAGTAAACCTGTGACTTTTTCTCGAGGGTTTCAGGGGTGCTCGTGTCGCACAGCCCTCTCTTGCGCTCACAGTCGCCGCGTGTACGGCAGGTGAGATCGTTAGCGCCAAGGGTGCGACTTCGCATTGTGCCTTGGAGAGTGTCCGAGTGTTAGTTTATTGTTACCCGCTACCCCCGGTGGGCAGCCGAGAGCGCCTTACATATTTAAGTCGGGGCCATTAGGCCTCGCGTTTATGCTTCGAGACACCACTCGCCTCGCTGTACATGTCACTCTGCTCGCGTGTTTGCAAGCTCCCGGCTTTTACTCTCTGCGCTTTACGCGTTTCCTCGCCTATAAAAAGGGATTTAAAAAAAAGCGTTAAGAGAAAAATAAATAAACGTGTATATTAATCTAGTGATAAAAAAAAAAAAACAATTTAAAAAAATTGTGTTGCGTATTAACATTACTAGTATGACATTTTTGGAAATCGGTTTTTTAAAAATATTTTTTAAAAAATTGGTTTAATGTATGTATATGTTTTTTAAGCTGTTTTCCAGTTACTTACACGAGATGATTTTATGAAGAGGAGTCAATAGTTTTGTTTCCCTTTGCCTTCCAGAGAATGAACGGCGAACCGCAACGATGTGAATCTTGGCAGGCCGCGTTCGCCGGCAGCTCGTTAAACTTTTCGTCACGGTCGTTTCGGTTCTTTCCGAGTGGGCCGATGGTGGAGTGGCGGCCCGCAAAACGACTCCCGCGGGATCTTCGTCGCAGGAACTGCGGAGTAGCCGATTATACGACGTAAAAAGGGTTGAAACCGACGAAGTAAACGAAAGTACAAGCCGAAGGGCTCGCGACCCCTCGGAGATTATCTCAGTCGGCCCCTTAACGCCGCGGATGAATGCTCATAACACGCGCTTTAAAAAAAAAAACTTCCGCCCGCGATAAATACAGTCAAGGATGTGCAATAAAGTAACTCGAAGTGAAGTGAATACAAGAACAAAAGTACATATCACTTTCACCCAGAAAAATTCAATAAAAATAACAGATCCAAGCAAAATATACTCAATTTCCCAAGACTATGAAATCTCCGACAATACATAAACAATTACTTTCTAGCATGACTTTCATGACAAACTACATGAAATACTTGAAAACTTGAAAGCAAGTACACGAAAAACTTTGTCTCGACTTCAGTTACACAGAGCACTCAAGTTTTTTGTCGTGCTGCAGTCGTTGAGCCGAGAGTTAATCACGTACAAGCACCGCAGAGAATCGGAAAACATCGAAAACTCGGAGTGTGAGATTCTTCGGAGCTTTGGAGACTCTGTTTCTTCTCCGGGCTCTCGGTTCTCGTGTTACGAAGAACCTATGGAATCCTTAACGGCGGAGTTGCGCCTCGCCAGTGGTCCGCTGGGCCCAATCGTCTGAAATTAATGTCCCACCATTATTAGCAGAAGTTAGTCGAGCTCCGCTCGGAAACTAGCGCGCCCTTGCCCCCCCGAGAAACCCGAGGCGAGAGCCGGCAAGAGAGAATAACCGGCGCAAAAACGAGCAACTTCCGAGAAAGCGAAGCAGAGGGCGTCCTCCGGATGGAGTTATAACTTTTGGATTCCTCGCACTCGGACTACGTGTATATAATATAATGCTACGCTCGCGAGTTCTCTTCACCCCCTCGCCTCATGTTTCTTCGTTAGATGGCCACCCACGCACCCACGCACACGACTCCTCCAACAATTATTATCACATTACCCGAAGGAAAAGTGCTGATCGTGCGTCGCATGCTCTTCATCGTTAGGCGGAAGATGATAGAGTGACAAGCGTATCCCACTTTCACCGAAACTTTCTCTATCCCCCAAAACCTGTAAATAATGCGATATTTATTATTTTCTTTGTTCGTAAAATATTTTTATTGTTGTTTTCCACAATGCAAAAAAAAAAAAACGAAATTCTCAAATGATCGAATGTCCGATGTTATCTAATTTTTTAATAGTGTCTGGAATTATGTTTTCGAGTGTATAAAGGAACGAGTTACCGTTTGGAACGTCGGTAAGTTTGAAATCGTGTTAATAAAAGTTGGTACGCGAGACTGTACTCGCGAGAGTTCGAGCGGAGATTCCATAGGTCGTTACCATTAATTCTTGATCCGAATCGGCGCGTAAAACTGAAAGTCGCCGCCGCGGAGTTCGGGGATTGGGCGCGGGGGCGACATTAGCCGTAACAACGCTCGGGCGCTCGCCTTTTAACGTTAACGATCCTGTTACTGATGAGGTTCGGGCGATGCTGCGGCAATGTCTTGCGATAAAGTCACCGACGGGAGCCACAAGCGCGCTCGACTTGCCGGAAGGGTTGCGACGTCGAGTACGCGTCGCCTCTCGTCCTTCGATTGACGCCGAAAACACGTCACCCTCGAGTCTACTTCTCGACGACCTTCTCCGCGGTTAGTCCTACTTCCTATAATAACAATTATCAATAATAACAGCCGTGTAACATTGTCAAACAGCGTAAAAATAACAATGCTCTTTGTCATGTATAATAACGAATAAAATCGGTTTTCCGTTATAGATTATGAGCATTGCATAACATTCTTGAATGAATAACACGTTAAATTGCAACCTCGCGATAATACTTACGATTTTCGAAGCGGATTTTTCGGAATAATAACAATTATCAATAATAACAGCCGTGTGACATTGTCAACGTGCATTGTAAACAGCGTAAAAATAACAATGCTCTTTGTCATGTATAATAACGAATAAAATCGGGTTTCCGTTATAGATTATGGGCATTGCATAACATTCTTGAATGAATAACACGTTAAATTGCAACCTCGCGATAATATTTACGATTTTCGAAGCGGATTTTTCGGAATTCGAGCATCTGATGCTACACTTTGGCCCGTTAGTACCTGCGACGTCCACGACCGGCGGCGGCGCTGCAGCTGCTGGGTCACGTGATCGGCACAGAGGGCGCTGCGTACGCGTGTTCGTGATCGTTGCAGTTTCGAAATCGTGTGCATACGCGAGTAGCAATTTTTTTAGTCGTTAGTACGGGAGAGTTGTTCGAACGGGTTACGTACGTGCACAAAAATGGTATCTGTGAGTTACTCTACGTTCTAAAGTTAACTGCCGGACATCAATTTCACCGGATGTATATATGTATATTCCAAAAATCCTGATTCGGCTGCTGATGGTCTTACATTTTCGGGTACTGATTATCGTCGCAATGATCGGAAGTTCGTGGACATCAATTTATCCGCATGTATATATGTATATTCCAAAAATCCTAATTCAGCAGCTGATAATCTTACATTTTCGGGTACTGATTATCGTCGCAATGACCGGAAGTTCGCGTATCGTAGGTCGCGAGTGATCGTCAGAAGGAAAGTGCTTGAAATGTGTGAATCGAGTGCGAAATGAATTCAATGTTATGTGATAGTGCAAACGTTCAGTGAGTGTCGAAGTGCCATGACCTAAAAGAAGAAGAAGAAGATGATGAAGAAACTTGCCGCGTCTTGATAAACACCGAAAGGTTTGACTAGGTGAGTAAAATGTAAAAGCTCGCTGGAAATGCGAGTAGGGCGAGTGTATGTCGAAGGTTGATTGTCTCATTGAGCCGAGGATTACCTGGTGGAAATTAGTGAAAGGTAACAAAGGCCGGATTCGAGGATAGCGAGGAGGAGGAGGAAGGCGCAATCGGTGCGGGATCGCGATCCGCAATTCCACAAATGGGGCGGTTCGAGGCTTCGAACAAAAGATGTAATAATTCTGCAAGCCCTTCGGGCCGCCCGCTCTCGCAATCCTCGCCATAACATCGCGAGTAGGTGCGCGCGGGGCGAAGGGCACCCACGGCAGCCACCCTTACGGCGAGCCCCCCTTTGTTGTCAAGACAAACAAGAATCGTTTGCTCGGTAGCCGAGCGCTCGACTCCGCCGCTTCTCTCCCCCGCTAAGGGGTGGAATTTTAATTACGCGAATATCAAGGCGCCACTGAATTGCATTACCTTATACCACTTCCTCCTACACTGGAATTCATAATCTTACCGGTGTATTTTCGAGCTTCCTGCCATTCGTCGTCATTGCCGACGATGATTTCGCCCCGAGATCTCAGATTAATCCGAGAAATTCGTGATGGAACTATTTTTTAAATTTTATTTGATATACATATTTTTTTAATTAATTTTTCATAATTTTTTCCCCGAAATCCGAGAAATTCGTGATGGAGCTATTTTTTTGTGTAATTTCATAATTTTTTTTTTTTAAATTAATTTTTCATTTCGATTAATCTTTGTTTTCATTTAATTTTTCATAATTTTTTCGCCAAAATCTGAGAAATTTGTGATGCATAAATTTTTAAAAAATTCATTTTTAATTTCGATTAATTTTTGTTTTCATTAAATTTTTCATCATTTTTTCGCCAAAATCCGAGAAATTTGTGATGCATCTATTTTTTTAATGTTATTCGATTAATTTTCTTTTAGATTTATTTTTTAATAATTTTTTCGACCAACCCCGAATGATTAGTGATGTATATATATTTTTTATGCTATGCGAAGAAAAAATTGTTTTTCGAAACTAATTTTTTTGTATTTTTTTGTTCTGTTTCAGGTTCAATTACGCACGATTATTAATTTTCTCTGGAGTTTTAATGAGTTACTGCTGGAATGGTGTACACGCGATCGAGATTCCGGGATGGATGTCGCTGCGGCAATAATTGATGAATGCTCCCGCTTTTGATACACGCTTGCATTTTGAAATATCGCTTACCGCCGTTGAGCGACGGTACGGAATAATGCACGCTCCTGGGGAGAGAAGAATGACGTTGTAAACATTTTAATCAGAGCGCCACTGGGAGAGTGATGTTTAATATCGAATAATTAATGGCCGCCCGAGCGCCCGAAAATTCGTCGCGATTTACAAATGAAACAATCGTGGATATGTAATTCGGACGAGCGAAAATTCCCTTTTTATTCTCTGCACTTTCTCATACAGAGAGTCATTTCATATCATGATTTTTTTTTTTTTTTAAATAAGACAAACTTTACTGAAAACCATTTTGAAAAGCTATTGTTTACGAATAATTTCGTTGTCCATCGTAATAACGTATTTGTAAAACATATGGCAAGGAAGAGGCCTTTAGAAAATTCACGAGTAGAGTGAGAGTCTCACCCTTCGTGGGTAGAATTCCTCGCGTCTCAACGCCCTCCTCAAATATGCACCTCGTGGTTTCAAACTCCCTCGTTTATTCATGGAGAGCCCACTGTCCGCAAAGTATATTCATCTAAAAGCCGCAGAATCGCGGTTGTACTTTTGCGAGTTGTGTGGCATGGGAGGGCATGTGTGTTGCGGCAACGAGCCAGTCCAAAACGTTTTTACTAGGAGTGTTTTACGTGCGTCTTCCTCGTGGGAGGATTCGCCGACGCAGAAGGATCCGCAAGGCTCTGAGGGAAAAAACACACACACACACACATACACACAGAACCACAAGAAAAAAAGGTACGTACTGACAAAAAAATATATAAAAAAAAAACATACAAACTACCCTTGATATTCAGCAGATCTTTTTACGACTCTTGCAGAGCATTCCAACTTATTGAGTAGTACTTGAAGAATACGACCTCTCCTGCCGGTCACTCGGATTCGACGTGGTGGACGACGCCCGGAGGCCAAAGGAGCAAAACGGCCTGGACAGCGAAGTAGCTAGCGGACGAAAAGCGAGGCAATAACAGGGTAATCGGGACGAGAGTTCGGAGCATGGGTAACGAGACCGAGGGAGCGACGGTGGACGCGAAGAGAGAGAAAAAAAGGAAGAAGAAGAGATAAAGACCAGCAGATGAACGTCCGTTTGAAAACCGCACGGCCAATTTTCTTTGACAACGGTTGCGTCCCGCCAGGACCGAGACAATGCCGGCGGATTCAATAAAACCGCAACAATAAGGGAGAAAACGGTGCTCGTTCGAGGCTACGGGGGCGCGGGAGTGTTCGACACTGGGACGAGCCCTTTCTCTCTCTTCGCCGAGCGAAGGACGGGATTCGGTTGTTCGGAGCTCACGGCGAGAATGAAAACCCTGGGCCAAGGGTAATTTGAATGAAGAGACGAGAGACAATGCGGTGGGTTTCGCGAGAGGCTGGCGCCGCTCGTGGAGGACCCCCGTGGAAACCGCGGGTGAAAACAACCGCGGAATCAAATTAGGAACGCCGGGGAACCCGGAGTTTGTAATTATATTTACAAGTGGCAGTTCTCGGAAAACAAAAGACAGCTACGAGCTCGCGCTCCAGACCAAGAGATTGCTCAATTCATTCACGGACTTATCGTCCGGATGCGTTCTATCCGCCCCTCCTTTCAGAACTCTCGTACAATTGTTTTTCCGCAAAAATTTTCGCCCTCCCGCCCGAGAATCTTTGCCACGACGTGACCCTTTCCTTCCCTTTGTCAAATTATCCGGTAAACTATCACAACAAAATCACTATTTCGAGCCATTTGCCACAAAAACAGAAAAATACGATCAGCTAATATGTACTTTTTTTTTTTTTAGCATTGAACGAGCGATTTCGTTGATGGCGAATCTTGTGCAGGACCAATTTCACCTGTTACAGTTTAACGATGTTTTCTACCCCAGCGGAAATGCCAGGGGCTTCCATTCATTGGGAGCGAAGCCTTTTGAGAGGTGATGAAGCGTAGAAGTTACGTTAGAAAGGTCGTAGTTGAGTGGAAGAGGAAAAGAGGAATAAAACGCGGTTCGAGGGAGAAAAGAAATATGTATTACGCTTAAATGACGGAAGGTGAGCTTTCGAGGGGCTGCCACACGTGCGTGTATTGCCTGGGAAGAAATCAGACGAGATGAAAAGGACTTGAGACGTTTTTACTTTTTATTTTACAGAATACGCACAGGTATGGAATTGGCGAGTGGTCCAGGTACTCGCGTGTGGAAAGGAAGAGCCGAGAAGGGCGCCCTCAATCGCCTCCTGGACAAAGCGTAATGAAAAGATAGTTGGCGTGCTTCAACTACCTCCGACGTAAGCATATGTCCGCGTCCTCCAAGCAACGCATACCTATTCGCGAACCGAGTTATACGAACCGTGGACTGGCCGAGCGACTGTGAAACGATGGAAAGAAAGTGGTCGAGTGGAAAAAGGGATATATTGAATATTTCTGACGGACACAAACGTCCGGATTCTGTCCAGCAGTGTCTGGAGGCTTTGTATTCAAATATTCCCCTGGAAAAGAGTCTCCAATGATATATACTACCCCGAAACGTGGACGGAAAGATGGAATTGATGAGAATGTTTGACTCAATTCAAGATATTAAAAGTGAGTATGAAAAAATGGCATATTTTTAGTTTTTGGTGTTTCTTTTTTGGGTAGAAATCTTGAATTTTCGTAAGATATTTGTTCTTAGAATCTCCGTCGATAAAATTAGCGTAACATGGTTTATCTCGAAGGATGCGAAAAGAGGCAGAAAATTCATCGTCGACTGTACACGTGTTTCCCCGAAGGGACAACAATTTTTTAAGTCGTTACTGCAGCTCCGTCTGAGATTTTATCACAAGATTCTTGCACCGAATCGAGCTTTCCCCTCTTCATGGAAATTCGAGAAGCGCCGCTTCTAATTAGAGCTATACTTAAGCCGGGTAATTCGACGATCGTGCAAATTGACGGGAGTCTGGTGAAGCAGCAGTAAAAAGCGTTTTTTCTTTTTCCTACCGGCACTCACGGCCTCCAGGAGGTTCGAACTTTTTCTCCCCTCGGTTTTGCGCTCAATGACCAGCAGCGGAGTTTTCATTTTCGCGCCCGAGTGCTTGACGCTCGCCGATTGCTCGTGGGACACATTGCGCTTCCGGAAACTGTTATAGCGCGTGAAAATTAAAACCTGATGAGTTTAGGCGAAGTGGCGAAGCTTTTCGGGAATGACTCGATGCAAAAATGCGGACGGGAATGCAAAAAAAAAAAAAAACGAAACGAAACAATTCGAAATCCTGGAATAATTCTTGTACAAAAAAATTCCTACAACAATCTCTCGACAATGAAAAAACGGAAAATTTTAATAAAAATCCTTGAGCATTTCCGATCGCGATAAATTCTTAAGAAGCCCCGAGTACTTCGTCAACAATGTCGCGCCGAGGCTTCGTCGCGATCGTTAACGAAAGGGTTTAAAAGAGAGAAAACTAAAGCAACATTCTTTTCCGCAGGAAGTTGGCGCGGCGAAGAAAAGAACTCGGGAGAGAATTACAGCATCGCTTGGAAGGCAAAAAAGGGGGAAGAGATCGAGCTCTTCTCGGTGAGGCCATTCGGGAAACTCTGGAACGCAGTGGCGGTGTATACAGGAGCTAGAGGGTGGCAGCGAGGAGGCTTCGCCGCGTACTCGTAGCTTCATTGGCTTCTTGAGAAGTCCCCTGGATGGAGTGGCTCCCGGAGGTGAGAGGAAAAAATATAATATCGCGACGTTTTAATAAAGTGAGTTAGGCAATCAAGCCGGGCGTTAAAAAGCTTTGTTGTTTTAACGACCGTTTTACGCGCGCTTAAATCACACTTCTCACAGGCCCCTTGGCTTCTTCGGGGCTCTTGTCCTACCCGAGGGAAGTCGAGAGTCAAGTGAGCTGCTAAAGCGAAACAAAAAGAAAATAAAAAGAAAAAAAAATATATATATAAATGAAAATAAAAAGAAAAATCAAGTCCCGGGCACAAAAGGTACAGCAGCAGCGGTAGAAGCTCAGCTACAATCGTACGACACACACAGAATGTGCGATAGCGAGGGAAACTCCGCTCGCTGGAATAGAAATATTTTTATAAGAGTTATGGAAATGAAAAAAATGTGAAAACTTTGGTCCGTACGTCCAACCCCTAGATGATATATATATATATATATATATATATCTATACATAAATATATATATATAGTATTATATCTTGTGCTCCGTGTGTCGGAGCCTGGCGTACACCCCTTTCTATCTCACCCTCGCATGGCGAGCCCTCCGTGCCCTCATTCACCAGCGACTGCGGAGCACCAGGGTCTTTTTACCTTTTTATTTTGGCGGGTGCAGGGGACACGCATCAGCCGCCCGGATATTATTTCAGTCCGCGCGCATATTTCCGTAAATGAATTTTATGAAAACAATTTTTACTTTTTTAATTAATCGCTCTGTGTGCGCTGTGTGTTTTGTTCGCAGGGAGTGTCTCCGGCTGGGTGACCCTCAAAATCCCGCGTTAATTCTGGCCACCGAGACGAACATTATCTCTCGGTTGAGTTATGCCGTGTGACGGGCGGAGCGGCAGTTGAATAAACGAGGATTTTTCAAATAAATAACCCTTTGGAACGGAGGAAGAAACTGGCAGGTTTTTCAAAGTTCAATCGACACGCGCTTCGAGCCTCTCGTTATACGTAATTGCCGGGCAATTAGGGCTCTGAGGGATGCCGAGCAAGTGTACGCAGTTTTCAGGGTCATACCTCTCCCACAGGAACAGCCTGTTAGGTGCGCCGTAGGTAATCGCACCCATAAATAACATTTATCGGAAGCCCGCGCTCTAATTGCCAATGATTACCGCGAGCCGCCTGGGAAAAATTGCCAATTTGCATCGAATGCTCGCCGTTCGTCATGAGCGTCCGAGAGAGAGAGAGAGAGAGCGTTTAACCCCGTCGCCAGACGAACTACCCTGGCGCCACCATTCGTTTATCGAAACTCGATTTATCACCGAGATTAATAATCCGGGGAGTCGCGTTGTCGATTAAAGCTTATTCATCAGAGACTCGCTTTTTTTGGCCATGTGGACGACACGCTATCGTGAATTAATGTTCTTGTATTATTTATTCCAAATGACGCTTTATTAATTTTATGCTACCCATTGCTTTAAATTTCTTTGCTATAATTCTTCTTACTGCCTCACTTTGTTTTTTCTTTTTCAAATTTTCCCTAAGATTTTAAACGTTCAACTTAAAATTACTGATTAGTAAAAAAGCACCTAAGGATTTTGTTTTCGTGGGAATAATTTTTTGCATTAGTTAGAAATGTTGAGAGTAGAATTTTAGTTAAGGTGAATATCGGCTATCGAAGATTCCGCGACGGTGGGAGAGGAACAGTTGCTCTTCGGTAGATAGAGTCAATCGTAGTCAGACGTCGCTCGCCTGGGGGAGAATATGCCATCTCTGATCTGCGGAAAATCGATTAAAGTTAAGGTCTCTTCCCGGCCGTTTTCCGATAGAAGATCCATAAGCGAGAATTGGATGGTCGTGCGGTAAAGTCTTACGGGGCGGTCGTCATAAATTTGCAATGTTCAGTAGAATTTCGAGTCAATTCGTGCGGATTGAGATTGCTCCTTTTCACGTACGTCTTTTGGGCCGTGAGCGCGAGGGTTTGCCGGTTGATGCACGGGGTGTTGCTCCTGGTGCGCCTCTGCACCGAGCGCGAAACATTCACGCCCCAATAGAGTTGGATCTCGCTCTCCTGAATACACAATGCGATTTATTCGTAGCGATGCCGTTCGTATAAAACACAAAGGACGCGGGGCGCGTGTTGCCGTCGTGTATGATTGGTAAATTATTGAGACACGAGGTGCGGATATTGTTCGGCGATTCACGTACGGACCTTAAATAATTCAGCGCGAGCGTGAATGATGTTCGGGAAACACGGGCGCGGAAAACGTGTGGATTTTTTCTTCTTCTTCTTCTTCGTGTTCCAGAGATATTTTCCTTTGCGCGTTATTTTTTTTTTGGTGGTAGGAGAGAGAGAGAGAGAAAAAAAAAGAGCGAACAACGTACTTCAACATCGAACGAATTGTTTTATTTCACATGTAATATTTCCGTCCTCTTACACAATAATAAACTATAATACAAAATGAACTCAGCCGCTCGCACTCTCGTCCACTCGACAGCAATTATATTCCGGGACTCCCAATCGGCACTGCCAAATACAATCTACTGGCCGTATTATTCGAGGGCCTAGTTTTAAACGTCTACTCGTTATTAGACATTCGATAATAATTTGCGTGATATAGTTTTCTTTTGTTCGTCGATAATTTTTTTGTTAATATTCTTCATCGTTATGTTTTTTTTTTTTGTTTCAGGAGGAACTAGGAACGTCAACGCGTCTCGGAAAGCCGGAAAACCTTGAAAACCGTGCGACCCTCAAGACGCATTTAAGAGGGAAATCATAAAAAATGCGTTGTACAAAAGTGAGTTTTACTTTCGCCGATACAACTCACTTAGAAAGTAGTGAAGATAACAAGGCTTTCTCGAAGAACGTAGAGATGATATATTTCATCGTCTTGTCGACGAGAATTCGACGATTTTCTCTCTCGGACGCCCCGAGGACAAAATCTCCGAACGTATGTCGCTACGCGAGCAGAAAATAAAGCATTTACGAATAATAAAGGGCTGAGCGGGCGCTCGTGCGCTCGCGCGTTGTAGTACAGTAACGCGTGCAGCGAAACCAGCAGCGGGCACACCCTCAAAACTTTCGGCATAACTCAGCCTCGTTATCTGACTCGCAAATAAGGCAACGTAAAAGTTGTCCGCATCAATCTGGCCTTTACGGAGATTCGAAGTTGAAACGACGCTAAGTCACCCCTAACGTATTACACCCCGGGGGCTGCGAGCTGAGCGCCGACCGGGTACGCGGACGCCCGACGATTCGATCTATCTACGAATTCATCCTAAACTCGTTGGCAAAACTAACTTTTCTCTGTTCAAGGCGATCCTTGCGCCCATCCTCAATCTCATCTCCTCTTCCTAACTCAACGTACACTCCAACTTTCGCTCTCGGATCTCTCAAACGATATATACAAATAAACAAAGATCCGCATCTCGAATTATCTAAAGAGCACCAAATTCATTTCACGCCATCTTCTGTTTTTTAATTTCCTTCTTTTTCACACTGGAAGAAAAAAAGTAGCTGTAGGCAGTGATTAATCGATTCGTTGAGACTATGATTCCGAATTAGTTTCAGCATTTATTGCCACAACCACTTTTTTTTCTGTGCATCCACTAACGATTTATCCTGTAGTTTATTCACATTAGTATCATAGAGCTCATTTTTGGTCTCTAATTTTTATTTAACCGGTTACTTAATGAGCTTAGTTCGTTCGGTGGAATCGTTCGCTATCGAAAGTTTGCGGGCCGATCTAACGAGCCAAGAGACTATATTGCATACTTCGATTTGGCAGCGTACACGCACACACACAGACACTCCGAGGCCTCGCCTAACATATTTTTTTTTTCCTTTCTTTTCGTGGCTTCGTTATCGATCGCACTTTGCGTTTCTTCCTCTTTGTTTTCTTACTTCGATTGTCATTTACCATCGTAACCAGCTTGCGCATTAATGCCGTTTAAATTGTTCATAGGATTGAGAGCGCTGTGGGAACTCGAAGTCGCCGTCGGCGGATATCCGTTGTGGTTGTGTGCCGATTCTCCATTGCCTTGTCGCTGCCCTCCAGCAGCTTGTACTCCCTGGAAGAAGAAAACAAAATGTGAGTGCGCGATCGCAAGAAGAAACATTTCCGCAAGGAATTTCTGTTAAATAGGAAACACTTTAAAGCCGCAATAGCATCGACGCCTCGGCTTGGAAAACAAAAAGCTTGGAGTGTAACCGGAGAAACGAGGGGAAAGGAGAAGAGCAAGTTGTAGTCTCAACTCGGTCGGAGTAACTTAACTCCGTGGATAGAAGGGGCAAGCTTTCGAAGCCATATTTATGTGAGGAGCGAACGCGAGGGGAAAATTTAGGAAAGGATAGGCGGAAAGCCTTGTGTTGAAAACTCTAAACTTTCGGCTCCTCAGCCTCTCTCCTCACCCTCTCGTCTCGTCTCGCCACGCCTCGCCACTCGAGAAACTCTCCAGAAGCAAGGTGTTAAATTAAACAAGCTTAAAATTTGCACGGAGTTCTGATGCGCTCACGAGCGTGTGAGACAGCTTCCTCTTCTTCTTTGGAGGCCTGAAGAATCCGCCAGTTGTCTCAACAAGAGGCTACGATTCAATGCTTTCAATAGAATAGCTAATTTTTATTTTCTATTTTACATCAATCCTATGAGTTAAATTTTTCACTAAATTACAAATTGGACAATAACATTTGGAAGTTCGTAAAATAATTGTCAAATAGTCGTACGAGGATAGTTCAATTGACATCAAAGGATTGATGAAACTGTGGAAATAAAAAAATCTGCCAATTGGGATGCTGCGATTTTTTTTTGTACTTATGCTCTCAGTTGCAGTTGAAGTTTAACGAGTGGAGATTCGAACGATTCGAAACGGAGGAAAAATCAGCATAGCTCGAGCGAGAAAGTGACTGAACGACTGGTCGTTGAAAAGCAAAGGGTAGAGACGTCCGTTCGACCCTTGTCACAGAGAGTCGGCTGGCTTTTCTCGTGTGAAACGAGAATCGCGAGAGCGAGTTTCACCCCAAAGCGAGAATAAGGGCGACGGGGCAAAGAGAGAAAGAGTGAACGATTAAAAGGCGGTGGAAAAACGAGAGAAAAAAAAAATACCCACACACACACACACAGAGAGAGAATGGAAGAGGAATGGTGCAGAGCGAGTGCGCGCGTGCCGTTTGATTACAACGTCGCTCGTAAATCCGTTCCCGCATTAATTCCTCCTCTGGCAATTGTAGATAAAACTTGAATAAGTCATAGACTTAATTTAGCCGGTGTGCTCCTCGCTCCGTGAACAAGCAGAGCGGCTGGTGAGCTGCGTGCGAGCGCAGCTCACCAGCGATGGTCCTCCTCCGAGATTTCTTAATTACGAGAGGAAAAGCCCGCTGTGCAGTCCGATGACTCGAAGGGGTTGAAAAAGAGAAGAGGAATAATGCCGCGCGAGATTTAGGGTTTCTCGCGCGTGTTAAACAATCCCCTACAATTATTAGTCACTCGACAGTGATCGTCCTACGAAATAGCGTTGCACAGAAGAAGACGCAAGGCTGCCAACGACGGTACGACCCTCGGGGTAAAAAGCCTTCTTTGCGGGCCAGCGAAGAGCCCGAGAGCCCGAAATTTTTCCACGATAAAACTTCTCTTCTCCGCCAGCTCTTTTTGTCATTTTTATCGTAATTATTTACGACCTAATTACTCGACGTGAAAGGAAACGCCGAGGAGGAAAAACCGCGAGAAACACTCCGGTGTTCGCCACATTGGGCGGCTCCCTCTCTCTCTTTTCTCTCTCTCTCTCTCTGTTTCATTCAGTGTAATATACCGTCTCGGTATGATGATAAATCATCGCGTGTCCGACGCGATGATCTCCGCGGATTCATTCGGCTAAAGCACGATGAGCTCACGAAACACTCGCTCAGCTCCACCTCCGCATTTATACTTACACAACCGTGTAACTCCGACTCTAGATCGTTAAGGCTCACGTACGATTAGGTACTTTCTCGGGCGAACTCTCCCGCGCTGCAGAGTTACAGCAAAAGCGGACTTTTCGGACTGGAGACTGGGGTGTTCATTGCTCTACACATCGGCGCGGATTCGCGAGGCTCCCTGAGTAAGACATTAATCGGGGGGTGGTTCGGAGGTAGTTTGTAACCCGGCCGAGAGAGAGAGAGAGAGAGTGAGAAGGGCTGGTTTGTGCTGCTGATGCGGAGGGTTCCTCGAGAATCGCGTGTCATTTGTCCGTTGATCTCCCGTCGCTGGGAACGCACCAGGTGCAACGATGTACAGTTCCGCGTTGCGCTCTTTCCCCACGTCGTGCCTTTTCTTCGGCGAAAAAATTAGCACCCCTGGAGAACGAAGAAAACGAGGGAAACAAGAGAAAAGTGTACGTAGAGACGCAGGTCGTTACGCAGTCCCAAAGAAAAGACGGCGGTGGGTTTGCTCGCGAAGCTGAAGGAGTTTGGACCGTAAGATTAACCGAAGAATCGTTCCTTCCTCGTGCTAACGAGGCTCAAGGGTCTACGCGGAGGAAATCTACCTTTTTCTTGCTCCTCCCTGGAACACTCGAGGATAAATAAAACCTCAGGGACCGCTTCACCAGCGTCATTCATTGCTGAGGATAATTAATATAACCGAGGGTTAACTTCGAACTACGGACTACATATATATCCTTTACTGACGATTTTTCCAAGTGTTGCAGGTGGAAGACGATGTATAAGATTGCTCTACAGGAGGAATAAGAGAAAGGCATAATTGAGGGGGAAGCAGTAGAGCCGGAAAGAGGAGCACCGCTAGCAGGCAATAATCGTTATAAAAGTGAGCGTAACTTGTAGCTCACAGTTGAGCCGGGCCAGGAGTTCAGCAACAAAACTCATAATCTCACGTAAGCTCGCAAGCTGGATTTTCCCATGCGAGACTCGAGGCCCGCGAGCTTCACCCCTCATTCCCTTATTCGCTCGGCGGAGACTTCGTGCGTTTATACTGGGCGAGTTCGGCCGAGGGGCTTATGTGAAATTCAGCCATGCAACTCTCTCTCGCCTAATAATAAGCTCGTTAGACAAGAACGACGCCAACTCACGACCCTGATATCTATAGCTTGTGTAAAAGGCCAACTGGGCGAGTTACAAGCCACCGCAGTGATGACCTTAAGTTCCGGGCAGCTGCGTTTGCCTGAATATTTTGTGGGATTAATTGAGCTTGTCACTGATTTTTAAATGCCTAAAATAATTGGGATTTTTTAACCAGTGTTATTGGTAATTTCGAAGCGATTGGAAAAAATGAACTCCCTTTTTTTTCTTCAATGTTCGTACGAGTCGTCGCGATGGTAAAATGGAAATAAGAGAGCTAACGAGGACGGTAATACCTTGTGCCAAGGCAGAAGTCTCGTACGCATTGATCCCCTTAAATTCCCATGTAGCTGCTTCTCAGCATTAGCATATTATCTCGTCCCGCCACCAGCCCTCTCCCCTCCCTGCAGCAGCCCTTCGATGCGCGGCGTGTTCTGTTTCTCGCTGCCAACCCCTCTCGGATTCGCGAAGGACTTTGCAGACACTTGAGAGTTTGTTTTAAAACTCAGATAATCGTTTCGAAACCCCGCACCTACCTATCTTCTCTTCGTCCTCGTACTTTCTCCCTCTCCCTTCTTTCTCACAGCCACCGCAGTGCTCCACGACGCTTTTTTCCTTCCGCTTCTCGCCCGAAGACCTCGTCGACCAGGACTTCTCTCTCTTTCTCTTGACTATTATTCCCAGGGGTGATATTATACCGAAATAAAAATGTGTCGCCAATAATTGTTCTTTGGAAAAGTTAGGATCTCGGATAATGTTGCGCATTTACAAAAATTTTCCTGTGCACAAGTCATCACCGAACAATGTAGTTTGTAGTCGTTGGTAATTTTTTGGCAAAAATTTTTTGAACCTTTTAACAATAAATGTGATAATTGTTATTATCACGTTTTTCAAGCTCTTCAATATTTAATTATTTTTCGACTGTTCCTGTGGCAGAATATTAATTTTTATTTCTGTTTCCAGGACAATGATAACGCTGTTGGAGTCGAGTGTGGCTGTGTAGCGAAATTGGATTGCAAGATATGTTTATTCATGGGTTAACTCCTGTGAGAAGTCTCCGGGCCTCCTCTTCACGAGCTTTTATCTCGGTCACGACGACGGGGATACGTCTTCGACAACCGCGAAGAGCTTTGGCATTGGCGAAAGATTGAGACAGCTGTCTGTTCCCAGGCAATCAGAAAAACTGCGGCAACCCCTCGACGATCCGCCGGCTCCCGGCGGCTTCTCCCTTCAGCCACTCGGCTCAGGAAGTGAGCCGAAAGAGGGTGAGCCGAGAGTCGCGTTCGCCACGACGACGACGACGACGAAAGCACATAGCGCGGAACGTCTGCCTCTTCGCGGTTTTTAAGAACCTTAACACCACTCGGTCTCTCACTCGTTGATTCCGTTAGCGAGATAGTGCGGCTCCCTACAACCTCTCGCCACTTTGCATTTCGTTTATACGACATCTAATTCCGCCCTCGATTCGAATTTGAAGGGGTCTCGGGATTTCCTCGTTTACCTCTTTTACTTTCTCACTCGCAATACCTTTTTTTTTTTTCCCGATCCCGTTCAAGAAACTCCAAATTACCGAGTAATAAGAACGCCGTAAAATTTTCATATTTCCGATAAATTCTCAATTATTGACAGTAAAATTAGAAATCCCAGACACGAATTTTATAGACAATTTTTCGAAACATTTATTTTGTTTAAAATGTAATAATTGAATTTTTTTTTTTTTTCATTATTGGAAGATTGACAGTGATTAATATTAGATCGTGTGGTGTTAAAGTCGCGTACAATTTCACAATGATGAAGGTAAATTCCTTGCCTGCATCTTCCAAAACGCACAAAAGGCCAAATATTAATTTTTCGTCTGTGGCGTTGAGTCGAAGACTCGGAGGCAACAATGAGCTCGTCGATTTCCATGGAGAGCAGTGAGAGAAGTATAATTGATCGAGAGTAGATCCGTCAGTTATGGCCGGACGTACACACGAATACAGAAGGATGATGCTTCATAAAATATCAAGGGTTTTTTGCTCCCCAGCAGAATGCCGCGAGAGGACGCAGAGAAAGCGCTCTGTCGAGTGGTGGAAAGAAAAAAAAAAAAAAACAAAATCGAGGGCTGTGAGAATAGTGAGATGGAGCTGGTTCACAACGACGGACACCTTGAATGGGCCGATGGTCGGGGCGCGAATAAGCGCGCGAGGCGGGCAGCGCGAAGCGGAAGAGAGAGCGGAGAAGGGAGACGGGGGCCGCATTGAAGCGCGATTCTCGAACGAGAGACGAGCGAGACGTCGAGTGGGATCCGTCAGGCTTAGGGTAATAGATGCTCCGACGACATTAGCATGCCGCACCCCCCGCGATTATTGGTATTAACCGGTGACGCACCCTCTCTTACAGCCTCCCCAACCCCCGCCGGCTCTTCTGTACCCGGTCGACTCACTCACTCGAGCTTATTTTGCGCGTCGTTATACACGAGTCATTTATAACATCCCCCGGCACTCGATCGTTCGATTCTTCAGCGGTGGATGAGCCCCGGCGAACAACCGCCCCGCTGTGAAACGTCAAAGACGTATTCACCCCCGGAAATCGACGTCGATTACTCTTCCGATTTTCATAACCAAGATAATGGCGAGAATGAAATATAAAAAATTCCGAATTAAAGGCAATTAAAATTATTATCGGTATTTGTTCGAATTTCAAGTCAAATTATTAATTAACATTTTAATTATGATTAACATTGAACGATAAATATTATCGAACTGATTTATCGTGGATCGAGTAATGATATGTTTTTGCGGTTTTTATGTTTAGGAAATTTAGAAAAGTATATTTTTATTCGCTCGGTGAATAATCTGTGACAATCAAATGCGCGAGAACGATTTTAATTGAAGATATAAGGGGAAGGGAGAGTGGCTCGAGACTGTAATGCAGCTATGTCGGGGAATGGAATAGAGTCGCGAGGGTTAGCAACCCTTAAATTACGCGGGCGGTTGTAGTCCCGCGGTGCGTGGGGCTCCGAGGGAACGGGGGAGGAACAGCCCGAGCTCTGGGAAACTGGCATTTGCATATTATAAGTAGTACACGTTACTGGCGAGGCACCGATATAATCGGCCTCCTACAAGGGACCTCGTTATTCCTGTATATGCTTGTGTATAGTACACAGAGCTTATAGCAGAGCTTCTGCGATTCGCCAACGCCTGCCCTCCTAACCAGTAACATATAACAAGTCCTTTGCAACACGTCACACATAAGCCCGTTAATTCCCTTGCGCGATTGACGACTCCCGATGGAAATTTCACAGCAGGCCATCGTTTCCTCAGGATGCAATACAAACTAGTTCATTACTTTAATAAAAAATATATATATAATTGAATAAAATTTTGATGACACGTCGATTATTAAATCCTTCCCTTGTATTTTCGTTCTCTGAATCTTAATCTTGTTTCAGGACCTACAGAATCAACGTGGAAGGGCATCGTCGTCGAATATCCCGGAGAAATACACAGAGAACACTCGAGATTCAAGGATTAAGGAGATCGAGTGGGTGTTTGTCGGACACCGAGAGCCTTAATCGGAAGACTGTCGAAGTGGCAAGACTATCGTCGTTCCCGTTGAATTCTCTCTCGTCTCTGCCCTTCGAGGGCATCCACTCAGCAGCTTCGGCACGGATCGTTATGGCATGCGGCTCGCTAAAATACCGGTGCGAGCTTGCTTAGGCGCGTACCAAGCTTAATTAATAAGGACACGCGATATCCTGAGCTCTCGTCTTGTAAGACGATGGCGATGCGGATATACGCGTCCTACGTACAACGCTATAGCGTACACGTACCAAGGGTGGCTACGTATACCGGGTATAAAGCACGACCGATGCCTCTGGGGAGTCCTTTGTTGTCGGGGAGAGGGTCAGGACGGCCGACCTGCCACTTTAACCCGCCTTAAGGGGTTAGCAGCGAGTGCGCGCCTCTCGAGGAGGAGTTTCGCATCGCCTCGGGCCCACGGCCAACGACGAAACGCCACTCTCTCTATTTTGCTTATGTCAGGTAAGTCTCGGATCGCTTCTAGCGTCACGAGTACTGAAGTATCGAAGTACGAGAGATCGTCAGATCTTCATCCTTACAATTTTGGTCTTCGACAAACGATAAATCAATTGGGGAATTTTTTGTAGATTAAAAAAGGAATTGTTGAAATTAATAGCATCGCTAAACTGTCTGTTTTAATTCAAAATGCATTTTTTTTTTGACAAAGTTCATTTTTTTATTGAGTCAAAATTAATATAAAGTAAATTATGCGATGATAATTGTTTGAAAAAAAGTATTGGGTAATTTATGAAAATTGATTTTTGTTGCAGAAATCGATTAGAAGCGAATGAGGCTTACCTGTGGCTGTAGATGTGTGACCTGCCTCTTGATATGAGCGAGGGTCGCGGTGGGTGGTGGATGAAGGGCCATGTTCGCGAAAACAAGTCTCTCCTCGTAGTCGTACTCGCAGAGTATCTTGTTTTCGCAAAGATAGAATCGATCACCGACGCAGAACCTGCGAACAAGCGAGAGGAGAAATTTGAAAGCGATCGGCAAGGCGGTGGTTGACGGTGAAAGGTTCATTGGCTTCGGAGTCGGAGAAATCCTCGTCGTAGTCTCGCCGAGTTGAGACGTACAGCGAGTAACCAGGAAGAAGACACAGCCGGGGAGCACCAAAGCGTGCTAATTCCGTTTAAGACCGCTTTCCGCTCCACGCGACTCTCGGGGAAATTGCCCCGAGATAAAAAAAAAAAAAGAACACGAGAAAATAAAAGTAAGCCGAAGGAAGAGCTGTGCCACCGTAAGGAAAACACGGTGATGGCGCGATTCCTTCGACGGGAAATTGTCGCAGTCCTTTAGATGCAAATATCCGCAAAGCTGATTCCTGCAGAGTCGCACAAACATTTTTGTACTTGAAAAAAAAAAAAAAGGTTAGCCTTTGCATGTATTCTCACTGAATCAAATTTTTACATTTATATTTTAAAAAAAATTAAAATATCCGGTTTTTTTGTAATGATCCTCTTGTTTTTAATTGCAGATTTTCTCATCGGCGAAGCTTCGAGACCGTCAGGAAATTGGCTGTGCAACGCGAAAGTGTTTGTCCGCGAGGAGCGCGCGCTGAGATAGGAAAAGGAAGGAGTTTACTGCGGGTTGTTGGCGCGTCAGAAGTCCAATATTTCCTGATAATTCGGAGGAAGGTAGGTGCAACGTTCAGGATTTTGGGGGAGCCTCGGTACGTGCCCGGATTACGTTATCCGAGTGGCTGTACGAAAACAAGCGCGACGGGTGTTCGGTAGCGCGGGTCCGCGCGAGTAGGGCGCCTCAGTTTCCAGGCGGAAGAGGCGGAAGAAGAAAAGCTGCAGGGGTCGTGGTACACTCCGCTCTTTCGTTATACCTATCGTACGTACGTACGTATCCGACCAACTGTCGCCGGAGATCGCTCGGCCTTAAAAATCCAAGATCTCGCATTTCCTTTTTATTGCCGGTTTAAAAGTCGATCTTTTTTTTGCAGTTCTTCCCCGTGCCCGTCGAAGGGGGCATTCAAAGGAGAACAAAGCTCGGCTCGCCTCCTCGTTTCTCGCCGCGAGAGCAGCAGGATCATCTACGAGGGATTCAAAAATCGTTTCAACGCGCCGTGTGGACCTTTTGAAATTCCCGTCAGGTACGCGAGACATCAGTCTTCTTTGCCGACGAACCGGAATACACTCCGGACCACAGGAGTCACATCTTCGTCATCTTCGTCATCTTCGTTATTTCGCGTCAAGGGATAAAGGCAGGTGCCGTCGATTTGTCTCGCGAATGACTTTTAAAGAGACGTTCTTCTTCGGCACTCGACTCAATTTCACCAGGATGACAGTAAGAAAGCAACGGAACAAAAAGCTGGCGAATAATAAAAGTATTAAGCGTCCAGTTGCTGGAAGAAGCGAGAGAGCGGAGCAGACCGAGTGCGATTGCGTATTCAGCGTACGCCCGTGCTTCCGGTGTCGTCCGCTCCGGAATCCTCCGGGTCTGTGGATCGCGGGGAAGGTTTTACGTCGGGATTTCTGTCGAGTGGTTTATACCGGCGCTTATGTAAATTCAGACGTGATTTTTTTTTTTTTTTTTTTCGTCCTCTCACGACGCAGTGTCTCGAAATACTGCTGCTGCTGCTGCGGTGTAGCCTGTACAGGGATATATAGTGCGCAGCACAGTAGAGAGGCAAATGCGTACATTTACAGCATTCGAAACGAGCTTATACGCTGAGTTTTCCTCGCCTTCCTCACTCTCGGTTTATTCTCTGCCTGCGCGACACCGGAAAGTACAAGGGAAAGGAAAATCTTCTCTCTTTCCAACGTCTCTTTTTGTTTTTTTTTTTTTTTTCTCTCCGAGACTCTGAATAAGGGATAATAATAAAAATTCGTGGTAACGGCGACGAGAGGATCTTCACTCTTTGGATATTTAGGTACGTTAAGGGGGTCGGTGATGCCAGTTGGCAAATTTCTTTTTTTTTTTTTTGTGTTTTTTTTTTCTTTCGCTCTTGATTCGATTCAGCGAGTTCCTGTTGCGCTCTCTGGATCAGAATACGAGGGGCCACTTTGGTGTGAGTTTTTTTTTTTTTTTTCTTTAATTTCGTCGTTTCGTTTGGAAAGAGAGATCGGAACATGGAGAGAGGGCGGACCGCAGCTACGCGTTCCCATAAAAAGCAATGTTTCCTCGTAACGCGGTACGATAAGTACCGCGGCGCGTTGGCCCTGCTGCAAAATCGATTCCCGCTCGTACACCCGTTCGCCGCGGCCGTCAAATCGGTAGCCATAAAAAAAAAAAAGAGAGAGAGAGAGAGAGAGCCTGGAGACATTAGGGACACCGCGTTTGCTGTATGGATGGGTGCACCGAGCTGTAATGGTGTTATGATTTCGCTCGTAGATACGGACCGTCGTTCTTCGCCGATAACGCACGCCGCTACCGTACAATACTAAACGCTTCGGGCATTAGCGCCTCGAGGAGAGATTCGCTTTTGGTTACTGTCGCTTCGCTAAATTATCCTTCAAAGGATTGGAATTCACTAACCCACCGTTTTTTTTTTTAATACACTCACTGCAGTGACGAATAAATCAAATCATCGAAATTAATTTTGCTCATTGAATAATTATCTAATTAAGCGAAAGAAACAATAATCACAAAAATCCCTAGGGAAACCCGAGGAAATTTCTACCGGGACTCATTCTCATATTTGTATTTCCAGACATAAATTTCTCCACGAATTGGGAATCCCGTCGGCAACAATCCACATTAATAAATGGCACATCGAAGTGAAGCCATCGTCGCGGGAAACCATCGAAGATCGTAAGCGCTGTTTATGGAAGACTCGAAGCGAGATTCCCTGGCAAACAAGAGAAACCCCAAATGGCGAGGCTAAGTGTGCGGGAATTTGGCGTGGGCGAAGAGGGCTTTGCTCGTGCATAGTCTCGCACGTTACGGCGATACGTGGGTGTCTTTAGTCGGAGGAAGACCGTCGAGGCAAATGCCAAGAGGACGAATCTATAAGTTACAAGAACGGCGGATCCTCGAATAAACTTCTCTCGGAGCGATCACAAATTCTCGAAGGACACCCTGAGCTTACGATAGAGTCGGCGCTCGTACTCAATTTGCATCAAGCAGCGGCGGCAGCACACCAGAGCGTCTCGTCGCTCCTTCCCTCGCGATCCTTTCGCTTTCTCCGCTCCTCTCGCCGGGCATCCGACGCCACTCTTGTACAACACTGCGCCACGGTACACACTCTCTGTATACCAAAAGCAACGAGGAGCAACGAGGCCCCTCGACACCCTGAAGCAGCCGAGTCTAACGCGTTTAGCAGAGACTCTCGAACCCCTAATCAGATCTTCCAGGAGCGACGAGGCGAAGCGACGAGCGATTCTCTCTCTCGGAGGTGCCGCTAAGTGTGAAGTTAATGGAGTCAAGACGCCGTGAACCCGGCCAAGAGAGAGAGAGAGAGAGGAGCGGAATAAACGTCGAATATCTTCACCAGGCGGTGCATCGAGAATTCGCGTTATTTATACATACAGCTTTGGGATACAGCTGAGGTTGAATTCGGTAGTAGTGGCTTGAAATTCAGAGAGGACCTCCGATTTGCCCGGGAATTTATAAGCCGATAAATCGAAACTCGATCCTGGTACGCTCCTTTTCAAGCGATTATTACATATGCTGACGTTCGTTCGGGTAATTGATTTATAGCGGAGGCAAATGGTCGTCGAAATTAAAGAATGAAGAGTCCAAGAATATCACTCGGTTTGGGGAAACTATATATAGGCGGCTCGGGATTTCCAACGCTATTGAATATGTGTGACCATGGGTCATATGTATTTATAGCCGTGTCACGGGCGATGACGTTATTGGCACGGATTTGGGCTTTCGATGACGATTATCATCGGGCAGTGATTACCGGAGCTGCAATATTCAGGATGGTTAACGAGTCTGTTCTTCTCCACGTCTTTTTGTGGTAGAGGAATTTTGGACACGAAGAGAACATTTTTTTTAACGTCATTTTAGACCATTTCCAGTGTTACGTCGCTTTGAAAAAATTTACTAGCCTGACAAAAATATTTTTCGCGACTAAAAATTTGCTCTTGGTAAATGAAGAAGTGATTTTTTTGGGTTTTTTCTTTCTGGGAATAAAATTTCTATCCCTTGTGATTTTTGCCATGGTCTTCTTGGTTTTAATCAGTTCGCCCACTTGCATGAGTCTCGTATTTCCATCCCCAGCTTCGGAATCTTCGATCACAAGGTGCTTCTGGTGTTTCGATAATGCGACTGCTTATATACCTACGTCTTCTCCTGTTAATTAATTCAGACTGTCAGAGTATCAAGCAACCGTGGCGCGGTAATTCGATCAGGAGTGAACTCGGTCTCGGCGTCGTCGCGGGGAATGGGCGAAGATGAACGCGGGCTTGTAGTGCTCGAGCGGGCGGAGTGAGCGCATTTTCGCTATATACGTACGCAGCTCCGGGGGACAGATTTACCCCGCAGACGCTTGACGTCGCTATCTAAATGTCAGGTCGCGGCGGCAACACGTCCAAACGTCACTCGATATTATGCGACGCGCTTCCGAGGTGCACCACTCTTGAGCAACCCTTCACACGCGTCCGACTTTGTCTTCCAACTTCGAGCACTCTATTATATATATGAGGGTCTCTCGTTCTCGTTCCCTCGTACGCTCTATCGATTATCCCCATCGAAACACCGAATTTCACTCGGACGACAATTTTCCCACTAAATATTAATCGAGTCCCCGATTACTTTCTACCACGGGCCTCACTTTTCTTGCCCCAATTAAAATCCCTCCGCACTTTTCAACCGCAATGAAAGTCGGGACGTTTTAATTCTTCGTGGTTAATTCAACGTCATCAATAACGCGAATTAAGAACGAGTTAAATTGTAGTCACTGCTTCGCTGTACGCTGTTCCATGGTCGAGTACCGTAAGCGATATTGATGAGGGAGATTTGGCGAGGAATTATAAGGAGATATCTTGAAAGTCTGCGGAAGACCTCGAGGCCATAACCGAGAGCGAAGGGGTTAAGGGTTCTCCGCGTCAGGGTCTGAAAGTGTGATATTTCCCGGTGCTCCTCATCGTCGTGGCTCGACGACGAACAAGAGAAGACGAATATCCTCGGAAGGTGGAGGTGGAGAGAGGGTCGAGTACGTAGTTTATCTTGAAATTTATCGTTCACGTGACTGCAGGCTCTGGTTATTATAGTACTTTTGGTCGATCGAGCGACGTTCGCTCAGAAATACGGAGCTTCGCCAGGAGGAATCCGAAGGTTGACGCCGCATCGTATCAAGGATTATTTCCGCCAATAAACCGGAGGTCGCCGGTGACGCTCCGCCTCGAGACAGCAAAACTAAAGGACTCTGCCACGAGCGAAACTCTCGCTGCTTCGGGAATACCAGTCGGGCTGTGATATAAAGACAGAAAACGAGTCTGCGCAATAAATCTACGCTCGCCCCGGAGCGGACACTTATCAGTTCACGAAAAGTTCGAGAGGATATTTCCCTGCCAAGGACTCGCGCGGGGAGAGACACCATCAAGATTCCGCTTTCCGCTGCGAGGGATTTTATTGCACGAGCCGATACTTCCTCCTGTGCGAGTGGATACGCGGAGATCATTCAAAACTGCAATTCCTGCTGAGTTATGAACACCATTCTCATGAAACAGTTCGAAAAAGCGGACTTTTCGACGTGATAAAAAAAAAAATCATTGGCAGTTTGTGGCGATGCCCTTCAATAATTATTTAAAATTATTTGATCTGGTGAATACTTTGATTCTATAATTATTCGAATATTGCCAATGTGTGCTGGAAAACCGGAAATCACAGACGTCGACGTGGTCGATGCCAATGAATTGCAGCCAATATCAGTGGCAATGGCAGGGCCTAAGCCGTTGCTCTGCATAATCCGCATAGGCTTGCCACAGGTTAGGCTCAGAGCATCAACAGACGACTGTACGTTATCCAAACGTGTATCCCCGTTGGCCATCGTGAAGCTGACAGTGGGTACGCTAAACACGTGAATGGGAAGGGGATCTGACCCATCCACCCTCGAGAGGGTGAGATACCTACTAACGGGGGATTAAGTATGACTTAGTACTCAAGTTTCCATCATTAGCCGAGCGTTTCGCGCGACCTCGGCCAAGCTTTCCAACCAACTTCTCCGCACTGGCTGACGAGCCGTACGCCAAAAGCATCCTCCAACGAGACACCACCCTTAAACGGAGGAAGGGCCTCTCGCACTCGCTTAAGTTACCCGCTGCCGGGTATTCTCAGCTCTTCCTGCCTAAACTTTGCCACAGGATTAGTTACTACATAAATAGGATATATTTAACGTGGCCATATTGTTGATATTATCCCCATAAATTGCTCTATTCATTTATCTTGTTATGACTTCATTCAAAAATATTTATCAATCAAATCTTCCGATTCACAAAAAACTTCCACTTGGAATAATGCATTTTTCTTCATTTATTTACAGAAACATCGATGAACGGCAGATGCTTGGATATTCCATAATTCCAAAGCTCGATGTTCCATCATTACCGAAACTCTCCAGCGCGGGGATTATCTTGAAGCTGTGAAGAGCCGAGAGGCGATTGCTGTTTGGGTTTATTGATCGTGAGAGGAGCCATCGGGGGATTTCGAAGTGGAAATTAGTGGCATCCTTTCTCCGTCGAGGCTATTGGAACATTTAGCCCCCCCTTCCCTTGACGAATCTAATAAATTGGAGACAGAGAGTGAGAGCCCTAAAGTCCGGGCTCTCGGGGATGGCGACTGTATAATGGGAGCTGTGTGGGGCGGTATTATATCGCGCGAGGGGCCGAAGAGGCGAGGCCTGTATCTCGCAGTGAAAGGGTTATGACGAGCGACACACGCTAAGCTCGCAATTAAAGAGGCCCACAGTGGCATCGATATTTCCGTGGATAGTCCTTCATCCTCGTTACGATGAGCCCGAGGATTTCCATAGCGAGTACATCGCACGTCACCCTTCATTACTCATCGAAAATCCGCAAGCCCCTCGACTACCACTTCGACTATTTCTTCGGCTACAGTCTCACCAACAACAAGGAGCTTCCGCTCCGCAAGTCGAAGACTTAATCAACGAATGGCGCTCTTGAGAATTCTCCTCGGAAACTCTGTACATACAATGGCCTTCTCTTGGTACACGCATAATTCAGAGTTGTGCACGGTTGGCGCTGTTTAATTACCGAATCTTGTGTCGAGCGGGGCAACCGAGAGTACAAGGCCCTCGGTTTTCGTGCCAGGAGCAGAGGATGATCCTGAGGAAAACTTGGACCTGCCCCAAGGAAGCTTGTGTGTACGCCCGCTCTCTGACCACAGAGAATATCGCATCCCTTGGAAGCGTTTCTCTCTTCCCTTTGGTTCACTCCGGTGCGGCTTTCTCCGTTGCCTGTCTTAAGTCGAGACGTCTTATTATCAGGCAACAGTGTAAACTGTTAAATGAGAGTTTAACGAAAATTAAGGCGTCCCGAGGACGGCAAAGCTCCGGGGCGATATCCATTAGGGAGATCCGAGGCTGGAGCGTCTCTGAAACGCTGAGCGAGGCACACCGACTCTTATCTCGAGCAGGACAGCTTGTTTGACTTCCGGCACGCCTCTGTCTCTCCTCTCTGACCGGACGCATTTGATAACTGAATATATCCAGGCCGGAATTTATCCACGGCGCGGCTTCGAGGCTTCCCAGCATCGGGAGAGCCCTCTGCCAAAACGCCCGCTGGCTTAGCTCTGTCCTAATCCTTTCCGGGCGAGGCGTCGGGGCTTCAGTCTCTCGAGCTTATTACCAAGTCTAGCTTCTCCAAGTCTCCCGGCCGCAACCCCTGTCGAGACTCCCGAGTTAACTCGAGAGGTATCGAAGTCTTCCAAAACTATACCTCTCCCCCCCTCTCCCTCTGGACTTGTGTCCTCCTTTAAATGCGCTAGTAACAGCGATCGATTTTCGTGGATCTTCAGAATGAGGGGAAAAAGATGCTGGTTAAAAAATGTTTTTTGTTACGATAAAAAATGTAACGTATCAGTCTGAACTATCACGAATTTCTTCAGGGTGTTAAATGCTCCTTGTACATTTTTCTGAGGCATGATAAATCCAAAATTTATCTGCGTAAATCCTGGTGTCGTGTGTCTTCTTGTCCTTGCAATGGGAGCGATATGAGAAACGCTCCTCCTTCTTTTTCTTCATCTTCTTCTTCTTGTTCTTCTATGGGCTGTTTATGCCCGGAGGGCTTAGTTTGATTCTCGCTGGAAAAGTCAAGGAGCAAAGCCGCCGAGAGGGAAGCCAAGAGAGAACCCTGAAGAAGCTGTGGCGTTACCATTGCCCGAGACTCCGGCGAAGGGGGTTAATCTTTAGCTCGGAGCTATGGGAAAGATTTCGCGCCATATTTCTCGATAAACGATAAATCAGAGGGCCGTAATACACGAGCTCTCGGCTATCGAGGTCCAGCTCTTTTTCTCGTACCTTTCATTGTATACTCCGCTCCTTCTGTTCGAGCCTCCCGGTTGCCCCCATTAATCTATGGGTTATCTACGACTCAGGCCCCGGATAAGTGCGCCGGAATGAGCCATTTCACCCTTGGGAATTCGACGGAGATCCAGCCTCACTTCCCCTCACCTCGATGATTCTCCTACTTCTTCTCGTCTCTTTTGCCCCGTGAAGAGGGTGCAATATCGCTGACCCTTCTCGCCAACGTCCACTCCAAAACACCACCTCGGGGATGACGATACCTACAGAAAAATTGGCGACTATACACAGCTGAAAATTATTAAAATAAATTACGGTGTCCATTGAATTCAACAAAATTAAATGATACATTTTCAATTAAAGGGATTATCACTGCCTGAAGAATTGAAAAATTTTGAATAAATTCTATGGACATTGGGAGCGAGAAAGCAGGAGTCTCGATTTTGTGGAAGGATATCTCGATCGCAGGAGAGGATCTCAGAGAAGCGCATCGTCCTCTTCTTCGCCGGTGAATAATGCGCGAGGGTTATCGCCTCACCTCGAGTCTCATAACTCCGTTGGCAAGCCTCCCTGTCTCTTTTACAAGAAGCTAGTATATATAGAGTCGGTAACCACGAAAGAAAAAGGAGCTAACGAAGTAAAGAACAACTTTGCTATGCTGTGCTAGCGCGTTCTGTTCTTTCGTTCCTCGCACCCTCTCATTCGGTGGACTTATTCAGTCGCCAGGGTTGTCTTATCGTCGGAAAGTTAAGTGGAAGAAAATGTGCAGCCTTGAGTACAGATAACACTTGAAATTGATGCAGTGCCGGACCTGCGTTGAATAAAAATCTGATATTATTCACGAAATGGTATATAATAAATTCTATAAATATTGGAAAATTATTTTTATAAGGATTCATCGGTGAAAGCTGATGCTGCTGTTGCGTCACAAGTCGAGGCATTATGCCAACTATGAATGAAGTAGGAGAGGTTCGAAGTGACGTAGTCAGGCGTGACACGAGATATTATATCTACCTGTCTGCTGTTGCAATGGGGATGTTCATTCGCCTCCCCCCCCCCCCCCCCCCATTGCGAACTCGAGACGTTCCTGTGTCGCATCGTGTCTGCCACAGATATTGTATAACTCAGAAGCCAATGTTGTCACACAGAAGACCTCGAAACGTCCCTCCTATCCTCCCGTTCCCACCCCGTTAACTGTCTCAGCCAGATTTCGAAATTATTTGTGCACCGCTAAGATTTAATGAGTCCCCCTATAAACGTTAAATAGAACAACTAATTATATCAAACTCTTGAATGATTTTAGTTAAATTTTAATTAAAATTTAGTGAACCCAGAAAAAAAGTGATGAACGTGACTCAATTTACCTACATGCAATTATTTTAATTTGATAGAATTGCAATTTAAAAAAAAATTGTATTCACTTTTTTTGTATAAATTATTGGAGAAAAATGTTTATTAATTGGAAAAATCCAAAAGCAATATAAATATTTTGAGGAGCATTTAACAAGACATTTTCATGGATTTCTTTGATCGTTTTAATAGTTTTTTTCAAAAATTGTATTCACCTTTTTTGTATGAATTATTGGGGGAAAATGATTAATTGGAAAAATCCAAAAGCAATATGAATATTTTGAGGTGCATTTAACGAGACAGTTTCATGGATTTCTTTGATCGTTTTAATCGTTTAATCGGCATAGCGTGATTGCATTCAGTACGAACGTGACTGAGCACCCAGCAGCACGATTATAAATAGCGACAAGAGAGAGAGAGAGAGAGAGAGAGAGAGAGAAAGGAATGGACGGAGAGAACATTGGCGCGATAGGTGGCGGTGCCGATAAATTGGAATTTTATTATCGCTAATAACCATTCGGAAAATTATTATTCGACGATATTTACACCGGGGCTAACCGTCCGGATGCGCCTTGCATCCCTGCAGGGAGTTCGGCTACGTTTTAATACGCGATTGTATAGGAGTACACGCGTGCCGTTCCATTATTTATACCTTCCACACATACGTCCTTCGACGATCGAAAAGCGCGAGTAGTGGAGCTCCGCTTTATGCCGTATAAACGGGCCGATCGTGGTCGAGAGCCATACCAGCGACGATTGTTTATAGCGAAAAATTAGCAGGCCATTTATACGGGCATTGTCAAAGCCGCCCACGCGTAATAATCATTCCATCGACGAACATCCCTGCGCCGTTCCCTTTCTCCCCCTCCGCCCCTCTTTTATTTATCGTCCGCCCGATTATTTAACAAAATCCTCCGGTTTAAATCGCCAGAATGACAAGCTCTCGCACCGAACGCTCTATTCTCGACGTTATAAATACGTCATTAAGGGGAAGCTGCGGTAGATTTAATGAGAAATTTTTTTTTTTTGAAATATAGATTTTCTAGTTTCGAATTCATGTTTTTTAAATACTGGACATATGCTCAGAATTTTTTAATCAATAGATTTTAATTTTCGCAGGGTCTACACGAGGAATGATCACCTACGGATTTGACGAGGACGATTTCCTTCCTCTCGGCAGCCTCAACGTTTGGATCAGCACGTTTCTAATAACCGAGGACTGTAGTGGAAAGCGTCGGTGGCCTACCCTTCGCTGGGCCACAAGCGTATGATGATTACACAACGGAAACGACGACGCTCGACGACGTACGTCATCGAGTTACGATAGCGAGAGCGAACGGCCGCATTGTTGGCTATAGTGCGGATGCGCTTGTGTCTATCGTATTACCTCGACGTTTCGTGATGTCATAATGGTATTTGCTAATGGGCCACGACCCCCCGGCTATCTCGCCATCCACCCTCGCTCACACATGCGGACATACTGATCGGTAATGATATTGATAGTCCTCGATCCCTGCTTTGACTGCTATTGCTTTTAATATCAACGTACGGACAGACTACGATTTGAGATGCTCTATGACTACCAATACCAATGGTGATGATGAATTCATTAAATTTACATATTAGCGTTTTTCAATGGAGAATCACTCCATAAGAATGAAAAAAAAAAAAAAAAACATTAGGGAGGTTCATAAAAATCACCAATAATTACGTACAATTGATTTTTAAAAAATTGATTTATTTTTATTACCACTTGCCAGCTCATAAAATATTAGTTTCGATTTGAATTCTAATTTACTGACCCTCGTAAATTCTGATTTAATTTATTTGGCCATGAGAAAATTTTTAACAATTTTTTTTTTTTTTTTCACTACATTTACAAAAAGTGTATTAAAAAAATGCAGGGTCAACGAATGATCCGATTTTTCGTTGATTAAAATTGAACCCAGGCATGAAGATGCCCGTGGATGATTGAAAATCGATTGAAAACAAAATTAGTCCGATTGGACGAAGGTCCAAGTTTAAAATGATCCTCTTCAATCGTGTCTATGCGACAAAATGCGATAGCACGCCGAGCTATTACAGAATCGTTAATGAATCAATCGTGTCTATGTGGCGCAGAGTCCGCTTGATTTGATAAATAAATCCAGTCGAGTTATCGCGCCCTGGTTAAGCGAAGCTATCCGGTGGAGTGTCACCTACGGCCAAATCGCATTAGTTTCTAACGATATTTACCGCAGCGAATGCAATTTCAGTATCACGTTTTATCACACTGCGGGCTGCGAGCGGGAGTCCCTCGTGTCGCGACACATACACGCTTTATGCGGGCATCCCATAGTCGCTCAACTAAATTCGTATTTGCCCAATTAATTCCGGGCGTTTAACGGAATTTGATGTTTCGCTAATTATTCTGTCGGGAGCGAAACCCCCGCGTTTAATATACTGCAGTATAGGCAAATGAATCCGGTACGTTGTTTTTTTTTTCTTTTTCCTTTTCGTCCACCACTCCGACAATTTCCAACAACATTCACCGTCGCCCCTCGCGTCACGTCCGAATTGACTACGTGTCTGTTGCATATCGTCCGCCTCCCTTTATTCGTTTAATTATATATACACACACACACACACACGACCTTTCCACGTATATTCCCCACGTCACAATTGTAAACACTATTTTGCCAGATCGAGATTTTATTAACTTGAGCTCGAATATCCCTTTGGACACATCGCACACTGTCCAAGTGCTTAAGCGAGGGTCTCAACTACAGATTACAACGTCAACCGTGTCTCTTGCGTCGCGACGTTCCCGAGCCTCGATGCGAAGCTTGCGAGCTCACGAAATTCGAGATTTTAATCCAAGTCGAGGAATTCATGAGCAAGAAAATATTAGCAGTCGTGCAAGGAATTTTTCTACATTTTTTCTTCGAGGCCATTTTGAGTATTTCGATGTGAGAGTACAAGAGAAAAATAATGAGAACAAAGATTTCTCGACGAGGAAGTGTTTTCAATAATAATGAGGGTTAATATTAACTCGCGATGGAAAATGACGATGGAGTGAGTCGCGAAATTGCAGCGCTATGGGCTTTCAGCCCGAGAGTGCAATCTCGACGAAAGTCTGCAACGTTCGGTATCGTGCATTACACATTACCGTTTGCTCTAGCGTCCGCTATGTGCTGTATGTATGTATACACGCGGAATCACTGCCGGTAAACTGTATGGCTCACCGGTAGGCCGTAATGTGTGTACACACGTGTGCGACGCTATATTCCTGCGGAGAACCCTCTCGCGTGGGTCTATGCATTTATGTGCAATGTTCCCGATGATTTATGTATACCGCTAATTACCAGCGTGCAAGGCACCCGGGGTTTTATCCGCGATCGCGCGATCATAGTTTTATTAGGCGAGCAGCCAGTCTGCCACGTCTCTGTCAATATACACATGTGCCCACCCTGCGGAGGGTGCACAACGACTGCACGCTTTATTCTCGATGGGCGTGACTGCCTCAATATTCCCGAGCTCTCATGCCGAACACGTACCACTTGTTCATTAACTACCATTCGTTGTAATTAAAATTCGCGAAACTATTTTCACCTGTCAAAATATGTCAGACTCTTTAAATATCGCTAAACCTTATACTCGCTTCCTCGATTTTATAGATTTTTAAGTAGATGCACTTAAATATTGCTAACCCTTATAATCACTTAATAGATTTTTCGATTTTTTAATAGATGCATTAAAATTTTTTTTTTCTGGTGTCTGATAAATAAAAAAAAAATCCTCGAGACTATAGCTTGTTTAGTAAATCGTTAATAACACCTGTTTGAAATAAGTGACGTACGCTTGTAGATGCACTTAAATATTGCTAACCCTTATAATCACTTACCAGATTTTTTGATCTTCCAACAGATGCATCTAAATGATTTTTTTTCTGGTGTCTGACAAGAAAAAAAAAAAAATCCGCGAGACTATAGCTTGTTTAGAAAATCATTAATAACACCTGTTTGATATAATTGACGTACGCTTGTTTCAGGAACGCGGTACGGAAATCGATACGCGGGTGGAAAATAAAACCGTGGATGGGATTCTGCAACTTGATCCTGGACAGTGCGTAATACCGAGTTTTCGGTTGATTCAGAATCGACGAAATGCTTATAACACGTGGACTGTTGGGATTGAGCAGTGTCGAATGGAACAGAGAGAATCGGGCGCACGGAGCGCACGATATACGCAGCTATAGGACATCGGTTGCACCCTCGCGCGGACGGCGAGCAAGGGCTTCGCGGGTTGCGCGTGTTTGAGAGGGGTGCGACGACACCGCTCTATCGCAACCAGAGCTTCGGCAATGCGTGGCTGCCGGTGGCTCTAGGTTATCCGATGACAAAGCGAAGCTCGGGCTCTCCTCTCGGGCCCCGCTTCCCCGCGCCCGTGCAACGAGCCTCACACCACTCTCCCGCGCTCCGGATTATCACTATTGAAAATGCAACCGAAGCCCACTGTTCGGATGCAGCGGCGCTTGAACGCGATACCCACAGTAGCGCCACGGCAAACCGGAAGTTTCCTCCTTGTCAGCTCGACTCCGGGCTCCAGAGCCTCGCTCACGAAGCCCAAGTAACACGTACCGATGTCACTGCTGTTGAAGCTCCAGATAGCGAGCTACCTGCAGCATGTAACGATGCACCGACGAGTCGAGAGCCCGTGAGCGATTCCATTTGTTCTTCCAATTCGATGAGTGCTCCCTCGTCGATTAGTGGGATTAAAGTCGGCCAATTCGGTGGGTTACGTCAGGACGGAATTTCAAATAGTACGTCCCTTTTTGGAGCAACCCTACAAAAATTCCGATCGATGATAAACTGTTGAAATCTCTTCTTTCGAAGTGGAAAACGTAATCGAATTTCTTCATGGAAACGCGCGGAAAGTTCATGCGAATGCGTACGCCAAGGGTGTTGATATCTTCGAGGTGTTCGACAGACAAAACGAAACAATTCGCCGTGATAATGTGCGAGCGGACGTTTCTCTCGGATTTCCTCGGCGGCAAGCCACATAGTCAAAGGGAGGGAGAGAGAGAGCAGGCTGTTGTTCTCAAAGGCGCGGGAAAAGCAGCCCCACGGGGCTCGTAGCTAAATTGGCGGCAGTATATTACCGGTCGGAGTCCGCATTTAATTTGAATATAATCGGGAAAGGAGATCTATCCCTCTCGCTCTCGAGCGAGAGAGAGGAGCGCCTCGGAGAGGCACACGAGGTCCCTCGCGGACTCGAGACTGCGTGACGGTGACCGGAAGTTGCCCCGGGACACCGGAAACAAAATGGCCGACTGAGCCAGCCGCCCACCCACGGGTTGGCCTGGCGGTGGGCACCCCGGCGAGTGAGCTAAGCTGCTTTCTCTCTCTCTCTCTCCCTTTCTCCTTCCTCTCTCTCGCGCTTTCTCCTAGAGAATTCGCTTGGTGCGAAGTTGACTCTGCATTGTGCTCGCCTTACTGAGAAATCGTCGTCGGATTTGCACTCCCACTTCCACCCCTTCAACTGCTGAGTGTCCTCCTCGGAACTGCCGCCACCGGAAGTTCTTCTCGAGGGCATGTGAACGTGGATATTTTCCAGCGGCCGTTCACTCTCAACGCTTCTCGATTAGATTTTTCATTCTATTTGTTAATTAATTCACAAGGAAAGGGTTAAAAAAAATGGTTAAAATTAAACTTTGAGTCAATCTCATCAGTCAATCTGGTTGTCATGTCGAAATTTCTTCCATTTTCTACTGACAATCCACCTCGGTAAATTTGACAGTGCGACTTGGAATTAAAATCCACAAATTTGCAACAATGTATTCGACGGTATCTTATTTTTCGTGGAATGCCATATTTTTCAAGAAAAATGCACGAAATAAAAGAGATTGCTCGCTTCAATTTTCTGTATCCAGGCCTGCAACTGATTGCAGTAATTAGATCTCGCGAGATAGTAAGCACGGCAGAAATAATGCTTAAAGCCACACGAAAAGCTTGGGCAAATATGCGCCGGCAGATTAATTGGGCTTAGACCAACCGACTTATTGATCAGCACGAACAACTTTTCGGTGATCACATCAAAAATTCGTTGCCTATCTCAAGCTATCACTTCATGTGATTATTAAAAAAGTAAAAAAATATTTCCGCAAATTTCAATCGTGTACATCGGACTATTTTTCGTTTTCATATATCGACCAGCACAATTCATAGATTTGCCTATTCGAGCCTAGTCCAAGCGACACCGTAATTATTACACACTCGCCATTGGATATTCAATCCCTTGCCGGGTTTCCATTGCGGTGCATAATCATTCAATTACCTAAGGTTTCAATGCAAACTCAACCGGCAATTGAGAAATACTTCCCCAGTTTGGATTACACTATCAAATTACAGTATAAATACATTCTTCCAATATTCGAAAATTCCCAAAATTCATTGCGGCAAATAACATCCAAATATCAATCAACACATTCAGCCCCAAAATTTCTTTCACTGACGTCTGACATTTCCTTTTACAGTCTCGTCCCGCTGCAGATTCCAGCAATTATACATTGCGAGGCTCATTCAATTACCTAAGGTTTCAATACAAACTCAACCGGCAATTTTCAAATACTTCCCCAGTTTGGATTACACTATCAAATTACAGTATAAATACATTCTTCGAATATTCAAAAATTCCCAAAATTCATTGCGGCAAATAACATCCAAATATCAATCAACACATTCAGCCCCAAAATTTCTTTCACTGACGTCTGACATTTCCTTTTACAGTCTCGTCCCGCTGCAGATACCAGCAATTATACATTGCGAGGCTCCAGAAGGAAGATTCGCGACTAAATCCTATCTTCTCCGAGGAGGGCATCAACAATAGTCGCCACATGGTTGCGTAAGCTCGATGACAGTGTATCGCAGCTCGAGTCGTATATCCCCTTCCGCGTGACAAAAGCCCCGCCGAGATTTCGCAAGACAAAAGCGGGCCCGTGGCTCTCGAGGCTGAAAGCTCTCGGAGCGCGTGAGACGCAGCGAGGAAGAAGTTGGGAAAGCTCACGGTGAGAGCGAGGGTGTGACTTTAGTCAACGCGATTATTCAAAATTAAGGAAATCCCGGAGTCGCGGGTTGTTAATGGATAAAACCGGTGAGAGGTTTTATCGCGAGGAGGAATCGCGGTTCGGATAGCTGGCGAGAGTCGCCCTGGTGAGTTTAAGCTCCTCGAAGAGTCGTCAAGGCGCATATAGCGTATGATTAAACAACTCAGGTGTTTTATGCTCGGGCTGGTCGTCTCAGTGCTCGGTGGTCGCGTGACCCAACGGCCATATCCGTTTCCTGACTCGGGTTGTACTACGGTCAACCATAGTCCAAGTTAAAGCCCTGTAGTGCACTACCGTGTAAGGGTTATATATACGACTTCCCCGAGACTCGGTTAACCATTGGCTCGCGTTGCTACCATGGAGATCGTATCGCGAGCCACGAAAGAAAGCAGTGCTCCTTCGACGTTTCGTTTACCGAGGCCCTGCTCGCTCTTTCCCTTACATTGTGTGTTCGAGCCCTTGTTCACCCCTTTACCATCGGCTTTTAACATCTACCCGAGCCTCGAGCTTGCTCTCGTTATTACAGTAAGCACACAACAGCCCCGTTTCGTACGATTAATCATTTTCCGCTTTGGTAGAAAGTCGGTGGACGCTGCACCGAGGTGGACGATCATTGTCCTCATGGTCTGCGTTTCTCTTTTTCGAAAGAGCATTTAATTTGCCTTTTATTTTACTGGCTTTTCGGGTGATTTACTTTTTTTTTTTGATTTAATAATAGAATGATAATGGTGACGAGAATGCTAGAGGAGAAAGGTCAGAGAAATGCCATAGACCGAGGCCTGGTGGCGTCGCACGTTGTCGGATGACATTAGACCCGGGCGAAATGCCATCAACGCTCGCGTCACTCCCAACGACTGACGGCCCTTTCGAATTATCTCCGCTTCTCTCTCACTTCATACAACGTGTTCCTCTCTCTCTTTCTCTCTTTTTCACTTTTGCCTCCTGCTGCTGCTGCTGCTGCTGCTGCTTGGCCTTCCTGGGTTCCTGGCCTTTTGCTTTTTTTGTTTTTGGTTTGTCGTTTTTTTTTTTCTTTTCGCTGCTGACTACTGGCTCGTTGGTAATTAAAAATCTACGGCGATTCTCCTCCGCATTTCATACGCAACTCCAGCCATCTCCTCGCACTCCGGTTTGTGTATCGCTGTGATGTATATATATATATTTATATATACGTTTGTGTATTTATATACATACCAAGTTAGCAGCTTGGATTGAGACTTGTTCTCGTCTGGTGATCTCCTCGTTTTCTCATCCGGAACCCGGCGAACCCGCTCCCGTTGCTACCTCGCCTTTCTACGGGCTACATTTTATGGAAAATATGTCTCGGAATGATTTGCATCTGACGTGCGTTACTCCACAGCGATTTCGAGTCCTCAGGCACTTCGCAGACGTCGCTCAAGCTGAATCTACCGAACCACTGGAGTCTGTATCAAATTTTCTAGCTATTTTCTCGTGCGACCGAATATTGCCAGGGAATTAAGATTATACGGCAGACAAGTGGTCATGAAAAATGATCAAAATTGGCGTTTGGATTATCAAGCAAGTTGTCAAAATCGTTTTAAAAGGGAAAATGAGGAAATGATTTTGAGGAGTACATTTTTCGGCGCGTTTCCAGTTGAGTAATCGTCGAGACGCTCCGATATCGTTGATTCTCCGGAGATTTAGCAGGAGGACTTTAAACCGCGTTACAGTCGACGACTGGCGTCGAATAAGTTTCTACTTAACTCGCCCTTGTTGTGAATAAGTGAGCGAGAAGTGTTGGGAAGTTGGAAGTTGAACGGTCGGAGTCTGTTCGCCTGGAGAGGCTCTCAGCGTGCTCACGAATTAAATTGTTATACGGATGAGCTGCCGGGAAGCTGGAGAAGGGCGAAGGGAGCGAGGCAGGCAACACGCGGAGCCTCGCCGGAATATCCGAATAGGCAACTCTGCCGCCGGCTGTTAATGTTTAATCGGGAGTGCACGCTGCCGTTGTTAATAAATACTCCGACTCTGGATAAAGGGCGTTATCTGTCGCTGGAGAATTTCTACCGAGCCTCCGAATAGCCATACATTTTTCTACATCATATTTTACGTCAACCTCACCGTGTCTAATACGATTTAATGCTTATTTTCCAGTACCTGTGGTTGCATTGCTGGCAGGCAAAACATTCCAGATGATAGACGTTCGTTCGAGCTCTCATCACCATCTCGAACGCTGGAATCACTTTGCTGCACGCTGCGCAGTAGCCGGTGTTCCCAAAAAGCCTGTAAGATCAAACATTTTATTTCCCACACATTAGAATTTTTTTTGATAATTAATTTCCACCTATACTGACATCCATTTTTATTTTTATTTTATTTTTCCCGTTGATAAGGAAGTTAAAATTTTTTTTATGAAGTATACTAAAAATCTTATTCTGTTTCAGGTATCAAATAAATCCTCATCGATCCCACAGGACGCAGAAAAATTACAGGTGCGTGGAAAGTTTATACGCACATTACCAAGTTAAAAAATTGATCTCAACAAAAATATTTCTAACACAGCGATGGATCCGCTCTCCGGGCTATTCCCCTTTTCGCCCCACAATCCAGAAGCTGCCTCGCCCTCGACTAGCCACAGAAATCGAACGAGATGAGTCCTCGCGCTTCGCTGCAGAACCAATAAACTTTCGACGAGCGTCACGATAGAGAGGAGCTGCACACACTAATGTCGTCCTCAAATATTGGACCATTAATAAAGGCCACAGTTTCAATAGGTCGTACTCGCTCGCTCGCTCGCTCGCTCGCGAATACATCTCGTACATCCACGTATACACGCTCGTTCACAATAGCACCTGCGCGTGTTCCCTCGGGACTCCGTAATCTCAACACGGTTTATTTGCTCTGCCAACGGGAGGACCTGCCGCCTCTTTCCACTTACGTGCGAGCGAGCCCGAGCGCCGTGTACACTTGCTCGCGCGTGGTTTGTTCGCTCGCGGGCGAAACCAACCTCGTATTCAATAAAGGAAACTCATCTGTAAAATTCGATTTGTTCAGCCCCTCTCTCTCTCTCTCCGCTCGCCGCTAGCTTCTCCTATCTACCCTGCAAAATCTGACTAACTTTAACATTCGCATCGCAGTAAAGTAGCGCAGTAATATGAGGGCTCATCACCTGAGGTAATCTCGTTTGCAGAGAATTAGATTGGCTTTTGTGTAGAGGGTCGATCCCACCTCCCCGAGTCGACAGTCGCAACAGCCGCACTTTAGACAATCCTCGTGCCAATACATGTCCAACGCTTTTAGTAGATACCTGGGAATAGACACGATACGTTTCATATTTCAAAAAGCGAATTACACCATTTTTTTCTTCACTGTTTTAATTTTATTTTATTCTTGCAGATGCTGCACTTTTTGAGGGACAATGCGAAGGAAGCGACGCAAAACTCTCTCACCTTTCGGTTATCGCCTTTCCACAACCGGCACACTCCTGCTGCACTGTCCCATTTTTACTGGGCTCAGATTTGCTCACGTCCATAGTCATCTTATCCCTGTAACACAAGGTAAATATATATATGTCAGAGGAAAATTCGTCACCACTTTTCAGTGAGTCTGAGATCATTTAAAACAAATATATATAGTATAAAAATTCAAGTGTGGATACTTTTTGTCTGGGTACTCCTCGAATATCGAATTACAAGGCAAAGCCAGTATAAGTAGAGTCGGCACGCAAGGATATCATCGCGTTCTCTCGATTCGCTTGTTTCCGGAGTCGAAAACGGTAGACCGAGCGGTTTAAACAAGTTTCAACGGCAGCTGTCGCTAGGATCCGGGTTGTCGGGTTTGTCTATGAGTAATTAGAGTTACGGCTTGAGAATTTAACCGCGGTTAGTGCCATCTGTGTCCGAGTACCGGTGGAGCGGGGGCGAACGCGTGGGTGGTGTGTGTCCTGCGACTGGTGCTGGCTGCGTGTGGTCAGAGTTTAGAATCGAATTAGTTTGACCCCCGCGCGGGCTCGACGCACACGACAACCGCCCCTATTCCGGGAGAGCGGCTAGACCGGCACGTTTGCAAGCTCCAATGGCTCCTTCGACAACTCTCTCCTGCACAGTTTGTCAGTCGCGTACACTGGCAACGGCTGCTCCTGTCGCTGGCTAGCTGTGCTCTTCGTGTGGTTACTGTAAACCCTGAAGAGCCCGTTCGAGCATTGTAACAAATTGTCATTCGAGAATTCGGGAAACAAAACCAGACAAATTGCGCTGCTTAAAATCAAGTTCTGTCAAACCAATGTAAATAAAAGTCTAAAAAAAAAAAATCTCACTAAATTTCGCCTCTTCATTTTTAAGAATATAAAAAAAAAAGAAACTGAAATGTTCCAATTCTTAGCAAAAAATTATCTTGGACATATTGTTGAGGAGTAATGCCAAAAAAAAAAATTGTATCTTGTATGAAGATTATGTAAAAAATTAAAGTGAGGCAGGAAATGGTAGTTGAGAAAGAAAGGAACCTTTCGAATGTACAGTGGAGTGATGTACCTGATTTATTTTACAGATCTTGGACACCCGGTAGAGATATTCCTTGGGGCGAGTAAGATGTAACTACAGACTACGGTAATCATCGTCGTCGTCTCCGTCATCGTCCTCCCGCTTCTAGCGACGCTATGAGCAAAGTTTCATGCGGTTTGCAATATGTCCCTCGGCCGAGGGCATCCCTACGCCCCCGCCTGGACAATATTACTAGGATGTTAATATCCTCGGTATTGCGGCGTCGAAAGTTCACTGCAAACATTTAGTACCCGACCGCACTTTGATGATGCGCGGCCCGTGGACTCGCCCGCGAGTACTTTCCGTACACGCGCTATCCTATTGGGCGAGCATATTATTATTTCCGAGATCTCTCGCGTTATGCCTTGAGCGATATTCACCCTCGTAGATCGAGCGAGGGATTGACCATGAATTCATGTGGTCAGGTCCCTTTGTATTCCCTCGGTCACCTCAAAAACCCTTCCCTCCGCAGTGGATTTTCGCTTTGTTGCTTACCGTCACTTATTCCGGAAATCCAGAGCTCACCTTTGAGATTTCACTCAATATCGTTGCATCGCAAATTTATAAATCGATCAACGGTACCAGCCCAATTGATCTTTCATAGACTTTTGATGGGTCAACGATGAAAACAGGAAGAACGTTTTTTTGTTCCCCGCGCATTGTGGATGATAATGAAAAAAAAAAAAAATACACGCGCTATCCTATTGGACGAGCATATTATTATTTCCGAGATCTCTCGTGTCATGCCTTGAGCGATATTCACCCTCGTAGATTGAGCGAGGGATTGACCGTGAATTCATGTGGTCAGGTCCCTTTGTATTCCCTCGGTCACCTCAAAAACCCTTCCCTCCGCAGTGGATTTTCACATTGTTGCTTACCGTCACTTATTCCGGAAATACAGAGCTCACCTTTGAGATTTCACTCAATACCGTTGCATCACAAATTTATAAATCGATCAACGGTACCAGCCCAATTGATCTTTCATAGACTTTTGATGGGTCAACGATGAAAACAGGAAGAACGTTTTTTTGTTCCCCGCGCATTGTGGATGATAATGAAAAAAAAAGGAGGAAAAATCGTCGGTTAATCGATTTCCGGGAGTTCTCTTGGACTGTTCACTGTTGAAAAGCCGATGAGCCGAAGGATTCGGAGCTTGCGGCTGATGTTCATCGTTCCATGATCGGTGACCATCGCTGCGGCCGACGACAGCACTTTCACAGGGATGCAGTGTAGTCGAAGGGAGATGGATAAAGCATACGGGAGAGTCTATAACGCGGCGAAGAGAGAATAGCGTAAACGGGACAGTGGGGATCGAGGAGTAGCAGTCGACAGGGAGGAAAGCGCGCGCGGGGATGCGGATGCTCTCGGTGCACGGAAGTGGCTCGCATCGCTGGCGATCCGTCCATCGGCCGTACGTGATCGGATCATCCACGGGCTGTGATCCTCAAAGCGACGATAATTCGATTAGCCGCGGACTCTGGACGGCGCGCGTTCATCAACCGCTAACCACTATATCCTAGCTAACCGATGCTGCGAGCAACCCCTTAGCCAACAACCCTTCTTCCATGATGCACGCTCTATATCGACGATGCCCTCGCACTGGACAACTGCTCTTCTCCGTTTTCAGGTCCTCAGCTATTTTCACCCATTATCTCCTGCCACAATCTCCAGCTATTTGCCGTATTAACTTTCACGTTGCTTGACATTTTTACCGAGCACGAGGCAATTGTGTAATCGATTATTTTTTATTATTGTGAGTGATCTGTTGTTACTTAAGAAATTCGTGTCACTTTACTGGGGGTTTTTTTTTTAAACATTGTTTAATAGAGGTAGAAAAAAAAGGGAACTGTGTTAACAATGTAACTTACGTACGAAAAATATTTTCAGCGCCACGCTACTCAACAAGGACTCGGTTCCCGACCCGCATTCCCGAGGATCACAAGATTCTTAGCACGAAAAAGGGGCAGGACAACACCCAGGTGGGAAATACGTCCACACAGGAATCAGGGATTCTGCAGTGCAGCGCATCGGCTCTCTGCACCGAAGTAGCAGCAGCAGCAGCCCGAAGGCTCCGCCCTCGCGGGTTCTCTCGACTCGGAGGCGCCGAGAGGAACCACCCCCAGCGAGAAAGCTTCTATATAGGTATTCCTAGAGAGTGACTAGAGAAAGAGAGAGAGAGAGAGGGAGGAAAGGCTTCTCTCCCGGTCCCCTGAAAATTTCATCCTCCTCACCGTCAACTTTATGTTTTTCTTTCCTCTCTCTTTTCTCTTCTTCTTTTTTTTTCTTTTCATTCTTTCACTCGCCGAGATTCTCTCCTGCCTCGTTGTTATCTGCTCTCTCTTATATTTTTTCAGAACGCCGGAATATCTCGAGAGCGGTGACTCCGCCGGGTAGCGGAACGTCCGGAGCGAGTCGGTCCATTAATTAGACGGGGCACATTAAGCCGAGCATTAATATACTCGTGGCTAGTGTTTTGTTTTATCCAGCAGGAAGGACGTTGAGGGTGCGTCGTGTGTATAGAGCGATGGTGTGGGCTGAAAAAGAGAGAGAGAGAGAGAGGGTGCGACGAAGCACAGCTTAATCCGTGCGCAGCGCCGCCTAGTACCTCGCCTTATCCCCGGGGACTGTTTAAATTCTGTAAATCGTCCGTACTCTCCACTGCGTCGAGCTGCTGCGGCCACTTTCCCGAAATTAAGGAGATAAGGCCGATAACGGTAGCTCGTTCGGTGGCGTTAATGTTTCCCTTGAATCGGACCTGAATATCGCATAGAATTTTCGCGCTCGTTGTAAGACCGACTCTTTCCCTCCGCGGAATTTCCAATTTCTCTCTCGCCCTCTCTCTCTCTCTGTTCAGCCTTTAACGTGAAGTTATCCCGCTAAATAGTCCGACAAGAAAACCTTCCGGCTCTCGTAGGACACACGCGTATTACTGTGTAACAACGTAATTTGAGGGAAGCTCCGTAGCAGTAGCCGGGGTATAAGAGGGAATATTTCGCATGAAATAAATCTCGCAGGCGTGTATAACGGGCCGTACCACCAGCAGTGAAATCCTCGTTTGCCCAGCATTCAACCCTCACTAATGGGGGTAATTTAAGGGATGTTTTAAGCTCGTGGGCGAGCGAACATCCCCCGGCACACGTGAGTCGTCGTCGTCCTCGTCGTTCTCGTGCGACCGACAAAAACTACACTTTCGAGCTCCTCGCGTATTGTACAGTGGATAATACGTACGACGTGGCGTACATTGTGCATTTCAAATGCTCGGAACGTTTTCCAGTAAACGAAATAACGGCGTGAGATATAATAACAAGTTTATAGATGGGGGCTTAAGAGAATGTTTAATTAATTTATTTATAGAGGGCCCGGAGTCCCAATATTCTGGTAATGATATTCCGGTGACTTTTTGGAAATTCTTTCGTCGGCCAGTGACGATATTCGCCGTAACTCCTTCCACCAACTCCGCTTGCAGTTTGCAGAGTCCGGAGGATCGGAGGAGCGGCGATTTGCAGGGGTGGTCCTGAAATAGGGCGGTGTGCAGTCAGATTACGCTAAGCTATGCTTGTACGTGCTCGCGTGGAAGTTCACCCATCCCCCCGGGTTAACTCTCCGTCCACGGGCTCAACTCTGTGGCGATCCCTTCGCACACCCTGCGACAGAGAACGTAACACGGCCCACACACGAACCTACGAAATATATTTATTGTTGTTTGTCCTGCGTACTCTCCACCGTTCGGGGGGGGTGGGGGGAGTAAAAAATCGTACGAGCTCGACCACGGAGATGCGAAACATAAATTCAACCACCCCCTCTCCACCCCCCGGGGTCCCACCGCGTTTGCCACCACGGGTGTGCTCACCTCACCCTTCGTTTACTCTCCACGACACTTTTTATCAAGCCAAATGTAGCCTCTCTCTCCAGGCAAGAACACCCTCAGAAATCAATCCGAGTACACTGAGCGAATGGGGTACATTTCGTACCTATACTACACCATAAATTAGCCATAAGCGATGGATACTTTGCTTTTGAAACAATGAAATATAGGAGAAAAAAAAATCATGACGTTTATGACTATCAATTCAACTAGAAGGCATTTTTAATTACCTAAATATGTAAATATATTTACATTGAAATGAAAGTAATTAAAAATGGACAATTTATTGATTGAGAGTGAATGATTTTTATGGCGAAACATGAGAGAAGTCGTGAAGGGTATTAGCTGGTTCTAAATGAAAGGAAACACCGATGACGTATACTTTTAACGACGGTCACGTATTCGAAGACTCGCGTTATCGATAATCCAAGTTTGTGCGACTCGTCGCCATTTCCTGGGGGCTATTAATCGCCTATCGTGCTCGGAGTCTGTTCGGAATAGCCAAGAGATTAGAGCAGTCGATAGGCTATCGAGAGCAGGCGTTCTCCAATTGCCACAGAGTCCGCACGTTGAGTGATGCGGGCGAGCCGAGTGAGTCCGACGACGAAAAGCTCAGCGGCGAGTTTCATGAGGCGAGAAAGTTTTATCTCGTGCGAGAGACCGGGCCGCGGATTAATCGACGGATTAAAGTATTTGCGGCGGGGTCTCGGTCCTCGATTGGAGATTAATCGCTTGGCTGTTTCAGGTGGCACGAGGAATCCGGTGCGGCTCCGAGGATTAGAACTTGATTGGCTAATTTGTAAGTGTCCCCGACACTCGCACGACTCAACTTAGCAATCGATCGTCCGAAGGAGGAGCGTGTCCCCGATTGCGTACACATTTCCAGGATCACTGAGGAAAAATCGTGCTGCGAATGTCAGGCAAAGTCGTGTGCAGTCGTGGTCCATGACAATTACTATCCTGGAAGATGGACAACGATGGAAAATCAAGGAAACCAAACGAATGATAGTACGAATGAACCTGAAGATACCAAACCATACAAAAAGGACATGACGAAGAGGCCCAAAATTAGAAGAGAGAGAAGAGAAGATCGCTTCATGGTCAAGAGGTGCTCGAGTTGGGCTCGTGGCAAGTTAATGTGCGGTGGCGGACCGTGCGGCTGACCACTCGACTGATTTACATCACACCCCTTTACCGAAACGGTCTCGGTGCTGGGAATCGAGGGCCAGAGCAGTCTCGCGGTCGACTGAGGGATGTACCGTGTGATCGAGGTACCGGTTCTCATTAAGAACCCGCACGAACGTTCACCTCCCCCGCGCCCCCCGACTTCGCGGACGTTTCGGGAGTAAGATACACCTCCGGCCGCGCGATAAACCATACGAAATTCGAGAATGCAGGACAGGAGGAAGAAGGACTCGGTGGGACTTCCTGGCAGATAGAGGGGAACACAAGCGCACCGCGCATCGCCCAAATATCCAGCGCGTTCGACCCTCCGAAAAGGGATGGAAGGAGGGAGGGCGCGCCCGACTAGCCCCTGACCACCGTTTTTGATCGACGCGTCGAAACCACTTTTTCGACTGAATTACACAAACTCTCTTCGCACTCGTGCGCAATGCGTCAAACAGCGAAAACTCTCGGCCTTGTCCAGACGCTCGCGCGTTTCCGGCGTCCTGTCTCTCCTTACAATTCTCACAGACACCGAACGGCGACAGGAGCAACAGCGCCAGACAACCGAGACAAAACCCGGGCAACGTGACGGACCAACAGCTCTCCAGATAAGGACCGCATTCATAACGAAGACAAAACCTTCGCCACCCTGCAGCAGAACGCCAGCCTCTGGCGAAACGTTCGCCGCTGCATTTACCTCCAACCTACAACGGCACAAACTTTTTTGTTTTTGTTCAACATTTACCCGAGGCGATAACGCGCTTTTCTGCCGTTTTTTCTCGTCCGTTTCGTTTGTTCGTCACCTGTTTTTGGAAAATACAAAACCAACAGGAGTCGGGAGTCAATCTCGCTTCGCGCGCATTCTTCTTATCTCTTCGGGATGCAAATAGTTGAAGAGTTCGGTAGATGCTTTCGTCGGGAGCTATTTTAATAATCATTTAATTAGCATTCTTTGGGGAGAGTGAGGGGGGGTGTACGTAAATCAAACGAATGGTTGAGGAACAGCGGGAGAAACAATGGTTCGAGGGCGAAGATGAGCATCCCTCTCAGGAATGCTTATTAATTGCTTAATCCATTGCGCATCGTTCACCTGGTTCTCGTTTCTTCTGGTGAATTCTCTCGACGCGGTGGTCTCGTCGGACGTTTCGTTCAGGGTGGCGGAGGGACGCTGGAAAAATTTGCCTAATCGACTGCCGCACGCCTTATTCTTTCCTCCCTCCCATTCCTCGCCTCTCTCTCGTTCCCAGCTTTTATTACTCGCCGAGCACGTTTTTAAATCTCTCTTCTCCGATGCTTTCAGGCTTCCGCGTCGATGCTCCCCCGGAATCAAGGATACCGTGTAATTGAGCAACGCCAGAAGCACCAGACGGCCCGGATGATTAAGTTAACCGTTCTTGATTTAACGCCCTCACCTGCTTCGTGCATTTGTGGTCTTCTCCGAGAAGCTCCTTGTCAGACTGCGGGAAGACGAAGGTCCGCACCGCAACGTCGACCGTCGGCCAGCGACTGAGTTAGAACCGAGGTGAAATACGAGGACGTACTACGGAAATTCCACTGAGCGTATGAACGCCGACGGTGAAGTTCACCGTGCGTTGGGATGTCACGTTGTACAAATTGTTTTGTACACATTTAATTACAGGTAAAGAAAGTTTTTTTTTTTTTTTTTCAACAAAAATTGGTACATAAAATTTGATATTCAAATGAGATGTGCAATTACAGTTCGTTTTACTAAATATGATTTTTTTTTACACTATGTTTCAGGTGTTTTACATTAATTTTGGAAGCAGACCAAACGTGAACGTGTCAAACATGATGCTGATTTTTTACGTTGGGTACGGATTATGAGGAACGTCAAATAAAGGAGAAAACCGTGGCTAACTCCCGTTGAGGTGAAAACTATACGAACAAAGTATACAGCAACACAAGTGCTCGGTTAAGAGGATGACGTGAGATGTCAGAAGTCCGCCTCGCTCGTTGATGTATCGGTCAGCACGTGAGCGAGCCAAGGAAGTTGGAGCCAAGAAAAACCTGACGTCAACTTCGGGAAACATCGGTGTTCAAGCGGAGAAATACTTGTTGATTCTACGATAAAGCGTGAGACTCTTGCACTCAATCGATTATCTTGTTTTCGCAACTCTGGTGAAAAGTCTGAGAAATTCGTCTTTGAAATTTTTTTTGCAGACGAGGGTCCGCTTGAAAAAGCCTCAGGAACTCGTGAACCTTCATCCCCATCACCTGAAATTCGGTGATGAGTCGTGCCACTACGTAAATATGAAAACCCATGTGGTTTCCTGGGATCATCGATGCAAACCGAAGGAAATAATGATTATTAAGCTGCGGTGCGTGCTGTCGGCGTGCGAAAACGCTATCCTTGCTGAACAGGCGCAAAGGCATAACGTTGCCATCAAGGTCCTAAGCAAAGGCTGACCAAGCAGCCTCCAGCGATTGCCACATAGCATAGCATCAGCTAGATCGTCGTACATAATTACCGGAGAGTACCAGGGACAGTGGCAGGAGCCTCCTCGCATCCTAGTGATGTCAGCAATGCTCATTCCGGGCCGCTATCGGACTGGTGCACGCAGCCAACACGCCACCCACACACGAGCTTCGCCAGGGCGATGGAAAGGGGTGGAAATAACGTTCAAATATGATATTCCAGCCGGAGAAACTCCCGGGGCTTTGGTTTCCTCACTTTTTCATCCTTTCTGCCGCTCTCGCCCTGCCAAGTGATCTCGAGATCGTGGAACTCTCGGATATTCGGGTAAATACACACAGGAGAAGAGACACCGCGTGAAAGTGGAACAAAAAGATGATGCGGTCGAGGAAAAGCCAGGCAAACGCTCACGGTTACTCGCTCGCCTATCGGTATAATAAAACCATTAGAGTGATCCTCGTACGCGCATTCAAACCGTATAAATATCCGGCAGAATCCCTCACGCCGTTTCCAACTTCTGAGCAACGGGCGCGCGCGTTCGCCTCGCGATAAATCCAAAGTGCTGGCCCCTGCTTCGCACGTTGAACAAGTACTGTCGTGCGAAGCTCCGCGGGATTTGGCCGAGGCTCTCGATGCCACGAGGACGATACTTGTTCGCTCGGTGCGATGGTTGGCGAGGCGCGAGAGAACCCCCATGGCGTCGGCGAGCGTATTAAACGCCATAGCCGTGCTATATGCGACTGTATACACATTCGTTTTTTTTTTTTCCCCACTACTTCTCGCTTTTTCCCCGGGAAAGTCCGCGCGAACCTCGTGGAATTCCATTATTTTATGGGCATATGTCGTGGACGACCAGGGGAGTCGCACACGTAAGTTTGCCTCACTTTCCAACGGTACGAGCCTCCCATCGAAACGCACGCCTTTATTACCCGAGGCTGGATCACCGGAGACCATACTGAATTTCGGGAGGAAACTCTTAACGATTTCTGATGAATTATTGATGGGAAGAATCGTCGCAGACATGTGTACGTACGGTGGATCGTCGACGAAGGACAGGGCAGCTAGATCTTATGGTGAATTTAATGGGGGCTATGAAAAAAAAAAACGTGATACACTCCCATTTTAATACTCACTGCAGGATTCACGAAATATCTAGGATTTATCCGGTGGATGAATATATGAATAATTCGTTGCACAGGAAAAAAAAAATTAAAATTAATTTTTTCTTTCCAAGACTCAAAATGCAACGCAAGGTGAATTTACGACTTGAAATTTTCTTTTTTTTTCCAAACCAGATTATTTATCCTGTAGGAATATGCGTAGATGGTAGATTGTAGAGAAAGAGAATCCTTTGGGTCTATTGAAATCTGTGTGGCTTTCATAAAGGGTAGATTTCGCGTAGGTTCTCGTCCCTTTGCTCGAATTGCAACGGGCGTCAAGCGTCCTCGTCTCGTCTGTCCTCTCGAGTCGCAAAAACTACAGGTTACATCATAACACACAGAGAGTTAATACGCTCTGTGTGTATATGAGTAGGCTCTCTGTGCTGGAAGCGAGCTTATCGGGACTCGCGGTACATTAAGCACGCTCCCGTGCCATTTCCACTACTGAAGCGTCGGGAGAGCGGAGAGGGGGCGCGGTGGATCGGTGAATAGAGAGAAAGAGAACGAGGAGAAGTGAGGAGAGCCGAGCACGAGAGATTATCTTGTCGTATTCAATATTCCTATGGAACTGCTGGTATGATAAATCGCTTCGGGCTTCGATAGGAAAAGACGAGAGTGAAGCTTCGACGAATTTCGTTGCTTTTCTTTCGCAGTCTCCAAACGCCGCTCCACGTAAAGAAGCTAAAAGTCACTCTTCTTTTCTTTTCTTTTTTTCTAAAAGACACACATTTTTCTTCTTAAAAAAAAATTACAGGCTGGTGAATTTTATTTTTATCGATTTTTATCTGAGCTGTTAAAAAAAAAGAGGCCTTAGGAAATATTGTCATCCACTTTTTCTGACTAACCCTTCGGCAAAGTTCAAGACATTTGCTTAGTTCTCACCCCTTTTTATTCTCGCATCCACTCGCCCCCTTCTCCAGTCATAAATTCTGTCAAAGATATTATAGAGAGCATTTTTGTCGACTCTTCCATTCCTCTCATCCACTTTTCACGCTCATCCTGGCTGCAGCCAAGCATCCAACCCTGCCCCCACTTTTCTCAAGCTCCCGCGATCTCGTCAGCTCCAAAGTAAGCGAGTAGACTTCGCGTATAATCGTTTTATCCCTCAGCTATACTTTCGCGAGACTCTGGAGAGGAGAGAGGCGCGAGAGAAAGGTGCTTTCGCCTGGGAAAATCGGCAGACTTTCCATCGGTTAGTGGATTAAGGGACGGATGTTCGAAATTAATTATGTACGCTACGGAAGACAGAACGAGAGATAAACTTTTGACATTATGATAAAGTTGCGAGTAAAATTTAATTCTTCAGATTTGTCAAAAAAAAAACACCAGTCCAAAATTCACTTTTATATATATTTTTTTCTGTATTAAGTACAAACCCTTTAAGCCAGCTTTTCACCCCTTAAAGGTTTTTAACCCTTTTAATCTAAAAAAAAAAAAAAACACCCTAAATCTAAATATTTTTAGAAAGTATAAATCTTCGCTGAAAATATCTAATATTTCTAAGCAATTTAGGGCTGTCCTTTCTATCGAAGCTCGTGGTCATGGAGAGAAAAAGGGTCTGTCGTTAGCGAAGGAATAACAGACCCGAGATCGTGCCACAGGATCACGAACATCGAAATAATAATAGCGGAGGGGATGAGTCGAGAGATGGGGAGGTGGGTGTCGCTGGTTAAGGGAGAAGGTCGAGCGCGCGGAGAGCAGGAAGGGTGCGGTGTTAGTTTCCGGGGCATTGACGCGCCACAATACAAGCGTGATGCGAGCTGGTGTACATTTGCAAAGCGGCGAACCCTCGGCGCATTTGCAAACGACGCGACACAATCTCCGCACGCTGTGGCATTGAGAAATCCGCCCGTCTTGCCACGAGCCGTTCCTTCGACTCGCGATCTTATTCAGCTCCTCTTCCTGTGGCTCCTCGCAATGTTTCCTGTCGTCGTTCAACCACCGTCTCGCGGTCAAATATTGCGCGGTACCCTCGACAAAGTACATTTCACTTTTCGGAAGCTTCTCACCGTCGGCCTCTTTGCGATAGGATGAGCGAGGGGACTGATCATCGTAATCCAGATCCAAATCTCTATAAACGTGCAATTGTGTCATTTTGGCTAAAGGGTAAAAAAAATTGTAGGGTATATCTGCATTTTAAAAAAATGTACTTATGCAATTAATTTGAATAGTTAAATACTTTCCAATCTCCTGAGTTCTCTGTTTTAATAAATTTCATTTTTTTTTACAGGTGACGAAGCAATTGGATTTTTCACTCGATTCATTGGTTGATATTCAATGGATTCGTTTAAAAAAAATAGGAAAACTGGATCGAAACTTTCCGGTAACCAACTATTTTCACCCGTTGGATGGAATCCTCGCGCCTGGACAACGTCACGTGACCGCGAGGAATGCACACGTTCAGGATTCGGCGTAAAATGATGTTGCCGCGGTAATGATACCGCTCATCGTGGCACAAAGCGAGAGTTTGGTGTGTGCAGCTTATCGAGGACACGCTCGCCGAGGCTACAATGCACGGACGATGGGTATCGGGCCGCGAGAACCTGCACCCCCGGCGTCATCCCCCCGCCAGTGGCACGACCCCTGCTCTTTCACATCCAGCAACTTGGTTGCTATATAGGCGTCGATCAGCAGCGTCACTATCAGTCGTTTCCGGTTCACCGGTTAGCAGCGGCAGGGATATGATGCCTGCCGGGCAAGATGGCGCCGGTTTGCTCGTCGATCCCACAAACCCGCGCGATCAACGCTCGAGGCTTTCTCTCTCGCGCATATGCGCCGCTTGATTTACGACCATTCGACCAAACTCTCGGTGCATTCCTGCTCAAACACATGGAACAGCCAAAAAAATTCACCAAAAGGAATTCAAAAAATTTAACTGCAGCGAACGGAGGATCAAAAGTCGAGTTGCTGGGTCACTACATCCTCCAATCGCCTGCGGTTTAAATTCGGCAAGCAAACATTAATTCAGGATTACATATCCTTCATCCAATTTTTTAGAATGACATACACATGTTAATTCGGTAATTTTTTCAAATATTTTTTATTTTCCGAAGAATTTTTTCCAACGCCAAAAAAAAAAAAAAAAATTCATGAGATAAGATTGAAATAATCGTATATCACGAATCTATATAATCAGATAAATAATGAAATAATTCCTTAAGTACGTGTACAATTAATTCAGCGAATGAGAATGATTTTGAAAAAATCGATCCGATATTATCGTTATAAATCCAAATAGTGCGATAATGAATGAGACGCGGGATCGCGAGGATGATTAATTAGCCATTTCGGAGCACGCGGAGGCCCTCGACGTTCCCGAACGAATATCAACGATACGGAGTCAAAATTTATCGATGGATCAACGGGCTCGTAGTGGCGGAGCGGTCACGGAGTGGCCGTCGATCACCGATTGACATGCGATCGATCTATTTATCTATCTATCTATCCGTGGCATTTCGCCGGGGGGGTAATGGGTCTAAATAACGAGTGTTGGAAGCTACGTCGTGGTCGCTACCGTGCCAGTTGTTAAATCTATAGCCAGTATAGCTTGTACAGAACTGTAAACCGAAATCTGGCTAATGGTTGTTCCCGACTGAATCAGTGCCACTCGTATAACGGCCGCTGTACCTAAACCCGCGGATGCTGTGTGCTCGCGCGCCGTTTAACGGAGCAAACAGACAGAAAATGGAGCGCGACCGCATATAAAGAGTCGATGATAACGGAATGATATACGACTTGGCGTGAATAACAGAAGCGAGAGCGAGAGAACGAGAGACTCCGAGGGAAACCGGTGGTGGCATCCCCTCGTGCGTTTGAGGGTGGTTCAACGAGTGAGCGAGCGTTAGATCGAGCGGCGTAGAATGAGGGGGTGAGAGGGGGTGGGTGGGTCGTTGGGTTACATGGGCGAGCGTGATGATTGATCGGCTTCGAGATATCTCGCGATATTCGCTCTTTGGATTAAGTGAATGTGGGAACACTTAATAATTCGCGTGGCTTTAGCCTCGATACGAAAGATAACCCGCACCGGAAATCGAACTTCTGCTATCGCCCGAAGAGGGACAACATATTTTTCCTCAATACGGTAGATCCCTTTTTCGTGGTAATAGTGGGAAACAAAATTTTACGGTAGAATTTAATGAACCGTGCTGGTTAATCATTCACTCGGGCTAATGGGGGCGATAATTCGATAACTCGCTTATGGGACATCTCTTATCGATTCAATTAAACTAAGGGCGTCGTAAAAATTGGATTCTCATGGTTTTTTCTTCATTTTTTTAGGCGGATACCGCAGAAAAAGTATGATTATCGAGGTATTATGGGTGACGGGGGCTTTCCTGTGAATCACCGAAGGCCTGGGCTCTGGGAAATCGACGCTACGGCTCTGGAACGGCCCACACCCTTAACTGGAAGTTACGCGAGTTGGCTAAAGTAAATAAGTCAAAGGAGGGCGAGCTCGCCGTCCCTGGGACCGCTCGAGCAGCTCCGCAAGACCGTAAACCCACCCTGCGGCAGGTAAGTAAATGTTATAAGTAGTAAGTTAATATCCGAGCGTGTTATATACGTCATAGAGAGCGAGTAAAATGGGCCGTTAACGGTAAATAATAGTTCAACTATTACTCGGGCTAAACGACTGAAGCATGTGGCCCTCGCACTCGAGAAATTATTGCACTCGTACAAATCGCTACCGAGCACAACACGCGACACGAATCACTTCAAATACACGCTTAAGGTTCGTTCGAACAGGAGCTGACGGTCAAAAAATATTTTCGCAACCCTTAAACTATGTTATTCGAAGATCTGTCTTTTTTCTGACAATCAAAACTATAGAACTTCCTGAAAAAATATTTTTTCAGTGCCATTTTTCCCCCAAAAACATTACAGTCGTTATCGAAGCCTTCTGTGAATTTTTTAGGGAATCAGATTTTTTTAAAAATTATTTTGACATCTTGGAACAAAATTTATGCGAAGAATTATTTTTGCCCTGGATCGGTAGTGAGATTCCATTTGATGATGCTCTGATAACCAGAATTTCTAATTTACAGATGGACTCAAAGTGCTCGAAGTATCAGACGACCGCCACCTACGTATTTATCGTCACTTGAATAATTAACCCTCGACCCGTGGGTTCGCTGGGCGGGGATATATATCCAAGCAAAGCTCGAGAAATTATCAGGGTTAAATTCGTCGAATTAATTCAGTAGCCCGAGGACCTCGGGCGATTTATCTCTAACGAGAAGTCGGCGGTATGTACAAGCGGACTGTGCGCAACTAGCTGCTCAGCTGCGGTGCACGAGAAATCCGCGCTCTAATATTCCACGTACGTAATAGCCGGACATGAGGTTCGGGGCTTTCCTTCAATTATTCAAAGATACCGGTGGCTCGTTAGATATGAGATTGAAGCGCAAGATCTGCGCGGCAGCCTCCGCCGCGTCCGGAATAACCTGGCCCGATGGATTTGCCATTCGATATCCTTGAATACCGATGGATCCAACGACCGCAAAATTTCACGATTGTCTCTCCAAATCCTCCTCACTTACCGCAACCGTCCATTCGATTAACCTCCGTGATCGTTCAATTAATCACATCGTTTAATTAATTTCAGGACTCCGACACGAGTATCCACTTCAAGTCAGTGATTCTACTATTCACTGCCTTTCCTGGCGCCCAGAAAAAAAATAATAATCGATTGGAAATCAGCGAATTGGGTGAGAGAATAAACTTGTTTATCAGAGGACCGAAAAAATCGGTTGAGACCGAGGAAATTCCGTCGCTTGGAGCTCGTCAAAAAATTCCTCTTGGACTGCGTAAAATATCACGAGGCTGAAGGGAGAAAGTGAGGGAGGGCAGTAGAAAAGGGAGACTTGAATGCACGAGCCAGCACGGTAGTGATTAAGTCGGTAAGTGAATTTTCCCAAGCGAAAAATAAATTGTGAAAAATCCGGTAGTGGCAGTTTTCGCTTCGACTAATCCTTTTGCTCGTTGTCTCGTTGTTTTTAGAGCCGGTACAGCGGGGGATTTCACCAGCGGAAATTAACGAAGGGACAAACAGACGAGGTGGTTACTTATTCAAGACACACAGACTTCCGTCACAGGCGATGGAAGAGACGAGCAACGACAGACGACGAGTAATTCCTGTCCGTTCGTAAAAAGGGAGAATTCGAGGTCTGCCCGAGCGTTGGAAGCGTTGACCGTGTTCTCCAAGGGTAGCCGGAAGCCCGCGGCTCGCTCCGTGTGATTTTACGGTAGAATTGACCATTAGCTCGTAATCGAGAGGATGGCCTGATTAAAAATGATAGATTACGGAAGCCCCGCGGGAATTTGACCGCCAGACGACGACGGGGAGTCACAGGAACCGGGCGGTAACTTAGTTTATCGTTCGCGGACTATCCTGCCCTCCGGCCCAAAATCGGTTGACCAAATTTCACCTCCGCAGATAATTATAAGGGTTCGATTTGCTCGGGGCGTGAGCGTGAGCGCAATACTCCAGTGGATAAGGACCGAAAACACGTGAGTTTACCTCGCCCTTCGCTCTATCCTTTATCCTTCTCCTCGCTATACGATCCGCTCGATCATCCCCCAAGGGAAAATGCGTGGCCGCGTTTACGCCAAGAAATCTATACGTGCTCATTCGCTTTCTCACTGCCGTTAACGCTCTCTCCCCCTCTCTCTCTCTTCTCTTGACTGCAGGACCATAAACTTTGATGTACTACGAGACTCAACGAGAGAAACTGCGCTTAAGGGGCCGTTGTTTGTTGCAGCATTGGCCTCCCGCGGAAATGGCATCAGAAAGGAAAGAGCGCGCCAGGAAAACGAGGAGTTACGATCCTCCCTCCATTACGCTCTTCATCCCGGGTGAAAATCTCTCGCGCGGCCCGTTGTCTCGTGTAATATGACGAATATACCCATCACACTTGCGTTAACTGCGCCGCCACAACGGCGAGATCTCTATTTCGAAGACGCCACGAGAAATTGTGAGTTACTGTTACGATCTCCTTCTGCTTTATCGTCCGGACGTTCAACGCGAGAAGGAAACTCCGCGACGCACCGAAATCGCAATTACCGATACGCCGATCATCAAAGATGGCTTAAATGTCTCTTTGTTTTTCCTTCTAAATGCTCCTCGCTCGCCGAACCGCAGAATGAGTTTCCGAATAATTTCCGCCGGGGAAAGGGACCTCGGCGACGCTGATATTGGCCGGCTTTTACCCTCGTCTCTCTAATCGGTATCCCCAACCGCTCTCTCTCTCGTTCTGCGGAACCGCGTGCGGTAATATTTAATTTTTAATCCGACAGTATTCAAATGCACCGGTTCTTCGTGGCCCGGGTACCGGGGCCGCTCTCCCGAAAGCCCGCTCCTAATGGGAATACGATTTATATCCTGGCCACGGCTTATTTTACATTTATGCTAAATATCCGCAGTACGTGCTTATCGTTCCCTCTCACTGCGCTTCTCACTCTCTCTCTTCTTCAGGATTCTCCGCCGGAAATACCGAAATTTCGAAGACCACATGTTACCCAAGAGTCCGAATATGTCCGGTCGCAATTTCCAGCCCTGTTGATCCTCTCCGCAGAGATCATCACCAAAAATACCGATTTATCGCTTCCTCATGCTGAATTTTTTCTTTCAGCTTTCCGCCGCAACAATTATGAAGTTCCAGAGGGCACACTTTAATTGGAAGTTCCGGATGTGACCAGGCGAATTTCCCGAGCATGTGATCAATTCTAACGACGTCACGAAATCGGAATGCGAGGAAATGGATCATCAGGTTCCCTCTCGAGTCGTGATCTGTCTTCTTAATTTCCTCCGGCGTAAATGTCGCGCAGCCAAAAGTCGGTACACGTTGCCCTGGAGTCCGGTGGATGTCCAGCTGAATTTCCAGACGTCGTGATCCCACAACACAGACGTCGCGAAGCGAGAACGAGGGGGAGAGGAGGCTTTCGCTCGGTTAAGACAGACAAATGCGTTCTGGTCAGTCGGGATCGAGGTTCGGGACTCGCTCGGGGGCGAGAGATTTACAAGTTTAGTTACCGGCGATCACACCCCCGGGAATCGCTTGATGGGTCGTTGCGCTTCCAACACAAACGCGCATGCCAACGGGAAACTGAAGCTCACGCGGCTTGTGAAGTTCCGGCTCGCCTTTGGAGGTGAACGAAATTTGGACAACGAAATTTTCGCCGCCCTGGACGAACCGGCAACTCTTTCGCTTACATTGCCCGGAGGATGGAACGTGAGGAACGTTTTCGCTAGACGCGTTGCTCCAGTCGATGAATCTCTTCCCACTTGCTAAACGTTACGGATAGCGGGCCATTACACTGCGTCATTTCTTACCCTTCGCTTATGAATGACCATCGCGGATAAGCTCGCCGGAATAAATCGCCCCGAAGAAGCGAATGCTACGAGTGTAGTCCGAGTCGTCCGGGCGACCTGCACGTCGCATTTGTTTGAGTTATTTTATATCCCGCTATTTTTTATTATCAGTATCAGTGCGATGGAGTCGGTGGAACGATAACTCGAATTCCCAGCGAGAAATCCTTCACGGAAAATGATAAATACCCCGAGTTTCACTCACATATCTTCCTCAGTCGGTATAATTTTGATTTAGCACACAATTCTTTTTTGTACGTGGACTACTAAAGGGAAAATCTTTAAATACAATTACCGTTTAAAATTACAGTACAATTACGGTACAAATGTTGTTTTTTTGTGGTCTGGAATGTTTGTTCCCACACGTGGAAAGTGTGCATTTTATGCGGAAGGCAATAAGTACGTGAATTCTGCGGGGGAGCGTATAGAAAAGTGATGTTCTGTGCTCGAGTTCTCGGGCATAGGGCGACAGGCAAAATTCTACAACTACTGGAAAATGACGCTCGTTTCCAGAGCCCGGAATCGGGCCGTTTGGCGTCCAAAACCGCGTCGCATAATGGGAAAATTTGCGTAAACGGGAGGGTCATTAAACGGGCGCCCCTTGCGCGGTGCACGAATGTGTGGCTCCGGAGCGAGAGGACAAGGGGTTTGCGCGAAGCTTTGGTCGGTGCACGCGAGAGTAGCGAGAGTGAGAGAGGGAGGGAAAGCTGTGTGACGTGGGGAGGCGACGAGGGGAAGGTGCCGGTAGGAGGATAGGTGGTGTACCAGCGGGTGGCGGGGCTATAACTCGCGGTAATACCAACCTAACCGTGTACCCATGATTATAACGCTGCCAATTAGTCAAGCCGGCTTAGGATGGTGGGCTCCTGGCCCGAGGATATTCCCCTGTATACCTCTTCGAGTGTCCTCTCGCGCTCTGCCCCTCATCCTCTGCTTCCTCTCCGCCCTACCCGCTTTCCCATCCTCGTAGAAGCTTCCACTAGCCTCCCTTTCAACGAGACCATCAACCTCTACCCTCCCATTCAAGCCTTTTTACAGCTGTCTCTCGATACATAATTTTATTCAAAGGAATCCTCAACGTGCACTTTGGAAAGCTTCATCCTTAGCGAACCCTTCCACCTTCTTCCACATGGTAAAAGTGGTGAAGACATGGCTTTTCACTGGAGTTGAAGCGGCTGGAAGATAATGCACCTACGAATTTTCGAAATCGTCAGCGAATTATGAAAAAGAGTGAGTAAAATTTAGTCACATTCTGTAGAGTCTTGAAAATTTCTTCCACTTCCTCATCATCTATCCAAGTTACATTCTCGTGTTCAAGCCTTTTCACCGCTGTCGCTAACCCCATAATTTTCTTCAAGGAATCCTGAACGGGGATTTTGGAGCAGCTTCCTCCCTTCCAGGCTGTTCCACATGCTGAAAGTGGTATAAACAGAGCGTCCGACTGGAGTACCAGAAAGCAGAAGAGAATGCCCAGGATCCTCGGTTCTGCGCCCACAAGTTTGGCAATTATTTAGCTAAATTGCGAGACAGTTGGCACTGGGAGAGAAGGGGCGAGAGGAGGGAATACTGCGAACGTGCGCGGCATGTGCTTCCCTCGAGTTTGAGAAGAAAAAAAGAAACACATTTTGTGAATTAATGTCGGTGGCTATTAATAACGTTTATGAGGCTAAATTGTCTCGAGCGCTATACGGGAATTTCGTGATAATTTAATCTCTCGCTATTAAGCTCGCACAACGTGGAGAGAGTATGCAATGGTTGCTTCGCTCTCGGCGCAAGCGAATGGCAATAAATGCTGCAGCGATGCGTCCAATCAACGAGAAGACTCTCGTTCGTTTATGTGTACCGACGGAACGAGAGAAAAACGAGATGAAATTCATATTTCCAACCGTTTCGATGATAGTAATAAAGCGTACATCCTGTAAAATATCGAAGTACACAGCTCTGTGTTTCTTCAGGGGAAACAGAGAAACGCTTTTATTTTTTCCCCGGCGATACTGTACGCTGACTGTTAGCGAGGGCCGCAGGTTACCGTAGCTAACGAACGTACGACCGCGTACGCGTTCCAACCCCTTTCACTCTTCCACCCTTGGTTCCGTACGTGTATCGGATGTTTAATTAATTTTACGTCTCGGGTAAATGAAACGTAAAAATATATAATACGATCTGACGTGTGGGTTTAAAACGTTGTTTCCATCGGAAACGTCCGGCGAATCGTGTGGGTAAATGTTTTTTCAATCCTCCTTGCCCAGAGCACAACAACGTTTGCATTCTTTCAATATCATCGAGCAACCCAATCGATAATTACTTTTTGTTTCAGATGTCGAGCTCTCTTTCTTTTTGGAGAAGAAATGTATCCTCATTGAAAATATTTTCGAAATGAGAAGAGTGGACCTGGTGACTTAAGGGCTAATTAGGGTTCATCAAATATCCGGTGCAGGTTTACAAATTTTTTTAAAATTCTATTATTGCTATATTTTAATTTTATATTTTCTTAATTCGTGCGGTACTGTTTGCTTTCAGTGGGGCATCGAAGGCAGACTTCAGGGCTAATTAGAGTTCATCAAATATCCGGTGCAGGTTTACAAATTTTTTAAAATTTTATTATTGCTGTATTTTAATTTTATATTATGTTAATTCGTGTGGTACTGTTTGCTTTCAGTGGGAACGCAGACTTCAGGGCTAAATAGGGTTCATCAAATATCCGGTGCAGGTTTACAAATTTTTTAAAATTTCATTATTGCCATATTTTAATTTTATATTTTGTTAATTCGTGTGGTACTGTTTGCTTTCAGTGGGATATCGAAGGCACACTGGAAATTAGTGTTACAAGAGGATCGTTGATCGAGGTATCGACTGGGGTGTCGGTGCACAGCGTGCAGCAGCAGCAGCAGCAGCGGGGATATAGAGAATGACCGGTGTCCGAACAACAGTCCGCTCGGTCGTGATATACAGTACAAGGGCACAACAGCCCGGCACATAATATACATTGAGAGGGGCAAGCGGATGGAGAGCATCGATTATATGCTCGATTAATTCGCGAGCAACCCTTCGACCCGCAAGCCCCTCGCCTCTCGTCCACCCCTATCGCGTATATACCATCGATTTCCCCATGCGTTTCGCTTCGCTATTTTTGAATCTCACCTTGTTATTTTAGCTCGGGTATTTTTTTTTAAATATTTTTTTGTGTGAGTTTGATTGAAGATTTTCAAAAAACAATCGTGTTAAGGGAAGGAACGCGTGTTTACAATCCAGTAACTCGAGTTTATTGTGTCTCCGGTTCGCTCGCTTGTCAGTCGCATACCAAATGAATTTCGAATAAACGAAAAACCGAATGGGAATAATTAAACAACAAAGGCGAATTCCCGAAGAAATAGTACGATGAAAAAAAAAAAAGGGAATATATATTCGATTTAATGGAGTGTATGTTTGCCCCGTGGTAAAACGTTGTTGCTTTTCCACTCTTGCTCGCTGCTGCCGCCAGACTAATAAAGTTCACTCTTCTGGAAACTGTCCGTTCAATTACTCGCATTTTCGACTACCTTTTCATTTGTTTGTACGAGGAATTCGCTTTTTTAATATCCGCTCGATGTTGTAGGTATAAAAGCGAAAAAATAGAATAGCAGCATCACGAAAATAATCCCCGATAGCCAAACCGATATTACGTAAGAGAGAGAGAGAGAGAGAGAGAGATGCGGACAATGTTGGTAATCACTCAAATTTTTTCAATTCCCAAACTCACGCTTTTTTTTAAATTAAATTTACTATTATTTGCAAAATTAACTCTCGCTCGTAACATCGACAAAAGTAATTAAAAAAAGCAAAATGGAATTACCTTACCAAAAAAAAAAAATCTACAAAAAAAAATCCGCGATCCAGAAAACGCGGCTGTCCCCGCGAAAATTTCAAAGTAATCGAAAAATCCCGGTGACCCGCGTTCCCCAAGACATTTCCCGATGACGACGAGAGGGTGAAAGGGGCGGCGGAGTGGAGGCAGTTCGAATTGGCATGGTCGGTCAGTAATAACGCGATCAACGTTGGCCGTGAAGGGGCGAGTCGCAGTGGCGTTATATGCTACTGCTATACACTGCTGGACTGCAAGCTGGCGGTGCTGTTGTAGAGGACCAGAGAGAGAGAGAGAGAGAGAGGGAGAGGAAGAGGAAGAGGAACGATGTGGGGGATCGGAGAGTGGCGAGGCATGGCACGGGGCTCACGAAGGGATGCATTTGGATTTGAAGGGTTGAACAGGGTCGGTCGAGCAATTAGCGAGCCGTCAGTGGCACAGTGGCTGACAGAGCGAGGGAGGGCGAGGGAGGAGAGGGAGGGAACGGCCTGAGAGCAGAGAGAGAGAGAGAGGGAGAGAGAAATGTGGCATAACGTGGGCACAATCCGCGTATGCACGTATTACCGCGTAGCCACGTATGTATATATACATACATACATGTACACATAACGTGCGTATATCAGGCATCTAACGCCTAACGGCTAGCGCTTAAACGCCACTTGGCACACCAGAACTGATTCTGCAGGAGTTCCGTGGCAGTGCAATAGACGAAGCCGTATCCACGCTAATTAGAATTACCACCTGGTTAAGCCGTACAGTGGCAATGGGGCTTCTCTCCTTCAGGTTAGCCGATGGTACCGCGCGCTACACGAGAGAATAGAGAGGAAAGGCAAAGCGTGTCGGAGAGCTCGAATGGTCGTTGACGGGGTGGTTGCTTCGATACACCGCGGCTATACGAGCCTCCCTTTGAATTTCCGAGAGTCAAGTATATATCGGTTGGGGGAGGGTGGTTTTGCACCAAGGACGGATTTCCAGCTGGGAAAAGCGGCTTCCACCAACGATCGGAGCGTACTCCTCTCTCTCTCTCTCTCTCTCTCTGTACGGATTTTGGAACTATACACAGTGGACCGCAATATTGTAGATGCATCGTGGAACCACCGAGTGAGACACCAGACCCACGGCTAGTGAATGCAATTATAATTTTAATTTCAAAGGTATTTAATAAAGGGGCTCCGGAGCCGCCGCATCCTGTCGTGCACGGAACGCACTCGCGGCGAATCGGGAGATCCGACCACTCGCTCGTTCACGCGTGCGACCCCTCCGCGTGTCCGCACCCCCCGAGCTTTCCCTCCGAGTCCGTCGCGCCTCGTCGAACGTCCCACTATTTGCTAATTTCCACGCGAGCTAATTACCAATTATTGCCTGGACATTCGAGATTTCTTTTTTTCTAAGCTTTCCAGAATTCGTGAGAATTTTTCGAGGCTTTCTTGTTCCTTAAGCTTCCGACCTCTCGAATAACATTTTTTTAATTTTCTTTAATTTCATTGCAAAAGTGCCTCAAATTTGTATCAAGATTGTAAATTAAATTTAGTTGACAATTATCAATGATAAATTTCAGTATGATTTTTTTTTTAGAGGTACAACATAACATGTAAAATTCGATTTTAAACTTGATTGAAAAAAAATTACCCTCAGAATAATTTAGGCATAATTCAATTCGTCAGATTGTGAGATTTGTGGTAAATGTTCTGTCTGTAATTTTTTTTTTTTTTTTTCCTGGGACTTGATAGTGTATACCTGTGGGTATTGGAATATTAGCAAGGCAATGGGTTCTTTGTTGGGTGCACAACGAACCGCAACAAGCGTGAATGATTAAGCCGACCAGCCGCGGCTGGACTCGTTGGCTGCGGAGCTTTTTTTTCGACTCCACATCCCCGACCCACGGGCTCCCTCATCCTCGCCTGGATATCGTTGCTTTTCGCTTCTTCGTTTTTTTTTTATCGGCTCGCTCTGCTCCAGAGAGAGAGAGAGAGTGAGTCAGTGGCCGTCGCATATGCCCGCACTCACACACACAGATAATCGTTTCGGTCAATTTGCGGCGAGCTGTACACTCCGCCATCGCCGCGGACAAACTGCCGATTCAATTATACCAACAGCACCAACGAAATTTTCCAAGCCGATCGAATTGCCGTCGAGGCTCGATCTCGTTTCTGACCAGCGTTGAAAATCAATCTGCTCTCTCTCCGCGTATCGGTTTATCGGCGACCGGACATCATATCCGAATCCATCGGCAATCAGCACGTGCTTTTCTTCCGCCAACTTCATCCCCCATTTATCCTTCTTTGACGATTATCCCCGAAATTTACCGCAAAAAAAAAAAAAAACAAAACGTTCCTCATCAATTCGGTGTATCAGGATTAGAAAAATATTTAGCCGACGTTAATTGGCATACCTTTTTTTGATATGATAATTGACTGATACCCCATGACATAATCTTATGAATGTAATAAAAAAATGTACATTCTCCCATTAAAAAGTGGGCCTTTCCCTGAGAACCACAAGAATTTCACTGTTAATCGGCATACCATTTTTTTACATATCGCTCTTCATCGTCTAGGGAATTAAATCGAAATGCGTACCCTGAAGAGTGTCAAAGAGGGTGACCCTCTGAAACTGGTAATAATTAAACTGCGAAAAAAAAAAACAAAAAAAAAACAGCATAGATGGAAGGGAAAGGTTCGAAACAATCGAGAGAGTGGCGCCTTTGTCCATTAGAATCTTTCGCAGGCCCTGTACTTGAAACTCGGAGGCAGGGCGACGCGATGGAGTGGCTCGAATGACTAGTGAGAGGGTTGGCGAGCAACACCACCGGCAGTTACGGGGTTACCGGTCACGGCGGATTTGCTCGGAGCGTATAGTTGCCAATTTTAAATAGTCCCTCCAGCGTCGCGAGGGCCACACGCACACGTTTCTCTTCATGGTCGCGAGCGACTGCAATGATTGATGCTGTCCCACGTGGTACAAGGATAGAAAAGGGGGGGGGGGGATGGGGTTGCACACAGAGGTCGAGCCTCTCTCTCTCTCTCTCTCTCAGCTGCGGAGAGTGTGCCCGGTTCCCCGATGATGGTGTGGGCAAATTTAATTAACGTAAATGCCGCCGCCACGGTTTGTGCGAAGGTATTAGTGTGGGTGTGTGGGTGGCGATCGCTCATATGCAACCTGCCCCTCTTCCCGGTTTCCCGTTGGTCCGTCCGTTCCCTCAACCCTCGGCACACACAGTTCTCACTCTGCGGGGGGGTGGAAAGTGGGAGGGAGGGAGGGAGGGGGTGGGCTTCCCCCGCGCGTTCGACTATCCGACCACCGGCCCGGGTTATTAAACACTCGCCACGCAACGAAAGGGGTAAGTGTTGAACGTTAACCAGGGGCCAGGGAGCAAGTGAAATAGGCGGTGATTCGAAATACGCGTCGATCCCCCGATGATCGATCGATAACGAGACGCGGAATCGTGGAGGAGGAGGAAATCCTGAGGGTGGAGTGAAGGCTGATGGAAAATTAGTTGGGGAGGCGAGGGAAAATTTTTCTCGGCCTGTAAAAGCGTTTCACCGTGAAACAGTACGGAGAGAAAGGGAGAAATAAATAAGATGATGATGTGTACACGAGTGAAAGTAGTCGGCGCAAAAGTCTCGAGTCCTCCCTCGGTTCGCAATCTCGTAATCGACTTTGCGAAACAATTCTATAATCCCTCGAACCTAATTAGGACGGGGGATCCCCGCGAGGCTAGAACTCGAGTTAACTCGGATACAAACAAGAACAATATCTTGGCTCGTGGCGAATGGAACTTTGTTATCCGTTCCCCTCTCGTCGACTCGATATCCTTGCCCCAGGTCGATCTTATACTCGGCCTCGGCTAAGAAAAGAGTCACCCTGCTGTCCCTCTTCTCGAGCCTCACTCGCCTCCTCGCGCTTCGAGGTATACGCTCTGGATTTTCCTCTTCCATACAACGAAAATATCCCCAGCGGCTGGACAATGTAATCGCTTGTAAAAATGTAATAAAGGATCAAAGCGGACGGTCCAGGCGGACGGTGAAACGGATATCGTTGAACGAAGCCTGTGGCCTCGTTTCTTTCTCTTCAGCTACCTAAGCACCTCAACATTCTACGGTCGTGTTATTATTAAGTACGTTCTTCGAGCGCATTTTTTTTTTTTTTTTTTTCACATTTTTGCAACGTGTTTTACTATTCAAAAGTAACCTCCTCTTATTTTTTCAATGACCTTTTTTTCTGTTGAAAGGTTTTTTTTTTTTTCTAAGAATGTAAAAAAGTGGTTTTGTTGTTATTAAAAAAAAAAAAGGGAAAAGGTGAGAATGCGAGACGTTGGAAGGAATTCTTGTGCGGCCTCACGATTTCAGGCTGACATCCAAAGAAGCGGTGCATATCTGTTTGAGGCAGGGAGAAAAATACCTGCAGAAACGTCGAGCCCACTCGGACGTGGAGGGTGGCTCGCGAATCCGGAGCAACTCAGACGAACATATTTTCCATTTGGCCGTCACAAAGCTAGTAACGCTTTGTGTGTGCTTATATTAAATCACGACAGGATACGATGTCAATAAGGCTACCCTCCGGGCCATGTGTGTGCCACACACGTGTCTTCTCCTCCTGTCCTCATTCCTCAGTGATCTCTCAACGGGAAAATTTACTTTCGGCTTGAAATATTTCTGCATACTGCATAAATATTATATTCCGTATTATAACAAAAGTATTTTCTGTTCCAGGGGATGAGAAGAAAAAAATTCCATATTTTTCCACGGAAAATGGACTTGTGATCGCTTCAAGATTTACAAGGTTCTTCCTTCGGTAAGAAACATTTGTACCTGTTACTGTATTTGTACCTGTTTATATTATTCTGTCCATTGATAAATGAATTTTTGTTCCAGGGAAAGAAAAATGAAAAAATACGGTATTTTCCAAGGGGTAACCGGAAATAAAATACCTTATCATTGGACTCATCGGTGATTCGAGGACTGTCTTCTCAACTGACAAGCGGAGTTTCTGGGAAACGCGGAGCGGCTCTCTTTCGCTGAGTAACTGTTATACATGTATAAAGGGAAGGGAAATCAACTCTCGAGTGAAGTCGCGCGGAATTAATGAATGAAATCACATCGCAGTGGCTCGTTTGTTGATTTGCTATGGAGGGGCTTGCCGGTTGGCTGGGGTTGCTCGATCCTGGCCACTGTGTAAAGGGGTTGCGGGAGATGCGAAAGGGGTGCAATCGTGTGGGAGTGAGAGAGCCGCACGTGGGCGCAAAGGAACATTGCCAACCTGGAACCACCAATACCAACCCACCGAGCTGACTTTCGATTGGCAATTCCGCTCGATATGATGCCACACACGAGTCGAATAAGCATCGACGCTTATAACTCGATTCACCTCTTAAGCCTGTCCGCACACCGCCGTTATTACCAGCTTCGAGTGCCATTAAGACTTCCAATTAGTTCGATACGCGCGGAGCATCGCTTTGGTCAAGAGGACACAGCGTTTGATCAGCCGTGCAGTCCAGTTTCACGTCACAATAACGCCCTGCCCCTGCTAATCTCTTGATTTCGTTAAATTACTTCAGTTATTCGAAATTTCATTAATTTAATATTTCACTTTTTTGTACAAGACTATCGAATATTGATTAAATTTTATAAAATGTGGATGCACACTGGAATATTAAATAAAAAATTTTGGAGTGCTCAAGTGGTCATCAGTTGCACGTTTATCAATTTTTATAAAGTCAATAGTTATTTTTTGGGATTATTTTGACATTGCAATATCTGGCTTATATTTGAACGTGTAAATATAATTGAGCGGTGTCATTTTGACGTGCAACCATGCAGGCCAAAATAACGAGTGAATTCTCTTTACTAATCTCTTGATTTCGTTAAACTACTTCAGTTATTCGAAATTTCATTAATTTAATATTTCACTTTTTTGTACAAGACTATCGAATATTGATTTAATTTTATAAAATGTGGATGCACACTGGAATATTAAATTAAAAATTTTGGAGTGCCCATCTGGTCAGCCGTTGCACGTTTATCAATTTTTATAAAGTCAATAGTTATTTTTCGGGATTATTTTGACATTGCAATATCCGGCTTATATTTGAACGTGTAAATATTATTGAGCGGTGTCATTTTGACGTGCAACCATGCAGGCTTCTCGCTCAACCCTTCACAGCGATGTTTACTCGCTGTCGCAGAGAAAAAAAGGAATGAAGGAAACAAAAAAAAAAGAATTAAACGAGACTAAACCGCTGTGCAACACCGAAATCGAATCACGATAACGAGACTCGTTTCGATGAACGTGTATGTACTCCACTCGCTCACTCTATCGACAATGCCTCCCCGGGACCCAAACGCACTGCTGGGATTTCCTCCTATCATTCGTTATTTTATTACACATCGAGATAGCGAGCCGAGTAACGTCTTTGTTTTCACCGCAAAGCATTTTGCCGTAGACGCGACGGGGGACAACGGTTCGAGATAAGAAAGGGCTTTCTTCTCTCAGGATTTGTCTCTCTCTCTCTCTCTCTCTCTCTCTCTCCTAAACTATCAGTTTTGTGGGTCTCTACGTGATGTTTTTTTTTTGTTTAGCCCTGCGATGACTCTCCTAATAGATTTTTTCTTGGCACTGCGGTGGAAAAAGTCGTGATCGTGAATTCCCTTCTGTGTATTCCTCTTCTTCTTCTTCAGGATATAGATAAATATGTCTGGGAATATTGTTCGACGCTGAGTACAAGCGAAACTTTCCTCGGTACAGTCCGGAGGACTGAGGGTCCAAGAGGATGACCCTGTGCGGGGAGGAAACTCCGGAGACTCGTTGCTTCTGTATCTTATAGCTGTTGGGATGCTGCAGACGCGCGGAACGGCTGCGGGAAAGGGCCGCGGTTAGATAAGGCGTGGACATAAACGTTCCGCGATAAGGACAGTTTGCACCCCCGTTGTGGACAGTTAGCCTCAAATGAGCCAGTGCCGAGAGAGAATGCGAGATGGAGCAGCCTCTCTCGCCCTCTCCCACTCGACAATCGCACTCTCTCTCTGCTTTGTTGTCCTACTTTCCTTTAGAATTCAATTTTCCCCAGCGATTCAAGACGTTGAAACAGCACAATCATTTTTCTCCCTCGTACCAAACATTTTGGTACCATGAAATTTGTTTTTTTTTCATTCCTGTCAAAAAAAAAAGGTATTCTATCATAACTCGTGAACTAATCGACCAAATGAGCTGAAATTTTAATGCCAATTGAAGTACTGGTCAATGTTTATTCAGTATTTATTTTACAAAAATCAATCGACTCATTCAATTTTTGTGAGAGATTAAAAAAAAATTTGTAAACCTTCGAAGTGGAAGAAATGTTCTTTTTCAATTTAATTTCTTTCTGATTGATTTAGAGATTTTTTAAAACGTCTTTCTTTATCAGATGGGAAGAAAAAAATGGGTAGAAAATATTAATCCAATGGTTGGCGACATATTTCACCGAGCTTGTAAAGACTATTAGGCAGAGGAGGCGGAAAAGATCGTTGCTCAACACACATTCGCGTTTGTACCTTTAACTTCACCGTTCGGTTGGGAAAAAAAGTTCTGTCTCGCCATTCTAAATCCTCCTTATCTCGTGGGTTTCGACAGTAATGTGCTCGTCGTATTATGTAGGATAGGAGAATCGAGTGTGCGCTCACCTCGGGTTTCATGCCGTGGACGTTGTAACTGTGGGAAGCAGGCGGAACGGAAAGCAAAGAGAGCAGCGAGCGGTGCGCCGTTTAGCGTCAGATAGCGAAAACGTATGAGGCACTGGGTGAAGCTGTGGCCCTCTTATCTTAAGGGTGCCCACTCAATAGCTCTCTCTCTCGCCCTTTTCTCGCCCGCCTCTCCCGGTGCAACTCTTCATCCCCTATCCGAGCCCCGCTGCACAGCTCGAGCATTCGATATCTCAATTCTCTTTGTACCTTTGCGAAAAAAAAACAGCTTTGCACGAAAACACTTCCTGCAGACTCAAAACTTCCACCCCTCCTAAAAAAAAACCAAAATTATGAGTCTCACCGTGATTTTATTTCCGGTGTCTTCCCCGGAATTATTAAAAATTATACAATTTTTATTACTTCAAAAAGGGCAAAATAATACATAATGAAAAAAAAAAAAAAATCACTAAAAACGAAGTTTGATTAATTAATAAATTGGGTGAACTTTGGTAATTGTATTATTTTTTATGCATTTTTTAAATCCAATTTTATTTATTGAGCTCGTTTTTCTGTGAGGAATTTTCTCGACTCCACTGAAATAATTTTAATTTTTTTTTTTTTTCAAATTTCAGAAGGACCATTCGATGCGGAAATGAATATTCACGTGTGCGGTTACGTGCCGCGTGCCGCAGGCCGCTTAAGCTCACTTATACCGAGTGCATGCATGGCACGAGCGTCGGGTATGTGCGTAATTCGGTACAGCAGAATGGAGAAGGAGGAGGAAGAAGAGGAGGTGGAGTGAGCCGCGAGAGCCTGGGGGGTAGGTGCTTGCGGTAAATCTAATAACGTTGTAATGCTGTTACCTCGGGCGCGCCACTGCGACCCTCAAACTTGTCCCGTAAGTTTCTGGCGCTATATCGCCGTGCGTTCGCGATTCGCACACTGTGCAACGCGGTACAACGGCGAATATACTCTGCGAGGCTCGCCGGTCATGTCAAGAATTTGTAACGTGTGTAACGCGACCCCTTCGCCCTCCCACCGCCCACCGAAGTAACAAATTCGCTGGAAAAAAAAAAAAAAAAAAATTGGGGATGGAAACCAGTGGAAAAATGCAACAGTCGAGCCAGTCAGCTTGGACACGCGTTACGCACAGTCATTTCCCTCGCGTCAAAGCGTTTTGGCTCTACTCCCCCTCCCCCTCCTCTCAACCCCTTTCACTCGCAGTGCGAATTTATTCGAAATTGCGCAAATCTCTGCTGTTCGCGGTGTGTGGAATTACGAAACAATTTTCCGGTTTGTGTAACGAGAGTATTAAAAGCTCTCTCGGCTGACTCGTCGCACTATCACTCTCCAGAACTGCAGTTTAACTCCCCGACTGTCTGTGCGTGTGTGTGTGTGTTTTTTTTTTTTTCGTTTTTGCATATTCGTTCGCGTGGCCCACTCGTTTTTCCGTCGTGTAACTGATTAATACTTATCGAAGCACGTAATGCAAGAGCGCACAATTGACATGTAATTGACACTCCGTTACAATATCAAATCTGCCAAATGCACACTTCCACTCGGTTTCGAGGGCTGTAACAACGAATTTTAAACCATCGATCAAATTCTCCGCTTCAAGAGTGTACACGTAGGTTTTGTTATTAATTTTGAATTACAATATGTCGAGAATAGCGCTTGAACGATTGATTGGGAATTATTCGGTGTCCTGTTGGCGGCGGATAATGTTTGACATCGAAATGGGAAATAAAATTGGGCGAATTTCGCGAAGGAAGTAAATGCGTAATTACGCTTATCGCTTATTTAGAGCCTATCAAAAATTTCGACAGCCAATTATAAATCGAATCCTTTCGCTCCCGATCCTCCGGTAAATTTGGAAATTGCAATTAACTCCTGCTTCCTAAATTAGAGAATATTAGAGCTTCGCCGATCGAAGTCTAACAAAATTAATGAAATAAGAACTATTTTGGCTCTGGTTCATTGAGGTGACTCTTAATTTTCATCAGCGAAGCTATTTTCTCGTGAGAAGAGACGTCAAATTGGTTCTAATTGTAGTCGTGACGAAAAGTGCCTTGAATTTTTTATTCCTAATTAAATTTACAAAAAAATGTGCTAATCATTTTTCTGTAAATAGATAAATCAGTCGCAGGTGCGAATTATTATAATTACATCACTCGCAATTTTATTCCCTTTCAATTTTTACACTTACAAATTTGAACAAAAAAATTGGATAACTCAATGTGAGTTTCCACCCTCATAAACTGACAGATATTCAAGAAAATTTTGATAAAAAAATATATTTCACTGATTTACATACGTTTTTTTTTTTTTTTTTATTTCAGTGAAGCTGAAGATACGCATCTATAGTCGGAAGTGTCGCAAAAGCTTGCTGGAAGCTAGTCAGGGAGTAGCCGAGGAAAGGTAAGCCTTGGTAGTCACCCGGGGGGTGTTCGGCAAACTATGCTCTCGAAAAGTTCAACACAACTTCATAACATCGGTGTTCCGAGGGCGAATTAGGGGGTGAGAAGGGTTCTCGAAGTGGCTGCCGAGAGAGGGAGAGGCCTGGTGGGGAGAGACACGGTTGCGAGACAGTGAAAACAGAGACTTTGGGGTGGAAATAGAGAGTGAAACCAGGAGAAGGAAGTGCGGCGGTGCGGGGCGAGGCAAATTTGTTCTAGCGTGAGCTTACATGGGTTACGTTAAGTACATAGGTGTCTGGGGATAGTTAGCTGTATCTATCGAGCCAGAACAACGCCTCTCTCCAACCCTCTCTTCAGCATATTATTACTGTATAGTACAGGTGCACTCTCTGCTCAAGACATGGCTAGAGAGAGACTCGATAAGAACTTCGGACTTACTACCAAGTTTCCGGTTGGCTCTATAACCCCATTTATTGTTAAATTATGCACCGCGCCCTTGTTATTATCGTCACAAAATTTTCTTACCCCAAAAATCCCCTGCATTCTCACTAAAAAAGCAATGGTTAAAAAAAATCCCCAAATGCATTCACTGATTATCTACAAAATACTTAATTAATTAATAATTTGAAATCAAAGTAAGAGGAGAATTAATAAATAAATAATGAAAAAAATATTTTTGTGCTGTCAGAATATTTAGTAAAAATTTCTTGAGGAAGACAAGCCATTTTTGAATTACCAATTTAGTGGGCACAGGACGTGAAAGCGAAAAAATTTCGCGTTTAACGTTGCATTGGCTTCAGCCTCGATTTTGGGTGGTCTCGATATTCAGGGTAGAGCCGATCGATCGAACTACCAGCATCGCTATAACATTGACAAGGTGGTAGTTACTGGCAGTAGCATAGAACACGGCGAGTTTGACGTAGGCTGCTCTGCCAGCAGCGCAGTGCCTAAATTATTTCGTGATGTAAACACCTAAGTATACGGAGAGCTTGTAAACACAAACTGTGAGAGTAACAGGGAGCTCGTAGGGGTTGCAGCAGCGTGAGTACCGAATCAGGCTGAGGGAGGAAGGCTGATGTTTCGTTGGAGCGACGGCAGTGCCAGAAGAGTACAGCCGGGTGCGTGGCGGTGGTGGACCACTGGGGTTTCGAAATTCGCACTGATGCTGGCCTCTCGATGGCCATTGCCTACATATAGCATACACGAGCCAGTCCAGGGGTAGGTAATTAATAGTAAACCCGTATAAATCAGAGACAGACTGGATTTTACGGCGGGGTCAACCCTGAAAAACGCACTCTGACGTCAGACGATAAATAAATGAAGAAAAAAAAATGAATTAATACGCAAACGAGTGCAAGAAAGTGCAAATGAGTGCAAACGGGTGCTAAGTAGGTGCGAATAAGTGCAAACATGTGCAAACGTATTATGTTCACTTTAGAACCCAATCCTACTATTATTTATGATGAATTTTTGGAAAATCGAAGTGACGCTGGCCTCTCGATGGCCATTGCCTACATATAGCATACACGAGCCAGTCCAGGGGTAGGTAATTAATAGTAAACCCGTATAAATCAGAGACAGACTGGATTTTACGGCGGGGTCAACCCTGCAAAACGCACTCTGACGTCAGACGATAAATAAATGAAGAAAAAAAAATGAATAAATACGCAAACGAGTGCAAGAAAGTGCAAATGAATGCAAACCGGTGCTAAGTAGGTGCGAATGAGTGCAAACATGTGCAAACGTATTATGTTCACTTTAGAACCCAATCCCACTATTATTTATGATGAATTTTTGGAAAATCGGAGTGACGCTGGCCTCTCGATGGCCACAGCGTGTGTGGTATGCACGAGGGAGACCAGGGGTAGGTAATTAATAGTAAACCCGTATAAATCAGAGACAGACTGGATGTTACGTCCGGGGATACGTGTGGCAACGAAGCGAGATTATGCCCAGAGGGCCGGTTACCACCCCCTCGCGATCTCGGAATCGCGAACCAGCACCCGGAGCACGCGTTTCCATACACACCGATACATGCGAGCCCGCGGTGCTAATTTTTCAAACGGTCCGCCATAATGGTCCCGGCTAATTACTGATTTTTATCTACGCCGCCCACGAGGACCGCCACCGAGAACGCTCGAGGATTCGGCATCCGAGCGAAATCGGCTAGTCACCTCTTCCTCTATTACTCTCTCTCCACCCCTCGCTTCCACTGCGGCAAGGGATTGCAATTATTAACCCGCATGCCATTCGCCAACTAACGCTCACGATTCGACTCCCCGATTTCACGTGCTCGCGGGACCTTCCCCCTCCCACTACCCTCATTATCTACCGATCGGTCAACATATCTTTTTTTATCCGAATAACGTCAAATTTTTTACCAATAAAAAAAATTGCATTATAACCTGCGAATAAGAAGATGAAAATGATGAAGAAACAATTTTTTAAATAGCTTTATTCTTAATAGTTAATTAAAATTAAATTTTCTCGTATATACTGCAATAAAAATTTTGCAGTCTTGAAGAGTTTACAAAGGCTCGAATTTCGGTATCAATGGAGATTGAAATTTTGATTCGGACATTGTGGATTAAAACATATATATACACCGAACATTTCAGTAGTATGGTAAAGCCATCAGCTTATAGAGACAAAACTCAACCGGCCCCCTCGCACTTGCTGAAATTACATTAAATACCTCGGATTAATTGTTCGCGAGCGAGAGCATCCAACCGAGCATTTAAATTAGTTTCGGTTTGCTTTGGACGATTTTTCAGCGCATCGCGTGTGCTACTCCAGAGATTGAATGCCACCGTGTTCCCCGGAATTCGTGGTGGATTCGCACAACTCCCCGCTAAAACTCATCGAAATATACATACTGCACGGAATGTTGATGTCGTTGCTTCCGCACATTACGCTCACTGCGATACCGTCAGAGAAAGACCAAAAAAAAAAACAATTAAACAATCCACAAAATAAAACTTATTCGAAATATTTTTTGAATTTGAACCAAAATTCACCACTCTACACTTTCATCATACTCCACCCCTCAAAAAAAAATAATTCACTGATTAAAATTTCCAAGATCAGTGAATAAAACAAAAATGAAAAAAATATGAAGAAAAAATAAAAAAAAATCCTAGTGTCCAAGTAGAAAAATAAAATGACTTGTATTGGCAATCTATCGAATGGAATTTTTATTGATGAACTGACTCGGACGAATCTATTTTCAGGAAGGACCTCATGGCGACCAGATTCATTGCAATTGGGGAGCAAATCGAGTTGCAGCATGCAGTGGGAGCATTTCTCGGATTCTGCGATAATAGCTGATATGTGACGAGGACTTCGAGTCTTGGCAAGTATAGTAACGTGCTCCTGCCGAGCGATGGATACTGTCTGCCCTAGACACGGTCATACCGAGAGGCGTTCTGGTATCCCGGCCGCAAGCTCTCAACCTCATTGCAACCATGCGCGCCCATATCGCCCTGCTGGATCGGGGGAATCGGGCTTACGAGCAACAGCAGCGCGATCCCTCCTCCTCCTGCCGAGCGGAGCCGACTGCACGTCGAGACATTCAAGACATAACAGACGGAGATATGCATCATTAGTCAGCCAGGCTCAGACTACCGGGTTAGTACCGGGTATCGGAGTGACGGTATGCGAAAGGGTCCTCCGCACGCAGGATTTTCCGAATACCACCGTTCGGACCCGCACCTCCAATCCAGTTGCTCCGAGGATCGTGCCAATCGATTCTCACATCGAAATCTCACCGATTCCTCAGATTAATCGACTTGTTCATGGAATCAACGACAGCCTGAGGAATTTCATTCAGAACGTATCTTCGGACCTGCGAAATGCACTCTGACGTCGGACGATTAATAATTAAGCGAATTAATAATTTATAGTTAGTAGATATTTTTTAAAAAATCTTCTTATCCATTGTTTATTATTCGAACGATCATTGCTATTGAAAAACTGAATTAAAAGAGAAACTGTAGACACTCAGGCAGAAAAAAGTGGCGGCTGTAAAAATGAGCAGTAACTTTTGGTTACGGAGATGCGATGAGTGATTGTAATTAGGAGGAAAATCGTTCTGTAAAATTTCATTCAAGTCATAACAGACGGAGATATGCATCATTAGTCAGCCAGGCTCAGACTACCGGGTTAGTACCGGGTATCGGAGTGACGGTATGCGAAAGGGTCCTCCGCACGCATGATTTTCCGAATACCACCGTTCGGACCCGCACCTCCAATCCAGTTGCTCCGAGGATCGTGCCAATCGATTCTCACATCGAAATCTCACCGATTCCTCAGATTAATCGACTTGTTCAGGGAATCAACGACAGCCTGAGGAATTTCATTCAGAACGTATCTTCGGACCTGCGAAATGCACTCTGACGTCGGACGATTAATAATTAAGCGAATTAATAATTTATACCTAGTAGATATTTGAAAAAAAATCTTATTATTTATTGTTTATTATTTAAACGATCATTGCTATTGAAAAACTGAATTAAAAGAGAAACTGTAGACACTCAGGCAGAAAAAAGTGGCGGCTGTAAAAATGAGCAGTAACTTTTGGTTACGGAGATGCGATGAGTGATTGTAATTAGGAGGAAAATCGCTCTGTAAAATTTCACGAGGTATTTTTGCACCGGTAAAATTGCGGGAGTCTTGCTCTAAGCGCAAGATCACAGAGATCCACGTCTATTGTAGTATCGGTGTGTGTACTTGGTGCTCACGGGACGAGAAGAGCATAACTATGTGGGAGTAGAAACGAATGCGAGCGAACGGAGGTAAAACGCTCGGCGTAATCGCTTCTGCCCCACGCCTAGCCCAGTCGCCGGCTTCCAGTTCCACTGGCGAATCCCTCCCGACCCCCTCGACCAACCGGCCCCCGGCGACTGCTATTTATTGCCCGCACTTGGCCGGTTCACAACATAAATATGCTACACGTATACACCTATCCTCGTGCACGGTCAGCGGGCTCACGTATGTGTACGCGCGGGAGGGTGCGAAACGTTTTTATTCGGCCGACACCTAGCTATCAGTCGGAATGGTTAGATCTCCAAAAGACTCATTTTTCTTTCTGCATCCCCACCCCCTCACACTACCCTTATTTTCACGCTATTTCGAATGTGCGTTCCTATTCACTAAATCGCATTTTTTTTAAATTACATTTAAAAAAATAATTCTCCAGAAATTTTTTGTGATTTTAGTCTGAAGGATTCTTTTTTTTCTAGCTATCAGTCGGAATGGTTAGATCTCCGAAAGACTCATTTTTCTTTCTGCATCCCCACCCCCCACACTACCCTTATTTTCACTCTGTTTCGAATGTGCGTTCCTATTCACTAAATCGCATTTTTTTAAAATTACATTTAAAAAAATAATTCTCCAGAAATTTTTTGTGATTTCAGTCTGAAGGATTCTTTTTTTTTTCACCCTTATTTTGTCTCTATTTCGAATCTGCGGGCCTAGTTACTAAAATACTGTTTTTAAAAATGAAATTGCTGTGGTTGTATTTTTGTGCTTTTAATCAGATTTGTGCTTAGGATTAATTGCAAAAATGATTAGCTGTCAGTTGGAATGTCAGCAGATCTATGAAAGATTCTTGCCCTTCTGCATCTTAACTCCAATTTTCTCTCTGTTTCGAATTTGTGTTGTTAAGAGACTATTTTTAAGAAAAATCATATTCCTATGGTTACAGAATTTTGGAGCTTTTATTCGCATACGTGCATATGACCACTTGTAAAAACGACGGCGTCTCGCTCTCTTACAGCTAATAAAGCTTCGCGGTTCGAGGGGTTCGTGTAGTGCCTTCTGTAAGAGGAGAGCGGCGCGTTTAAGGGGGTCGCGCTCGCTCGTGCCGAGGGGATGCCGTGCGCCGAGCCGTCCGACCCACAGCCCGCGAGCTTACCCAAGATAAAAGAAGGACCAACTGTTGAATATCGGCCGAGCATCGTGATAAGTGGCGGCGGGGTGAAAAGCTCTATATATCGACCCGTATTACCTTTTCAAACACACAAAAGCTATTGTCGCGTTGCGTTTTAAAAGTCCCGACAAACCCCAAGGACTCAAAAGCTCAAGCTCACGCTCAACGCCCAGTGAAAAAAAAAAAAACACACACACATTATCTAAAAATAACTTAAAAATATGTCAATTTTTTATCAGTATTAAATCAATCTACGTGTAAACACTCACCACGTGGGTCTGAAATTTTTCCGACTTCTCGACAAGTTTTCTTATTTTTAGTCGACGATTGAACCACTGGCTCCACGAATTTTGGGTCCAGTAAGGATATTCTTCCTCGTCGCCACTTTTATTCTGAATTCCTCAAAGATTTTTTTCGAATATCTTTAGAACTCTTTGCGTATCGATGAAAATCTGAGAACAGAGGATCTGGGTTATTCCGAGGCAGGATTTATTTATTTAAGCTTATTGAACTTTCGACGTGGGTCATTGCGTTTGGCTTTGGTGTAAATTTTGTTAAAAAAAAACAATGCCCACCTTTTGGAGGTAATTGACGCGAGGTGCGTGTTAAACAGCGACGAGAAGCTCCGCGACGCACGTGCGAACCGGTCGCGCTGCACGTGGTGTTTGTCGGGTTGGCTCGAGGCTGGAAAGCTCCCGAGTTGAGCTTGCGAGTCTGCGCGAACGACGATTGGTCGGTGGGCGTGTTGTGCGCACGTTTCGGGGCGTGGATCGAGCTTTCGGGGTGGAAGAAGCTCGGGTTGACGATAGGTGGCCCTTTCCTAAGGGGGCCGCACGTCTTGGGGGTTGCCCACCTTGCCGGGACACCGACTCGCTCATTTTCTCACCCACTCCGATCGCCACCCACCCACAAGCTCCTCGCCTCTCTTAACCGACCTCCCAATCACGCCCCGGACATTCTTGTTGCACTTTTTGCCTCATCCCCTTGACAGGAACAAATCGGAGACGTGTTCTCGCGGGGGAAATTTAAGCAACTTTCCAAAAGTTACGTTTTTTTTTTTTTTTTTTTCAACCGAGAGACGCAAAAAGGTGCGACTGAGGGTGAGCTTTGAAATTTTTGTCAACATTCCTCGACTCAAAGGGATAGAAATGAAGGAATTTAATTTATTCGGATTGTTATTAGCAAAAATGCGTAAATTTGCGATTTTGAAAAGGAGAATGGACGATGGAAAGAGGGATGCTGGATTGTGTACTTTTATTTTATTTACATGAGATGAATATTACATATGTATTGATTTTCAATGAACTTTTTTAAATGACGAAGCTGCTTTAGCATCTATGGATTTAATTTTTGTTGTTAATAAATATGGCTGGTGTGTGTTTAAATGAATTTTGACATCACGCGTTGAAAAATGATGCGAAATATTTGTTTTACGGGGACTAATAATTGAGCCAGTATTGGTATCATTGAAAAATTAATCGGGAGCTACCGAAGCTGCTATAAACCGGTTAATGTGCTATTTATAGAGGGCAAATCGAGTGCTTGAATAAATTATACTAACCAAATAAGCCGACCGAGCATACGGTGCGTATTTACGATTTTCGATGGATTCTGCAATTAGCCGCGCCGATAACGGATTTAAAAAAATCTGATAAATAATAAAAAAAATAATTGAATATTTTGGAGCCTTTTGGGTTATCCGATTGCCGATCGCAATGCGATTAGTGTCCTTAAATCGATGATCTATAATTACAGAATATCGAACAATCAACTGCTCGATATTCTCACCCCTTGACGACTAATTAATTCGTTTTATATCTCGCCCCTCTTTTTTTCGCAATGCGATTAGTGTCCTTAAATCGATGATTTATAATTACAGAATATCGAACAATCAACTGCTCAATATTCTCACCCCTTGACGACTAATTAATTCGTTTTATATCTCGACCCCCCTTTTTTTTTTCATCCTCCGGGTCATTTGCAAATACGATTTGCCGATTGGACAATGTAATAGAAAGCCGATGCTCAGAAGAAGCTGCAAGAACTCATACGTGATGATTATTCATGTAGTCTGCTGTTCCCGAAGAGTAGACACTCGAAGACTTCCTGCTATTCTGGTCTACGCTCGAGCCTCGACTCTTTAAATAATTCATGCGGAGTCGTCTCGAATATCGTTCGGCAGTCACGACGGGGATCAATTATCGATTGATTCGGAACAAATAAAACGGCAAAAAAAAGGGGGGCGGGGGGGAAATATTAACGCGTTTATCGGCTCTCTGCGCTTTGGTTCCTCCATTATTGCGAATCGCCTGTTTCACAGACTTTACATCCCCTATTTATTATGCATTTGCATTCGCGCATAATTGGAGCTTCACCAGCTCGCGCCCCCCGCCCTTTTAATTCACGTCAAATGACGAAATACCATTCCGAAATCGAATTTGTAATTCGCCGAAAACGGCGAGCGCTCCGAATCCATTCGATGAATCCGTTGATGAGTAATTAATTAATTTCCACGGCATATAAAGGGCCTCGCTCAACCGATATCTCCGAAAATAACCAAAGCCCTTGTAGAACGTTGATTTTTCATTTTTACATTAGTTCCATTGCATATCATTATTGAATCTCGCTGAAGCAGCAGTGAAATCTGCTACGAGTGAAAAAAAAAAGCTCCTTTCACCCTTTCTCATCGCAGAAATCAGTGCAGACTGCTCCTTTGGCCCTGAAAAATTTATCTATCACTATTCATCTACATGTAAAATATTTTAAAAATATTGTAAACACTGTTGAAAAAATAAGAGACAGCGGCAATGAAAATCCAAGGGACAGCGTCAAAAAACGCTGGGAGAAAAATGTGCGGCCAGTGATATGAATCCGTTGATGAGTAATTAATTAATTTCCACGGCATATAAAGGGCCTCGCTCAACCGATATCTCCGAAAATAACCAAAGCCCTTGTAGAACGTTGATTTTTCATTTTTACATTAGTTCCATTGCATATCATTATTGAATCTGGCTGAAGCAGCAGTGAAATCTGCTGCGAGTGACAAAAAAAGCTCCTTTCACCCTTTCTCATCGCAGAAATCAGTGCAGACTGCTCCTTTGGCCCTGAAAAATTTATCTATCACTATTCATCTACATGTAAAATATTTTAAAAATATTGTAAACACTGTTGAAAAAATAAGAGACAGCGGCAATGAAAATCCAAGGGACAGCGTCAAAAAACGCTGGGAGAAAAATGTGCGGCCAGTGATATGAATCCGTTGATGAGTAATTAATTAATTTCCACGGCATATAAAGGGCCTCGCTCAACCGATATCTCCGAAAATAACCAAAGCCCTTGTAGAACGTTGATTTTTCATTTTTACATTAGTTCCATTGCATATCATTATTGAATCTCGCTGAAGCAGCAGTGAAATCTGCTGCGAGTGAAAAAAAAAGCTCCTTTCACCCTTTCTCATCGCAGAAATCAGTGGAGACTGCTCCTTTGACCCTGAAAAATTTATCTATCACTATTCATCTATATGTAAAATATTAAAAAAATATTATAAACACTGTTGAAAAAAACAGCGGCAATGAAAATCCAAGGGACAGCTTGAAAAAACGCTGGGAGAAAAATGTGCGGCCAGTGATAAAAGCCGTTTACGATCAGACACGCGGACAATAAGGTTTCATGTTCGTCAACTGGCCGGGCGATAGTTCCGATTCGCTCTTTCTCCCCGCGGTCATCAATCTCGACTAATCCTTTGCCCAGAGGATCCCGGTGAATTTATAGTCCAGCGAAACGAGAGCGCCACTGGTCCTCCTCCCTCGGGAAGGACGTTCGCGATGATTTCCATCGCTCACGGTGCGCGAGAGCCTCGTTCGCTGGTTGGCTGCTCCTGCAACATGTATATTAGACAGGCAATACGCGCGTTAATCCGTCCTATAAATATCTTTGAATTATATTTTCGAGCCGGACGAGCGTCGAGCACCCGGACGACTCGTTGCCGCGAGCGAACCGGAAGCCGAGGGCGGGAGGGGGTGGGGAGTGGGCATTTAGCCGTTAATCGCTCAATTAAATTGGAGCGCCCGAATCAGCCTCTAATCCTGGCTGACCGGGCACTCGCGCTGCTGCGGAGGCTCCACAGAGCCACGCTCCGCACTCGTGAGCCCGAAGGGGACTCGCGTGGTCAAATAAAAAAAAAAAAAAAACGGCTAAGCGTTTCGTCCAGTTCTGCACAGGCGAGTGAGCGCGGCTCGGGGTGAGATAGAACGTTAAAACAACAACGAACGAGACTAGGGAAGCTATAAAAATTAACAAAGCACGTGGCCCTCTTCGCCTCCCCCCCTCCCCCTTCTCCGGAGCACGATATTGTAAATCAATTTCTACTCCGAGTCGAATAAACAAAAATTAATCGAACCCCTATCGATAGAACGGCGCTCCCGGCTTCTATAAAGTCGTATATATAAATTGGCTACAGGATTATCGCACAACACACCTGCGCACACTGACAATATTCAGAATATATCGTCGAACGTTGCGTCTCGGACTTATTTCGAGGTAACGCGGTACTCTCGGATTTATTTTACGCTCTTCGATTAATAATTGATATTTTCGTATCAGGTCATTTACCTTTAAATATTGATTTATTTATATTAGTCTCAGTCATTCGATAATTAATTAAAATTTGGGAGATGAAAAAATTGAAGGAGATTATATGTAGACAGGAAGTGGATTATAAAAATGGGTAATTAATGGAGAGACAAAAAAATTTGTGTTTCAGGTTGATGGATGAAAATGGTCGCAATGGAAGGGAAGAAAATGACCAGAAGGCGGCATTTAAAATTCGCAGCGTCCGGGGAAATTGCCCGTAGTGTCCGTCGCTCGGCCGAGACGGTCCGTGGTATCTGCGGAGATGACACGACGAGCAAAACAGCGACGGAATGACGGAATTAATTAAGACCAGCCGGTACACCTTCGAGGCCAGGAACGCCGCGGTAATTTTGATCCGGAGTTAGTGAGCCACGGGTGTTACGCGCTGTATCCACCGGACAATGTCCACTGGTGGTTGGTATCCGGGTCTAGTGCTCAGCCAGATGTTACCACGGGCGTGACGTCACTGGTTAACTACCCCCCGGCTGAATCTCACCCTCATGCCAAACCCGACGACACGATATGCGGCGACGATTCTGATTAATTACCGATAGTTGCACAAGCTGGTGCCAGGCTGATGCGGCCAGTACACAGACGCGATGCTGAAGAACGGTGAATCTGAAAAAAAAAAGAAAAAAAATTGTTTTAATCAGCGGCGAGCGAAAAAATTGGCAGGACCAATAAACCTACGAGTTCTAATTTGAAGTAGATAAAAGTTATTTTTATTTATGCCATTCAATAATTTTTTACTTAACTCATTAATTATATTAAATTTAAAATAAAAAAAAAATGATTAAAGGAAAAACTGTAAAATTGAACTATATTAAAAATGGATATATTTCATTAATAATTTATTCAAAAATACTGAATTTCAATATCGGTTCCTTATTTTACGTCTCGGTACAGTGAATAACTATTAAGTAAATAATAAATAAGCTGTGAAAGCCAGTGAAATATTTATTGCAGGCGAAACATTGACTGTTAATGTTGTTTTACTGCATATTCGCGAATTATTAATTCTGTATATCTCGCGGATAACACGGGCTCCGCAAATAGCCAATTTGGTATCTACTTCACTTCACCGAATACAATGGTATTCTTTGCGTGTTCGCGTCGGGTACACGCGTGGCCGGTTCTCGAAAACGCGTGAACAATGACGAGTACACGATGCGTGAATGCGACGGCACAAGTCGATGACTCGCCTCGATCGGATCCCCAATATTTGCCAATTACGAAATATGAGTTTACATTTAATAATTGCGGTAAACAGCGGCGGACGCGGTCGTGGTGAGTGGTAAACGGCTCGGGTGCTTCCATGGATTCGTGGGCGCCGATCGGGGGAGGGAAAGAGACAGAGGGGCGTATGTATTCGGCTGCGACAGGGGTGGTTAGCTCGGCTGGCGAGAGCACGATCATCCCTCGATAAACGCGACGCTTTCGCACGCACACAGCGAGCTTTCGCTGTGCCGGCTATTGCAATTTTATTCTCCAGCAACTGATTTACTCCGGGCTCGATCTGTATTTTTTTTAAAAACGTTATCAATTTACGTGAATGTGCTTCTATCGATTACAATCTATTTGACGAAGTGCATGTGCCGCCCTCTCGCTATTGGCAAATATTGTTCAATTATTTGAGATCAATGAAATATGATTTTTCATATCCTATTTCTCCATGAGGAATTTTTTTTTTTTCATTACATTTTTTTCCTCGATTTTTTCACAAATTGCATTGCACTTTAAAAAAATATATATATACATTCACTGTTGCTAAGTACAGAATAAATTTTTTTATTTTTATATAAGCATTTTTTTGGGGAGGAAGAAAAAATTGGAGAGAATGTTTCCTCGTGAAATTGATAAAATTATGTAAAAATTGATAATATGGACGATTATATTTGCATTTTTTTTTTTTTTTTACACAGGCTGTGTACTGTTGAGCCATACGGTACACGAAGCGCAGCTATATCGACGTGATTGCTTCTAATTAATATCAATCAATGATATTTGCATCAGATTACGGGGCGGCCAGTCAGCCAGCCAACCGACACGCTTCGACCCCTCGCACGTCCATCTCGCCGCCGACGCCACTACCATCAAACTCGACACTATACCTCGACGAGTATCGGCTCCGTTGGCTGTACACGCGGCTCTCGCCCATTCAATACCCACGAGTGCTCTCCAATGCTGGGTGTTTCGGTGTCGTGAGGAGCGAGAGCGCCAGGATTTGCGGACCACTCGACGAGGGACCAAAACGGGTTCAACGAAATTAGTCGACGTAATCGAGTCGCGCGATTCCTACACCCGTTGCTTCCACGCCTGAATTAGTCACCGACGAGCTACCATTTTACCAATTCAATTTCCCACTGTCTCGACGTATCAATTTATCACGATCCTCGTGATAACATTGACAATTGCAAAATTCTTGCCCTTGTATCGCCAGCTTAATTAGCATCAACCTTTTTTCACCTTCAGAATACGTCAAAAGCACCGAATAATATAACAATCCTTTGAAAATTCTCCAAATTCTGTTTAAAATTTTTTTTAAATACCTAAGCAAACTCCATCTGATTTTGTATCTAAGCTTGAAAATTTCGAAATGTCACAAAGTGTTTAAAAAAAATTTATTAACTTAAAAAAAAATTTTGTCATTAAGATTGATTATTTTTTTACATTAAAAAAAATATATCCATCAGATTCTGGCTTTTGTTACATGCCGAGCCGACCCTAAATGTAAACGTTCTAATGTCGATACTTTTCAAATTTATTTTTCGATGGCGCCCTATTGACGACGGGTGCAAGGATTTATCTGACAAGTGACAAATTTACGAGAGATCGTCTGGGCTCGCACAGGCTGAACTCGGGTCGATTATGTAATTCGATTAAAATTCACATTCGCTAGCCAAACCCTCGAATAATATCTACGTCGCGAGCACAGGCTATGTGTGCTTGTGGGGGTGGGAAGGGCGGAGGGGGCGGGGGCCGGGGGTGTATACTCCAGGGGCTGGAAACTGCCGCACAGAGCCATAGACTATTAATGACGATATGATCGATATTAGCGAATATTTCCCGCGGGATGCTTACCGAGCGAAAGCTACAAGAACGATAACGCGTATTTTGCGCGTAGAGCCGCTTTTATCGCACGCTGACATTTATTCAAATGTAATATCTTCTCTGGCGAAGATTACATCCTCGGGAAAATGTGTCCCATCGGCCTCCGCTTCGATCGACGTATGAGAAGCTCGTTTTGCTTATATTTTAAAGAAACTGTGAGTTGGGAGAACGCTGACGGAAAACCACTCGAGTCAACGACATTGCGGAGAAACTTTCAGATCTGAAATTGCTCGCGCGCGGAATATTTTTGTCCCATTCAGTTATCGGGCATTATTTATCACCAATGCGATTGATGAAAGAAAGGGGATCCATGTTAAAAAAAAAAAAAATGTATAGATGAATTGGAAATAGACTACACACTTTAGATACGATTTGTGGATAAACTCAACTTCATTTTTGTAGAAAATTTGTATATTAATTCACAGATTATTTTATTACCGGTCAATATTCATGTCTAGGATCGTCAGTGAACATTCTAACGATTCCCGATGCTTTTACGTACTCCTTCAACGCGTTGCACTTTTTTTTTGTCATTTTTGAAAAACACTCGAGGCAACGACGTTGCGGAGAAACTTTCAGATCTGAAATTGCTCGCACGCGGAATATTTTTGTCTCATTCAGTTATCGGGCATTATTTATCACCAATGCGATTGATGAAAGAAAGGGGATCCATGTTAAAAAAAAAAAATGTATAGATGAATTGGAAATAGACTAGACACACTTTAGATACGATTTGTGGATAAACTCAACTTCATTTTTGTAGACAATTTGTATATTAATTCACAGATTATTTTATTACCGGTCAATATTCATGTCTAGGATCGTCAGTGAACATTCTAACGATTCCCGACGCTTTTACGTACTCCTTCAACGCGTTGCACTTTTTTTTTGTCATTTTTGAAAACCACTCGAGGCAACGACGTTGCGGAGAAACTTTCAGATCTGAAATTGCTCGCACGCGGAATATTTTTGTCCCATTCAGTTATCGGGTATTATTTATTACCAATGCGATTGATGAAAGAAAGGGGATCCATGTTTAAAAACAAAAAATTATAGATGAATTGGAAATAGACTAGACACACTTTAGATACGATTTGTGGATAAACTCAACTTTATTTTTGTAGAAAATTTGTATATTAATTCACAGATTATTTTATTACCGGTCAATATTCATGTCTAGGATCGTCAGTGAACATTCTAAAGACTCGCGACGCTTTTACGTACTCCTTCAACGCGTTGCACTCTTTTTTTTGTCATTTTTGGCAAGCAGTTTTACCCAAGACGAGTTTCCACCGACTCTACCCTCCACAAACTTTGAAGAAAAGTTCTTCGTCCACTCGACACAAGCTGTTCCATTCACTGTGTACGTGGGTAACACCATCTCGCGCCTTTCCAATTTCTTAAAGAGTCCCAACAGCCAGGAAAAATTTATGTGAGGCCTGTTCATGAACTACTGCCACTTCTCTCTTTCCCTTCTCAACGTCATACGCGCTCTTTTTCATTTTATTTTTTCTTAAAACTTAGCGAACGTTCGTGTTTCTCGATACTTATTAGCTTCACTCGGAACACCGGTGTCGATGGCGCAATCGGTACTGGGGAGAGAGAAGAGAACCTGGGGATCCCCAAGTGCTCGCGACTGAGTACTAAACTTTGGCAATATCTACGCACGTGAACACACGCTTACACATACGCATGGGCCATTCCACTCGATTTCGACCTGAAAGCGTCTATACATTATTAAAAGTTTACACATAAAAAAAAAATCGTCGATCGGTATTTTTTTAAAAATTCTGAAACATTTTTGGTAAACAGGGTGAAGTTATTTTTTCCACCCTTCGAATAAAATAAAACAGTAACGTTATGATTTTTTAATTTATACATGTTTTTAAAAATAAAAAAAAGAGCTGTTTGACATTTCTGTGTAATATAAAAAAATTGAGGCTGTAATTGGAAAAGCCGAGGGTCATTTAGAAATTGGGTGGAATGCCCCATACATTTCAGCGAGCACATGAGAGGTGTGCACGTATCGCTCGCGTGTTTCGCACGAGGGTGGCCCGAGCAACCCTCGTTGTGCGCGACTGCACTTCAGCAGCTTTTTGCCCCGTTTCTTTCCTACTTAGTGCCTCTTTTTTTTTTTTTTTTTACATCGTGTCTGAAATAGCGATCGCTTGCGACGTATTTTTCGCCTATAATCTCGAGTTGTTCGGGGCGGGGGGTGGGGGTGGGCACGTCGTAAAGTTCGCGAGAGAAGTGAGCGAGCTTGAGAAGTCAAGAGAATTGATTAAAGTGCCGCGCGCGCGAGTGACACTGCGTGGGTGGGAGGGTGGGTGGTGGTATGCTGGTTTACGACTCTACCGCAACGTGGCGGCACCAGTCTCTCCAAAGTACCGTTAAATCTCGGGCTCCCACCCCCGCTCGCAGATAGGAAACGATTGCGTCCATTTAAATCCACTGGACGAACCGGGTCATGGACTTTTGGCTTTCCATCGTTCTGCTGATTCGTTCCTCCAGTGAACTGCTCCACTTAAAAATGAAAAAATTCAATTGCTCGTGTGAAATTTTTTTTAATAAACAAAAATTATTATTCTTTATACATTTTTTAATTGAGAATCAATTTTTTTTTAATTTGTAGTGCGTTATTAATTTTATTAATTGTAATGAAAAAATTCTGTATGTAAAAGTTAGCTTTCAAAATGAATTTCTTTAGCTGGGGTAATATTTAAAAATTGAATATTTCACATATTTCAATATTTATTTTTTTACGAATTTATGGTGAACGCGGTTTAGGTGAGAATAATTAGAAATATTTTCGTTGGAAAGGAGATAAATGTATCGGCTGGTGGATCGATTGGAAAGTTGGGGGTGGTATATTAATAGGGCTCTTAAAATAATCTGGATGAGGGTGGCTTGAAATAATTCGAGCCGGGATAAAAAGAAGAAATAAGGGATATTCTGAAAAACATAAATATATACAGATACATTTTTATTAGAAGCATAATTTACGTGGAGCGGCTCACCAATTAGCGAGAAATCTCGACTCTCGTCTCTCAGTTGGAAAAATCTCGGCGCGGTGTGTATTTCGCCGGGCCAGAGAGTATAACGGAATTCCTATGCGCCTCGACGAGGCTAATTCTCCATTCAGAACGGCTCTATAGAATTAATCTCTATAGATTAACCCAATTAAGTATAAGGATGGCCCATTTATTAACGAGCGCGCGTGCCGCGACCCACGGCTATATATATATATATATATATACAGTGCTCTCTCTCTCTCTCTCATCTCCCTCCTTTTCTTCTATCAAATTTCCCCGGTTCTCAACAGCCCCTGGAAAAGCCCTCGAATAATAACCGGGAACAGGGAAAATACAGAGGCAATTTGCGTAAAACATTTCGAATATTATAATTAATCGAGAACCTTAACACAGTCGTTCTTTTATTGCGGAATTCACCGGATCAGCGGTGAAAATGACTCTGAAAATACTTACTAAGAAAACCGAGTTTTGGGATAATTAGAAATTTGGGGAAATTATAAATAAAATTAATGAGCGGTATTTTCACATGGGATTTAAATGCTATTTAATTTTTTGTAATTTGGCAAACATATAATATCTTAAGGTGGTAAAATCGAAGGGGTGGGAAAGAGGAGAATCAGGAGAGGGGGTCGGTGGTCCATTGAGGGGTAGTTTAGTCCGCTTCGACTAAAGGAAAGGGGTATATTCTCGGAGTACTCTCGGCGGGTTTGTACTTCTTCTTTTCCAATTAAAATTCAACGCTCGTGGACGCCCCGTGTAATTGGCCGAGATCTCTTTAAGCGAGAAAATTACCCAGAAGGGGTTGTCGAGTCGTCCCGCTTATACACCGTCGGCCATCGAAGGTTTAGGGAAGGAGTCAGCTGCCCGAGCTTTCTCCGCTTTCTCTCTCTCTCTCTCTCTTTGGCTTCCGGATGGAAAAAAAATCCTGCCAATAAATAAATTTAAATACATGAATATCTAACCCCCTTCGGTGGCGTGACTGCGACGGGGGCAGCGGCGACGACGACGACGACTACACGGTGTCGCATTCCTCGCCTTTCGCCGGAAATCAGCCTGATAGTCGACTACGTAATTTTTCGCGACGCTGCTTAAACAATTGCAAGAGCCATTTTCGCCTGAGTCACCCCCTTTTCGTCATCCCCTAATTATTTTTAATTCACGACATCGAAAAAAAAAAAAAAAATCTCGTTTCACCTTTGACTTTAAACCAATAAATCCAAAATCATTTTATTGTATTTAAATATCGGGCTCTATAAATATTAATTTCCTGCTTTTATGAAAAATCTATCGTCTCAAATGTTCAAAGAAATTTTCAACTAAAAGCGAATATCGAAAAAAATATGCCTGTTAAAAATAAAAATGTGATAAAAATTCTTTTTAATACACATTTCGATACATTATATTTTTTTAATTATTAAAAAAATAACCCTCGGAACGATCGCTCGAGCTATTTTCGTTTTAGTGGTCTGAATAATAATTTGTTATTTCTCGTTTATAGGTTGTTCCTGATGCGGTCTATCGTCGTTTCTGGATATAACGGAGCAACTCGTGGACTCTCGACGGACGGGGACGAATATCTCCCTCGACTTGACGGCGTATCCGAGCCCTCACGCACCGGCTTCAGTACCACCGACATAAAACCATGTAATTAGCTATACACCCCTTGTCCGTATTGCCCTGTCAGTGCGGTACGCTCGGCGCGCACTTTAGAGCTTCGAGGGAACTCCACGCTTCGCGAGGATACAGAGGAGAGCGTGAGGGAGGGTTGTATACCTCCGTACGGTGGATGTGTGTGTGTACTGGGGCAAAGAGACGAGGCGGCGAGCGAGCCGCGGTGGGGCATGCGGAGAGGACGATGGGGGCATGAAGTACCCGCTAATTAATACCCCTAATTGCGCCGACCCCAGCAGCAGCAGCTCCAGGGCCGTCAGCAGTGCGTTGCACCCTCAATCCTTTTCTGCGAAGCATGCACCTGCCTTCTAAAAAGCATCGTCCTCCATCGCATTGCATTATAATTCGCTCCGAGATTATAAACCAACAACGACGCGAGAGCTCCACGAGCCATAAATCGACCAGGTCATAATTCCACTTTCATTATGCCTTCGAAATAATCCAAAAAACATCTCAGCTGTTCTAATGAGCCTCGATTATCAATTTTCTTTTATTACTTATCAGAGAATGGAAATAATCCAAAAATGCTGAGGTACATTCATTTACCTGAAAAAAAAATCTAAGCCAGAAATTTTTATAAAATTAGTATCGATCAATGATTGACTTAAAATTTGCGGCGATCAGCTAAAGGTAATTTTTCTATTAATTGGAGCCTGTGGAATTAATTAGTGTCTCTGTATCTCATATTTTGGAGTGCAGCATCCGAGAAAAGTGTACCTGGTATTATTGGTGGAGAAAAAAGAAGGGAAAATGTAAAACCAACGTTTTTTCATGGACATCAATTTTTTGTTTTATCGCCGATCGTCACGGTCGGTACGTACGCGTGTTCCTGGGAAGTGAAACCCTCCCGGAGAGGTCCCCCTTTTTCCGAGTCTATGGTACAGTCGTGCCGCTGGTGCTCCGGCAATATATTTCACGATCCCCCGCGTGTCGCCGTAGCACAAAGAAGGTCCGCGCGCGCGCCCTATATCGCCATGCCCTTAAGTTTACACTTTTCCGCGCGGCAGTATACGCTCGACTATTATATAGAGCGTGTAGTATACGATGCAGAGGGTCCTCCTCTCACGGCGTACAGCCCGTACTCGACCGGTATATCGACAGGGTGGCCTAACTTACGACGCCTATCCCCGCAACATGTCGCTCCGCGCGCGTGTTATACAAACTTTTCAAAGTCCTTCCGCACACTATACACACGAGAATTGATTCACTGGTATGGAGGAGGGAGTCGGGGCGGGGGTTGTTAGGTCGTGCCCACGTCGACACGCCGCTCACTCGTAACAGAATAACCCGTTGCTACATGGCCTTTAACTGGCCATTTATTATCCGCACCTCATACTTTTGTACGCTCCAATCGTCGTCGTATTCTCGATTTATTTTTCGGCTCGACTAAACGTCATACAGTTGTGTATCTAGTATTAAGCTAGCAATACCTTAAATTCATAAGTATAGGCTCTGTCGTTTTCAACGATTTAAAAAAAAAAATGTTTGCTACGACCACAAGTAATTTTGTTAGCCTAGTAAATTAATTGTAGGTTCAGGGAAAAAAAATTGTAGAAATTAGAAAAAAGTGGATAATTATTAAGGGGTGAAAAAAAAATTATGTGCACTGTAGACAATGAGAATTGGTGAACTATTGTCGAAGTATTCGAGGAGACGTCGACACGCCGGTCATTCGTAACAAAATAACCCGTTGCTACATGGCCTTTAACTGGCCATTTATTATCCGCACCTCATACTTTTGTACGCTCCAATCGTCGTCGTATTCTCGATTTATTTTTCGGCTCGACTAAACGTCATTAAGTTGTGTATCTAGTATTAAGATAGCAATACCTTAAATTAATAATTATAGGCTCTGTCATTTTTAACAAATTAATTCTAAGTTTAGGAAAAAAAATTGTAGATATTGGAAAAAGTGGTAAAGAAAAATAATTATGGGCACTGTAGACAATGAGAATTGATGAACTATTGTCGAAGTATTCGAGGAGCGTTAAGTCGCGGCCACGTTGACACGCCACGGTCACCCGTAACAAAACAACCCCTAGCGATATGGGCCATTCATAATCCGCACCTCATATTGTAACACGCTACAGTGATAGCGTATTATCAGGGAACCTAGTAATAAATTAGGAGGACATAGGCGTTCGACGAGATTTTACGAATTTTCTCTCTCGCTCGTTAAAACTCATATAGATATAACGAAATAGGGCGCCGCGAGGGAACGCGCAATTTGCCTCGCTGCCACGAACTCGCCCTCGCACACAGCGTTAGGGAGCGGGTTAACGTGTTGCGGCGCGGTTAACGAGTGCGGTTAACCCGCTCGCCGGAAAACCCGTCCTGTCCTCCTCTAATATATGCTCACTGTACATCGTGGACCGTCCCTCAGTCGCAGCTTTCGGCCTCCCTCCACTCGCCCCTCCCCGAGTTTACACGCTATACGTACTCCAGAGTCTGTTCTATGTTCCCTGTGTCTGAGCATATGTTGCCAGTTACTACTGCGTTACAGGCCACCCACTACCAGCATATGGGCTGCTTGTATACGCCGCGTTGTATATTTTACTTGACGATCTTCCTCCATGTGTCGCCTCTAATTTCGCCTAATTAACCATAAGCTTCGCCATTTTTCAAACCCCCCTCAACGATAAGAAAGAGGCAAAGCTTGCAATCCCTTGATAATCGCACTATAAAAAAAAAAAGCTCACACACACTTCTGACATAACAAATTCAAAAAAATATATTTTTTTATAAAAAAAGCTCTGTTATTTTATTCAATTTTTTCAAATAAAAAAAAGTAAATTAAATTAACGTTAAAAAAATTGGTATAGTCCCAGTGACGAATTACCAGAAGTTAGAGTAGAATGGTGAATGATGCTCAATAAATATGGTATTGGAGTATTGACCAGCGATTGTCAAGCGGGAGCTTTTTGCGCGTGTCGCCTGTAATTCTGGCTAATTAACCATAAGTTAGAGGATTTAAAAAAAGCTCATCGGACGATCGGGAGGCAAAGTGGCTGCGAGGCCAGTACGCTCAATTATCGCAGTGTCAATCCAGGAAATAACAGAGCCACAGAACCGAGTTGACGCTCATTCGTGCAAGCTGCAAGCTCCACCACCACCACCGGTACTAACTACGTACCGCTCGGCAGTGCTTCGACTACAACGAGGAGCGCGCTCGGTGATTGGAGCATCGAGCACGATTAACGTCCTCCCGAACGTTCGTTAATTATTCCCTGGTAAATATAGTCGAAGAGTGTGTGTGTGTGTGTGTGTGTGTGTGTGTGTGTGTGGATACGAGCGAGAGCCACGGACACCGTTGACGCAACCTCGTTTTACGGGCGTCGATTAGATCGATCGATTGATTATGAAGGTTTAATAAGTGAACGTGATTTAAATATAGAGTGTATATCTGGCCGCACGTGTTTTATTGGAGGAGCGACGAATAAAACAACGACGAGAGATGTACATAATTGCGATTTATCGCGTGTTCTCTCCTCCCCTCTTTCCATCGACACTCCGATTAATGAACGAATGTTTCGCGTTAGCACTTTTATCACTCGCTCCTGTTTTGATATTTCAAACAGTCATTTCACCGGCCAAACGATATTTATATTTTTACAAATCGTAACGCGGCTCCGAAAAATAATTTATATTGAATTACGATACCCGGAAGTCCGCAGGCTTTTTTTTTTTTCATTACATCTCATTAACATTAACAGCGACACAAACACAAAACACACCGTTTCCTTTCAATTTTATATCAAATTTCTGCTATAGAATTAAAAATGTGGGCCAATTATTCCGTTTTTTTTTTTAAACATCTTTTGTCCTACAATAATTTTATATTCAAATACAGGAGTTGAATTTTGGTATTTTGTGAAATTATTATCCAATTAATTTGTACAAAAAAAATTGTTAAAATATTTCCAAAAAATTGGGTAATGTTCAATGAATTTTTTTTAGAGTGTTATGTTTCGATTGTTACAAATTCATTGAATCCAAATGCAATATTATTTGTTAATGATGTTAATTAGTCACGGTTCCGCTTGATTCGAGAGCAGGAGCGACAGGTCGGCGTTCGATTATCTTTCGATAGAGCAACGGTGGGTATCGCCGCTGTTTCTATCCGCGACATTCATGCGAAACACTTGGAAGCGGTAAAGGGGTAGAGGAGCTCGAGAACGCTGCAGCTGTAACGCTCTGGCGTATATTATTAACGTGTAATTGAATGCCGTAAGCTTGCAGAGGGAATATTCTATTGTGCAAAGTCGCGTGCGCGCCCGCAAGTTAATTAAGAGCGTCTAATGAACCAGCCCGCGCTCCCACAAACGACGGCGGCGTCGCCGCACTCCGCTATACAGACCCTGAAGAACACTGGCGTCTCAATCGATAAATTGCTAAAAAAAAAATCTCTGTGCCTTTAATAAACTCTCGCAGCAGTTGCGATAGCGGTCACAGCCATTTTGTGTCTCTTCAGCATCCGGATGTGATCATCATTGTTATTTTTACAACTGTGACCGGGCGAAAAGTGCCTCATTACTTTATGAAGTCGTACAAACAAATTCTACTATTTTCCATTTGAATAGAATATTTTTAAAAAATTTATTTATCAAACCCGAATTAATTTTATTGTGTTTATAAAAAAAAAAAAAAAAAAACCAATTCCAATGAATGAGAAAATTAATTCTTCTCCCACTTTACTGAAAATTAAATTTCACTCGGCATTTCTTGTAAGACAGATCGTAGAACAAAAATACGAGAGTCAAATGCCGTCTTCTGATTTCCCCGTCACTGATAAATTGTCATTTTATTCCGCGATTTAAGCACGCTCTTTTCATCGGATAACAGATTCCTCCGCGGCTCGTTTCCCGAATATAGTCGCCCTGTTCCACACCCTTTATTAGACTATTTCATGCTGTCCCTTCGGCTCCGTACAATTTCTACGACGGTCCTCAAGTTCCTTGGGCCATTGGCTCTTATCCTAGTAAAACGTCTGAACTGTACGACTGCGAAAAGCGAAAAAACACGAGACCGTTCGGCGACGAGGAACTTCATCGGGAGAGACGGAAATCTTTATCGACGAATTTTTACCCGACTACCCGATAAATTATAACATTTTAACGCTCGGCATTTTATCGGGACGGAAAATGTTTCCGCGAATGGGGACGGAAAATGAAATTATTATACGAGCGCGGTAACTTCAAACGGGTTTCGGTAGCCGAGTTTGAAATGTGATTGAACTGACGTTCGCGTTGTAATTCATGTTATCTCTGGTATGCGTATTCGAGTGACTACCACGTGTGTGTGGGTGGGTTGCGCAGTAGCAGTAGTAAGCAAAGCAGTTATAGTATTTGCGGACGAGGAGCGCTAATGAATTCGCGGGGTTTCATTCCAATCCCTGATGTTCCACTCCAATCAGTGTAAAATCAATCATAAGTCGATATCGCTCGGTGATCGGGATCCGGGGGCTCATCTATTCTATTTCAATCGAGAGTATTCCTATAGAAACGTGTGTGGGAAACTGTGACACTTGCGTGGCCTCTTGTTGGATTTGTCAAATTGGCTTGTCACCCGTTATCGTAATTCATGCGAATGCATTGTCAAAAATCATAATTCCGGCTCGTTGATTTATTCAATAACGAATATCACTGTCAGTCGCGAGATTAGGAGTCGTAGAATTTTTTTTTTTTTTTTTTCCAGTGCGTAAGATAATTAGCGAAGAATGGAATAGTCGAAATACCAGACTTTTCTAATTAGTTATACTGCGAGTACCTCTCTCTCTTTTTCTCTTGTCCCTTTCTTAGCTCCTTCTTCTTCTTCTCTTCAACCCACGGCCCACAAAACGCTTATACCGTTAATTAACATACCGAGCACCAAGACCGCGCTTCGTTCTTGCTATTCGCAACGCAGCCTGACGCCTCTCTCTCTCTCTCTCTCTCTCTCTCTCTCTCTGTATCTAAGACCGTCGGGGTATAAAGTGGCTCCGCAGGAATAATAGCGAGCACCGCAGGCCGCGAGGAAACTTTGTCATCAAAGCTCTCTCTCTCCGCGGAGCCTATACTCCCTCACAAACTTTCTTAGCGTTTTAACTCGCGCCGCTGCGAAATAAATGACAATACGAACGTATTGGAGCCACTCGGAGTCAACGGGATTTATTATTTTATAAGAAATGTCATTTGCGACAAAGAGGAGATTTCTCGGCTGGTAATATCGTCACCAGTGCGTAAAAGCTACTTTTCCATAATTCAATGTATTTCTCACAAAAAAAAAAAAAAAGTCATTTAATGCTCAATTTTATATGCCGCTCTGTGACGTTCTTGATATCTAATAAAAAATATTAAAAATGGTAAAGTAAATGATAAAGTTGCGTCGTCACGCCGAATTCATATTTTCGGTAATAACAATGTACAGTTTTTTATTCTTGGTATACCGCGGGAAAATACGTAGGTACTATTAAAATTCCGGGAACAATATACGCTGTTATAGTCGATAAAACGTCTTATCGTCATCGCGAGCGATCTTGTACCTCGGGCGCGGCTTTATTTACAAGTAAATAGCGCAGCATCTTCGCGTGACGACTCTCATACTTTACGGTCCGCTCGCAAAACCGGGACGATTCGAATAATTCATACGCGAGAGGAGGTTCGGCCGGCTCGCGCGGAGATCCTCGGCTCCTTCCGAGGAGCTTCGAATCTGCTTCCGCACATCTCGCGATGACAAAACAATGGACCCGCGTACAGGAGTTTATTAGTCGTGAAACGTGTGCTGTGCGCGAAGAGTGATTCGAAGCTGCGGAGAGAGCGATAGGAGACGCTGAAGAGAGCCAAAGTCGCCACGATGTTTTCCGGTGGATCTCCCGGGGCCAAGTTGCAGCGTTGAAAAGGGGCGGAAAATCCGCTCGTGTGCGGTAATTCAGAAGTAGAAACGGCCCCTCGTTATACGGCCCCGACCAAGTGCCACTTATCCATCTCATTCCGACAACAATAAACGTTCTTCTCCACCCGATTGTTGACCGACGTACACAATAGCAAACGCGAGCTCCAGACTCGCAACTGATTACGATTAAGCGCCGCTGTTTATTGCATTTATTACAGTTTTTTCACGACATCGGGAAATGTCAGGAATGTTGGGCCATTTTGTCAGGAAAAGAAAACAAAACTCTCGAGTCATCGCTGTAATCTGACTTATTACGTTGATTAAAAAATGTCCTTTATTTTATTTTTATTTTTTGGAAATCATATTACGGTTTTTGCTTTTTTTACTGGGACCATGTCTAAGTATTTTTTTTTTTTTTTTGAAAATCGTGAATGTATTTTGGTTACCTTTCCAATTTCTCGGTTACCATTTGCAGAGACAAATTTCGTGGTATCAGTTACTGTTCAGTGGTCTCAATCTCATCCAAAAACCTCCGAGAGCTGTTATCATGAAATAGCCGGGATCAATGCGAATGGGATCGATCATTTTCGGCGCGACTTCGATCCGATGATTGGTGACGATGGTCGCAAGTGCTGCCTTCAATTGGGTCGACGTAAGACGCTGACCCGGACAGATTCTGCCCCCGTTGCCGAAGGGCAAATGAACGAACTTGTGTCTCCCCTCGGACTTGCTTTTCTCGAATCTATCGGGATCGAACTCTTCGGGGTTATCCCAATATTGTGGATCCATGTGAAGACCCAACACCGGTATCAATATCGTGGTGCCTGGTTCCACCTCCACGCTCAGCCCATCGTGCCCATCGAGACGATATGGTTCCGTGCAGACCTTGGAGAGAACTCCCGATGGTGGAAAAAATCTCATTGTCTCGTTCATCACCTGGTCCATGTATGTCATGTCATTGATCGCTTCGTAGGTCAAGTGTCCATCGTGTTTCTCCATCACCCTCTTGACTTCCTCGCGCAAACGATGTTGAACGTCTTCATGCTTGGCGATGAAGTAAGTGATGAAACTGAGTGCAATGTTGCTGGTCTCGTAGCTGAGGAAGAAGAAGGCAAAGGCGTAAGCGACAACGTCGATTTTTTCGATCTTCCCGTCCCTTTCCATATCGAGCATCAGCTGCAAAACGTCGTTTCCTGCGGTACCACTCTTCAGCCTCGAATCCTCGAGGCTCTTCATTATGCTGCGAAAGTATCTGTCGACTTGAAGAGGCACGAATCTCGTTTTTATGACCTTGCTCAAGGCTGGCACGAAAAATATGACGAGGTGCTTCAGGGTGTTGGATCTTGTGACATCCAACATGATCTTCATGTTGTCCAGGAAGGTTCCTTGATAGTTGCTCGCGAATGAGTCTCCCTCCATACCGAAAACGGTACCAGCAGCTATCTCGCAAGTGTACCGACCGAAGAGGAACTTCATGTCCAGATCAAGATGGTCCTTGCCTCGCATTTCCCTCGCCAAATGGTCAGTCATCTTCTTGCACACCTTTTCGATTATGGGACACATGGTCTTGACCCTCCTCGCGGTCAAGGCCGCGGTGAAGGCCCCCCTGGATTTTTTCCATCCTGGTCCCCTCATGAAAATCGGATCTCGTCCGATCAGCGGATCGGTTTCCAGGTTCATCTCGAGCGAATTGTGCTGGAAACTGTTGAAGCTCGTCTGCATGACTGTCTTCACCAGATCTGGATCTATGACCATCAGCACTGGATTCCACAAGCTGTAAAAGCCTACCATGCTTTTGTCCTTGTAATCGTCGTACACTTTCTTGCTGAAACTCGAAGTGTTCGCATTCAACGAGAAAACCGACAAGCCGTTACCGATTATCGGCAGTGCACCAGGCAAACATGGTATTCCACGTGAAGACCAGTAATTTTGAGATGTGAATATCAAAGTGTAGAGAATAAATGTGAAAATCGGTAGAGCCAATACAATGAGAGTACCACTCGCGAGATCCATGATTTTAATTATGGATTTGGACACAATCGGGAAAATGGGAACGTTCCTCCTTGACTTTCCTCTTGGAAGTATTTTGAAGTTGATGGTAGTCTTCACTAGTGATTCAACTACCTGTTGTCTTTTTTTTTTTTTTTTTTTTCAAGGCGATTGTATAAGATTCCATTACGACTTTGAAATATGGAGGCGCTATTTCATTGAACATTCAAATTTATAAAATTATATACCGTGCGATTATCCGGCAGTGAAAAAGTATATTGGGCCCTGGAGTGAAGCTCGAGTGTCGAACAAGAAGCTGATAGCAATGCATTCCGATTTTTTTCCGAATGACTCGTTTACTATTCACAGAGTGATAAGCGTAGCCTTCGATTTAGATGTGTCAGCGCGGTGCATAGATGAGACTCTTTAATCTTATCTTCGACATTGTCGAAAAGTTTGACTTGCTGATATAGTGAAGACCAAGGATAGTTCAATCAATTTTGACTAGGAACTTGAATAAAAAATTGTGTCATTACATTAATGCCATTACAAAATTATTTATAGTCCGTTTCCAATTTATCGTTGCATGAGTATCAAATTTAATCTAACGAGAGGTAATTAAAAAAATGTTAAAAAATTGAAGAAATTTATTTTCGAACGACCATCAATTAATTCTAACAGTGTTATTGTTCTTTTACACAAGTTCTTATTTCAGTGGTAGCAGTTTGATCCAAAAGCCTCCAACAGCGGTCAACATATTGTACGTCGGATCAATGCGAATGGGTTCCTGCATTTTCGGTGACAATACGATGCGGTAATTCTTGACGATGGTGACCACAGCCGCCTTCATTTGGACAATCGCATGACGTTGTCCTGGACAGGATCTGGGACCACCGCCGAAGGGCAAGTGAACGAATTTGTGGCGTTCTTCGACGTTGCTCTTCTCAAACCTCTCAGGCTTAAATTCCGACGGATTCGACCAGATCTTCGGGTCCATTTGAAGTCCCAAGACAGGAACCAGTACCGCAGTGCCTGGTTCCACGTTCAAGGACAGACCATCAGGTCCTTCAAGGCGATAGGCTTCAGAGCAGACCCTGGTGAGAGCTCCCGTCGCTGGGAAGAGCCTCAGCGTTTCCTTCATCACCTGGTCCAGGTAGTTCATCTCATTGATGGCCTCGTAGGTCAATTGACCTTCGTACTTGTCCAACACCGTCTTCGCTTCGGCACGTAAACGCGTTTGGACATCCTGATGCTTAGCGATGAAGTAGGACATGAAGCACAGCGCGACGCTGCTCGTCGCGTAGCTTTCCAAAAAAAAGGCAAACACGTGAGCGATGGCCTCGATTTTCGAGATCTTCCCGCTCTTCACCAAATTCAGCATAAGCTGAAGAACGTCGTTCCTCGGAGCCTCGTCTTTTTCTCTGAGCTTCTCCAGGTCTTCGACGAGCCGACGAAAGTACTTGTCCACTTCCGGTGGTACCAGCCTCATTTTAATGAACTTGTTGAGCGCCGGAAAGAAGAAGACGATGTTGTTCTTGAAGCCCTTGATCTTCGAGGGATCCATGGTGATTTTCATGCAATCGAGCAAGGTGCCCTTGTAGTCGTCGACGAATGAGTTTCCCTCGATGTCAAACACGGAAGCCGCTGACACTTCGGTCGTGTATCTGGAAAACAATAACTTGGCCTCCAGTTCGAGATAACGATCGTTTCCCATCTTATCAGCCAAATGATTCTCGAGTCTCTTGCAAACACTCGCCACTGCGTAACTCATGATCTTGATTCTCGTTGCCGATAACGCCGAGACGAAAGTCGCTCTCGATTGCCTCCAGGCCTCGCCACGAAGAAAAAAAATGTCACGACCGATGAGAGGATCACCCTCGAGATCCAGCTCGCTCTCGTTGTGCTGAAAATTGTTGAAGTTCGTCTGGAGAACGGTCCTCACGAGTTCAGGGTCTCTCACCATGAGCACCGGGGTCTTCAGGTTGTAAAAGCCAATCATGCTCTTTCCTTCATTCGCCTCGTAGATTTTTGTGCAAAATACCGAGTAATTTTCTTGCAAACGAAAAACTGACAGAGCGTTACCAAAAATCGGCAAGGCTCCCGGAACACTTGGTATTCCTCGAGAACTCCAATAATCCCATGAAGTGAATAGCCAATTGTAGACGAAGAAAATGAGTATCAGGAAAATCACTGACAGCAAAACACTCGTCATCAACTCCATGATTGGTTTTTTTTTTTCGTTGTCTTTACACAACTCCCGGCGAACTGCAACTACGTACGTTCTTCTCTCCCTTGATACTCTGGACCACTGAGGATGGTATCGTTTACGGTCAATAAAACTCACGTCTGTTATCAATTCACTTCGTTGAGCGTGGGTTGAATCAGCTTATGTAACACCCAGTGAGAACGTAATACTGATTTGACTTCCGAACCGAGGTCGATTAAGGTCAATGTCGTATCTTTACAATGTCTCTTCGGCATATTCTTCGGCATCGAGTATCTCCGAGCGAAACCGAGCGTAGGAAAACATTTTGTCACTGAAAATTAAGCGGATGGCCTGAATAACCAGTTATCGAAAGCATTTTTTATTGACACTTGATGAGGACTTACGTATGTTCTTTTGGAACATCGTTTCAAATTCATACTTTCATCTCTTCAGCATCTTTTACGTTTCGGGTTAATAACGTCATCGACACGTGCTCTTCAGGATAAGAAGTATGACGTGTTATAAATTTATTCAACGAGAATGCTTATAGTTAACAATGATGAAGAGTAACAACAACGTCTCCTAAAAATCTCTCATTCGTAGTCTCTAACGAACAAATTAATGTGAGTTCCCTAAGAAGCGAAAGTAAAACAAGCATCGCATTGATCGGACCATTTGCCGCGTCATTTATTATTCAAAGGGCGCAATTTAATCCAGTAACCTCCAGCAGCGGTGATCAAAAAATAGCGGGGATCCAGGCGTACAGGTTCAATCATTTTTGGCGACACTTCGATGCGATAATTCCTGATGATCGTGGCAATGGCTGCCTTAACTTGAAGGGCTCCGTAACGTTGTCCAGGACAAGCTCTGGGGCCTTCACCGAAGGGCAAGAACACAAATTTGTGCCTTCCTTCCCTGTTGCTCCTCTCGAATCGGTCGGGATTAAATTCTTCCGGATTCACCCAAATTTCCGGGTCCATCTGGAGTCCCAGAACGGGAATGTACACCGGGATACCGGGTACCACGTCCACGGCCAAACCATCAGGCCCTTCGAGGTGATACGGTTGAGAGCAGACCTTGGCGAGTGCCCCGACTCCCGGATAAAGCCTCAGGGTCTCGTTGAACACCTGCTCCACATAGTTCATCTCATTGAGGGCCTCGTAGGTCATTTGACCTTCGTACTTGTGCATCGTCGCTTCGACTTCCTCTCGCATTTTATTCTGAACATCCGGATGCTTTGCAATCAAGTAGGACATGAAGCTGAGCACGAGGCTGCTCGTCTCGTAGCTCTCGATGAAGAACGAAAACGTGTGTCCGATAGCCTCGATTTTGGGAATTTTTCCGTTCTTCACCATGTCGAGCATCTGCTGGAGAACGTCGCTCCTCGGGACGGCGTCCTCCTTCCTCAGGTTCTCAACGTCCCTAGCGACTCTGTTATAAATCGCCGCTGCTTTGGACGGCACAAATTTCGTTCCCAATAATTTACCCAAAGGTGGCACGAACAACAAGACATTGTGTATCAACGATCTTGTGGCTGATGGATCCAAGCTCGTCTTCATACAGTCCAGCAAAGTACCTTCGTAATCGTCGGCGAACGCGTTAGCGTCTATACCAAAAACCGAGCTCGCCGCTACTTCGGTCGTGTACTTGGAGAACAGGAACTTAGCCTCCAGCTCGAGGTGATCTCTGTTACCCACTTTCCCGGCCAAATAATTTTCCAGCTTCTCGCAAGCGTTCGCCATCCCGTGGCTCATGCTCTTCAGCCTCTTCGGCGACAATGTCAAACCGAATGTCGCACGGGAATCCTTCCAGGTTTGATAGTCCGCAACGAAAAATGGATCGTACCCCATGAGGGGATCCACTTTGGGATCCAGACGCGTTTCGTTCTCGTGGAAATTGTTGAAGCTCGTTTGGAGAACGGTCTTCACGAGCTCAGGGTCCCTCACCATGAGCACCGGGGTCTTCAGGTTGTAGAAGCCGACCATACTCTTCCCGCGATACTTGGCGTAGATTTTCGTGCAGAAGGTCGACAAGTTTTCTTGCATCCTGAAGATGGGCAAGGTGTTGCCGAATATCGGAACAGCTCCAGGCACATTTGGGATACCACGAGAGGTCCAGTAATTCCATGACCCGAATAGCCATTTGTACAGGGCAAAGGTCAGTGAGACCAGAATCACCGCCAGCAAAATACTCCAAGACGTCACCATGATTTTACCGTCTACTTCGACACGACCGAGATACGAACTATCGGAAGGCACGATGTTCTCTCACTCGGCTCTTGATTTGTACTGCCTATGAGATCATGAAGAGCCAGCCCTCACGCGTCGCTATATATACACTACATCGCATCGGATTATTACAGATGCAATGAGTGAATTACGCCTATTTGACTCTGAAGTGGAACTCTTGATAACGCTATGCCTGGCTTACGGACTAAACATTAGAATCCATGTTTTTCGACCTCTTCAAGGCTACACTCGCCGCGCCAGACTGAGATCGTTTAGACTAGATAAGTGATAGTGCTTGTAACTGAAGATAATCAAGAGGAGCTCAGTTATAGTCATATGTGTATAAAACTTGAGACCAATCAAAAAGTTGTATTATTATCCACCGTAGAATTGCAAATCACTGCAGAGCGTTCGGAAAAACAAGTCTTGTATAATAGAGTAGGCTTTGTTTTTGTAAACACCTTATTTGTGTACGCAGATATCGTAATATCGTATTTTTGTGGTGTACGCAAAATAAAAGGAGTTCGAATTTCGTCACGAATGGTGCGCACTTATCGGAGTCAGTTGATTAGGATATTGGCGAGTCATCTTCTAATCGAGGCACGATGACCTTATTATTTTCGCAATGTAATGCTCAGTTTTCTTATCGAACTAACGAACGGACATCGTGCGTTTGTTTCGGCTAGTCACTGTACGATTTTATTGCACAGTGCGATGTCGGATCACAGCATCCGCACCTGCAGCTTCGCAAAGCGGATTAAAAAACGCGCTTTTATTTTTTGATTTTTTTTTTCACCCCATCCGACATACGTAAGGCTGTAAATTTTACTCCGTTTGCACGAGGGATTTTTTTTTTCTGTCGTGTCTCACGCTCGCGAATCGCGGAGCTGTATTTATTGCGATCTCTCGCTGCCACGCCAGTTAGAATTATTTTTGTGTGCACTAAATTCTTCGGATATAGTGGGTTATGCCCCTCTTTTTTTTTTTTTCTTAGCAGCAAATTGCTTAATTTGCTCATACTAATTTTTATATTTGTACAGTAGCGTATGCCCCTATTTTTTTTATATCAGCTCACATTAATTTGAAAAAAAAAATTCCCTTCTTGTGGCTAAAATAATTTGAATTTTTTCACCTGCCAAATTTGTCTTTTCTTGGCAGAATTTTCAAGGAAACATTTTGTTAAGCCTTTTTGCTCGGAGAGGATTTTAGTGGAGCGTTGTTCGCTCGATACTCGCCACGAGGAGAGAGAATATATTTTTTTCCACGTACAGTTATAGAGCAGTATACCTTAAGGATATCTTAACGCGTGGCGCAGCGTCATAAACGCCAAGAACAGGAGCCACTTGTATATCTCTCTCAGGGGCCGTTGGTAACAATGAGACAAACCGGCAACAGCGACGTGTCTCAGACATTGTCTTCGCAGCCCCTCGTGCGCCTCTCCCCAACAAATTCAGCTGCGTTTACTGTACCTAAGAGCCTCGCAGAGGTGCAATGATCCTCGGGGAGATAGCGGCATACGATTGCTAAAACATGAGATGGCCCGTCGCATTTTCTTTGGTTTTCATACCGGCACTCAATCGAGAGCTTTCCTTTTCCCAGCGAAAAATCTTTACCTCCTTCCCAATCCCCGCACACAGGAATTTACACGAGGAACAACACTCGCGCTATGGTGTACCGTGGCTCCCATGATACAGCAACGAATTGAACTTTGGTAATCCTGAGTTATGACGGATTATGTCGTCAATTTAGCTAGCAACGAGGATCAGGTGTGCTCGTCTCGTCTCGTGTGTAACTACATGTAGAATTATACTGCGAAGGATGGGACCGAGCGATAACCTGGTGAAAGCTTCTGTCCTTTTTCTCAGATTTTCCAAAAAAAAATCATTCAGCCAGAATTTTGCCTGCTCACTGAGGATTTTTTTTTTTTTTTTAATTTCGTTCACGAATTAAAAATCGATGTTGGATCAATTTTTTTTTATTTTAGAAATATATCGATGTTTGACTGTAATTTTCGAAGTGAATTCGCAGGTAATTATTGATAATAAAAAAATAAAATAATGAGTTATTGCAATTCGATTTTTTTGAATGTGTTTCGAAATTCCAATCTCCTTATTTTCTCGTGAGTTCGAGGCTCGACAAGATCTCCGGGGATTCGGGAATACGGTTGTACGGTTAGCGTGTAAAAAATCCAGCTCCGGTGAGGCCGAAACGATAAATCCGTTAAAATATCGAGAGATTAGCGACGTGGACACGTCGTCGTGTAGGTAGAGGGGATTCGGCGGATTGCCGTTCGCCGTGAGGCCGGAGGAGAGAGAGCCGCCGCTATTTTTTCTCGTAACAATAATTTGTCGTTATCAAATAACGCGGAATGCGCGGTAACCCGGCTTCGGGGTGTCACCGATGGCTTGAGCCGGAGCTTTTTCGCACCCGCCCATTCAACGAGCGGCTTTTCGATGCCTCGATAAATGTTTGGGAAATAAAATTTTACTGCGGTTATAATGTCCCCGTGTTTGTTGCTATTGAATTCTCGAGATGTGAAAATTGCGGATATCCCAAGAGAGAGAGAGGGAAGCTTTAAAAAAAATGTATTCCAATAAAAAATCATTTTCCAATCATTTATTTCAATTTAATAAATATTTTTCAATCCCTTGAAAAATCTTGCAATTTTTATAACCACCTCTACAATAAAATTACAATTCCACTAATTACAAAAATAATAGTAACAATCACGCAAAAAAAAAATTACCCTAAATATCCGAAATTTTCCTCCCCTTTTTGGAGAAGAGAATTAACAAGGTTTAGTAAGAAATTATGCGTGAAAATATGCGTTTATAATGTCCTCGTGTTTGTTGCTATTGAATTCTCGAGATGTGAAAATTGCGGATATCCCAAGAGAGAGAGAGAGGGAAGCTTTAAAAAAAAAGTATTCCAATAAAAAATCATTTTCCAATCATCTATTTCAATTTAATAAATATTTTTCAATCCCTTGAGAAATTTTGCAATTTTTATAACCACCTCTACAATAAAATTACAATTTCACTAATTACAAAAATAATAGTAACAATGACGCAAAAAAAAAAATTGCCCTAAATATCCGAAATTGTCCTCCCCTTTTTGGAGAAGAGAATTAACAAGGTTTAGTAAGAAATTATGCGTGAATAATCGCAAGAGGTAGGATCATTTTTCTCTCTCTCTCTCGCGATTTCTCTCGTCGTCTTCGCGATCCTCGTTTCTCGGGGAGTCTTGGGGTGTTCGAGAGCGGGCGCAATTGAGAGCCAAGGAAAAGGGTGTGGGTGGTGGTGCGACTGCGAGGACGATGGTTACAGTTTCTGGGCTGGGTGCGCTCGAAGGGTGGCCAAGTTTACCGCAGCTGAGAATAATGTTAATGAAATACAGATAGCATCTCTATACACAAGTCCCCCTCGCGTTCACCCGCTAGTCGGTTGGAAATCTGTTGTCCTATTTGCTTGGTTCCCGGTCCTCTCCTGTCTCCTCTCCCGGACCATTCTCTTGTTCCACGAGCCTCGTGTGTCTCGTTGAAATTCCACATTCTCGTTGATGATGTCCTCGTGACTCTTCACGATTCGTGACATGACATTTCACGAGACCCTGAAGAGGCGCTCGTACGATAATTTCTGGACAGAGGAAGTGAACTTGTTCAGCGTCGCGAGGACCTTCACCTTAGGGAGCTTGCAACCCTGAAGAGTTTGACTTCCCGTATCGAAACGTCAACCGATTCCACAGCTCGGAATATCCCAGGGCTGCCGATCGCTGCTGAATCTCGATGGTGTATCCGGTGTTTCCTCGACGATTCCCGAGACAATAATATTGCCAGTGCAATTGAAACACGAACTCCGCTAAATAACGTGTAAACCGCACGTACGTTTCTCGATAGGAGAAGGTTATGAACCTGCGCCGAGTCGCTTTGCACCCCCCGACGCGATAAGGCGAGTCGTGCTCGTGCAGGGGTGGACATTCGTAGTGTACCGAATGTGTGTGGGTGTATATATCGATTTCGAAAATTGCCAGTCGGATTGATACGAGCCCGAGAGCATCCCATTAAACGCAGCAACTTTGTGCCCTTTCGTGGCTTCTGATTTTCTGGAATCTCCGTCGAATCCCTTTTGGCTGATAGTTTTGGGCCGAGCCCCAGTACAACCCTCGCTCTTCTGACGACTCGCTGACTGATTTTTTCAAAGCGGATTAATTGAGGAGCGACTCTTCGGTGGAAAGCGTTAATTAAAGCACTCGAAAGTGAGGGCCATTAAGAGGGGCTGTCCCGGGAATTACAAGAGAGGTAGGCACACGGTTCGCAAGTTCTCTCTTAAGGGCGGATGTGTGTGCGTGTGGCGGGAGAAGGAGAAAAGGAGCGAAGGGCTTAAAAGTTGGAGTGGCTTCGTACGGGGCCGATGAAGGGCGGGAGGGAGTTCGAAGGGAAAAGGTGAAAGGGAAAGGCGCGAGAGAGAGAGAGGAACCGAGTGAGCCCGAGCAATTTCTAACGGGCGGAAAGATATGCAAATGCCGTTGGGCACAGCCAGGCGGAGAATTCACCACGCGGTAATGCCTACCTGGGTGGCGGACTCGGTGCGCCGGGGCGCGCAATAATCATTAAAAACTAAACTGTGCAGGGAGAGACCGAGGAGGTGTACCGGGAGAGGCCTGCGGAGTCACTTGCGGAAAGTTGGCGTGTCGCGCCTCACTTGCGAGCGCAACCTTCTCGACGATGTGAAGCGCGTGCGGCGCGAATAACCGAAAGGGTTTCGTTCCCTTGACTTTTAATCGATAAGGATCCAGGTATTCGCCTCGACTATAGATTGCCAGTGGATAGAGTTATTATTTTTTCGGCGACCGAACATTCGCCGCACGGAGAAAAATCATTTTTTTTAAAATTTTTCTTTTCCGTTCATCCTTAAATTTTTTAGATCCTCAAATTTTGTTTTTTTTGGTGGTTAGATCCGAAAAAAAACGATATTTTGGTGAAGATGAGAGAAAAATGTTGCCAAGTAAAAAAAAAATTGTATCTTCGCAAATTATTGTTGATCGTGATTTTTTTTTTTTTTTTTTTCATCTGAGTAGTATTTTTTCTGACGAGCAAAATTGCAGAAAAAAAATGCATTCATTTATGAAACTATTTAACGCCTCGTGTCCGTTGCACAATGATCTCCCCCTGATTAATGTAGCATTAATGAAAATATATTTCAACGCGATATCCGAAATACGAAAGGGATAAAGTGTACGGGCGAAAAGACTTTCGCGAGGATCGCCGGAAGCCCGTCGGAAAACGTTGGAATCGCATTTCTTACATGCCCGTGGAATCGAGTCACTAAAGCCCAGAGCAGTTTTCCAGGCCCTGGGTAACTTCATTTAACAGAGAGTCCTTGTTTATAAAGTGAAACAGCTCGGTGAATATAATTCCGCTTCTAATTACCGGGAGTGCTTGGCTTCTTTCGTGCTCCAGAGAGACGAGAAGGAGAAGGACGAGGAGGAGGAGGACGTCGAGGAGACAGAGCACAAGGCAGGATGTCGAGAGAGCGACGACTCGCGACCGCCAAAGTTTCGTCCTTTAGCGAGACTTCCACGCGGAATTAATCATTCGGGCTCGCGGGCTAAGCGCCGATTGTTCCACGGTACCGGGGGATTAAGTAAAAACCTAATAAATAGCCGAACGACCGAGAGAACGGACTATACAAAACCTCTGGATAAAGTAAGAAAGAAAAAACGAGGAGTAAGGAGATGGTGCAGCAACGAATAGGAGGATGGAAGTGATAGGAGCAGCAGAGCCCGCGAAGTTGCCTGATAATTAAGACGCTCGTGGAGTACGCGCTTGGCAATGGGAGACGGCTAATTAATTTAATTACCACCACCACCATCACCGGCAACAGCAGCAGAAGGAGCGGCAAAAGCACCGATGCTTTTCTGCTCGTCGCTCCAATTTTTTTTTCTCCCTCTCCCTTTCCCCACACCCTTTCCCTTGTATTCCAGCGTACCGATCGGATTACCGTACTCTCAACTACCTATTTCTTTAATTCAATCTCTCCCTGTATATAGGACAATACCAATGGCCAGTATTTCCACCCGTTTCTCGTTACTTCTCCGCCAGTTTCGTTCTCCAGCGAAATCGCGTGTACCACTGCTCTGTATACCTTGGGATATATATGCGTATACCATGGAGGATAACGAGGGGACCATTATTCCGAGGCCAAAATCCGATCCAGGAACGGTAACAGCGACGAGCCCTCGACGCGACTATCCCCGCCGCTTCACCACTGCCAGTTTGATTTGGACTACCCGCACCCACCGCTCGACCACCACCGGCTCGACCATCGGCGACCCCACCCACCACCCACCCCACCCGCCGCCCCCACGTCCGGCGCCTCCATGGAATGACCAGCCACGCAAGCATCACCGATGCTACACCGTTAAATTTAACGTTTATCGACGCGAGCGTAAAATTTAATTAATCCAAAAGTGATTATGAGGAAAAGCACGGGTGCAGAACGCTGATTCTATCAGTGGCAATCGCCACCCATAAGCCAGGATGGCTGGTCATAACCCTTCAAACCCCTTTTAACTTCACTCCACGGACCTGACGTGGCAGGGGAGCGAGAGAGAGAGAGGGTGAGGGTGAGAGCAAGGTGAGAGCGGGAAAGAGGGTTGAGCTACCGAGCGTCAGAGCCGCAGCCGCAGTAACGCTTTGATCGGTTTTCCTGTGTGTTTCACATACCCCCCGAGGCCTATATCGTCGTCCTCCTCCTCTCCACGCGATACTCACTCTTCCTTCTCGAGAATCCTTCGTTTCCTCGTTCGCTTCGCCTCGTATGACACGTAAAAAAAAAAACGGGCCCTTCTCTCGCTGCGATAAAGACTCGAAGAGTCAGCTGCCGCGAGAACGGTGACTTCTTTCTTCTTCGTGTACCATACCTCGTCGAAATGTAATCGAATGTACGTTCGAGTTCATAAAAAGGAGAGTTTCTTACTAATTGTGTAAACTGTATAGTTTACATTATTATATTATTATTATTCTTCTCTCCACGCGATACTCACTCTTCCTTCTCGAGAATCCTTCGCTTTCTCGTTCGCTTCGCCTCGTATGACACGTAAAAAAAAGGGCCCTTCTTTCTTCCTCGTGTCCACCTCCTCGAAATATAATCGAATGTACGTTCATAAAAAGGAGAGTTTCTTACTGATTGTGTAAACTATACACGATTAGCCCTATATTATTCTCCTCTCCACGCGATACTCACTCTTCTTCCTCGAGAATCCTTCGCTTTCTCGTTCGCTTCGCCTCGTATGACACGTAAAAAAAAAGGGCCCTTCTTTCTTCTTCGTGTCCACCTCCTCGAAATATAATCGAATGTACGTTCGAGTTTATAAAAAGGAGAGTTTCTTACTGACTGTGTATATTATACACGATTTCTTCTTCACCCTGAAGAGAGAAAGGGAGAGAGGAAACGGTGGAACTGTTTCTCTGCGAGCGAACGAACGATAAAATTACGTATTCGACGCTCGTACTTATAATTTGTTGGGCATTATCTGGGAGGAGGAGGAGGAGGAGGACGATGTCGACGGAAGATCCTCCTCGAAAACTTTGAATGGATCGCTCGTCCCCAGTGTCGGTGGGGTCGGCCTCGCCGACACTGTCCTCAGCTTCCTCAGCTTTTCCGCGTCGGGTATCCTCTATACATGCGCCCCGTATTTTCCTCAGCCTTCTCTCGCACCCTCGTATTAATTCGGCAGGCTCGTCGCCACAGTGAACCGGGGGCCTCCCTCGGGTCGCGTCAACGCATTGACTTTAATGAGTACCAATAATGTCGTAAGATGGGCGATCATCTCTCCACGATTACGGCCAGATTCACGCCACGAAAATTCACCTCACTGTAATCTCATTTATTTCTTCATGATTTACAACAACAATATAAAATAAAACAAAAATATCATGCAATACAACATCTCATTCCTTTTTTTTTCTTTAACAAAAAAAAACATCTTTAAAAAAAAAACCTACCCATAGAACAGTAAAACAAAAAAAAACTGCAAATTTCCGAAAATTCATTATTATCGCCCGAATTCTCGAAGCGCGTTCGAGAATAATTCGTGAAATTCGTTGCCCGAAAAAAAAAAAAAAACCCCCGAATCCACCGACAAGACGACGTTGCAATTATTCTCCGTGGAAACGAGCGTTGCAGGTAGCGCTGCTCGAGGGGTTTCCGGTATAACGACTGGTGGGTGGGTCTGGGGAGCTCGTCGGAACGATTACCGCAAAGCAAACCACCTAACAAGACATTGTTCCCAATAGCTTAGCCATTCTCCGTTAGTCTGGAAGGACGGTTCGGGGCCTCCTGGCGGCGGAGCTGTCGTCGTAGTTGAGCAAGAGCGTATGGGGAGTCTTCTGCTTTCCTCCTCGTTCTCTTCACTCGTGCCGCCGCCACTAGTCCTGCTGGAATAGCATCGCCGCTCACCGCGCCAGTTGGATATTCGTCGGAGAAGCCATCCTCTCGCAGTTAACAGCCCTGCTGGTCTGGCGAAGGTCGTTAGCAGCCACCCTTTCCCACCCTCCTCCTCCTCCTCCCTCGGCGCTCTCTTGTCTTTGCTTAAATTCTCCCTCGCTCGCGACCGTAACGACCGCGGAGTATATACCTTCGCCACGCTTCAGCTTCTATCCTCACGAATACACGTAACTCTCTATTCGCTACAACTTCTCGGTGCGAGGGATACTTTGCGAGCGCGGAGAACCGAGCGGCGGGGGCGGCGAAGAGACCGTTCGAGAGAGGGGTGCGGATAATAGTTCGCCAGAGTCGGAGAGTAAATGCTGTGTGGGCATATATATATGTATATATATGTACTCCACTCCACCGAGGAAAGGCCAATTTCGGGTAACCAAAATCGTGGCTCCATGACCCCGGATGGGCCATCGACGCGTCTCCCGCTTCAAGATCGTAACATTAATTCGTATGACCGTAGGATTAGGTAAGATTAGGGGTGAGTTTACCTCCCCGCACTAATTCTCCACACTCTGACTTTGTCTTCGGCGTTATTCGATCACGCACTTGACCCCGGAAGGGCCTGATAAGTAGAAAACAGCTATACCGTTACCCTTACGGGTGCGTCGAGTACGTGCTTTCTTATCTATCACCGCGAGGGTCACCTGGAGAAAAAAGGGAAATTTATTTTAAATAGCGTAAAAGCTTTTGTCACTTTGTATTATCACCTTAATTCTCGTTATGCACGATAAAGAGTGCAAGGTTGGTGATAATGTATTCCAGAAGCGGCGCCTCGAGGGATATACCCGGAGAAAAAAAAAAAGGGAGAGAGAGAAAAATAGAGATTAAGCCTCCTAAGCACGGATTTAACGCTTATTTATACTCCGCTAAGTAGCGGGCGTTACGCCGTATTACGACCCTAACGGCTGGTTAAACTTTTTCGACTCTCTTCTTCTTCCTTTTTGCTTATTTTTCTTTTTTTTTGTCACTTGCTCTCAATTCCCACTGACACCCTCATCACTCCTTGAGCTCTTCAGGTACTCGGTGAGTGTGTTCCTCTTCGGTTTTGTCGGATTTCCATTCCACAGAAATTAATGGGAAACGCATAGTCTTCGGCTATGGTGAAATTTCAGTAGTTTCCGCTGTTCGAGGCTGTAACGAGATGACTTTAGTGTGGAGCTGAAGCCGAACGAGCCTCGGGGGATGCGAGAGGAGAGAGACAAACCGTTTTTACAGCCCCTACGCTCCCTTTGAGAAGGGATACGAGATATGTGGCCGAACTGTTGGTTGAAGCTCGTGTAAGACGCGTGTAAGGGTGTACAAGGAGTACGTAAGGGCATCGGTTTTAAGTATTTGATTACAGCCCTTCGCAGCTAGCAATTTCGCCTCCGTCGTGGTAACTACCCTTCTACGCTGCTGCTGCGAGAGCAAGGAACAAAAAAAAAAAGAAAGTAGCTACGCTCGCATTTGGCGAGAAGAGCGGAGCCCAGTGTGTCGGACCCCGTCCATCGAGCTGGTTTCAAGAGTCATACAATACTTTGTTACTGCGTCGTTAATTTTAACGCGCTCTACGTGCGCCCGATTTCTTTAACTTTGGCGGTGCTTTATGGGGGTTACGTAGTAAGTGCCCCCGTTGTATGTATAGGCGAGCCAGCTAGCCAGTGACTTCCGGTGCAGTGCGGAGGCCCGTGTTATACGATGGTTACTATCGCCGAGAATACGCCTCTTTTCCAACACTGCACTTTCTGCTCTTTGCCCCCCCCCCCCCCCCCCCGCCCCCCTCTCAATCTCGAGATCTGATCGATAGTACGACAGTTAAAGTTTGCCTTTGCGAAGCTCGCAAGTTGCGAATTAAAGCCACGGGTATATCGTTGCCCGTTTTGAAGGTTCATGCTAATTTTCCCGTCGTGCACACCAATTTCGCTAAGATTATGCCATGCGGGGGCGTGAGTGCGAGGACCGAGAGAAAGTAGTGGCGGAGCACGGAGAAAATCCACCCCAATTTGCGCGTCCGCGACAATTAACCCTACGGATTTAACCCGGGGTGGAGGAGAGAAAGCGTTTGACTGCTTGGGCACCCCGAGAACGTCGAGGTTCGCCCTGACGAGGCAACCTCATCTCTTCGAGATGTCCTTCAGGAGCCGGAGGTTTCGTGGTTTTGAAGGTACGTAACCTCGGGTGCGGCCAGTCGGTGAGAGAAGTCGAGCTTAAAACGATACGACCCACGGTCCCACTTGAGCTTGCGTAAGGTCGTTACCAAGGGCCAACCGGTAGACCCTAAGTGCAGATAAGCGGCGGACCATAACTACTCCACCCATCACGCGCTCCCGCTCGCGGTTTCGACATTGCGACGCCACCGGAAACGCCGAAGCTCCTCTGCGGAGGCGGGCCGACTGTTCAGTAGTACGGCCCGCGAATGGTCAGACATCGGATTGCTATTTTCATTGCTACGACTAAATACAGCGAAACAATAACTAATACCAAAGTAAATTGCGGTTAGCTGTCAATGGGAGCCATGATTACGATGACATTCGCGGGGAGGAAATGATTTTTTATCTACATAGACACGATATTTTTTATTAATCGTTATAGATAAATCACTGTTAATAAAAGTGACGGAAAACATATTTGAAAAAATGCTCTATGACTGTATTTTTTTTTTTCACGACTCGATATCAATTTTTGATGCGCCTTTTCGCTCGATAAAAATTAATAAAAATAAATAAACGCTGAATCGGCGCGGATAAAAATAATTTCGATATCGAAAAAAAAAAAAAAAAATACAAACGACATTTTTCCCTACAATATCTCACTGCGGAATAGTAGAAAATCATTGCAGTCACGGAGAGGAGTATCACGAAATTTCAAACACCCTAAAAATTTGACTCCGATTGACGGGTTTGAAGCGAGCAGCGCCGCTGGAATAGAATCGATTTCACGATACACGAGAACGCGGTGGCAGCCAGGTAGGGATCTCGATAATTCGGCGATGCCCCTGGGCCAGATTGCGTTCACCTCCACCCCCCCCCCCCCCCCCTCCTCCTCGCCGCACGGGATAAAAGCCCTGGCTTTCGCTGGGCTTCGTACCAACGGAAAATGTAACCGATTGCGATAATATTGGGCCGTTTGGCAGTGACACATCTGGGATATGGGCGGCGGCGTGTACGCTCGTTTCGGAGCGTGTTTGGCCAGCCGACTTCCTATGCATCCGCGAATCAGTCGCACGAACAAAAAAAAAATCTCCACATCGTATCTCGTTACCCCGATGCTTTTTTTTTCGTTCCTATACATTTTAATAATCCCGAATACTGCTTCAGTCAATAAATTTCAATAAACCTTTGCTAACTCATTTTTTAAAAAATGTTTTTTAAAAATAAAATACAAGACAAAATTGAAAAAAAAAAAAAAAAATTATAGTTAACGAATAGCAAGGAATCCAAATGAAAAGGGCGATGAAAGCCGACGATGGGGTAACCGAAGGAGCGCTCGGGACTCGCCGAGAAAAATAGTCATGGTCGCCCTTTATCCGAGAAATCGTCTCATACATCCTAAAACAATCACACGGGCGGCCGGCCGGCATTATATGCCTTTACTTAACACGCAAAACCGAGGCGGCAGTTGGCTCGCTCTCTCGCCCGTTATGTATAGGGTGTACCGAAGGAAATAACCGTCATCTGTATTCGCGATAACATCGTAATTGAATGCGGTTGACGGGGATTTGCTGTACGCGTAGACTACAGTCGACCACCGGCATCGCAGCCCCTCAATAGCTCGCACTCTCTTCGTCGTTCTCTTCGTCTCCTCGTACACCCACGTATCCACTCCCCCCCCCCCCTCCCCTCCTCCTCCTCCTCCCACCCCCTCGACGTCCCGAGTATTAATCATACCAAGGCGCAGAAAAATGTACCCCCTTTGCTTTCTCTCCAGCGCCCTCACAACCTCGTCTATGTATATATATATATATATATATGTACGTGTGCGTATACCAATGGTTTCCCTTTGGCCACCCACACACACACACATTCACGACCAGTGATGCGAAGATAGCGTAGCAACTTCTCCCTGCATCGCCAGCCTCTCCAGGAGAAAAGTTTATGGCGAAATTCCGGATGGCACGAGGACGATGACACTTTTCCATCACCTCGGGCTTTATCATTCTTCTGGCATGGAACCAGCGACCCAGATTGTCCGATACAACCATTTTATTTACGGATAATGGGAGTTTTTATGGGTTCGTTTCGCGATAGAAATTAAGGTGGCAGAGGAGCATCAGGATTGGCGAAATCTCCGGTTACTGCGATGTAACAGAATGCACCTTCCTCAGGTGATGGCTGAAGCTCCAGGAAGGACGATGCCTCTTCGCTGTAAGGCGACGTCAGGGGATGTCTCTTCGCTGCGATCCTGAAGAGATTTAAACAAAAAAAAAGTCAATGACCACCTTTGTAAGTACAGATAAATGGTTAGGTGCAATTGGCGACTGATGGACTAATTAATTGGTCGAAAAATTATCACTTGGGACCATTTTCATTTTTTTTTTTTTTAATGACAGAGAATTTGATGATTTTATTACTTGGCAGCTTTGGGAAGCGATGGTAAACTGTCCCATGGAGGATAATCCTGGAATGGTCCAGCGATTCGCAAATTCTTGACGTATCCGAAGAGCACGTAGGCGTAATCGTTTCTCAATGCCTTCATTCTGTCGCACACGTTGCTGCCAAGGCGACAGAGAGTCTGCATCCAAGCGGCCACTTTGCTCTTTGCATCTGGACAGGGCATCAGTGCTGCGTAAGGTCTGATTTGCCAAAGCAGAAATTTGAATTCCTGAGAAACAATTAGAAATAAAAATGACGGATCGGATTTGCCAAAGCGGAAATTTGAATCGCTGAGAAATGACGGATCGATTGCGATGTAATGGCAGATTGGGACTCACGTTCTCCAATTGCTGACCCATGTCGAAGGATCCATTCATGCATTGCCCATCTGAGCAATGAAAAGTGCATGAAACCTAAACAATTAATTCACACGAGGACTGTGAACATTTTTTTCGTCACGTTGAGGGTTTTTTTTTTTTTTGTAAATTAATGTCACGTGCACCTTTACCTCTTTGAAATTTTTTGGCAGAGTCGAAACGTAATCCGACCATGTGGTGTCCTTTTCCCACTCGGCCGAAGGCGCGTTCAGTATTCGCATTTTCGTCAGGTCCTCGAGTGCTCCAACCGGCGGGTCCTCCGCAAAAATACCGATCAACTCGTCGTTGATCATGTTGACCGTGAGAGCGGCGAGATATCGGTTTCGTTTGTCACGCAGAATTTCCACGTGGTACTCCGCACCGAAGAGCTTGTTTATCCATAACATTGCTCTCGATCGGTCCACCGGATCACTCATCGCTGGGGCCAAATTTCGAATGGCACCCCTAAATTCATGTAAGCCCAATACTTTTTTTTTTTTTTTCACTGAGAATCGACCCTTTTTCAGGCACACAAAATGGGATACAATTATCCGCAGTAATTATACAGTAATAAAAAAAAAAAAAGAAAAAAAATTGCAATAATTTTTTTTTTTTTTTTTTTTCGATCGAGAATCGATCCTTTAACAGGCACAAAAAATGGGATACAATTATCCGCAGTAATTATACAGTAATTAAAAAAAAAGAAAAAAATTTGCAAGAAAATTTTTTTTTTAAAGGAAGTTAACCTACGCGTAGTACTGAAATTCTATAGTCAATGCATCAAACGCCGTTTTCGTAGTTGATGAATCCCGGGGCTTGTCTTTTGGTCCCCCGTCACCGGAAGTTCCGCTTTTATCCGTGGACATAACGTATTCACGCGTACGTCAGTCTCGCCAATGGGTTAACCAAAATTTCGATTCGCCCTCTCTTCCCCGACGTCTGAAGACAGCGACAAAAGGGTTTCGCGTGAAAATCAAAAGAAACGCGATAAAAGCTTCGGCGCGGGATCGCAGCTCGTGAATAAGCGGAGGCTCGCGGCGACGACACTTTGTCGCCGAATTCTATGCCGCGCCGTTAAGGTCGCCTTAACATTTTCGAACGATAAAATGTGAAATACGAGGTGGATGTGGGTCGGCGAGATGCTCCCGCGGAAACGAGCATTCGAGCCTGGCGAAAACGCTGTAGGATGTTCGGTTCATAACGCGCATTCGGCCCCGATGCCCCGACTACGAAGTTAGTAGGCGACACTTGCCGACGCGAAAAGAAATCTCTGAGAAAAGGAAGCCCATATCGACCTTCTTCTCGCATTGGCACGTAAGATTAACGACAAAATCCTTTTTTTTTAACGCAGATTTTTTTAACAAGACTCAATAACAAACCAAAATACAATCTTCGACAAATAAAATAAAAAAAATATCAAAAACAAATTTTTTATACCTCAACCCTTTCGCCAGAAAATTGCAGAATTGTAATGAGGTTCATCGACTCCATCCCCTTAAGGCCTTAAATTTTTTTTTTTTTTTTTTTCTTAAGCTTTGTTAATCGCTCGAACTTCCGCAAATTCCTGCCTCTATTGTATTCTCTATTTTTCCATCCAAAATTGGTTGGTTGGTGTTGTGGATGGACGATGCTCTCAGCAGGGATGACAACAGGACCTTATCGCGGGATCTTTAATTCCGATCGGCGGGGGGGAAGGGGAGAGGAGAAGAGAGATGCGTGGCGTCTCTCGTTGCTACTTCGTTTAAGGGGGAGCCCGAGGTGGAGGGAGCACGACGTCATTTGTCCGCTGCATAGAAGTCCAGGGCGCGTGTGTACGCATTGCTTTGAGGGTGGTTTCTGCGTGCTGGCGAAGCATCACGAGGGTCGGCGGTAGCAAGGAGAGAGAGAGAGAGAGGCCTGTGTCGCTGTGGCCCCTGGAAATTGCCTCTGCTGATTTCATTTCGGAGCTAGATTATTTTAAGGGGATACCGGGCCTGTAGTTCCTGTGCTCCTCTTTTTCCCCGTATGATTAATGTGATTTTTGAGGGGGTGCAACGCACACTCTGCCTCCACTACACATCGGCCCTACGCGCTTCTTCCTTCCCCCGCCACCGATTAAAACCAGTCTCGAGAGAGAATCCAATTAAATTTTTCCTCCGCATCGAACCCACAATACCGAGCACACACTTTAATCGTTTTTCGGGGTTATTAAATAACGTATATTCAAATTTATTAAACTCAACAATGCGAATTACCATCGAACAGAAATATCCGGATTGTTAATTAAAAAAAAATCGCAAATATGTAAGCACCGAAAAGCATTAGATTTTTTTTTCCCTTATTCTTCACAATTCCTGTGAATAAGATCATATTGGGTAACATAATTCCGATAATTCGACAGATTATAATGGATTTAAAAAAAAAATACGGAAATTTATGAAGAAAGTAACATCGGGACCTCGAGAAAGTAACAGGAAGTGAAGTGAGCGGCGAGGGGTTGGCCGGAGCCATCGAAGAGCGCGCGCTGTCTGTCGGCTCTATAAATTTGGACAGGGCGCAATATGCGCCGGAGTAAAAGGCCACGGTTACGCTCCGTCGCGTGTCTCGCCGAGTTTTAAGGAGTTTCAACCTGCCATTATAAAGTCTTCACCGAATATAATAACATCGGAGTCCCGTGGGCTGGAAGACATTAGGGAAATCGGGAAGCTCGCTTTCCGGGCTTGTCTTCTATTCTCCGGGCGGTGCGCCCGGGTAAGCCCGGTTGGCCGAAGGAGCGATCGGCCAAAAGTTCGACGCGGCAACGGGTGTACTTCTGCGATTTCGATACGGGCGTATTCGGCGGGGCGATGTTATTGGATCTGTGGAAAATACAGCGGAGCTCATGGCCGAGAAAGTGGGGAAAGGGAGGATTCGTAAAATCGAGTGATTCTGGAGGAGCTCACACGCGCGCAGAGAATGCCCCTCCGGCAAACGACCAAATAAAAAGCGATTTAGGAAGATCAGGGGGGAGGAGGGGGAGAAGAATTCGTGAAATATAAAATATACATGGTACGTGTTATTAATAAGAATGTATATTTTTGCATTTTTGTTTTCTCGGTAGTAATGGAGAATCCCTATCGATCGCCAATATAATAGGTATTAATAGTGCACTAATAATGGCTTTATATACAATGATGATTAACAAAGAGTGCGATTGGAGCTTCAGCGCCGTAATTAAACAAAATGGACAACAATAATATCTTCTCTCTCTCTCTCTTTTTTTTTTTTCTCTTTCTCGCTCACTCGCAATTAATACGTCTCTTTTTCACTCCATTTTATACACAACATTTCTTTGTACTCGATCATACTCGGAGTGGTGAATTGTGTTTGGTGGTTCGTTAGTCGCTCGCGTGCGGTACGTACAGTCGATGGTGCGATTCACAGCACGCACGTCTCAGCGACTACGTTATTTTGGTATGAATAGTTTTGTTTTTTTTTTCCCCGGCTGCTTTTGCAACGCTGCTGCTGTGTGTTTTATTTATTCGTTTTCTTTCTTTCTTTATTTTTTTTTTTGGTATGATAACGTAAAGCTATGACTGACTGGTTCGTCGCGTTAAACGAGCGCGACGGCAATGAAAGTTAATGAGAGTGATATTAAATAGAAAAAGAAAAATAGGAATATTCCACCGCCGGATCGAATCCGGGCGATTCGTTTTTATCTTACACTTAGATTTCTTTGGTATCAGCTGTATGGAACCGACTATGCGTTCTAAGCTCACTCGCACGTTCAGTCACTCGTTATATACTCTCATTCGTCCCTCGACGACCCCCTTAAACCGATAATATTTACAATCTTTCGCTCCACGCTCATTCGAACGAAACTCTCTGTCGTTTCTCCTACAAGTATCTTACATAAGCCATTTGATGGTTACAGTTATTCGTGAATTTATACAACGTATTCCCTATACATACATAAACTGTCACTTTGTCCGATTCCGCACGTAATCACAGTGATTTCTTTTTTTTTTTCGTCCTCCTCTTCTTCTTCTTCTTCATCACCGCGAATTCTCGCGAATGTCTTCGTCATTAGTTTTCTTCTGACCCCTGGACTCTCGACCTGCCGGGCCACGAGATTTTCCTGACGTCTTCCTTTTTTCTTCGCTCCACCTATGCTTTTTATCCGGGAAAGTCGCTCCGAAATCTTTCAGTATCCGTCCAGACACCTGAGCTTCTTCATAGGTGGCGGGGCCTCGTCTCAGCTGGTCGGCGCGGGCATCGACATTGGCGGAGGCTTCACCGGCCCGATTCCAGGCCCTGCGAGTCCGTTGTTGTTCATGTCACCGGGGCCTCCTCTGGGTCCGCCGATACTCCCGTTTACCGTCGGCGCACCGCCCGATAATTGGCCCTGTAACGTAAATCAATCGCCGGTTGAGATATCGATTCGATTGTATATTTTATTGATAAATAAATGAAAACAGGAAGAAAAAGTATTGGATAAAATAAAAGTACAAAAACGAAAAATTCCGTAGGTAATGGAAATGCATTTTTTTTTTTGGGGACATAAAAAATAAAAAGAAAAATGATCCTTACATTTGACACGTGATTGTGCTGTCCCAATTGTTGTCCCAACGCTTGCGATTGAAGCTGGCCCTGATGTTGCTGAAGCTGATTGTGGGGATGCTGTTGCTGAAGATTTGGCCCCCCTCCGGCGCCACCGGGGGGCGTTGGTGTTAAGGGAAGTTGCCTCTTTATGTGCGCCAGTGTCGCGGGCGGATGGTGGGCCATATTCGCGAAGACGAGCCTCTCCTCGTAGTCGTACTCGCAGAGGATTTTGTTGTCACAGAGGTAGAATCGGTCGCCAACGCAAAACCTGTGGATCAGGCAATGAAATAAATCGGTAAGTACAGTCGTGAAGATAAAACAGAGGTTCCGCTTGTCGGGACAGTTGTTATTGCGTACACGCATCTCGACGCAGAGTTGCATCCGCCACGGAGATAATGGACCACCGAGAGAGTGAGAGAGAGGAAGGAGGAGAGGGCATCCCGTTGGTGCGGAAGATAATGATAACGACGCGGTAATAATCACAGTAGCTGTGCACCATTTCGTGCTCCGAGTACATTATTTTTTGTCCTCCACTGGCGAGCGATGGTAATTAGCTCTAGTCAGTTAATATACAGATATGTACATCCACGGGGCATTCCACGCCGACTTTCCCTCTCTCTCATACTTTCTCCACCATTTTTTTTTCCCCTCATTTTCTCAACTCTAAAAAAAAACGCTCGATCATTTTTTTATCTCCATTATTTTTTTTCATTCCCAAATATAAATTATTAACAATTTTACAAAATTTATATTTTCACCAAGAATAAAAAGAGTCCGAAAAAAAAAAATTCTAAAATCCTATATTAGATGTACAAAAAATTGGAGCCTGAAATCAAAGTGGACGGACGTTTGCATTGCATTCTTTGATCTCGCAGTATTTTTGAAAATTTTAGTGGAGCGGTATGGAATGCCCTGTAGATAGATATATGAATTCTCGTCTTCCTCGTGGGTGCGATAGGCCACTCTACATATCACAGCAACCGAGAGTCACTGCGGAGTAGGCTGACGAGGACAATTAGCGAGATCACCGGCAGATAGACGTGAAAGCGAGCGAAGAGAGCAAGAGAGGAGGAGGAGGAGGAGGAGGAGGAGGAGGAGGAGGAGGATGCTGAAGAGAGCCTCGCGCGCGCGGGTTACGTTCTCGCTGCTGGTAAAGCGAAGCATCAGCGTGTCGGGCAAATAATTATTATCAGGCTTTCCTCTGTCCGCAGGCAGAGCTATACCGCCAGCGGAAGGGGTTGCGTTTTCCACATATACATATATACACACATGCACACGTATGTGCTGAAGTTCTTGCCTCCATGCGACGCTACGAGCTTTGATCCGCGAGAACGGGGGACGCCAACCACGCGCGAGACTACGCCGAGGTCTGGCACGAGGTAGATATTCATAATCGCTCCTGGCAAATAGAATTATCGCATTGCGCGTAGCTCATTCCGGGTTCGCCAGTTCTCGGCCAGTATTATGCGATTCTCTCGCGAGTGCGTTCGACGCTCGGGGCTTTTGCCTCGGCATTCGTATATCCTCGAGCGCGAGTGCACCCTTCCTCACTATTCCCCCCAGGGGGTGGGCCGTGAGGGGGTGGGGGGGGGCACTACGGGCAAAATGTCGATGATCCTTTTCGCAAACGCGCGTCACGATTCTGCCGGGTCACGATAATACGAGCCCTTTATTTATACCATTGAGTGAATATACATATATATATATATGTGTATGTGTGATATGTGATATATGACCACCTGCTTTATTTTACACACTCGACTCTATTCACCATCGCTATTTTCAACGCTGGCTTTGTCACTCAACTAAATAATGATAGGGCCACTTGCGAGCTTTGGAAATTAACTCGGATTAATCGATACACCGAAATTTCCGATAACGCACGTGTGAGGAGTGAATTTGTGCTAATGTCAAATCGGCGGAAAATTGAGATTTTTTTTTTTTTGCCACGGATAATTCATTAGCGTTTCAGGATAAAAGCGGGGCTTTTACAGTATAAATGAAGCTCTTTCTCCTTGGATATTTGCTGAAGGCGAGGGAATTTTGCAACGGGGTCCTGAAGGTCCTGAAAATAGGTGGGACATCCACGGGAGCCCTGGAAAATTGGTGTCAACTCGGGCGACACAAGGATTCGAAGGTTACGACGTGGCTCTTTTGAAATATTAAAATCGTAAGGAGAAGGGCGGTCGGAGGTACAGATGTACACATATATCTGGGGATCGGTGTGTCGGACACAGGCGTGGAAGTTACCCGGTCGAGAGCACTTTCCTCAACAGGCCACTCGCTCTGCATGGAAAATTTCAATCTGGCCGCGCGCAGATAACTCGGTTGAATCTTTAACGAGGGTCCCCCGCATCGCTAGGCCAACTCGGAGAGTGAAGCGCGGGAGTGGCGGCACGAGGAACGCTAGTGTACGGCGGCGGGATAGTGGATGCGACGGAAGTACGAAAGGCCAGAGAGATGGAAACTCGACACGTCCGCCCGGACGTCGGAGAGCATCTGAATAAATAATTGAAATCGGGCAGTGCCGATGTGTGACCCCATTAGGGTCGCTTTACTGCTACCGCCGGATAGTTCCGAGCGAATATCCGCGGCGCCTGTGACGAACCTCTTCCTCCTCCTCGCCCGGCCTCCCCTCTCCCCTCCGAGAGCATTAATTCGCTCCGCCGGTGGCTTTTACTCCGGCATTCTTATTTATCTTTCATGATCCAAGTCGACTCCATATACATATATATATATGCACCCAAAACGAGCCTCCGAATATAGACACACACACACACAGAGTATTGAACGTCTTTGGTGACACTTGCGAGGCCGAATGAATCGATCGCCACCAAAGTAACCACCGCAAGCTATTAGCGACACTTGGCAATCTTATCGAATCGCCGATACCGAGGGAAACGTCAGATTTTATTTTTACTTTGGAATCCATATTTCGTGTACTTAATGAGCAATATTAATCGGACGATAATGAACGAAACGTTGGAGTGAAATATGATTGTCCAATGAATTCGAGTGAATGAGGTATGTCCATTGGAAATTGAAATAACAATTCAAACGGATTTCCAGTCGAAGAGCTTTTGAAAGTACAACTATTGCGCACCGCACGGACATCAAGTTCAGTGATTGCGAGCGAAGCATCGACCAGGAATAAATGAGTATAACAAAAGCTGTGTGTGTGTGTGTGTTGGTTCGGTTGAAAGCTCTGACAATAAAATCGGTGAAGGAGTACAAGAAAAATTGGAGCTCCGGCCGTAAGCATCAAGCGACTATAAGTCGCGAGAAGAGCCCCGCGGATCGTAGGGTTACTCTTTAATTGGACGCCCGTTAAATTAGACCGGACGTCTTTTTAGGAGAGTCCCCGCAGAGAGCTAATTGGATCGGTAAATCATCCGGTAACCAGCGGCGGGAGGATGTGGAACGGGAGGTGGGGGTGGGGGTGGGGAGGGATGTACAGTGGAAAGCTCGGGGAGGGGAGGGTGAGTTGCTCGAGCAGTTTAAGGGGGTAGGCAGTGAAGCAGCCAGGCCATGGGCGGAAGGGAGCGGAAGGTTCCCGCGACAACCCTTTATTCCGTGTTATTACAGTCTAAAGTTACCCCCGTGTAATTGTTGCTGTTTAATTGCAAGTTCCAAGTCGGGTGCTCGCGTTACGCGCCATCCCGGTGAACCGGCAACGAACCACCCACGCTCCGTTTGCCCCCCTCTCCCCCACTCCGCAACCTCGCTTCCGTCGTAATTGCACCCCCGAGCAGACTACAACCTCGATCCTTGTACGGTCAAAACAATATGCGACTGTGGAGGCCCCCATGCCGACGAGTTAGTAGCTCAGCGATGCTAATTCCGCCACTCGAACCCCCCCACCAAATCATTATGAACAATGCACTGTGCGTGAACACAGCGAAGCATGTACGTGCACTCAACGAGAGAGAGAGAGAGAGAGAGAGAGAGTGGCATAAACAGAAGGGAATGAAAGGTGTGCTTTGATCGCAGTGGCCCCTTTGATATGTATCCGATTATTCGTACCGAGGAAAACGCGGGCTAATACCAAACAGTCATCTGAAAAATAAAAATAAAAAAAATGTACAGAATTAACCGAAATTCTTCGAAATTATCAACAAATATGCATTCCAATTTTTTTAAATAACATTTCTGGATAATCGAGTGTAAAAAAGGTGATCCATTCCACGCTGGATTTTTTTTTTTTTCCCACTAATTTGAAAAATCAATTATTGAAATCGAAATTCTTCGGTGCAAAAGCCAGTATAAAAAATACATGGACTTTGGGTATCGTGATGAAGCTATTTGTCACATTTCATTTTGCCCCCTGTTGTTTTTTTTTTTTTTTGTTGTAGATTGGATAGAGGTTCGCAGGTGTGTGGAAAATATTACCGCGTACGAGTGAAGGGTGGGGGGTTGGGGGGGGGGGGGGGGGGGTCGCGTTCGTCTCATCCCTTTGTAAGGGCAGTACCAGCGGCGGCGGCGGCGAGATCGAACGAGAGTTCAGCCCCTCTCGTAATATACATAACAATTTTATACGTGACACGTATCGCTCCCATAAGCATCGGGGATTTCATCCCCCTCTTTCGTAATATGTACCTCGTGTGCCGCCGGAAGAGAATCGATACGCCGCGAAGCACCGACATCGAAATATCGAAGCACCGCGACGTTGAGACACCGATAGCTTTCACCCCTTTCCCTCCCCCCCGCTCCCCAGCCCTTCTCTCCATCCCGCAACATTGTTTTTTCTTACGCAGTGGTGGCGAACGTTACGGGGAGTGTAGCGTTGTCTCTTCTTCGGCGGTAGATGTGCTATCGATATATATATATATATATATATATATATACAACCGGTAAGAAACACAGCCAAGAAAATGTCCCCGGGGATGAGTGTCTCTTATCTCAGCATTACGAGCCCTTTTTCTCTGTACTTTAGAGACGAGAAAAAAAAAACAAACACAAACACAAACGATAGGAAAGAAAGAGCGATTTATCAATCGATCGGTAGCTGAGATCGGATCGAATGAATGTCACGGGGCGGGGAAGGGGGCGCAGGGGGATGGAGACAATTGTTGCTCCTCCGTGCGAGCTAAGGGTTGGAGGGACTTTATAATAGGGAGTATACAAGGACAGGAGAAAGGCGAAGACGTTGAATTGTTCATCGGTAGCGAGTTGGCAACGCGAGGCTTCCGGTGAGGACGTTTAAGTGGATCTATCTGGCAGCGATGGAGAATGAGAAGTGAAAGAGCGGAGCATAACGCGATAGCCGAAGAGAGGGAGGGAGGGAGGCCCACCCAGGAAAAGAGGGACATTGTCGAAGATGGACAATGCCAGACGATAAAAACGTAAAATTGATGCTCTTTTGTTGGTATTGTTTGAGAAGCTTGTACAGCGTTTGTCACACGCCTCGACGAGCCATTGGCTCGAAACTACACGGTAACACGCGAGAGAGCTCTCGCTGTTTTACTCTCCCTCAGCATCGACCCTCACTCTCCCCTATTTGTGTCTCTGTATTCCGGTTTGGCTGAAAACTCCCTCGCCAGTTTAACAGTCGTCACAACTCCTCTGTTTTTTTTTTTTTTGACTCTTCAATAGCGATGGGAATATTGGGAGTGATATATTGGCTCTTGCGTTAGTGGTCACTAAGTAAAAAAAATATATATATGTATTCCAGTTATTTATTCAAAACGTGTGTAGATAATTTATTGCAAAATCACTATTAAAAATCAATAGCAACTATCATAATTATATTTTTCGGCGAGCTCAATATTTTTTCTGGGATACAGAAGAAAAAACATTGGGGCCGCCAATAAATTATTATAATTTCCCCTATTGTAAATTAATATTCAATATTCTGTCTCGATGATAGCCCGATAATTTTTTTTTTGCGACGCTAAATAAATAACTGAGAGGTACGAATCCCCGGGCGAACAGTGTGAGCTTATTAACATTTAATCCGCACGGAGATGTGCAAAGATAGGTGAGTTTTATTGGGGAGGAGCGTCTGGGAGTCGAGGAGTCACGATCGCCCGGCCAATATGCTGGACGTAAGCGTCCCGGCCAATTCGATACAAAAATGTCAGCACTATCCAGATAATTATATAACGGCTGGGTGGGTGGCGGGAGGGGGCGGCGCCGGGACGCTGTACCCGATGAGAAGTCTCCTCGCGGGTATGAGGAAGATTGGGGCACGGCGCGGGGGGTGGCGGCGGACGCGGAGACGAGAAGCAGAGGGTGATTTCCCAGCTGGCCTGTAAAGCAACCCCCGCGAGTGGACTGTGTCTCTTGCCGGGGCGCGGAGAGCTCTACACCGTTGGAGCTCTTCTGCGATACCGAGAGCACCTTTCCTCCCATCTAAACGACTGCGTCCCTCCTCTTTCCCCCTTTTCCTTTTTCTCTCCCTTTCTTTCTTTCTTTCTTTCGCCTCCTCCTCCTTCTCCTCCTCAGGGTGTACACAAACATTGCCCCGGTATAACGTCGTCACGGGGCGTTTGCCAAGTAACTCTTTTCTCTGATTTTAGCGACTTGGACGTTATTCACACGGATTGTATGGGATTATTTTTCCACGAGTCAACGAGAATCCCCGGGGGTGCTCTTCAAGGGTGATGTACCGTCGGTAAGACCCTCGAGCACCGATATAATTGCCAGGATGAATTAGCTGCGGGTTGCGACCGAAAGTGGACCTGGGTGACCACTTATAACGTACGAAAGAGCCGAGAAATTGCTCGGTGGAATGACCAGAGCCTCGCGTGACCCGGTCAATCGCCTGAATCGCCTGGTGATGGATTTTTATTACACTTCAGTTTTCTCCATGGTCTTTTCTCTGTTTCTTTTTTTTTTTTTTGGTCCTCTCTCACTCGCTCTCGCTCGCTTTTCTGTAATGGAGAATGTACTTGTATGTACGTTTTCTTCTTGTCCTGGTTTAGACTTACCGATGATTGCACTGCTGACACGCGAAGCATTCCAAATGGTAGACGTTCGCTCGAGCTCTCATCACCATCTCGAAGGCTGGTATTACTTTGGTACAAGCCGCACAGTAACCCGTGCTACCGAAGAGCCTCAGGTAGTCCCGCTTGCACAGTATGAGATTCGCTTTCGTGTACAACGTCGAGCCGACTTCCCCTAACCGACAGTCGCAGCAGCTACACTTCAGGCAGTCCTCGTGCCAGAAAAGGTCCAACGCCTTGAGAAGGTACCTGAAGAGGAGAACATTATTTTCAGTACCTCTATCAAAATTGCATTTTTTTTTTGTCAACGTTAATCCAAACTCTGATAACGAATAGGAGATTTTTTTAAAAATTGTTATTAATTGCAATATTGCAGGATTATATTATTTTTAATTAGAAAATAATAATAAAAATAAAGAATTATTGTGTTTCGATTGAAATTTTGGTGCATTTAATTCGAAGCTTGTAAAAAGTGATAAGATCATTGATCGACTGATAAAATAAATATTGGCTTACCTTTCCGTTATAGTCTTGCCGCATCCGGCGCACTCCTGTTGGGCGGAGCCATTTTTGCTCGTCTCCGACTTGCTCACATCCATCGTCATCGTGATCTTGCCTACACCGCGGTCTGCAACAATAAAACAATGAAAGCATGAGTCGGGGAGTCGCGAAATTGAATGAGAAACTGGTGGACGAAGCGGGAAATTGGAACAATAGAGGGAGGAAAGTGCGGAGCGCGACGATGGAGAACCGGGAGCTTAACGTCCGAAGGAATTTTCCCGAAGCTCGACCGACGAGTTGTTTTGGAGTTGTTGCCAAGTGGGAGGCCCCTGCATCTTCTCTCATTCGGAATTCGTTGCCGCAAGAAAGTATCCAGCTTTTTCGGGCCGATGGATCTTTCGTCGGCGACGTAACAACGGAAGTGACGCACTCACTGTCTTCCTCGGTGCTCACCGAGTAACTTTGTCGATTTGTTAAGACCGTGGCCAGGATAAACCGGAAGTGGCCCACCGGAACACCGCCACGAACATCCAATAAATCTCACTATTTTATTTACACCCCTGAACCATTTGTTTGTACAAGTTCGATTAATTTTATCTCTAGTATAAATCTTACAAAAAAAAATCAAAACCATCTGAACCATACATTTTTTTTCTCATTACATCCCCAATTATTCCCGAAAATCGAATACATTTAATAATAATTTTTTATTGATTAAAAAAAAAAAAAAAGAGGTAACAATTTGAATGATAAAAATGTTTGCCCATCACATCTCTAAATATTGCTGAAAATCAGATACATAAAAAAAAATTTTTATGTATTTACCCATGAATCTCTCCCTTACTTTGCATCCGTTTGAACCCCACGAAAGTGACAGTGGCCCCTGAATGAGAGCATCTGTGTCGTAAGTGTTGCAGTATCGTGGAGCAATTTAGTGTAAAAGGCTGGGAGAGCGGTGAGCAAGCACAGCTACCAGGGAATAACGATGTGTCGCTAGTGAAGCCGGTGGGTGAGTGTGCGTTATAAATAAGAGTACGAGAAAAGGAGCGAGAGAGCGGTGAAACTACCGGGAAATGCAATCCGCCGGGGCTCGTCGTCAAGCAAGCAGAAAGCAGCGAGCAGCGAGAGCCCGACGGGGTTGCCGGGTGGGTGGGGCTTAATTAATTAGCCGGATACTTTGAGTAACAATCCATTATTACATACAAACATCCCCGGCCGCGCTGCAGCCCGACGTCGGGGCCGAGCCAGCTTTATGCTGCTAATTGGCCTTCTCAGAGCGGAGAGACCCACGCGAGTTATAAACGCCACCACCACCACCGCCACCTCCCACTCCCACCCCCTGCTCTTATTCTCCTCTCTCTCTCTCTCTCCTGCACTTCTGCCCCCTCGCTTCTTCTTCGTGCCCCACCAACTCTCACTCCAATACCGCCAATGATACGAGACACTGACACGGAAAACCGACTACCCACTCTCACACACAAAGTGCGCTTTGTGTGAATGAAGATGTGCACAGGGAGGAGAGATAGAGTCGACAGAGGAGACCACTAGAGCCGCACGGAGGCTGTACGGATGGCGCTAATAACGCGAGCGGGGTGCTCGAAAAAAAATGTTTAATTGCCAGCCCTCGGCGACTGTGGCCGCCTGCGTTTTCTCCTCTCTCTCTCTCTCTCTCTCTCTCTCTCTCTCTCTCTCTCTCTCTGTAGCCTCCTCCTCTCGCTTTCTGTACGTTCTGTCGACAGGTTTTTTCTCTTGGTGTGTATGTGTGTGTGTGGGAGGGGGGGGGGGGAGGAAGGAGGGGTGTTTATGTGTATATATATATATAGATTTTTTTTTTCGAATAGAAATTCTCTACCCTTCGGCCGTTAATTGGAGGCTGAATTAAAGAGGCTCCCACGCTTCAATGCAATTTAACTGGGAATCACGATTTTGTTTTTTTTTGTTTTTTAAATCGCATCTGCAGTGATCTAGGATAAATATATACTATGGGGTAAAAAATTTGTGCGGTAATTATGTGAAGGTAAATTAGTTGAATTTTTTTTTAATCGTTCTGAAGATTCTGACAGGAAAAAAAATGTAATTAAAATGAATTTGTGCTGACAAGACGAATAAAATGTTTTATATTCGTTACGATTTTGCGGAATTTTTTTTTTTTATATTTAAAATTGAAGGGAAAATTTTGAGTTTCGTGAGGATTTATTTTTGTGTATCGGAGGGATAATTAAGGATACAGAGGTGAGGTGGAGGGAGGCGAAGGTGCATTTAAATGACCAGCGGCAAAGGCGAGAAGTGAGCGTTTGAAAAATAATTGCACCTGGACCACCAAGAGAAGCGGAAGCTGTGTACTCTCTGTACTTCACGTGTGTGTGTGGGTGTACGTCGCGCGGACCCGCTCGGCTCCGTTTACACCGGTCCTAACGACTTCGTTAATTGCAGGTGCGCGTTGAAATAATTAACACTGCGGATACTACGTCGGGGCTGCCTCTGAGGCGACGCCGCGCGCTGTGCTTCACCTTCCGGAAAACCGGGAGCTAACCACCAGCCCAGACGTATGACTACACGCGAGAAATCGTCGAGCCGCCGGCGAAAACGATATAGAATATGCCGCCTGGTTAAACATACACAAATGAGGCTCCTCGCCCGGTGCGAATTTCCTCTTCCGCACCTGCTAATCGCTCCCAGTTCGCGAACTAGTGAATTTCGATAATTGGAAGAGCTACGTACTCATACGCTTCGACTTCCGGTTCTTCATACATTCTTCTTCGGCTCACACAAGGGATTTTTTTTTTTTTTCGTACTATTGGTTGTATTTAAATATTTTTCCGAAAAGTTATCACTCGTAATGTTGAAGTGAGTTAACGCGAGGATTGCGATGGTATGTGTCGTGGGAAAGTTTCTTGGCTGGTTATTACAAGTTAGTGAAGCGCATCGAAGGCAACGATAAGCGAGGCTGGAGCTTTTCTTAGCTCGGGTCAAATGGACACGTGTTTTCAAGTGATTATCGGATAACTCTTATCTGAGGATAGAGATACGTTTTTTTTTTTTTCGTAGAAAAAATTTTTTTTGACTTATTTTATCCAAAATAATAAAAATCCCGCTGAATCCTAAGTGTAATATTTATCGATTATTAATATGTCAAAAGGATTATTTATTAGCCAATATTTAGCCAATTTTGGTAATGGTGCATTTTTCGCAGAGAGGAACTATAGAAAAAAATAACATAAAAAAAAACAGGACATCAGTCAATAGAGCAGAGTCGCCCTTCGAAGATTACAAAAATGCCCTATCAGCGCTACCAATAAGGTGCCGCCTCGCACAGTGTCTCCCTCGTCTTGTCCATCTCACGCACTCTCTGCACCACTATACCACCACTACTTCCATACTATAAATGAAACGCTTCCGGACGTGCGGGACTCGGCTGGCCCGGTCGAGCTGAGGGCTAGTTTAATAAAAATGTCAAATATAAAATAGCCAGCGGCGACGGACGCTCAGGAAATAAATAAATGTAAGGGAAAGGGAGGAAAAGAAGAGAATGGAGAAACGTACAGTAATATGAGAATACAATAATACGAGGGGAGCACCAGTGCACGGTGCCATTGAAGATGACCACGGCAAAAGTGTAATTCGTTTAACGTTCCACTATTTGGAAAATGTCTTTCATTCGCCAATTTTTTAATAACAACAGAATCTCAAAGAAAATAATTAAACATCAAAATGCGCAATATTTAATTAATTCTGTTGAAAAAAATAATAATTTTCGTATGTCAATATTCATAGAAAAATTTTTTATAGATTAAAAAAAAATCTTGAAATTTTTCAAAGCATTTATATTCCTAAAATTCGGAGTGTTAATGAAGCAAATAAATTTTCGAAAATTAATATTTCCTCATGATTTGATATTTTTAATTAGAAAATTATCTCAAGAAAAAAATTATGCGATAAATAATAATAATTGGCAGAACGATTGCATCAGTGGAGAAAAGCTGGTCCAGTGGTCCAGCATCCGAAATAACTACGCCACCGAATCTCGAGTCACTCGTACCGGTGTCATTACCCTATGGAGTAGTGGAGTCTGCTAATTAGTCATTAGCCGAGGGAAAAAGACACCTCCTTTGGTTCGGGCGACGACGACTGGCGCGGCTCTAGGTGCTTCTTCGCTTCTCGTGCTCTCCACTGGTGATGCTGATGGTGATGCAGGACGGGCATCAGAAGCAGAGAAGCACCAAACCCAAGCGACTAGCGTAGCGGATATGCGAGCGCGCCAGGAGCCTTCCAGACTTGAGCAAACAGGGTGTAGCTTCTAGCCTGCGTCTAATTGGACCCCAGCGATGTAAGTTCGACTAATTGAGACCAGCAGAAGCAGCAGCAGCGTTCGCCCCCGAGGGCGCACCGAGAATTTCTAGATTCGCGTTGGCACTTGCCGCTTTGCAAAGTCGCCCTCGTCGTCGTCCGTCCGCCCCTCCCCCTGCCGATATTCCTTTTCCCTCCCTCGCGAATTAACCATTCCCCGCATAATTAGTTGACTGCTGATTATTAACAATAACCGCCGAGAAAAATGGGCACCTCTACTTTTAATTTTTTTTTTTTTCGTTTCTTCCGACAATTTGCCATTATTTCAAGTGCGTGAAGCTTGATCGATACGTCGCGAGGGTCACTCCTCGTACACTCGTTACATGGACCGACACACTCCTAACCACGAATGTGCGGGTGCATGCGTCGGGCATTCCACTTCAATTTTTTACAATTATCACCACCTTCTCCAATTTTTTAAATTATTTATTACAATTATTTTGGTTTTAATACGATAAAGGTACTCGCATTTTTTTTTTTTTTTCGAATTTTTTTAAATTATATTTTCATTTTTTTGAGATCGAAAAAAAATTGATTTTTAAATGGACGGTTGTTTGAGAAAATTTATAATTGTTGTAGGATTTGGAATGTGATTTTGAGATATTTATAATTTTTCTCGTTATTTCGGTGGCTGTAAATTTGGAGTGGAATACCCTGGTATATATATGTGGATATAAATGTGTGTGTGTGTGTATATATATATATATATACAAAGGTTGCCTGGTTCCCCAGGAAGCTTGTTAGGCGTCGGCAAGCTCGCTATCTTCTAATTGGCGATATAATGATCCTGAAGGATGAAATCCCGCGGTCCTGAAGGACTAAGAGAAGCGGGAGAGAAAGAGGAGGAGAGAGTACACGTGGTGGTGGTGGTTATAGCGTGCGGAGATCCTCGGTGGAAGCTGCGGCTCCGGCGCACAGGCCGAACGTTGCTGCTTCCCTTGTTAGGGGTGAAATTAAAATTTGGCTCTCGCCCCTACTACCTCATTTTCTCTCCCTCTCTCTCTCTCTCGTTCTCTCGCAATACCTTCGCCAAGTCCCTCGTCACAGTACCCATTGCACAGGCAGCCAGTGGCGCTCGTTATGCGCGCTCCAATTTATACGCCTTACTCGCACCACGTAAAGCGCCATCCACACGAGACAAATCCTACTTCCGGTTACACTGAACATCAATTTACGTTATTTTCATACGTGGGAAAATAAATTCGTGAAAAGCACGTGGAATGTCTTTCTATTTAATTTTGCACAATAAAATTATATGGTTATTAATTTTCATTTTCATTCAATTTTTTCCGACATTTTTAAATAACTATTTATTTTTTTAAAATTATCGATGGATTAAATTTTTTACAGATTTGAAGAATGTGTGAAAAAAATTCCGGAAGATTATTATTATTTCCGGAGTAATATCTCGACAATATGAAAAATTGGCGAGGCCAATATTTCGTTAAAAGTAACTATTCTCGCCTCGTTAATTTATTTCACAGTGACCACAGCAACGAGTCCCGCAAAAGCGGAAAATACAAATACGCGAAGCGATGTGATTCAGCGGGCTGTGGGGAGTTTAAGAAGAATTTCAGCTGCGGGGGTGGGCGGAGGGGGAGGATCGCGCGACCACCACCTTATTCCAGCCCTCCAGCCAAGTGGGTTACGACTGGAAGCGACCGGGATCGCGTGATTCACCGAGCAAGTTAACTCTCTCATTCCACCTCGTTGCACTCACCCTCTCTTCCAGCCCCACCCCCAATCCCCCTCTCCCTCTCCGCGGCCGGAACACACGAAGAAAAGTGTATATACCGTGTAGTCGAGGAGTTTCTATTTTCCCGGTGTGATATTGCCTTCCCATTTCCGTGTTGGTAGAACGACTCTCCCGTTCCCTCGACTCCCGCGGGGGGGCTGAAGGGGGTGGTGGTCGCCGGAGCGGACCACCCTCTTATTCCGTGCTCGGCTCCTTCATCTGGGATCCAATTAACGATAGGCGAACCAAACTCCGGTGGTGCCGGCCGCCAACAGTGAGAAACCAAGGGAGAAAGCTCAGACATCCAGACTCGAGCTGCCCAGGCACCAGTTAAAAATTAACTCTCCCCTCACGCTGGACGTACAGACGTGCGGTACTACAGCGCGTATTATCGTAGTGTGGGTGGAGAGTCCGGTGTCGGCGTTGAACGAGATCGGTGGGAGGTTACACGATCGCGATTCCAAGACGATTCCCGGTGAGGATGGGGATGGGGTTTAACGCGATAGAGTCCTCTCCTCGTCGTCGTACTTGTCTCCGGCGTTCTTCGGCTCGGTAATAGCGGTGTAGCTGTACGTACTACGAATACGTACAGCGGTTACTTCGAGTAATACTCGCCGCAACTGTACGCGAGTCTTGTGCCGGATTTTCCAAGGTAACGGGGCAACCCACCCCCGCCCCCTTTCCTCCCGCTCCCCCGCAAAACGGTGGAGGTGGAGAAGGAGAGAAAAGGGATGGGCAGGAGAGAGCGAATTCAATTTAAACTTATTTTTGTTCTTACAATATCTGAAATGGTAAATCTAAATACGGGAATAAAATACAAAATTGGTTCTGCCAGCGGCTCGCGACCCTCACGAGCTTTCTCTCTCTCTTTCTCTCTTTCTTATTCTCGTGAGCCCTTCTCGCACGAACGGGCCTGCCACTCTTATTCTCTCTCTCGCTTTCTCTCGTTGAGAATAAACCGATGTATGTATAGGGAAGAAAAGGGAGGATACGACGTCGCCCTCGCGGAAGCAGGCGACGAGATTGGAAGCAAGACGAGAACCAGGAGCCAGACGACGTCGGGGCGAAGAGGGCGAGAACGCGCGAGCGGAGAAGCGCCCCCTCCGCCCGCGCGAGCCATCCGAGACCCGGATACCGGGTGGTCATTGAAAATTGAAAAATACTCCTGGTCATAAATTAAATCGGACGGGTGTTCCTCTTCCTCCGCGTATATACGTATAATATCACGTGCTGTAGGTTATATAGATATAGAGGGAAGAGGAAAGAAAGGAGAAAGGTGCTCAGCGGGATGGAGGCTCCCATCTCCATCAACGTACCTACGTATATATACATTTTTTCGCTATGTAATTCCATACTGCGACGGTTCTACTATTTTTTTTTGATGATTTAATCGAAATATCGGGCATCGATCGTATCGACGACACGAGGACCGCGCCGAAATTTCCTTCGACACGTATATGCATAAACTTAGCTCGAATGTACGAAGCTTTCTCCGTCGATCGAACCACTTTCTTTCGATCTTATCTACTCGCTATTTTTTTTTTTTTTTAGTACCAATGAAATATACTCTATGGAATTTTTTTAAAATTATTTTAATTCACTATTTTGGGAAGTTTCCTGTATTTAAAAATTTATGTATCTCTGCAAAAGCAAAAAAAAATGTGAAAAAATTCACAGGGTGCATTTTAGTCGTACTTTGGTACAACAAATTATTGGTCAATTTCGAGACAAAAAAAAAAATGTAGTCTGTATTATTGACAGCGAATGCTCGTACATGCGTGGTATATATTGGTGTACGTCTGAATATCATAGTCGTGGCAGAAGTGGGCTACAAGAATCGAAGGAAAAAGAAAGCACTTGGGGGGGAGGGGGAGGGGGGAGCCACAGGAGAGAGGCAATATTCATAAATCACCCTTATACGCTTAGAATAAGCAGCCATCCCCTCGCGAATCAGTGGCTTTTTCTCTTGCCCTTTGCTCGGGCTCACTTTTCGTGTACTATGTATATATATATATATATACATAGCTTTGCGGGGGATGCAACGGTCAGCCTCTGTGTAAGTATAAGAATGGAGAAAGAGAAGAGGAAGAAGAAGAAGAAGAAGAGGGTGCGCGACGCCTTGCGGAGAAGAAACGAGGCGGGGGTGGGTTGGGGGGCGGGGGTGGCTCTCTCAGATTCTATTAAGATCTCAGTAAGTCTTGTTACGCGGAGGAGAGGCTATGCCGCAAATCTCGCAATAAAACAGCCGACGGTATAACGCCCGCCAATCCGTGCCGCACCAACGTTGAGACCGTCGTAGAGCACGCTCGTGTACTATACTCCAGAACTCCACCCCCTTGTTCAGCCACCCCCTCGCAGCCGCAAAAAGAGAAGTGCGTGCATAGGAGCGTGGTCCACAATCTCACCCGACACATTTTTTTTTTTCCAAGGCGATAAGCCCAATTCTTGTTAATTCTGTGGGATTAACACGGTATTTCGAGTGGGAGTGACGGTAATTAATTAATTGACAATTAAATTAATTACTAACCTTCAGGTTAAAATTTTTTCTTCAAGCAGAAATAATTGAAGAATAGCTGCATATATGAAAATGGCCGAATAATTAATAATAACACAATAATAATAAATCTACAGTTTATTTTTTTTTAATAATTGAAAATTGACTTTAGCTAAAAAAAAAACATTAATTAATTCGGACGAAATGTTATTCAAGGAAACTCGTCGATAATTCGATTGACAATTTTCGTCGAGCTTTTTATTCAGCGACGAAAATAAGAGTGTCATGGACCGAGAGAGGGAGAGAGAGAGAGAGAGAATTGATCTGTATTAAGTACAAGTGTGAAGTCTCACTGCGGTCGTATTCGGATGATATTCTTATGCCTGTCGTGCGGCAAGCTTCGCGAGAGCGTACGTGTCTGAAATATTAATTGAAAGCCCGAGAGAGAGAGAGAGGATATATACATATACAGAGGTGAGCTCTCGGGGCTCTCGTCGAGTACGAAGTGTTCGAAGAAAAATTCCGAAAGCAATTTCGTCGGTCGTTCCTTTTCTCTTTGGCGCGGCGAATGGAGACGTGAAGGTTCCGAGGTGGTGTGCGTTACGGACACCGTCGGATATATCCGTAGAAAAGCTCTGTGTGCTTTCGCGGTGCGCGAGGCCAAAGGGAGCAGCAGCTCGGCGGCTCTTTCTCAACGAGCGAGAGAAAAGCCGAGAGAGAGAGAGAGAGAGGCCAAAATCAATCAAAACATTAATTGAAAGAGCTGGGAAGACAATAGGATCCGCGCGCACCGCCGCCGCCGACGACGACGACGACGACGAGAGCTAAGGCGCTCCAGGAGCTCGCTATATATACAGTTGCTGCTCCTGAACGGGATAGTCTCGATAATCGAAAGATATCCTCACCGGCCAATAGCCAACGGCACATCCCGAGAATGAGTTCGTAAAAGCCTTTAGCCATAGCCTCTGCAGTAGTTTATTCTTTTACCCTCTTACCACTCGTTCAATGTGTGGTCAATGTATTAGTTCGTTTCACCGGAGTACTACAACACATCTGGATCCCAGATTCTGTACGTACCGACGAAGACCAAGAGGTGCTGGTGCAGCTTATGACACATTTTTACAAACGCCGTATTTTTTTTTTTTTTTTTTTTTTCCGGGAGACCCTTTGACCCTTTAATGATCGTTAATTGCATTGCCTCAGTGAAATACAGAATAATTTTTTTTTTACATTTGTCAAAATAAGATTGTGCTCCATTTGCGCAAGAAATTTATGGTCGTCTCCACAATCAGAGACAGCTTATGGGACATTTTTACAAACGCCGTATAATTTTTTTTCGGGAGACCCTTTGACCCTTTAATGATCGTTAATTGCATTGCCTCAGCGAAATACAGAATAATTTTTTTTTACATTTGTCAAAATAAGATTGTGCTCCATTTGCGCAAGAAATTTATGGTCGTCTCCACAATCAGAGACAGCTTATGGGACATTTTTACAAACGCCGTATAATTTTTTTTTTCGGGACCCCCTTTGACCCTTTAATGATTGTTAATTGCATTGCCTCAGTGAAATACAGAATAATTTTTTTTTTTACATTTGTCAAAATAAGATTGTGCTCCATTTGCGCAAGAAATTTATGGTCGTCTCCACAATCAGAGACAGCTTATGGGACATTTTTACAAACGCCGTATAATTTTTTTTTTTTCGGGACCCCCTTTGACCCTTTAATGATTGTTAATTGCATTGTCTCAGCGAAATACAGAACAATTTTTTTAAACATTTCTCAAAATAAGATTGTGCTCCATTTGCGCAAGAAATTTATGGTCGTCTCCACCATCAGAGACACGGGAATTTCACTTCGTGTATTTTGACTTTCAGAAAGTACAATTTCTCTTGATACATACACACACACGTATGCGCAAGGAAAAATGGTAGTATTTCATAGGTATATAAAATAGTGCAATTTGTCGTGAGCTATTACAGAACCGGGGTCATCTTGTCCATTATAAAAGCAGCTATTCCTCAAAGTCTCTCCCTACCCCGGATTTTCCAGGATCGAAGATAATACATAACTCTCTCCTGGTGTGTGAGAGAGAAAGAGAGAGAGAGATAGCGAATAGGTAGTGGATCATAGGGGATATGAGACGGAGCGAGGAAAGGAAAACCGGAGGCTCCCAGAGGTTCCTACTCCGGCACCTGGCGTTATGCCCAAGGATTCAGCAGCGGGTGTAGCTTCGGCTCCAGCGCTGGAAGCATCACTGGATAGCACAAGGAGTTTCAATCGCCGTAAAAGCAACGACGAGCGAGGAAACGCGGTGAGGCCGTCCGAGTTAACTCAGCGGAGGAGAAAGAGAGAGAGAGAGAGCGGTGGTCAGCCGGTGAGATATCGGCAAAGGTTGCGGGAAAGGGACGCGGAGCCGAGTGGCAGAGTCGCGCGCGCGAAGGCATCAACTTAAGAGGATTATATTTGATATTTCGATCGGGCAAAGTGGCTTTTTATTGGCCGTCCCAGCCTGAAATTATCGTCGGCATTACGGGAATTGTTTTTTTTTTTTTTTTTTTTCGTTCCTTTTTTTTTTCTCTCCTCCCTTCGCCCTCTTCTTTTCTTTTCTCTCGCGCGGTTGTTCAGCAGAGTCGCCTGAAGTCGTAAAAAAAAAATTTCCTCTCTCTCTCTCTCTCGCTTTCCGATATTGCGACGCCGCTTCGCAAACGGAATTTCCGCGAGGAGTTTTACAGTTCTCTCTCTCGCGGTTATACCCTCCCGTTCACGTCACGCTGCCCCGCTCCTAATTAGCTCGGCCAATTTGTCCGCTGGAAAATAAACGTCCGAGCTCGTCTCCCGTGGCACTCCTGATTTATTTCGGAGCTGACGGGCTCACACTCATCCCCTCGCTACCCGGTCGACGATTCTGACGATTTCCAGTCGGTCACATATTGCACACCACATCCGGAAAATTTTGCCCGAATTTTCCGCCTTTTTCTTATTTATCTTCAATTTTTTCTCGACATTTTCCCGAAAATAGTCCAATACTTTGGATTCTAATTTCTTTTTTTTTTTAATTATTTAAATACGAAGATAAAATGCGTGAAATTAATTAAATATTCTGCAGGGGCATTTACTTCGATTTGAGGGGGGGAAAAATGTTCGCTTCGATGTAACACCTTTTTTTTTATTTTTTTAAGAAATCGGAAGGCGGATTTCCTGAGGCGCAGGGGGAGAAAAATTGCATATTCGCCCCTGATGACCTTATATTTTATGGGCCGCTGTGTATATTGTAACCACCAAACGTTCTCCAACTTCAAACGAAATAATTCAGATATTCTCGCGAGCGAGTCGGACGACTAACGAGAGTTTTCGAGATGGAAACAGAGCCACTTAAGCTAGTGCCAATTATCGAAATTCAAACGCGCTCCGCGCGAGAAGATGTATCTCGGTGGTGCGGTGGGCGGACAGCTCGAGTGAGACTGCCGAACGAGTCTCGTTATATTCAAGCTCAAGATGGAATTGGAGACACTGGCGCCTGTCTCTCAAATCGTGACAGCCAATCGATTTTTCTTTTTTTTTTTTTTTCTTCTACTTTTTCTTATTATTTCTACCGACTCCAGGAATTCGCGGAATTCTAAGGTGACGACATATCTTATCGATTTTTCTTTTTGTTTCTTTGCGATCGGAAACATGTGAAAAAAAAACAATGGCTGTCCTATCAGATTTTTTATAATTGAAAAAAAATATTGTACAATTTTACATTTATTCTCTATTTTTTTTTTACACGATCAAAAATATTTTTTCATTCGATCCTGTAAGTAAATAATTAATACAAACACACAGAAAAAACATATCCTAGATTTATTAATTTTTTAACGAACAATTTTATCTCAGGAAATATGAGAAAAATATTTCTTTGGTATATTGACTAACAAATTTATTTATTTCATATAAAATGTCCAAAAGTTTCTGATTTTTTTGTGTTTAAAATTTTCAGGGGGGAGAGCATATTTTTTATTTATTTTCGGGTAAAACGCGTCTTTTTGTATTCCGTACGTTTTATGCACGTTATTTTGATACGGGAGCTTGTAAAGCGCGGGCGCGAGCTTGCGCGTGCGGAGATTAGGCGCGAGAAAGTAGCCGGGAAGCGCGAGGACTTCTAAGGAATCCGTATCGGTGACAGCAGAAGCCTTACAGGCTATATCGCTAACTACCTCTTAAATACCCGGCCGCGTCTGGTCTGCCAGTTTGTGGCGGCGAAGAGAGGAGAGTCCCGCGGTAATACTAGTAGGTAATTGAAGCGACAGGGAGAGTCGAAACCCGGAGTTAATATCCTCGCGCAGTCAATGCCAGTCCCTTAATTAAACCCGACACTTGAAGGAAATCGGATTGAAACTCGAGTGAGCCGTCGAGCCGGCGGAGCGCGCCTTGCGGCTCCGGAGGAGTCGCTCCAGTCTCAATTCCATTTCGCCCTCAGTTTCAATTCTCGTGACATAATAATGACGCGTCGAATTCCACGCGTGCCGTAGAAAAATCGTCACTCAACGACGACAATTCATTTTTTTTTTTTAAAGCAAATTATTCGTAAATCCGGAATACATATTGTAATAAAAAAAAAAAAAATTGTCAAGCCTATAAAAAAAATTGTGAATCCAGCAAAAAAAAAACATAGTTGACAAAAAATATTTTTCCTCGCGCTGTCATACCCTCGAAAAAAAAAGGGTGTATATATTTCTATATCGCCCAAAAAAATGCATAAAAATGTGAAATTACCTGAAAAAGGGCGCGAGCCATGTGCAGCAGCAGCGGCGGCGGCAGCGGCAGCAGCAGCGGCGGCAGGAGTGACTTTCTGATTGGGAGCAATTTTGGCGAGTGTTCTTTCCACCCACTTATCACAAATCGTTCACCGATCGCTCTGTCAATTTAAGAAAAATGCGTTTTTCTTTATTGCACCTCTCAGTGAAAAGTACAACCGATTGTCACTGCTCGTTTATTATTGCAAAGTGGCGGAAAACAACGAGACGGAAATTAAAAAAAAATAAATAAAAAACAAGACAAACCAAAACAAATAGTCGAGACGTAAACAGCGGAGAGCCTCGACCCTGACCAACGAACGCGACTTCGTGCGGCTCTTCAGGGCACGAACGGCGAAGGGCTTGGCTAACACGAGAGAACCTGCCGCCTCGGCAGCCGGCTGTAAACTGTCGCGTGCGATCCTCGGCGGCACGCCACCGCCGACGACGGCGATAAAACCTCCCCGCCACTTCCGCCCCTACGATTCCCACCCTCGCGGCGCCCGATCCCCTCCACCGAAACCGCTCGGGACCCCTCCAGGCCTGCGGTAACCCCTCCGCCGTACGGGAAGCCCCTCTGCCGCTTTCCGCCCGAGGTTTCCCGCCGCGCGCCCGATTTACCCCTCGGTCGGGGGTGCATTAACGCGATACAAACGCCCGCTCTTCCACGGGTTCCAGCCGATTAGCCAGCGGGTGGTAAAGGAGATGTCCTGCTCTCGTTACCTTCGCCCCTGTTACCTTCTGAACCTCACTCCCACGCAAAAGGTAAAGCTTCTCCGCGACTCGACTGACAATTTTCCCGAGAATTATTAGCGCGGTGTTAAAAATTTTGGCAGCCAGGGAACATGATACTCAATGAGAATTCAGTGATTTTAGATTAGATTTGATTGCCATGTTCAGATTTTTTTTTTTTTTTTTCAAGGAAAAGTTGCTTTTTATTTCGAGATAATATCTCTTGGAAAATATACTTTATGGGAAAAAATGATTTTATACGAAAAATGTAGATTTTTATTGGCTCTCGAATGGAATACGTGAAATAATTTGAATTAATTGCTTAATATGGATTTTTGGAAAAAATTGACATTAATGACTTTGGATACTAAAAAAAAAATAAAAATGATTTTTGTGGGATTTTGGGAAAAAATGGGAAAATTTCCCCCGAAATGTGATTAATAAACATTTTCTAAGCAATGTATGACTGAGTAGATTTAATGAATTTTAATTCAGACGCATATTCGACGATCAAGTTCATGGAATTTGAGCGTTCGTCACACGTGTCTGTTGTCACAAGTAAGACCCGAAGAAAAAAAAAAAAAAAGGGAATGAAGGAAAAAAAAGGTCCAAGGTCGGGAGTGTCAAGCGGATAATATCGAGCGATATATCTCCGATAGAGATAAAATTTATGGTCAGAGTGAGGGTGGGTAAAATAAGCAAAATTCGAAATGGCTCGAGGCGCTCACTCGACCGTGCCATTTTCCCTATTTTCTCCTCGCACGCACGCAATTCCTCCCTCGCTATTTACCCTCCCTCGCGCGGTCCCCCACCGCGACGGCGCGCCAGGGGAAAAACCGCCCCACTCGGGGGCTCGATTCCCCCCCACGAGGGCACCGAGCGACGTACCCCTTCCCGGCCACACCTCCCATTACAAAAATTACACTGCCCGTTGATTTAGTGTTGCGTATAGTGGCGTGCGGTGGTTCGAGTTGGAACGAAGCGGCGGGTGGAGCGGAGAGGGGTGCGCCGGGTGGCCCCCAAGCAGCCGGGTGAAGGGGGAGGGTGGGAACTAAGTAATGAAAGGGTTGCCTCTGCCGGTAGGAGAATCACGGAATCATTCGCCAGATTAAATTAGAAAGGCTACGACCTTTTCTCTCTTTCAGCTTTCTCTCTCTCTCTCTCTCTCTCCAGCTTGTAGTTATTTTTTCTCTCTCTTTTTCTCTCATTCGCTGTTTTTTTTATTACACACTGTAACATAGAAGCAGACACGACGCTCCCTCGAGAGAAAGAGAGAGAGAGAGAGAGAGAGGAAACCGTGAAATGGATTAGGCTTTGCTCTCTTCGTCACTCGTGTCATAGCCAATGACCTCCTTTAATTACCTGACCATGGAGACATCCAACGAGACGAGTGATCGACGGATAAGCTACTAATTAATTGAACTGTAGAAACGAAAGAAGAACGAAAAAAAAAAAATCAGCCGAAGGAAATATAAAGGTGTGCCAAATCTCGTTGAGTGTCCCTCGTGGGGTCGCTCGACAGACGTCACCTTTGATTCATGGAATCTCCAGTTTGGACTTTTCGAGCCAATCAAATTAATCGAAAGGGGATCAGAAAATGTTATTCTCTAATTATCCAATTCCTTGCAAGGAATTCTGCATAATTGTACGTGCACATTGACAAATAATTGTATTCTACGACGACCCAATCGTTATCATTACCAATTGATTTCTCGAGCCAATAAACCAAAGCTCAATTAACCAAATAATTTATAGGGTCAGCCAATCGATGACCCCAACGACCAAGTAAAAATAGTAACTTCTAAAAATCGATAACACCTCCGATAAATTGCATTTGTGCTCATTTATTTCCTGCAGTCATTAAAAAAAAATGTGTAAACATTTTAGTGAAATCGTAAAATCTCAAGTCGATTGCCATTTTTATTTATGTCACTTATAAGTATCGAGGATTAATTCGGAGGATAATGCGGCGCCAGTTTCTGGCGGAAGATTGAAGTGGGTAAGAAGAGCAGCTGGAAAATGGGAGAATCGATATAGCTCGGCGTGGGGGAGGCGGGGGAGGAGGGGGGGGGGGGGGAGTAAAAAGGGAATCGGAGCGAAGAGGGAAGAGGGACTTGATGTAGAAGCTTGGGAAGCAGCAGCCAGTCGAGGACTAATCACTTCTACGGACTTTAATGGAGGTTTTCTGTACGCCGTCCACTTTGTCCTCGACTTATACCGCTACCAACCAACGTGGAGAGGTTGGGCAAGGCTATGGGATATACGCGTCTCGAAGAAAAGCTTCGAGCCGTGGATTGGGGGAGTATCATTACGTGCATTAAACTAAACGGTGCGCTTCAGTTACCAGACTTCGAGCTACTTATTTCCCTTATTCCTTTGTCTTTAAGCGCGGTAAAAAGCTCGCGATCAATCGGACTCGCTATTTTAAGCATCAGCTAATTTTACGTCATCGCCGATGTCCATTATTCGGAATATTATGTTTCCAAAAAATTTTAAAAATGGTCCAATAAATTTAAAAAAAAATTAAGTCCACTTGAGAAGTGAAGAAAAATGAGTACACATTTTTTTTTGGAAGTCGTATGAAAAATTTACTGTACCATTCGCAAAAATAAAATCGCAATTGCATAAAAAATTAATAAAATCAATTCACGATTTTTTTTTTTTCGTGAAACAATGTACCTTTTCAGTGCAAAGTTCGAGAGAGAACTTGAAGAGCGCACGTTTAACAACGCAAAGTCATTCAACTGGAGCTGCAGTAATGTTTTTTTTTCATCCGAGTGAGAACAGGGAAGAAATGAGCACGAGTCAATAAGTAAAGTCGTGAAGCGTCGCACAAACGAGCGGGCAAAGGGGCGAGCACCCCCCCCCTCCCCCTGCCCCTCCCCCCGAGGTACGTAACAGCGGACGGAATTCACGGGAAACTTATTTGCGAAATTCGATGGCGAAGTTGGCTTCGTCGGTCGGACAATCCCGGATATTGATATCCTGGGAGGTTCTCCATCACCGGACGCGGTGCTTCTGCTGTCGGGTGGGTGGGTGGGTGGCCCAGTGGGTGGGGGTGATACGTGCAGCTTCGAGATCCGAGCCGAAGAACCAGAGATATAGAAAAGCTCGCATTAGTTGTAGTAGTAGTAGTAGTAGTAGTAGTAGTAGTAGTAGTAGTAGCAGCAGGAGGATAGTAGAGTACAGAAGAAGAGAACTACTGCTTCCACTCTGTCGTGGAAGGGAATTGTACGTGGACCTTCGGGTTTCGGGACTTCCGACGCAGCCGGAACGGACAGAGAGGACTGCAGAGTGCTTCTCCTCCCTCAGCCACTCGTTTGCCCATTCTGTCTCGCTTCTTTCGCGACCTTCCAACGTCGTGCCTCTCCCTTGAAGAGAGAGAGAGACGAGTACTTGAAGAGGGAGATGAAGAGAGCGACCGGGACTACCCAGGGATTTATTATGCATGGGGCTGATGTATCGGACATCACAGAAAGCGAGCGCAGAAGCTAGGCACCACACGAGTCGGAGAGGGAGGAGTGGGTGGGGGGTGGGGGGTTGGGGGGCAACCGTGCGCGCGGCCAGATCAGGAGACCGTACTCTCGAGAGTGGACCCCAGAAAAGGATGACGCTGGAAAGCATGAGAGCACGATGGAATAAAGAGGGTGGGTGGGGGGCGGAGGTGAGGGGGAGGGGGCTCTGTGGTATGGGAAGTCTTTCCCTGTTTCTCTCGTCTTTTCTGCAACTACATCATCCTCTGCCTTTGCGAAAAACCCTCCCGCTCCACCTCCACTCCTCCCTCCACCTTTTTATTCCATCTCTCGATCGACCTTCGTGGACTTATTACTCCATCGTAGGCAAGGCGCATACGATTGACTCTGTTACTTGGAATTTGAGGCACGCTGTTATTGTACGGGAACTCGTGGTGAAATATTCCATTATTCCGGATGTTTGTTAAATGGGATGTTTCATTTTATTAATTTTTTTTTTTTTTTTTTTCATTGAAATTGATTCATCGATAAATATTGAATAATCCAATGTTCCAGTTCGGTAATCTTCGAGAGCAGTTAATAATTTTTTTTTTTTAATAAAGCACTTCTAATCAATGGTAAAGCGTACGAATTTTTTTATTTATTGTTATACTGCAATATTTCGCGAGTACACTGTTGCAAAATATGAATTTTAATAATATTGTCTCTCTCGCGAAAATATATCTCCGAGGATAGTTCGATAAAATAATGCGATAAGGTGCAATATAGCTTTCGCTCGGAGTATAAAGCATGAATTCAACTCGCCGGAAAACTAAGTACCACTCCCATTACAATCCCAATATATAGGTTGGATGGAAAGCTCATAGATTTTGGAACGACGCATCCCAATGGCATCGATACTCTCTCGGGCTCTTCTGCGAGGAGCTCTCTCCCTCTCCCTCTCCCTCTCTCTCTCGATCTCTCGCGTGGCATAGATACTAAGAGCTTTTCTTGAAGAGCAGGGGTCCATTAGCCGACTCGGCTGTCTCCTGAGTCCATTACAAGATGAGCCGGCACAGCATCCCTTTCCTCGGCGTCCCTCGCCCTTCGCCCTTCGCCCTTCGCCCTTATCCTCATTGCCTCTCCCTCTCCTCCTCCCACGGCGCTATACATTCGCTAACCCATGACGCCACGAGGTTCCACGAGGGAGCCTCGTGCTCGTAGGGCAGCGCCACAGCGACCGTCGCCAGCGAAGGGCTCTATCTGCTCGCGCTGTTTCTGGGGATTCCAGCAACCAGCGCCATCCTGTTGGTTCAACCCGCGATACCCTCCGATACGTTACTATCAGTCAGTAGAGTCGTTTCCCGATATTTCCCGGCAGAAAACACCACCGGCATATCACGGAAATACCCATTTTTTAATTCACCCATATACAATACAATGCCCATTTTTTCTCATCCGCTGTTTTTATTGGCCTTTGATTTCATTGGTACCACGGCAATAAAATGTAAAGAGCGATGATATCGATTCCTCGAGAGGTCACCTGCTTAGTCGTCGCTCGCTCAGTTGCCAGGGACGAATTTACCGCTTTTTATGCCCCCGGGCTAAAATATTTTTCAGGCCTGGGCTTTGAAAAAAAAAAAAAAAAAAAATGATATGTTAATAAAAAATTAGCTTTTTTTTGGGGGTTTTGTTATTTTGTGGATAATTTTTTAAAAAATTTGAAACTCAAATTTTGGCAATGTTTATTTAAATATCGTTTTATTTTTGGACTTTTCAATATTTCAGAGGCTGATGTAGACACACGCGTGTACTTCATGGTACCGCCCGACAAAATATTCGCAATGGAACGGTTTGGGAAAGAGGAAACACGCAGAGGCCACTCGGGATACTTAAACTAAGAGCAGAGAGCAGAGGATAGGCCGCCGCGCGCGACGTTCCTTGATTTATTCACTCGGTGAATTTTTTATCACCCCCCGCCCCCTCCCTGCACGGCTATCGCTCCTCTATATCCATCCACGAACCTTTGGCTCTAATGCCACTGCGCTCTTCGGGGCCTATCTCTCCACTTGCACTCTGCCCTACACTAATCTCTCAGGAGGAAACGCATTACCGGCTGACCTATCCAATCTTTTGAAACGTCGAATTTCGATGCCGGACACCGAAATTCGTTTTAATGACCCTTGGCCCATTCGTCGTATTATCGAGGGTCACAAGGGTCACTTCCGCAATTGATACTCATTTTTTTTAAACGAAATATATATTAATAAACAAAATATATAATTCCGAGGAAAAATAAAAAATCCAATATTTTTTCCCGTTATACAAAAATTAATTAAAAAATGGAATTGCGAAAAAAATTATTTTCGAAAGTAAAAAATCGACGACGATTCGATAAATTTGAAATTTTTTTCGAAAAATCGACTTTGGATTACTCATTAATCGGATTATTCCGCGGTCCCATTTTTTTCATGGCAATCGCGCGGAATTTGATTAGTCGGATTCCCAGGGGGAGTGGAGCCGATACTCGCAGCTGTCACGAGTACGTCTAACGACGGGCAGTTGATCGAGACGAGAAGAATGGATGGACCGATGAATCGACATGAGCGGGCCTATCGGGACGAGGCAATAATTTTGAAAAATGCAATAATACGCGTGCGTTCGTAAAGACGCGGTAATAAATAAATTGCTGACGGCTGCCGGAGGACGGTGCTGTACACACGTGGCCGGTAATATCGAAAATAATTTAATAAATTATTTTCGGTATTAATTTAATAATTTATTAAATTATTTTCGATATTAATTTATTAAATTATTGTCGATATTAATTTATTAAATTATTTTCGATATTAATTTAATAATTTATTAAATTATTTTCGATATTAATTTAATAATTTATTAAATTATTTTCGAAAGAAACAAATCGATGACGATTCGATAAATTTGAAAATTTTTTCGAAAAATCGACTTTGGATTACTCATTAATCGGATTATTCCGCGGTCCCATTTTTTTCATGGCATTCGCGCGGAATTTGATTAGTCGGATTCCCAGGGGGAGTGGAGCCGATACTCGCAGCTGTCACGAGTACGTCTAACGACGGGCAGTTGATCGAGACGAGAAGAATGGATGGACCGATGAATCGACATGAGCGGGCCTATCGGGACGAGGCAATAATTTTGAAAAATGCAATAATACGCGTGCGTTCGTAAAGACGCGGTAATAAATAAATTGCTGAGGGCTGCCGGCGGAGCACGGTGCTGTATACACGCGGCCGATAATACGTCTAGGTAGGCAGAGGAGCAGAGCACCAGGAGCATCGTCGGCAGGCATGTGGGGTGGATGGATATTGCTCAGAGCCCGGAGACTACGGAGAAAGCGCCCTTTCCTATATTATTGTCCCCCAACCCCCTTCCCCATCACCGCGGGATATATAATACATAGGGTTGGCTGCGAGAGTCTCGCGACAACCCACTTAAATTAAATTCTCCGCAGTGGAAAGCGTGGAAATAGAAAAATCAAAAAAAATAAAAAAAAATCTCGAGCTGGCCCCTTGAGCAATTAAAATTTTCAAAGCCTTCCGTAAATTGTGGAAAGGGTTGGTTTGCCTTTGAAAAAATTATCGATCAATCGATCGATCGGTTGATCGGTTTCGAGGTTCGTTTATATCCGCCACTCGAACCGGAAAGCCGAGTTATACTTGCTCGGCTTCTTGCCGATATGAGTGAGATGCCTCAATTCCCCCCCCCCCCCCCCCCCCCCCCCTCTTCCCACCCTCACCCTATTGACTCGTCAATGATTGGCTTATTGACATTAATAAAACGAAGTGCACCGTCATATCTATCGCGAATTATATGAGGGAATGAGGGAGAGGAAAAAAAAAGAAAAAAATAAAACGTCGTTCCCGAAGCAACGACAACGGCGGCTTTGTCAAAGAGGGTAAACGACACGGGACCGGAAGTACTTAATAATCGGATTCGCTCTGCGCCCGGTATTTAAATATTCATACGCGAGAATTACCCGGGACCTTTGGCCTGTTAATCGCAACTCGAGGAGTTCGGGTTCGAGAGGAAGTCTCAAGACCGAATAATTATTTTTATCGCATTGGAATAAATAATCAGGCTGACCCGGCGAGCTCAGCGGGCACTGATAATCATCTCCGGATTAATTACAATTAATTATCGGCCTTCTGAATCCCTAACGAACCCCGAAGCTGCGATGCCACCAATTTTCCATCCTCATTGACGTTTCCTTTTTTTTTTTTTTATTCTGTCATTCTGTCATTCGCGATGAATTTATGTTACTAAAAATTTCGTTTTTCAATCGTCGTCGTTTCTCACTTCCGGTGAGCTTACGAAGCGCGGTGAAAGCTTGTTTGGTTATTGGGTTCGTTGGGATCTCTCGCGAATACGCGAGTAATAATAAAGGTCCGAGGAAAAGCTGCGAGAGAATAACAAGAATGAGAGAAAGAGAGAGAGAGAGAGAGAGAGAGGGAGAGAGCGGAGGAACTGGCAGTTGCCTACAGCGATATTTCACGGGTTTCGCGTGCCGGCGAACTTTAATAATATTCGTTCCATCAGGTATGGCCAGCCTCATATTAAGTCGGTCCGCGGGGGCGGGAGAAAACCACCCCCTAGCTTTTCCAGGCGTTAGCGAGCGTTCCTCCTCTCCGAAGCAGCACCACCACCACCGGCAGTGCCTAGTTCGAGCTCGGTGGAGAATGAGACGTGTAATAAAGTGAGTTTTTAATTTCCACCGCCGCGCGGCGACCGGTGGTTCGCCCCCGAAGGGGTACCGAAGAGGAAAGCCCCTGTTTTACTCCCTCCCACGCGCGCCACGAGAAGCGCTCTCTGTCTCGCGGACTCGGTGCTACGGCACACCGACTCGGCCAAGAACGAACAGAGCCTCGTATACGCGCGCTCTCCGCGCTCCGTGCGGCCTGTCGGCTAGTATTACTAGATAAATCACCCAACAGGCAATAACCCCATACCGCCACTCTCACTACTGCTTTCTCTCTACCCCCTTCCTTCCCGTCGTCGGAGAACTCGACGGTTAGGAGTCTTGGACACACACACATATATATATTAGGGTGTGTCATTTTTGGGCAATTTTTTTTTTTCGACTGAGAAACAGGTTGTATACTTTCAGGAAGGTAAAATAAGAAGCCTGTAAAAATTTTAGCTCTTAATATTAATATTTAGATGCGCCTCATCGCGAATTTCTATTTCCCATTTAAATAACATGGGAAAAAATTTTTTTCATGTTTGGAATTTTATACGTTGGCAATGGCATATTGTTCGATGGAACGCAACACATATTTTATAGAGAATCGCACGCTCTACAAAAAAGATGTCTTGCATTTTTTCGATAGACATAGTCATTCTGATGATATTTGAGTTCAAAGTTCAAAATATACGAAAATTCATCTTTTTGTTAATTTTTAACATAAACATAAACATTTTTTTTTACTATTAATGGAAATAACGAAAGATATTTTTCGTGAGTATTTTGTCGATTTTTTTTGTAACTATTTATGATAAGTATCAGCCCATTAGAACCAGTTTCGTGACAGAAGACAGGTCTCTACAGCATTGAACAATTCACCAATAAATATTAATTAATCATGGATGAGACAATTTTCATGGTAAATTTAATAATTTACATAAAAGTTGATTGAAGATTCTCAATAGAGTCAATAGTTTCGCTATAATATTAACAAAAAGATGAATTTTCGTATATTTTGAACTTTGAACTCAAATATTATCAGAATGGCTATGTCTATCGAAAAAATGCAAGACATCTTTTTTGTAGAGCGTGCGATTCTCTATAAAATATGTTATGCGTTCCATCGAACAATATGCCATTGCCAACGTATAAAATTCCAAACATGAAAAAATTTTTTTCCCATGTTATTTAAATGGGAAATAGAAATTCGCGATGAGGCGCATCTAAATATTAATATTAAGAGCTAAAATTTTTACAGGCTTCTTATTTTACCTTCCTGAAAGTATACAACCTGTTTCTGAGTCGAAAAAAAAAAATTGCCCAAAAATGACACACCCTAATATATATATATATAGGGGGGTTTTAAAAAAAATTTTTTTTACTGAAAAAGTATTTATGGGGGTTCGTGAATAAATTTTTTAATAAATTATTCGGTGTATCTAGCATAATGAAAATTGGTTGGATAGTATTTTTTTTTTTGGTAGTTTTGTATATATATGGGTTTATATGAATAAATCGGTGGATATAAGGTTGGAGGTGTTGAGGGATTTAAAAAAAGCGGTGAATTGCACGAAGTGGTAATAAAAATATTTTTCCGCAACTTATAAATACGTGTCAGTAAAATATTTATAGACAGTTTCGCTGTTTTTTTATGACAGCTTTTATGCCTGAAGTTTATCACTTTTTTCGACTGCTGTCGAGATGCAAGACCGTTGCACATTTAATGTCGAATTGAAGGGTTTAGAAGCGTTTTACTGGGAGATTGCATGCGGAGATATCGAGTATACATATTTTTTTCAGCGATGTATGAATATCTGAAAAAAATTCGATAGGATATATCGTGTATTATTTATACAAATTTTTTTTTCGAAAAATCCACTACAATTATTATTATTATTATTATTCGAAATAATGGAAAATTTTATTTCATACGCTAATTTATATTTAATCATCTTCGACCACAAGTTGCAACGAAAGAAAAGCCAATATTTTCACGTGACCAAAAAAAAATAAATACAGGCGCTTTGTAGGAAAATAAAATTTTCCACCGGATGTCCTCAACTCCCAAAGCGCAACCTGAGAAAATACTCTGAAATAGAATCTCATTCTCCGACTGTACGCGTGATACCAAAAGCCTTGGTCGTCGTTTACTGCGCTCCGTGTCTCGTACGCTCGAAAATTGATGTGTTCGGATCACGAAAAGCGAGCAGAGGACTCGGTGCTAAACGGAAAAATTACGAGAGCCCGAGGGGAGACAAATGGGCTTCCGTGCTGAGTCGAGCAGCGCCAGAAACAGAAGCAGAGACCGCGCGGCGAAGTAGTCGAGTTTATATCCCGCAGAGACACGGAGATTAGCGGTTTTTAACGTGGCCCTTCCTGTGAGGGTGCGGCACAGCCTCCTATACTCCTTCAAAGACATCTGGACCATTTCTTCCTCTCCCCTCGCAAAGATATCTAGCAACCCCCAAAAAAAAAAAAAAAAACCTGTTGGCATATACAATATCCCAAAAATCTACAATTGCATATACATTTATTAAAAATCTTTACCAGCAAAGTAAACCCAATTTTGTCATTACCAAACCGCGTAATTATTTACGAATTTTTTATTTATCTACAAATATTTCGAAAAAAAAAAAAGTTGCGATTATGAATTATATGAATTCTGTATAATTCCGCGTCGGAAAATCGAGAAAAAAAAAACCTGTTGGCATATACAATATCCCAAAAATCTACAATTACATATACATTTATTAAAAATCTTTACCAGTAAAGTAAACCCAATTTTGTCATTACAAAACCGCGTAATTATTAACGAATTAATTTTTTATTTATCCACAAATATTTCGAAAAAAAAAAAAGTTGCGATTATGAATTATATGAATTCTGTATAATTCCGCGTCGGAAAATCGAGAAAAAAAATAATAATCTCCGTTCATCAGGCGCTTTCACCTCGAAAACGAAACGATCCACGGGAAAAAAAAAAAAAAAAAGTGGAAATCTGTCGCAGTTGTGATCCCGGGCCGAGGATATCCTCGGAGGATGAAGAGCGCGCTGCTCCAATTTCCCGGGGTATTTTCATTCAGATTCCCGTAGTACGACAATCGCTCATTAGCACATTTTTGCACCGGGGGTTAAATCGCATCGGGGTCTATCATGCGGCGACGGGGCGTTCGGTGTGAAAGGGCCCGATGAGCGCGCATTAAAATAAAAAGACGCGAGCTCGCCTCCGTCGTCGTGAGACGAAAAATCCAACACAGAAGAGCCAAGAGCTGCAGCAACAGGGCAGGTTATCGCAGTGGTTTACGTGCCTGCATCGCTTCGCCGTTTTACTCGCTGCCGCTTCTGCTTCTGCTTGTCCAATGAATGAATGAACGAACGAACGAACGAACGGTAAACGTGGCTTGGATAGCGAGATCCGAGGCGCACGGATTCCGGAGAACGCGGGAAAGCGTGCGCGCGAGCGATCCGAGGGGTCAAATAGCGAGCAGAATGCGCGGTGATTGCTGGAGGGCCGCATAATTGCACCCTTTGTGGTGCAATCAGCGGCGCAACTTGGCCGGCGCCTCTGCGTCACGTTGGTGCCTACCTTCCTCCCCCCAAAAGGGGGCAAATGCTTGTATATATGTGTGTGTATATATATATATATATATGGTTGGAGAGTGGAGACTCTTGGGACGAAGGGCGAAGGGCCATCGGTGGGACCGTCGCATCCGACGAAATCTCCCGAGCCTCTGAGCACGAGTCTCACTCGTTACCGACAAAATATCGTATTACTCGTCGCTGCAAAGCGGAAGCGGCCATTGTCGCGCGGATCTCAACGATTCTACGACTCTTCGTTTCCTTCGGACTGTGCGCACTGATTGGCAAAGAAAAGTCTTGTTTGCGGAGCATTCACAGATGAATTAGAGCGGTTTTTCAGGCTCGAGGCTGGGATCACTCGCTGGGCTCGAACGACGGGCTTTCGGGCTCAGGTCGTACGGGCTGAAGAACGATTTTCGGTGGGGGACGAGAGATTCGGTAATTAAGAAGCTGAAGAGAGACCACGATTTATTTTCGCAGCCGCGGAAATAATGTTTTAAAGAAAATATATTTTTTTATGTGATAATTTGCATATATTCTATGTTAAAGGAAAAGCTGTTTTTCAAAATATCATTTTTTTATTACAAAAAACAAAATTGGAACTCCAGGTATCATTGATTTTTTTTTTTTAATTTTTGTGTCGTCGATTAAAATTCAAATTATGATGGAATAAAAATATAGAAATTTATATTTCATCGAAAAATCGTTTTGTATTCGTATTAAATATTTATTGATTAAGTAAAAATATTAATTCATGAGAAAAAAAAAAAAGGTAAAAGTGAAAGGGGCCATTAGTTGAAATCCCATGAGCAGGAAGCGCGAGATTCTTATTCGCATTTGTACCGTTGGATTGTCAAGTCCATGATGCATTGTTAACGAGGAAAAGATGCACATTTTTCAGTTAGCTCGGAGCTGGGCATTGAAATGATTATTTGAGCACCACTGAAGCTTGCAACTTGCGACACGACGAAGCCATTACCGGGCTCGCGCACGGGCCGGGACCTTTCTCCACAGCTTCGAGCGTGCGTCTTTCTCCTCCTCGTCGTCGTCGTCGTCGTCGTCGTTCTGCTCTCATCCGCTCGATCTTTCGCAGCCTCTTCCCCTCCGCCGTTCATTCGCAGCGGAGCACACTCTCGTTCTTCTTCTTCTTCCTCTTCTTCTTCTTTCCTCCTGGCGACCCACGCCCACCGCCTTGAATTATACAGGCAGCACAGCGCCACTTAAAATAATACACCCGGTATAAACTGTGCATCAGCGCTAAAAGCTGTCATTTTCTGTAAGCCGGAATTATGGAGATTTAGCCGCACTCACTGCGTATCGTCTTCGTTACTGCGTTTCTCTTCGTCATTCTCTTCATCATCCTCTTCGTCTTTTCTCCAGCTCTTCAGCTGACTGTTGTACGGTAAAAGGTAGCAAAGAACGATGGATTAAAGGGCCGACGGAAAGTCCACGAGAAGGTGGAGAGTGAAAAGAGTCACCCCGAAGAATGGCAACGATTGCTGAAGACACCGGAATTATCCCTCGTTTTCAGCATAACGACAACTGTCTTCGAGTCTCTCTCTCTCTCTTCCTCTCATCACGCGCCACTTCGACCTCGTTAATTAAAACCCGAGGATTCGAGGTTACTTGTACCTGAAATCCAGCGCACTTCTCCAGGCCTTTATGAGCGCGCGGGTCTGTGTATCCAATTTCCGGAATCGATAATGACGAGGGAATCGAGAGCTTTGATCAAATTTTCATTGATCCCAAGTATAGCTAATAACGAGGAACAAAAAAAAAAAAACACAATCAAGGTATTGTTATCCAATCCATTTGCCTATTTTCTGTCTCATACATAACAAAAAAATTTTTGATATACGAGGAATAATTAATATAAAAAATTGGGTTATTAGTGTAATTGACTATTGAAATTCACGTAAATGTGGATGGTCGCAGATGAGGACGACATGGACAATTAATTCACTATAAAGTATGTACCACGTTACAATGTATCCAAGAGTCGAGTCGTTACTTTGAATAAAGCGGGAGAGAGGTTGGAAAAGAAAATAAAGGAAAATGTATGAAAATGTATATATGTATACGGAGGTAAAGCCGGGCCAGGAGAAGCGCCAGCTGTGAGGGACATGCGCCAGAAAGTCGTGTTTTAATGGGGGGCTCATTATAACCGTGCCCGTAGCTGGTCCAACGTCAGTTCCAGGCCAGAAAGGCTCTTCCGCTGCATCACACTCACACATACAAACACACACACGCAGTGGAGGATAGCAACACTTATGGAGACAAGAGAGCGGGACGTGGCAAACGAGATTAAGTTCATTACTCCCGCTCGACTCGTTTCCTCATGCGTGAATGAACCCTCAACACAGTGTACACAACTCTGAGTCGTATCTCCATCCCTTATCACTGGGGAACAAGGCCCGCTGACCGCCCTCATCCACCTCTTCGTCTTCTCCTCTTTGCTCGTTATCTTTTTTTAAATGCGACATCTTAAGGTTGACAGAAAATTTTACACAACATTTTTCGATAGTATATTGATAATCGGTAAAAAGATCGTTATCTACGTCCCTTATCACTGGGGAACAACGCCCGCTGACCGCCATCGTTCAGCTCTTCGTCTTCTCCTCTTTGCTCGTTGTCTATTTTTAAATGCGACATCTTAAGGTTGACAGAAAATTTTACACAACATTTTTCGACAACATATTGATAACCGGTAAAAAGATCGTTATCAGCGAATTTGATATTCTCGATTTTCGTGACGTTTTTAAGGGTAAGTTTCAGCCGAGGTCACATCGAGGTGAGAACAAGGTGAGACCAAAATGCACGCACAATTCGACTGCGCCTATGCGAATGAACCCTCAACACAGTGTACACAACTCTGCGTCGTATTCCCCATCCCTTATCAAGGGTACAACGCCCGTTGACCGCCATCGTTCAGCTCTTCGGGTTCTGCAGTTTGAATAAATAAACGAAATTTCGTATGGGCAAAGAGAAATACGTGGCTGAGCTTAGCCGAAAATGAGAGAGAGAGAGAGGGGGGAGAAAGAGTCTCGTGTTTATTCGAACGATTAGGCGACCCGCAGGAGATGCCACCGCGCGTTGGTACCGTTTATTATGTATATACAGTCGGGTAAAGGGACCCCCTCCCGCCCCCCGAGCTCCGAACTGCTGCACAACCACCTTCTCTCTTATATCTTGTACAAATAGCCGTAAATCCGTGAGCAGGGGACGCGCCGCCATTTTTTTTCTCCCTGAGTAATGGTAAATAAACAGATAATTCGTTGTAGCGGCGACCCTGAAGACCCGGATAGTCGGAGAGAGATAAAAATCGTTTTGGATTGTGTGTAGCTGCTGGTCCCGGTGCACCAACGAGATGGAGAACGCAACGACGACGAGAACGTAGAAAAAAAAAAAAAAAAGGGAACCGATAACAGAGGGCAATGCAACCAACCAACGAACCAACAAAACAACACATAAAAATGGCAGAACTATTTTCATTAAACTTTCCGAACGCGAGCAGAGACTTTTCTTCTCGCTCGTGGCCTTTGTAGGAAAAAAGTACACGTGTAGCCCCGCGGGTCGGGCGGGGGAAAGGCAAAGAAAGCGCCTCTACGAGGATACCAACGGATACCAATATCTTCGTTCCCCGAGTAGAATTTCCATGCGGATAGCCGCTTCCACGGAACTTGGATTCCGGTTAACGTTGCGAATTATTCTCGGCAGCCAAGTATTTATTATTAATTCATTCTTTCAGAATTTAACTCTCCGCTCTCGGGAGCAACGAAGTTAGCGTAGAAACGAAGCCAACCTGGAATATTTTCATCATTATTATTATTATTAATATTATTATTTACCTGAACTGAATACAATTGAAAATTTAAAAAAATTTATAAATACCTCCTCGAACAAAATGTCACTAATTGGTACCAAAAATAAATCACCACTCGCTGTAAAATAATAATCAATATCTAAAAAATTAATTAGCCGAACTGTTTATTCAACCCTTAAGGAAACCCCATAACTAGATAAAAAATAATTTTTAAAAAATTCAATTCGCGAGCGCAGCGCCGCCGTGTTCCTGTTGCGCGCGGATTAGTTCGAGTTTTCGCCACTGGAGGCGCCGTCAAAAGGGCGGGAAAATACGGGACAGAATTGTCCGTCGGTGGGAATGAAGATTTTGTCGGATTAAAGGGAAATCCTCGGCGCACTAAGCGAGATGAAATTCCCTTTACACGCGCGGGGGGGGGGGGAGTCGTTCGTCGGGGGCTCGCCGATCCTACACTTTCGAGCGTATTTCAAGGGAAAGCCGAGCGCAGGTCTGCCGTTGTTCGTAATGCTCGAAGAAAATCACAAAAGCCGCACGCTCTTGGTATATACGTCACTTTCGGTAATCGGTGCGAAAGGCTGCAAGTGGATTCCGGTGCGGGGGAGGACAAGAAGAGGAGGGGGGGGGGGGGGGTGCGTGAGTATATCCACGGCGAAGCGCACACTCGGGATATCTGGTCGTGCGCGAGGCCATAAACGGAATAGAAAACAGAGCAACTCCCTTGCGCTGAAGCAGCTTGCAATGCCATCAGTAAAATTACCGCTTAGAATATTACCAATACACGAGAGTGGCGCGCGAGGTGCCCCCCCGCGCCCCTCGCGTATTTACGTACTCCTCCCGAGCATGGCGAATGAATGTTAAAACTACCGGCAGCATTTCCATAACACTCGCCGGTTTTCGTTATAACCTATAAAATGAAATTTTCCACGTGGGCCTTCGGCAATGTGTCAGAATTTTTTTTTTTTTTTTTTTTCTCCCCGCTACCCACGAAGAAATGAAGACGAGGGAAACAGATCCAGAGATGAATAATGTGGTTATGAAAAATTTTATCTAATATTGTTACTCTCACATTTTTCTCACCGTGCAATAATTTTTCATTTAATTTAATTAAAAGCAGGAATTTGAAAAATTAATTATCTTTGTGCGGATAAATAATTCTTGCTGTCTAATTATCATTATTATTTGGTAAATATTGAGTGGGCGTGAAAAAAGGGAAAACCACTCGAAAGGTGGTAATGTTTATTGTCAGCATATATTATGCTAATAAATGATGTATCTCAGCACACTTTAGTTCCATAGGGAGAGTCGGGATAGCGAGTATCGAGTATAATGATAATAATAACGTTATATGGGCTGTACGTACGAATTGCTATAGTTTCCACTACAACTGATGAATAGAGAGACACAGTGAGAGAAGCGGGCGCGTAGAAATGGCAGCAGTAGAGTGCAGCCACTTATTCAACGCAGGACAATTGAATCCAATTACAACTCGCGGGACGCGGAGCTTCCCCCAGTGACGCTCATTCTCGTTCGCCTCGTCGCTGCTTCGAATCTCGACTGAGAATCCAAATATTCGACGTCGCGTTAAATAATCACGAAACAAATAGACATTATTTCAAGCGCCATTAAAAACGCCAAAAAAAAAAAAATTCTCAAAGACAATAAATAACACGAGATTATGAATTCTCTCACAAAAATGACAAATAATCATATCTAACCAAAAAAAAAAATTCTTTTAAATGATTAAAATGCATATTTTTATTAAATCGGTACCAATAAAAATCGGCAATTATAAGAATGATGTTCTAATTAATGAAAATTAATTACAGGACGATAAATATAATAATTAGCTTCGTTTCTTTTTTTTTATGTACCAATATTATGCAACGTTAAGAGTGAATGCTCGATTTTGGGGGAGATTCGTGCTATCGAATTTTTTTAAATGATTAAAATGCATATTTATATTAAATCGGTACCAATAAAAATCGGCGATTATAAGAATGATGCTCTAATTAATGAAAATTCATTACAGAACGATAAATATAATAATTAGCTTTGTTTCTTTTTATTATGTAACGTTAAGAGTGAATGCTCGATTTTGGAGGAGATTCGATAGCACGTAGGGCGTAAATAGTGCTTTCCATGGAGCAATCGAAAGCAATCGAAATGCGAACGGTGCTCTGTAACGTAATCTGGATCTCTCAGAGTAGAAGGCTTCGTGCTGGTGTTACTCCGGTGGCTCGTCGTCGTCGTGGAGGAGCGGGTGCTCGCTCCTGGCTGTTCATTAGGGGCCGCATTGTCCGCTAACTAAGTACAGCACGGCCCCTCGCCCCTCGAGCCCCTCCGAGCTCCTCCGCTCGCCAGCAGAAGCACCAATTCGCTCGCTTCCGTATTCCTCCGGTTCTCCATCTCGCACCATCACCCTCTCATCATCCCTCGGTGCCTGTGCTTCCTCCGTACCGAGCGACTGCTTTACCCCCAAGAACGTCGTCAACACCACCGCTACTATCCACCTTGCGACTCGGCCTCTCCGCAATTTCTCCTCGTACTACGTACGGTTAACTTAGCTCGATGTGCGATTCTCTGTGCTTTCCACTGCCTCGTAAAAGCTCGGCTCACGACAATTTCGGCTATTCGTCGTTCGATTTCCGGAGAAAAACGAAATAAAATAGAGAGGCAGGTTAAATCAGTGCAATCGCGAAAAATAAAAAAGGAGAAGCTTGCAAGCTCGTTTTTTTGCCCCCGTGAGCTTTTTTTTTTTCTACTAAATGCCACGAAAATTTTTTATTAAAAAATCCAATGTGTCATTTTAGAATTTTTGACAGGGTCCTGATAATTTTTTAAATTTTTTGTGAATATGGGGAATTTTTTTTTTTTTTAGGTAATTATGTGGAAATTTGAAAATACGGAGGAGGAAAAGCAGATGCTGGTTGACGCTTGGCTGTATCGGGGAATTGTCAGGGCCATAGTTTGGATGGATCGCCCCTCACGACTCGGATTTTTTTTTTTTTTTTTTTTTCAAATATTCGACACGGTCGCGATGATCCTGAGGGTGCGGCATCCGTCACGCTCGTAACTCGGTGTGTTACAGAACGATTCTGGTGTTCGAGTACAGCGACGAGGATAATCGATAAATAATTGGGAAAGGAAGAGGGAAAGCAGAGCAAATCGCTGCTCGAGTCTGTTATCTCGCGGACAATTAGGCGTTACTCGGTGTGTCCTCCGGCTGCGAATCGCCAGGCGTGTAGGTAATTACTCAATTTTCACTCTCTTTTAAAACGGCGGAAATAGCGAGCAATGAGCGAGCGACACAATAACACGAGAGAATTTAGACAATGAGGATGAGAGGTTCGGTCACGGTGCTCATCACCGTCCCGGTTTTACGTAACAGAAACTCGTCAATGGATGTTACAAAAAAAAAAAAAAGACAATAATTTCAAAGTAAAAATGTATCCAATAACGACAATAATTGCAAATAAAATGTTCATCCTAAACTCATGATTATATAATAAATTCAATATATTCCAATCAATCAATTCAAGTAATTTTTTAAAATATAATCAATAACCATATTGATTTTTGCATCGATAAAAAAAATCGTCCTACAAATTTCCAAGATCTCAACTTCAAAAAAAAAGTTATAAAAATATAAAAATTGTATTCAATAAATAAAGCAAAATTTTTTGCAAACGCATCTAATAACCACATTGATTTGTAGATCGATAAGAAAAATCATGCCATGATTTTCCGAGGACTCGTCGAATGAGGAAAAATAAAGAGGAGTTCAGGAGACAGTGGCTGGGACTTTCTCCGGTGGTGAATGTTAATTATCGGTGTCCGTCGTCCTCGGTCTCATCGCGGCTCTCGTGTATAGCGTTGCTTTTCCAGTGGCGCGGGTAATGAATGTGCATTACAATTACCGAGATATGGAAATTTAGTTACAGGCTGATAGGTATAGGTTGGTTGGCCGTCGGTGGGTGGCGAAGAGCGTCGTCGCCTTGGCGCGAGAGTTTCTCGGCGTGAGACTGCGCCGAGCGACTTTGGCGGCTCGTCCTCGTGTTATCCGCTCGGTATACCCAACTATGTAAATAGAGGCCAGCGGAAATTGGTCTTTGAGACAACTGGAGAGCTCCGGCTCTGGTACAACGTCCAGGCCGTCCTGCGTACACCCAGGACTCGCTATTCTCCACCGCTCTCCACTAGTTTAATACCGCGGTCCAGCCAGCCCCCGAAATAATACGAATTAACAGCAACAAAAACGTTGTTCTTGCTCCGCAGTTTCGCCAGAATTATTTTCACCGGTTGAATATATTGTTTCGTGAGTTTATGGGACTTGTGAGCCGGTTCCCTAATTTCAAACTCTCTCTCCCTCTCCTTAATCTCTATAAATATATTCATATTCAATTTTTTTATGTAATTTTAATACCGAATTTGATTTTTTATTCAATGATGAAAAATGAAAGATAATAAAAAAATTAATATATTGTTTCGTGAGTTTATGGGACTCGTGAGCCGGTTCCCTAATTTTAAGCTCTCTTCTTCCTCTCCTTAATCTCTATAAATATATTCATATTCAATTTTTTTATGTAATTTTAATACAGAATTCGATTTTTTATTCAATGATAAAAAATGAAAGATAATTAAGAAATTAATATATTGTTTCGTGAGTTTATGGGACTCGTGAGGCGGTTCCCTAATTTCAAGCTCTCTCTCCCTCTCCTTAATCTCTTTAAATATATTCATATCCAATTTTTTAATATAATTTAAATAAAGAATTATATTTTTCATTCTCTTGAATGAAAAACAAAAAAATAAAAAATAATAATTCTGTATAAATAAAATAGTAATTACAGTGTAAAAGAAAAAGTAAGTGAATCTATAAACGTTTTCTTATCAATCCGATTTGCAATGCGATATCATAATGAGGAATGATAAGAGGCTATTTATGGAGTAACGAATGCGAGTTGAGCGATTGGAGTGAAAAATAATGATAACAGTTATTCTGGAGCTAAGTAATTATGACGCAAGTGCTCACTTTGTCGGTCCTCGCCGGTGCAGATGTCTCAGCGTGTGGACCCCCTCGACGTCGACATGACAGCCGGCACCGCTCGCACCTGAAACAAGAAACATAAAACCCACGGCTCTTATTCACTATTTTTCTATGTCTGCGTGAAAATATAGCGGCCTCGATTTGCGCGGTGCACGTACGCACGCGTAACGAGGCTGAGCAACGTCGTTTCCCTTATCAGGGCCCTGCATAAAACATGTGCCCTCCACATGTCTAATGGGACCCGCGGCTACTCGACGCACCCGCATAACTAGTCGACGATAAAGCGTAAAAGAGACTGAAAAGTGATTGTCGAGGAACAAAACGAGCCTCTTCGGCAACACTCCCCGAGATACGCAGCAACAGGGGGCTCTCCGACCGGAAGCTTGAAAAAATTTCCTCAAAATAATCACATCAACTTCCGGCCACTTGAAAATTTTTCCTTTTCGCCTCGCACCATTTTTTCACAATTGCAAAATTACCATTTAATTTTCACACATTAATTTCAACAATTTTCCTCAATCTCACTGTAAATATATTTTTATTTCACACGACAATTGTTCATTAAATTTCATTTACGAAATTTAGGATGAATTTTTTTTGTGGCAATTTTTTAAAAATCATTTCAGTTCAAACTTGGGAATTTTTCTTTGGGTCTCGAATTTTTTAAATAATTTTGGCGGAGAAATATTTCTAATTTCTGTGCGACGACAATTTTTTTTTTTTTGAGGGTGTCAAATATTGGGTCAGATTGTAATTTAAGAGGATTGGAGCGGAGCTTAATTCGAGGTGATATCCTCGTTGAATCGGGTGACTTTGAGAGGTTATATATATATAAGCGGAGAGACAACTAGGAACGACGATTCTCGAAGCGATTAATTAAGGAAATCTCTCTCTCTGGTCTCATATCGGAGTTAGCCCCGTTGAATCCGGGCGCCGCACGCGCCTCGTCGTTTCGCTAATAATATCCCGTAGTTCGTACGTTTAAAAAGGCCGAACGTTATCTGGTCGCGGCGGGCGAACTGCGCTATCGGTAATCGATCCCGTGGCCAAGTTACGCGGGGGGGGGGGGGGGGGGGGGGAGTTAAAGAGAGAGAGAGAGAGGCACCAGGAGCATAATTAATTACTGGTGGATGAGAACGCGGCCGCGTTCCATCACCCGATCCTCCAGTTTATCGACGCTCGATCCGCTCTCGAGTTTCCAAAGTGCCAACCCGCCCAGCATCCCCCCTTTGTCGCATTATTATAGCTCTATGATATTATTCTTCATCACTATAATTATTTTTACGAATTTTTTATTTTTTATTTTTCATTTACAGTAATTCCATTTATAAAGAGACGAGAGAATTCATAAGGAAATTTGTCTTTTTTTTCTAGGAATTTATTATAAAAAATTTTAATGGAGGGAATAATTTTTTTTTTTTTTTAAATTCGTTAATAAAATAATTATTGATATCGTTGGTATTAATTTTGGAGCTAAGCACATTGCATGAGGGAATTTCTCAAAAATACTTTTTTATTTCATTCTTTTTCCGGGGATTAAATTAATTTTTTGGCAAAATTCGTTGATAAAATAATTATTGATATCGTTGGTATTATTAATTTTGAGGTAAGCACATTGCTTAGTCAGATGAAATAAATCTGGCTCATTGTGAAGTTGACACAAGAAGACTATACATATAGTTAGGGATGAGAGGAGAAAGCTGGCGTTCACTCGTTGGAATGGAAAGCTCAGGAGGGCGGGCGGGGGGTGGGGGGAGGGGGAAGGGCATCTCGCAATCTTCTTCGATCCAATATCCGACTTTTTTGACAGCAATTTCGGTCACGTCCGATAATATATCTGGATCATTAATATAAAGCCCTCTCCCCGTCCCTTTCCCCGAAAGGGCGGAGAGAGAGAGAGAGAGAGAGAGCGGCACGCAGAGCGTCCCTCGCGGGGAAATTGCTTTTCAATCCCTGGCTGGCTCGCCACTGCTTTCTCCGCCAGGCATGAGACATCGCGCACCCTTGCGACCTTCCCTTTCTCTCTCTCTCTCTCTTTTCTCCAGCTTCCTGGAGCCACTGGAGCCGGCAGCTCACTGTGAGACGCACGCGACGTCGCTCGTTGCTCTTCGTGCTGTTAATTCACTCCCCAATATTCTCGAGATACACGAAAAGAGAGGAGAAAACACCCCGGCTTTTTTTTTCGGGAAAAGCTCGTGAAATGAGAAATTGCGTAACCGTGATCCTTAAACTTGCAAAGTTAATTCCAGAATTATTGGCCTTTTATCGCGGGCCAATACGTCAGTAATTTGAATTTAGGTAAAACATTTTTTTTAGATTATTTTTTATTTTTTATAAATTACGGCTTTTATTTTTATTATTGTAAAATAAAATTGTAAGGTTGAGAAATATTTTTAAAAAATGAAGGTAAGTGTGATTTTTTTTTAAAGAGGTGAAATAAAATTTCCTGGCGAGTTTTTGTAATACGTTGGAAAATTTCGAACAATATTTCGCCACCATATCAATTCGTTATCATTACACGGAATCGTCATGAAAAACCAATGAAAGCCCTGAAAGCCTATATTTTCGTTGAGACCCATAAAATTTTACTATTTTTTAACTCCGAGGCCAATAACTGTACCCCTCAGCGGGCCGCGGAAAAAGACAAGCTTAAGGGGGTTGCTTCAATGCGTGCTAGCCTGTCCCACGCACACACGTACCCATAGCGGGGGACATTGTGCCCTGTACGGAACACCCTGCCATAAAGAAGATCCCCTCAATCAGATAAAAAATGTATTATAGCCGGTATGATACAGAACTCGATATACCTCCGCAGCTTCCATCGTATCCAGGCACTAGCATCACCGTCAGAATCCCCACGTGTACCAACCATTCTCTGTCAATCCAGCCATTTTTTTTTTTTTTTTTTTTTCGCCCATCTCAGATCTGCCCTATAATTGCTCATATAAAAACTACCACTAAAAAAAAAAAACACTTCGTCCAATTATTATCATTTCTTCAAAATTCTATAAAATTCTATATTTTTTTTTCTCAAAAACATATCTCGAAAATTCTTAAATAAAATAAAACCACATTTTTGAGCCGAATTAAAAAAAAAAGAACTTCCTCCCTTTTTTGTAATTAACGTGGACCTTTTTTAGAATAACATTGATCGAAAAAATAATAATAATTGTTAGTGTTCTTTAGTGGTACTTTCACAAAATAAATTCCGAGCCGAATCTGAGAATGTAGAAAAAAAAAGAAAGTGGGCGAGTTGACGTAGAACGACCGGTGGATCTCGAAGAGCATCCCTCTATCTCCACCGCAAACTCGATCGGTTTATATCGAACGATCCTGGCGCCCCCCCACGAGCGCAGATCTCGCGCTCGGCGCACTCAGCGAAAGCACAGCAGTGACTCTCTCTCTCTCTCTCTCTCTCTCTCTCTGCCGCTTTCTCTCTCTCTCTCTCACAGCGCGGCATCTCCTCGCAAGACACTCCCGCGAAATTAGATTTACGATTCCACGGACGTGACGAATATGCATTTGGCTCTTCATCTCCAGGCCCGAACTCTTCAGGACAGTGCGCGCAGTTGGTAATGCCAAAATATAATATGGGCCAGCGCGGCGTTCGCTGCGGCATATTTTCGAGGAGTGCGGGCAAACATCAAAGTCGCTTATACGTCCGAACGTGCAGTCCCGTATTAAGTCTCTCGTTGAATTTGTCGGCGTAACGACCGGCATCCGGTTGAGTTTGGCAAATGCGGCTCGGCACAAAAACCAAGAGATTATGACGACGACGACGACGAGGAAGCGAAGAGAGAGAGAGAGTAGAAAAAAAAAAAACAAAAACATTGCACAAAATTGGTGACACGTGTGGAGAGAGACTCGCTCGACTCGATAGCTTGTAAGTACGGAGCTGCGGACGAGCCGAGCTCACGAGACTCGTGGGAATATACCCTCGAGTGTGTTTATCTAACCGAGATCCGGAAGTTGTTGTTTTCGTTTTTTCTCTCTCTAACTCTCTCTCCTTTTTCGGAATTATTGCGGTCAGAGAACAGCAACAGAGTTGCCTGCCTGCGTTTTGTCGGGGCTGCGAGGACAAATTAATTTTCTACGCTTTTAAGCATCAGGCAATGACACACTGATGTATACGCACGTGCAGAATGTTTTTTTTTTTTTTCTCTCTTTGGGACTAAAATTCGTGGCTCTGGAGAAAGGCCGGACTTGCAGTAAGAAACGCTTGAATAAAAAATACTATTGCGACGAATTTATTAATTTTTATAATAATTATTAAAAATGTTAGCCCATGAACTGCTCGAGAGAGTCAGCTGACATTTTGATCGCACGTGTAGTGCCGATCAATCTGCACTTGGTATTATTTTTATAAAAATCGGTAAGCTCGTGTCATTAGAAATGATTTTTTCGCCGACTAATTAAGTGGGTCTCGATAATTTCGCATTGCAGTCGGCAAATAGCATTTAATTTGGATAATGAGAGATAAAAAAATTAATATCGCGCGCATGTGCACACGTGTGAGCCGGACGTGTGTGTATTTGGGAAGAAAAGGGAGCTCAAGAGAATGGACAGAGGGAGGAATTGGCGGGGAGCTGTTTTGTCAAAAAGCGACGAGCACAGAGAGTTGGCCCGCAGGGCGCACCGGGGGACAACCCGGCGCTAATGACATTAGTGTAATTAATGTAATTGAGTATACTCACCGCGGCGAGACCGCACAGCGTTCCTCGCCACTGCTACACTCTCTGTACTCCGCAGTCCGTATAATGCCCCCGCCGGTTCGCCCGCTGTACGCTGCACCGCAGCACCACCGCCGCGACTCTCGCGCGTAACACGCGTCGTTTCCCTCGGATTACCGGAAGCTTGAAATTCGGAAATTACTGCGCTCCGCCCGAGGATGATGATGATGCGGTGGCGCAATGCCCGGGAAAACACACAGCTGCGCTTTACCTCTGTTCCGCGACCACTTCCACTCTCCTGCTCAACGCCAGATTCAACCGAATTACGAGAGAAAGTCCACAGAATTCTGTGCAATCGATTAAAAAGCCGAAAGACAATTAATCCTTAAATGCTTAACCATAAAGATATAGAGAAATATATGTGTATATATTCTTAAAATATGCTTCATTATTATTTTTTTTTTTTCTATTATTCTTCGACCTAAAAATTGCATATACAATATTATTTTTAAAAAAATTTTTTTGTCACGTCATTTTTTTTAAATGTAGCGTTTCAAGTGCATCAAATTCGACGAGCGATAACAATGTTGCCTCGATGTGTGCAATCATCTTACCGAGTTCGGAAAGAGCCGCAAGGAAAAGGAGGAAGGGGGCGCTCACATCGCTGGGCTCAGCGCCACCGCGTGGTTCTCGGCGTGGCCGCTCGGTGGCGCTGCGCGCGCCAACCGCACGGAGAGCGTTTAATTCATTACGCAAATTGAAAAAGTAAATTGCCTTAGCTATGTCCCGGGCAGTGTAGCGGCGAATGAAAGGAAAAAAGATAGAATATATATATATATATATATATATTATTGCTGGAGTATGGAGAGCAACTCGGAGAGCGAGAGAAAACGCGCGGGTTTCTCGCTCCCGGCGAACTGACGTACGGCCACGAAAATATTTAATTAAATTCACGACCGCAAAGACGCGATGGTTCTCGGCGGTCGTTGTTTCTGCGTTCCGCCTTCGCGCTCTCTCCTTTCCATTTAGCTATACATAATATACCAGGTGTGCGTTTTTTTTTTTTTTTTTTTTTCATTTTTTGTGGTGAATTTTTAACGCGAAATCGATGAGGAAACCTCTCCTCTCATTTTACGCGCCGGAATTATGGCGCGATTGACAAGGAGGGTTTTTTTTTTTTTTTTTTTTAAGGGTGCAGAGCGGCACGCGCCAACGACAGATGATGGAAAATCCTTCGGTGGAATCCAATGGAAAGTCTCGATCGATTTAACGCGCGATAAACATTTTAACAGCGCGAGAGGTCGCTCGGCGTGCGCCACCCACGCTCGCCTCTTCTTCCCTTCTCTCGCTCCCTATATTCCTTTTTTTTTTCTCTTTTTTTTTTTTTTTTGTTATCCCATCACACCACAAACCCTCTCCCGTTTCTCGAGGTCTTGGCGCGCGTGCCATCGCCGCCAGAGCCAATGCCGAGTGCATTTAGATTGAAAACTAAATTTTACATTCACAGGATATGTTTGGCAATAAATATCGACGTTTTTTTTTTTTTTTTTTTTTTTTTTTTTTTTTTTTTTTCCTCGGCGCCGGAGAATTTTCCACGGGTAACAAGGAGAATATTCGAGGGGTAACGATACACCTTATATCGAACGCCACTTTATATTAATGAAAGCATCTTTGTTTTTTTTTGCAATGCTCGAAATTTTGTATTTTTGCCATACGGAAAAATACGTATTTCCTGGTCAGCGAATCATCCGCCAATTCTTATTTGCCGGGCCAAAAAAATTTTTTTAACTCACTCAACAAACATTCTTCCTGAACTTGGCCATGAAAATGTTTCATTTCTGAAATTCCATTTCCACAAAAATTATTCAAATCAAAAACATCTTTTACGATCAACCGAAAGAGCATCAATAATTAAAAAAATAAAATACTCATTAAACATAATTACAAAAATATTCGGTACACAATTAATGCACTTTTGCAGTAAAATTGAAGCAAAGTGTCAGCCGTGCAATTTATTTTCGTTTACACTTGAATACAAAATTGAACAGTGTATGAATAAATATTTGCAAGGCGTTAAATTGCAAGCAAAAAAATTTTTTTTTTATTGTAGATTATTGCGCAACGAGTGCGGTTCACAAGAAATAAATCCCTTGCATCCCTTGCCTCGACGAGGCAGACGTTCCACGTGCCATTCTCGCAGTGGGCGACGGACTTGATGCTGAAGAGCTCGCGGTGAGGGGGGGGCGAGCCTGAAGCGGGGGCGGGAAGAGAGCGAAGAGAGCCGCGCGCGCTCGTCGTCCCTGCACCCCGACGCAATCTCATTACCGAGGGATGCACTCACCCTGTATTAATGCCGAAAGGAATTAACTTTCGACGTTACGGGATCAAATGTTATTAACTTTATATTGCTTCGCGGGAAGAGGCGGCGCGGCGTTGGCTCTCGCTTAGTGCGCACAGTCCCTCGTTGAAATAATGCGATGTGCTGGCCCCCTCCCCGCGCCCCGATACACTGCACAACCCCTGCACATCATCCCCTTCGTGTCTGCCGTCGTTCGTTGTTCGTTCGCTTCGCTGCGTGTGCATACACTTTTTTCGTCGATGCGCCCCGCAAGACCGTCAGCTGTTGCACTCGGCGCTTTAATTTTGTTTGGAGAAACCGATGGGTACACCCCCTCCCCTTCCCCCCAACCCCCCTTCCCGTCCGGCTCATTAATCGATTAGTAAAATCCATTACTCATCGGGTTTAATTTTCGAGGTGACGAAAATTCAGACGGAATGTCGAAAATCTACTTTATGGTGGTTGAATTTGGGGGGGGGGGGATACCATTAAGAGAGTGGATTGGAATTTTTCTTGGAGATTTTTTTTGGGATCACTGAAAATTTAATTCTGAGTAGAAAAATATATAAATTTTACGAACATTTTTGGTCCATTAATAATTAATTGATGTTGAAAAATCATTTTTTTTTTTTTTTTTCAAGACAAATTTCTCGAATCTTTATGATCAGGGGAGATTAAAGAAATGATAGGATTTTTTGAACCAACGTATGTGCAGCGACGAGCGGGATGACAGAGTGTGTGCTGTATGAAATAGTCGTTTGGCGTGAGTAGCTGGGGCGTCCGTGTCCAAGAAAGAGAGGAGCGATCGGCAAGAGATCCATTTCACGCAGGAACGATTCCTTCCATCGGTACTGGGTGAGAAACCACCACCCCCCGTCAATCGATTTTCTTTCTCGCGAGAGATTTCTCCCCCCCCCCCCCCCCCCTCCGACTACCGCGGGCCAAATCGTTTTTTACTCCTCGATCGATACAATTGTGTCGCTTGGTCTGCTCTGTCGTTCGTACAGACGGCTTTGCGTAATATACATACACATATATATATATCCCATACACGCGATGCTCTCTCTTGCAGACAGCTAGATACCCACTTTTTCCACTCTCAGTGGGTTTATTATATTTTTCATTACACCGAACAGCTGATCTTACCGATAAAAATGATGAATGCAGGTGCACATCGCCTCTCGACATGCGGCCACTTTCATCGGACTCGCGAGTATCGATCTCGTATGAAAAAAAAAAAAAAAACGACAAAAAAAATAATATATATACATGTATAGTAAATAAAAAAAATAAACGACAGAGAGAGCAATTAAAAAAAAACGTGCAACGGTAGAGAGGATCAGAGTGCTTTTTTCCGTACATCAAATTCGACGTTGCCGACGAACAGTCGGGAAACGCGTGGTCGTAGCTCGATTTCAAATAAAGTTAATTGGAAAACATTGTTCGAAGGGGGGCGCGGCGGCGGATTGTGTGCAGCCGGATGCGGGGGTGAGGAGAGGCTCCGCGACGACGACGAGTGAGCGAGAGAGAGATTGGGATGATGGTATATGGAATAAGCGGCGCGCGAGGAGCCAATGTGCGCGGGAGCGAGCTAGCGAAATTAATATTTCCTATCGGTTCGATCGGCCGCTCGACGATCCAGTCGCGGGCCACCAACGTTCTCGCCTCCCTCCGCCCCCACCCACAGGCCAATTAATCCGAGATTATGCAAAAGCCCGTTCTCGCCGCTCGCTAAACCAGCGAAATATTACAATACGAGAAAGGATCGCGTTATTCGTCGGATAAACGCCACATATTTCGAATCATTTTTACTCGATCCGGATTCGCCGATTTTTTTTCGAATTTTTTCGAATCACTGGAATTTTTGTCTTTGGAAACTGGGCCACGATATTAATGACAAAAAAAATTGACTTGGGGTCATTTTTTTTTTTTTACTTTCGTTGCAATTTTTTTTTCGTTTACTTTAATTTGAAATAAATGAAAAATCATCAGATAGTTAAAAAAAAAATTTCCATATCGAATTTTTGTCTTTGGAAACTAGGCCACGATGTTAATGACAAAAAAAATTGACTTGGGGTCATTTTTTTTCGCTTTCGTTGCAATTTTGTTTCGTTTACTTCAATTTGAAATAAATGAAAAATCATCGAAAATAGTTTTAAAAAATTCCATACCAAATTTTTCGTTTGAGTCTGAAAAAAAAAAAAAAAACGAAAAAATTCTCAAAAAAAATGTGAGCTTTCCCATTCACGACACACAGTAAAATAGTAAAAAAAATCGTAACATAGTGAATTTTCTATTGCAATGTGGCACGTAAATTGGTTTGTATGAGAAAACAAAAGAAAAGAAGTCCATCACCGATTTACAATAGATCAATATTTCCAATCAGAAGTCTATTAGATACTGTCAAGTCGTTTCAAGCCTGCTGAGAAGGGCGTCGTCCTTCCTCCATTCCGTGTCTTCTGTCCCGTATTCGATTTCCTCGGAAATCCTTCAAATTTACAACTATCGGACGAGCTGTCGTCGAGGGTAATCTGGTACGTATCGTACGGGAGAAAACGAGCGTTGCCACACGGCCTATCGTATAACGAGGTACCAATCTCTCTCTCTCGATATGTGCGCCTTTCTGCGGTGTGTTCTCCGAGCTGTGCCATCGCAAAGAGGTAGAGCATAGAGCATCGGGGGTTCCCACTGTTGGCTGGTTGGGCCGGTGCACACGGTACCAGAAGCAGGCGGCGGCAGTGCCAGGATCACCGGCTGACAGGTTCCTAATGGAACCCGTAAATACCAGAGCCCGACCGCGAGTAGCTTATGTTTTCCAAATGAGATCCCGAAAATTGAGTTTGAGAGTTTCGCGTGGCGAGTCGACTCGTGCTGGAGTTGGCCCGTCTCTTGTCCTCTGCCTTCCCAAAATTTATATATATATAATAATAATAATGAGTCATCGCTGCTAAAAATGCTAATGAGAAAAAAATAAATAATCACGTGTCGCATTAACGATAATTCAAATTGCCAAAATTTAGGCCTCTAATTCCGTCCCTAATTTTTTTTTTTTTTTTTTTTTTTCATTATTAATTGTACAAAAAAATTTTGCAATCGATTGTACTGAGAATGAAATTTAGCATCGCTAAATTCACGAGTACCGCGCATTCGAAAATAAACACAACGAAATAATAACGAGTAATCGCTGTAGAAAATGCTAATGAGGAGAAAAAAAAATAACAATAATAATAATGACGATATTTCAACCATTGTCGTTATCGCAATTATAATAAAAGCTCGGAGAAAATACGATCGTTCAATTGGGGGTTGACAGTAATACCCGGATAATTGGCTCCTAACGATCCACCCCCCCCCCCCAACCCCGACCCCCTTTGGAGAATTAAAGCAATACGCGTGGAAAAATCAAAGCTTTGAAGAGCATTTTACCGGGCGAAATGAAAGTGTGAGCTCTCGTTACGTTGTGTTCGTTATATCCTGTTTTTAGGTGTATTCTTCATCAATTCATGCATGTCGCCCGGCAGTAACTGTGCGGAAATGCACTAATATGTGCGATACCATGTTGATATGTATACGCATATATGTATTACTCCCCGCGGGCTCACGTGCATTCAATAATACCTCGTAATGGCAGTGCAAATTAGCTTCTGCGCGGATTAACTCATTGCTGAAGAGAGAGAGGGAGAGAGAGAGAGAGAGAGTCGTTGCTCCGCTGGTTCGACGATCGATATATTAATGACCGTTCGGGGAGCGCCGCGATTGGTCGTTCGTTATTTGTCCATCACACTCTCCACACTTCAGCATACGCATTCTCTTCATGTACTCATTCGACTGGTGCTCCACAGGTTTTCGCATTGATTTCACTCCCGAAGCTCCACCGTTCCCACAGCGAGGCGCAAAAAATCCGATCTACATTTTACAACGATCACCGAAATTTTTCGGCCACCGCAAAAAAAAAATATTTCTCAACATAAAATACAAACAAAACGAAGTAATCTCGAAAAAAGCAATTTTTTCTCAAATTTTCGTGACCCAAAAATAACTAAATCGAACTATTTTTCGTTTAATTAACGAAATTACGAAAAATATTTGCGAACGAGAATTTCGAGCTTGCGAGTTTACGTGGAACGCCCTGTACACGGTAATTCTGAAAAATTTCGAATTTTTCCGCCGTCATCCACGATTACCAAGTGCCGGTCTAACTGACCTTCGAGGCAACCTTGGCGAGGAACCGAACCCGGTTGGTTGGTCGGTCAACCCAAGCGCGCGAGTCTCGATCGAGTCGAACGTGCGTGAAGCGAAGCTCTCGGTGCAAGCGTACGGCCCGATACGCTTAATTTGACGTAACAGAGCGCGGAGTGTGCGCCGAGCCTACGGTAGCGCCCCGAAACTCGCATATATATAGCTATTCTCCCGCGTACGCGCGGATATTTCTCTTCCCCGTATATGACATAGCTCTGTTGTAACCCGGCCAAGCGCTCCCTCCAACTTACGAACTAATTTACTCGCGAAATTAATCCGCGCGAAGGCTCGAGAACCGAGAGTTTCTAAAATAATAATTACAACGCTAGCTGGTGGATACATATACGTTGCGGAGTGTGTATAACGTCGGCGGGGATGGAGAAGAAAAGGAGACTGAGGAAAGCAAAGTGGATATATATATATATATATATATAACGAAACGGAGCTACTATATGAAATTATTACAATGCATCCGCTGCTCAGTGTGCAACTCAGCATCTCTCGCGGTCCATTCGACTCAAGTCAAGAAGAGCGAGATTAAAAGAGACTCGTTGCCTCGAGTATTGTCCTCTAAGCGGTTTTAATAACCATTAATCTTGTCGTTCGCGTGTGCCGATTAATAATAAATACGATATCTTTGGCACTTGCTTATTTTTCTGTATACAACGTGAGATGTGTGCTTTCGAATTGCAACGCTCGGTGCGGCGTAGCTACACACGGAAGCCGAGCGCCGTGCTGTATTGATAAATGACGCGGCGACGCTTCAAAGGGCCCGCGCCGCGCCGGATGAAGCCGCTTGCCCTACGCCCGACCTTGCCGCCACTATTTACTCTCGCTCGCTCGCTGGAATATAAGAACCTCTCCTCGACTCGGCGACGGCAGCGCGCGCGAAGCTTAAATGAAAACACGTGGGGTGCAACCGGTAGAAAAATAATAATAATTGAAACGAAAAATTGAACGAAGAATTATTCGATTTTAAGGGAATTCTGAAATGTAATTTTTTTTTTTTGTGGATAAGACAATTAAATTTATTTGAGAAAAAATAATGGCGGGGGAAAGTCGAGATAATAGAGCGTTGATGAATAATTTATGTAAACGTTTGGTATATTAATTTGAATATCATTTTCGAGAAAGTCGGAATGGTAATTGAATGCAGACATTAAAGGTAATAACTGAAATTAAACCGAGTGAGCTATTCCAATCCCGATATTAATCTCCCGGCAATCTAGCCTGTTATAAGCAAGTACAGTCGCCAGCTGACAATACAATAATAATACACTCTATCTCGTGGACGCCGTATGTCCACCTAATCACACTGAGTGGTGTGTTAGTCATCGGCCTAGAATCCCGTTAGACCGTAGGCTCTTCTGCGCCGCTGCTATTGACATGTGGACTACACACGTATACATAAGAGTTATAACAGCGCAGAGGCGTGAACGAGACGACGGCAAGTCCCTAAATACTCTATTTTCCTCTCTGTTTTCTCACTCAACAAGCTTTGCTTTTACGACCAATTTTTATTTATTTATTTATTTATTTATTTATTTATTTCCCGGAATTATATACCCAACATTCATAATCATCCGGAATATTGAAAATATATATATATATATATATTTCAAAATATTTTTATGTATGAGAATAAAAATTTTTGAAATTTTACTGTCAAAAAAATTTTTTTTTCGCAAATATTCGCAAAGCAACTTATCGTCCAATAGAAAAAAAAAAAATTCGTAATTTCCACGTTGGGGTGACATTGTACCCCACTCTATCCTTTACGTCTGTGTAACGAAAATTCAAAGGAAAAGCTTGCACTTTGCTTTCTTATCTTTTCGAATACGCTTTTCAAAGATCTAAATCGAAACACAGTGAATTTGTAGAAAGGAGAAAAGAAAAATTGCAGAAAAGTGCAAGGTTCTATTTGACATTTTTTTTTTTTTTTGCTGTTCAACGAGTTGGGAGTTTTCACTGAATTTCGGGGGCACCGAATAACGACGTTTAGCCAGCGTTTATAAATTTTCTCCGGGGTTCGGTGGAATACAACGGCGAGTCGCGACTCTCGACTTTATCCGCGCGCCACGAGGGGAAACAAGTGGTCGAGCATTTATAGACACGACGTGGCAGGGCGAAGTGGCTATTTTCCGGCGAGTGCGCACCGATTAAAAATCCAATTCGGTCCGTGCGCCGGCCGCAACGGAAGCGGGGCCGATCGAGCCGCGCGGCGGAAGGCGCGGTACGTACCACGAGGGTGCAGAATCTCATCCCCTCCCTCGACCGCGAAGACGCCATGCCGCGCGTGCTCGCCCCGTCCCGCTCTCTTCGCCTCCGAGAAAAGCTCAAGTCCTACGCGAGAGAAAAGCTCCCAAGCCTCGCGGAGCGAACTAATTCATTTGGGAACGGTCGATCGCTCGATAAATTCGCAAATCGTACCACCCCGAGCATCACCAACAGCATCGCCACTCGTTCTGTCATATATATGGGCTATTCGTCCTGTAGCTATATATATATGGGCTATTCCACATGGGACCTTTGACCCTTCAGACACTTTTTACAATTTTTTTTTTTAAGTCAACGAACGATGCTAATTTTAAATATTCAAAATCTTCCGAAAAATAACTCTTTGTAAATTCTTGATTTAAAAAAATGGAAAAAATTGTCAAAAATATTATTATGTGACATATGATTTTTTTTGTTTTTTTATTTTTTTTTTTCATTTGATTCAGGATTTAAAAAATTTCAAGAATATTGAAAAAAACATTTATTGCGGTTGAAATTTTTTTTTTTAGTTAGTGATGAGTCAAATAAATCTGAATAATTACAAATTTTTAAATCGACCAGATTCGTGAGGTCCGGGGTGATATTGAGGGCGAATTGATATGGATTGGCCCGTATGCCTGTCGAATAAACGGAGAGGCGCTGAAACACCTCCCGCGCCTTCTCTCTATCTATAGACACGAGCCCGGGCATCTTGATACTTTTTCCATTTACTGAAATTGATATTACTTTGGTAAGGGCATGTATATACGCGTATATAGTGGACCGAGGCGCGAGTGAACGGGCCAGATCCATCTAGCCTATAAATTTTTAACGGGGCGGAGGGGGGGGGGGGGGGGCAAAACTTTCCATCGAGCCGTACGAAGGAGAGAGGAAATCGAAGCTTCGCGAGATTCTTCACGTCTACTCTGCACATTGAGCTTCAATAAATTCCCCCAATATTCTCCGCGACTAAATGACTCTTATTATTATTATTATTTTTCATCTGCCATCTCCTAAATTTAATTCTATACAAACTTTTGAAAAAATTTTAATTCTTTCATTTCAATATTTCCTACAAAATTCGATAAAAATTCGAAAAATTAATAAAACATTTTTTTTTTATTATAGAATATATGATTCCTTCATTTTACCGGATACACAAAAAAAGTTTACTCGTGAATAAAAAAAAGTTGAATAATTAGAAGGTGCACAGAAATGAATTTAAAATGCAGAGAAGGTGGAAAGGGAGTAAAAGCGTTAGTGGGTCGGTGACTATTGGAGAGGCAGAGACAGAGAGCGGAAAAGAGAGCGGGAGGGGGGGTGGGGTGCGGAGGAGGGATCCGGTTGTATCCCAAGCGGCCTACGCGAGTGATAAATGACCGTCGCGTAATAGGAGGAGAGCGGGAAGCCAGCAGGTCGCCGGATGAAATTGCGATCGGCGTGCGAGAGTGAGGACGCCCGGGCGGGGGGTGGGGGTGGGGTGGGGGTCATGAAATTTTCTAATTGAATGGCCAACTCGATTTCGTGCGAAACACGACCCTCCGCCCTTCCTTCCGGGCTTCCTGGCTATACGCGGAATATACCACTTTATCTACCCGTGCTTCAGGTACAATGGAACCGGTGTTGCCCTCAAGCGACCCAGTGATTGGCTCTCCAAAGCAGTGCCAATGACCCGACGATTCAAAAAATTATCACGCTTTTTTTTGCGAGTTCCGAAAAAATAAAAATAAATAATTTTAGCGTCGAAAAAGTCAATAATAAAAATAATATGATGATGATGTGCAATAAATAAAATGACAAATTTTCCATTTCTCGCGCACAAATAAAAATCACGGATTGCCATATTCACATTTATTTTTCGAGGAAATAAATTGTGTGACTAATAAAAATGATGAACAAATTATTGACATAATTTCGAAATGATAATTCGTTAAATTTAATTTCATTATTATTTTCACTATTTGCAGTTATTAAAAAAATTCAAAAATTACTGTACAAGAGGTGCGGAAAATTATTGGAAAATTATAAACTGCGTTATTTACACGAGCCCGTGGCCAATGACTGTGTGCCAATGTGTGTACGCAGCATATACGGAGGGGGACGTATCCCCCATACGTATGGGGATGGTAACATACGTCGCGCTCTCGACAGCATCGCCATGCTACTCTGCAGCTCGTGAACCATTCACTGGACGACTCGTGCGGAGTGTAGCGGCGGAAGGCTATACGTGTCGATGGAATCGAATCGCGGATCGTTGACGCCGCGTGCGGCTCTTTCGAAGCTTCGCCGTGGGCGCTCTCCTCTCGCGCATCCACCACACATCGATGACTCGGATTAAAATTTAATTACTCCCGAGCATTAATCGAACGAGGGCGGAAATTGTGGAGGATGACGAGTGGTGGGGAAAAGGAAGAAGAAGAAGAAGAAGAGCAACTAACAAAAATATCGCGAAAATCGAAGCAATTTTTTTTTTAATTACGGAATATTAATTATGATGAAAAAAAAAAAAAAATGAACTATTTTTATCATTCCTGTAGTTGTCATTGTATGTGAAGCACGCGGGCGAAGGATGACGAGTGGCGGGGAAAAGAAACAAGAAGAAGAAGAAGAGCAGACGCGTATCGTCGTGGCGCTTCGTTCGGGGAAACGGAGACGGTGGGTGGCTGCGGGGGCGGCGGCGGCTCGCCTCTAATGTGATTGCTTTACTGTCCTAGCCAGAGCTACTGCGCCGAGCCTGCCACAAGAGAGAGAGAGGCATACAAACTCCTCCTCGTATCCTCCGCCGCGCTAAAATGGAATTAGTTTTTCGCAATTTCGTCGGCGAGGCTAGCGCCGCTACTTCTTCCCGGATTAAATCTCCTATGAAGAAATTATTCCGCGCCGATATTTATGTATCGGCAAACCCGTCCAATAACGGCCAACACCTAATTTACAATCCAATCAAACAGCCTCCCCCATCATTTATTAATTCAAATCTATCACTCAATTCCTCATACATATCTTCACATTCCTGTTTTTTCACTCAATTACCCGAAATTCATTTAATCACACGTAAAAAAAAAAAAAAACAATTTCCTCGACCATTGAAAAAATAATACACAAATGTAACAAATTAATTTTTTAATCATTAAAAAAAAATCAATCCTACAACAATTTCAAGACAATACAATAAACTACACATTTCTTTTAATTACAAAAAAAAAAAATTTCCTCGGTCATTAACAAAAAAATACACAAATGTAACAAATTAATTTTTTAATCATTAAAAAAAAATCAATCCTACAACAATTTCAAGACAATACAATAAAATACACATTTTTTTTAATTACTAAAAAAAAAAAATTCGTAACGCCAAAATAAAATTCCAATTGCCAATTAATAATTTCACTGTAATTTTTCTATTATCATGATAAACTATTTTTATTATATCACGAAAAAATGGAGGATACACGTCTGCTCGTAATTCAGTATGAAATCGAGTCTGAAAGCTTGCCAGAAAGCGAAGAGAACACAAACACCCACACACACACACACACACACGGGGAGAGATGTGTGCATCGAGTGATCGATTTTTCTCAGTCACGCGTCCCACCGGTTCGCCGTTGATCCGTCGCTCGCGGAGCGGAATCGAGCCTGATTGCATCGATCCCTTCTCCACAATATTATTTTACCGTGCGGCATAGGCGGCCAGTAGCGGCATCGCGTACCTTTTCCGTATAAGAGCCGGTGCTCGGCGGAGGAGAAGAAGAGCGGAGGGACGAGGCGGGAGCATTTTCCAGGGATTTAGGAGACCCATGAAGTAAATAGGAGTCCTGACCGTTCTCCCGTAAAATTGTATGTGAAATTGTGCAATGTGTCTTGCGAATTGAATTGCCGGTAACGACATTGATTTTATTGCTTGTTTCGCCGTTCTCCTTCCCGCACATCCTCTCGCCGCCCACATACACCCTCAAATATGCAGGTACAAGTCGTCCATTTTCCGGACCGCAAACCTATTTTCCACCCTCGATATACTTTAACGCGTATTTATCAATAGGCTTCATTGTCGTCTGTTGAAAATTGTTCGACCATTTGGGAATAAAAAAATCATCCATTTCCTTGGGGTCTATTAATGTTTCATTTTTTTTTTTTATTCAATTATTCCGCGTTTTAGTTAATCGCAAAATCCAAGAAGCGAAATTTCAATTCAATCGAAACTTACGATTTTATTTATCGTTATTTGTCGGTGTTTACTTTTTTATTGTTATTTTTCTCAGAGTGAAAAATCACATAAATAAATAAAAAATGTATCAATGTATCAATTCGAAGCCGCTGAAAGTGAATTAAAAAAAAAAAGAAAAGAAAAAAAACCGTCTCCGCAGTCCGCAGAGTGGGTAGCGAATTGCTGAGTAGCGGGAGGTTCGTCCGTTTCCTCGGGTGGGCCACGTCCATAATTTGTTTTCAATGATTTACCGTCGGCTAATTGCAGAATGCAGCGAGCGGTAATATCGCTTTGCAGGTTACGTCGAGAGGGAAGCTATACTTTAGTTTGCAATTTAAACTTTACTTCCTCTGGAATTGATTAGCTTTTAGTAATTAAGCAAGCAACGCCTTGGCCCCCTCAGCTAAATTCCTCTCGCTCTTTCGCTCGTCCGCTCGGTTAGCCTCTCTCGCTCACCCGCTCGGGGGTTGCTTCCCTTTTCCTCCCCATCTCTCTCTCTCTCTCTCTCTCTCGCGCGCCCAGACACATGCACCCAACGTTATACGAAACCCAGAGCCGCAATCAGCCTCTCTCTTCCTCCTGCGCGCAACGCTCGCTCAGCCGCTCGGGTTGAGCGAGCGTATAGTACTACAGCGAGCCGCCAGGGCGGTTTTAATCAACGCCCGGTGAGCGCCCTCTCCCTCCATCACCCGGAGGTTCTCGTCGGCACAGGCCGCGCAGCGGCAGCAGCGCCAGCGACGCTGGCTTAGTCGCGTATTTTTTCACGCGAAAAGAGCTCACCTCAAGCCCGAAGCTTGTATTCCGTATAGTCGTTGGATCGAGAGCCACGAAAGCGCGCAGGTAGTACAGTGCGAAGCAATTTCGGGCACGGAATGCGTTTCCCTCGATAGGGCTTTCGCTGCTACCTATGTATGTATGTACGTACGTACGGCGATACTGGCGCTGCCGGTGGTTCTGATGGTAGGTGCTTGCTTGCTTGCTTGCTTGCTTGCTGGCGATGGTAGTGGTAGTCATGTGGTGGTGGTACTGCTGCTTGCCCAGCCGGGACAGGCCCAACCAATTTCAACTTCCATTATACACCCTTACCCCGACGCGACTCGAGCGCTTCCGAAGTACACTCGAAAATCCTACGGATAGTAATGCTGGCGAAGCGATTGACGATCCGAGGATTTTTGTCATTTTTCCTTTTTTTTTTATTCTTTTTTTTTGGTAAGAAGAATTTTTTGAGATTGGTAAATAGGGACGAGGGGAGAATTTTCAAAAAATGCTGAGGGTTTTTGAAAATTGGATATCATTTTTCAAAAGGAATGAAAAATGTATTTGTTTTATTTATTGTTTATTTTCCCGAACAAACGTAGACAATCGGCACCGGAAGTGAATTTTATTTTCGACACAGACGTTCCCTGCGATTCCGTGAGCCCTGAGCGTGTTCCCCGGAACCACGTGGTCTACTCCGGATACCCGACGAATTTACAAACGCAATTTACGGACAATAGAGGGTCGTTTGCCGAAACCTCGAGCGATATCCTCTTCAGGTTATTTCGCCGCTCGTCTCCGTAACTTCTCCCACATTTTAGCGTCTCCCTCCCCCTATCCCCCCCGCCCCCTCCTTTCTTCCTGCCTCTCAAAAAGACGTAAAGCCGCGAATATGCTAAAGCGAGAACGAATAGCCCCAACGTTTCGTCGCAGTCTCTCGTAAAATGTTGTTTTTTAATTTCGAAGATGCCGCGGAGGTTAATATACGACTTTAATTTCGGATTTCGTTTATAGGGTCGCCAGCGCGGCGTGTTGCAGTCGGAATCGTCGCGGAGAAGAGAGAGAGAGAGAGAGAGGGGGGGTGGAGGGGGTTGGCGCGGTGCGTTGTTGAGTCCAGGGGGTGCCGACGCCACGGAGACGAGCTGAGGCGGCGGAGAAGTCGCGGCGGCGGCGGGGAAGGAGTGGTTGGCTGCTCGGGCGAACCACTTCCGGCCGCGAAGATTGACTTCCGACTCGGTTGTGTGTGGACTGGCGCGCCGGCAGTCCCACCGCACTCTTTCCCTACCAATACACTTACCGCTTCTCCATACACAAGCGGATATACCTCCACACAAAGTCCGCCTCCGTATGGGCCATTCCATCTGGTTTCAGCGTGGTTCCGATGGTTGTAACTGGGCCGAGAATTTTTAATAAGCTCGAAATTACTCTGGAGAGTTGTAATTAATTTTTACGTCATTTAATTCACACATTTATTCATTAGTAAATTTTTTTTCTCGATTTTTGTTATTTAATAAATGCCAAAAAAAAATTAGGCAAATTTTAGTATTTTCGAAAAAAAAAGAAAAATCAGAATTATTTTTAACGTGTGATTCGATAATTCATGTGAAAAGTTCGTGGATTATTAAAAAGCTTTGAATCTGAGCCGCGGGTCGACCGGAGGCGGAATGTCCCATAGAGCCCCGCGAAGCGCCCCCCAAACGAAAGCGAGTCGAAAGAAACCAATCGTCTTGGCGCCCCGCGTCTTCTCGCACGCGCGCGCGGCATTGTGACTCAGGAGAGAGTTTCACTCTCGTCCCTCGATGAATAGCGCGAAAAGAGAGAGAGAGAAGAGAAAAAAAAACACAGACACACACACACACACATCGGTGTCTATATGCCATTTATTTAATTTGGCGGCGAGCGCATCTACCCCCGCAATCGTCCACTCGGTGTCCCGTAGTTCGATTGATTGGAAATCAATTTCTCGACGTCCTTTTTATAGCCGCGCGTCGCCGCATCCGCGAAATAATCCCAAGGAAAACAAAAAAAAAAAAAAAACAAAAAATAAATAAATAAAATCCAAAGTTCCAAAATCAAATGAACCTCGCGAAAAATTCCCGGGATTCAATTAAAATATTCGCCCTCGTTAATTAACGATTTTCAAGTGTCCGCTCGATAGCTGCGCAGTGGGAGCAACTTTCAAAGGCAGGAATTTTAATCAAGGTACACTGGGAAGCTTCCCCGGTACATATATACATATATATATACATGTAGATGCGCTTGGAGGATGATCCCGCTTGAATACCTTTACACCAGCCGGCATCGCTGATCGTGCATCAAGCGACGAGAGGCAGCATCACTGCACCGGTGTTGCCGCACGTGCTTCGTCAATTAACAAGCATTCGGTGCGGGCTAAATTAAAAACGTCAAGTGCTCGAAAGCGCGGTGCGTTATAGGAGCGAGGATCACACGGCTTCCGGCGAGAGGAAACGCCAAGAGTAAGAGAGCGAGAGACATACGTGTTCACACACACACACACACACACGTATGTACAAGTTGCGCGCGCGCGTGTGTGTGTGTGTGTGGCGATGGCTCGAGCCATTAGGATCGACACTTCAGCGAGGCCAATTACAATCGGTCATCGCACGCGCCGAAGCAATTAAGGCGCTCCCAATTATCGTACGTGGAGAGTAGTGCTGCTCGTAAGCCAAGCCACGGATAACAGGAGGGAGTTATACATGCGGAGCCAGCGGAGAGCACGACTGCTATACGTACACACGTATAAACATAAACGCATTTGATGTGCCAGCCGATCCGCCGAAGGCCCAAACGCCAATACCTCGTCAATCTCAAACCCGTTAACAAGATTTCCCAAACGTAACAAACTTCGTTATTATAACACAGATATATGCGTATAAACACAAATGCACTGGAAATCCAAAAGCCAATACTTCGTCAATACCAAACCCGTTAACAAGATTTCCCAAACGCAACAAAGTTCATAATTACGACATAGATGTATGCATATATACACAAATGCATTTGACGTATCATCGGATCCACTGGAAATCCAAATGCCAATACTTCGTCAATCTCAAACCCGTTAACGAGATTTCCCAAACGCAACAAAGTTCATCGTTATAACGTTGATGTATGCACATAAACATAAATGCATTTGAAATCCAAAAGCCAATACTTCGTCAATATCAATCCCGTTATCATTTCTCAACGTAGCAAAGTTACTAATTATGACAACAACACTTATAAATGTATATATATATATATATAAAGGACTGACCAGTCAGCAGGCAGAAATCCTCTCTCACCGTTGATTATCCTCTGTTTATCGTTCGCCGTGAATCCTTTTGTTATCACTCTCCAAGTGAAACACACAAAATCTCTTTTTTTTCTCTCTCTCTCTCTCTCTCGATGTCGTGTTCACGATACAAAAACAACGGCACTTTTGTTTAATTCACCTGTTCCGCGGTCAAAGGACGTTAAACGCAGTGTTATTAACACCGCATTACCGCAATATCGCGATGTGTTATTATCTCGAGGGGTACACGCGAGTTACCGAGGAGCGACGAAAGGCTTAACGCACAGAGGTCGTGGCGAACGTGCGCAGCCCGACGGTCCGACTCGGAGTGGAGACGCGCCAACCGTGGACCGCGACTATGCGATGTGTGACGTCACGCGCTCCACTACTGCACGAGACGCCTGCGCGCCGCACGCGGGGCGACGGCGGTCGCGTGTCGCGTACGTTCCAAACACCCGAGTTCTCTCTCTCTCTCTCTCGCGCGCGCGCTAGGCCTCTAGGGCCTCTATTGCTATGCGCTCTTCTCCTTTCCTCCCATCGCTCCGGGCTTTCGCCGAGGATTCCGCCGCTGGACGAGAGCCGCCCGACTCTGCACGAGATTCTATAGACGACTGCTGCTACATGCCTGTGGAGAGTCACAAAGTGGTGTATCAGCTGTCGTTGTTTGCTCTTCGCGAGTCTGCCGAACGATTATGTGGAAGGACGCCGCGAGAGAGAGAGAGAGAGAGAGAGATGCAGAATAGGACGACGGAAACGAGCGGATATGCAGAACGCGCATCAATTTATGCGTTTGTGATACACGTGAGTTTGGAACAATTTGGAATATATGCAGCGGAAATTTTTTAAAAATGAATAAAAAGGGAGAATATGTGAAGGCGTCTTTGGCATTGAAAAATTAATGCTTACTCGAAGGTGAATTCACGTGTTTATCTCGAACTCGCGTTTTGAGGTTATTCTTAACGGAAAATTGTCGCTAACGAGTTTGGATGGAGAGATTATTGTGAGGAGTTTGACTAAATGCATATTTTTGAAGGTTTTATACGTTAGCACAGCCGAAAAATCGTGGCGAATGATGCGGAAGCGTGTTTTTCAACGAATGCATGTATTCGAGTCGCGATTCTCAACGACATACACGCTCGGCTCGTTGGACTCGGTGACTACGACGGTGGAAACTCCACTGAGAGCAACGCCGAGCCGGGGCGTAATATACTTAACGAACCGGACTAATGAACTTGCCGCGTGCCCGGCCGCGACGCAATTAAGAAGGTCTCAGAGGCAGCCCGGAAGATGCCGGTCTCTCTCTCTCTCTCTCTCTCGCTCTCTCCGTGTGTGCGAGAGTACGAGAGCCGAGCACCGGCTGCGGTCATCGAGCGAGCTTTTGAAAAAGCCCTCGCGGGAGCCCTTTTCTTGCTTTATTCCTTTCGCGAATCTCATCTCGCGCAACTACGACGACCAATCCGCGCATATATATTACACCGCAATATCCACGCGCACAGAGTCGCGCTCAGCGCAATTGGGAATCCTGAAAGGAGCGCGATCATTACGTTTTAAATTCAAGGGTTACCCGTTTAATGAATGTCATTAAATATGCCACGGAAGAGTACGTTGTATACACTATAGCGAAATCAAAATATAATTAACAAAAAGTAATTAAAAAACACGAGTTTGGCTAGCAGCAAAAATAATAAACATAATAATCGACTACTTCGCTTCTGTTGTTACTGTATTAATCAAAATTAATATACGCAAGCCAATCAGCTTATCGAAATTTTTTTGTCGCGCTTTCGTATCACTTTTTTTAAGACGAATTGATTTTTTAGATGGACAAAAATTCGGCAACTCCATTTATGGGTTAATCTAGAATTTTTTTAAAAATGCAGTAGGAGCTTTTTTTTTTGTGCTTATAGAAAGTAAGAGGGAGATTAGAGATTGGCCTCAGGACGAGAGTGAGGAGAAGCGTCGTCGGATAATTGTCGCCGAGAGAAAAGTCCCGAGGACATCGAAATAAATATACAAAAATTCGGCAACTACATTTATGTGTTAATCGAGAATTTTTTTTTTTAAATGCAGCAGGACCATTTTTTTTTGTGCTTATAGAAAGTAAGAGGGAGATTAGAGATTGGCCTCAGGACGAGAGTGAGGAGAAGCGTCGTCGGATAGTTGTCGCCGAGAGAAAATAGTCCCGAGGAACAAATCACGAGATTGCACGTCCTTCCTCCGGACTCCTCGAAGCTCGGCGCGAGCTTCCCGCTCCGCCGAGGCACAATTAGCTAAAACCTCGCGCTCGGCCCGTCCCACAGGACACAACCGACGTCCGCGGCGCTGTGTGTCCCCATTCACCTTCGGAACTACACTCATAAAACACCGCAGCTCGACGGCGGACTCGCGCGAGCGCCGAGTGTAAGATTTAGATTGTTTCACGGGCGACGGCGCAACCCCATAAGAAAGCACTTTCATTCCTCCCGGCTTCGCCAACCGGCCAACGAGATAGACGCGCGTCCTGACACTCGTTATTTTCACGACGGGAGAGAGAGAGAGGGGAAATAAGAAGCGCGCAGTTGGAGACGAGCTCCTCTCTTTCGATTAGAATCGATACTTCTCGCCATCTCCTTCACTCTCTCGACCTTCCTCTTCCTCTTCAGCTTCTTCTTCTTCTTCTCCTCATACACACATACACACACACTTTAGTTTAGCTTCTCTCTCATTCTCTCGACATTCATCCTCCTTCTATCTTTTCCCCCTTTCCCGATATAACTCTCGCGTTCCATCGTCGAAATAAAAAAAAAAAAAAAGCAATCTACGATCACTCAAGCGCTCGACCGAGACATCTCGATGCTATCGCTCTCGAGGATTCTTTATCGAGCAGCGAGTGTATACCGTACCCCGGACTCCCCGGTCCCGTGTTACTTTCGGTACAACACTGGACCCGGAGATTTTCAGGCTCTCAGAAAAATTGGAATTACACCCGGCGCGTTACTATTTCCTTGAGATAAGGCGCAAGATATTCGTCCTGTATCAAGCCACTTTTTTCTCGATGCTTTTTTTTTTTTTCTCGGGGGCTTAAAAATAGACGGTTAATGATGCAGTGTTAGAATTTTATTTATTTTTTCGTTTTTGAAGACAATATTTAAGATATTCATATGATATTAAGGCAGTTTTTTTTTTGGAGATTTAAAAATAGACTGTTAATGATAGTGTTAGAATTTTGTTAATTTTTTTTTCTTTTTAAGATAAAATTTAAGATATTGATATGACATTAAGGCAATTTCTTGGAGATTAAAAAAAAAAGACGGTTAATGGTACAGTGTTAGGACTTTTCGGCGGTTTTCGAGTGATTTCAGTGAAATTTGAAGATACAAGACGCAATAAGCGTCGGCGATGACGCGACGAAGTCGCGAAAGGAGCGGAGACGACCGAAGGAAGGAGCGAGGCGTGATCACCGCGCCGCACCCGATAAATTATGTATCGAGACGTTTAATCGCCTCTGTAATTAAACTGTCCCTCAAAGGATTGATTGCCGTCTCATGAGTCCATGAATACGTTAACGAGTGCTAATGAGTTTGCGGAGAAGCGTCCGCGGCCTGTGTAACGAACATCCTAGCGCTAGTTGCTATATACATTCCAGGGAAACGACAACAGCGACGCGAATCCGAACGTCGCTCGGTTATTGCACCTGCCGCACATTCGTGTGAAAATAAAAAATTCCATTTTTCACATATCTCCAATATCAAAGTTACTAATTTTTTCATTAATTATTAAAACGATTGCAATTATTTTTTTTCACACTTTTTACATTTATTTATAATTATTCTTTACTCGCACGAACGTATATTATTTATCTTTTTTTTTTTGCACGTCATTTTCTTCAACTTTTCTCGAGATAAAAGAAGAATTATTGCAACACGAAAATTGTACGTTGTTTTTTTTTTTTTTTTTTTTTTCAATTTTCTCACTTCCGGCATAAAACGAACCGAACCGGCGCATTACTCAAGCTACGTGACGTCACGTCCGAAAAGCAACTCCTCGGAGCCTTCACTCGATTATAATTACGAAAATAGACTTTAAATCCAGAAGTGCAAAGTGGTGTAAGTGGTTTCGAAGCGGCGCGAGTGTAGGTGGCGCTCCCGCTTATTGCACCGAGCCGATCGACGCTAAAAACGAGGCGGGAAGGGGCCGCCCGCGTTAAGGGACCAGCGAACGGAGGGGATGGAAATTAATTCATTACTCTAATGCGTCGAGTGAGAGAATAGCGCGCGGGGCCGCGTTGAGTGCTCAAGTGTCGAGTGCTCAGGGCTCCGTCTATACATACCTGCTGTGCTACCGAGTGTAGATTTGCTATATATACAAGAACCCAGAGGAGGGGGCAAAATGAACCAGCAAAGAATCCCTTTTTCACACCGAGCGCCAAAAAAAAACCTTCTCATAAAAAATTTATTGTTAAATATTTCAAAAAAAGTAACCTTAAGCAATAATCCTCATTAAATTTTCTCATTTTTACCGTTGCTTTTTCCGACTCTAAAAACAAACCTCAATTAACATTTCTTTTTTCTACCATTTCTCCCACATTTCCAAAATTTTATTTATCGATCAAAAATTCCATAAACAATACGAAACCTGTCAAAAAAATTTTCACCGCATTTAATTTTTTTATTTTGAGCTCTGATCGCACCCTCAAATTTATTTCCAAAAAAAAAAAAAACATTTCGATTGCAAAGTGTTTTGGAAAATCAGTGTTCCATTTAGCCCCGGTGTTTCATTTTGCCCCACGTTCCCGGTAACTAACGAAACGCGCTGTTCCTCACCAAAGATGGATCTCTCGTTTTCATTTCGAAAATTAACACTCTCCATTATAGCACGTGGGTGTATCGCGAGGAGTTTCTGTGTGTGTTTTATCATTATCATTATTATTATTATTATCGTTCTTTCGTTTTTTGTTGCCCCTCTCCCACTTTCTTTCCTTCTCTTTAATCTCTCACTCGCTCTCGCCCGCGCAGAGAGAAAAAACTTGAACTCGCGAGTCTCTACGCGGCGGCAGTGGAAGCCACTCTCGCGATTTTCTTCTATCTCTCGCATTCTCGGGCTCTCGAGGGCCGAGAAAGAGATAGCGAAAGCTTTCCTCCTCTAACCGCGCGTGTCTCTAGCCCACTCTCGTTACGCCAGCATAGCCTGTACATACGCCGACCCTCTCGACACACAGTCACTCGTTAATGCAGCGCGCAGGGCGTGAATGAGTCTGTCGCGAGCCCAGCACTTTCCCCTCTCGCTTGTCTTCTTTTATATCAGTATTTCTATTACCATTCTTATTATTGCACATCTCTCCTCTTCGTTTTTTTTCCTCCTCCTTTCTCTCGTCCGTTGTCACGAATTTGTTCACTGCACGAAACTAACCCAGCGATTACAACTACAGTCACGTCGAAATGAGTTAAAAAATTAACAAAACGACTAATTATCAGATTTACAGTAAAATATGATTTAAAAAAAAAAGGTAAAATATATTCGACTATTCGTCTTTAGTCCGTGCAACTATTTTAATATTCGGTTATTATTTCATTCGTGTGTTAAAAAAATATATATCGATCGATAAATGAACATATATATTGTTTTTCGCATATTTTCCATTGTCAACTGATCTCCTTATGCCTTGGGACCATTGGACAGTTCACGTGCGACGCGAAGAGTGACAAAAAGTGACGTCGAAATGAGTTAAAAAATTAACGAAACGACTAATTATCATATTTACAGCAAAATATTATTTAAAAAAAAGGTAAAATATATTCGTCTTTAGTCCGTGCAACTATTTTAATATTCGGTAATTATTCCATTCCTGTGTCAAAAAAAGCATATCGATCGACAAATGGACATATATATCGTTTTTCGCATATTTTCCATTGTCAACCGATCTCCTTTTGCCTTAGGACCATTGGACGGTTCACGTGGGACGCGAATATTGGATTAGTTTGGCACTAGAATTTCTAACATTGGGTTCCGAGTGCGCGCTCGGTGTCGTTAGAAGCGGAGGAGACGTTTAGGAGTCGCGGGTCGCCTCGGTAAATAGATCGAGAGGGAAGCCCGGCAGCGAAGCGGAGGGACCGAGCTAATAGTGGTTTGAGTTACGCGAGGCCGCGTAACTCGAACCGGACGTGAGGATAGAGCGCAGAGTGTCTCTGGTCTATAATATCGGTAGGAAAGCTCGAACGACCGCACGAGAGTCCGGCGCCTCGTCGACGTCGAGCGTACGTCCATCGAGTAGCCGTCACAGAGCATGTAATTAGATTTAAGCCCCGCTCACGAGCGCACGAGTGTCCGAGAGAGGACCGCACTCGCCGGAAGCGGAGGAGATGCCACGATGCATCCCTTCCGCGCCTCCCCCTCCCACTCCCCCGCCCACTGCACAACCCGCGCCGCTGCGCTGCTTCCGGTTTCCTTCGCAACGAGAGCCATTGTAGTTTGGCCGTCGGGAGAATCGGTTACCGCTAACAATCCTCACCGCGCTCTCACCTCCTCCTCCGCCCCCCTCTCCCTCGCCACCCCCTCCCTCATCCCCCCTGCTAACGGATTGACCGCTGCCACCAATTCTCTGCAGCCGCAGCAGCGATACGCGATTAATGCGCCACGGCACCTACGACACATAGTGGCACTCCGTTTAATCAGCAATCGCATGGCTATTCGCTCTATCGATCCCCACCCGCGTCATTAGACCACCATTATCTCCTCGTCTGTACTCGTGCCGCTTATCTCCGCGACTCTGTTTACATTGTTGCGGAAAGATATTATTTTTCAAGGCCAGTACGTAATGAATTGGACATCAGCTGGTTTATTGTTTTACTGGGGTGAAGTTTATCGGGAAAATAAAAAATTTGATTGATTTTTTTTTTTTTTTTGATGAGGGGAAATTAAATGATTCTAATTACTGAGGTTGCATTTTGTTTTATTAAATTTTAATCGCAAATAAAAAAATTAAAAAATGTGAATACGTGGGAAATAATGGAAATTTTCTTTTGGCGCAGCTTCCGGTGGAATTTGAAATGCGATTTTAGGAGTATGTGATGAATTTTGAGATCCGAAGATGAGTGAACATTTGTAAAGGTGATAACGCGATATCACGAGGCCGCGGAGAAAGAGAATCGATGAAGCCCCCCTCATGGTTAATGACTACGACGTCCCCGACGGCTGTGAAGTTGTTCCGAAGAGAACCGAGAGCGCTCCGGTTTACGGCACGTGTATTATAGCGGAGGTGAAGGAGCGCGCGGCGACGTCGGTCGAGAAGGCGCGGGGGCGGTCGCGGCGCCTCCTTCGCGGCCGCCCCGATGTAATTTTCTGAATGACTGCGTAATTAAAACTCTAATTTCCTGCACTTAATTGACCGGGGTCTTGGCTCCGCCCGCACCTCTCTCGCTCCCTTCCTCTCGCTCTCGCTTTGCTTCCAAGCGTTTTACTCTCTTCTTTCTTATATTATATATATATATATATGTGTGCGATAGCGCAGTCATAAGATTGTAGTAGTGTAGTTTCTCTTCTGCTCTTCATCGACCTATTCTTTGTGTGCACAAGTGCACCCGTTGTTACGAGCGCGTGTGCACACTGTGGGTACATTTAAATAATCGATTCGCCACCGAGCGCACGACCGCGAATAAGAAATGGATCCAAGAAATATTGCAGAAGCGAACGATGCCTCGCGAAGGAGTTAAACCGACAGGGTTAATTTTATTGCGACGTGTTTGCCACAAAAAAATAAAATAAATCCACTATTTTCTTCCATATTTAATATAAATCATTCGAAAAAAATTAGGTCCTCCATAATTATCTAATTGCACCATAAAATCCCATCTCTCGATATATATATTTTTAATAGAAATTTAAATAAAATTTATATCGAGATAAAAAATGGACTCTCTACTCTCCGGATTATTTTGACAATATCCTTATTTTCTGTGATTTCGAAAAATTCTCAAATATGCAATTCTTTTGCATTTTATTTTGTGTCTTTTTTTCTGTTGAGTAACAATGAAACCGGAAGTCGAGAACCGCGCCCTACACAAGGACAACGGCAGTCGAGTCGAGTCGCTGTTTCCAACGCCGAGAGAGTTTTTGGATAATTACGAGCGTCTCCGCTCGCACGCGGGCCACAGAGCCTCGTCGAGGCAATTATAATTGCCGGCTCCTTTCGCAATTATAAGTTTCTGCGAGACGCGGGGGTGGGAGGTGGGACGGGAGCACCGGGAGCCTCGGAGACCGAGAGACGACGAGGGAGTCCTCTCTGCACTCACATACATCCTATGTACGCACACACACTCGCACACACGTGTGTGTGTGCGTAACACACAAATGTGTCGGGAGTGTTTGCGCGAATAGAGCAGAGCGGAGTAGAGGATACGGCGCGTGCTGGTACACAGTGAAGTGGGACAGAGGGACGCTCGAGAGGACGGCCAAATCGCCAGGACACTCTCTCCCGTCAGGAGAGAGAGAGAGAGAGAGAGCTAGTATCTCCTGTACGTGGAAACGTTAATTGGGGTGACCTGCTCGGAAACTAGTTACCGCGGCCGAGGGCCACTGATACTCCAGTCCAGGGGACCTGTTGGCGAAGGGCGCGGTAAGGGATGCTGCCACCCACAACATCGACGACAACGAAACGACCACGAAGAAGAAGAAGAAGAAGAAGCAAAAGGACACACACTCTCTCTCTCTCCACCTCAACTCCTTTTCGTCCTTCTTTCTCAATTACTACTGACGATTTTTTTGAAATTTTGAAAAAAGGTTTTCAACCAAACGTCAAATGTTCCCTTAATCGAATGGAAATTGAGCTTTGGCTTTTTTATTTTTTTATTTTTTATTCGCTACAGCGTCTACTGCTATGCTTATTAGCCGAAAGGGTTTGGGTTTATTGTAATAATAATAAGTCATTATTTATATTTGCGGATTTTTATTTATTTATAGTTGAATGGAATATAAATTGATAGTTTACATTCTATAGTTAATTTTTCTGTTATTATAATGGTAATAATTATAATAATAATAATACAGTAAGCAAGGGTAATGAGTGAAGTATATACTGAAGGTAAAGAAAAATAAAAAGGGTCTGAGTCCTTTGCTGAAGAGGAACACGTGGTAGGCAGGACACTTGGAAATGGATGTTACTTAGACTTCGGAGAGTTCCCTCGGCTCGCTCTGCCCATTTCACACCATTCAACTGCACGGTTTTATTTTTCTCTCCCTCTCTCTCTCTCTCTCTCTCTTGGGCAACCCTGAAAAGGGAGATGCGCGTTTTCGCGCACGTGCTCTCTGTCGTTTGTTACGTGAGTCTCTCGCTTCCTCTCGCGACTCTCCTGGACTGACACCCTCCAAGGGACCTCGCTGTATCCTTCACGCTTAAAGAGCTTTTCTTCGCGAAGCTGTCGCAGCTTTACTTCTCGCAATGCGACGACAGCCGAGCGAAACAACGTAAGCTAAAATTCTCCCTTCAGGTACCGCGAAAAAATTCGAAAAATCTGCAAAAAAAATGTTCACCCTAAAAAAAAATAAAAAAAACACTTGAAATCTGCGAAAAGTCCTTTCTCCAAATTTCTCCAAAAATCATAGCAATACCTAAAGCCCTTGATTTCGAAAATTCCGTTAGTCCAAAATATCCCCAAAATGCACTCGCAAAAGTGTTAAAAAAAAATAAAAATAAAAAAATGCCTTCTCCAAAATTCTCAAAAAATCATAACAATACCTGAGACCCTTGATATCAAAAATTTCGTCAATCCCTAAAATCCCCAAAATCCGCCGCATAAAAACACACCCACACACTCGCAAAACTGTGAAAAAGCGAAAAAAAAAAAAAGTGTTTACAATCGTTTCTCAGAAAGCTCGTTACACAGTTTCACGTTATATCCACCGACTAATCATTCGCCGTCGCAATTAACAATGCATATACTCGCCGCTTGGCATGGGGTGAGTGAGGGGGCGGTTGTGTGCTATCGGCTCGTGGATTTCCCAGGCGATGCGCGCATACACGTCGACTTAGCAGCCACGTTCGTTCCTCCCGCCGTTGATGCCTTTCGGTTGTGCGCGGGGCTCATAGTACGAGCTCATGCATCCAAAGGGCTTTTCTCCGCGTCTAAAACGCGACTTTCTCTCTCGTATTAGTATCTCTCTATCGCGGGCTCCCCACTCTCTCCCTCTCTCTCTCTCTGTGCGCTAGTTCGCCTCGCACCGCTCGCGTCGACGCCGCCGCCGCCGCCGCCGATGGAAACGGTGGCTTCGTGGCACGGAGAAGTTAATTATAAGCGATACCAATCTCTCGGGGTTGTTGGTCGGTCGGCTCGTAGGACTGGGAAGCCCTGACAGCCAATTACCACCCCGTGCAACCCTCGCGCGCGCTCTTCCTCGCTCGCTCCGTCTCCCGCCACCCACAACACCACCCACCGCCCCAAGAGCTCACTCCGCTCGCTCTCCCCCAATATAGGAAATTAAAAGACTTAGCGATGATTGCGCTGGCACACGGACCCCGTGTGCCACAGAGTCGCCTTCTCCCTTTTCCCTTTCGCTAAGTTTACTCCCTTCCCCCAAACCTTTATCGTTCCACGAGAACGGAAAACATTTTTTCTACTTAGTTCACTCTCCACGTGCTTCAGGAATAAACGCTCGCCCGAAAAGTGATTGCGATTGACCCCCTTTTTGTTACACGCTGTAATACGTCGAGAAAAGTGGTAGGGGATATTAACGTCATTTTCTCTCGAGGATGGAATGAAAATTTGACGGAGAAAAAAAAAAAGCATTTAGAAAATTGTACGGTTTTTTTTTTATTAATAAACCACATTACATGAAATCGTTGAAATTAATACTTTGATGAAAATCGATTGATTATTTTAATTGAAAAAAAATTGGGTATTTTTTTAAAATTGATTTGTTGGTAGAATTTTGGGATTATTATTGTTCGCTTGATTGTTTCTGAGGAGACGCAAGAGCACTACGAAAATATGACCTTAAGGGCGGCCCTTTAGTGGTGACCGCCACTAAAGTGCCTCCGCAGAGCGCGCTTCATCTGACAGCTCTTGATTTAATGCCCTTCGACGTAGACTCATGTATGTATGTATAGATCACTCGACGAAGGGCTAACGGAATCGGGCGAAAGCCCGAGCGGCTCTTCAATCGATTATTACACCACCCACCCGTACCTGTATTCAATAATCACCCCGCTATTCTGGACAATAGCTGTGAGCCATCAACGCGGCCTCCATAACAGCATAATATCCACGAATTTGAATCTCCGATATACGATATCGGCATTGAGCTCAGCGTACACAGTCACGACAGTCCCTGCAGCGCAATTCGATACTCCTCATCCTAAAATTAACCCTTTCATTATTACAAATCGACTTTCCAATTGACGACAAAACAAATCAAATTATCTCCATTCTCTTTGTTCACAGACCAAAACAAGGACCTGAAAAAAAAAAGTCAAAATTTTCGTGATCTTCAAAATGGTCCAGAACATCTAAAAAAATGTGCGCATGTAAAAAAATTTTCGGAAAATTTATTTCATCGCAACTCGATGAAATTATTAAAAAATTGTTATTCGTCAATTATTTTGTTTTCTGTGAAATGTGATAATTTTGTAAATATCGATGCATCGCAATGTGCAAAGGACACGAGTCAAAAGGACAACAATCGATGAAATCTCGATGATACGATTGGGAAATCGTTTGAGCGCATACTTATTAGCTTATCGAGATAGCGGGCAAACGTGGGACGTCGGAGGGTGGCTTAGGGTTGCACAACGGCTGCTGCGGTCCAGGCGTTGCCGTACGTTGTCGTGTCTGGTTCCTCGGCGCTATTGCGTGGATGTTTGCCCCGGTCGAGCGTCGAACAGCAGCGGCGCATATGCGAGGGATCGACGCCGATCCATTACGGGAGAGCGGCGTGTCACACGACAATGGGGATTAGCCGTAGGACTGCGGGAGACATGTCGAGAAAGTGCCTGCGTGTGCTCTCAGATCCCAGGACATCAGCTCGGCTTTCAAGCTCCTCTGTGCGCGTGAATTACAATAATCTCACGACTAATGTTGGCACGTGTAACATACCGATCGAAAAAAATTAAATAAAAAATTCTATACCTGTCCAATTAATCAATTCATTGAATGTAATACGTACATGAAAAACAGGACCCAAAAAGTGCAGAAAAAAAATAAATAAACAATAATTTCATTGCGAGCTTCATTGCGAACTCGATATTCACATTTTCATTATTGAAATCGGTAAGAAATACCCGAAGGATTCGATCGGTTCTCTCAAGTCAGTGCAAAGTGCCATACGCGAGGTTCCACTGTATCGCGATTTTCGATGTGACATTAGTATTCGGTGATCCACGGTCATGCCGCTCAAAAAAAAAAAATGTAACGAGCAATTATAGAAGAAGATATATGAAAACAATGAAAAGTGGGAGAGTTGATGAAGATTCGAGAAAGCGGGTACCAGGAGGACGTCGTTCCCCGTCGACGTATTCGCACGCTTCCCATTCAGAAGTTGTATAGCCAGTAGATGTATGCACACGATAGACCGAGAGTGGGTGAAAGGGGCGCGAAAGGCGAGTGAGAGAGAGAGAGAGGGGCTCCTGATTCAAGGATGAAGCGTGGGTGAGGAGAGGGGGGAGGGGGAGGAATCCGTTGGGTTGGTAATACAGTAGAGCACCCGTCGGTGGAAGGCTCCGGGAGGGTGGTAGTTATACCAGGGTTGGCTTGTTCGCTGCTTGGCCTGAGTTAATTATAACTGATGGTTATCAACCGGTTAACTCCGACACGCCATTACGTGCCTCGCCTGCCGCTCTCTCCTCTCTCCCATCGCCGCGCTCTCTCTCTCCCGCTCCCAACCTCGCCGATGCACTCTTCACTCCGCGCCGCCACTTCGTCCTGCCTTTCTCCTTTCCTCTGTCGTCCCTTACGCTCGATCCTGTCGCTTATACACTGTATTCACATTTCTCTCGCTTTCTCCAAACTGTTTGCACGTTGTGCGTGCGTGTCTCTCCATTTTCCCAAAGCTCAAACTCCGGTAAACCATCGTGATTTGCCCGGTTCCCTTGGCCATTAAGAGCCAACGATACACCGACGGGAATATCATCGACCAATGGCAAACGTCTTTGTCGTTAGCTGCCCAATGAGCTTTCACTCTTGGACCTAACCTCTATCGTTCTTTCCCTTTTCCCGAGAAAACGGCTTTGAATTTCGAGGAACCAAAAGAGTGGACCATTTGTGCCATCTTTCTGTACGTTCTCTCAAAATTTCGGCTGCTTCTGTCGAGTCGTTTGGGAATAAATGGGTTTTGAAAATTCGAGGTGGGGGAAATGTCATTGGCTGTTGATGAAGCGTCTGCTCGGGGACTTGGACTGACGCACAATGAAATGCGTGGGTGAAGATCCGAAGAGAGAGAGACAAGTGGCCTTTTCTGCTCTGTCAGGACGTTAATCGCATCGGAAGCAATATATATATATATACTTATGTACGTGCCGATAGCCGCGGCATAAGATGAGATCTATACCGTGATTGGCAGTCGTCACTGAGACCAGAAACGCGTGTGCCCTTATCGCAATGATCCGGACCATGAGAAGTGCCACACCATTATCTAAACCAATAATCTAAACGACGCGTAATATAATGCATTCGGTGTGGGATTTCTGTGGTCGTCCGAGATAAGCTAACCTCAACGGAACTTGTCCGCGCCATTACGCACCGGATTTGCTTTCGAGCATATTATACCACGGCGACCTCTAGCGGGAAAAAACATGCGGTAAAGTGAAATACGAGCTATACACGCATTTTTACCCTAGACACAAAACTCACCCCCTTTTATTTTCTTAATTTTCCTCGATCACAAATTTTAATTACGATAATCCTAACCACCAAACTCTTACGCATCGATGTGTCGAAAATTGAATTTCTAAAAAAAAACAGGAAAAACATATATTTCTGTAAAATTAGCTTTTATCGAAAGCCCATTTTAACGCCCCACTTTCATACATTTCAACCCCATTTCAAAAAGTTACATTTTATTTGGAAAAAAAAACACACACACACACACTCAAAGATATCAGGGACATTTCCCGGGTACTTTTCGAGATGTGCTCGTATCAGTTGCATCGCTGACGCGGTACGTCCGTGTAAATAATCGAGATAGAGGAAAAGAGCGCGAGTTCTTTGCACAATATGTTGTGGTACCATTACTTAGCGAGGGGATCGGCGGGGGTGGTGTGGGTGTGTGGCTCGCGCGGTGTCGGCTGCCGCCCCCGGAGGGTGGCTCTTACCTAAATAACCACTCAGTCACTCGCCGCCCGCGCCCGAGAGCCCCGAGCACCACCACCAGCGCAGTACGTACTCCAGCGAAGCAACTGTAATGCCGCCGCCGCTGCCGCCGCCGCTGGAAGAGTGGTTTAGGGACTTGGAATGCCCAGCTCGGTCCGCTTCAGCCCCTCAATACCGATATCCACGTAACGTGATGTAAGAGCGGACCGAGCATCCGGAAAGCACCTTCCGGATTAACGAGCCCATTCTCCGATTGATTTCGCCTCCTCGCCAACGCATCGACCTCTCTCCGCCCAATAAATATCACCGATACTAGCTAATTCATTTCGTTCTTTCATAATCAAAGCACTTATCAATTTTCCCATCGAGCACTCGGATCGAAATTCGCAATTGATAAAGAAGATCGGTATTTTTTTCAACCCTAAACTGACGATGATAAATCGAGCAACTTTTGGATAATTAATATAATTTTTAAAAAGGGGATAAACAATATTGATCTTGCAATTAATTCATTTCGCGTTTATAACAATATCAACAAGCGCTTTGCATTAATTACCGAGTCTAAGAACATATTGCGCACAGTTCAATAAATTTTTTGTTCGATAATTAATGAAAGAAATGGATTTCATAATTTATTGTCGGACGTACGATAAATACAATATCGATATTATTCTCAATTACGTCAATCAAAATTCTCCAGGGAGGATAATTCGAACGAACGCTCGGCCCTGTTTCAAAGCTCAACGTTGCATTGAAGTTTTATGCAATCGAGAGTGCCACGTTATGTTCTTGTATGCAGGAAAACGCTGTAATTAGCCGTGGAGCAGAGGGAGAAGCCGAGTGTTGTGTTGCCAGCGGCATAATTACGGATTAGATGAATGGCACTGCTCGCTCTCTGGCGCCGTCGCTCCCGCGAAGGGCTCCTGTCGTGTATACGCCGGGCTTGTCGAGAGGGTGTTGCTGAGAATGCAGTGACACCGCGACCATGTATGCAGTACTAGGGTGTGTGAGACCCCGAGCAATAGCAGCAGCAGCAACAGCAGAAACTGACGGACAAACGACGAGTCTCTCTCTCTCTCCCTCGGTGTAAGGGCTTTCCCATGGGGAGCCCAACGATATCCCATAGTTCCTATCGGCCGATCTCGATGCCATACTCCGTACGTGAAACCGGCACGTGCGCGGACACAGAAACCCTGTAAATGCGTATACGCCACTTCGGACATTGCAAATGCATTTGCGGAATGAAAACGACCAAACTATAGGCCTCGTATCGTGATCGGTATCGACGAGGGTCAGTGTAGGCGGTAGGTAATACCGAACCTTAACGATCCAAGAATTTTCCGTAAGATCTCGAGATCCCATTCGGGATTGATAAACGGGTTTTCCTGATCGTTCGATGATCGGCAAGGCTTACGATCGGCATGAAGAGAAAATCGCTAGGGCAGAGGGTTGGCAGGGAATGTACCTTTCTATGGTGTTATACTTTCGATCTTATCACTCTGTTTTATAAAATCGCATCTCCGAGCCAAAGATCGAGGGATTTTCTTCAGCCGATTCGATTTCCATCGTGGATCGGTAAATTTTCATACCGGTAAATATATATTGGAATTTTGGTTTTTAATGAGATAATTCACCTCGAGCTTGTAAAATCTTGAAGCCGATCAATTGACTGACAGAGGTCTCCAAATGGTCCAGCAGTCATTGAGGCTGCGAACCCTTGAAATCGGCTGGTAAAAGAGCACGAGGGAGAAAAGCTACAGCGGATGTTGGGAGTATAGGGGGATGATCTGATTACAAGTACCCGCGCGTCATGGGAAAGTCATAGTCGGATGGTCGAAGGAGAAGGGGGGGCGGAAACGGGGACTGTCATTCGAGTGGTGGTTTATATATATATATATATATAGTGTGTGCATGGATGATGGTCGAGTGCATTGTATTCGGGTTGCGCGCGATGTCACCGATGCGTACGTCGAAGGGGCTGCCCCGTTGTACGATCGTTTGCGCCCGTTGGCGCCGTTATTCCCGCGCGTTACTCCACCGCCGGTATTAATTTAATTTCCACGCATCAAAAGATTCACCGGCGTGCATCACGCGTGCGTTCGTTCGTTACGGTGAGCGCGCGTTCTCGCGGTTTCCGGCGCGAACGACGTTACCGATTTTTGTTATTTTCCATTTTTTTTCGCCGTTATGTCTCTTCGCCGAGCGTTCAAACGCATTTGCGCGTCATTGTGAAGGCCCTCGCGCTTCACCGATGCTCCATAACCGATTTCGGAGGGTTCTCCGCACGTCAGCAACGGGATTGCCTCGTCATCTGCACTTGTCACCCTTTTTTCTTGTTATTTTACATTTTTTTCATTTTTAACTTTATAGTTTCCGCGTTGAATTCCGTTGGTTATCGGTTATTCTCTTCAAAAGTGGAAATTTTTTTTTAAATCTGTAATTATAAAAACATTATAATTAGTACAAATCTTTGAACAAAATCTAAAAAAAAAAATTTCCACAAAGTATATTAATGTTCAATTTTTTTTTTTTTAGACTCTGTACTTATTCGCCTACTCGATGGTGATGTAATGTGTGTGCGTATAACGATCTGAAAGATTACCGGTTTACCCTGGTCAGACATGGACAATGGTCGTCTTATCAGCGACAGCGAGTATTTCTGATTCGTGAAGTGGCCTCTCGTATTTCCGGACATTCCATCAATAAAACCGAGTCATTTAACAAGTCCGGGAACAGAGAGCGAGCGAAGAGGGTGGGGGGTAGCTGAACGCACGGATTTCCAAGATAAAGGGGTCGACAATGGGCTAACCAATGGTTGGTATTCGGCAAGTGTCGAACCGCGCTGCCTCAATCACTCGCGCCCCGATAACAATGCTCGGGGGTTTATAAATCCGCGCATTGTTGCCAACTTAAAAGCTCCCTCTCTCTCTCTCTCTCTCGACGGCGACGCTCCGGTCGGAACCTTCGTCGACGTCGTCGAGAGTGGCGCCCGAGAAGCAACGAGATCGTGGCAGGGAAAATCCAACGAGCGGAAGAGGGAGAAAGTAGGAGGGAAAGGAGGTAGATGAGAAAGGTACGGGCTCGCCGAGAGAACCGTGTAAAAGCATTGAGAGCACTTTAATGAATACGATTAGAGGCTTTAACTGTGAAGGATTGTCGACCCGAAGAAAGCACCGAGCTTTCCATTGTATATGTATATATATATATAGTGTGTGTGTGTATATATATATATATTTATATATAATGTACACCCTTTGCATTACCACTTTTCGTCGAGCTTTTACCAAGCTCTGCTTTCTCGTAATTCACGTATCGAAGAATCCAAAGCTTTCGCTTTTCCTGATCTTGGCCGCGACTGCACTGATTTATTCAAGACGATGTGCTCCTCCAACTGACCAACTCCAATTAGGGTTTCCTGTTGTTACTATTTTTGTGACGTGACATTATTATTTTTTTATTTTTTTTTATTAAGTGTCACTGCTGTTTGTGACACGATTTCCTTAACAACCGTGAAAAACAATTGAAGAGTTCTCGCGAAATTGGGACTCCGATTAGAAATGTCACATTTCGGACAAAATTAATAAGGACTAACTTACTTTCGAGGATTTATAAATTTAAGCTCCTGGCTACGGCGAACCCACATTGGGCTCATTTTTTAATAATGCAATTAATCGGCGGTGCGATTTTTCTGAGCGGAACCATGTCGACTCCCACGACTTCCGTCGACATGAAGCCTCTCATCGACGTCGATGCTCGGGAGAGTCGTCGAGAAATACCTCTGCGAAGTGTTCGGGGGCAACTCGGACCCCTCAGCCAAAAAGACATGTTCAAAAGCACAAGTCAACTGATCAGAAACAATGCTGATGAGGTATTACTTCAATCTTCATTTTCTGAAAAAAAAAAAAAAGAAAATTGTATTTATTTATTTATTACAGATACCACAAAAAATAAATAAAAAACTCACTTTCACCGAGTTAATCCTGACTCGCGCTGAACTTTGGAAGAACCTCGTGATTATCTGGTTCTCCACGACAATTTTCGCAATTCTTCATCGACTGAAAATCATCAAATAAATGAAACAGTAATTTTTATAAAAAATAAAATAATAATAAAAAAATAGAACAAATTAACGAAATGCAATAATTTTGGTTTTTTAATTAATCAATGCCACGAAGAAATGTTGACATTTCTCACGGCGAGCGAGCGAATAATAAAAACGTGAATAGTCACAGTCACACGGTTTGGCGAGAGAGGATGGATATATAATCCCCGTAAAACGAGGGCCCAAAGAAAAAGGAGACCACGGGCGTGAAATCCTAATAAATGAGCATCGGTTATGGTGCGCTTCCATGGCGCTCGCCCGGACCCGGTGACACAATACGATAATCCACCCTTAACGCACACACACGATCTGCTACCGCCGTTGCCACCAACGACTCTTATCTCCCGGGTGCATCTCGGCGCATTTAACGAAAAACGCATTTGGGGCTGGACGAGGGGAGTGCGTGCAGTAACGCAGATAGTGAGCGTACGCGTGTCTAACCGCGCTCCCCTTTCTCTGGACCTGGTGCAATTCTATCCCCTCGACTCCTCGTAAACCGTCCGTCGCATCCCCTTTTTTTTTTTTTTTTTTGTTGCGTTACGGCAACACGAAAAATCTCGCGGCCTTGACCGCAAGATTTTTCATTTACCCAAAAGCAATAACAGAATAATTAAAAATTGAGCATAAAATTTTTTTTTAAAAACACGGGCAATTATTTTTGTTCCGCTTTTTCTTGTCCAGTGGAAAATCAAAGGATTTAATTATACGAATCAGCCTTTTGCTCAACGAGCCGTCATAATTGCGTCCACTAATTTGCCAAATTATTCAGTACGGAAAATATACAATGTTTCGGTAATTAATTACATTTACGGTTCGATAAATCGGCTTATCAAATTCCTCGGAAACTTTTATCTGCGTTGATCAAGCGAATTAATGAATTCGTTCAACCCAATTGCTTAATTTGCAGGGTCTAAGTAAAATAATAATTAAAATTCATTTTTTTTTGGCAAAGTGGATTAATGTACGAGTGACTTATAAATTAGACTTTGGCGATTAACAAAGTCGTAAATATAGACTTTGATATATCCGCTTATCAAATTCCTCGGAAACTTTTATCTACGTTGATCAAGCGAATTAATGAATTCGTTCAACCCAATTGCTTAATTTGCAGGGTCTAAGTAAAATAATAATTAAAATTAATTTTTTTTTGGGCAAAGTAGATTAATGTACGAGTGACTTATAAATTAGACCTTGGAGATTACCAAAGTCGTAAATATAGAGTGCACGTGAATTTGAAATTGGAATACAATGGGTGAACATTATAGGCAATCTTTGGGCGCCCTTCGAGGGGACGACGGGGGGCAAGTTGGCCGACAAAACCAGAGACAGTCGTGACGTTCTCCGCTCGCGTCAGGCTATTCGATTACCGGAGCAGTGAATGATAAAAATGACGAAAATCAAATGATTTCCGGAAGCCGGTGGTGCGCGTTGCTCGACTAGAACACAACGAGACGTCATACAGAACGCGTGCGTCAGCTATGCGCGACGATGTAATTGGCGTGTCTCGTGAAAGCGCTCGTTCTACCGGATGCGATTCGCATTAAGCACGCCCGTCCGTCACTTCGCTTCTCCTGCTGGATCCGTGCATGCGTGCTCTTCAGGGTCTCCATTCTCTCTCCCTGTATCATCTCCCAACGAGTATCGCCGCGTGTGTGTGTGTGCATTCCCATTGAATCCCATTCGCAATTTCGTTGATACTCATGACGTTTCCTGTGACGTTTTTTTTTTTCCTTTCCCTTTTTTCCTCTTCCATTTATTCTCCTCGGACCTGCAAAATCATTGGGAAATCGTGGTCAATAGCTGAATATATTTAAAAATAAATATTCATATTAAATATCAAAATCCCCCTTTTTCCTTTTTTTTTGCCAGAAGATAAATGAAATTTTTAACTAGAATTTTGTTTTCAATGAAAATGTTTCTACGATAAATTCAGTCATAAAAAAAAATGTTCTCATGAAAATTCGTGTTTAATACACATTGGCGTAAAAGACGCTGAAGAGCAGTGACGAAAAATTCATTAATCTTCTCTATTAGCGTGATAATTGAAGTTTTTCGAGGGGACGAGAGTTGGAGTGTCGCGAGGAACTCAAATTGCGGAAGCGTCAAAGGGTCGAGTTGGTTTCGTGACGGGGGCGGTTTTGCCGCCGTGAAAATCGTCGGGTCCGCGTCAAGCACACCCCGAAATTGGCCTCGCGGTTCGGTGGTCCTCGCCGCGCGTTGCGCTCTGCCTCGTTCCTCTCGGATTAATCAATTCGAAATATCGCGATCGCAACTGGCGCGTTAGAGCCGAGATTAGTCACGACGATCGAGGGTCGTCACAAGGGTCATTCGCAGCCCGACCGACACACCAGCAAAGCTCTCGCCTGTACCTACGTCCGTTCCCCTACATTTACAAGCTTCTCTACAGTTTCTCGTTAACTCGTTGTCGTCGTTCGCCTCTCTTTTTCACCGCTATTGTCGCTCATCGTCACTATCTCGATAAGCCACTTCCCAAAATCACTCCAATATACGTTCATCCCTCGTGTCCTCGTCTCTCGCAATCAACTGCAACAGAAAAAAAATTTTTTTTGGACTCTCCATGAAAAGTAATCGATGCGAACTCATCTGCAAGACTTGAATAGTTAATTATGATTAATCACACATTTTTCTTTAGTCGCTTTAAAAAAAAAAAATTTTAATAGCCACAAAATATTGGCAGTATTTAAAAAAATATTAAAATTTGCTAATTGATGAAATTAGCTGATATGATAAAAAAATTGTGATTAATAAAAATAAAATTATGAAAAAAATAATAAAAAAAATCGGACGTTCATTTCTCGTACTTTTGATACTCTTCTTCTTGTATTTCTCATCTTCTAAGATTTCTGAGGCTGCCAATCCAAGTCATCCGGGGTTGGAAAGCTTGTTTTTTTGTTCTCTCAACAATTACTTATCGATTTTCAGGTCGGCATACGAAATCATCGTGCGGAACACTATAGAACGATCGGTCTCTGCTTATGAACGTGTGGAAACAAGGGATGATGATGGCTGGGATGAGGTCATAGTGTGACGGGCGCGAGCTGCAGAGAGAGAGAGAGAGGGGGGGGGAGGGGGAGGAGGGCTCCTGCCACTCGAAGCCAGCCGCACTAGCTGACTCCACGCAATTATAGGCCCCTAATTACAGCACCCCTCGTCCTCTTCGCTCCCCTCCCCTCCACACGAGGCTCGGTTAATTAATTCGTACCTCATTAACGGCACAACCAGCCCGTGCATTCTCTTCAGCGAATCGCACACCCCATCGCCGCAACCTAACCCACAGCCACCACCGTTCCCATCATCATCGCAGTACCATCTCATCTCCGGGCCGTGGGCCTCTTTCCCCCCTTCGTATTATGTCAATTCATTTTTTTTTTCATCCCCAATTGCGCCTAAATACATATACATAAGGTATTAGCTTGCACGAGGTGAAATAATTAATTGCCTCAACAAACTAACATTGTTGAAGAACCTGAAAGCCACGAAATTCACTGGGTTAACCAATTTCCTCGAACCCTGTCGAACAAATTATTTTTTTTTCCATCCCCAATTGCGCCTAAATACCCATACATAAGATATTAGTTTAATTAATTAATTGTCGCATCAAACTAACATTGTTGAAGAAGCTAATAGCCACTAAATTCACTGGGTTAACCAATTTCCTTGAGGCCTATCGAACAAATTAATTTTTTTTCCCGTGGCAGGCGGAACCTTGTCAAAATATTCGTCATCGCAACATTTTTTTCCATATCTTCATTTTTCCTCGCTTATTAAAAGTGAATTCTAATTAAGCTTCGCTTAGAGAACGCGCATCGCTGCTCTCGTTATCATCGCACCCGGCGGAACACGACAGAATCGCTCGACTCCAAGCGCAATGTCAACACATACAAGATATGTATATATACATATATACACATACACACACATATATATACATACATAGGTTTGCCTGTGTATAATAGTCGCGAAGAGACAGCAGCTGCGATAAAAGTGTAACGAGAGAAAAAAACGTCGTTCCCTCGCTCGCTTATTAATTATATTCCACAGTGGCTTGACGACCGACGTATATACCATCAGCTGGCGCAGAGAGAGAGAGAGAGAGAGAGCAACAGAATGGACATCGGAGGGCGCGTAGTATAAAACGGAAGAGCCGATAACTGATGATGAGCGGGAGAGGCCAAGATGTCCAAGTGGAACGTTTCTATCAGTTCTCTCGACCCACCGCAACTTTCGGCAGCTGTCGCGTCTTCGCCTTTTGTTCTACGCGAGAAACAACGTCAATCGACGTCGTTCAGAATCGTCCAGGGGGACCAACGCTTCATTGAATCACCTCGAATCGGAGTTCGAGGCTTTCCATTGCTTTCCAATTCATTCAATCGCTTCATTTATTTCAACTTCAATAGTTTTGTATTCACGTGTCTTTAAAAAAACGGATTTTTAAGACAAAACTTTGCAACAGTGATTTTTTTTTCGGAATCTTGATTATTAACAAAAAATAAAAATAAAAAAGGCTCGAAAAACAAAATGGATTTGCCACTTTTTTGAATATTCCTTCTTAATAAATCCTTGGACTTTTTTTTTGTTTTTGTTAATTTGATGAATGAAAATTAATATTGCAAGGAAAAAAGTGAAAGAACGAATTTGACGTACAGAGGAGAGCACACGTTGCGGTAATCGAGTCGACGATCGTTCGTTCCATTAGACAGGGAATCGAATCTGGCGAGAATCGAGTAGAATTGAGTTAAGCGACGATGGACCGCGCGATTCGGGCTCGTGCTGCGGCACAAATTGGGCGCGGCGCATCCCGTCCCGTAAACGAATTATTTCTACGGCCGGGGATGAGCCACGAGCGATGCTCTCTCGTTCTCTCGTCGAGCACAGAGAGAGGCCTGTGTGTGCCATGTTTTTTGTTAAACGACCGCCGGTCGCTCACTGTGGGAACTCCCACCCCTCGTACGTAGCCTCGGGGGTTTGTTGATGCTCTTCAGCATCACCGATCGCTTACCGAGGGTCCGTCCTCTTCTCCGTGTACGAACACCCGCTCGTTATTTCATCAAACGCATATCACAGACCGGATGAATCTCATTTTCAGGCACAAAGAGACACACGGACGCCGATGGTTCCGCTAATTTCCACATGGACATGTAAGAGACAGGCTCCCTTTTAAAGAAGAATTCTTCATCCCACGACAAACGAGCATCTGAAAATAAAATGTCCAACGTTTAATTAAATTCATCGCCGCGGGGAACACTCCGGTATTAATTACATTATGTGATTATGATTTATATTTCGGTGAATCGAGGGAGCGATCGAGAAGTACAATTTTTTCAAAGGGCTAACAGGTACAGGATTATTATTGGATTCTGGGTTTAGTTGGGATTATTGTGTAGTTTAATTTGAGTTAAAATAAACAGTGGAATGAAGTGAACCTCATTTTCAGACACACGGAGACAATTTTTTTTTCGAAGGACTAACGAGTACAGGATTATTATTGAATTTTGTGGTTAATTAGGATTTTTGACAGTTTAATTTGAGTTAAAATGAAGAATGGAATGAAAGGAAGGTCTGTGAAGTTTCGGGATTTCGTAGGTGAATCTCTTAAACAAAAATCTCTCGGGCGAGCGAAAAACGCTAGCGGAAAGAGTTTTTTCCCTAAATTAATTAGACGCAATTAAGCGGACTTTTTCTGAGGATATGGTAGCGGTCTGGGGTATACAGGAGAGAATCCCTGCGAGGAAAAGTGCTCCGGAGCAACTCTGTGCCCCTACGCCCCGCTAAGAGGGTTTGCTTGTATCCCTTGAGATGCGCATGCGTCATCCGATTAAAATTACTAATTAGCTAATTAACTTAAGCGACCTCCGACTCACCTCCGCTCGGCTTCGCGGCTTCCTCTAAGTAAGTTGACCGCCTGATTATGATGCATCGCTTTAGAGCTTCGCGGAAATGCAAATAAAAACACACACACACAAAGAAATGCTCAGAGAAAGAAGCGCGAATGTGCTTTCCCCTAAAATGACTCTCCGCGCGTTCTAATCACAATAACTCAGCTATTTGTTAATACTTCATTGATAAAAAATCCCGAACATTTGCTTAAAACACTAAACAATTCCTAAGCAATCAACTATTGATTTCCATTTTTTTTTAAATAGAGAAATGTTTTTCCCAGCCTAGAATTTTTTTTCATAATTCCAGGAAAAATATTACAATACCTACCACAAAAAATACTATTTTAATACCTTAAACTACGTGGAGTTAGTACAATATTTTGTTAATAAAAAATCCCTTTCACTTCATTAAAATGCTAAAGATCGCTAAGCAATTAATTATTGATTTCCTTCTTTTTTTTTTTAATCGAGAAATAAATTCACAAATATTTTTTGCAGCCCGGGCATTTTTTTCGTAATTCCAGGAAAAATATTTACCTAGCAAAAAAATGATTTCATATCGCAAACTACGTTCACTTAGTTCTGTGCTTTGCATATACCGATCGATCTTTCGAAACCATGATGACAATGGAAAATTAATGTATTATCTTCGCAGTGATGTAAGGGAAAGAGAGCGGAGGGTTCCGTCTTCATCTCTGGGCGATTCAGCACCGGCAGCGAGAGAGAATGAGCACGTAGCTAGTAGCGAGAGGTCGCGCGGAAACCGGGGACCGATACTGATGCGATCCTCCGCCGGCTTCCGCGCGACACCGCGTCACGAGTCCAGAAGTGCTTTCCCGTGTTCCTTAACTCACCCGTTCGCCACTCGGTCCCGTTTGCGAATAATCTGAAAAAATAGTCTCTTCCTCCGCCTCCTTCTCCTCGAGTATATCAAACTCCCAGCGGTTTCTCCGTCACTCTCCTCCATCTCCTGCCGGATGTACATCGATAGTGCATATATGTCTGATGTTCGGTCCTCCAGTTGTCAATCAATTCAATTCCAGCGGACAAAGCAAAATGGGATGTCTTCCCTTTAAGCTTTTGTAGTTCGATTGGACACTTATCTCCAGATACCTGCTTTTACTTTCCAATTAGGGAGGCCGAGTCACCTGTAAAAAAAATTAATAAGCTGAATTATTTTTTTTTTTCAGTCAAGTGATAATTTTTTTTTTTAAGGGCTTCGTGGAAAAAAATTTCCAGCTTTTTGAGAAGTAACCAGTTTTTTTAAATTTATTAACAGTAAATTGATCATAAGATATTGATCTGTGGTATCGATTCAGAGATTTAGTTTTACCGCAGTGATGTTTGGGAGTGGAATGGAATTTTCTCCGGCTCCTGGGCTTGAGAGTAAGTGACAGAGTCGTGACCGAGGGTTCTTAGCCATCCCCGGAGTCTCTGGAGTGATGCATCATCGTTAAACTATTGTAAAGGATGCGCTGTGATGTTTCTTTCGTCTTCTTAAATTTTCTCGCTCTTACCCGCATAAATGAAAATTAAAAAATAAAAAAACGGTGAAAAGTGCATCGGGCTGCGGTATGCAGGGTCTGAAACCGGGTGGAGCGGCGAGAGGTGGCAATTCGTTAGATCATTGATGCGAATAATTGATTTGAGCGTAGAAGTAGCCCGTATGTGTCCAGCGTGTACGTAATCACGGTCCCCACGTCAAAGCCCCACTACATTCTAGAGTGAGAGCCTCGATTAGAATTTCTTTGAGCCCCCATCTCACGAGCAGCAGTCCTTTACGTGCAGTGCCTTGGTGAACTATATGCGGGCTTTCAACTTATAGCCTAATGATCCTCTTAATCCTCTCTCCGAGAAAAGAGGTTCAACCGACAGCCCAGCTCCAATTTAGTACCATTAATGTGCCCCCATTGCTCGACTCTGTCATTCCATTTATAAAATACTCTGGCCATTCACTTTAAATTACATCAGCGATGTACATAATTCACTTTCTCAGCTGACTGATCATCAATTAAGCATTAGAAATATTAAAAATAACAAATAACATTTTTTTTTCTCTCAAACAAAAAGCCAGCTAAATTATTCATATGAAATTTCGATACAGTTTTCTTTTTCCTAATTAACAAACAAAAAAAAATCGATAAATGCAACTGATCTATTAATAAGGAAGGATAATTATGAAAGTAGCTTTTAAATTTGAAGAAAACAAGTCAAGATAATTTAATTTCAGGCACCCACATAGTGCATAGTTATGCAGAGGCTCGATGCAAAGCCTAACACGTTTAATTACATCAGCGATGTGCATAATTCACTTTGTCAGCTGACTGATCATCAATTGAGTACTAGAAATATTAAAAATAACAAATAACATTGTTTTTCTCCCAAACAAAAAGTCAGCTAAATTATTCATATGAAATTTCGATACGATTTTCTTTTTCTTAATTAACAAAAAAAAATCGATAAAAAGGAAAGATAATCATGAAAGTAGCTTTTAAATTCGAAGGAAACAAGTCAAGATAATTAAATTTCAGGCACCCACATATTGTATAGTTATGCAGAGGCTCGATGCAAAGCCTAACACGTTTAATGCACATGCTAATAACCCAACATGCTTAGCATGCATTACGTGGAGAATGTCGTGTACATCAGCGTATGAGAAAACGCGTGGCAGTCGAGACGTTACTCAGCGTAGGGAAATTTTCGGTAACCGCGAGTCAACTTCGAAAACTCGATATTAAGGTGCTCCTGGGTGGTTCACCCTCGCGTTGTACGTCCACCCACGACGCTTATACGACTATGCATGATGGCTCGGGTTGCTGTGTCCTCGTTGCAAACTAATTAGCCCGCGAAGCCTCGTTGAGCCGCCCCCCTCGACCCCCTCATCGCCTACTGTACCACATCACGTCGGAGAGAGCCTGGAATGATTATAGGGGCTCCCCCCCCCCCCCCTCGCCTCCTCCTCCCTCCATCTATATGGATGTATCAGGGCCGCGTGTGACACCTGGGATCGCGAACCTTAACCCATCTATCACTGTGTCTCCACATCCAAGTTATCCTTCGATATTTCCAATTGGCCTAATTAAGCACTTCGATATTTCGGGAATCCCAAAAGTCATCATAACGTCATACGAGATAAATACTCCATCTGAATTGTATAAATATAAATTCCATGATATATGGTTCCAGAAATTTGAAAAAAAATAAAAAAAAACCTTACCCCTGAAAACACAGGATTTCCCTTTCTTTTTTTCCTGTTTATGTCCGCAATGTTCTTACAGACAACAAAAAGTCCATTCCAAAATTTCCAAATATTGCATCGACTGCTGTAAAAAAAAAAAAAGATAATATCATTAATATGAGTTCATTGATAAATAAATAAATAAAAATGTGATTGTCAGGGGTCATGAAACTCGTCGAACGAAAAAATACAAATTTTTTTTCCTCGATCGCAAATACGGAATACGGTCAACAAGTATCCGAAATTTCCATATTATTACATCTACTGCTGCTGCAAAAAATGATAATCTCATTAATCTCAGTTCGTCGATTAAAAAAAAATACCGCTATTTTCGATTTCACAGTAAATTGAGTAATTTACCTGTTCAAAGCGCTTCTCCCTGCGCAGCATCTCTGTCATAGTACCAGGTCATCTGTGATAGCCAGGGATCATGAAACTCGTCGAACGGCGTAATGCATTGTGCGACGCGTGTGCCATTGAGTCCCCGGCGCATGGAACTTATCCTTCTATTTCCAATTGGGCTAATTAAACAGTTGGATATAGTGGTTGCTGGTAACAGGGTAGGTCCTCGGTATAATAGCCAAGCGGCGGGGCGGGTGGATGTTCGATTCGGGTGCGTCGATCGAACGCGGAGGACAATAATAGGGGAGAGAGCTTCTGCCAACATTCATTTGTAATACTAATTGAAATCAAACATGCGCCCGGGCCCGGGTTATATATCCCATACACAGCCTGGATCCAATGGGATTCGACCATTTCTTTTTTTTTTTCGCCACTAAGCCGACACGCTAAACGGCTCGGCTGCGGTCTGCACCGCTCGCTCTCTATGAGGCGTATGTAGATTAGGCTCTTCCGTGTGTTGGTCCACGCACACACCCCAGCGGCGTACGCTTTGCGTTGGAAAAGCTGTGCGGAACGATCTTGCCCATCTGTCGCCCAGAATATCGCCCACGGCGCCATCTACGCTTCTTCTTTTTGCTGTGTACATAATATCCAATTATATGCGGCACGTTTAATCAATCTGCACTTCGAACTCCAATGGACCAAGGTATTTGGGTAAACCAAATACGTGAGTTGTAAATGCTGCATCAGAAATTTTTTTTTTTTTTTTAATTATGTATTTTAAAAAAAATTTGTATATGAAGTATGTAGAAAAATTGTTTAGTAGATTTTAGTACGTCAGGAAGAAATGTCACGTGTACTGTTATTTCATTGCGAGATTGACGAATGTGTTCGCAATGGTTAGTTTCCGTTCAAGATTCTCTTTATTGTATTAATTAGATCGACGTTGTGAAGTTGAATGGCGTGTTCGACGAGGCGGACGAGTAATAACCACCGTCTCGTTACGCACGACGCACGGTTCGATAGTTTCGCATAGATTATTACGCCCGAGGCGTCGGGAGCCTCGCCCGTGTCCTTACGAAAATAATACGTATCGCCCGAAAGGGAGCGGCTTGACCGCGTCGTTTGACTCGCTCGTGCGAGGTTAGGACGCCGATTGGAATATGCTAAGGAAACACTGATGACGTCACTGCATAATTGTTATTGCTTAATAACAATTATTCCTCGAAGAAATGCCAACACATAAAAAATCAAGAATATACAAAATATATATAAAAAAAAATACTGAAAATCTCACAAAATAGCGTGTAACGAGAAAAAATAAATGCTTCCGCAGAAATGGTAGATGTCGTTGAGATACGATCGATTAACGCGACATAAACGCGGCGTAAATGTAAAAACAAAAGGTGCGGTAAAGGCTGGGGCAGGGGGGGGGGGGGAAGAAGCGTCGAGACGCCGCGGCGCGAGAGTAAAATGGAAGCACGCGGGGTATCCAAAACACGCGGTGGCCAATGGCGATCGGGCGTGTAATGGGCAGTGGTCAATTATCACGCGGCGGCTACCGCGTTACGTGACGCGCCTGAAATTGGCGTTTTTGTTTCGAATATCAATTCCCAGGGACGGTGAAGGGTTTTAATTGGTCGTGCGCGCGCTCGCTTGTCCTCTCTCTCTCTCTCTCTCTCTCTGCTATTTTGATGCCCAGTCCCTGCCTTCTCTCTTTCTGCTAGAAAATCTACCGCTTTTCACTTTTCTTTTTTGATTTTGTTTCGCCTCATTTAGAATTAAATCTGCATTATACTCTGTACTCTGTTTTTTGGCACGCTTTTATATATTGTTTCTCGGCTATTTTACATTACTCTGGTCCTTAGGGGGTTTTAATCCCAGGACCAATAAAAAATTACTCTACTCTCTCTCTCTCTCTCTCTAACTCACCGGAATACCGCAGCGCACGGAATTCGCGAGAAATCGTACGTGCGGTGGTTGAACTCAAAAGCAAATACTCGCCGAAACACGTAAAACGCGCGTTAAATGTGGCAACCCTGTATATCTCACCGAGTAACAGGTTTACCAACGTGACTACTCAAGTCGCCCCAAAACATTTAGTTACATCGACACTTAGCCGCATCGAAAGGTCAAACCGCTCGATGTAAACACAAGTCGTCGTGCATAACAGAAAAATCGTTTGACCTTGAACCAACAATAGCGCAATACATTCGGCGACTAAAATGGCTCGTTCGCAACACCGCCAACGTCCAACGTTCGTACATTCATCGCTCAACGTTCGGCTTTTTATTCCGCGGCAATAATCCATCCGCAGAGCGTTCCATTTCCGCGCGCGGATGTCGAACGTTGTCGCGCCTCCGGAACAGAGCGCGCGGTATGGCCTCGTGCACAGCGGAGGAGTCAATATTTGTTCGCGCCTCAGCGGTAATTTGTTTTTCCCACTCGAGGAAGTAACGGGCCGCCTCGAAGGAGGCGGACGTAGTCGTCGTCTTCGACTTTTGCCAGAAGAACCATTTCCGGTAGCAGTAATAACCACTTTGCAGGTATATACACTGACTGAGCTCGTCTGACTTTTTCCTTCGTCTTCTTCTTCTTCGTTTTTTTTTTTTTTTGTCTTTTCGCAAACACCGGAAGGACTCATTGGCACCGCGCATAGCAACGACGAGGACATCTTCAGGGAGCAATTCTACCGCTCCAGTGTTTTCCATGCGTGTGTGTGTGCGTGGGTGGACGCGAGACTCCGCAGCTGATGATCTTGCGTGTATCCGGGCATCCTCCGGTTATGCCGCACTCCACAGCCCGGCCATACAGAATGAGCGCGCGGTGTCCATGCGCAACTTTTGCAAACGCTCTTGTTTCGAAACAAGCAGTGAAGTTAAGCGATGGATCACCGAGCGAAACCTCCCGTGGGCATCCCTCGGACCCTCAACTTTGGAATAGATTGCGTTAGTGCCCCCAGGACAGCCCTAGGCGATTAGACAGCCGAGAGGAAAGTCTCCCCGCGCACACGAGGATCCGAAGCGCGCGGACGTGGATGTAAATCGAGGATCGAAAGCACAGCAATCGCGCAATGAAACAGTACATAGGCGACGAAAATACCGCGCGCAAGATCGTCGATTTGCGTCGTTCGTTCATAATTTCACAACAATGCTTCATATTCAACATATAAAAAAATGTTATCCATTTCGTCTCCTCAAAAAAGCGTACGAATTAAAAACCGCAACTTTGTCAGCGAATAAGCGCAGAGACGCCAAAAAAAAAACAGGCCCGTCGATATGAATTACCGATTCCGAGGGGTACAGAATATCGACAATAGGATACGCGAGAACCGGAGAACCAAACACGGAAAGCCCGGCAAGCTGCTGAAAGCTCGGGGTACGAGAGACGGCTCGGGAAAGTTCCCCTCGCGCGAGGCAACAATGCAGCGCAATGCTGTTTCAATTTCAACTTGTACCCTGGAAGAAGCCCCGGCGAGAGGCGAGTAATACGAGATGACTATTAAACTTGGCTTTATCGAGCGTGCGAAATCTTCGCGGAGCGTCCGTACCGTGGTAATAACTATAGTTGGCTTTCGGTATTATGTACACACACACCGATGCACTCGGGTACAGTCGAAGAAGAAGAAGAAGAAGAAGAAGAAGAAGAAGAAGAAGAAGAAGCGCCAGGCATAGAAGAGAAAGCCAACGTAACGAATGAGAACGAGAGAAGGAGAAGCCTAGTACATACATACATACATACATACATACACCAAAAGAACCTGTATGCAGAATCCCCGAGTGCGAGAGAGAGAGAGAGAAGCACTTTCCTCGTCGCTTTCGCGCGGAAAGGAGAAGGACGCACGTAAAGTGCGGTGTGGAGGTTTACTCGGCTGTGCCGGAGCTGCTGCTGCTGCCGCGCACCGCCTAATGGAGTCAACAAACAAAAGTGAATCGATTTGAAATAATGGCACGCAGCCCGAGAGGCAGCGGCGGCGGCGGTGAGAGTGAGTGAGCGAGCTTGCGCGACAAATAAAAGCACTCAGCGTGAGCGGCTTTATCCTTATACAACTGTCAGACGTCTTAACACCCTCCGGCTACACTCGGCTCGCCGAGAGTTCGAGCGCGCGACGGCGAGAGCCACGCTCAGCGTCAAAGCCGCCGCCGAGTCGTCGCTAGTCGCTGCCGAGCTTCGGAGCCTCGCCACTCGTGTACACCCGACTTCCCCAGGGTTAAAAGCTTTATGGAACTCATTTTCGTTAGCGTTACTCGCGCGCTCTGGTGTCCCTTCGGGTTAAGGCTTCGCGACGCGCGACGCGTCACCGCCACGAGCTCCTCCTCCACCAAAAGCGAAGAGTGCGCTTTTTTGTTCATGCGCTGTTTACTCGCGACGATCGAGCCACGACTTCTCGATCGACCGCGTGGTCCACGATAACGATTCACGTGCCGAGATCGATTTGTGCCGATCGCTGTACGAGATTTTTCAGCGTTTAGCTTATTGAAACTCGTAATTTTTCGGCACGAGTTGAGCGAAGGAATTCAATGTAATCAGTAACTTGAAACTTATCATTTTTGTGTATGAAATATGAAATATCGTTAATGTATGTAATAATGCATATGTACCAATTGATTAAATGAATTGAGCATTTATCGATGAATTTTTTATAACCACATAATTACCTATTTTTGTGTAAACCTTTTCCGAAAAGTACTTTCGACAAAAAGATTGCGCTGAATTTTCTCATTTGCCAAAGTGCCGAAATTATTTGTTCAGCATTGCAGCATCAATATTTAGCGGGAGAGCAATCATCAAAAAAAAAAAAAAAAAAACTGAAAGCTTGCGCTGTCGAGCGTGAAAGTAATTTGTGCTCGCATAAATAGCGCTTTTATTTATCAAACACCGATGCTCCGGGCGTAAATGTATTATCTTCGATATCGTAAATAGCTGCGGACGTGGGGTCGTCCAAACTTCCGGTTGTCGGATGATCAATGCGTCACCGAATGCGAATTTCATCGACTGCGAGTACTTGCATTGTGCTGCTACCTGGTGAACGCGTGGTCGACCGGGAGACTGCTTAACGGAGGGAGAATCGTCGGCACATTGTCACCTTCGACCGGCAACTGATCATCATAATCGCGCACATACCAAAAGCGCTCCGCAAAAGATCATCTTGATCGATAAGACCGATAAAAAAAAATGTAATCTCATCGTATACGATTATTCCCGGCAAATTTATACGACCAAAGCATTGCGCACTATTTTGTCTAGTCCTTACATTTCGACTTCCGCCCAATTAATAGCTTACGACAATAAACCTTATTCCACGAGTTCCGGTGGAATTGCAGTGGCCACAGGCAACGTTCCCAGCATTTCTGATGACCCGACGGACGACAATCGTGTTTCTGGCGGCTTGCGGAGAGGCGGAGGCCTCGCAGAGTGAGAGGACTCGATAGACTCGATTATCGAGCACTAGAGGTGAATTGATTAAAATCAAACTACAGGGGCGTGGAGCGGGCGGCTGATGTTTCAGAGCAAAGGAGGGTCGAGCGAACGAGCGGCCGTTTGGCCTGCTGGCCAACGGGGTAGTTCGGGCCAGAGTAAACAGCGCGCAATTAACGTGCAACCATTAAATATGTACGCCGAGCAGAGAGACAAGAGGGAGAGAGAGAGTAACTCGCTGCTCTGCTCTCGTGAATCTGTAGTATGTAATGTACGTAATGTACTGGTGAGTATATATATATATATATATATATGGATTTTAGATGTACATGTGCGTGTACAGCATACGTACGCGCAGCATAAATGCATCGGGGATCGAACTCACACGCGATGGGGCCACTCATCTCCCGCTGTTGGCACAGCCGCTTGATTAGCTCCGCCATATTTACATATCATTAGCCGATTGTTTGTACGAACAGGAATTCTCTCGTTCCTTCGTCTGCCCCGGCGTTTCCTACCCTCTCCAATCGCCACGGACTGAATTGGCTCAGTCATTGGCACTCCAAGCGTTCGGCCATCTGCTCAATTAATTGCAGAACGCACATTCCACCGCTTCGCTTAATGATTTTTGTTTGGAGAACAGCGAGCGTTGATTGTTACATTATTTTTGGCAAATTTTCACTTTCATAGTCGGAAAATTGAGACACTCCGCTGTGATTTATTTTCACGCAGCGGGCATAAAATTGTGTCAAAAATAATTTTTATGGCATAAAATTATGTCATAAAAATGATTTTTCATAATCCTGCTGATTGATCTCAATTTCTATTTTTTTTCGAGACAAAATGGACATAAGATCAAGAGAAATATGCAATGTACGCTGCTGAATTTTCCTTCCGGAATGAGTGCGATTTTTTTTTTTAGTCGGACTAAATGGATTAATTTTGCTTTTTCTCCCGCTAGTCGATAGCAATGACAATTTATTTAGTTTTTTATTTTTTTTATTCCCCTCGAATCAATTAAAGAGCGGCCAATCACTGTGCCAACTACAGAGCGAAATTACCAATCGCTGCAAGTTGCCGCTGGATCTGCAGCGTGCAATCTACCGACTACCTTTCCAACTGCGCTGCACTATCCATCGAGAAAATGCAGCGGTGCCGCTGCTGCCCTCTTCCGGTTCGGGGATATCCGCGCGCGTTACGGTGACTCATTACAGCCGGAAGTGAGCGCGAAAGCTTCGAAGCCGAGTGGATTGAACGCGGCAAAAGTGCTTTCATCACACGCGCTTCACCCTTTCTCTCCTTGTCCGAATGCCAATTTAGCCAGTCCGCCAACGTCGATTTTACAATTGGCTGCCAATTTTCCGCCACTAAACGTATGCCCGATAAATTCTGAGAGAACGTAATTTGGGTTTTTAAAAAATAGTATGAATATTCTCTCTCTCTCTCTCAGAGCGAAGTAAATCGCGCAGAATGGGCAAATAGGGCCAATGATCAAAAGGACCATGAAGTAACGAGTGTTTGTACAGAACCTGATCAAATATTGAATCATTTATCTACGCAAAGTGCACACTTATTTATACGCATTAATGCAATCCTGAAAATTGCAATTTATTGTCGTTTAAAAAAATAATAATCGCCGTAATAAAAAAATCGCACCGATCACCGCTAAACGCACACGTAAACGTAATTAGCCCGACGGGTTGTCGAGAGTGAAAAGAAAGGGGGGCGAGAATTTCTTTGAAATTGTTTATTCATAAAAATACGAATTTCGCTCGATCGATATTTGATAATCTACACTCGGATAACAATTTAGTTGACCTCTTGTTTAATTTTTATACACTAGGCATCTTCATATTCGTATTGAGCGTGAGCACGTGAGTCGCGCGCTTAACGCAGGACATTATCGTTCTATTTCGAACAAAATTCATAAACCATCATCGTTTTTTTTTTTTTCGTATGTTTAAATAGAACAAGAACCGCGTCTGCCACCCGAAGGCTCCTTATTACTGAGCATCTTTTCGAGGATCGTCTATTTCAGGGGTGAATCAAACGAGAAAAAAAACACTTATTGACTACCGAAAGGAAAAAACGACGGTCGCCCTGCAATTATCTCGTATTCTCTCAGTGTGTTTTTTTTGCACACTTAGCGACTCGAATATTAAACATAATAATCTCCAACAAGGACTGCGTTTATCAATCGTCACAATACGTTTATCCAATAAATAATTCTTAACTTATTCGAAAGGGACGAGACTGGGGAGGGGGTGGGGGGGAGAAAAATACCATTTTAAATAACTATTAAGGCAGTATGGTAATATGGCTTGGTATTTGTTGTTGCATCCTTCGTAATTACGTAGAAATAGACTTTCGCGCGTACTCTCGGTATCTCTCCGCTCGTATATCAAAAGAATTCTCACAACGAATGGACGTTAACGTCGTATCGCGAAAGATATGTGCGTGTTTATCGTTGCAGCGTAGAATTTGGAATCTCGATTCTCGCTGTACGTGCTACAGATACACTAAAGCCAGGATCCTCAACGCGCGGCACTTAAATAGGTAAAAACGCTGTTTAAAGCGTAAGTTAGAGGGTCCGGAACATTTGAGCAATGAGGATCCGGACTGAACCTTCTTTTACCGAGCCAACGTGATTTTTCTTTTTTTTTTTTCGTCGTTGAAGGAATTTACGGGATTCGCGGGAAGTATCGAGGTTTTCATTTCGATTTCCATTCGAGGATAAATAATTAATCGTGGTAACCATGTGTGAATTGGATAACTCGAGATCGATCGTTACGAAACTTTGGTCGGGCTTATATCGTAGATGTAATAACCTACGCTATTGCGATTGCACGTTATTGTTACGTGATTACGTATGACAAACGGTGAGCGCAAAGGGACAAAGATGCGACACGTTCCAGGCGTCGAGGTTGACAACGCCGTGGAAATAAAGTATTTCTAAGGTTTGGCAGTTGAATCACCGCCGTCGACGTGCAGCATTGCCGATTCGAATTGCTCGAGGACTTGCATGCTCTCGGTCGAAACGGTGCTTATGCCTAATCGCTCGTTCACTCTATCGTTTATGTCCTCGTCGAGGATCGGACTGTCCTCTTGGTCCTCCTCTTCCTCCTCCTCGATCTCTTCCTCGTCTTCTTCGTCGACATCGTCGCCAGAATCGTCGACGTCGTCCTCGTTCGTTTCCGTGTCTCTCTCCTCGCTGTTCAAGTCTTTTCTCTCGGTTTCTACGTCCTCGGCAACAGGAGGAATTTTAGGCGTGCGATCGGAGGCCTTTCCATCGGGCGACAATTCTTCCTCCGCGGAATCGGTGTCACTACTGCTCACAGTTGGCTTCCTATTCGCCGACGATATTCCGCGATAGCTTCGTTCGGAAACGACAAAATCGCGCGTTTCCTTTCGACTGTTCGCGGAAGATTCGTCGAAAGCCGAGTCTCGGGAGTCGAGACTCTTTCTCTCGGGTCTCATGAGAATCCGCGGTCTGTTTCGCTCCTGTTTCGAAGCCGCGTCGAAGACTCTGACGAGCGGGGGAGTCCTCGCGCGATCCTCCGTCGTTCTCCGGCGATTCGAGAGGCTTCTCGCTGCATTTTGCAGCCTGCTTATCGGCTGACGATCGCTCACGAGGATCCCGGCCTCGTCGCGTCCTAACTTTGCTCTAAGTGGCGCTGATAAATGCGCTTCTTCCAATTTCACGTGTTCGGTGGATGCGGTGAGCTCGGAACAGTTTGGCTGACTTCCCATTGGCTGCTCGCGATGCAATTGGGCGGCGGGCTCGTGACTTTCGTCGCCGCGTGGACTTCCGGATTTTCCGTCGTTTCCGTCGTTACCGGAAGCGGTTGATCGTTGCTGCGACTCGTCAGAACGATTGGCGAGGGTATCGGGCTTGTTATAGCCTGGGAACATTGCGTGGAGTAAACCGGAATGAGGTTTTGGCCTGGATTTGTTACGGGCGTGAAAGCCCTGCTCTGTTTGTTTTGACGCTGTGATTTCCAGCTCGGCGCGTTTGTCCGGAGTTTCGTTGAGTTCTCGGGTGGATCTCGATGTCTCGGTGATTCCGCGTCCGAAATTTCGCACCTTGATTGCCCCGAATTCTCGGCTCGTCGGGTTTCTGCCGTTGTACGGGCCGTTCGATAATTTATCCACGTCGTCGTTGTCCGCGTGGTCAGCCGCGATTGGGAGCGACTTTCCGTCGGCGGGGGCGATGCGATTGAGTCCGGGGATCGCGCGAGTCGTGGACTTTTTCCAACCCCGGGCGATCGACTCGGCGAGACGTCCGGTGAGCTTGTCGAGGTGAAGAGCAGCGCTGGTGATCGGCATCTGGGACTTTCCGGCTCCCGCTTCACCGGCCCGCGAGGATTTGTAGCCGGAAGTTGTCGGTTGAGCCTTTCCTTCTTGTCCGTCGCTCGATTTTCTCGGTTCCGAGATTTTTTTGACGATGAAATATGATTGGCTGCTCTCCGATGCGCCGACGGGCAATTGGTAAGCGTAGGAGACGCGCTGCTGAGGCTGCGGCACGTAAGTGATGCTGGATCTCGACATTTGATGGCCGATGACGAGGGAACTGTTGTAGGAAAGTTCGTCGCCGCTGTTGGGGAGGGCGGCGGGGTCGCTATTGCTAGAGGACTTGAGGATTTCGAGCGGCGACGAATCGGCGATAACGCTGTTATCGGACTGACCGAAATTGGCGGCTGCGGCGAGGGCGTTCGAGGAGATCGGGATGAGGAAGGTCGAGGATGGTAACTGGTTGACGCCTCGTCCACCGACGCCGACGATTGGCTGCTGCTGCTGCTGCTGCTGCTGCTGTTGTTGTTGTTTTGCAGTTGGACCAACTTTATAAAGTCCACAAGACGCTTTATTGACCTCTGGGTCTTCTCCTGCTTTCCCAGCAACTCCTGGCGCGTACGATGCTGCAACTACGCACAGAAAAGGAGACTTTTATCATCGCTCAGCCGCGGGAATATCTCATCGTCACTCGCATCGAAATGCTCGACTTCGAAATGTCGCGGCACACGTATATTCACTATTTTTACATGGCAACACGTTCACGACACGACAGACATGCGTTATCTCTGTGTATTCATGTGCAAAAATGGAAATAAATGGACTATTTCACTGGTCCCTTAACTCGGACGCTAATTCATCGTAATATGACAACGAAACTACCAACTGATAGATCACAACATTCCTACGAGAGTCGAACAGTACGATATCAAGGCTTTTTACCAAACGGTTGCGATAATATAACGAAGAACCAAAAAAAAAAAAAAAAGACTGGAACGAAAAAATAGTGAAGAGGTTGCAGGTTTTTTTTAACGAAAAAATAAAAAAACAAAGTATAAAATGACGTAAAACAAATGAAATACTTAAAGATATATAAAATTTTGACGAAAATCGATCGAGTGAAAGATATACTTGAAGAAGAATAATAAAAAAAAAACGAATGAAAAAGCATTCCAAAATAAAGATGTAGGAAATATCGATTAAGTTTGGTTTTCTACGCAGGCCACAGGACGAACCTGAAGTGACTGGCCGAGTAGTTGGGAGCGTTTTTCCAACTCGTAAACCTGCAATCTCAGATCCGAGTTTCGCTCTCGCTGCTCATATCTTTCTCTCTCTTTTTCCTCTGCAAGACATTTCGCGTTCAATACGTTGCGTTTCCCTACACGTGATCGACCAAAAAGTTGTTCTCAAATGCAAACTCTCGACGGGCCGACTCGTGGTCGGTCTCGCGACGTTCGCAGACTTGTTGTACGCACTATTCGTTCGTCTAGTACGTGCGTACGATCATTGAAGTCTGCGACGACCCAGGTACTCAATCTCCTTGCAGGCAATATCTAGAATTTCGTAAGCTATATATTACATTCGTTCGGGACGCCTCGCGTGGCGAGCTCCTTCGAGAAACATAAACTAAGTTAAGTTAATTTAAGTTAAGAGAGAGAGACACAGCGCGACAATCGCTGATATGCCCAGAGAACAAGAACTTTTTTGTCAATCCCATGAACTAAATTCGACACGGCATTTCAATATTCGAGATACTCTCTCCTGCGAGAACGCCTTTTTTCTTTTGCTTTTATTACCGAGCTCCTCGTTCTTCTTTATCGTTCCCGTTCCGCTGGGCTCCTTTAATCTGAGAGCGCATTTCGGGCACAGCCTTGGAGGCGGCGGTGAAATCGAGTGACACGACACGTGATAATTAGCCTCGCAATTATCGCAGTTCGTCAAAGTTCCTGTTGAACGAATACATTATCAATGTGGAATCGATTTTCGAAAAATCGCTTCCTCAGAATAATTGTCATACATAAATTTCTCTCGAAGTATTTGACTTTACTGTCTTTACTATTGATTTTTATTTTTTTTTTTTTTTCATTTCACTAAAATTCGAAATTCGAGCAATATTTCCCATCGATTAATTTGTTACATTGAAGAAAAAAAAAGTGAGGAAGAAAATAATTGAAACATTGTGAAGATCGGGAAAAAAACGAAACTTGCCTGGATTTCTGCAGTTAATGCAGACCGCCGAGTCGTTTTCGATCCTCTCGATGGTGAGTCCGACCGGAAGTCCGGGTATATGAACAGTTTTGCTGTTGGTCGTCGATTGTGTAGTTTTCGTGGGGCCCGAGGGCTGCACCTGCCCGTTTCCATTTTCTATCCTGCCTTTATTCACGAACACCCGGCTTTCCGCCATATTCCGAAGGATATTCGGTCTCGCGGTGGCTTTTTGTGTGGGAATAAGGGATTTTGCTATTGTTCGGGTTGGCGGCGAGGTCGACTTGGGGGGAGGGACTGTGGAGGTGGGTTTATTGGTGGTCGGAGGAGGTGAAGGTCCGTTTAGACGCGCGGTCGTCTGTCGAGTTTGCGGGACGTTCGTCGCCGACTGAAGATAGTTGTGACGTTTTCGTTTCTGAAAGACAAAATAAAGAATTCACAAATGTAACGTGAGCATTTGAGAGACGAATTTTCTCGTGACGAGCGTTATTTTACCGTCGGTATTTCCCAGTTGGAATACACGAACTGTGGATTCGCCGTGCTGCGTCGCTTCCTCTCGGCCCTTTTATTCTGTAACTCGGTGAACTTGGTCGTCGTTATGAGGCCAAGTATCTCCAAGAAGTTGAGCTGCGCCCTGCAGTTTACCTTGTGCTCGGGCGGCGGACTTTCCGGCTCGTGCCGCTGCTTGTCCCGCGAATTATCGTCCACCTCGACCACCTCCATTATTTCTTCCTCCGCCGAAATTGTCTCCACCGAGAGTGAACGTTCCCTGCAGAAAAAAAATGGTCAAAACGTCAATGAAAACAGGTATTCAAGAAGGAGAACAATACTTTACATGGAGAACAAGGCTTAGATGAAACAATCAAGAACTTAGTTGGAAAAGCTACTCCAAATAGTCGATAGGTAAACCCTTTGGGTAGCTTTTAACAAGTTATCGGTTAGCGCAACCGGAAACTTCGTAAGCTCAAGTAATAACTCAACCTAACAAGTTTCTCGTGGTAGCATTTGTAACCAAGTTCATCGTTGTACCAACTAAACCGTCTTCTTCCTAAGCTCTCATAAATATATCATAAGACTCTGTGCTATTAATTTATTTTTTTTAAATGAGGTCTCACTCACTTTTTCCTAACATTGCCACGTGGAGGTCTAGTAGCATTGCCGTTGAGTACAACGGGCTCGTAATCCTCTTTGGCAGCGGCGAGTCGAGCGTTGTCAAGCCCATTGGTGACGACCTTGACTTCCGAAATTTCGTCGGTGGTTGCCTCATTGTTGGCGGTGATGTGATTGTTGTTGTTGAGCCCGAGCAGCGAGGCCACGGAAACTTTTACCTCGTTCGTGTTCTCCGCTTTGAAGGCCTCCACTTCCTTGCGCAAGCGTTGAACGACTTGCTTCTGCGCGAGAGAAAATACAAAACTAGCTTTAGTCGTTGCTCGTAATCGACGTCGTCCTCCCCAACGACGCATCCTCCACCCCCTCATCCTCGAACTTTCTCGTACCTCCTGAGCAAACCATCTACAGGGTGAAAATCATAAGTCGATACATAAACACATTTTTTTTTTCCTAACGTAATTTTAAATTATACATTTTTTTTTTCAATGCCCATTTAATTATGGAAAAATAAAGAAAATGGAAAAGTGGATACAAAATACTTCTACATTAATATTGCTGAAGAGTATCCACAAAACCATGAAGAAAATTACTTGCAACTTACTTATGTACAATTTTCACCCTGTAAAGTGGGAAATTTCACAGTTATGCCTATAATTCCACGACTAATTACAGCGCAGCGATTCCGCGGTTGGCTAGAAGTAATTAAACGTCATTACTGATCGAGCAGTGATTCATGACGCCCCAGATTGGGACTTGAAGAGGACAGAAGAGGACTTGGGTAGCTGTCGATGACCGACGCGTTCATCCCCCGGGAATCCACAGGTCCTCTTCCACTGCACAATCTCCGGAGCAACTGCGACCCGGTGAATGTTCGAGCGATCGATCATGCACTTGGCCAAAGCTGTTGGCAACTTCGTCTGAGATTTACGAGACACTTGATAGTCGCTAAGCTGGTCCTCGCAGGGCATTAGCTCAATTACATTAAATTGAAGTTGCCAAGCCTCTGGGATTCGCCCGTGTCCTATCAAACTTTTATCATTTTAAGAAAATGCTTTAGCGGCAAGTTATTTTATTGATTGAGCCTCTCCCCTCTCAGTTTGCGTATATTCTCGTCTGGCGCTTCTTCTCCCCTGGACCGTGCCGCCCGTTTCTCTGCCCTCCCATCCAAATTCTACTCCACGAAACACCGAATATTTATTCGCCGCTTTTGCGTCGATTTTTTTTTTTTTTTCAATGTTTGAACGACGAAATAAACTAAAACTTTAGTTCCCTGTCTGAACAGACTGAAAGTTATTGTGTATAAATTTGTCAATTAAATTTAATGTACAGTTGTGATATAGAATGGAAGGTATTTCAAGTAATTATTAATTAAAATTGGTGTACTAGTTTATGAATAAAAAATTCCACTAACTGCGTATTTAATGTTAAGTAGATTTTTCTCACAGCGTTGATGTTAAGCTTGAAAATTAATTCATTAGAATATAATTAAGCCGGTTTAATTATTTTTCAGTGCCTCGAATGGTTGATCCGCAATTGAATTACTCGATAATTTATTCGATTTATGTACAGCCGAGGATCAGAGGGCGAAGCGAAATTACACGGAGCACAGAAACTCGGGAACTGGTCGATGCTGCAGCGCTGCAACCCGCAAAGTAACTTTTTGTCGGTGAGCGAAGCCTCGAGTTTGAGAGCTTCGTACTAAACTTTGTTACAAGCGGTTACAGGGTTAATATTACGAGGCTTGACGACGGCGATCAGAGCGTGAGCAGCATAGAGCACGGAATATCTTGCCTATCGGGCTGATAATCACCTAATCATAATTCTAAATACAAGCTTTGCATTAATAGCACGAAATTTTGAAGCGAATGAATAAAAGTGATGCGAAAAATTTCAATTAATACAATCGAATGCATTTTTTTCAAGTGAAAAATGCAATACAACGAGCGAATAAAAATTCAGTCGATAAATACCCAGCGAATTTTCGCCGTGTATTTATCAATAATTTGTTAACTGACGATATTCCACAAAACCCAGTATATCCGACCACGAACCGTGACCGCCTGGTCAGTGTGTGGCTTCAATGGTCTTCCACGTTGAAGGGAAGGAGTCAGAGCAAAAACACTGATATCCACTGATGCATATCCCACTTGTCAGGCTTCCGGTGTTAAATGAAAACAAAATGCTGTTGACCCTCCAAAGAATTTTTCTTCCCAGTACGCAAAAACATCCGGCTATTCTGGGTTAGTGTTTCACGTTCTTTTTGCGCACACTTTTGTAAGAAAACCTTCCTTGAAGTACAAAAGAGAAAAAAACCCCCTATTACTCATAGCTCGAATAGTAATAACACCCAACGTAGTAAAACAATTCCTCGGTGCTCTACCACATCCCATAATCAATTACTAAATTACCCAATGCCAAGTATAATGCCCGCAAGTTCGGATAAGCATCAAAGGATCTCGAGTGTGGGAATGTACGCAATTTCCTCGAATTTCAGTGTAATAATTTGGAAAGGTAATTATAAACGCTCGTCCTTAGTCCCGGACTTTGAGCGAAGTGGAGTTAGCAGGAGGAGCGCAGTTCTCCCGCGGTTCATAGGCAAAAGTGGCATGTGCGCGTTTCGCGTGGCCGAAAGTTCGTAAGGCGCGGGTATTTCCAAATACTCGTAGGCACAGGAGGACGGATCTTGCGTCCCCGCTTCCGTGTCCAGAGAGTTTAAGTGGGGGCTGCGGTTTTCAACTCGCGCGAGAGAGAGCGAGAGCGAGCCCCGAAGATCAATAAGAACGAGCTCGGGTTTCGCGTGTCGCGGAACGTTAGAGCGATTGGCCGAAAGCGCCGGAGGAGAAATGGCCAAGCGGCACTTCCAAATGGCCCTCGGGATTGGACCGCCTGGACGGCACGGAATCGGATGCAAAATATCCGAAGCTCCGCTCGGAGTTTCCGGGCCCTCGAAATTCCACCGACAGGATCGTTCCGCCATCGGCAAACGGAAGAGAAAGAGGCGATTGAACGCCGGGAAGATCGATGAGATTCGAGCACCTTTGGAACTTTGAGTGACTTCCCTTCTACCCAGAGTTCCAATCAGATCATGGACAGTTTTACTCGAATTTCAAGCGACGAGCTGATCGAGGCTCCCATAAATTGATGATTCCATTGGAGATTTCGCGATGATGGATTTTTGTGCTGCCGGTAGTTTGAAATCCCATGCTAAAGTTTCCAGGTGTTGCCGGTTAAAGTGCCGAGACTTGGCTGAATGAAAGCCGTCGAGTTACCCAGTCCAAGTTCCGTGGGTAAATTCTCGTTATGAAACTCGAACGACGATCAATTATTAATCGGGAGTCTCGCTGCCAAACGACATCCTCGAAGTTACGGAGTCTCCGATGTTGCGCCTCCCGATGCACCGCTCCGCGAGTTTTGCCGGAAGGTTGAGCGCGCCACGGGAAAATCGGGGTGGCGACCTTGTCGAGAGGCTCCTCACGGCGTTGGAAAAGTTTCGCCCACGGAGCGAGGCAAAGTTTTCTTTCACGAGCGATCCCGGCTTCCCTTGACTCCTTGTTTTCTTCCAACTCGCATTCAACGAGCCAACCTCGTGATCGAATCTCTCGCTGAACTCGCTGCTACTGAAATACAGGCTTTTACGCCCCGATACATTGATCATTCACCGAGATTAAAAAAAAAAACTACTTGGTGGCATTTGTTTTAAATATTTAAAAAATCACCGAAAGTTATTACAGGTGGAAATTATTGAAATAATCGTCGAGTCAATCTTCGCCTATCCAAAAGAATTCAGTAAATATCATTTAAAAAATGTTATCCTTACGATTCCGTGGCTCTACCAAGTTTACGAATAGTCGACTGGAAACTTTCACTGGAAAGAAAAATAAAATAAAGACCTCGGAGCAAAGAAAATAATTATCATTCCCCGGGTATAAATTTGAAGAACAAAGTCGACTAACTAGTTTTCTGAACAAAATAACAGAACATTTTAATCAATTACTTTCTTCTCTGTCATTTTACTTGCAGGTATTTTTATGCCTGTGATCATTTACTCTGTCGATATTATTAAAAAGACGTTTATGCTCTTTTTTAACACCTCCTCTCAGCGGATCAATGTCTCAAGCCGGTGCATCGAATCCTTTGTCTCCCTCGAAGCTCTCCGATCGCTTTTGCCGGAGGTCTCTCGGCCTCATCCGCTCCAGGAGCCTCGACAACTGAATTATTTATACCATCATCCATACGGGACAATCTCTTGGAAGAAATAAATAGACCCGCGCCTGGCGAACGTCTTGTCGGCCGGTACAGAGAGACAGAGAGAAACTGTGGCGATCGATGTGTCTCGGGGTGCGCGTCACACTGCAGCAACTGTTCTCGCGTGCTGCTGCTGCTGCTGCTGCGAGAGATGCGACAAACGGGGGTTGTTGATGTTCTCCCGACTCAAGTCTTTGCTGAATCAGCAAATAATCCAACCCCATTGCTTCCTGCTTGGGCTAAAATTCCTCAGTATGTTTGTTTTTCCATTGCACTTGAGATGCTGCAGACTTTTTAGCTTCAATGATCCAGAAATCCACTGTTCTTTGCCTAACTTTCATTCGATTAGAACTGCCTGAAAAGTTGTACGTAAAAATCCATGGAAAATTCATCTTGCCACTAGTTTCTCATTCACTGAGTGAATTTGTTGAGCCGCAGACGAAGAGCTCTGATAAATGTATCTCGTTATCGAGGATCCGTCATTTTATTTATAACCTGGTGGCATCAGGATGCACACGCGAGTTCGCAGAGAGCGGCGAGTCTGGGATCGCGAGAACAAGCCGGTACCAAAGTTTTCTGGGTTACCTGGTCGCGATGCAGCGCGTGCCCGACCTTGCTGCTGCTCTCCGCGCATCCTATATGCATCCACACCGTGCATTGATGCACTTGCGGTGCAGGGAATTTACTTCTCTCTGCCCCTTTTTATTTTTTCTATTTTTTTTTTTTTTTTCTCTTTCCCATTATTGGACTCAGAGATTACTCGCGTAGAAGTCTCACCTGACATCGCCCGAGGGTCACGATGTGAAGCTGAATCTCCTGGATCCGCCCGAGAATATCTGCATTCTGAAACATTGAAGATTTATATTAAAAATCTTGTCTCCACGCTCACTTACCCATTGACAAAACCATCGGAAATAAACTTACGTTTGGATCGTCCTTCAGCTTTCCCACGCAAATCTGAAATTAAATAAATAAATAAAATTAGATTCACGTTTTAGCAAGTTTTCAGTGGTCGTGGATTTTGTTTTTTTTTTTTGTTGTAAGACCAAGCAATTGTGTACTATTTTTCAAGAAAATAAGATAAACGTTTTAGCGAGTTGTAAATGTGGATTTTTTTTTACGACCGAGCCATTGCCTACTATTTTTTAAGAAAATTAGATAAACGTTTTAGCGAGTTGTAAATTATTGTGTATTTTTTTTTTTTTACGACCGAGCCATTGCGTACTATTTTTTAAGAAAATTAGATAAAGGTTTCAGCGAGTTATAAAGATTGTGAACATTTTATTTTATTTTTTTCACGATTGAGCCGTCGTCTACTGTTTAAAAGTTTGCGGGACTAACGGCGAGCGATGTACGCCAGAGTCAAACTCCAAAGCTAGTTATGTAAAGCTCTTCTGGTCGCGTGGCCGCCAGAGTTTTAGAGCAGAGCGACCTGTGCTGGCACACAGAGGAAAGAGGCGAACGAAGCAACGCATCACGGTTACCGAATGTAATCCGTAGCGCCATTGCCAATCGGGATGGGCGCAAAAAGGTGATTAGCGTTGTGTGTTATTTTCCAAGGGCTTTGATAATGATGAGCTGAGAAATTAGGAAATTGTTCTCCACCTTCCACATCCGCTAAGCGATGCCATTGCCAATCGGGATGAGCGCAAAAATTGCTGGGAAAGGTGATTAGCGTTGTGTGTTATTTTCCAAGGGCTTTGATAATTATGAGCCGAGAAATTAGTAAATTGTTCTCCACCTTCCACATCCGCCAAGCGAAGAAGCTGCTCCAAGTTGGAAGGTCAGAATCACCTCGCAGAATGAGTTCGACCAGTCGACCATCGAATTTAAATGGTCGATGGCATGGAAAAATTTCGCCTCGAAGATCAATGGAAATAAAATGGTAGCAATTGTACCGGCGCTTTATGAGAACGAGTTCGAGATCATTGATCCACGGATATTCGCGACTAACCTTGAAGAGGGGACGTGGAAAAGTTCGGAGCTGCATTTAGCATTGATTCGAGGCCTTTTTCGGCGAGGTCAACGCTAGCTCAATGTTTCAGCGATTCGCACAATGAGGATTCAATCTCGTCACCACTTTATTTTGTCTCTATATGCAAATTGCTTTGTCATTATCGAGTCACTGCTTTCGGATTCGGAAATGTCGTGGATTTATCGTTGAAAATGTAATTGTTGGTTTTTTAGATAATTTTGAATTTTTTCAATAGTTTGACAAAAAATTGTTAAAAAATGAGAGAGCATCAATTTTTTGAAGGGTTATTTTATGTGTAAATTTTTTTAAAGGAAATTATCTAACGTAATTATTTGTAAACATTGTCCGATAAATTGTTTTCTAATGTAAAATAATCATCCGAATTACAAAAGTCCTGGAGTTTTAATAAAAGTATCGCAAAGTTACAAATTCGCAACAAAGTTGGCAATTAGCTCTACAAATTTATCATTTTTAATTAAATTAAATTAAAATTAAATTATTCATCTACGCAATTTTCCTTCGACGGGGAATGTAATTTTTGTAAGAAAACTTTCCTTGACACATAATAACAAAAATATTTTCAAGCGCGGAAAATGGAAGACTAGTGAAAATGCATTTTCCAAAAAAAATTCAAGCGCGGAAAATGAAAAATTAGTGAAAACGCATTTTCCAAAAAAAATTCAAGCGCGGAAAATGAAGGATCAGTGAAAACGCATTTTCCAAAAAAAAATTCAAGCGCGGAAAATGAAGGATCAGTGAAAACGCATTTTCCAAAAAATGAAAGATTAGTGAAAGAGGATTTTCCAAAAAATGTCCAAGCGCGGAAGATAAGAGATTAGAAAAAATGCATTTCTCTTGCAACGAGTGCACATGAGTCAACGCCTAGAGCGTCGAGTACACAGTGGAAGCACACGAGGCCTGCATGCCCTATCGGAATCAGGGCAGAGGTCCTAACTTTGAGCTCGCTAACGGAAGTTATCTATCCCAAAGTTCCCGAGCTCCGCGACATTAATTTACCGGCAGTACAACAACACAAGCGCAAGTACAGTTTGCGGAGTTGCCCTCGTCGGTGACGTCGTCAATTGCTGGGATATCGAAGGGCGCTTTGATCGATCAACGGCCCGAGAATTATCGTAGCGGTACGTAATGAGCTTTCGTCTTTCAAGACGACGACGACGACCACGACGAAGAAACGAAAGACTTCCGAAAGCGTCGAGTGTTTACTCGCTTCGTCCCAGATCGAAAGCCTCACGCTTAAATCGACCTCACCTTGAAAACTCGATTCCCCCTACGAATGATTCGGTGCAGATGCACGCTCGCCTCTATCCGCCTTCACCGGCAGCTACATTGTCACAAAATACTGCAACTATGTACCCACAAACACGCAAATTGAACTAAACTCACTTTCAAAAAAAAAAAATTTTTCTCCTATAATAAAATAACAAAAATAAATGCAAATAAAACTAAAAAATATGATCGTTACTTTCATTTAGAATAATCAATAATAATACTAACGAATTACATTGTTGATATAAAAGAAAATGCTGCATCTTTTTACCCACAGACACGCAAATTCAATTAAACTCACTCCACGAAAAAATATCTTTTTCCTATAATAAAATAAATAAAATAAAATAAAATATTTTTCTCTTCTAATAAATAAACAAAATAAAAATAAAACCAATAAAAATAATCATGATTATTTTCATTTAGAACAATAATCAATAACAATAGTAAGGTAATAACAATAGGCAATTATTGATACAGAATAAAATGTAAAGGAACTTAATATATCTACCGCTTAAAAAATTCACATATTGTCTCCAATAAATTTATTATACCAGTTTAAATGCACAAAAACTTGCGACACCAGAACGTTGAATATAAAGTAGATATTTTTTCGCTGTTTATCATAGCACGAAACGATCGAGCGTTCTCTTTGAGCGACGACGTCGAGATTGTGAAAAGTTGCGGGAGAGCGAGTGAGAGAGAAGCTGCAAGAGAGAGAGAGAGAGAAGGTCCGAGAAGATAGCGCATCGAGTAAATCAATCGTAACAATTCAACAGCTCGTCCCTGAAGCTAAAAGCCAAAGCTCAATATAATCGCTTTTCCCTCGCCGTTCCCACGAGCGACAGAGCAAACAAGTTTGCCGAAAGAACGGCCCAACGCCGAGAGAGAGAGAGAGAGAGAGATCTCTTCTCGAAACTATCTCGGAATCGATTAAGTTTATACGAGTGGCAGGTGAAAACGCGATCGCACGCTCGCCAATCGCAAAAACGACACGCACCGCTAATGCGACATACACCGAAGTTTCCGTCGTGTGCGCTAATCGCAACAACGCACGAATAATCCTCGTCTATGAGTATGCGAGAGAGAGAGAGAGAGAGAGAAGAAGAGTAAAAAGAAAAATGAAAGAAGGAGGAACGAGGCGAAGCGCTCGATTAATAAACGTGCCCCGCCGAACTCTCCGGGAGGGAACGCGCCGCTCTGGCATCACGAAAAAAAAAATAAAACTTCTCCCGCACGCGAGTTTAATGAATAATAATAATGCGACGAAGAGAGAGAGAGAGAAAAAAAACCTAAACGTCTACGAAAATTCGTAGCGACGATTAAAAAGTTGAAAGACGATCGAGATGACGGAGAGTTTGAAGAAATTTGGTAATTTCTCATCGAAACGCGTTACAATTGCGATTATTAATAAGTACATCAACCACAGCGTTTATCATTGAATCACAGCACAACACAAAACGTCTCACCTGATGATCGCGTATGGCATTTTTCAGCTTGTTTTGCACCAACTGTATCTCCTGCTGAAGTCCCTTAGATATCTCCATAATTAATCTACAACTTTTGTTTGTTTGTTTTTTTTTTCTTTCCGTCCTTTTCTCTCTTTATTTTCTCAGTTCTTTCTAATCCCTTCGCGATTATTATTCTTCTCCGCGGTTTGTTTTTTTTCGTTGTTGTTGTTTTTTTAGTCACGCGAAACCGCGAGTTTCCGATGTACTAAAGCACTATAGTGGATAACCACCGGAGAGGCTTGTGTGCGGAGCGCGTCGCTCTCTCGCGGTCCTCTGCGCTCTCGCCGGGCTCGCTCGCTCGCTCTCTCGGACGACGACGACGACGAGCGGAGAGGCGCACCAGCGCGAGCTGCGGCGTGTTCTCGTATAAAAGGTGAGAGAGAGCCTATCGCTCCTAGAGCGCGCGCGCGCGCGCTTCCCCAAGACGAATCTCCGAACCCCGCGCGCCGACGACGACGACGACGACGACGACCTACAGCACCAGCGGAAAACAGCGGACGAACCCACCACCAGCACGAGTTGATGCAGGCGCTACACTAACGCACCGGATCCAAAAACGCGCTATAGTATCACACCGTAAGCATCGCACGGTGGCCCACGGCACTTGTCCCCGCTTTTACATCACACACGCGCACTCACACACACGGCAACACATGCGCAGGAGGCTCGCGAGGCTGCGCACCACTACTACACGCGTTGACAAACCGAGAGATCCGAGACCGTAGTAAAATCGACACACGCTGGTGTTTTTGGATTAATGACGATAACCCCTGCAGTTCCACCCGCTTCTCTCAAAGGAACTCACTTAATAACCTATTTCGCCCGGCTTACGTTTTACGTCGGCTGTGCGCGTCCCCGGGGGATTTGTTTTTCTCGGGTAGTGCTGCTCGCGTGAGGCTCGCACACACCGACCACACTCTCCCGTCGCTCGCTCGCACTCCAACGACGTGCCAACTTACGGCGGCGCCCCCACCCCTAAAATCAGCCCACGCCTCTCTCCCTCCCGCCCGGCAAACTCTCTCCACGCCGACCGAGCAACTTTGCCAGCAAACGCCCCGAAAACTATGTTTTCTCAGGCCTTTCCATGTTCCGCCGCGCGTTGATACGCTCTTGGCTTTTCATTGTCTTGTTTTATAAACGGAAGTTGGATTTTATTGAGGCTTCGTTTCCGGATTTTCATCGGGAGATGGGAGATTGAAAATGTTTTGTTGTTTCGTTGTTGTTTTTTTTTCTTGCGGAGGTAGTTAAGTATAGTTTATTAAGCGATGCTTTGGAGTAACAATGAAATTTGTCGCTCTTACGAAATTAACGAAGATGACATCGCTCATGCTTATGGCCAATGTATTCGTGTGATACTTCTTCGCAATCGATTCGTCGGCTTTCTAACAATTTTCACTTTTTTAAAGAGATAACGAGCGAATAAGAAAGCGAAGAGGCCAAGGGTGCGTTGCTGAAGATATTCGCGATTGTAGCGCCTCGCGACGCGAGCCTCGCCACCGGGTGAATATAGATATAGATATAGCTACTGTAGACCCGGGTCAATGTGAAACGGAATAATAACACGCTGATTTTTAGGCAAACGCGCAGGTTTCGCAGAAAACTGTGCGAAGCTTTGCCTTTCGATGGGTTTTTTTTTTCGGTGAATTATTTTTAATGCTGCCGAGACACGGAGACACGAGTTTTTATTCAATTGCTCTCTCCTTTCGTCGTCGACTCGCGTGAGGCCCAAGGCCCCGCGCAACAATTGCGGCCCCTGAATGCAACATTGGGATGCGCAAACCCGATGATAATCCGGCGCGAGATTCGACCCTTAACTTCGCCGTCAGCCGGCTTTTCTCCTCCTTCGCTCCTCGGAAATTTGCACGAGCCCCGTGCGAAATTCCGCGACTGACGAAAAATTTCATCGCCGTTCCGCAGTTTCATATTTTAACGATAAAACTTTTCACTCACAGTTTAGCGCACTCGGGATACGAATTCGCAACGCATATATAACCAGTTGCGCCTTTTCGTCACACGCGCTCTGCGCATGCGCGCCGGTGACTACTCCTTAAGGCCCCGGGAGGAACACAAGCGTGATTGCCATTCGCGGCACAGTGTTAGCGAATGCCACGAACGGTTCATCGTCGGCGGTGAATATTTGGGGAAAGGAGTTTTCACGGTTTTCGGAAGAGTCGCGAAATCAACGGAACGCAGTCGAGAGCCGCCGTTGGTGAGCATTTCGTCCGCAATTCAAGCGACGATTCGTCCTGTTGGTCGATTTTATTGGCTCGCTTTGCGCTTGTTGCCTTCGCGCTCGGAGGTTACGTCGGGTACTCTTTTTTTTTTTTTTTTTTTCATTCTCGGGTTATTTTTTCCTTCGGACGCGAACGTTTGTTTACCTTTACCTCGCTTCGTTATTTGTTTTCCCTCAAATTGCAAAACTTTTCGTTTGCACCGAACGAAACGGATTTTGGCGTAACTAACCTATACGACAAATTTGGGTGTCTTAAGTCAATTTGTTCCAGGATCTCGTTTCATACGCTCAACCATGGCCTGCAAACGCACAGCAGCCAGTGACTTGAACCACGAGAATTGGAACGACGAAGACGAACCCGAGGAAGCCGGAACTTTCGTCAAGGCTCCGCAAGACGTTATCGAGAAGAGAGTCGTCAGAGCTGCACGACGCAGGCTTCCCGCTCGCAGCGGTGATGTAAGTCTCTTTGGTATTGTTTGAGTTTCAATTTTGTTGCGAATCGCTCCGAGCGGTTCAACGTTCGTGGTAAGTTTTAGCCGAGCGTCGCGTTAAACTTCAGATACTTTCAGGGCACGACGAAGAGCGCGTTCGGCTCATTCGCCGGTTTCAAAACGACACCGGCTGCGACGGCTTCACCCTTCAGCTTTTTGGCCAGCGCGAGCAAAAGCGAGAATCCTCTTTTAGCCAAAAGCACAAAGAGCCCGTCGAACGCCACTGCGACGAGCAACGGCGCGTCCAAAGCTTCGGAGAACGGAACGGACAAGCCGAGCGTAACTTTTCCATCTATGGAATCTGCGAGCAACTCTCAGGAATCGAAGCCAGCGGATAAGAGCGACAAGGGCGAGGAAAATATCTTCAAAAAATCGTCGGACTATTATGCCAAGTTGAAGGGACTCAACGAGAGCGTGACACAGTGGATCAAGTCCCACGTCGACTCCAATCCTTTCTGCATCCTCACGCCCATATTCCGCGATTACGAGAGATATCTCAAGGAAATCGAGACGAATCACGGTCGCGATACCGCGAAATCGAGCTCGGAATTGCCGCTCGAGGCACCGACCGCCACGAGCTCAAAATTGCAGAGCACCATCAGCGTCGAGAAGACTGAAAGCGACGAGCCCGTGGCGAAAAAAGCGGAAAAGTCGATCTTCGACGGTGCCGCAGCTAAATCTTCTCTCAACAGCGGCAGCAGTGACTGGAATTCCAAGAATTCGATCTTCGGAGTCTCCAATCCAAACGCCAAGTCCATATTCGGTAATACGACTGCAGAGAAATCGGAGAACAAAACGCTGTTCGGCAACGCCGAGAACAATCCCTTCCTGAATAAATCGACGGAGAAAAAGGACGACGACGCGAATACCAAACCCCATTCCGGATTTCGCGCACCCTCCTCCGGTTACATGTCCTTTTCGCAAACTAACACCACCAACACATCCGCCACCTTCAGCTTTGGTCAAAGCTCCACAACAAATACCAGCCCCTCCGCTGGTTTCAGCTTTGGAAGGTAATTTCTCTCACTTTTGTGTCGCCCTTTTTTCAGTTTTTCAATATCTTCTCGTAAAACACAAAAAATATTGTAATACGACAAATAAAAATACAAATGTCGATCCATTTTACAGCCAAAAACCCTTTTCCTTTGGATCCCACGTAGCTGCTCCCCAGGATTCCGAAGCGAAGGCTGACGCAGAGGAAAAAGAAGAGGAAGACGAGCCTCCAAAGCCAGACTTCAAACCGATCAAGGAAGACGACGCATTCTTTGAGAAACGGTAGGCAGAAACAATAATCTTAATTCATTAACACTTTTATGAAATCTACGAAAAACAATTTTCTTTACTTTTATTTTTTTCGTTTTTCTTACACCAGATGCAAAGTGTTCGTGAAAAAGGAGGGCAACTTCAGCGACAGAGGAATAGGCATTCTCTTTCTAAAGTCTACGCCAAACGGAAAAACTCAGTTGATCGTGCGGGCCGATAACTCCCTAGGAAATTTATTGATCAACACACTGTTGACGTCTTCGATTCCAACGAAGCGTATGAACAAAAACACGGTAATGTTGGTTTGTCTGCCGCTGCCTGATTCGGAGCCTCCCCCGACGCCCGTTTTACTTAGGGTCAAGACCAGCGAAGACGCCGATGCTTTGATCGAGACGCTCGACAACAACAAGAAATAAATATTAATAGGAGAACACAAATGATCATTGTAAAAGCAATTGAACCTGTCGTGCGAGAGAATGAATATGACTCGAGTGAGGATGATGATGATTATGAATATTATTGTGACAATTCCGTGTGAATGATTAACATTTTTTCGTTCGGTCAATTTTGTGAACCGGAAGTTTGTAGCTACGAGGAACTTGTCCAGCTTTAGCATAACGAGCTCGTCGAAGATCCGCCGTACGAATGAACCTTTGTAATCCGTATTTTATAAGTCTTCAGGTAGCCGTTGGACAAGGTACTTTTTTTTTTTACGTACGTTTGTCTCCTGATCGAGGGATGGGCAGTGCATTCCTCCACAAACGATTGTTATTGTTTTCTTCATTTTGTTTGGGAACAAGCCCATAGAAAGCGTTTCTTTGAGGGAACCCCGAGACCTAAAAAAAAGTAGTGAAAAAAGCAGGATGTATCGATGCGCTTCTTTTGAAAAAATCTCACATTTAAATCTCGTAAAAAACATATCAATTATGCCTACAAAATTGTAGAATTGTAATGCTCGATATGTTCTTATCGGGAATTAAATATGAGATTTGTGAAAAGACGAGGATCATCTGCAGATTTGGTTTTTCTTACTGCTTTTTTTTTTAAGTGCCCTTAATATGTGTTTGCTGTAATCGCTTTTACAGGATTTCAGTCGGAGTAGCGACATTTATTCTTACGCACTCGAGAAACGCGATTATGCGGCGATTCTTTATCTTTCACCAGCTTTCACTTTTTTAGAGCTTTCTTCTCCAGCGAATTCGAGATTTTCTTACCCTTTCAGCAAAAACGCTTTTAGTTTTCGAGGGGAATACTCGCGGGCATGTGGAAATTGTAGTTCCCACAAAAACACACACGTGCTAGTTGAAAACTGATGTAAACATGAAAAATGTTATATAGCCTTTGTATATAAATAAAGCAAACGTCGTGAACTACGGGATTTTATTAAATGCCGCTGCACGAATAAAATCTTTAACCTTCACAATAATAGTACAAAGCAGGCCCAAAAATTGAAGACATTTGCGAGTGTGAGGCTCTTTTTCATTGGATTCGGTTTCGTGTGACTGCGAAGGAAGAAATAAGGTGAATTCCGTGAGCGTTGTGTTTACGACTTTAATAATCCATATCTGAATCTCCAATAAAATATTAAGCTTTTAATGACACAGTATTAATATAGAATATTCACTATCGGTAAATTCTTAAATCTTAAACTAACCGGCTAATATTTAGAAATTGTCAAACCTTGGATCTGCAATTCTTGTCAAACGTTAGATCTCTCTTTTGTCTCTGGTATAAACGGCGCTTAACACAACTTCGTAATCCAGTTATCAAATCGTTCTGTCTAAACGCGACAATAATTGATTAAAAAATTTCGCAATCCAAGCGTCGTGCGATTAATTCCCAAAAATATGTTCTTCTTTTTGCTTTTGTAGATCGATTGACTTGATTCTGGTTAGCGAGTAGTGAAAACGGTCTCCGCGTGTGCATTTCATGCACCTCTTGACGATATCTCACGTGCTCGAAACGAATCGGCGCACAATTATTAGCAATTAGTCTGTACAAAGTTTTTCTGTCTCTCTCTCTCGTTTAAATCATCTCTCGCGCTCGGCAATTGATTACCGCTGTTAAGCTTTCTGTGCCATGAAGGGCGTCAACGCGCCTATTTGGCCCAGACCCAATTGTATGCGCTGCATGTGCACCTCGACACAATTTTGAAAGACTTGTTGATTCTGCGGCGTGAGCCGCGATCTTATTTGCTCCATCGTGCCCTGCAGAACCTTGAGCTCGTAGGCATTTCTGTCGGAGTCGGAAAGACACTGAAACGGGAATTAAAAAAGAAAAGAAAATTAATTAACAGTCTCATTGACGAAACCACCAGAGAAAAATGCAAGTATTTTACGTTAAGCGGTGCTCAAAATTGTTTCGGATCAAAAATAATACAGAAATCTCATTCCTAATTTAATGGAATTACTATTTACCTTGACTTGAAGCATGAGAGCGGTCAAATCCGTCACAAGTTGATTCATTTTCGTGGGCGCTTTGTCATTGATGATGTTATTTCTCGCGACCATGTCGCTCGCTTCCTGGCGACATTTCTCTCGTAAATGAGAAGGTGCCAGCATAGCTGCCATACTCGGCTCCGGTGCCATTTCCTGGCAAAGCTCCTGGATGTCGTTCAGGTATTCCTGAAGAGCGCCGTTCATTTTTTCGAGTTCCACGACGATTCTAGAAACAATAAGGACTTCGATTGTAATATAGTTCGCTGACAAGTTAGGCGACAATTTCTACAGCGCTTGAAAAGCATTGTGAAATTTTTATTTTTATTTTTTTTCATGTATAAACCTACCCCGCATATCGTCTCTCGAAATCTGGCGGCAAATATTCGCCGATTGATCTCTGTTTTTCCGCCTCACTGTTCATCTCCTTCAGTTTTTCGATCTTAATTTTTTTAGCTGCCAGAATCTTGTTGACTTTGACCATAAATTCGAGGAGTTTGAGCGGATATCCGTTCATTATTCCGCCGATGTGGGTTCTCTTGGGAATTGCCATGGAGGCGTCGGATATCAGAGGATCGTTGTTCAATCGTGGCGAGCGCAGTTTCAGCGCGTAAGGCGGCGAGGGCACGTATTGCACGTGTCGGGGTCGGAATTTTTGGGCGAAGGACGATACGCTTATCGTTTCCGGTGGCTCGTTGGAGAGGACTTCGTAATCGGGAACGCTGTGAGTCCCGAGACCGGCTCTTTCAAAAGTGATTCTGTAGGTGTTGTTGCTGGTGTCGACGGCGTCGATGCTCCCCGTAAAAAGGCCGTCTTGCGGTTTTCTCAGCCTCGCCGTGACCTTCGTTCCGATAACGAGCTGCAGCGGAATTTCCGGTGGAAGATCTTTGAAGTCTTTTATGTCACCGGATTTTCTCTGCTGGAGCATTCGAATTTTCTGACGTTTTCTCTCGAGCTCCCGACGTTCCTCCTCGAAAAACGACTGCGAGCAACGTCGCGGTTTGCCCATCATTCTCCGGATCTTGCACCACTCGACGCGCGTCAATTTTCGCGTTTGCAACTGCGGAAAAGACTCCTTCAGGCATATCATGAAATCGTTGTCGCCCTCGAAGAGGGTTTTGTCGATGTTGCTGTAGAACCACTCGTAACAAACCCACTTGTGGGCTTTCGGCAGTTTCAACAAATTTCGCAAACGCATCCCTATCTTCTGGCCAATTTTACGATCGGGCGATCCCGGCTGAGTCGGCTTTTCCGCCTCCTTTTCCTCCTTTATCGGCGTCGACGGACGCGGCGGTGGAGCCGATTCTCGCGTTGGTGTGTGCTTCTTTGGCTCCATCAACATTTTTGGCTGCTTCTTCGCCGGCGATGGACGCGGAATCTTCTTCGGGGATGGCTTAACATCCATCATCGATGGGTCCTTCTTTATTCTGCGACAAAACAACAGAAATACCCGTAAACATCTAAATAATTTTTTCTTTAAATCCTTTTTTTTTTTCTCTAAAGTTGTCTCTATTCTGTATTGCAAATGTTGAAATTGTACAGTCAAAATCTCACCTGTGATGAGGATGATTAACAAGAATATCGTCGTAGAACAACTTATTCTTCTTTCTTATTCTAGCGGGCATTCCTCTTCGATTGAGGACCTGCACAGGCTGCGTAGGCGGATTGGGTTTCGGAGGAGGTTTAGTCCCGACTCTCTGCAATCCGAGAGCAGCCGGTCCAAGTTCGGGCATCGGCTCTTCGACGTCCATGCTCGAGTCGAAAGAATTATTGCCTATGGGATGTTCCTCGATGTCCATGGAGTCCTCGTCTCCTATCTCCGTTTTGATTTCGTCGATCGACGGGTAGCCTCCATTTTTAATGGAGAGCAGAGTTTCCGCTGATTCATCTGAAAATTCCAAGCGAATGTTAATTTCGTCTCTGAAAATTCTCCGAAATCATACGTACTCCCCATGCAATTAACAAATCATTCCAATAACAACCATTGCCCAAAATGCTATCAGGAAAAATAAAAATAAAATCCCTGTTGCAATTGACAAAATTCGAACGTAAATTGATGGCTAAATTTCGAGGCTGAATCGACAGCCAGCCATTCAAATTTCCACATACATTGGAGCTCGCGTATAACGAGGAGGGAACGTACAGTCCGTAATTATCGTTCCTCGACGATTGCGAGTCCGTCGAGTCTTCGAACATCGATATTATTCAAAACTACCCTCGGATACGCGTGTCTGTATTTGTATTGGTTCTTACATCGTATTCGTACATAACCAAAGAGCAAGGCAACTTGTGTAAACAGCGTAATCCCGAAGAAGCTTCGAAGCAAATGTTTCGTCTCTAAAAATGCCCCAAAATCGTAACATTTCATCAATGTTTACATACTCCTCGTGCAACAAATGAAAAATAAACCAACAATTCAATAACAACCATTGCCCAAAACGCTATCAACAAAAATAAAAATAAAAATAAAAATAAAATCCCTGTTGCAATTGACAAAATTCGAACGTAGATTGACAGCTAAATTTTGAGGCTGAATCGACAGCCAGCCATTCAAATTTCCACATACATTGGAGCTCGCGTATAACGAGGAGGGAACGTACAGTCCATAATTATCGTTCCTCGACGATCGCGAGTCCGTCGAGTCTTCGAACGTCGATATTATTCAAAACTACCCTCGGATACGCGTGTCTGTGTTGGTGTTGGTTCTTACATCGTATTCCTACATAACCAAAGAGCAAGGCAACTTGTGTAAACAGCGTAATCCCGAAGAAGCTTCGAAGCAAATGTTTCGTCTCTAAAAATGCCCCAAAAATCGTAACATTTCATCAATGTTTACATACTCCTCGTGCAACAAATGAAAAATAAACCAACAATTCAATAACAACCATTGCCCAAAACGCTATCAACAAAAATAAAAATAAAAATAAAAATAAAATCCCTGTTGCAATTGACAAAATTCGAACGTAAATTGACAGCTAAATTTCGAGGCTGAATCGACAGCCAGCCATTCAAATTTCCACATACATTGGAGCTCGCGTATAACGAGGAGGGAACGTACAGTCCATAATTATCGTTCCTCGACGATCGCGAGTCCGTTGAGTCTTCGAACGTCGTTATTTTTCGAAGCTACCCGTGGATACTCGTGGTTGCGTTGGTGTTGGTACGTGTACACTTTTTTTTTTTCGTTCTTACATCGTATTCGTACATAACCAAAGAGCGAGGCGACTTGTGTAAACAGCTTAATCCCGAAAAAGCCTCCGAGCGCAAGTTCGAAGCTTTCCTGTCGCTTAGCCGCTCGGGGTAAGCTGCGATCGCGAATATAGCGTCGCGACGACCGGAGAAACGATCGCAAAATTCACAGTCGAGGAGCACAGCCGTCCCGCTTGAATTGTACATTGGTCATTTTTGAAATTTTGAAACCCATCGCACCCACAGCCACGAAGTACGCGTAATTCCAAGCGCGAATTACGAAACACTGACGCTAATCGATGCGCGACCTCGCGAAAACACCAAATGCCAAATTCTACCGATCCCACTGCTCGATTCGACTCTTCCGATTGTTTACGAGACTTAAAACTATCGGGAATTACCGTAAATATCACTTACTTTCAATCGCGTCCGCCATGTTGATGTCCACTGGTGCATTGTGGGTACGTGCTTCCGCCAAGCGCCCTCGTTACGCGCGCGGTACTTTCGCGTAACTGCGGTTCCTTTCCGGCGTTTCGCACTTTATCACGCCAATGGCGCGCCGCTACGATTCACCGGGAACCGCTCTTCTCGCTGCTGTCGCCGCTTTCACTGCATTCGCAGCGCGTTTTCCTCGCGTCAACGGAGTCGATGTGCGCCCCGACATCCAGCGCCACTGCAGGGACAGGGATCGCTTGGTCACCTCCGAAGAACTCGACGAGTTTATCCTCGTCGACGCCGAAATTAATTCGACCGTCCTCCTCGAGTGTCATTTCTGGTTTGAAATTATATGGGCTATCATAAATTTGCGATTTTTTGTTTTTTTTTTCCGTGGGTTTTGGAGCGAAAGACGTTTTCTCATTAAATAATGCAGAAAAAATGTTTTCTCATAAAATGATGCAAAAAAATGACATAAAATTTTTGTTTTTCTGTTCATAAAATGATGCAAAAAAATGTACTTTTCTTCATCGATAACGCAGCAGAGAGCAGGACGACAAGCAGCCGAAGATTTAGTACTTTTAAGATCGTTGCAAAATAATGCAGAAAAAATGGCGACATAGAAAAATGTTTTCTCACAAAATGATGCAAAAAAATGACATAAACATTTTTTTTTTTTTCATAAGATAATGCAAAAAAAAAATGTATATTCCTTCATCGATAACGCAGCAGAGAGCAGGACGACAAGCAGCCGAAGATTTGGTACTTTCAAGATCGTTATCAGTCGGAAACGGAGCGGGAGGTCGAGCTGGGGATGGCCAACGACATGTCGCACAACCGGATTCACGTGACCCCGGATTTTTCCCTCGTAATCAAGGACTTCGATAACCCCGACGCCGGAATCTATCGTTGCCATGGAGGCGACGGCCTGGAGGCCGAGAACAAATATAATTACAGGATCGAAGCGGTTTACAGGGATTCCGGAGACACCGACGTTCCCAGGGGCAACATTACCGATTGGGAACATTATCGGGAAGCCAATCTCGAGCCGGTCACCATTAGATTCGCCGTAAGTATATTTAGCCTATGATATTCGAGCCCGGAAAACGCGTTACATAAAATCATAATGTATAACTACATAAAATTACATATAATTATGTCTATACAGAGACATTTTGCGTATACTATTACGTAAAATGATTGATTGCAGAAAAATTCACTGTTACGTGATTCATTTGACTTCGTTTCGAGCTTTTAAAGCGCCTGCGAACGAATAACCTGTCGCACCGACGAATATAAATACATTTAGGTGTCCAGAATGAACGAGCTGGCAGAAATCCGGGAGGCGGGGATAATCTTAGAATTGGTTTCCGAGTGGAGCCCCTGGAGTGGCTGCGAGCGATGTGTTCGTAAGCGAGGACTCAAAACAAGCAAAGCCCTCTGCAGGTTAAAGCGTCGCATCGACAACCGGGTAATCGTCGCGTTATTTACGCGGGAAAATTCAATTTTTTAAAAATAAACAGTCTATATAATAATAATAATAATTGACCCATTAGACGCTCGTTGCGTCATCGAATTCCCGGATTACGACGTTTTTCTCAAAATTTCCTGTGCTCTCGTGCAGGTAAATTCGTAAAAATTCGTGTATCCCTTCATTATTTTAATGATAATCTGAGTTTATTTTTCTTCAAGGTCACAAATATTGGCCGACGAGTTCCCGAGCATCAGCCGAGCCACCAGAGACTTGCCGGATTTTATTTTGGAAGAGAAATGCAAAAATTGTCCGCGCGTCAAGAAGTCGAAGGGACATAAGTTCAAGTACAGGAAACGCTACACTTTGGCGCAGGGCGCGCATCTCGCGATAGCCTGCCCTGAGTCAGTGCCACTTTCCTCTTTCCCGCATTTTCTTACGCCCTCACTCTAACCGATTAACGCGATTTTAAGGTCGAGCATGCAGACCCAAGTCGTGTGGCGAAAGGACGCCCTCGTACTTAAGAAGGGAGCGGGAAAATCCTTTCGGAAAAAAGACGCCGAGCCCCGCGTCCTCGTCGACACATTCTCCACGCTCTACCTCATCGACGTTTCCAATGCTGAGGAGGGAAACTACACGTGCTACGCTGACAATGTCAAAATGATGCAAGTCTTGATACGCGTCGTTTCGAAATCGCGACTCTTGACTCAGGGTACTTACGATTATTTATTCAAGGCGATGGTAATCGTGCGGTTTGATAACTCTTCAATTTTGCAAAATTTATTGAATCGTTTATTTAGCCATTAGACGCCTAAGTTTTTGTTCCGAATTTAAAAAAGTCCATTACATTTTTTAATTAATGGTAAAATGCAATATAAAAAAAAATCGATGTATATATTGTACCATTATGTAGAATATTTAACTTTTTTAAATTCAGAACATGATAATTTAGCCATTAATGATTCGAATCATTAATTTAGCCATTAGATGCCTAAGATCTTGTTAATTAATATTAATTAATTAGCTATTAATGATTCGAATCGTTAATTTTGCCATTAGATGCCTAAGATCTTGTTCCGAATTAAAAAAGTCAATAACATTTTTTAATTGATGGTAAAATGCGATATAAAAAAAAAAGTTCGATACAAAAATTGTACCATTATTCAGAATATCTAACGAAATTGAAGGTTTTCAAAAAATGTTCGATACAAAGATTGTACTATTGTTTAGAATATTTTGCGAAATGGAAAGTTGTCAAAAAATGTGGAACGCTTCACGATTTTGCGTGTCATCCTTGCGCAGGGGCCATGCTAATCTTCTCTGTATCGTTCCAATTTTAGTATATGTACTGCCGAAGCAAGTACGCAAGGCTTTGGAGAGTTACTGTCTTATATACTAATCGACAGGCTCGAGGACCACTTGCGGGAAGCGCCTTCATCCTCGCGGCCATCTCGCGGCCGTTTTTCGAACTAGCCGACGCGACGCCGATTCACCTCGACGTTCGCGCTCGCCGTTGCAAGCCCATAGAAATTCCTACGGCATCACTCGCACCTCCAAATGCCAATTGACCGATTGACCATTTTTCCACAGCGTTTCTACGGCACGTGGGATATCTGGGCTTCATTTTCTTGCTCACTTCCTTTTGCTACTGCGCGGGGCTCGTCGTCGCGTGCAGAGAAAAGGACAAGTTCAAAGGGAAAGACTACAGAGAAGTGGAGACCGAGTGAAAAAACGAGGCGCTCTTCAAGTCCACACATGAAAATGTGTGTTGCAATTAGCTGCTGTTAATTGCTGCCAATTATCGGTAAGCAATTGAACAATCTGTAGATTTACTGCAATCGATAGACGAATATATTACAACAATACATTTTTTTTTGCAATGATAAACTTGTTGCTAATGATCTACAGCAGTCGACGCCGTTAAACAAATAAAAAAAAAAGAAAAAAAAAAAAAAAACTTTAAACTAATAAACCAGCCGGAATTGCCTACACATTTTTCATAGATTTTTTTTATTGCAGCTTTGGTGAATAAATTAGTCGTAATAAAACAAACGGAAAGAGACTCCGCTGGAATTTGTCGTTGTGCAATTGAACAATCTGTAGATTTACTGTAATCGATAGACGAATATATCACAACAATATATTTTTGTTTGCAATGATAAACTTGTTGCTAATGATCTACTGCAGTCGACGCCGTTAAACAAATAAAAAAATAAATAAAAATAAATAAACTGTAAACTAATAAACCAGGCGGAATTGCCTACACATTTTTTATCGATTTTTTTTTATTGCAGCTTTGGTGGATAAATTAGTCGTAATAAAAGAAGCGGAAAGAGGCTCCGCTGGAGTTTGTCGGTGTGCGAGGCTCGAGTGGCAACACAGACGCAAAGTGAAAGGACAACGACGTGTCCGGTTCGATAGAAGTTCAGCGCTGGTTTCAACATGGCTGTACGCTCGGTAGTCACCGAGGAACGTGTCTCGGGAGCGCAAGAAAAACAGTTCTAGTCGTCGCGAAGATGGATTCGAGAAGAGTCGTATTTGTTATTGCAATTATCTGCATCCATCTCGTTTCCCATCGCGCCGATGGTAAGTTTTTTTCGTTTTTTCGTTTGTGTACCTTTGTATCGTCGATCTGTGAATCATTTGATACTTTCACCGCATTCCGACGTGACAACCTGTTGGTTGACTCACGAAATCCGATGTACCGACTCATCTTGTGGACTTAATTGATTATCGATCAAATTGGCTAATACGTGAAACGAAATGCACCGCACATTTGCTCGTGTGCACTTAAAACAGTTTTTGCACACTTGGCGCATCAAAGTCGCTGATTCTCACGGGCTAATTTGCTCTCCGGTGATTTATCAATCGAGACAGCTGACACTTTGAAAATTTCGCGCATATCCGTTATAATCATTGCGCTGCGGGACTCTATGGGGAATTATGTGGGAATCAGAGTGCAATTAATCGAACGAAACTCCGACAGGTATCCTACGAAGATGCATCAGCTGCCGATCGAGGGGGGAACTCGGATCTTGCAAGGATCCTTTCACAATGAATTCCACGCAGATCGCGACGGAACACGGAGTGGAGGTGGTACCCTGCGCCTCTGGATGGTGCGGCAAAGTCATCGAGAGTCCAAATCTCAACAATGGTTCGTGAATTAATTCATTAATTTGTACTAAGAATGGAAATAACGTTATTTACGATAAAATTTCAAATTGAACAAGAGTTTTCTTGAAAAATGCTTGTAAAAAATGGTCAGATATTATCAAGGATGTCTTATTTTTACGTCCTTTTATATTTGGATCTACGATTTTTCAAAATTTGAATTGTTGGAAAAGAAGTAATTATTATTATTTTTTTTTTCAGAATACGGCACAGCAACTCATCGAATGTGTTATCAACGAGGACCGGACGATAACGAGGAACGATGCGCCTACACTCAGAGAAATTACAAAACCGTTTACATGTGCATGTGCTTCGGTGATATGTGCAATGCGGCGAGTCGTTCGATGAAGAGTCCGGGGTATTTGTTAACGGGAGTCCTGAGTTTCCTGGTCATACGTTGGTGGCTTTGAGGCTCGGAATTTCGTGCGGCTTATCAGAGAGACATTACGAAAATCGCTGGGTTCCTGCGAGAAAAGTGACGATAGTACGTTTACCGATAATACTCACTTGCTATGAAGAAGCGAGAGCTTGTGTAAATAAACGCCCCGACGTGGAAGGGATTGTTCGGGTTAAACGCGCGAATGATCCACAACAGAACCGATAGTTTTTTAATTAAGCGTGTACCTTCGTCGTCGAACGGAAAAAATGCGCTCTCGCCTTGTCGCGAAACGCGTTTTTTTTTTTCGATCACGCAGTTTCCGCATTAAATCCACTGAAACTTGGTATTTTTTACGTTGTTGACTTATTTCTTTTTGGATTATTGGCTGTCAAGTAGCGTTGCTCTTTCGGTAAAAAAGGGAGGAGGGATTCAAACTGCTCAGGCGATTTTCACTGAGGCCGTTGCGTCTTCGGTCCTCTTGGTTCATGAGGATCGCTCGCACGTGCGGTTTAAATCCGCGTTAAATTCACTGAAACTTGGTATTTTTTTCGTTGTTGTCTTACTTAATTGGCTATCAATTGGCGTTGCCCTTTCTGTAGAAAGGGGAGGAGGGATTCAAACTGCCCAGGAGGTTTCCACTGACGCCGTTGCGTCTTCGGTTCTCTTGGTTCATCAGGATCGCTCGCACGTGCGGTTTAAATCCGCATTAAATCCACTGAAACTTGATATTTTTTACGTTGTTGTCTTATTTTTTTTTGGATTATCGACTATCAATTAGCGTTGCTTTTTCGGTAAAAAGGGGAGGAGGGATTCAAACTGCCCAGGAGATTTTCACTGAGGCCGTTGCGTCTTCGATCCTCTTGGTTCATGAGGATCGCTCGCACGTGCGGTTTAAATCCGCGTTAAATTCACTGAAACTTGGTATTTTTTTCGTTGTTGTCTTATTTAATTGGCTATCAATTGGCGTTGCCCTTTCTGTAGAAAGGGGAGGAGGGATTCAAACTGCCCAGGAGATTTCCACTGAGGCCGTTGCGTCTTCGGTCCTCTTGGTTCATAAGGATCGCTCGCACGTGCGGTATATCGGCGTGAAAGAGTTCGCCCCTTCCGTACAAATATCTGATGGCCCTCATGGCGGCCTGGCCTTGAAGAAGTAAGGGATCCGGATAGTCTGCAAGAAAATCATTGTTCCACCATCGGTTGCCCATATTATCAACAACAATAATAATAAAACGTGAGAAAATACCAAGTCCATTGGAAAAATCTGGCGTAACGTGTCGTCCACTCGCTTCCTCCGAACTGTACCCCAAATCATTGACGTCTATCGGCGGAACGAAAAGGCCCACCGGCCACAAAGCTTCCGCATTCTCAGGAGTTATCACCCTGGCGAGTCTTTGACCTGCGATAAATATTAATCACCACTTTCGTATCCAAAAATATGAAATTTCATCTCTGGCGGAAAAAAATTAAATAAAATGGGCCTTGATCGATGCATCAATTATTTTTTTTTAAATGTAATCAACAATTTATTTACATTAATTAATTCATTTATTCCCAAAAAAAAAAAAAATCCAATAAATCATTCAATTGAACTTCATTCGCAACTAAAAAATTTTTTTAATACAATCAGATCAATTTATACATAAATGAATGCAGAAAAAATTCGTACCGTATTGTCTGGCGTTTCGTCGTCCTACGGACAGATAAGAATTCTGCGAGAGCGTATTGGCTCCTGGAAAATAAATCCAATTGTCAATCAAAGTGTATAGAAAAACAGTTTGTGTACCTTCGAAAAATTATGAATCAGGGAATTGGGTATTTACCGTCAGTCTTGAGGTCGTACTCGACGACGTGGGGACCTGCGACGACCTTGAAGCGGACGTTGGCGAGGGGTGCGGCACTGCTCGCTGCTATCAGTGCCAGCAGAGCCAGCAGCTCGAGCTGTCGAACACACGTAGCCGTTATTGCATTTTATTTAAATAATATTCTCGTGAATGCGTTACGCAGCTGAACGTTTCCTTTCAATGTAAGTAGTTGCATCGAGGTCAACGTGCGCAGGCAACAGCTTCGGCTACCGCGTACACACAACTTGCAATATTATCGAGCCTCTTGTAAAATAATCTCTCCGGCGGTACTGTTCTCCGGATAGTGAATAATGGGTAAAAGTTGGCACAATAAAATGTCGAGGGTGAACGAGTCCGAGGCTCGGCCTCTTTCCTGAAGAGATTGCGTCGGAATGTGTTATGTATACAATTTTAAGAATTTGCGCGCAGCGGTTAAATAAAAATATTGAAAGCAATTAAAATTAATAATAAAATCTTGCAGACAAAGTTGCCCATGAGCAAGCGTTATAGACAGAAAATAAATATATGAAAGTGAGTCCGAAGCTCGGCCTCTTTCCTGAAGAGATTGCATCGAAATCCGTTGTATACAATTTTAAGAATTTTCGCACAGAGGTCAAATAAAAATATTGAAAGCAATTAAAATTAATAATAAAATCATGCAGACAAAGTTGCCCATGAGCAAGCGTTATAAATAGACACAAAATAAATAAAAAAAAAGCGAGTCCGAGGCTCGGCCTCTTTCCTGAAAGGATATTAACGACCTCTGCTCGTATCCTATTCCTTTTTGAGCTTGTGTATAGAGCTCGAAGCACCAGCGGTCACGAAAACATACCGGAGAGCGAGAGAGAGACGGAGATTTGCTAATAACTAGTCGCCGGTGAGGCCTTTTAAGGTCAATCGCTGCATCGTTTTGTACTCGCATCCGTTTGCCCGTAGGTTGTTTACCAACCGGAGCTGCGGAAACAAAAAATTACCATAGTCCTTGCGCTGATTTGAAAAAAAAAAAAAAAACAAAAAAAATATCTGCACTCCTTTGAGTGACGGGAGATCGTGATTAACGACTTCTAGATCTCTTTTGATTCTTGGAAAGTCTCCCGCTTAGTGTTAACTATATTCCCTGTATCAAATATGTTGAAATACCGCGTTAAAAAAATTAATATCTTTAGCAGCCGGTCTAATAATATTTAAAAAAAATTAATTACATTTTTGCGAATCGAATCAAGATTTTTTTCTTCTCAATTAAAATAGATCTCGTATTTAATTCAGGTACATTCTCTTCGTGTAAAGCTAAATTAGATCCTTTTAATTATTACGCAATATCGCGTTATCATCGAACCGCAGATCGGGAATAATAAAGAAACAGGAGCGCTAGAATCTGGTCTGATCGATGGATCAGAGAGAAAGCGCGATCGCGAGGGCGCGATAAGGATCGCAGGATTTACGATGTCATCGGAGCTGATTCTCGGAGCAATTGTGTCACAAGGGTCCTTGTCTCCTTCATCACAGGACTCAATTGTTCGTGCAACGGGAACGTGATCGAATCGCACGTGGAATTGGGGCAATGCGGGTCGCCGTTGTAACATAACCAAGCGTTTCGAACAATTACGAAATTATTGCCATTAAACGTGACTTCTTTTATGTTCTGCAAGCCTGTTTTAAAAATGAGCGCTTTATTTTCCTGCCAATTCACAAAATATCGACGGATATCATCAGCTTCGATAGTTTCGTGGAATTTTGCAAAATAACATTTATTTCGTAATCCATAAATCCGCCCGTTCACCGAGTACCACATTTCCACGCGAATATCCGTTTTGCACGGTGAAGGGGTTAACAAAGAATTCCGAAGCAATGAAACAAGCTGAAAGTGCAGTGCATGCAATTTGTACGCTAATCGCTCGACACAAGCGACAACTTTGATCGAAATACTGTGAGAAATCAGAGTCAAGTCCTGAGTGAGCTTTACGATTATCTCCCTAATCGGTAAATCCTAAAAAATCGAAAAAAAAATTTTTTTTTTATAGAACTAACGAAATCAGCATCCACTTCGCTGATTATCAAGGACCGCGGGGCATTTTCCTAGCGACCAGTTTCGACCGCCTCTAAATTAGCATTCGCTTCGGTAAGGATTATCTCGAAGAGTTACAAACAGTGAAGCAAGCGCACCGCTGCAGCAGCAGTCACGTGACTGCATATATGACCGCATCCTACATCGTTTCTCCCTCTCTCTCTCTCTTCTCCTCGTTTCGCTGAAATAGCATACATGCGCCACGCTATCACCAGTTGCTAACAGCACGTAGGTAATTCAATACATCACCGCTCGACTTTCCGAGAGACAGAGAAAGGGACAACAACCCCAGCGAGTTACGACGCTTCCGCAATAACAATCCATTCCCGTTGGCATTCGTCGATCTTCGCCGCGATATATATTCGCCAGCGAAGCTCTCACAAAGCCACGAGAATTCGTGTACGAAAGCCCGTTCCGCATCGGTGATTTTCGAGTTCGAGGGTCAAACGCGTTTTCTCTCTGGCATTGCGATATTGTGCAATATCGTAAGGCAACGCAATTTCTTTGGTTATGCGCCGTATTAAGCCGCAGAACGAAATAGTGCGTCTCAACAAAGAGCTCTGCCTCAAAGAGACACGTAAGAGTTGCAGCTTACAACGAGCAGAGCGGGTAGCAGCAGCGAAAGCAGCGCCACTTCTCCTCGCTTATTCGTTATTACGCTACGTATTGCAGAGACTCGAGGCCGGTTTTACTTGGCGCATATTATTCCGCTGTACGGTATACACGAGGAAAATTAAAGAGCGACTGCAGCGTTGGTGCGCTCGACGCTGGGGAGATCGAGACTAAGCTACGTTACTTTAGCAACTCGATCCATGGTTTTCTCATTTTTTAGCTTCCAATTATCGAGATCGTAATTACTGGCCGACTGAGTGTGGACGGCCAGTTAACGTGGTTTCGACGTTATCTCGTGTTAAACAGCATTTCGCGCTGTTCGCTCCCACCTTCGCGGGTCGTTAGGTGATAACACGAAAATGAATCCCCGGAAAATTGAGTCTCGGTGAATCGGCAGCCAAAACGACAACGAAAAATCCGACAAAATTCGTGGGGTTGCAATTTTTCAGTTATTCGGGATTCTAAATACGACTGAGAAATGAAAGGAAAGAGGATCGAAAGATTTGTGGGTTAACGGTGAAGAAAAGGGTTACGAAAAATGTACAGGGAGAATAAAAAAAAGAAATATCGACCCTAGACTAATACAGTGGGGTACAAAGGTACCCCAATTAATGAACTACTCAATTAACTCACCATAAACATGACTGGACTTAATTCCCTTTCGGTCGAGTAAAAATAAATCACTGAACTCGAAGACACTCTTACCCTCAACTTATAAAAAAAAATAACAATGCACACTCCGCTGCTGCTGCTAATTAAAATAACCGATTGCGAATTACCGCGGGATCTCGGAATAACCGGAGGAACTCTCGGCCAGGAACTGATCTAGTTTAGAGGCGTTAGGTGAATGTCGTGATGCATGGGTAACCGGCTGGCCAGCATCCACCTTCTCGCCGAGTTACCCCACCTGCATGGAAGTTTGGCGCGCGCTGGCGATGACGATGACGAGGGAGAGCGAGCGAGAGGACGGGAGAGGCAGAAGCAGAAGCGGCGCGATTAAAAACGATCGGGCAAAAACCGTCGCGAGGACGCGAGTGTCAAGGCAAAACTTTCGTTTGACAGCACTTCAGGATGTGAGATACCATGGAAAGGATCGAACCTTACGATCCTCTGCGCCCACCCAACATTTTCGAGGTTACTCCTCATCAGCGTGTCCACCGAAACACTCGAATTGTGACGCAAGCCTCGTCTAAAATGTTACCAAGCGAATAGAGACTCGATTACAAAGCAACACGCGCGTTGTCATCGAGAAGCGAGTCTTAGTTCGTACAAAACAATGTTTCAAGGTCACAAGAGGACACTCGTGTTTTTTTGCTGAACGCAGTGGACGCTTAAGTGGTAATTCTCACAGTTTATTCGTGGTCATCGAGAAGCGAATTTTAGTTCGTACAAAATAATGTTTCAAGGTCACAAGGACACTCGTGTTTTTTTGCTGAACACAGCGGACACTTAAGTGGTAATTCTCGCAGTTTATTCGTACAAGAGTAACTGAAACTATGTTTAAAAAACGTGGTACGTTTTCATACCCTTGCCAATTTTTCGGCCATGTCCTCTAAATACAGGGGTTAACCTTCAAAATTTGAAAATTTCACTCTACAAAATAAAAATAAATGACCGAACGAGGACCAATCATTCGTGCTTATTTCGTGCTTTCGGGGAATCCCATTATCCTTTCACCGATCATTATGAACCGGCCCAACGAACGACAATAAATTATTATCGCGTCCTACATTGAGTAACTTCGATGCGATGCGACGAGAATCTCGAAATTCATACGTCCTATAATGCGATTTTTGACTATTGACTATTTTTCAGAGATTCGATTGTCAATGTCATTGGACCGAAGCGAAAACAATTGGTCTAAGAAAATTGTTTAATTCATTTCCGACGTGGGTTATAAACATCAAGTGTAAATAATCGATTCCCACGGAATCGAATCACAATTACGCCGCGTACATTATTTCGTACTGTTGACTTTTGCGATCTTCGCGTAACTGCGGCTTGAAAAAAGAAATATGGAAGAAGTGTGTGACAATTTAATCACGGCTGTGGAGAGTTACAGTTACAGGCGAGCTCTGTCACGGTTCACCAGAGTCACATTATGCATAGGTATATTAAACGACAGCGTGTAAGTACGAACGTACTTACATACTTACGTACTTACGTACACGTACGTGCAAGGAAAGGAACATTTATCGCTGTGTCTCGGTCTACGCGCTCGTAGATAACGCTCGGTTTATTCGTGCTGATGCAATTAATAATAACAATTTGTCTGTTCTATGTAAGCGGAGCGAGAGAATTTTAATTAACCCACAGCAAAATCCGCGCATGTCTTTATCATGTAAAGAACTGTTTTTTTTTGTTCAATTTTCAACTATTTTTCAATCGATAATTCGACTGATTTCCCGGAAATAATGCATTTTACTTCAGATTTCCAAAAGCAAAAATATCCTTTTTTACGGCCTCTTGGAATAAAATTTAATCAGATTCAATAAACGAGGGAGTTTCACTTTTCAAACCGCCTCCACAAATTATACCCTTGCCTTTTACATAATATTATTCGTACACTTCCGGAAAAAGTATTACAATGTAAAACCAGAGATAAATCTGTTTGAAATTTAATGGAAAATTATTTCGGTCGGTCGTTTTACATTATTGTAATTCGATGTAATTTTACGGTGAAAGTGCGAAGTTTATTCGGTCGACGAATTAAATGCTAGTTTTCGGTTTTATTGCTTTTTAACGGTGCGAAATGTCGAGGGAGAGAAAGAGAATCGTCAGTGTGCGTGGATGCTGTGCGGAGATCCCTACCTTACCGACCGGGAAGCGCGCGGAGAGAGATGGCGCTGATTGGCTCGGAAAGCACGCTCTGCGCGCTTCGCTTTGCCGGAGCACGAAGAGTTTTCGCGGGCGGCCGAGTTTATGGGTAATATTTCCCAAGATTCTTTGGTCCGACGTGCGAAACGTCGAAAATTTGAGTGTGTCCTGAAAGAAGCGCTTTCTCGCATCCCAAAAACCCACGAATAACGCGTAAATAACGGCGCGACGATGTGTAAACGCGTGATATTCGCGAGTTGTTTTGCTTACCTTGTTGATAATGCTGTCAAGGAAAATGGCGAGTCCGACACAAAATTATAATCGTGGTGTAATGCTCCACTTTCGCTAGAATTCCCACTCAAAAATGTCATTCGCACTACCAAATTATCAACAATTTTCAATTTCAGGGAAAGCGATGTGCATTGTTTATTTTTTTTCCAAACCTAACCTCAGAATTTCTGTCTTATTTACATATAATTAAAATTCAGGAGCTTAAAACGTTGTGCGATTAAAAAAAAAGAGAGAGATTACATTAAGCGTTTGAAATCCAGGGTTTTGCATATTTTTAATTATTCAATGTTTCCGACGCTCTCGCAGGTGACGGTCGTCATGCCCTCCGACGATACAGAGCCACCTGACAATCCGATAATGAGGCCCGAGGACATCACTCTTCTTCACGGTTTGGGCGTAAGGCGCTAATTTCGATATTTCTATCTTCGCTAATGATTCTCGTATCGCTCGATCGTTCAATGAATTTTCATGTAATATTGGCTTTCTATCTATCGTAACGCTACACGACTGTGAATTGTTCAGGAAAACTCTGGAGATATAATGGGATGCCTCTCGGTTATGGTTAACGACGAAGACGCAGACGATTCTCAAGTGCGGGAAGTCATCGTCGACGACAAATTACTGGGAACTACGTTGACCGCGATAACTCTGCCGGACGGGACGCAGGCGTTTGTCACCAATAATTTGGACTGCGATGGTGATTTTTACGATACATATTTGATATAAAAAAATGAAAAGCGTGCTCAAAAGTATCATTTACAAATTCAAGAGTATCCGAACTCCGTCGATATCATTTTTTTTTCCTCCCCAAATTGTCAGAAGCCGAATACAAAGAGCCAACGCTGGAAGTGGAGAATACGAGGGCGATATTGATAAGGGATTTGTCGGAATTTGCGGACGGTAAGACTCTGCAATTCGAGTTGGAGCCTCCGGCGTATCTGCAGACCGAAGCGGGCACCTCTCAAGATACCGAAAACACGTACGTCCACTTTATCGACGGGACAGCGTACATGGTAACCGGTCACGTAGACATGGACGAAGAGTTATGGGAAATACAGGACAGCAAACTCAAAAAGGATAAGTCGAGAAATCAGCATCCTTGTCCGCAGGAAGGATGCACAAAAGTGTACAGTACGCCGCATCATCTCAAGGTACAATCGATACAATTATCAAAATTTCCTAATAAACATAAATCCAATTGATTCTCCGTCAAAGTAAATCATGGCTATTTTATTGTGCGAAAGTAATTCGAGACGAACTATTGTTTTTTACGCTACAAAATAGTAATCAGCCTCGCGAATCCGATCGAATACCCGATTATTAAGATAAGAATGAAGAGATAACGCAGAGTGGGAATCCTCGAGTCTCTGATCGTTTTCAGGTGCACGAGCGTTCCCATACGGGTCAACGTCCGTACAGATGTACGCACCCTAAGTGCAAAAAGAGCTTTTCCACAGGCTACAGCTTGAAAGCGCATTATCGTACGCATACGGGCGAAAAACCGTACAAATGCACGGCCGAGTCGTGCGACAAGAGCTTCAAGACTTCGGGAGATTTGCTTAAGCACGTGAGAACGCACACGGGCGAGAGGCCGTTCGTCTGTCCTTTCGAAGGGTGCGGACGTTCCTTCACCACCTCCAACATCCGCAAGGTCCACGTTAGAACTCACACAGGCGAGCGTCCTTACAAGTGCGATCAATGCAGCAAGGCCTTCGCAAGTGCGACCAATTACAAGAATCACATACGCATTCACTCCGGGGAAAAGCCCTACGCCTGTTCGGTCGAGAACTGCGACCGTCGCTTCACCGAATACTCTAGTCTTTACAAGCACCAATTGGTTCACACCCAGCAAAGACCCTTCGAGTGCAAACTCTGTCTCAGGCGCTACAGACAGAACAGCACTCTCGTGATGCACAAACGAACGGCTCACGCGCTGATCGAGAGCGACGATGGTATGGACATTTTTTTGACTGACAACACTGACGAACCGGCTCCCGTTATACGCAAAAGCTCCCACTCGCGATCAAACGTAAGTGTGAAATAATTCCAAGTTTCATCTTTATTTTTATGTATAATTTTAATTAAGATCTTCAGATTATAAGATGTATATAAAAAAAATTGAAGCGGCTATAGTGATTAAATTCAGCAATAATTGCTCTGCATTGTTTTTTTTTTCCCCAGAAAATAACAGTTAACCAAGACGGGCAGTTGCAAATATTAGAAACGACCGAGGATTCGACTGACACGGAGACGCAAATTCTGCTGGTCGGACACCCGTCGCAAATAGCCGCGCTTCAGGTTCGTTCGCTTCTCGACTGCGGCTGAGTATTAATCCCGCGCACAGCTCTACTGATCGATCGTTTACAGCACATTAACTTGGAGGAGGATTTCGAGGGCTCGCCGATCGACACTTCTCTGGAGGCCTTGAACATTAAGATAGAGGACATGGAGTTCGGCTGGACGTAGGAGAGACAAGAGCGAACGAACAAACGGACTAATGGAAAACGAGCCATTATAGCGTAAGGAATAAGTCCGCGGCTCGCGGACGTTTGTACGATGAAGCCGGTCACGCTGCGGCATCGTCGAGACTGACCGCGAGTGATATTTTAACACATGAACAATAATAAAGCGAAATCAAACCTTATCAACAGGTGATAATAATTTCTTCAATAACAATAACAATAATAGTACAACCTAATTCACATCTTAAAGCCAACACAAAAAAAAAAACAACGAAAGAACAGACATATATCTCGCACGTGTCGGTAAATGAGCCGACAATTCGATTATCGGCTCTGCATTTAGCATAATTCTTGCCAAATTTAAACAGTTGGCTAATCACAGATACGAAGTAATCTCAATAAATCCGGCATTTTAATCTATTTCGAATATATATATATATTCAATAATAATAGCCACGCGAGGAAGGTAATTAACAAACAGAAGCGAATAATCGTGGAAAGATTTAATTGGAGTGCATTGGATAGTCAGGTACCACTTTGAAATCAATGATTTAACTCCATACAAATAGACCGCGAGCCTCTCACAATAATTTAGAATGATTAACGCCCGAGTGGGCATACGTTATTGCGGAATACGAGAGTAGCCTTAATAATCGCGAGGAACGAGAGCCGCGAGAGCTCGTTCCTCGTAAAACAAATCAATTTACGCGTTAATAGACAATAATGCTTCTCTCGCTGTCTCGAAACCGCACGAGAGGCCCGTTAAAACTGAGATTGACGTTACGGAGAGCGTTTTGTCCTCGTGCTCTACGCGAAACGTAACGTAAGCCGCAAACTCGTGTTACACAATGCCCGTGAATGAAGGAAGGCGCGATCGATCGATCGAACGTTTATCTGCCCTTTTTTATTTCAGAGGAACAAGAGCTCGAGTCGTTGTTGGAAACACTTCCGGTTTCCTCCCAGAATTCACCGGAAGGCCAGTGTCACACGAGCGCGAAATAGTCACCGCTCGAGCGGCTCTTCGAGTACATCGAATTTAAGCCACTCGCCCGTTCAGTGCACTTGATTCGTAATCCCGCGTCTTTTCAAGTACGAATTGTCACAATCGCTTTTTAACAGGCCTCGATACCGTCGCGATAAAAGCCATTTCTGACGCGGCAATCACGCGCAAGCCCGGCTCCAATAATTTTGATAATTCACCAAGAAACGCCAGCCGATATCCTATCTGTAAAAAATAAATTACGCGCTCCGGTGGTTTAAGAGAAAATTGCGAAACCATTTTTAAAAAAATTTTTTGCCGTGATACAACGAGCGGAAAAGTGGAGATTTTCCACGATTGTCTTAGCTCTATCGGGCATTAAAATCTAGACTCACTGTTGTGGCTATTCGAGTCGTTTTTCTCTCATCTTTCTTTATAAACGCTTGTTACTAAACTCCCCCTTGCTCTCTGCCTGTATGTACTATATATAGGAAGCCACTCAAAGTGTACACACTGAAAAGATAAGCCGTAGTGGTCGTCGCGATTTTCGCAAGCAACGAGCGAAATTTCAGCAGTGATTTTATTTTCAACTGCACCGGAAAATCGTCAGGAATATCGAGCGAAATTGTTGATTTTTCAATTCTAACAGCGGAGTAATAAAATTATTAACGACGGAAGGAATTGTATTGTAAACTGCACATCTCGAATTAATGGGAGTTTGCGACTCTGACATTAAGAGCGCAGTCGGGATTGAGACTAATATCGGATAATTGTTCGTGAGCGAAATGAAATTCTCGCGAGGAGATTGATTTGAACCCATTAGTCATGGGATTCTCGAAGATTTTCTTCGAGTTCCCAGCTTCGTGTTCGAATCGTCGCGACACGTGCGATTCTTCGTCTCCTCGAGCCTGTGAGCGGAGTTGCGGGTCGGCAAACAATTAGGTAAATTAATGTAAATTAATCTAATGGGCCGAGCGTCACTCGCGCTCGAGTTAGATTTTCTCTCTCTCTGGTCCAGCGTGCTCTGAATTTTCAGTCTCCTCCTCGCAACTCCGTAGCTCCGATGCTCCTCGCTATTTTGTATCGTTTATTTAACGATCCGCCGTAAAGCTGCGCTTTTTTTTTCTCGCTGTATAAACTATCGGCGCTTTATCGCGAGCTAATTTGTAAAAGCGCGAGATCCCCCGTGCATTTTCTCTCGGACGGCGAGCGCAAACTCTTGCTCTTTATCTATCGTCGCATCGCTGAGTAAACGCGCTCGCGTTTCGACTTCGACAGACCGGCTAGTATCGCGAGCTTTCCACAAAAATATTCCGCGAAGCATTCAACCGAATTTTCCTGTCGTATGACGATAAAATTCTATTCCATTCTCACGTTGTAAATCTCGTGCTGGAAAATTTGTGGGACAGGGAAAAAACCGCTTAATATTAAGCGCGCTCGGTCTGTGCGCTCTTTTTCTTTTGCTTTTCGGTGTCTGTGCACTCTTTTGATATTCCGCTGTTTAAATATTCTCCAAAATATTAAATCGAATTCTAGTAATAGCTACTTTTCTGTCATATGACGATAAAAATCTATTCCATTCTCACGTAATAAATCACGTGTTAGAAATTTTGTGTGCCAGGGAAAAAACCGCTTAATATTAAGCGCGCTCGGTCTATGCGCTCTTTTTCTTTTGCTCTTTGGTGTCTGTGCACTCTTTTGATATCTCGCTGTTGAAATATTCTCCAAAATATTGAATCGAATTCTAGTAATAGCTACTTTTCTGTCATACGACAATAAAATTCTATTTTCTATTCTCACACGTTAAATCACGTGTTGAAAAATTTGTGGGTCACCGAAAAGCCCGCTTAATGTAAAGCTCGGCGCACGTTGGACTCTCGGATCGCCGGTCTGTGCACTCGAGTCTGATATTCGGCTCGATAAATGAGCGCCCGTCGTGTAATCGGAGCGACACGCATCACAGATCGATCGACGATACGTGTGATTTATTGAGAAGAAATGTGGAACAGAGGATCGTAATAATGAAGCGGACGAGATTGACGACAACGAGCTGAAGAGATGTCCTCGAGTGACGACGGATATCGACGGCCTCTCGACCTTCCTGAGCCGAGCTGTTGGTTTTAACCATGAAGCTGCATCATCGTCGTCGTCGTCGTCGTCAAGGCGATCGAAGTTGCCTTTGAGCGTTTCGAGAAGAGCTATCGTTCGCTCTGGCCTCGTCTCGCGAAGACCTCCTGAGGTCAGATATCACGAGGCCTCTCGTCTATTATTGAAAAATGAATAATCGTGAGCCGAGCTAGAAAAATCGTGCCCTCGATTTCACCGATACTTCGAGTACGCTCACGCGTTCCTAATCGAAGATCCTAATCAGAGAAAACAACAAAACTCGGGAGCGTATCGCTGGGAGATTACTGCTCTCTCGTAATCCCACCGATACCTTGAAATCGAGAAAGATCTTGCCGAAGAACGAGATGACTCGCGCTTTCGTCATTTTTTTCAACGTAAAATATATCTCGAATTGAGAATAATGATTTTTTTTTCTTGAAATTATCATTACCAGTGATTATACGATTAATTCTATGATCAATAATACAATTAACTTCGTGGATAAAACAATTTAACACAGATCAATTAAAATCAATCCTTACAATTGACACTACAAAATTATTCTTTATTTCCAGATTCGCAGTGCCGATTAATTGGTAAGCGAGAAAATTGACACGCGAGATGCGCTATCGAAGAAGATGATCTCCCCAGCATCCCGCCTCCCACACGCGGATGATCATGACGAAAAAAAAATTCTGGATGACGTACCAGGCTAATGATTTCGTCGTTCTGTAATACACACGTGCTAATGTTGCCAGAGCAGTTCAAATGTCCAAAGCACACAAGCCGAAGAGTCAATGAAAGTAGTCCATGCACTGTTGGATGGCAGGCGTTGAGTTATTGGCAGAGTCCGTCGCAAAGTTAAACAAGTAGTCAAAGCAGTCGATATAACGATTATTTATTTAAGGAGGCAATAATTGTGGCTCGTATTAAAGCTCCGGCTGATAAAGATCCCTGAAAACAGGCGCGCATCCACGCGGTGCGTGAAAATGAGGTGCCAACGAGAGCCAATGATCTTGTTTGCCAATTGGACGTCTCTTCTGTTCTTGAGACGTTCTCCTTTTTTTTTTTCCTCGCGTTCTCAAAGCGCAAATATCGCGAGACCTCACGCGAATGTCTTTGGATCGGCTGTCTATCGATCAATTATTATGGGAAATATTTAATCAGCAGTTTGTCCATCCCGGAAGTGGATCATCTCCGATAGATCACCGGATGCGTTAATGCGTATTTACGCTATCATCGATTATCGCGCGCGTTTTATTAATAATTGCAGCGACAAGAGCGAATATAGTGCAACGTTTGTGCATCCAGCTTATGCAAACGTATTGCACTCGCGCGTTAAGAGCGCGAGGCGAATGAGGAAACTCGTGGGACTCGGGCAAACGAGGAGAGAATTGAAAAGGAGCGTTTATCCGTTGGCCATTGTCAAAGGGAGGCTTTATCGTCGTCGATAATGCACCAAAAGGATCAACGATGTCTCACCTCAATGTCGTTTATTATACGCCGCCTCAGAATCACGAGGCGTCGCCGCGCCTCTCGCAACGAAATTTCAATGTCCCGTGGACACTCCGTCACTCGGAATTCTTAAATTCACCTCCTTGCCACACAAACTTAACTCCGGAACGTTTATCTCACCGCTTCTATTTTCGTACTATTATTAGTCGTGATTAGCATTTACGGATATCGCTCGAGTGCGAAAAAACAGCTTTGATCTTTGCATCGTTCGGCTCCCAAAGTCCGATGATGTTTGATACCAATTAGCGGAAGATATGTCGGGTTTTTTCGGTCGCGATGTAATCTACAGTTTTTCGACGCTATTTTGTACCCAAACTATTAGCCGATAATCATTGATCGATAAATTTGCGAAAAAAGTAAAATAAAAAATCCAATCATATTTCCTGTATAGAGAAACAAAACAAAAATTCTTTATTATTATTTTTTTTATCGCAAATTTCAACCACTACATTTAATAATTCAGAGCGTCTCTTCAGATTGATAAAAAAAATTGCAAATTTCTATACAGAGAAACAAGACAAAAATTCTTTATTATTATTTTTTTTATCGAAAATTTCAATCACTACGTTAAATAATTCAGAGCGTCTCTTCAGATTGATACAAAAAAATGCTTGAATTTCTATATAGAGAAACAAGACAAAAATTCTTTATTATTATCATTTTTTTAATTGCAAATTTCAATCACTACGTTAAATGATTCAGAGCGTCTCTTCAGATTGATAAAAAAAAATTGTTTAAATTTCTATGGAGAACAATGATCTTTGAATTTGGGAGAAAAAATGACAGCGTCGATAATAAATGCAGATTTTCGTTTATAGTCACCGAGTCCGTGACTGTGACCGTGATCTTGGTTATTTGTCGCCTCGTAAGCAGGACAAATCATTGACGACCGTACATTCGCGATTCTCGCCCGGGTGAAACATCGTTGAGCCTCTACTTAACGAAGACAATTCATAAAGTCAGACTCGCTTTGATAATAGACCCGACGCTTGTCATTGTTGTTTATTCTCGTTTCGATATTATTCCCGTGTCTTAAAGTCGCAATACGACGCTCATGGTAATTACGCGTTCACGTAGACGTGTACTTCCTATTACTCGATGACGTTCCTCGTGCGTATGGTGCAAGAAACGTTTGTTTCGTCGTAAAATACGTGAGCGGGCGATCAATCGCAGAGGGAAAACCGTGAATCGTACGTACGCGCGTTTAATCGTCCTGCGGTTTGCGCGGATTTTACCGGGGAACGAGAGAATTCGTGCGGTCTTCAGGGTCGACGACTCTCTTCCAGTGACCGACGAGGCCAATTCTCGACCGCAATGTACCAAACAAACCGCTCGGACTTTCATACGTGGGCTTGAGGGAATCACCTCACTGAACTGCAGTTCAGTCGTGGCGATTTACTTCATTTTTTCAACAATTAATCAACAGCTCAGCAGCTAACGAATAACAAATCGTTTTTTAATCGATGATTCAATTAAAGAAGTGCGTTCTCGATTTTCTGACAATTTTTTTAGACGAGCACCTCGAAGACATCGAACTGCAGTTCAGTTGTGGCGATTTACTTCATTTTTTCAACAATTAATCAACAGCTCAGCAGTTAACGAATAACAAATCGTTTTTTAATCGATAATTCAATTAAAGAAGTGCGTTCTCGATTTTCTGACAATTTTTTTAGACGAGCACCTCGAAGACATCGAACTGCAGTTCAGTTGTGGCGATTTAGTCAATTTTTTCAACAATTAATCAACAGCTCAGCAGCTAACGAATAACAAATCGTTTTTTAATCGATAATTCAATTAAAGAAGTGAGTTCTCGATTTTCTGACAATTTTTTTAGACGAGCACCTCGAAGACATCGAACTGCAGTTCAGTTGTGTCGATTTAATTAATTTTTTTCAACAATTAAGTTCAGCAGCTAAAAAATAACAAATTGATAATTCAATTAAAGAAGTGTGTTCTCGATTTTCTGACAATTTTTTTAGACAACACATCAACATGAACACATCAAACGCACAGAATCACAGAAAAATCAAACGTCACTTAGACCGACTTATCCTCAATCACCTCGCGGTTTGAGGACTCCCGAATGAGGTCAGGGATTTCGGTGATTTTTTGCGCCATTTGCGGTTGAACGATCAATTTAGACCCATGACCACGACAATAATCATACTAAACCATAAAAAAAAAAAAAACGAGGAAGTCCCGGCGACTATAAGATCGCAGCTGCCGATTTTTATTCCAACTACTTTTTTTTATTTACCAGGAATTTACATCAACAATATTTTCATCAATCAGCTCAGACTCATAAATAAACATATTCAAGTATAATAAAAACACAATATTACTTTTTCCAATAAATTTTCCTTAATTAAAAAAAAATTCCATAATCTCACAAAAATCACAATAGTAACAATTTTCCGAATATAAAAACCCTCAATGAGGTGGACCCTCATTAGCCCGGCCCCGATCCTCGTCAGCGTCATCGGATCCTCAGCATTGAGCGCTCTCCTCATCATTGTCCCGACTCCCCCCGCTTGCGGTGGGGGAGGGGGGGGGGGGCGTAGCAACAATATGTGAGCATTGGACATGTAGAGCGTGGGGATGTCTTGGTGTCGGAGCTCGGAGGAAGGAGATCTTCGTCGCGGCGAGAGTTTATAATCGATTTTCTCGAGTGGCGCTCGTAATCCCGGAGGAGAGGTCGATCGGAGCGCAGGATAAGAGGCCGTAGGGGTCCACGTGGCGGGGATCTATAGATCGTCCACCGCACACGATCGTTCTCCACACTCGCGCGGAGATATCGGTTCCGATCGATTACGAAGTCCTCTTTGAGATAAAGAACCCGATAAAAAGTAAAAAAAAAAAAAAAAAAATCGAAGCAACAATAAAAATCTTCAGCGTTTCCAGGGGAAAGATCGAGCGTGGCGGGGCCGGGTTAAAAAGCGGGGGCCGCAGCGTCGTCCGAGTTCCGCGCTCGCACTTAGGCTAAATCACATCGTCGGAGGAGCGGCGGCAGATCTGCTTTCGCGTGTGTGACCGGCAGTGCCGCGAGTGCGAGTCGACGACGACGAGTGTATTTTCCGTGCCGAGCCGAGCAAAAGGGTCGACATTCGCAGCGGAGTGAGAAAAAGTGAGAGCCGCGTAGCCACGATGATTTCGTGACGAAGAATTTTCATCCCCCTCGGGAACAGATTTAGCCGTACAACCGGAGGATATAAATCTCTCGTCGGATTCAAGAAGACGAAGTCTTGGCCTTGAAACGTCGCTCACTATAAACGATACATAGGCAAAGATAAAGGAGTAAAACACTCACACACAGGAGGCGAAGAAACAATGTCGAAGAAACAATGGATGGTCCTGCTTATGCTGTTCCTGACCTACCTTCTCCTAGGCGCATCCATTTTTTACCACATCGAGAGCCGACTCGAGATCGACAAGGTCGCCAAGGCCAGGGAAGAGCGCATCGAGATCAACGGTGAGTCTTCCTGCTTTTTTTTTTTTTTTTTGCCTTTTGATGCGAAGGAAAAAAGTCGAGAGGAATGCGTGTGTACTTGCTTTCATTCTTCGGCTTCGCAGTCGGTGATTTATGCCGCGGGACACGATCGCTGCATACTCGAGTACTTGGATCCCGAGCGAACGACCCTGCGCGGCTTTCGTGACTGCGTGACGCATGTGTCGTACGCACTGATGAAATTACTACGTGACACTGGTGACTATCGATGATACGCGCCCCGAGGATCAAGGAACAACGTGTGCGCTCGTCTTCCGGTCTGCGAGCGGAAGTCACCGCGCGGATTACAGTTATTTATCGAGAAACGTGGATTTTACATTTTGCACTCGTTAAGGCGAACGACGGAATGACCCCTGATCACTTTTACCGTGCGCGCGGTGACACTCAAGACACGTGGGCGATTGACAGACGAAAGGACAATTTGTAGTGTGGATTGTCGAGGGATTTGCGTGGGCAATTGACAGACGACAGGATAATTTGTATTGTGGATTGTCGAGGGATTTGCGTGGGCGATATTCGCGGTATTATTTATCGGTGAAGGTTAATAATGAATTTTTGTTCAGTCAGTGTTTCGTCAAGAAAAGTCTGCCGTTTGGATTTCGCAATATGCTCTTATTCGGGAAATAGCTAATATTGATATGCCTCCACTTCTAATTCCATATCTCGCTCTCGTGCGTTCTCGCGTCTATGACCCGCTGATTGAGCCATCAGAACAGCTAATTAACATCTTCTTTCTTCTCGCGACGATAAATAAATAGAGTAATCTATGGATGTTGTACAAATATTAGAAAACAGTGTTTTTAGCTGGCAATATTTTCCAGTGGAATTCGAAGGAACGAGCGTAAGGTGCGTCGCGGTTTTGGAAAAATCTAGGTTCCGGTTGTGATTCATTAACTTTTTTTTTTATTGTCTTTTTAATAAATAGAGTATCGCGTCTATGACCCGTTGATTGAGCCATCAGAACAGTTAATTAACATCTTCTTTCTTCTCGTGACGATAAATAAATAGAGTAATCTATGGATGTTGTACAAATATTAGAAAACAGTGTTTTTAGCTGACAATATTTCCCAGTGGAATTTGAAGGAGCGTAAGGTGCGTCACGGTTTTGGAAAAATCTAGGTTCCGGTTATGATTCATTATTTTTTTTTAATCTCTGGATGTTGTACAAATATTAGAAAACAGTGTTTTTAGCTGACAATATTTTCCAATGGAATTTGAAGGAACGTAAGGTGCGTCACGGGTTTGGAAAAATCTAGGTTCCGGTTGTGATTCATTAACTTTTATTTTATTGTCTTTTTCCCGCTCGCGTAGTTTTACCGATGCAATTTAGCAAAACAATTCTAAGGTGCGTCGGCTTTGGGGAAAATGTACTTCCGGTTCCGTGTAATTTGCCGGAACTTTTGTAGTTTTTAAAACGGAGGTACGCTTTTGAAGCTCGATTGAAAGGCCGAGTGTAACGATAGGCCCCGAATAGTCGAGGAGATTTTTTGTATGCAGAGCCGTGCCCCGCGTCGAGCGGCGTTATTGTCGCCAGAAGGTTATCCCAGCTTTGTTGGTTGCCGAGCGAGAGAGTCGCAATGTCGCGCGCTCGGTGGCGGCCGCCCCCGCAGCTGCTCGAAGCGCAGAGCACATCGAGCTCGTCGCGTTTCGTAACCGCAAGAATATCCCGAGAGTTGCGCTCGGGCAATTGGACGTGTCGACGACTCGGAATTTCCACGGTTCACTTTACCATGGAATTTTACGGCAAATTCGGGAGAGGGACGTCGGAACCGTGAGCCCTCCTGGCAACTCGAGCAATGCGAGCCGTGGAAAATGCTCCGGCAATCCGACGATATATACATTGGCAAATATCAGCTGATAAGATAATTGGAAGCAATTGGTTCAAAGATAGCCCCCGTTTAAAGAGCGAACTCCAGTCTATGCACAGTCTATCTAGCCTATCTCCGGTTCGGATTGATCAGAGAACCCGGGCTAATCGCAGCTGCACGAGAGTCACCAGGGCGCATGAACACCCGTTTTTTTTTTTTTTTTTTCGGTTATTTTCTTAAGGCGATTTATAATGCAACTCAGATTTTCCGGGATTTCCCAAAGACTAGATTCATTTTTTTAGTACAGGGAAACTGTATTAATAATGAATTTTCTTGTGGAAAATTATAGTGCGTTTATAACAATGAGAATTCTTCATCAATTATAATTATTAATTGATTCAATTAATTATTTTATATTTTCCTTAGAGACTAGATTAATTAAAAAATATATAGTGAGACTGTATTAAAAATGAATTTTATTGAAAAATTATTTTTTAAAGTGACAATTAGCGATATAAAAATGTGCGATCGATTTACTGTCCGATTGGCTATGAGATTAATGTAATTATAATTTTTTCCTCCTTGCAATTTCGTATTTAAAAAAAATTCGATGATTTCTTGATTGCAATTTAAAATACCGCTCAAATTTTTCGAGGACTAGTAGTTAATTATTTTATATTTTCCTTAGAGACTAGATTAATCAAAAAAATATAGTGACACTGTATTAATAATGAATTGTCTTGAAAAATTATTTTTTAAAGTGACAATTAACGATATAAAAATGTGCGATTAATGTATCGCCTGTTTGGCCATGAGAGTAACGTAATTTTTTATTTTTTTGCAGCTCTTCTTAACCAGCACTACATGCCAAAGGAAACTCAGGAGCAGCACGAGATATTGGAGAGATTGACGCGCTATTGCGGCAAGTCGGTCTACAATTACACGGAAAACGAGACGGATCCACTGAAATGGGACTTTTACAACAGCTTCTACTTCGCCTACACGGTGGTCAGCACGATAGGCAAGTTTGCCCTGGACAACCAACATTTCTCGAATCGTTGCAATAGCTATTGACGCAAACGGCGCGTGAGAAATGTATTTACGTCGTAGACAGACTCATACACTCTCCGAGCACTCAAACACCTGTACAATTGTGTAATAAACACCGCACCGAGGGCAAAAGAGAGCGAGAGAGAGAGAGAGAGAGAGATTAGATTATCCAGTAGCTGTCGTCCGGAGCGTCATGAAAAATATCACGTTTCTTCTGACTGAACTGATACTGAAAAACGTTAACCCTTTATGGAAAAAAACAATCACCACCTCCGAAGCAATAACGCGCAATCTAAATGACTTTTTACAATTTTTAATAGCTTCCAACTAATTTCCAGTAATAAAACCGCGAGATTTCCACCAAAAATCACGTTCGTTAAAAATCAAGCACTGCTAAAAAAAGAAATGAAGTATTGTATCAGATAGCGATTAGAATTGCGAATAAAATAGCGGATAAGCCTAAGAGTTTCTTGGAATTTAATATCTGATTCTACGTTTCAATTTTACTCGACAGGATATGGAAACCTCGCGCCGACGAACATGCTCAGCCGAATTCTGATGATCTTCTACGGTGTCGTCGGTATTCCCATGAACGGAATTCTCCTCACTCAACTGGGCGAATTTTTCAGCCTCGTCTTCGTTCGAGCCCACAAAAAATACAAGTCCTACAAGAACAGCCAGAGCGAATACGCGAAGAAGCTCACGCCTCTGGAGACGAGGAAGGCGGGATTGGCAGCGCAGATCTTCATGTACCTCATACCCGGCTTCGTCATGTTCATATTCTTTCCGGCCTTCCTGTTTTCACACTACGAAGGCTGGACCTACGACGAGGCCGTTTACTACGCTTTCGTGACCCTTACGACCATTGGCTTCGGTGATTACGTCGCAGGTGAGGATATCACTGAAACAAAGCGCAAATGTGAAAGCATAATCACCGGAAAAGCGTGTATAACAATTCATTGGTCAAAAATAATTTACATTGCCATTTGCAAATGTGTTCCGCTAATATTAAAATTAAAAGCTTGTTCAAGCTCTCGTTGGCTTAGGCATTAAAAAAAAAAACACACCAACAAGATACAATCTACGACTCTAATCTTTGAGGAGAAAAAAATAAAATAAATGGTACGTCGATACGATTAAGTTTTGCAAAATAACAATCGAGTCTGTGGTAGTAACATTAATAAATCTGTGTTTCGTTGTACATGCTACTCGGCAGAAGGAACACTGCCGTGGGTAAGTGAAATGCCAAGTGTTTTTGAGTTTGATCGGGCGGATAGCGATTTCTAATCGTCGAATTGTATTGAGAAGATGATTAAAGTCGATAGTCTTACGTTCAGTGTCTACAGAAATTAAGGAGAAGGGGGAAACATTTTTTTACAATTTATCATAGCGGGAAGAGTATTAAAAAAAAAAAGAAAAAGATGGAATTGACTTTTGTGCGTCGATAGGAATGAGTTGTAACGTTGTAATTGAATTAACTCACAGGTCAGGACAACACCAAAGGCAGCGGCGTACTCTTCATACTGTACAAGACCTTCCTCATCGCATGGATATCCTTCGGGCTCGGTTACATCGTCATGATAATGACCTTCATCGCTCGCGGCATGCGGAGCAAAAAGATCACGAGGCTGGAGCACAAACTCGCCCTGAACTTGAAGCACACGCAGAGCAAGATCTGGAACGAGTTCAACAAGGAGGTGGGTTACCTCAGACGTGTCTTTAACGAGCTACAGCTCTCCAAGGTCAAGGTAAGAGTCCCACAAATTTCGCCTACTAATGATACACGTCTCAAGTTTACTTTACAAATATTTAAATAAATATTTATTTTTTTCATAGCGAATTTACGTGGACGAGTATGACTACGAGGCACCACCAGCCAAATTCTCGCGCAGCAACAGCTTCCCGGATCTTCGGGACCTCGTTTACGGTGGCCTCGCTAATCCTTTGCCTCCTCACCCTCGACGCAGAGCCAACAGCGAAGTCGTGCCAATGGTAATGCTTTTTTTTTTTTATTCATCCCCCAGCTTCACAATTATTTGTATCCTCGTTTCTTGGCTCAGATTAATCATACGATCGTTGCTATTAAATTGCAGGAGGCACCAGTCGCAAGAGTGGTATCAGAAACGGACCTTCAGCGAATCGACAAGAACGCTACTTTCGCGACTCACGCGATGGTTCAACCGGCCGAGCTTCTGGCTCGTCTCGTCAACATTCTGGGCTACATTCCGCCGCCTCCGGACGACGAGCAGGAGGAGATTCCGAGCGTGGAAGCCACGAGATCCGGGGTCCAGGGTTTCACCGACAAGGACATACTTTCCAGCGAGAAAACGTGGAACAATTCGGCATGGAAATTGGGCGGTGGTTACGACAGAACCGAGACGACTGTTCCAAAGCCTCGCTCCCGAGCGGCCAGTGAAATTCGTCTGGATCCAAAGTACGAGCCGAGCTTGCAACAAAGGGACGTCGAGTGGACGTGGTCGGGTCCTTCGGCCTCCAGAAAAATTCAGGAGCTCATTAAAGCCCGGAGAAACGGCGCGGCGAGCAAAGAAACGAAATGCAAATTTCCGAATCTCGCGCTACCGAAATCCGTGCCGAAGGCCTTGTTGCCCAGGTGGATAAAGCAATTTTCGAACAAACGGGAGGGAGGAGGGAACAGGGCGAGAAATTCCATGTCTGTGGGCGATCTCGAGTCAGGGGAGGGCGAAAATTATCTCACACAACCGTCGGGAGGCTTTAGAATCAACGGAAGACAGTCCGGAGGCTTTTCCAGCAACTACGACAGCGTCGATCCTTCCTCCAGGCCTTATTTCACTCACACCGGAGCGGCTAATCTCGCGAGCTCCCTCGAGGGGAGCAATCTACTCGAGGAAACGTCCCTGGCCGATTTTTTGAGAGCCCTCACGGCCCTTCACACCAGAGTCGGCGCTGTGCCCGACGAGTTCATACGGAAACCTCAGAGAAAAATGGGAACGGCTTGTTTAACGCCCCCGAAATTGCCCAGTCTTCTCGCTCTCTTTTCGCCGCCTTCCGGCACGACTTCCGCCACTCAGAGTCATCAAAATACCGTAACTGCCTCGGCGACGTTCAATCCATCCGCTAGAAGATTTTCTCTACGCACAACCGATAATTCCGGCACCTCGACTCCCAGTTACGACAGGCGAAATAGTTTGGCGCATCATCAGGGAGTGAAACCCAGAAGAAGGTTCTCATTGAGACCCGTCGTCACGCCTCTCGGTAATACACCGCAGAATGGATCTCCTTATCTTTCGGCAAGTATTTCCGCAACTGCAATCACAAGAGCAACGCTATTATTTTTCTGTCCAAGGCGATAAGTGTTCTAACGATTATTCTATTTTTAACAGGGCATGCCGAGGCACGTGAAGGACGGTCCTGTGCCCTCATCACCGCCTTACAATTCCGAAGGTTTCGTCGTCGAGTGCCCGAAGGAATCGCTCGTGGAGAAAGAAGGTGCCCCAGGAGTTTCCACGCCGATAACAGCGTCCACAGGAATTCGTAGATTCTCCCTTCGTCCGACCGCGCAATCCGACATGCATCAGCCATCGCAAGTTCCCTCGCCTCTGACGAAGGGCCTTCCGCGTTGGCGCGCTGGAATGCTTCAGAGGCAGATAAACCAGATCAATTTGCAGAGACGCGTTCGAGCCTTCAGTCTGAGTGACGTGAACACCGAGGGATCCAAGGGAGGCGAGAAAAACGCAACTCCCGCGCTGAGTCCTCTCGTAGACGGTGTGCGAATTCTCGGAGGACCAAAGGATCTCGCTACCAAGTCTTCTACCCAAAAAACCGTGACGATTGTCTCGCCGAGCGCCGAGGAACTCGCGGCTCTCAGGAACAACGACTCCAAGCAATCCGCTGCCGCGAGATCCGCCGATTCGACGAACCCTCGACCTCCCGGTGATCAGCAGCAAACTGTTGTTCAAAAAACGAGACCCCGAGTGCCATACGTCAGAGCTATTTCCGCATTGAGCAATCCTTTCGCCTCCGTGGACGAGGCCCGACCTCCTGTCAACACAAATCCCTTCGTGTACAATCCAGCGAGCGAGCAATCGAGTGCCAATGCTTTTCCAAAAACCAGCGCAAGTCCTGTGACCTCGTCTCCCTTCGCCTCGAAAATCGAGGCCCCTAAAGTCACCGGTGAAGCTGCTTCTTCATCGAGTGTCGAAGAATCCTCACCGGGATACAATAAAGTGACGAAACCGGATGACTCCACCGGTCGGACCATCTTTCAGGCGTTGAAGAGCGTGAGAAACATCGAAGCCGCGCCCCAAGTGACCGATCGCGATTCCGCGGAGGAAGAATCTAAAAAATGTGACGAGGAAGCGAAGGCGAAACCGCGGGAGAGAAAAATATCGCCCATGAAGACTGAACCCGTTAAGAAGACGTCAGATTCCTCCTGTTCTACGATGGAAACCGATAGCAAAGGAGCCAGTAGAAAAGTGTCCGCCGTGTCGATCGGACATTGGACGGACTCGAGGAAACCGGGCAGCCGAAAAATTTCTACGATCTCGCAACAGAGCACGGACTCCGTTGCGAGCAGCACGAAAAGCTCCACGAACAAGAGCTCCGCTGACAAACCCAGAGTTTCCATCGATTCTTACAAGCCTCTGATGGAAGTTAAGATCGAGAAGCCGAGTGAAAATCCGTTTGAACGATACAGAGCGACGATGCGACTGTCGGCGAGCGACGGAGATTCTCTGACCGAAGTTAAAGTCGAAACTCCGGAGTCGACGAATACAAAGAGGTCCGAGGCCGAGCGGAAATTTTCTACGAAACTCGGCTCGAGTCCTCGGGAATCGCACTCGTGAGTCGCAGAGACGTTTATTCTGTGATGCCGATCGATTGAATCGACACGCCAGTCGATGATACTGTGATAGTACACTGTACAATTAGCCTGTAATACCACGAATCAACATCGCCCGATGTAAATATTGATTAACGCTGATATTATCTATATTTATTGTGTAAATATTTGACTCGTACTTTTAGGATTATTCTTATACCGCGACGCGACGAGTAGTCGAGACACGCTCGAGGCGAAGAAATATGACAAATACTTGAGTAGCAACGTTTTTATTGTAAATGCTGGTGCAATAAATTAAAGAAATCTTTAAGAAAGTGGCTAAGGCTTCGACTATTTGACTTTTCCAGGCGCCGCGCGATTTATTTGCCATCAAACTAGACGATTATCGTGGAAGAATGTAGCAAATTAAGGAACGGCGACGCCTCGGAAAATCATCTATTTTAAAAGTGAATGTATTCGGAGATTTACTGGCATTTTATTTTTCCCGATAGCACTGGGCAAAGTCCGTAGAAAAACGATATTAACACAACCTTTGAATTTTCTAAGAACTAATCCTACTTTTAGGATTATTCTTATACGCGACGTGACGAGTAGTTGAGACACGCTCGAGGGGAAGAAATATGACAAATACTTGAGTAGCAACGTTTTTATTGTAAATGCTGGTGCAATAAATTAAAGAAATCTGTAAGAAAGTGGCTAAGGCTTCGACTATTTGACTTTTCCAGCCGCCGCGCGATTTATTTGCCATCAAACTAGACGATTATTGTGGAAGAATGTAGCGAATTAAGGAACGGCGACGCCTCGGAAAATCATCTATTTTAAAAGTGGATGTATTCGGAGATTAACCGGCATTTTATTTTTCCCGGTAGCACTGGGCAAAGTCCGTAGAAAAACGATATTAACACAACCTTTGAATTTTCTAAGAACTCAACGCTGCTAGACTCTTTCGGAGCTCCTCGACGAGATTTTCACGCGGAATTGCGCGCTCCGCTCTCGTCTTCACTTCCCGGAGGGTGACTTCGCCCCGGGCGAGTTCGCCCTCCCCTATTATCAGCGCCAGTGGAATTCCACTCTCTTCGCAGTGCTGCAACTGCGCCAAAAGCTTTGGATTCGTCTTGTAGGATTGCTCTGCTTTTACACCGGCCTCCCAGAGATCGGCGAGGATGCGCATCCGCTGCTCGTGCAAATTCTTCTGGGCCGTCGCCACGAATACCTCCACCTCCGTCGTGCGCGTCTTTTGGCCTTTGTTCGCGATCCTCGACTCGAGAACGCTGAATATTCTCTCGACGCCCAGAGATACTCCCACGCAAGGAACTGTCTTCTTTTTGCTGTCGAACATGCCGACGAGATTGTCGTAACGACCGCCGCCGGCGACGCTACCGACTTCGCAATTTTCCGCTGGAAAAACAGAAAAGGAAATGCGTTGTGAGCATTGAATTTGAAAAATAATTTTGGGTAAGGATTTACGGTAAGTATGCGGATAATTACAGGTAAGAACTGCTTCGTAGATGAGACCCGTGTAGTAGTCCAATCCTCGCGCGAGGCTCAGATCGAAGAGAACTTTGTCCGAAACCTTATAAATGTCGCAGTACTTCAGCAGCAATTCCATGGCATCGAGGCCTTGCTTCGCCGAGGTTTGTTTCATGAGGTTCTCGTCTTTTCTCAGTTCAGCGATGAGTTTCGCGTCCCCACGTTTGGACACGTACTCGCCGATTTTATCGGCAATCCCGCTGTCCAATTGCTTCTCCTCCACGATCTCCTTGCGCACCTCGTCCCACGGACTCTTATCGAGCTTGTCCACCGACGAGCACACGCTTCGAAACTTGTCCTGTGGAACTCCGCACGCGGCGAATATTCCGTCGAGAAGCAATCGGTGGTTCAGCTTTATGACGAACGAACCCAGATCGAGACTCGACAAGGCCTCGAAAACTACGCGAATGCATTCGGCGTCCGGTATCATCGGATCGTACTGACCGGCGATGTCGAAATCCTTTGAAAAAAAATTTTAAAAAAATTATATAGTTCTGTAATTTCATGGCAATTTTTATTACCATTGTGTACTTTGATAAATAAAATACTTACGCATTGATAAAACTCGCGGTAACGACCCTTGGTCATCGAAGGATTGTCCCTTCTGTAGACCTTTGCAATGTGATATCTCTTGATATTCGTTATTTTTCCCATGGCCAAATACCGCGCGAAAGGCACGGTAAGATCGTATCTCAGGGCGAGGATTTCGCCACCCTGATCCTTAAGGTCGTAGATGAGCTTGGCATCTTCTCCGTATTTCCCCGTCAAGACTTCCTGGAACGATGATAATGATAATAGTATAGAAAAATTTGTTATAAACTTAAGTCTCCATCAGTTATTGACTTGGAAAAGAGAGAAAGTTTTGAAGCATAAACTAGTCAATTAAATTTAATGTGGAACATAAATTGCCCATAGCTCAACTATGTTGAATTAAGTATTCCAGTTTATGCATAAAAACTTTCCGGTATTCGTGGATTTGATTTTAAGGAGACTTTTAACGAAAACTCACTTTGAGTTCGAAAATCGGCGTGTCGATAGTTTCGGCTCCGTGGCGTTTGAATACGCCGACGATTTTGTCGAGTACTCCCAGTCGAAGAGCCATTTGTTCGGGGCTGTAATCTCGTGTTCCCTTTGGTGTCTTGAGTGTGAACTTTTGTGGTCCCAAGTCGCCATCGCCCAGTTGCGCTTTGAGCTCCAATAGCTTGGCCACTTCTTCAGCGATCTGCAAACGATTTATCATGAGCTGGTTAATCAACGAATTAATTGAAATAATATTCTTCTAGCTTCTACTGGAAAAGGTCAGGTCTTTTCTCTTTCACTCTGACTCTCTCCCCTACCTGTGGAGTAGCAGTACTTGACGCGTTCCGTGTTTTACGGGCGGCAAAAACGCTGAGATTGAAGCGCATCAGCCGAAACATGTTGCAGGAAGGAAGACGCACCGTGCAACCAGAATCAAAGAGAAAAGCTCCGCCCCTCAGTGCCGATTTATAAACTGAATCGACAGATAGCAGAGACACGCAACGATTAGCTAGCTAACGCGTGACTACTTCAAAATAGAGACGAACACCTCTACTCCTCAGGCATTTTTACAGTCCGCTGGGAATTTATTTGAAATTAACTCTATACAATTTAAGTATTTAATTACAATAGTTATGCTTGTAGTCCTGTGTAATTAGGAAACTATGAACCACAATTAAATCTTGTTATCGCTTACTCTTAACTACCTTTTGAATATTACCAAACCTTGTTGAATATCTTATTCCGAGGTGCTCATTTCTACCGCAGTGCTTTTTAAAACTAATGAGAATGACGAAATAAACGTGAGTCTATTCTATACGTGCAATCGATCTCGAGTTTCTTACTGAGCGACTGTGCTCCGAAAACCTCTCACCTTATCGTCAAGGTCGAGATTATCTTGACCGGAGAGGCTAGTCAAGTTCTCAATTCTCTCCGCAAACGACCCAGCCAATTTTCCCTTTGCCGCTGGAAACTCTGACCTCTCTTTAGCCGTATAACTCTCTACGTTAGAGAACCATCTTTTGAGATTCTGCCAGTCGTTTATCTGGCCATTGAGCTTCGACGTGCACCACTCAAAGAGATCCTTATCTCTCAAAGTTGGAATCCAGCCACATACGTAGCTGAACTTTGCAAATTCTGCATCGATATCGGCTAATGCGGCAACCAAATCCCGAGGCTGTATCAAGCCCAAGACAATTGAGGCAATTAGATAAAGAGATTGCGTCGTACCGTTTCAATGCCACGATACATGAATAATTATCGCATTAACGCACAATATCATTCGACAAATCATTTTTTTAAAAACCACAACAACAACAAACAAATTTCACAAAATTCAAGTAATTCAACTAAAATTTGCTTGTATTTCCTAATATGAAAATTGCACAAACTAAACAAGCGAAAAATAAACGACTAAGCTTTTGATTGTATAAGAGCTTATACAATTATAAATAAATTGATATTTCAATGAAATATCCATTTTCCATAATAATCCAAAATCACTCTGTTATTTTGCAAACACGCCTAACCTACACTATGTGACAAAATGGGTCAAACGATGTGAGGCATTAGGAAAAAAATGAGAAACAGTGATAAGCCGATAACAGCTGATTTCAATGAAATATCCATTTTAACAAAAATAATCCAAAATCACTCTGTTATTTTGCAAACACGCCTAACCTACACAATGTGACAAAATGGGTCAAACGACGTGAGGCATTGGGAAAAAAAATGAAAAACCGTGATAAGCCGATAACAGCTGATTTCAATGAAATATCCATTTTAACAAAAATAATCCAAAATCACTCTGTTATTTTGCAAACACGCCTAACCTACACAATGTGACAAAATGGGTCAAACAACGTGAGGCATTGGGAAAAAAAATGAAAAACAGTGATAAGCCGATAACAGCTGATTTGATCAAGGTTAAATCCACGCGAAATCATACGCAGTGTAAATTATGCAGAACGGTACACGATGTCATCATACAAAAATGACAGCGAGTACCGGAGAAATGCGCTGTTGGGAAAATCGTTCGGTTTTTGCGCTCTCTTTCGCAAAACATTATTTCTAGTGAACCGTCACGCGGACAGAAAATAAAAACAATCGATCGTTTATTTGAAGATCGGGTGAAAGTTAGCGGAGATAATTGGCGTTTTGCGGTCACGACGAAGGCAAAGCGACCGGCCAAATCGCGTGGAGTTCGCCATATGTCGCGGCTCACGTGAAAATCGACGATTTATGATTCGGTAAAACTCACTCTGGATGCTTCGGCTTTTGCGGATTTGAGCTTTCGCACTAACTCGCCCTGCTCCTTGAGCTGCTCCTGCAGCTTCGCTCTGGTTTCGTCAGCCATCGTGCACCACGCGGTTCTCGGAAGCTCCTACGGACGCGGTTCAATTCCATCCGTTCCACGTAAGCCTCCGCGTAATACTGAAATACGACGACTGCGCGGCCCCGCGATCGACGCGAGCGCCGGAAAGAAATCGCGAGCCCGCCGCCGCCGCTGCTATCATCCGCGCTCTCAGTGAGCGCTGCTTCGCAGACGCGGGTAGTAGTGCCCGTCACCGCTGCGGTTGTCGGTCGTCCTTGTCCCACTGTCGAGTCGAAGAAATGGGCATTTGTCGGTTGGCACACTTGCCGCCGAGCGGACGAGTGATATTTGCCGTCGAAGCTTGTCATGTTTTGTAAGCCTTTCCAAACAGTTGCTCTACTTTTTCGCATTCGAGCGGAATAAGAGTAAATCATTATTTTCTTTGACGAATTTGCAGGGAATTTCAGCGCGGACACGTTTTTTTTAAACTATTGAAATCATTTTTCATGAGTTTTCGGGGACAAAAAAGTACCGCACGTTTTTTTTAATTGCTTTTTGTAGACTAGAAATCGTTGAGAAATTCGGTGCGCTGTTATTTTAGTGCGAAGAAGATACGAAGGCATTATCTCTACTCGAAGGTGTGTTTATCGAGCGTTATTCGGGAGATACGTCACCCGATTTTTTTTAAGCTGTTGAAATCATTTTTCATGAGTTTCCGGGGACAAAAAATACCTTTTTTTTTATTGCATTTTGCTGACTAGAAATCGTTGAGAAATTCGGTGCACTGTTATTTTAGCGCGAAGAAGATACGAATGCATTATCTCTATTCGAAGGTGCGTTTATCGAGCGTTATTCGGGAGATACGTCACCCGATTTTTTTTAACCTGTTGAAACCATTTTTCATGAGTTTCCGGGGACGAAAGAGTACCGCACGTTTTTTTAATTGCTTTTTGCAGATTACAAGTCGTTGAGAAATTCGGTGCACTGTTATTTTCGTGCGAAGAAGATACGAATGGAAGCTGCGTTTATCGACCGTTATTCGGGAGATACGTCACTCAGCAATTTGCAGAATGTTGATACCGAGCCTCACGCCCGTGACAACAAAAAAGCTTGTAGCAACGATGTAATAAACACTCGGGGGCAAAAACAGCGATTAACATAACAAGCTCGGGCTTATGCAAAATAGCCGATACTGCAGGACCGAAATACGCCCTTATCTAATCGACGGATACTGTTTCTGTTGTAGCTAATTTATTCTCGGTGATAAATCATCTTAGCCGCTCAACGAAATAATGGGATCACCGAATCTCTCTCAATTTTCGAAGTGTTGGCATTTTTTCAATGCATCGCTGCAATGCACGAGCGGTAGGCCTTTGAATTTCCGATAAATCGGATTGCAGAGGTGCTGGAAAGCAAACGACTGGCCGGTTTTCCGGAGGCTCGTCCCGTTCGCTCCACTCAAATCACTTTCATTTATCCCGGGTTATAAACCCACAACGAGTTGCTTATAGCGATGACGAAACAAACGCTCCTCCGAGTAACCGGTTCACGTCTTATCAGTGGCTATCCATTCTGGAGCGCAAATTGCGCTGTAAAACCTCGAACCTTTCTATTTTCCTACACGATCTCAAGATCCTGTTGTTACGTATCACAGTATATATATATATAGCGACTGAATGAAAATGAAAAATAAAGTAAAACTGAATTTGCGATGGAATGTCCCGTATACACACTGCGTGTGACATAAAAGCAGCGGCGTGAAGGAGGAACACACTCAACGGCTTGGGAATTGAGAGACTGAACTGCTATCGCAATTGTACATCTAGATAACTTTTATTAACCAATCAATGCGGTTTAGCGTTACAAATAAACGCGGACGCGACAATAATCGTACGTGCCGTCGAAAAATGACAAACGCATACAATAAAACGCTACGAATAACGTCGCGATGAATAATCAATGAGTTTCACTTGTAATTAATAAATAATAATAAATTACAATCGAAGGTCGCATACACATTTTTTAAATTTACTTTTTATTTTTATTAATATTTTTTTTTGTCGTTTTTCTTTTAAATGCCTACTCGACTTAAGAACTGGGTTACTCGACAACATGTATGTATATCTTATATACTTGTTCTTTTACATTTAATTGTTTAAACCGTGTGTTATAGTATAATATCGTGTGTGTCGGTGTGTTCACTCCAAATCATCATCTTATTCTCCTTCTTCACTTCTTCTTCGGCTTTGTCATCGTCAACCCTCTCTCTCTCCTTCTTTTTAATCTCTTTCTCGTATCGTTCAGTGACGTAAAACGTTCACGTTGTGCGCGTGTTGTGTACAAACTTCAATTACACTCGAAGACATCAAAAACATTCTACGTAATGTTAATTAACGAGCGAGGATCGAGGGAATTGCTCGGCGGGAGAGTCGCGAGGTGGAAATTCCCAAGTCTCGTTGATGATGCGCAAAGTGACGGAGGGAAAGTCGAAAGTTTAGCTTAGTTTCCACGTGCGCACGAAGTCTCGAGGCACGAGGATGAAAATCTCGTTCACGAGAGCGCCTATCCCTCGGGATGGCCAATCTCCCTCAAAGCGAATCCCTAAATCGTCGCGGGTTAAGGTCTTACGACTACCATTAAGAGATATCGGTGTCCATACATGAGAATTTCTATGATACTCGTACGTAACATGGCAGAGTACAAAGAACGTCGTTGCCGAATAAAAATTTAACTCTTCTCTCTCTCTCGTTTTTTTTTTTTGTTTCTTCCGCTCTCTTCTTCTTCGTCTCCGAATTTTATTTTCGCCGTCGGTTTCCAAAAAACTTTCGAGTTTTCAGTCACGCATTTGTAACATTCGCTCGCACATTCGCACAGCAGTCGGTGAGAATCGTGAAGTACTTTTTTTTTTTGGGAGGGAGACGTTTGTCGGGGATGGATTGATAATGGAATTATTGGAAAAATTGGACCTGGTGCGGTGCACGTAGAGAATTTTTGGGACCTTGTTATTAAAATGACGTTTTTTTTTTTTTTCTTCTTGTTTCAGATCAAATCGGATTTAATCTCTTCGTGACGCCGGAGGTTGGTCCTGTTTGTGGCAGTGCCTCGTTATCTATAATAGTCTAGAGAGTCCTCGTGGGAATAAGCAACGTCAAACGCATAAACTCGTCGGTCCCACGAGGATAATTTCCTTCGGACTCTCGTCATCACTTTTTGTTTCATTTATTTTGTTGTTTCGTGTAAATTGAACGGGAAAAACCCTTGGTGCGCAGAGCATTGGTGAAAAGATTTGATGTAACGCGGTGTACTCAGTATCTTTTTGTTCTTCAAGCGGGTCACCTCAAAAAAAAATCATAAAAAATAATTTTGTGGATGATGCGATTCGTTAATTTTTTTTTTTTTTAAAGAATGGCATCGTCGATATTTTTTAAATTTTTATAATTTTTTTTGTCGGGTCCTCGTTTAATATTAATCAATATTATCTTCATTAACGTCGTTTCACAGACACTCTGCCTGCCGTGATCATCGATCGATTATTTACATCGCATTCGTCATTCTATCATCTCGCAATAATCGTCACCCAAAAAACGTACACATATTATCGAATTAATATAATCTTAGTCTTTGCAATATCGTGTCCTTTAGATCTTTATATATATATATTTATATACTTTTATATATATATATATAAGTATTTTTATATAATTTTATATAATAATTTATAATATATGCATATTATGTGGTGTCGGTGAGAGTGTGTGTGTGTATATATAGCTGTATTTTAGACTCGAAAGCTAACAGTAAGTGTTTCAGGATCAGTTGACACGGAGAGGATCGAGGATGTGCAGAACAGTTAATTATTATTTAGATGAATGCTTGTTTTCTTTTTTTTTTTACTTCCTAGATTCGTGGAATCGTTATCAACGATCGTAATTCTCGAACGCGATGCCAATCGCTGCAACGAAGCGACCGACATCACTTTTCTCTTCGTCACCTTAACGACTAATCAATGATCATTAATAATGTATTTATCTTTCATGAAATGGCGAAGTGTTTCTTTCTTTTCTTTAAATATCCATGATTTTTTTTTCTTTAAACTCTTCATTCCGGTAATCTACTATATGATTTTTTTTAAATACCGTCTAACACACGCATGTTGGGTACGCGAGCGGCTATCCTGCTGCTGCAACACTACTTTCCGTACTTAAACTCCATGGTTTATCGTTTTTTTTCTTCTTTAAATCTCGTCTACAATAATTCTAGTGATAATTATCTACCTTATAGTTCGTAGTTCGTATATATAATGACTGGATCTCTCTCTCTCTCTCTCCCTCGCGTCTCTCGTTTCCTCCTACGTTATGCTTTTTTTCTTTTCATAACTTTTCGTCCAATCTTCTCTCGGATCTTGCGTTTTTTTTTTTTTCGTTTCTTTTTCTTTCAGTTCACGATCACTCGGGTGTCTTTCGCGCTTTGGAAAAAAAAATACTCTCTATACTCTATAAGTACACGCGTCTCTTCGTAACCAACATTTCGTTCTTCATCTTCTGCTTTTCCTGTTACTCCTCCGCTCATTCTCTCGCTATTCAGTCGCCCGGTTATTTTAATCTTCTTCTTCTTCTTCTCTGACCCTTCGCTATTTAACACCCACAGCACACGTAGCCTCCGTCATCGCGTCTGCCGATAACAAGATAACGCGTTAAATCGTTGATAGCGTTACAATAGAAAAAGGAAAAACGCATTCGAGGGGCGAGGAGTGTCGTCGGCCGCGTAACCGGCCCGAAAAATATTTCTCAAACAGTTGTAGAAACAATTTTGTACTTTACTTGACACGCAACGAACGCAGGGCGCGATACGAAAAAGCACGAAAGGAAATACGATCGGATATCCCCATGATAAATACACTCCGCGTTTCCTTGTCTCCGAATTCCGCCAGACCCTCGAATATATCGCGACTCGACGAGTCGTTCGTCTCATCGAAAAATGCAATGCACATGTATTATATTATCAATAATAAACGCAATGAAATCACCCTGTTCCTGCATCGAGTCCGCTGTCGTTTCTACCGCGTTTAAAAAACCCTCTGTTGTTATTTTCTTTTTTTTAAATAATCCGCGACCCGTGTCTCGTGATTCATCGATTCCCGGGTGCGATTATCTCTCGTCTCAAAAGCCTCAGCCTCGCGATCTCAAGTGCGTCGCCGTCTCGATGCACGACGCGGTGGTCGAGGTATAAAAGTATAAAAATCCGTCGACAGCGAAGAAATTCGTTTGATGAGAAGAACGTTGCGAAATAAATGTGATGAGCGCTATTGTATGGTGTATTATACGGTGGAAGACTCTCTCTCTCTCTCTTGCGCTCGAACGTCCGCGCGCTGTCGGATTTCGTTTCCTCCATCCCCGAAATCCGGTGCAGCGATCCACCGTTTTTTTTTCCAAATGATCCGAATCCTCCGCGCGATCGGCACGAATAAAACGGGAGATAAAAGTGACGAGAGGAAGAGAAACGGCCCAAACGAGCCGCTTATTCTTGTATCTCCGAATTTGATCTCAACGTTTCCTCGTGGCCACGGATTTTCCGATAGCTGCTATCGACTTTTCACGTCGTTCATAACGAGTGTCGCGTCCGAGTCTTCCACACGCGCGTGTGCCTGTAAATTACGCGTCGATCGTCTCGTGGGCTTGAGAGGCGTTTACTCGAGACGCGCTTTGTAGCTGGTCTTCCATATTTCGGCAAGCGTCACCGCGCTGTGGAACCTGTGGAAGATGCACAGCGGCAGGGTCACCCTCTGGACCATCGTCCACACGAGGTAGCCGTAGAAATCGAGCTGCACCGGATTGGCGACGACCTTCATGGTCTCGAAGGTGAAGATCACCCACATGGTGACGTTGCAGATGAGGAGGAAGGTGACGATCTGACGACCGGGCTTGCTGCGATCGTGTTCCGGAAGATGAACACGCCTGCGCGAGACGTCGGCGATGAATAGCATCTGCAGAACGACCTGAGCCACCGAGAGCAGACCCGTCACCATTACGAAGAGATTTGGCTCGTGGGTGAAGGCAGCGAAGGATCCGGCGATGACGCTGAAGACAGCGTAGAGAAAGAGCCCGAAGCCGGACACGCGGAGGAGAATGTCGTTCAGGTCGCTTTGCTCCTCGGCCTTGAACTTGAGACTCTGGACTCTTATGAAGCCGATGATAATCGCGATTATCGAGAGCGCCATGAGCAAACAGTGCGAAACGTCCGCGAGATAAATCGCGAGCAATCCGAGCGTCGGATGATGGATGAGAACGAAGAAGAGGATGAGACAGATGAGGGAGCCCACCAGCAGGAAAAGCCCCAGGAAGAGGCCCTTGCTCGCACCCACGCAATCCACGCGACCATGGCCTGTGGAAAAGGAGGATAAACGAATTTTTTCGACGGTGTTTTTGATGCTTATCTCAAGAAATAAGTGAAAAAAACGGAAATTACGTATGTAAAGTTGATAATTACCGGCATGAGCGAGTGCCACGGCTCTGCGTGAGAGCATGGCTTCCAGCCGACGTTCCAGATCAGCTTCGGCCTGATGCGGCCAGCGAGGATGACGTCCAATGTGCTTCCACATGACATAAATCACAGCAGCGCCCACGAGACTGTACTCGATGATAAAGGGGAAGAGATAAGGAGCAGCGTCCTGAACGATGGTGCCCATTATGTTGATTCGTCCGCAGGAATTGTCGACGCCACCGCCGAGGGCCGGTGAATCCGCGTAGAAAGCGAAATTCGGGCTCCACACGTTCGTGCCGTTTGTCTGATTCGTCACGTCGAATATCTGGGGAAATCCTTTGCCCGCGTAATGCGAAGCCTCGAAGAAGTCACGGAGAAACGGTGCGAGGGTGCTCGCGGGCGGTAGAGTCACCGGAGCCATCGTAGTCGTCGTTGTCGTTGTGGAAGTTGTTGCTGTGCTCGGTGTCGAAGGGCTCGCGGTCGAAGAGGCGAATAAAGTCGTCGCTGTGTCGACGTTGGCCTTGACCGTGCTCGTCAAGGCCTCCATGAAGGTCGTGAGCTTCGTGGGCGCCGTGGTCGTCGTTGTGCTCGGCGTCGTTGGTATCAGACGAGTCATCGGTCGCATGGTCGTCGAACTCGTCGTCCAGGGCGCAACTGTCGTCGTCGTCGTCGTTCCACTTGTGATGGCGCGTGCCACGGATCGAGCGGTTGAACGGGCGTAACGCCCGATCGCCGCGGCCGTCGTTGTTGCTAGTGGAGTTATCGCTGCTGGAGTTGTCGTCGTCGTTGCTAGTGTCGAGGTCGCTGGGGGTAAACGCAATTGCGCCATGTCTCGAGGCTCCATGCCCAGAATTTTGCCTCCGTGCTTCTGCACGTGTTGGTTGATACTCTCTGAAGAAATGTTAAAAAAACGTTTCGTCGTTATTTTTGTGAATTTTGAATTCGTTAAAAAATAAATGTTTAGTTTTAAGGGGTGGGGATGATAATGAGAGTCAATTATTTCTGATGAGTTTGATCAACTATTCTCTCGTACCGATTATTCCGTCGTCGTTTCTTCCATTGCGGAGACTGTACTGCGTGATGTCCTTGAGTGTCTCGAACACGAGGGTCCTCACCCAGACGCAGAGATTCGTGGCGACCACGTGCATCAATCCAAAACGAGCGACGACTTTGAATCGGTGGATATTCAGCTGTGAATAGTATCGATCGAAAAAATGAGGCGCTGTTGGAAGTTGCGAGGTCGATATGGGGATCTTACCCGCGAGTTCATGAAGATGAAGTACATCTGCATGAAGGTGAAGATCATCTGAAGCACGGGATTGATACCCTGAAGAATCTGGTAGCAGGGCGAGGTCGGCGGGATTTCGAAGAATGATCCAAACTCCAGTCCATTGTATACCATCGTTCCAAGACCAAAAGCTGTTTTTCATAAAACGTGGCTCAAGTATAAATCAATTAACACTTCGGAAGATTGAATATTACTCCAATTTCGAGAATGCTGAATACGACAGTGGAGTAGACATTAAAAAACAAAATAATTCTCACCGATCGCTCCAATTCTGAGGAAGAAGCTTCCGTAGCTTTGGTCGTTTTGGGAGGTTTTCCGTTTTCGCAGCACGCGAGTCGCCACCCCAGCCTCCACGTCGGCCGCATCCTGAGGGAGAGACTTGCGTGCATAAAATAATTAGTGAACGCACGTATTTCCAAGCATCATTGCCTAACGCGAGTGGAGCAAAGCCCCGAAGAATACAACTGTACGAGCGACGATATGCGTCAGAACTTAAGATAGAAATTCCCGCCAAATAAACAGAATCGTGGGAAGCCGAGGAGCAGGGATTTATTTCGAGACTCACGAGCGGCCGCGGCGATCGACCAGCTACCACATGTCCCCCATAAAAGATTGGCTAACGCAATTGCATCAGCGGCTCGCGTGCTTCTCTCCTCACGATCTATCTACAGTTATATCGAATCCACTGACTCACGAGAGTTACGAATTTCGGTACCGAGAATCATCAAAAATACTCTGAGAAGTTGCCAATCTCAATTTCGACGCGGAGTCGAATCGCGCTCCTCAAGGTGGGCCGATATTTTGGTGAACCAACCTGGAAGTCTTTCTTGTTGTTCTTGGCATTCTTGGGCTCTTTTTTGTCCTTCTTGTCCTTCTTCTTATTCTTGTCCTTTGGTTCCTTCGGCGGTTTTGGAGGCCTCGGTGGTGGAGGTGGTGTGTCCGTGCCGCGTGAGCAACACGCGCTCTCTTGCAGCAGGAAGCAGAAGACGTACAGCAGGAAGAGGATACTCATTCCGTACATGTAAGTGAAGAAACCCTCGAAGTAGTAGAGCGGTAACTTGTGCGTTACGACCTCGCTTATAACGTACGCCACGCAAACGATTAGCAAGAGTTTCGCGTAGATGAAGCTCATGATGATGAAGAGTGAGGTCCTGAAAGTAAAACCAAAAAAGCAACCATTACAAATGAGTCCACAATATTATTTCATAAACATAATAAAACAGCGAGTGAATGATAACAATAATCGCATAAAATATTTCAAACGCAATTACTGACGTTATAATAATTACACCACATTTGTTAATAATCCCTAAGCCAACGGAACACAAAACACAGATGAGGATTCAGAGAAATCCGTGGAGAATTTTATCGAAGTCGCAGTCGCGGTTACACTTTTCAGTTTCCAGACTTTCTAAACTTCCCATCCGGTCGATCTCTTACCATTTTCTCTCGGTAACAACGACTCTACTACTTCTCGGCAAGAGTTTCGGCGGTGGTTTGATATCCTGCTCGGATTCAACGAAGGGCACGATTTCCGTTTCCATTTTTTCGAAGGAACCCTCGCTCGCTGTCGGGATTCTCGAATCGCTGGAGAAAATACGTTCGAGAGGAGATCGCCGCTCGTCTCGACTGTCGACTCGGTGTTTTTCTCGCAAACTCGTCTACTGTTTAAGGAGGCCACTCCTCGGTGCTCCTACTATAGACTCTCGATCCGTTGTATCGCTCGTCACACGCGCTTTTCATTCACTCCAGCGTGAATTCCTTCCTCAGCGGCACACTCACGAGTTTTTATGAGCCCGCACGCTCGCGGTTTTTCGATGCGCGCGCGAAACTATTATCCTCCTTCGCTGTTTTTCATTCCATAACGCTTTCGATGGGCGGCACGTCTTGCCACGATTGTTTTCCTCGGCGTACTGCTGTATTTCGGAAGGCCGACGTATACCCAAGGCCCAACGCTATTTCTGAACGTGTCATACACGCGCACTCACTCGGAGCAAGCGTGATCTTGGATCCAGAAGCCTGCAAGTGGGATTTTTCAAGTGCCGGAGCGCTGCCCAGCTTCGTTTATTGTCTGCGCGTATCTGTGGGTTAAAACAAAAACAGTATTACTTCAGGGAAAATTAATAAATCGATGAAATAGGTCGTTCGGCATTTTTTCACACGAGTTTTTCTTTTCTCTTTGCCCCATTTTTTCCTCCACTTCCGTCCCTTGGAGTATCCATCACATTCCCATACCGTAAATGTTAACAGCCACCTTTTCCTGAGACACTGGGTCGCATTTTCGTGGAAAATGAGTGACTATTAAGAGGGCAGTGATCGGAATCACCCGGGCGATTTTTGCCACGGCATCGCGCGGCTTTCCAGCGGTAAAGTGGACTTTTAAGCACGTAGTAACACACGTCTGCACTCGGGTCAGTTCACCGAGTGAACTGCGCACGGTAAACTAACGCCACTGAGCCACGCAGCTTCCTCGTGAATTTTTTATCGCTTAATTTCACGCTCGGAGGCACGTAGACGTGTGTTGTACTTCTCGTCTTCCTCTTAGTTTTTTTTTTTTTTTGTTATTCTTGTTTGGAACTCGCGACGTTGGACTGTCAGTGAGGAAAGTGAAGTTGAACGTTGGTTTATTGGTTCTCTGATGTGTAACGCCTCTCAGCTTTCATCGAGAGTGCACTAAAATGCACGATGCCGAGGAAAAGCAGTTTTACACGTCGTCCTCACGTCGTGGGCGGTGAATCGATATTTACCGCGATGGAAAAGGCTGCTGTGCTGAAAGCTCGCATGTTTAAAGCTTTCCGATGGAGAAGAGTGGCGTTTTTTAGAATCTGGGCGAAGAAGAAGAAGCAAAAAAATGCTTCGTGACTGTGTGCAGTGAAGGAAACGTTCACCGATGCGCTCGCGGCCTCGCCACTCGCTGCATCTTCGGCGACAAGGGCTTAACCGACCCTTTGTCGCCCTCTCCGCGCTTCGAGCGGTTCAGACTCAGACTTCATTGTGCCGCTGTCACAGCCGCATGAAAAGACCACACTTTTTTACACCCTCGTACGAACATGGATCGCTGACATTCCAATGAAATTCTCTTCAATTCTCATCGTCGCGTATCAATGAAAAAAAAAAAAAAAAAATTGTTTCAGAAATCACAGTTACCGCGCGTTGCAACGTTACGATCATTATTTTCACAATATATTCACTGTATTAATAATTTGGTGAGTGATAATAGAAAATGTATGAATTTATCATTGAAGTGAAAAGTAAATCAAAATCTGTGGAATTTATTAATGGCTTACGAATGAATTACCCTGGACTCTGGTAAATTTTATGATAGACATTTTGCCAACAGTGAAATTGAGGTAAATTTTAATAAATATTTGCCATAGAAAAAAATAGATACTAACTCGAATGCCCGAAACAAATTGATTGAGATTAATGAATTCCGATTGTAAATTAGAGTTATGATTTGAAAAAAGTCCGATCGTTTCGTTAAAGACAAACTGAAGCTGCCGTGACTGAGAAATTGGGTGCGCAGTGGTGGACGCAGCCACTCAAATTAACGAAGTTTGTGCAGAGGCCCGTGTCTCAAAGGGTGCACCTTGGAACAAAGCCTGGAGCTGGAGGCCGCCTCGCGGTATAAGCGGAAGAATAATCGCGGCAGTGTCGCTAATGGAGCGTCGGGGGCTTCGGCTCGCCTGGCTGAATGTGCGACGGACAGAAAGGCCTCGTCGCATCGCGTACAGAGCGATACACATTAATGGATGGAACGAGAGGCATCGCTGTCGAATTTAATATGCGGGGTTAATGGGACGGTTTAATTGCTCGAGCTCGGAAGTGAGTTACGTGCCTATAGGTACATTCGTGTACCGGTAAACCCAGTTTGCAGTGCTATACGGGGCGTGTCGCTGGGTATATGACCGAGAAAGCATCGCTCTGGTCCACGTAGTAGAGTCAGCGTCTTTTTTTTTTCACCTCTCATCTCTTCTTCTCCTCAGATCGTCGAGAGAAAGAGAAAGAGAGGCAACGTCGTCGTCGTCGACGACGACGAGGACCGTAAGTGGAAACAGCGCACATATAGCACACTCGTTGCGTGGTCCAGCAGGCGTTGCTGCCCTGGTCGATATCTCGAAGTGCCTACTTTCAGCTCTCAGCTTTTCTCTCTCTCTCTCGCCTCTCGTTCTCGGCTCTCAGGGCACGGATCCTCGACTCTATCGGGCTTTCCTCATCCACCAGCTCACGTAGCACCGTTCGCTCTCGCTTGGACTTCCTCTCCCTCGAATCCACCCTCTCGCAGCCTCCCTCACTGGTCCAGCGTCTTCCCCGAGGATCATCTTTGTTCCATGATAATCCTCCCACTCTTCCTCAAGCTTCCCTCCGATTGCTTCGATTTTGCTCCTGGTCCTCAGGGTATATTGATATATATATATGTATATTCTTGGATGGAGGAGGAGGAGATTTTTCTTGGCGATAGTTGGACGATCCGGTGAATATTCTCTTCGGGAAGGCTTGAAATTTGTCTCTCTCTTCACAGTAATTGGTAATTGCTGCTATTCCTGGCGATGGTGATTATTATTGTTACTGGAAACAGAAGAAAAACTGATGATTTTCATGTACCACATTTGGAGAAATTTTTTGAAAACGAAAAGGAGAATTAATGCGCGGCGTCTTTGCGAGACGAGAACCTCACCGCAACTGATTTATAGAACGACGCTGCGTGTGCTCCTGTGCTCGCCACGGATTTATCTCACAACGCCCATACAGTACCCACGCCTCTCTCTCTCTCTCTCTATATGGTTGTCAGCCACCGCTTTCTGCAGGTGACATTCGAGAAGACAAGCGATACAGTCCACTTCCTCCCCCGTCCCTCACACCCGAGCACTTCCACCTCTACGAGCCCACCTTGTTACAGAATGAGGCACAAGTTGCAACGCAGTAGATACTGTTACCCGTGCTCGCCGTGTAATACACGCTCACGTGTATGGCGCCCCCGCCAAATGGATCGATGACAACGCTCACTCGAGAATTAACCAGACGAGGAGATATCCACTCGCTCGAGTTTCAACCCTTTGCCCTGTGTTATCCGAGCAGTGATCGACTACATCGCGTGTATAGTTGGTTCGGAATACTTTGCATCCTTTTCTCGGCGTTTTAAATTTTTTAATTTTTTTTTATTTATTATTCTTTTTTTCTTCTGTGGAGTTTTAATCATTTTTTATCAAATTTTTTTGTCGTATCGTGTTGTTTTTGATCCTGAAGAGGCGGAGGAATTTTCTTGCGATTTTTCGGTTAGCTTTTTTTCCTTCTTTACTTTGGTCCTCGAGCTTCTTTGGTTTTGTCGATCCTTTTGGAAAATTCGGTGGAACGTTTGACGGATCTTCGAGCGACGATGGTTTTTTCATGTTTTCCTATTGATCCTCCTTTTTCTACTGGAATTTATTCGGAATTTCAAAAGCACCTGTGAAATTGAGAAAACACATTGAAAAATCCATGACAATAAAACAATTTTTTAATTAAAAATCTGAAAAAAAAAAAATTGTAATTAGTGATTAAAATTAGTACTAAATCTGAAATAAAAAAAAAAATTGTCCATGGTAAGTGGCTTGCATAAAAAACGTTATGCAATAAAAATTCAACTCCTGCTAAAATATATTTTAGCATCAAATTGCGAATAAATCCCGAGAGGTTCTCGACACGATTTTCGTATCGATAAAATATACGATGTTTTTAATCATGAAATCGATGGAAAGTCAATAATACCTCTGTATATTCGTGGCATTAATTTGAAATATAATTCAAACGACAAATCGCGGTGCATCTCACGAATAAAATGCCGGCTTCCCGACGAGACCTACATATTCATTGTTATCAGGCTAATGGATCGATTAAAAATGAGGTATTTGTCCCAGAGTCCCTCTTTTCAGACTCTCTTTCCGATAGGAACGTCGCGCGTCCCGCTGCGTTCTCCTCGTCGAGTGCATCGCGCTGCAGTTGTGCAGTTTGCACCTGCAAAAGCAAACCAAACCCCATCTGCAGCGCAGCATCCGGAATCTCGGGCGTTCTCGTTACCGAGATCCGATACAGCGCAACGACATTGCTACGCTAGTTCCGTCTCACACCTACGTACGGGCGATTCCACGCCAACTCTCCCTTAACTCGCAATTTTCAATTTTACACTCCCGCATCAAAAAAAGTGTGCAAAATGCGTTCCAAAAAATTCTATGAAACCCCATTTTTCAATAACAAATGCATATACAATTAATTATTGCAATTTTGGAATTACCATAAATTTTCCAGTCATTTTAATTCAATGCTGAAAAAATAATAATTCCAATTCCGAAATGGAGAAAATTATATTTTTGATTTTCAGATTGTAAAAAAGGGGAAATAAATTTTTTATAAATTTCTTTAGTTAAATAAGAATGTGAAAAAAATTCTAAGCAGCGAATGGGAAGAAAATTGTCGTTTGAAGGGGAATGCCCTGTGTACGGGGGCCTATGTATTCGTGGATACACTACAGCCCTATTCACCTCTCGTTCGGCGCCTGCTCCGTGTAATCCACGTACTCTGACGTCGCGCATCGCTCGTACAACCCGCGCACGTATATCGCCCACCATTGAGGGTTGAATCCGGTGGTGCGACCACCGCCGACGTCGGCAGCATTCGCGACGCGACACAGCATTCCTTCTCCCGACCCTATACATTTTTTCCTTTCTATTTTGTTTTTTTTCCCCTTTTTTTCCTTTCCTCCCTTATTCTCCAGGGCAGACACCCGTTCATTTCGCCCATTGCGGCGAGGGTGGCGGCCTCCGGTTCTCCCGGGGGTTGAAACTCTCCCGGCAACATTGGCTCTCCCTCACATTTCCACTTCTCTGCCTTCGGGACGTTCGCGAATACAGCAAATTCCTCCGAAGAGCGCGGCTCGAATAAAAAAAAAAAAAAAACACCTCATGCATAATTAACGCCGCTGAGATTTGAGTGTTAAAACAATGGTCAGCAATTAAATTCAATTAGATTGAGTTTGGATTAAAATCTGAATATTTTACTGATTTTTTAGTCCTAAAAAAAAATTGTACAAAAATTTTTTTTAGGACAGAAAAAAATTATGTGTATATTGCAGATATAAAAAATAATAATCTCATTTTTATGTTTATGTTTTTTTTTTTTTTTTTGGGAATAGATGCTGATTTGTAAACACTGCGAGGGTGGAAGCTTAATTATGCAGAAATTATTAAATAATAATCCCCGCGAGTCGAATCGTCATTAAAATTTCAAGGACCACGGATTTTGTTCGGAATTCTCTTTGGCTCAAAGAGAGTCGGCTGCGCGCTCGCAGAATAATGAGAGAAATTTTTCAAAGGCTGTCGAGGCTCAGTTCCTTTCATCCCCGAAACGACGCGCCACTCCCTGAGCGTACCGAGCGCGTACGTAGTACGTCGTTCGATGTACGAACCATTTTATGGTCTCTTACTCGTACATAAAAAAAAAAAAAAAAAAACCGTGTATTCCGAAATACATCCGCATTTTCGTCACAAAAACGTTTTTTTTTTAAGAATATAATCCCTAAATATATAAAAATAAAAAAATGTTACACGACGTATTTACAAAATATATGTAAAAATATGATATATTTTGTATATGTAAAAAAATATTTTTCAAGCGTAATCATTGAGTATATAAAAAAAAATTATTTCTGTACATTGTTTCATTGAAATTGTCGTCGATTGTACGAAGAAACGGCGAAATTTCTCCGGGCGCTTTTCCCTCGACTTTCGCTTACTTTTTCGCGGGCGTCGAGCGCACATTCTTGAGTTCCATCTCTTTGTTAGCGGCGTTGTTCTTCTCGGCGTTGTCCTGGGCGTTAGGGGGCGCGCCGACGATTTGTGGATTGAGAGGCCTCGTGACCGGAAGTGTAGCGGTGTTGTCGTTGGCCGCGGCGGCCTCCACCTCCACGGTCGCCACTTTGCAGTCACCTCCGCCCACCATTTCGTGCACCACTGTCTTCTTTCACCGAATTATATCACTCTTTCGATATCCCAATCAATAATCGATCCTCCTTCTTTACCTTCGATCACACGTCTGCACGTTAAATTTCACGTAACCATTGAGAAGAATAAATAAATCATCAAAAAACACCACACAACGATCGACAAAAAAATGAATACAAAAATATTACCCATATATCCCATATATAAATTAAATAAAAAATGAAAATTAAACAAATATTTTTAAAACCGCTTTTGATTAATTCCAATGTACAAATATGATATTGATAAATGATATATCAACTGCACTGCGTTAAAAATTAAATAAATCGTCGATTAAAATTCGTTGATAAGATTGACAAGTAAATAGGAGGATGGGGAAGAGTGATTCGGGTCACCGTCGTCGGTGAGGGCGTTACTGTTGCAGCGTATCTCGCGGAGAAGAATAAAGCCGTGAATTTGGCGGTGGCCCGTGCGGAGATGCGATCGAAGCCGCTGAGCAGCGCGTACGATCACCGCAGCGCAATTTTCGCTATGCCTATTATATTCCACGCTCCTCTATAGCGTATATATATACGTATGTGCGTATGCCGGAGCTGCCTGTCTGCCTCTCCTTATCTCGTCGCTAATAAGCTCGCCGATACAGCGTGCGGCGCTCGAAAGTACACGAAACGAGAAAGCGGCGCGCGCTCGTAAACAGTCCCACGATATAACAAAGGGCGACGATCCTCGTCGTCGCGGCGGTGGCGTCGTTGTCTCGAGAAGCGCGCGCGGGAGATGCGCGGCCTAGTGTCTTCGCCGGAGGTTAAGTGGGTCGAACTCGAGAAGAGAAAGAAAGAAAGTGCGCCTCGGTCTTTCTCTATACACGCTCTGACTATCGGGAAACTCGCGACGCCTGTACATCGACGACGAGCTGTTGCGCTCGCTGCAACACAACTTCCGGTTGATATCAATTTCACGACTCTATCGATAACTTAAGCCCCTTGAGTGTTGGGGGGGGGGGGGGGGGGGGGGGGAGTTTTACTGTCACTATACCGCGCTAAACAATAATACGCGCTTGTTTTCGGCAAGCGCACTCACTACTTCCGGTTTGTGTTAACTGTGATTACAATTTTCCTTCGCTTTTCCAATTTTCAATCCCGTTGTTCGCTATCAATGAGAGATTGAGTGTTAGTAACCGGAAGTTCCTTAGGATATTCACGAGAAATGATCCGATTCACCGGAAATACGAGACGTGGGCTTTGTTTTTCGTTGCATTATTAAGAGACGAGGCGCAGTGGCCGGAGATTCGCGTAGCACTGGGCGCGTTGTAGTTTCGTCGGATCGGGTGGAGGGGAGAGGCGGGTTTTAGCGCAGGGCGCCTTCCTCTCGGAAGGAGCTTGGGCGAGTGGCGCACTTCTCGACTCGCACGGGAAACAACACAGCCTCTTGCGCCCTCGGCGACTCTCAGTGCGATCTATATATATATATATATAATTCACTGTTTTTCTCGAGAGTGTCGTTAGCCGAGTTGGGCGAGTAATTTCGTCCGTAGTTTGTCGAAGTAGAAAAAAAAATTGAAGAAGAAGATACAAGAAGCATCCCCCGCCCCTCGCCCCCTTAACACTTCAATCTCGCATAACACCACCGAGTTTTCTCGGCTAAATAGTTCAAAGCGAAGGAGAGAAAGGGCGAAGAGACGCGATCGTCAGTTGCACTGTAAAAAATGTAGGCGCTCTCGGAGATGCGGTGCACTCGCACGGCCGCGCGCCGATGAAAATGTTTAATCGATCTGTGGCATTCCGAGGCACTCGAGCGCTTGAATAACTGCCCACGACTCGCGTTTACCTTTACGCATTGAGATACTTTTTCTACGTGCGTTGGTTAACAACGGGAGCAGGATGTGCGAGGAGGCAGCGCGCGCACCGGAGGTTCTCGCGGTGACTGCATTAAGGGTCTGCGCGTTAGCGATTACGTTTATATAAAACCTCGGGGATGGCGTTACAACAAAGCATTTACGATGTTGGGCATGGATGAATGGACCAATCGCATTGCGATAAACAAAAGAACAAGAACTAGTTACGATACTTTTTACGTGCGTTTGTTAACAACCGGAGCAGGATGTGCGAGGAGGCAGCGCGCGCACCGGAGGTTCTCGCGGTGACTGCACCAAGGGTCTGCGCGTTAGCGATTACGTTTATACAAAACCTCGGGGATGGCGTTACAACAAAGCGTTTACGATATTGGGCATGGGTGAATGGACCGATCGCGTTACAACAAAGCGTTTACGATATTGGGCCTGGGTGAATGGACCAATCGCATTGCGATAAACAAAAGAACAAGAACTAGTTACGATACTTTTTACGTGCGTTTGTTAACAACCGGAGCAGGATGTGCGAGGAGGCAGCGCGCGCACCGGAGGTTCTCGCGGTGACTGCACCAAGGGTCTGCGCGTTAGAGATTACATTTATAAAAAACTTCGGGGATCGCGTTACAACAAAGCGTTTACGATATTGGGCATGGATGAATGGACCAATCGCATTGCGATAAACGAAAAAACAAGAACTAGTTACAATGTTTTCTACGTGACTTTGTTAACAACCGGAGCAGGATGTACAGAGCGCGGGCGCGCGCGCGGTTTGCGCCCGAAGGTTCTCGCGGTGACTGCACCGAGGTTCGAGGTACGTGCCAAGGGGCTGCGCGTTAGCGAGACGGAAATCGCGGAGGAACAACGAGTGAGAGGGTTGACGCTGCTGATGTGTGGGATGTAGGTGCTGCACGAGAGCCTCTCTCGCTTTTGTATACGCGTGTGAATACACTGAGGCTACACGCGAAGCGACAGTGAACAAGAGAGAGAGAGAGAGAGGAGAGTGGTACGCCAAGCGACAGTGAGCAAGAAACAGAGAGAGGAGAGAGAGAGATAAGAGTAGTATCCTCGACGACACTCTCCTATTATCTTCAATAGAAAACTCCCCTCTCAGCATCCCCGTAGCTCGATCTCGCTCTCTATCATCCATAAAAGAAAAGACTTTCCTCTTCGCCCCTCCGTCCTCTCACGCAGAATCACTTATGCGAGGACACGCACGTACGTACGTGTGTGTGCGTGTCACGCGTATTACTCCTTCGCGCAGACACTCGAGAGTGGGACAGACAGACAGACAGACAGGTGATGGATTTTTTTTTTTTTTTTTCGGGCATCGATACTGTAGCTTATTGTGATGTGCACCGATGTGCAATTTTATGTGTATTGTTTTAATACCGTCAGAGGCGTTTTTTTTTTTTTTGGTTTTGTTGTTGTTGTTGTTTTATGTGTTGATTAAATATTGAATAATCGTAGGCCGTGAAATCCCCGTGAATATGAACGAGGACTGAGCCCGCGATTGATACACTCGGTTACCGGTGTATAAGAGCGCGTATTTAAGAGATGAACACGCCGAAATAGGGGTCGAATCACGATCGCCGCCCCCAGCATCCCGGAGACTGAGGCTGGCCGGGAGGTACCTCTTCCCGGGCAGCCACAGCTTCTTGCGCCAGCGCACAAAACACACCACCCTCTCTTCAGCCTCTCTCTCTCTTCAGAGAGGGAAGAGGACATCATGGGAGAGAGAGAGAGAACGTTTTACTCGCTCTGTGGAATTGCAGGTACAGAGTCGTACAGAATTTTTTAGTGGACCAGATTATTTGGGTATCATTGAAACGAGATTAAAGGAGATTAAAAGTGCGAAACTGAAGTCCCGATTTTTTTTTATGGTTGCAATGTTATTATATATGTACACACCACCCTCTCTTCAGCTTCTCTCCCTCTCTCTCTCTCTCTCTCTCTCTCTCTCTCTCTCTCTCTATTCGGAGAGGGAAGAGGACATCATGGGAGAGAGAGAGAGAACGTTTTACTCGCTCTGTGGAATTGCAGGTACAGAGTCGTACAGAATTTTTTAGTGGACCAGATTATTTGGGTATCATTGAAACGAGATGATTAAAGGAGATTAAAAGTGCGAAACTGAGGTCCCGATTTTTTTTAATGGTTGGAATGTTATTTAAGGGGAATAAAAATGTTATTTATTGTGTGAGATTTTTTTAAAAGTATCTCGTTGAATTGAATTGAAAAAAAAAAATTATTCGAGGAAAATCCATTGATCCATTTTAAGAGAAATAAAAAATGTGGCATAGCAAGTTTGCGTGCGTTTGAATAAACATTGAGTCTGCACAAATAAGAGGATTAGCTTGTTCGACGAATATTCATTTGCATCGACGGTCATCCGATGGAGAGAGGCAACCCTTTGCGTGGATTTGGCTCAACATTTGCTTGGCCGCCCCATGTGAAAGCAAATTCGGCCGACGCGGTCATATTTCGTTTCCCGTGTCACTCGCGGCCAATATTTGGGTGGTAAAGGTGACGATACATTTTTCCGAGTTCAGCCAAAATGCGGTGGTCACCTTCGCCAACATTTGGGAATTTTTTTTCCATCCACTTCAACATCTGCGCAAAATATGCAGCATAGGAAAGCGAAGTGATGGTTAAATACAAAATTATGATCTACCATCAATATTTCAAGTAAAATCAAAATTAACTCTCTGATCTCTTCAAAATGGCAACAATTCTCCAAAAAGCAGAGGGTCCAATTCTCCAAAAATTGAAAGCCGGTCGAAAAAAAAAAAAAAAAAAAATCCCTCATTTATGTAGGAGCCTCTACACCATTGTACACGATTTCTCCGGTAGCCGCGGAGTCTGTTCTCGCGATGGTCGGCCATATCCATCCACCGGCGCGGATCCTGACTTCCAGCGTCGAGTTCCCTCTTTTTTTATTTGTCTCTCGTTCTCGCCCAGGATTGCGTGAATTTTCAGTAGTGAGGTCCTCGAACGTTGAGTTCAGTAGGTCGAGGTGGTCTTTAATTCGGGGTTTCGACGAGGAAACAGCGAGAATTTCAAGAGTCGCAATAGTTCGCTTGCATTAGCGGTGAGTAGTGGGAGGATGGGCGAGGCGCAGGAGCATCAGGTGCGGGGGTGGAAGCGAGTTGAGGCGGTTGAGAGCGAGATGAACTCTCGAGGGAGGCGAGGAGGCGGGGGGAGGTGGGAGGGGTGAGTGCTCCGTGGTTCTGCGACCCACTGACCCGCTCGATAACGCTTCCACCACCACTCGGGTCACTGACCTTTCCCTCGAGCCGAATCGTGACGCTCCACATGCCCTCCTCCAAAATCCCCGAGTCCTTTATGGCGCACAACCTCCCGATCCAATCGACGACTCATCGCAGTCCCTCTCATTGACAATCCCCAGCTAATTCCACCGATCTCGAGAAAGCCACGCGCCCATGAAAGCCATTAAACCGGAAGAACAGTGGCGACAGCATCCACACCCATTTCCAGGGATTTTACGGATTCCAGATCGGAGCCTGGCTCAGGCTCCACGGATTATCCTTCCTTTCGAAGCTTCTAACTCTTGGCCATTCCGGTGAATTGTCACACGTACTGGATCACTGAATTTCCTTGGTAATTGGGTATCGATTTCCTCTGCTTGAAAGATAATTAGCTGGGTTAGTATATACGTGTTTATATATATATATACATGAAGGAGGAAAGGTAAGGGAACTGTTATTCGATCAGCGAGTCTCCGCGCGTGTTCTCCACCACGCCTCGTCAAATTCATGACACGAGGAGAGCCACGAGAGATCGAGGAACCAAGAGAGCAGATTTTCTTGGGGATGAGAGCGAGGGAGAGAGAGAGAGAGAGGGGAAGGGCGCATATCTGTAATTTTTCCTATGGTCCAGAGGACCACCGCCTCGAATATCGTGTGTCCATGAGCGCAAAAGCAGAACGAGGATTCCGAGAGAACGTGTATCTCACGCACCTCGAGTATTGATTCCGGGCTCCGTCTCGTGGCGTTCTCTCCTGGCGGTGCTGCCGCGGCTCCAACGCCCCGGTACTAAAGCTCCACAGCTTGCGACACGCGCACAGCGGATTTTTAACGCGCTTACGGAAACGAGGAGACGGTAGATGAGAACGGAAACTGCCGTTGGGATGCCCCATCGGTAAAACGACAAGGCTCACCATCAACGGCGCGAATCTTCACTCGGATATGCCCATTCTTCAAAAAGAATTCAATTCATTTTGGAAATTGGGCGGTACAGAATTTTTTTTATTTTATTCTTATCCAAAATTTTTTTGTGTAACGTTATTACTGCTTTTTTTTGTTGTTAATTCTCAAGGAATTGTGATTACTTTGCTGACGACTTTCAGATTAGATGAAACTTGAGGTCAATGGTCTGGTCCTTTTTTCTGATGTCAGAAACAAAATTCTAGTACACTATTTTTGAATGGGTGCGGACGCAAAGGAGTACCCGAAAAATTTGACTGAAGCTTTGGAAGATTAGTCCGTTGGGGTATGCCGAGGCACGATTTTGCCCAGAGGGACGTTCGTGCAGACTCGATACTTCATAGTTCCATCACGAACGACTGTGTTGTCAGTTGGGGATTAGGGTCAACGACCCGCGGAACTAAGGAGCGCTCAAGAGCCTCGCGTTCACCACAATTCCCGGTTTCTTCACTTCTCAGTGGCACCGAATAAAATAGTTTGATTGCAACTTTGCAGTTGCAGCGATTATCTCTCAGGCGACGTGATTAGTGACAAAATTGGCTTCGGAGAAGGTGCGATTTTGCTCGATCGGTAACAGAAACCTGTAAGCTCAATTTTTGTGCTGCGTTTGATCTTTCGAAAGGCAAAAATGTTGCCAGTCTCAAAACCGGAAAATCTTCGCACGAAGATGAAGAGACCAATTTGAGTTCCTGCTGCTGAACGAATTAGAACGAATGATTAGTACACGTAATTAAATGAAAATTAATTGATAAAGTTGTGAGAGATTAATAAAAATATTATATGCATATTTTCGCAAGGTGTTCGTGTTATAAAAATACCGAAATATTGAATCGGTCCTTTCACTAATTTCAATACGCGTAGCTTTGCGTTTTTACCGATGGATTTCAATATTTAAATAAATCATTCTTACTTGGCATTTTTCGGAAGCATTCCATTGGCAGTCGCGGAGTGCGTGGGCGTGAGGCATAGGGGATGATTTGTGGCGTTTTGCGGTACCAAGGGTTGCCTCGCGTGAGCAGGTGAAGTGTGGGATCCATAGCCGTCGGAATTAAGCTGGAAAACACAAAATCCCATGACGGATGACAGACACCGAGGTTCACGAGGTCGAAACAAAAAAGCGACGAGCAACACGAGGAGGATCCCATTGGATCTTAAGGTAGTCCTCACGAATACTCTTCACAGAAATTTAAGAAAAAAATTGTTACCCCATTGCAAACACTTTTGCCATGACACAAAAACATACATTTTTTAATCCATGAATTTTGCCCATTAAAAAAAAATTCGGAAAAATTTTCATTTACAATAAATTAAGTTCAGGAAAAAAGCCTCTAAACATTTTGTTCCTTTTCATCGATTTATTAGCCAGATTTCGGAATTAAAAAATTAATCTTTTCAGCAAATGATTTTTTTTTAAATTATGCAAAGTGTCTATTCCTGAGGACTGTATGTACCTTAAGCGACACAGACGCAACAAACGCAGCAGCACACACGACGTTAAAGTGGAGTAAAAGGATTGTTGATGTGATACCTGGGGCTCGTTTACCTTGACAACCGTGCCGATCAAGGAGTCAGGTGGCATTTCCGGTGGGTCGGGAATAACGCCGGGATTCGTGTGGGCCGGATATTCATTGTGGAGATTGGCTTCCTTAACGGGTGTACCACCGTCCAAGCGTTCCATGTCCAGGCTGTCTGTGGGCGTTGGTTGCGAGAGCAGACGCTCTTTCATCTCGTGTAAATAGGGACAGCGTTGCATCTCTTCGGAATTGGGGTTCCTCCGATGATCTGAAAATGACCACACACGCCTTAAGTACATCGGAGCATTGAACCCATAAAAGCTATAATAAATTAATTTAAATAAACGGTGATCGATCAAATAGTCCGACGCAATCGATTTATCGATTGACCAATAAATTCAATTTATTGCCACGAGGTTCCCACTCATTTTTTTCCATTATAAATCATTTTCCTGCTACACCTTTTATTTAAATTAAATATTATATATATTTTTTTATGACAAATAGAATTTTATTTGAATTTAACGCAATAAATGTTATTATAATAACGTAATAATAAATTTCAATAAACGTCTTGAAATAAATTGTTTTTATTTAGACAGACATTTTTTAATAGAGTCGTAATTAAATTTTGTTCATTTGAAATCTCTTGTTGCTTCGGAATTGCGACTTTGATCGACTTTTTCCCTCCCCGAGATTTTTCTGAGGGATTTAATGATTCCTAGTGAATTTGTCTCGTTAGTCATGAGCTGCGATTGGGTACATGTGTCACGGTGAAGAAAGTACACGTGCAAACACTTGGAATCTGGTGATGCACTGAGCAATTATTCATTCGGTTAACTTGCGTGTGCCATTGAAATGCTTCACCTGTGCGTCGATATTTTGTGATTGATTAATTAATTGGTAATTCATTGAGAAATAAAACCGAGCTCAGCTGCCTATCCTCTTCTCACTCTGATCCACCTTTTAATTATCGAACCACGTGCACCGGGAAGTAATCAACATTGATTAACATTAATTAACAAAAATTACTTCATTTAATAATCATTCCTTAATTACATGGAAAATGAACACCCAAATTGTCTATCATAATTTAATTACGATATCAATTAAACACACACACACACAGAATCATAAACGACCGGAAGTAAATTTTCAAAAATCCAAAATCATCGAAACAATTTCTGTGTAAATAAATACCCGCAATTTACCACCAAAAAATATTTACAAAAAATAATAATAATGGGAAAAAAAAGTGAAATGGCCATTCCCTCTTACTCTGGTCCATTATCCACCAACCGAGCCAACTTTTGGGGGCAGGTTTTGGTTTATTTGGTTTTCCCCGGGGAGGAAGTGACACCGCGACATCGACATTGTCCATCGCGGAGTGCGAATCGAACGTCTTGATTTATTTAGCGCTGCGATATACGGGGTCGCGAATCACTGTTGCTCCGAGAGGAGAGTGGAGAGTACTGCCGGTGCTTTTCACGGCGCACACCATAACTCTCCTGTCGTTCACGAGAAAGCATCGCGCCGTGACAGTCCACGGGGAACATCGACAGCGGCAAGCACCGCAAGCGGATAGTCTTTCCATCGCTCGCTGCCACTTGTCTCTCTCTCTCTCTCTCTCTCTCTCTCTCTCGCCGGCGATCGCCAAACAAGGTGTCGCCGGCGTCTCGTGTTGCACGGTCACGTGCGCCCATAAAATATCACCCATTAAGAGTGCTGCGTTCACAGCCAATATTTACCGATTAATTAAGCTCATTTATTTCCCCGAATTTTAGTAATTCCATTAACATACCATAATTTAAAACACTCGACGGAATGATAATTTTGAGAAAATGTATTATAATATTGCATGAAAATAATTGAAAATTTTGATTATCGAATTTTTCAATTTTTTTTAATGAATTTTTTTTTCAGGTTTTACAAAAAATTATGGGGGTGGTACGTGTACAGAGGAATTAAGGGATTATGATAATTTTGAAAAAATTTTGTTGACGGGGTATTTGTTGAATAATTAAGAAAATAAAATAAATCGACGTAAAAATTGTTTTTTTACGTTTTTCGTAATTGAATTTCTATGGAAAAGGGCAGAAATAAGTACAAGCTGTGTTATCTCGAGTGCGTGGAAAAGAGGGTGACTCCACTTTTCCCTGACGACGAGCTACCCGAAATGAAGCAAGAGCCCTTGGCAAGGGCTCTCGACTGCGAGGCAAAGTTGTACTCGGTAAACAACGCGGAATACGTGCGCTCTTTCGCTTTCGAGCGCATCAGCTTTTTAATTCGACAACCGACCAACAACTCTGATCGATTAATGCGTTTATCTATTTTTTAAAGTTATGTATTAATTATCTTAGTATATTAAATTAATTATTTGCGAGGTCCTATTTAAGATTAATCGGAAAAAAAATGTCTCTGTAAAATTGGCATCGAAAATTCGTGCGAATTTCGCGGTAGCTAAATGAGCGCGACGGTCGCAACTGCTCTCTTCGTGGAAAGGGGCTTTAGAGCTTTTCCCTTGGCGCGCATCGCCACAGATCCAGCGAAGTATGTGGAGACTTGCCGTAGGCCAGAGCATTTCGTGTATAGGCGTATATTTAGAAATCAGCGGACCGCTCTTCGTCCTCGAGTTCCCCCGCTCCCGTGCGCTTTTCGTCGGCTTTAATCACGACGATATCCACTGCAAAATTCTACACGGCACACAGAGAAAGAGAGAGAGAGAGAGAAGAGGGACGAGTCGCTCGCTATCCGCTGCAAAATACTACACAACGTTATAACACATGTACACAAAGAAGACAGAGAAAGAGAGAAAGGTCGTTTCGATGTCCGCTGCAAAATACAACACAACCTTTTAGCACATGTACACAAAACAGAGAGAGAGAGAGAGAGAGAAGAGACTCTTCGCTGTCCACTGCAAAATGCGACGCAACGTTTATATATATACGAGAGAGAAGAGCCGCTGCAAAATACAGCACAACTTTGTAACACATGTACACACACACACACACAGAGAAAGAGAAAAGAGCTGCAAAATACGGCATAACCCACGTACACAAATACAGATAAAGAAAGAGAGGGAGAAGCGCCGCTTGGCCATGCACTCTATTCACGAGAGATGACTCGAGCGAGAGGCGGCGTCGTAGCTCTTCGTCATAGCAGCACGTGCGCTGCTTTCGCCGCACACACACGAGCGGCTGTAAATCCGCGACGACGTTGACGACGAGGCCGAGGATTCAGCGTCGCACGCTTCCCGCTCTTTATCCCACAGAATATGGAATAATTTTTCTCTCGTGCCTCTCGACAGCGTGTCCCCCACCCCCCTTTCCTTTTTTCGTCGTATTGTCAGCGTTTTGCTAACGACGGGAGAAAACGGGCGAGGGAGAGAGACCGACAATCAGAACTAGGCTGAGTGATCGATGAGAGAACGCCCAAGCTTCTCTTCTCTACCAGGAAATACATATATATATATATATATACATGTAAATCTGTAGTAAAAGCTTCAGGTACCTCAAAGGAATACTTAAATAATAATTACGAAGCCACTAAACGTGAATAAATCCTTTGGAGAATCGCGAATTAATTTTTCTTTTTAATGCAATTCGAGGAGAACTGTTGAATGCACCTATTACTTCATATTTCCGGATCCTTCAAAGCCGCTTTCCGGCATTTATAAATAAATATTATCAGGAACGTCGCTCCAAGAGTTCGGAATATCAATAATAAAAATTCTGCATTTTTTATTCTACACTCGATAACTCGTAAAACGTTTATATTTTTTTCTTTACAATATGCAATTTTTGTCTTTATATACAATTTAATGTCGCACGAAAGTCTCATCATTTTTGGGAAATAAATTCAAACACACTTGTCACCTCAATCACACCACACTAATTTTCCGATAGTCCTATCCCAATTATTGCAATAATTTTACATTACCCATAGTGACTGAATATTATCGTAATCAATATCCGAGCCTCTCCTTTCGCTCGGAATTTCCAAGCAATCGGAAAGAAAACCGATAAAAAAAAACGCAACTGCGCAATTTTTCCCCATTAACCGATTATCAATTCCGTTATTGTCGCGCCGGTGCAACGTGTTTTCCGGCGAGCGGCGCGTGGCGAGATAACTAAACGACGATTGTGTAATCGCGAGGCACTGAGGTTTCGCTACCGGCGTCGCGACGCTCGTCTCAAAGGAGCCCGAGCGTCGCGGCGTGAGGTAGGGTCAGGTTTCTCTCGGTCACTCGCCGAGATAAATTCCCGTGACGAAAGAGAGAAAAGCAACACGTACCGAGTATAGTACGCCAGTAGTACACACCCACCCACTCACTCACCCCCCCCTCCCACTTCCGCCGGCCGATTTAACGCTCCGGAACTCGTCACGACACTGAAACAGAGGCACGATGCTGACGAAACGGGGATGAACGATCGTATAGAGGGAATCCCACGAATAAAAGAGCCCCGCGAAGTGCACTTTGTGCCGGGGCGCGTCACAACAAACGGAAGCGGAAGCGGAGCTCGCGCGGGGAGGGGGGCGCCTCCCCCCACTCGCCCGGCGCTTCGAGCAACGCTATACTCGCGTTGTATACCTATAGTCTCAATGTATAGCCAGTAATGTAGCTTCCGTACAGCAGGACCCCCCGCGAATCGATGCACACACCCCACGACTTCGGACGCGGCCGTCGCTCGGAGAGACCTCGAAAACCTCGGGCTCGGGCTCTCACCGGGTCGAAGAGCCAGACTGCGTGGCGACCACCTGTGAACCCGGCCCGGCGCCGGCGTCGTCGGCGACGGCGATTACAAACAACTTTGTGTTGCGAATGAGATAACAATTTTTTCATGCGTTAAAAATGGTTTTTTGTTGATAAATGATTGGTATTAGAAATGTGATAACAATTTTTTCATGCGTTAAAAATTGTTTTTTGTTTATAAATGATTGGTATTAGAAATGTGATAACAATTTTTTCATGCATTAAAAATTGTTTTTTGTTGATAAACGAGAGAACGACGATGATATATGATATCATTTGTTATCACAAATAGGATAATGTTCGGATAATGACCATAGCAATAAACGCCGAAACAATAATAAAAAGGATAACAATTTTTTCATGGATAAAAATTGTTTTTTGTTGATCAACGAGAGGACGACGATGATATATGATATCATTTGATATTACAAATAGGATAATATTCGGATAATGACCATAGCAATAGACGCCGTAACAATAACAAAAAGGATAACAATTTTTTCATGCACACGAAAAAATAGTATTATTCGATTAACACAATTTTAATTGATCCAGTGAGAAAAACATTCAACAAAATTGATGTTTGTATCGAATAATAATAATAATAATAATGACGAGCATAGAATGCACGGGAAAACGTTGATGTGTCGTTGAACTTTCAGAGGATCAGCGTCACGAGATCGAGAGCTTCGATTCACTCACGGAAACCCGATTATCTCCTTACCTCCATCGTGAAGCCGGTCAGCGCAGCGGTACAACAAAGTAACGAGATCCACGCGGCACTCGATAACACACGCGACGAGCTAAACTGGCTATTGTCGGTGGATACAACAAGTGCTCGCTATCGGACGCGGCTAATACCTTCGCTGCCGCTCCACAGGCGAATAATCGTCTGGTAACTCAATCCCGAGTCTCGAGAGTAGCCGACGCGACGTCCGCGTCTCGGGATATATCCTTTCTCTCGTTATTGCCACTACTTCTGCGGCAACCGAGAAGCTAATAACAGATACACTCTATATATACCCTCCCTCCCTCTCACTCTCTCTGTTCTTGCGAAAAAAAAAAATTAAAAAACAAAAATAACCCGTGATCGCGTGACAAACGTCAAACTGAATGCAAAATTAAAAAAAAAAAATTGCGAATTCACTTGCAACAGCAGATTTTTGAGTATCGAGTTAAAAATTGCAACGCATCAAAACGGCTTTTGATGATTTTTTATGAATAGCGACATTATGAAAAAATAAAAATAACACGTGATCGCGTGACAAACGTCAAACTAAATGCAAAATAAATAAAAAAAATTGCGAATTCCCTTGCAACAGCAGATTTTTGAGTGTCGAGTTAAAAATTGCAATTTATCAAAACGTTCACTTTTACGCCAGGGTTTTGATAATTATTTACGAATCGCGGCGTTACGAAAGCTTCGTCGTGAAGCGGGCTTTTTTTTTTTACGTCCACGCGGTACGCGAAATAAAAAGCGTGTGCGTGTGCCGATGCGGTTTTGCGAATAGCGTCCCGACGCCGACGTCGCCGACGCTCCCGCCGTAGCAACGCCTCGTGACAACCGCGGGGACGCCGACGTTCATCCCTTCTCCCTATTTAACTACGTCTCTCTCTCTCTCTCTCCCAGTTTCACCCTCTCGTCGTGCCACCAACAGAGCATCTCTCGGTGCGGAGGTTGTACGCTCTCCACGGGGCAGAGAACAAGGGCGCTCTTCTGTAGGCCCGAGGGATTCAATGCCACGGCTCGGTGAACGGTCGGTCCACGAATTTCGTTTCCACACATTGCGTTCGGGGACGCGCGGCGTCGGCGTCGTCGTCGTCGTCGTCCTCGTCCCCGTATCACTTTTTGCACCGGCTTCCGAGGGAAACTGCTCAGGCGGACGCGACCCTCTGTACACATCCCTCACACGTACACTCTTTTGTAATTTCGTTGAGAAAAGAAAGCGAAGAAGGGTTACGAGATTTCCGTGCAAATTGCTTCTTTCAATTTTTTTCTTCCTCTTATCTTTTTTTTTTTACCGGATTTTGGGCTCAATTGGGTCCAGTAATTTCGAATTTTTATACTATTTTCTCGTTGAATGGAATATTCGAGCTGCTTGCGGAAATAAAATCCCGCAGCGTACATTGGAAAACAATTTGAACAATGCACAGGTTGAACCTGTTCAATATTTGAGCAAATTAGCCTCCACTGCGGAGTGGATAGTTGGACCGGAAACTAATTCGCTAGTGTACAAAACATTGAGCAGCTTCCGGAGAGCACAATAACAATTTTTCGATACCGACTGCACCTTCGGATATTGTGGAACACGACCTTAATCAATTTTTATCAAAAAAATGCACATGATTTAAAAAAAGAAGTGGGTACACAAATGAAAATCGATATTTACTCGAGAACCGCAATGAAAACTAGTCCACACGATCTACAATTAATTTCAAAACTAATAAAAGATGCAATCTCTCATTGGGATCAGAAGAAAATCGTACATTGGAAAACAATTTGAACAATGCACAGGTTAAACCTGTTTAATATTTCAAACAGCAAATTAGCCTCCACTGCGGAGTGGATAGTTGGACCGGAAACTAATTCGCTAGTGTATAAAACATTGAGCAGCTCCCGGAGAGCACAATAACAATTTTTCGATACCGACTGCACCTTCGGATATTGTGGAACACGACCTTAATCAATTTTTATCAAAAAAATGCACATGATTAAAAAAAAGAAGTGGGTACAGAAATGAAAATCGATATTTATTCGAGAACCGCAATGAAAACTAGTCCACACGATCTACAATTAATTTCAAAACTAATAAAAGATGCAATCTCTCATCGGGATCAGAAGAAAAGCGTACATTGAAAAACGATTTGAACAATGCACAGGTTAAACCTGTTTAATATTTCGAACAGCAAATTAGCCTCCACTGCGGAGTGGCTAGTTGGACCGGAAACTAATTCGCTATTGTACAAAACATTGGGCAGCTTCCGGAGAGCACAATAACAATTTTTCGATACCGACTGCACCTTCGGATATTGTGGAACACGACCTTAATCAATTTTTATCCAAAAAATGCACATGATTAAAAAAAAGAAGTGGGTACAGAAATGAAAATCGATATTTACTCGAGTACCGCAATGAAAACTAGTCCACACGATCTACAATTAATTTCAAAACTAATAAAAGATGCAATCTCTCATTGGGATCAGAAGAAAATCGTACATTGGAAAACAATTTGAACAATGCACAGGGTAAACCTGTTTAATATTTCAAAAAACAAATTAGCCTCCACTGCGGAGTGGATAGCTGGACCGGAAACTAATTCGCTAGTGTATAAAACACTGAGCAGCTCCCGGAGAGCACAATAACAATTTTTCGATACCGACTGCACCTTCGGATATTGTGGAACACGACCTTAATCAATTTTTATCAAAAAAATGCACATGATTAAAAAAAAGAAGTGGGTACAGAAATGAAAATCGATATTTACTCGAGAACCGCAATGAAAACTAGTCCACACGATCTACAATTAATTTCAAAACTAATAAAAGATGCAATCTCTCATCGGATCAGAAGAAAAGCTCGAGCATCACGTGCTCGGATCTCGTGCGCTCGGCGTGTAATATCTTTTCTCCCTTCTTCCCTGTTCTCCACGTCCACAAGCAGCGAGTAATAATAATCCAGGAGGAATCGTTATGCGTGCTCGACAGCAATGAATGTACGTTCGAATTCCAGGAACAAAGAGAAGCATATCGCACGGTGTGTGCGGAGGCTCGTGTGTGTGTGTGTGTTCGCAGCGAGAGAGAAAATCGATCGATTCCACCACCGCGTGTGGGGG